>CM023859.1:37940973-40340973 GCA_013389735.1 Phaseolus lunatus
ACATGTAGCAGAGGAGCAGTACAATGTTGTATGCTTCGAGAATCCACCACCTTACTCCAGTCACCAAAACAATTTCTAGAGAAGAATACCACTTTTAACCACTGGTTATGTGCTGAAGTTGTTTAAAATGAGTACTATGTAAGAGCTTGTATGACTTTGTTTATCTTTGATGGAGACATCTCTGCTGATTTTTGTTCATAGAAGCTTCTTTATTTTTTGTTGAGCTTATTAGGTGTTGTTTGGTAGCATTGTTGGATTTAATGATCTATCTTAAGGTTGTCTCCAGAATTTTGAGTCCCATTTTTTATATTAGAGTTGGAAGATCACTCGAATCCTCTAATTAACTTTATTCATTTTTGTGATAAAAAAAGTAGAAAAAAATCATTAAAAAAAACTAAAACTAGTTCACAGATTAAGTATATCCACAAATATCATCATATATTTAGTGTAGAAGTGTAATCTATTTCCAATATTTAATTATTTACTTTCCTTTAAAACAAGTTATACATGATAAATCTCTAGATTAAAAAAAATTATTCAATTATTAAATAAATGTGTTTTTGAATTATCAACTATTTTTTACATCATAAAAAGACTTCTGTTAACTGAACCAATAATGTAAAAAAAAAAACAAATTTATTTTGATTCGTAAACTTTTTATTTATGATAACATGTGTGTTTACTTACATTACGCGTTTTTTTACTACACAATTTTTTTATCTAAGAAGTGATAAAAAGATATTTCATATTTCTTGTAATGTTTGTTTCAACATGTATTTATTTGTTTAAATATCATTGAAACTTTAATAAATTTTAGAAACTTCAGAGAATAGAATGTATTTTTAATATGCAACTGAGCCTTCAATTATATTTGCATTATCATAATAGTAATAATGACTGCTTACATTATTAAAAACAGAAGCTTTATTATTCTTAATAATTGAAAAAGTTATTCCACTAACAACACATATATCTTTATTATTGTCGTTAGTGTAAATATTTATTATTCATACATAGGAATACTATAAACCACCAATATTAATATAAAATCTTTCTCTAATCAACATGGAAAAAAAGCATAGTATGATAAAGTTTCATAGATTCTCATCACATTTCATTTCTGAATATATCCATTTATGTTGAAAACTTTTTCACCTGATCAACATAAAAATTAACAAAATCATGGTAAATAACATCCATAGGATCACAATCAAAATCATCATATTTCATAAGCCAAATGTGTTTCTATTTTTTGGGTGTACGACAACTATGAGACCAATAACTTTTACGACTACAATAATAGTATATATTTTCATCTTGTGTGTTATTCTTTCCACATTTTTCCTTTCTATTTTCGTATTACTTTTTTTATTTTTTATATCTTCCTTCAAAATCATATCCACAAATATGAAGTTGATTACAACCACTGCCTAGAAATATTGTTGTATTCACTTATGAGAACCAGTACAACGAAGTTAGTCTCAGATTTTATTATTTTGTTCTATAGAAATGGTTTATAATAATAAATTTTATAAAAATAATATAATATGGCATTTTAATGATAAATGGCTTAAGAATCTAAACAAAATAATAATATTTAAGCTATCAAAATGAAATTTTGAAAATAGAATTACAACTAATATGAAAACGTGATTATGAAATTTTAGTTGTACATGATGTTTTAAAAGATTATTGTAAGCAGAATTACTCATATATTTTTACCACAAATAAGTGACCAGCCATATCTGTTGGCATCTGGTTTAACGAATTAATATATATAAAAAAAATCAATAATGAGGGTTGGACCATTCTTAATTGGAACAATTTATCTTAATTGTTTGTTACCAATCAAGAAAAAAAATAATAAAAAATTAAAATAGTACCAAAATCATTTTAAAAAAAAATGTATCAGGATATAGTTTGATGGATATAAAAGTAATTACGAACAACTAAATCATACATAGATTTAAAGATTACATAAATATCACTATGTGACAAAGATTGGTGAATAACATGATCTAAGTAGAAGAGTGTAACACACTAAAGTTTTGTGTCAAATAGAATTGTATTCACCCTAGACCTCAATTAAAAAATAATTAATATCATTAAAAAATTAATCACTCTATTTGACATATTATCTCTTTGAAGCTTAAAGTTCTACCAATAGAAAAAAATAATTCTATTAACTCAAATGTAAATTATGAAACACTAGTTATTTTTAATTATGTTTATGTGCCGGGCAAAGATGGATGATATTCTTCGCCTGTTTAGGTATTTTTTTTATTTCCATTTTTAGTTAGTTAGAGTGTACATAACTTATTTCTCGTTAAAATACACCATGCTATAATATTATAACAACAACAACAAAATTCTAAGTATATAAAAGATTAAAAATAATTTTGTGTGAACAAATTTGTTTTTATAGAACATTTGTTACCCCCCAATAAGAAGGACGTGACAGGTGTTAAATATTTTACTACATATTATTTGGTATGAGTGTAAATGATGTCATAAAATATTTAAATATTATTAAAATGACAAATAACATTGATCATTAACACGCTCTAATTGTAAGACTTATAAACTTATATTTCCAGATGAATGACATGTTGTTGAGTTTATTTTGATAATAAAAAATTAATTAATATATTTTTTATTGACAAATAATTATACACTTATGTAATTTTTGTTAATATGTTAAAAAAATATCTTAATTAAACTCATGAAGGGAGAAAAAAAAAGTAGAAGCAGAAGAGAGGGTTTAAAACGAAAAAAAATAGTATAAAAATTAGAATTAATGCTCTTTTAAGCTTTCTCTCTAAATAAATATATGAAAACTTACGTTGAAGAATAATTCTTAATAATTGTTAATCTATCCCTAAAAATTGACAAATATATTAAGATAAATAATAATTCCAAAATTTGATAAATAGTTACAATTAAACAATAGTTTAATTATTAACAAATGCTATTAAATATATCATAATTAAATATTTTATAATCTAAATTGACTTTAACTTAACCATGAATAAATTTGTAATTTTTATTTTAAAGATTAGGAAAATCCATTTTTGTCATGAAGGATGTGAACCTGGTTTCATGAGAGATTTGTTATAGGTATACAGATATCTAAAGATTGTGATACAACTATCTTCTGGACCAATAGTAAAACGGATGTATGCACACCAAAAAAAAAAAAAGCAAAGAGGAAGAAAGAGAGTTTCATACAAAGTCTAAAAAGCCCTTAAATTTGTGAAGGGATACTATAACTTTTCTTCACAGAATGATTTTTTGTTGTTGACCGTTTTCACTAATATATATAGTTTTGAAGTAGCGATGATTAAAAGATCAAATAAAGTCAGTTAATGTTCTCCAGCCTCCATCAAGAATGACTAGTTAAATGGACCCTGCTGATCCTAAGTTCTGCCAATTAGTAAGGTTAGGAATGTAATAACATTTTCCTATGTAACCCAACTAGCACTATCAGATCAACATGATCTGTTTATTCCATAATATTTTCTCTCTATGTTTTTTATCCAACTAAAACCTTATCCGAAAAAGATTAAAAAATTGGATTTTAAAAGTAGGGTCTTGCTAAACCAGTACATGACAATATTAAAAAAAAATGGAAGCACATTAAAAAATATATAAGAAAACGTGTTTTTTCCCATCTTAATAAAAAAATTTTTAATTGTTTGATTAAAAACACTTTGTATGCATTTTCCTTAAAAATAATCTGTGTTTCTTTCTTTACTCTGGGAAATAATGGGCGGATACCTGAAAGTAAAGATAATATATAGCCGCAAGATGGAGAAATGTTGAAGGTTCCAAGGAAGAAAAATAGGTTGGTAAGGAAGCTAGCATGAAGTATATTAAGAGAAAACAAAATAAGATTCTTACTTTGAGGGAACAAAGCAGTTGTCTGGCTCGAGGAAATTTAGAATCAGTTGACCAACAGAATAGATCGCAGGACGCATGCAGTACACACAATACCATTAAAGAAGCCAAAAAGTCTGATCAGCGAGGAGGTTTGGATAAGCGTCATGTTACTGTAACTTTAGTGTTTTAAAGAAAAAGGAGGTTCAGTGCTTAGAATAAAACCAGGTTTGGCGCAAAATTCAGTAGGTTTAGTATGGAAGACAGTGAGACAGAGGGTTTAGACAATAAACACTCGGGAACGTTGTGTCTTGGTTATTGTTGCCTTTTAATGAAAGTGAGGATGACTGCCTCGAAAAGGAGCTTTCATCAGACACTGCATGTGTGTACCAGTTGCTTCACATACACATCTCCTACTATAATTACCAAGGTTTTGGTTTTTAAATACTCATTACGCTTTTCTTATGTTTTTTTTATTACAGATAAATATGATTGATGCGATTATAATTATGATTTCACGGAAAATCGGTTTTTAAAATCTTGCCAATCTCATACAGTATAGAAAAAGGAAAAAGAAAAAATATATTAATGTCCTACAAAATTTCCAATCTTACGTAACCAGATTGTTGTCGAGAAGCCTACTAATATGTTTGATTAATGAACCCGCAGTCAAACTGAAACAACCAAAAACTGTGGTCGTACATTCGTTACTGTTACGGTTACTGTTTTGCAGCTAAAAAATGATGGATGATACATATAATCACGAGACAAACACAAGCACCCCATTGTCATTGACAGAATTAAACCCACCACGGATATTAAAATTCATCATCAGTTTAATTACAGTCTCGAAAACATGCAAAAGGAAACATTATATATCCCCTAATAATCAAAATGACACACAAATTACCGAAGCACGAAACCTCGATTCCTACTTTCAACATCCCTAACTAAATGAATTTCTTGCCATCTCCCCACCACCACCACCACAAAAGCTAACTGTTACATTGAAGAGAACAGCAATGTAGAACCTATGGCAATGATGCGAGAATTGGAAGAGATTTATTTTGAACTTATGAAAATAACAAGTAACTGTCTTACCACCTCTACTGTTTAGCTGATTTGAATAAGCTTTGAAGTCAAATTTGGCAATAAACTCTTGTTGATTGAGCAAGAATTTATTGAATTAAGTTGTTTTATCCAAACAGACTCTAGAAGGGAGGGCGATTGGATGCCCAGAATGGCTCAGATGGCATTTGAACAGAATTGAGAAGGTTAGGAGGCAAACCATGGAAAAGTGGAGCAGCTGCATCTCCTCCTCCTAGAAGCTGTGACTGACCAACACCACTTGCACCGGGTGACCCAATTGAACCTCCTTGCATTTGCAGCGAAGGGTCTTCATCCTCCAAAGGAAGCCTCTCATAAGCAGCGTTGCTGAACGAAGCAGACATGATCACCACAGGCCCCGAAGCAACCAGTGTCCCAACCACACTCCCTCCCACCACCTGTCCCTGGCCACCGGCCAAATAAATGGTCAAACCGGAAGCAGCAGGTGGCGCAGGCGGCGGAAGGAACGATCCACTGAGGGACAAAATCTCGAACCTTCCATGGAGAGTGACAACCGCACCGGAAGAAGCCGGTTGCCTGAGAGTGACGTTGGTGACTGTGCCAGTGCCACTCATGATGCAAACCCCTCTTTGGCGTTTCCTGGCGAACTCAGACACGCTTTCCACGATGTCGCACCCGTCTGCCACCTCCATCATGTGGGTTCTCATGGCGTTTGCGCTGTCGCGAGTGATGATAATGGGTGGCTTGGGTTTGTTTTTGGAGCCGGCTGGTCTCCCGCGAGGTCTCCTTGTTATCTCAGCCTCACCTGCACCTTCATCGTTGTTGTTGCCGTTGTTCTCTTCGCGTTCCCTCTTCTGCGCGCTGCTGCTTCCGCTGTGCTCGTCGTCGGTGCCTTGGTTTAAGGTCTGGAATTGGTGCTGCGGCTGGTGGTGCAGATGGAGATCTCTGGTGTGAAAAGGAGGGGGGAGGGAGTGACCATGTGCTGTGATTGGATCCATTCTGATTCTATCCTTCAATGTATAATTGAGTGTCTATCGATACAGATAAGGATTGTGAAGCTCTTAACTCTAGTTAATACTTCATTTGCATATGCTGGAAAGTATAAATGAATTTGGCAATTCTAATATATGTATATATGTAGATGAAGGAAACAAAATATATGGAGTGGATGGAAATGGAAGGAAATTAATGAGAACAAACTGTTATATATGACCGACCAGTGAGTGCTCTCTCCTGATTCTCTTGCTGCTGCTTTCTTGAAGATCTTGTTGATTTGATGAATCCAAGTTGAAAGTGGTGATGGAATAGGCCACCAAGTTGTGATTGAGATTGACCTTAATTGACTTCTATATCAACCTGCCTCCTCTACAAACCTTCAATTGGTGGGGCTTTCAATGGAGTTCCTTCCCCTTGAGGTGAAGAAACAGGTTGTTCTCCTATTTTGGGAGAAACAGTGTTGGGTTAGGGTTCGATTGAGAAAGACAGATCCAAACTAGATTTGTTTGCAGAAAGACTGCGTGCTTATGGGCGGTGGATGGGTCCCCATCACTCTTTCTCTCTCCCTCAACAACATATACTCTGTGTGGAGTACATCATACATCTCACACTAATATTTATATTACTCCATAAATAAAATCATTTAATTTTATTCTTCAATGCATTAAAACTATATTCATTTCAATTTATGAAATCAAATGCAGAAAATGTTTTGTTGTCAGAGTTATTAAAACATAATTAATTATTTTTCATTATAATGCTTTAAATGCTTTAATTTCACTTCAATAAAACGCTTTGAATGGGAGTAATACTTTACTCAATTCTAGTCTTCTTCATTTTATTTTCTACTTCATTCAAATTTAAAATACGGTTTTGAAACTCCCATGCAGTTTAACGTTATATTATATTTTATATATATCATCCATTAGTTTTGTTCTTATCCTTTTTGGAAATTTTGATATCACATTATTTATTCTTTTATCAATTAGTATATTTTTAGGTATTTTTCCCATTAGTTTATACTATCTATTGTGGGTAAAAAAAAAGGAAAAAACTTAGTTACTGTACTCTTGGTGCTATTCTCTAAGCATACCGAGTTGACCCATAAGATGAAAGATTAAACATAGATAGTTGATAATATATAAGTAGGTGTAAACTGTGTTATGAGTAGATTTTATAAAATTAAGTTAGATTTAAAAATTATTTTTTTATATAGTATTAGAATCATTTAAAATATATTCTAATAATAATTTATTAGTTTTACCAGATAATTCATTATTGGACCATTCATAAATAAATATATTGACTAGAAATTATGTTTTCACTTCGTAATAATACATATTATCAAAGTGAAATTTTAAATATGGTAAAAAAAAATATGATAAATGTAAGTTTTCTTTAAAGAAATTGAGTAAAACAAAAATTATAGAACTCTTTTATAATAATTAAGAATATTTAGTGTATTTTTATTTCTTTAAAATTAACTCTAAAAGATATATAAAAATGAATTAACAAAGTGGTATTTATAAAAATAAAAATAATTAATAAATTACCAATTTTGGAGACAATTTTACTAATTAATTTTACTTGTTCAATAAATGGATTAGTTAAATTGAGATAGAAAGTAATAAATTTAAATATTAGAAAATTAATATTCTATTAAAAATAATAACATGGATGAATTTGAAACTTTTTTAAACGATTGAAATCATCAATTATGGGACAGGAAAGTATATACTTTCTTTATTTCCACTTTTAAGTGACTTTAGATTAATATTTCGTTTTAATTCATTTTCACTTTTTATATATATATATATATATATATATATATATATATATATATATATATATATATATTAGATATATATTTATTGGTTTTCTTCTAATCTAAATTTTTTATTAGTATCAAATATAGTATTAGTATAAAATAGAAAAATTATATCAATATTTAAATTTGAGCTAATTATTCTGGTAAAATTACCACATTAAGAAAAAAAACACTCTAATGTCTCCATATTTTTAAAGAAAACAAAATTAATCATGATAATTATATAGTAAATTGTGTTCTTAAAAGGTAATTAATTTTTAGTGTGTTTTGTTGTTAAAATATGTGTAATTATATTTTAGTATTTGGATAGTTTATTTTATTTTTAGTTTTAAAATATAATTAATAATAATATAAAAATATAAGACGCGTATATCAAATGAGATAATTTTTAATATATTGTTATAAATAAATATATATATATATATATATATATATATATATATATATGTAATCTCCTCTTTTTAACCATTACAATAAGTATTTTGATAAGTGTTTAATTTTTATAATATTTTATATTAAAATATAGACACTTACGAATATTACATAACACACAAATTACATAATACTCCAAACCTTTTGTTAATATAGGTATATTGAAGCCGAAATTAACAAGTGGGGCATAATTCTCTAATCTTGATGAGGCTAGTTCATTCTATTATATCTTGGAGGATGTGTAGTGTAGTCATTTTGAATAGGTATATTGTAAGACATATATACATGGAAGGTAGTATTTTTCGTGAACCGTGGTTCACTCTCCTTTTTTTTATAAAGATTGAAGTATTTTTAAAATATATTTTTTTTATTACATTCATTCTTTGTCAGTCAATATATACATATATATATTTTAAAATAAAATAAAATATCTCTCTTCGTATGGAATCAATATATATATATATATATATATATATATATATATATATATATATATATATATATATATTTCTATCCTCAATTCATCTTTATTGAGATAGTCTTCCTGCAACATTATTTGATTCCGTGTAACACATGACCATCATAGTTGATAAACAACACAATCACACACAATAAGATAAGCTAGAGTTTGAAAACACTTTCATAAATGTATGATTTAAATTAGATACACATATTACATTCACATCTCAACTATTAATTTAATAATTATTAAAACCAAAGTATATAACTATCAGTCCACTAATTACATCTCATGTTATAATATTATTGACATAAATCACCATACACACTTGACTCTACTTCCAAAAGACACATGAATTGAATTAGACTCAAACATCTTGATATATCACACTACATTCACTAAGTTGTCACCAAAAGAAAGTTACATAATAAGAATATCTTTCCACTCATGCGATATGATAAATTTTTGTGACCTACCGTACATAGTTTTTTTCACATCACAGACTATTTCATAAGAACCTCTTTCAATTCTCACCACCTAATATTTTTCTCTATGTAATTTCAAATCAATAGACTCATGATATCTGCTTCACGAATCCTCAATTCAATAACTCACCTACATCACAACATAGTACTCCCTCCCTATAAATAATATTTTCACACATAATAAGTTAAATCCCAACCATAACATCAAACATTTGCATTTGTATACATTTCATCTAATTCAATTACTAATAATATCATTAATTAATCATTGTTCACAATTAATAACATTCAACCTAATATATTGATCAACTATATAATAATATGATGAAAGATAAACAAATTTTAGCAATTTAGAAACATTTAAAAACATGTTTTTCAAAGTTTAGAAAACAATCTCTCGCTCAATTAACACTTGACTCACCCAGCAAATTAAGCACATGTTGCAATTCCTCCAGCAAAAGGCATCAACATGCATAGTGAATTTTAATCGTCCAACAAAAGCTTTTCTCGCCTAAGAACCAAAATATTTTCCCAACTACTACAGCACTTGAAGTTTTTATAAAAATAACTCGCTGAACGTGAATTTACTCACCTAGCTACCAAAACTCCCGAGGTTTCAATTAACTAAATTTCACCTAGTGAAATTTTTACTTGCCCAACGACTCTATAAAATCCATAAATTTTGTATAATATAACATCTGATTTATTTTTTTCAAATTGAAATTTTTCTTCATTTTTTATGCCAAAAATACAATATTTTGTTTCAAAACAACACCAACAACCTGAACCAATTTGACAAAATTGAAATATTTTAACTTTTCACTACTAAAATATACAACACAACTCATTTAAAATATATTCACTCAGACTATACAAATTTTATTTCAAACACTTCTTTTTACTATCTCAAGCATGTCATACATAGCTAACCAGATTGTCTTGTAACCACGTTACATTCACATTCAGATCATTTATCCTAAGATATTATCAAAACTTAACTAATTTTCCTGACATGTTAAAGCTTGTTTAGATTTAAAGTCAAGCTTCCAAATTCTCCTATCACATGAAAAAACTAACACTACACGAAAATAATTAAATAGAAATCGATTTTAGAGACAAAAAATAATTAGCCACTATATATATTGATTAAATTAGATACTATTTTGGAGACTAAAAAAATTATTGGTATCTAAAGTAGTTTCTATTATTAATAAAATTTATAAACTAGTTTTAAATTGGTATTGAATTAGTTATCAATGTTTTAGCTACCAACTTTAGAATCTAAATTAATTGGTAGTTAAAACCTAATTAGATACCAATTTAGAAACTAATTTATAAATTTTATTAATAATAGAATACTTTAGATACCAATAATTTTTTTTAGTCTCTAAAATAGTATTTAATTTAGTCAATATAGTGACTAATTATTTATTGTCTCTAAAATTGATTTTTATTTAATAAGTTTCTTTAATGTAAACATGTACATTTCTTATCAACAAATAATAAATTGAATTAAATAGAGCATTTGAGGGATGTTCCAACTCATTCACAGAAAAAGAGACTTATCGCCTCCATTCCCAACATGTTCCAATACAAACTTAGCCTATAATATAATCCAAAAAATGATAAAAGACTCTCATCAATTATCTGAACATACCCTTATGATCTTAGATTAACAAATATTCGTCTTGATGATAAAAGAACAAAAAAGATATTCGTCTTTGTTCTAGAAGGACCACATGCAAGATCCGTAATCATCATGCATGCAAAACTTCCCAAAATCAACTCAAGAAAATAGATATAAAGAAATTTATTCTAAAACATTTTGATCATATAAATTTTCTCTCTTCTCAACTGGGATCTCTAAGGTAGGATGAACAAATCAATGAAATAGGAATTGTCATTTAAAATTGTTGATTATTGTAATAATTATTTAAAAATCATATTTATAATATTTTATAGTAATTTGTTGATAGTGTAAAATAATTACAATGATAATTAAAAATAAACTTTCGATAAAGCTAATTAATTTTGTGTAAAATTCCGCACTGTAGTAGCATTTTAAAATGGATGTAATAGGTTTAATATTTCTTACTAAATTAAAGTTATTAGCATAAAAAGTTACGGCATTATTAATTCAGTTCAATAAAGAAAAGTTCGATTTCAATAAGTAATTATGTAAAGTTTTGTATGTCATCATTAAACCATACAGTGTTACATTTGGTATGACTTTAAAAGTAGTGTTGTGGTTTGAACTAAAGTTTTGAATAACATGATAAGTATGAAAAATAGTATTAAAAGACTGAAATTATAGTTTAGGTGCTGACGATACTAAACATTTGGTTATTGGGTATGGAGTAGTTATCAATGAATTAATTTATGAGAGAGAATAGTATTTCATTAAGTTATCGTCAAATTGAAAGAAGAGTTAAGTCTGTCTGAATTCAGTTTCATTTTAATCTATATGGAGTTATGGTTAGTAGGGGTATTAAAATAATAATTTGTGTTTTGAAGTTGAAAGCAGTTTATTAGGCCGTTTTCCTGAGAATAAGTCCATAACGCAAACGTGAAGTTCGATGCTATATGACAGACTAGTTTGTACTGTAAATGAAACAATAGCTGGCACAATTAAAACTTCACTGGACCCATTTGCATAGAGAGAGAGAGAGAGAGAGAGAGAGGCTGCTAGGGTATTTGTGGTTCAATTTTCCATCACCCGAGCCACATGCAAACTTGGGTCATCGTCGCATAAATTCTATCTTTAATCTTCTCAAACTCTAACCTTAAAAATTAGGCCCACCACTCATGCCTTTTCACCCGTTTCTTTCGGGTCAATTCTAAGTCTTGGACCAACTTCTTCCTCCACTACTCTCTCCTCGGTCATATTAATTTTCCAAAATTCATTTCCATCTCCTACCTACTATATCTCGATTGGCCATACATAAAACTCGAAATATGATCCAAGAAGTTTCATAAAAACTACAATCCAACAACTACTAGGCATAACCATATCCTTCTATACAATTCTTTTATAACTATTTTTACTAATTTTTTTATTGAATGAAGATTCTATGTTGATTAAAGATCATGTTATTTTATAGTATATAAGTGGCTGCAAATCTCGTCTTACGTACCAATTTTGTATGGTTGAACTAGATTTAGTTTACTTAAAATGATGATATTAGAATCCTTTAGAATTTATTTTAATGAGAGTTTCTTGGACATATCAAATCATTCATACATATTTAGTCTCACGTTTGAATTGACAACAAGTGAATGTGTTAGAGATCTCACATTGACTGAAGATAAATTTACTTTACAATATAGAAGTGGGGGTAAACCTTATCTTACAAACCAATTTTGTAAGGTTAAGTTAAGGTTAGTTCAATTCTTAAAATGATATTAGAGTTATTTAAAATCTATCATAATGAGAATTTATTGGATCTATGAGATCATCCATAACTATTTATTTAATCTCATACCTGAGTTTGCACACATGAGTTGACAAATGTGAGGAGATCAAAGATCTATAGATAAATTCATTTCATAATATATAAATAAGTGCAATCATTTTATAAAATTGAATTAAGTTTAAATTTTAATTGTTAAAGGAATTTTATTTATGTTTTAATTAAATATCTTAATTTAATATTTTCTTATTAAAAATAGTTGTTTGTAAAGCTAGGATTGGAACTTATCCGTTTTCCACGTGGCCAATGCTATAGGTTAACGCTAATGATACAAAATTCAAGGCTGCACATGCACGCGCCTCACCAATTGTTAATTTATTTGTTTCCAAAAAATGGATAACATAGCATACACACGCTGATGAACTTTTTATCACACAGCAAAATGTTCTCCAAGAAAAATTTTAAGTCTAGTTTTTTTTCTTTTTTTTCCGGTAAAAACTATGGAGAAAAATTAGTTATTTATTTTATGAAATTTTAGATTATTTTTAGATATAAAAATATTTATATATGCATATTTGTTATACTTGGTTCTCAATTGTGTTGTATATATTTGTTTCTCAAGCAACTAAGTTTAATAATTCAAACATCTACAATTTAGTTGTGAGTGTATATATGTGTAACTCTACATGATTCTTAATTTTTTTTATCAATAAAAAAATAAATTAATATGAGATAATTTGCATAAGAAAATCATTGAATATAAATTAATTTTTGAGACACAATAATTAGTTATTATATTAACTAAATTAGATATTATTTTAGAGATTAAAAAATTATTGATATTGAAATTAGTTTCTATTATTGATAAATAATTTTTAAATGTATCTAATTAGCTACCAATTTTAGAATCTAAATAATTTGTAGCTAAAACATTAGTAGCTAATTAGATATCAATTTAAAAAATATTTATCAATAATAAAAATAAATTTAGATACCAATAATTTTTTTAATCTCTAAAATAATATCTAATTTAATTAATATAATAATTAATTATTTTTTATCTTTAAAATTAATTTTTATTTAATAATTTTATAATAATGTTAGTAATACTCCAATCCTATTATAAAAAACTAGTTTATGTATGAACATAACTCTCTAAAATTTCAATGACCAATAGAACATATGTTTATAAATACTCATAAAAAAACCCGTCCTCATCATCCCATATCAAACACTATATAAACAGTTTTGATGATCATCATTATTTATAGATAATCATAAACACTAAAAAAACATATTAATGAAACATCCTCCATTAGAAAAGTAGCATACTCCATTAATAAAGACAATACCTCATATGAATTCCGCCCTCCGATCCTATAGCCAAAGTTGTATTAAAGTTGTCTTGTTTTTATGAAACTCTAAGAGTTTTTATGACATCAACTTTTCTCCTTTCCTTGTTTCTTCAAACCTGAGAACCCAACCGCGCCACTAATTCCTTCCTTCCAAAATTTTGATTTGCTACCACTAAATCACTGCTGCCAAAAGTGGTGACAAATGTGAAACTCCTAGATCCTCTCCCTGACTGCTGCACTATTGATTCTACGTGTTGTCACTGTTGTGAACTCACCATTTCCTGCAAAATAAACACACAACCTTTCCCAGCTTATCTGAAGAACAAATTTATGTAACCAGTTCAAAAAGAGAGTCTAACATGAAGATTTAATTGATATTATGAGATAGGATTACAGAGGTACTTTCATAGATACCTACAATTTGTCCTTCATGTCTTATTTGATTATTTCATATAGTCTGTCACTCCACTTGTACCTAACCTCTCCCAAAAAAATTAACATCTAATAAATTATTTCTTTTTTACTAATTTTAAACATGTCATAGGGATTTAGAGTATATAAAATTAGCTAATCCCTCTTTACTTATAATCCATGTCTATACCTTTAACTGAATCATCATGAAAATTTCTAAGTGGTTCGCTCTACTTTTCTTAAATATAATCCAATTCTATGTTTTCACAATTCACCATTTATCGCAATCCACATGCTTGCCCACACTATATTTGTAGAATTTGATAATCTTACTAGTCTGAAGCTTTGGAGATTTGTTATTGCATTACATTGACTCATAGACATCTCATCTATCCACCCAGAGCACTATGTCCAAACTAGCCAAACTATCTTACAAGTGAAAAATAAATGAGTATTTGTCTCCTCGCCCCCCAGACATTACACATGTATTAGTCCCCAAGAGCATTACTCTCCTATACAATTTTTATCTTGTTGTTACTCTAGTGTGTAACACTCTCCATGCAATTACTTGAACTAATAGTAAAGTCTTAATTTTCCAAAAAAATTCATACATAACCTTATGCTCGCCACTCAGTTTGATTTAACAGACTTCCCTCCCTTCCATAACCACTTGTCCTCACCCTCCATAGCCAACCCTCTATATAATCCAACTGGTCCATCAGTTGAGATAGTTGGTTCAATTCCGATTCAAACATATTCCTCCTCCAATCTAGCCTCAATTTCCATTCATTATTGTACCAACTCCCCAATTGGTTTAGCTTAGCATATTTGGCATTAGTTATTAGGAATAATTTCGAATACTTTATTCTAAGTGTGTCATCTACCCATTTATCTTTACATAAACAAATCTCTTTCTCTTTTCCAATATCCCACCTAAAATTGTCCTTAATTCTTAATTACATCTAGATTGATGTAGATTGATATAATTATTATGAAAATACATTATTCTCTTGTCTCAAATTTAAAAAATGTAAATACTACATTATATACATAAATATAAATTTGTATGTTCTTAGATTCAAAGAATCTTATTTCACTTGAGGGTTTCAATAACTCATGCACTTCATTTAATGTTTATCTCATCATAAAGACAACTTTTTGAAACATCACATTTTTCTAACCTTTCGACCTCACTTCTTAATTGATTAGTCAAACAACATATCACATCATTCAATCTTATTGTCTTATCGGCTCAACACTGGTAAGTTGTGATCCTTAAATAAATTCTAATCTTTTAGCTTGTAACATATTAATCAATATATCATATAATATCCAATAATCTCTTTACCTTTTTTATTTGAGAGTATTGATTAATTATAAAAATTGTACCAACCTTGTTAGGAACTAACTTGACCTACATGTATTTAGGAATAACTTGACCTACATGTATTTAGGAATTATGTTGACCTAGATATAAGAATTATATAGACCTGCAAGAACCTGAGTTTTACAAAATTATTATACTCTCGCAAATAGATTAGTATTTGGAATGAATGTATGATAAGTAAGACTACTTAAATTGTGATACTTGATAGTTTGGGAATCAAGTATATAAACACACCCTTTAGAACCAAGTATAGCACCCTTTAGTAACTAAATGAAACCGTAATAACCTTCATATGTCTATAAATAGACCTAAAATTTTACATACTAAATAACTAATTCTAAGAGCTCAGTTAGTATCCTATACACTTTTTGAGAATATGAGTTTTGAGATATGTATGTATAATAAAAGCATGAAGATCCAATATTGAGTGGAGATAAATGGATAATCTATTTTTTGATTGTCCATATGAAGAAGTGTTTTTATTAAAAGAAGATAAATCTAATAATGTTTATACAAGATGCATTTAAATTGTGTAGTGTATGATTGAGAGAATTAATGAGTGAAGTAAAAATGAAGGAAAAGAATGGGTGGGAGGGTATAGGAAGATGAAGATTTAGGAATCGGAAAAGGATGGAGATGCAGAGTGTTTTGTGGGAAGTGGCACATGCAGGATAGTAGAAGCGACAAGTGGTGAGTTAAAGCAATTAATGGGAGATGATGCAATGTGAATAGTGAAGAGGTGATTTAAAGAAAGAGAAAGTGGAATGAAGGCTGCGCTAATAGTATAGTATTATTTGTATTAGTATTAGTATTAGTAGTAGGTGTGGTGTGGTGTGGTGTGGTGTGGATGAAGAAAGGAATTAAGTGTAGAGAGAAGACAGGTTGTAAGGGTTGGTGGAGGGCAGGGTGTTGACCAATGAGCGCATATTACAGAGTGTTGGAGACGCGTGGGTGGCGCTGACAGGCACTGGAAAGCAAAGGAACCAACACATTGGTGCAGAAGCGCCGGAGAGTTTGCTGAAACGAAGATTAAAAAAATGCCACAAAACACCAACTCTCTCTCACAACACAACGCACAACTAACAACTCCCGTGCGTAAATAAAACCCATGCATCCCAAGATGCTCTTTGTCGGCCCTTACTCCATCCAAAGCACTCTTTACCCAAACTCATGGTGGACCCCACCCCCTCTCTCTCTCTCTCCCTCTCTGTTGCTGTGCCAGATTCATTTCTTAAACACGCATGCCTTATCCTCAATCCAATACTCGGTTAACTGGCTCGGGAGACAATAATCATGTGAACTACTGTAAGCTCACTCTGCATAACACACTCTTTTCGTTTAACTTTACCACTCACTTATGCAAAAAATTCTCAATAATCCACTTCCTTTTTCGCTCCAAACTTGTGAACATCATAAATACTTCACTTAAAACACGCAACTTAATGCAGAAATGGGGGATGAACTTTCACCCCACGTCTTAACTGTCATATCAGATACTGCTCTTCACACATGTTTACTTTTATTCACGTAATATTTTTTAATTCTCCTTCGTATATTCTTGCCTGGTAAGGATTTACATACTCTTTGTAAGCTGTTGTTTACATGAATTTAATTTTTACAGATGAAAAGAATCTTTAGATAATAGTACACATGATTCCTGTTAAATATATCTTTAGTTTAGATAATTGTGTTACATCCTACTAATTATATATATATATATATATATATATATATATATATATATATATATATATTATATCAACGCTTCTCTTTTCTATCTGTAGTTTGTTTAGGTGTCAACCAAGTAACACAGAGATGTCCATTCATTACTTTCTTATATTCTTTCATACTATGATGTTGGTTCCACTAAAAAAATGTGCATATAATTTATCACTTACCAACATTTAGAAACTTGCTAAATCCAAAGCAGCGCGCAAAAAGGGCAACCAAACAACTAAAAAGCTTAAAAAATATTAAAATCATTTTCAGACACTAGTGGAAAATATGGCATCCGAGTGACTGTAAATATGTCGGCTGGAAAATAATATGAAAACAAAATGCACGGTAACAATTTTAAAATTTTTGATAACTTTCTTATACTATTCTTGGTTCAACAGAAAAAAAAATAAAAATTATACTTATGTTGATTGTGATGTCACTCAACGTAAATATGGGTATTTTACATCCTACTTAGGGTACCTGACATCAAAAAAGTGTTTGAATCTTAACTGGTTGATTTTTTGTGTGTTGTGAGAACAAAAAAAGTTTGTGTTGTGATCTTGGCTTTGGAGACCATTTTTGCTTCCTTTGTGCTCATCCACTTTTGGCAACTTTCTCTTTACCTTTCCTTGTCCTATTTTGTGTGGTGGAGTTTTCTCTTTTATTATATTCAACGATCCTCTTGTTTATTTGGTGAATGTGCGTTATAGGGGTTAGTGTTCTATATTTTTATTATATTGTTGAAGTTAAAATTATGATTGACTTTAGGGATTTCAGTCATGTATGAATATCTTCCTTGAATTGATTGTTCACTGTAAATATGAAAACGGTGAAAATAATTTTTAAATTAATTTAGTTTTATGGGAGTAAATGTATGATTTAATTTTGTCTCCATTGAAGAGTAAGATGTTTTATTTAGTTTTATATTTTATAATTATATGATTTAAAATAATTGAGTTTGATATTCATTATCTATAAAGTTATTAAGAACAATGATGTAAAAATTTAACAATAATCGTGCATACCTATTCAGATTTATTTTATTTTAAGGTTAGCAATTTTTCTTATGGTGGTGATAGGTAGAGGAATGGAGTTTCCTTTCTCGCTCGGACTTTATTTTGCGTGTTCTTTAATCCCTAACTTTGAGCCCAAACTAGTTTTTAAAGCTCCTTTTCTAGACTGTTTCTTCCTGTAACTTCATAAATTTTCCTGTCACTCCCATACAAAACATCAAAATACAATTGTAACCTTCTTATTGGCACCCAATAGAGTAATTTTTGAATTATGTAATCCAGACACGCGTTTGAAAAAAGACTTCCGGATTACATAATCCAGAAGTTAAAAAAAACTTTTGGATTATGTAATATTGAAACTAATCATGCATTTGAAAAAATGGCTTCTGAATTATGTAATCCGGAAGCTAATTACGAATTTGAAAAAAGACTACGTAATTCAAAATATTACTGAGAAACATTTTTTGAAATATAAAAATTTATAGAGGTGAGAGAAGAACATATGGAGGTGCAGGAAGAAACAGTCCCTTTTCTAAAGTTAAAATCTCTCAATTTTGAATCTTATCCAGCCCAATGAGAATTAGCTTGCAAATGGGTCGGCCCATTCCAGCTTTTTTAATTGCAACTTATGAACCACAAAAAGTCTTGTTAGGAAAAATAATTAATTTTTCTACCTGTTGTGTTTTGCAGTACTAAAAAAATAAAGATATGGGTTATAATCTTGAAGGTTAATATCAAAATTTAAACACGAGTTCTTTTTTATTTTCTTATCAATAAAACTTTAATTTTTCTTATATTTTGAAAATTCCTTTTCATATTTCAAAAAGTTTTTTTTCCAAATGTTATATGAAAACAAAAATGTTTTTTAAAAAAGTTTATTTTGAAAAATGTTCATGAATACTTTTGAAAACCCTCTTTATTTTCATATTTCAAAAAGAACCTTTCTTGAAACTTTAAGGAATTTTTTTTCTAGAATGTTAAAAATAAAAATATGTTTTACAAATTTCTTGAATGTAAAAAGAGAAGAAAAAAAGTGTTATAGGAATTAATTTTCCAAACGCATTTGGAAGTATACTTTCCAAAACCCATTTTTATTCTTTTAATATTACAAACCGTACTTCTTAAAGAGGATTCCGAAGAGGTAATATGTAATATATTCCTATCTTTTTCACATTGGAATGTATTTTTGAAAATATATTTTATTTTCTTAACATTTTGAAAAGTATTTTGTAAACACCTTGTGTTTCTTAACATTTTGGAAACTATTTCTTAAAACCGAAAAAACAAAGAAAAAAAAAACGTAAATATATAAAAGAATTTATGATTTTACATAAAAGAATTTAAAGGAAAGTGCCTTTAGCAAGAAAATGGGAGTGCAAATAACAAGAGCCAGTTGTAGCCGATAATTGAACTAACCCAATTCAAAAATATTTTAACCAGATAAAAGTTAATTTTTGGATGACAAATTAATCAAATTGTAAGGTGTTTATGTAGGCATTTCCAAATTTAGAAAATACTTTTTGAATTTTATAATATGAAATATAAAATTATATTTTTAGTTGTAGAATTAAAAGATATTTTTAAATACTTTATAAATTCTACAATTCAAAAATATAAAATTATATTTTTAATTTTAAAGTTTAAAAAATATTGTCAAGTTCAAAAAATACTTTCTGAATATTGTAAAATTTGGAAGGTGTTTGAGTAAAAAAATACCTTCAAAATCTTACCATTAAAAATATATTTATATTTCAAACTCTACAATTTGAAAGGTAATTTTAAAATTAAAAAAAAATTATGGAGGTACAGGAAGAAACTCTGGAGGTGCAGGAAGAAAAAAGACTAGGAAAAGGGAAACGAAATATAAAGCCTAAAAGTACACAGGTCCAAAACGGAAAAAAAAAATAGCAATGGAGCAAACACAGAGTTTATCAAATTGAATATGGACCAAACACACAGTTTTATCAAATTGAATACTCAAAATTGATAGTAAAACATTTTCATTTTTCAGATAATAAAACATAAACAAATAAATGTGTAAGTGAAATAAATCGTTTCAACAAAACTAC
Organism: Phaseolus lunatus; assembly: GCA_013389735.1. NCBI lineage: Eukaryota > Viridiplantae > Streptophyta > Magnoliopsida > Fabales > Fabaceae > Phaseolus > Phaseolus lunatus. Next base: position 37,961,483 of record CM023859.1, read on the forward strand.
ACAAATAAAAAATGTATAATTAAGATTGAATTGTGAGAGAAAGTACTTGAAGATCCGAGTAAGTTTGATAGATATAAAATAAGTTGAGTAATTGCGTAAATAAAATAAAAAATTGTATAAAAAAATATTCTTAAAAAAAATGAAATTAAAGTTTAGTAATAAACATAATTTTTTTTAAATTAACTAATAAACTAAAAATGTTTTAATAATTTAAAATAAAAACGTGTACAGAAATACAACGGACCAATTACCTATATCTAATATAAAAAATATATTACTTATACTCACTCTATGAACGACAACAATATTTATTCCTCATCCTTGTGTCAACAATTTTACAATAAATATAGTTTGGCTGCACTTGAAGCTTTTGGCTACTTATACTGATTAATTGCTAATGCTAAACAACACGACACGTGAAATTAGTAAAAAAATATTTTTATAAAAAAATACAAACTATTAAAATAAACTCATTTTGTCAAACCATTTTATTATAGCTGAAAAAAAAAAAGGCAAATAACTTTCCAAAATTAATTTGAGCCTATGGTCTCTCACAGGTCGCAACATAAACCCAATAAGACATTCATTACTGGAAGCTTCAAATGCATGCAAATTCTTCATCACCTTCAGTTTGTTTTGACATCCCATATTTTTAAAAATATTAAAATTGCTTATTTTGAATTTTATAATTCAAAATTTTGTATTTTAAATTCTAAAATTTAGAATACAAAATTTACATTCTTAATTTAAATACAAAGTTAACGCTTTAAATTGTACAATTCAAAATATAAATTTGTATTATGGATTCTATAATCCAAAATATAAATTCTGGTTTGTATCTTTCAAATTTTAAAATTTAAAATAAATTAAATTTAAAATTTGTAATCTGAATTATACACTTTAAAATTAATTTTTGTCTGCTTAAATTGTGAAGATGAGGAGTTGTTGCAATAGTAATGTTAGATATGGAAGGTGTTGTGGCGGTGGAGCTGGAGGTGGGAGTTGCTGGAGTGGTGGAAGTTTGGAGGTGAAGGTTTTGTGATTGAGAAGGAGAAGAAGAATGCTTAATGAAGAAGATGAAAAAAAGGGTAAAATTTATATTTTGCTTTTTCTATAGAACTGCAATAAGAAAATATGGAGGGGTAGGAAGAATTTATCTCAAATGCATTGGAAATCAATGGCTAAGTTTTTAAGTGAACATATTTTTTATTTTTAAGAGCTAAATATGTTTTAATTCTTTTTCAGAGAATTTGACCTTTGACACCCACACCTCCTTCTTGTGTGATTAATGAGTCTTGCTATTTCCATATCCTTTTATATTAAGTTCACCCCCATATTTTTTAATAGAAAGAATTAAGTTTTAAGATGGAGTTTACTTTAAACATTTTTTGTTTGCATTTTGATATAAAAAAAAACTGAAAACTGAAGTTAAATATATCTTTAATGCAGACTAAAATTACAGAGATTATGTCGTATTTCTAATATATATTAAAATTTTACTTTTCATATCTACTTTTTATCAATATGTATTTTTATGTAGTTAACTATAAATAATTGCAAAAAATATATAAAGCTAGATAATTCTATTTTATTTTTGCTATACTCTATTTTATATACTTATCTATACTCTAACTCTATTGATCTCATTTACCTATTATATTCTTCAATTATTTACTTCAATGGTTTTAAGTTATAAATGAAACTATTACATAAATTAAAATTAATTATTTTTCCACATTAAAATCCCATGCATAGCACGTGTTTATGGATTAGTTGATATAATTTTAAAATAAGAAGCTAATTTTGATCATTAATATTCTTAATATCACTATTGATACGTGTAAAATAAACAAAATTGCTGCAATTTTAAAATATACAGTAACAATGCATGTATTTTCATTATATATTTGAATTAATATATAATAGAAATATTTTTTGTGTATTAACCTATTATGGGTGCAACGTAAATAGGCACAATAAAAGTAGATTTCTATGGTGTATTTCAAGGAATGGAAATTTATTTTCCAGAGGGATATTTTGGGGAAAAAATATTTTAAAATATAGTTTGTGAATTGGAAAAAGACTATGTGAGAATAGTAATACTGTGACTAATTTATTTAGCTTAATAATATTGGCCTAAAAGAAAAACCTATTTGAATTTCTAACAAAATCAAAGTATTTCACAATCAAAATAAAGACTGGACCAAAAGTCTAAGAGCTAACAAAAGACTATAAACACACAGTCCTATGCAACAATTACAATTTACAAGAAATCCTCACGCAACCATTTTTTATAATGTATGAAAAAATTACTCTATTACGATGTTAGAGTAATTTTGATGATCTTTTCCAACTTTCTCAAAATCAATGCACTTCCATAATTAAATATGAGAAACCCACCAAAAGCTTCTCCTCGATTCTCTTCTCCTTCTTTCATTAGTTAAATATTTAATGTCTTTAGAAAATAAGACGCAAAATCTTTAATAGGTAATGGTAAATCTACAAACGATTTATGCATAAAGGTAAATACAAGTTTTAAAATTATGTATTAAAACTTGTTTTGTGATCAAAATGTAATAAAGCAACTGAATAAAAATAAAATAGAACAATAAGGTCAATAATCACGTGGCCAAATAAAAGATTCGCCACACTTTCCGATTTAAGTGTGATTTTATGCTACAAATTCATGTTTTCCATCTTTTAATAGATTTCACTGTACATTCTCTATATTTTTTTCTTAATAAAACTACGTGTCATCATAATATTGAGAATTATATAATACTAAAAAAAATCATCAAATGAAGATTAATTTTAGAAAGAAAAAATTAGTTATTATATTAATTAAATTAATTATTATTTTAAAAATTAAATAAATTACTAATATTTAAAGTAATTTTTATTATTAATAAATAATTTTTAAATTTATCTAATCAATTATCAAAATTTTAGTTATTAACTTTATAATATAATTAGTTGTTGAGAAGTTTGGTTAAAATATAAAATAATAATAATTAAAATTTTTGGAACTAATTTAGATATAAATTTAAAAATTATTTTATAAATTTATATTAATAATAGAAATCATTTTAAATACTAATAATTTTGTAATCTTTAAAATAATATATAGCTTAGTTAATATAATAATTAATTATTTTTTATTTTTAAATTTAGTTATTATTTAATTATTTTTGTGTATTATATATATATATATATATATATAATTCATTGTTTGTAGTTGATCGAGATAAAGTTGTAGTTTTTTTAATAGAATTACACATTTATTAAATGGATATATCCTTTTTTTTTTTAGAGGAATGTGTTAAGATTAGTTTATTTAAAAAAAAAACAAAGATATGCTTACTTTTCATTTTAATATTTTAATGTTACAGTATGATATATTTTTAAATTAAACCGATAGTGAGTATTTAAAAATAAATAGACAAATCTTCAGAAGGATATGGTTTTTGAGTATGGTATTGGTTAAGAAAATGATTTGCTTTAAGAATAAAAGATGTATTTAATTTTTTTAAGTAATTAAACCTTTTTAAGGAACTTGTTTAATTTTTTTTAAGCAACACCTACTATCACACATTAAAAAATAAATAAATAATGAACGAGTTAATATGTTGATCCCAAAGATGTAGATTAAAGGTAAATGCTAAAGTCTTTCTTGGTCAAAAAGTATTTAATAATAAAAAATTACGATATAAATTTGTTTTTTAAAAAAAACTATAAAGTATAGTAAATGTTTATTTAACCAAAAAATTGAAAATATTAGTTAATGAAACCTTGCTTTAATATTTCTGAGCTCAACCACCTTTCAGGATTTTTGTAATTCTTGTTTTATTTGATCACTCTCAATGAAATCAGTTGATTTTGAAGTTTAGTTATAAAATGCCTCTCGCATTTATATTGAGTCTAAATCCCACCTACCATTAAAATCACGTGGCAGAATTCAGTGACTTTGATATTCATTAGTTGAAGATGGATGTCTTCTTTAAAGGAGTGTTTTTGGTGGCTAAAAGCTGTATCTGTAACTTGGACATTAAGTTGGGTTAGTCTAATTAAAGCATTTTATTTTATTAAGAAAAGTGTGGTGGAGCAGAAGATTTTTCAATCAAGGAAGGACAATTATTTGCAGTGAGGGCGTGACATTAGAGCGTATTAAGGTAACAGGGGACAACCAAATTAACAGTCTTAAACAAGAAAAAAAACTTGATCCATGTTAGGTGCATGGTTAGGAGTTGTAACTTTCAAAACTTTGTGAACTGAATGAACCAAAAGGATGAAAAGGATAAACAAATGAACAGCAATAATGTTTAACTATGCAGAGGGGGGGGGGGGGGGGGGGGGGGGGGGAACAATGGAAGTAGCTATTGTGCAGTAGAGAAGTCAATTGTGCAAGCTGGAATGAGATGGAGATGGTATATAAATACATTGATGGTCCAACTTACCAAATATGTGACGATGGAGATGCTAAAATAAAATGTGTGTATATGTGTATGATACTCAAATGGGATGCCTCCATTTATTGTGTTTCTACCCGGCGAAAGAGATTGCAACTATTAATTAATGCCTTTGTTTGTGTACATGCAGTGAAAACGTGAGCCTGGTCCATCATCCCTTACAATTGCGTGACAACTATTATGCATCAGTTAAGTTTTAGGACATTCAATAATGTTCTGGTTGTTATGATAGGAGTAAAAGGCGTGAATTAGGACACCGGTATTAATTAGTAACTATACCGGTAAAACTTTTTTTTTTTTACTTTTTCTCTTCTACTTTTTACTCTAAATTTGCACCATTTATTTTATATACAAGGATATATCATTACCTTTATATTACGAGTTTATGTTTACATTCATTCATTTTTGTTATGCCAAATAAAATCGGGTAAAACCTATTTTAATAAAATATGCACTTTAATACTTTACAAATGAACTTCAAAGTAGTTTTATGTCAAGGGGTTTACTAAATTTATCTTAAAATAGTGGTAGCTTGATTGACTTTATTATTTGATAGATGATATATAATGTCAACCATATACATATATATATATATATATATATATATATATATAAACTCATTAAAATATACATATAAACTCGAATGTATCACTTGAGATACTTTATAAAGATATAATGTTATAAGCTATCAATTTGGTCGATATATTAAACTTCTACAGTATAATTGATATCATAACCTCAGTTTATTAAAGATGACATGGTAGCATGTATGTATGTATCTCCTTATAATAATAATAATAATAATAATAATAATAATAATAATAATAATAATAGCATTGAATTTTTGTTTAGTGGGTGCAAGCAAAGGCATGAACCCATGATATAATGTTGAAGAAAGGAAGAAAATATTATATTATAATAAAATGCAGAAAAGGAACAATAGTGTTAACCTATCTTGGTTGAATATTGAGATGGAGTTGCTGCCATGTCAAGTGTCAGTTACTTGTGACTCTTTGTCTAAGGATTTGCTAGCACCCTTGTTTATGGCACGCACCACCTTCACTTTCTCGTACATTTATGTGTAGTGCACCATTTATAAGTTCACTATCCTTCATTTGATGGTAGCACAAAATTAAAATGTAAGAAAAATAATTAGGGTATAATGGGAGTCTGTTTAGATAAATTAAAAATAAGATAAATTTATTTGTAATTAATAAATTTTATTTTTTTAATATTATTTCTTAACATTTTTTTATATTAATTTTAATATTATTTTCTAAAATGAAGTCTACTTTGTTATTATTATTAACAAAGGATGTCTATAATAAGCCTTGAATGTATTAAGTAAAATCACTTAACCCATTACATAGATTTTTTTCTTCAGATTTTTCTAATAATTCGGACATTTGATAAGGAGGAGAAGGAAATGAAACCTAATGAATCACTTGTTACTTCATTTCATTTAAAAACAATATTTTTGTTCTTGGAAAAAATTCAAATATCATAAAGCATTGGTTAAACAATTTTTTTTTTCTTAATTTAAAGAAAAGGAAAAAATGGCATAAGTGTGTAACATAAAATGCATTCATAGCCAACATAATCTATAGCTTAAAAAGACAATAATAAAACATAAGAACAAAAGTAATAGATTCACATATTGAAAATCGCAACTATCAACTTTAAATACGTAATAAACTTTGCAAATACTATTTTTTTTTTTTAAGGAATTCGCCTTATTTATGTCTTTAAATTAATTTTTTTAATAAATTTAAATTTTTTTACCTGCCTACTTTTAGATTAAAAGGATTTTTTAAATAAAAATAAAGAACATTTCACATTCCAATTTGAATATAAAAGCATGTTGAGGCTTTTTTTTCTTATTCCAATTTGAATATGTTTTGTGCATTACAAAAGTCATTGATTTTTTTATGGTTTGGTGATAAGCATATTATAATAAACCCATCCTTCAACAAAGTCAACTTATATAATTATGTTTGATGATGAAGACTCCAATCTAAATAAAGAGTTCGATAAAAGGAAATAATGTTTTTGTTGCACATCCTTTCTATCCATAAACGAATGAGCAATTTGGATATTTTAAATGAAAAAGTTAATGTAAAAAAAAAACTAAAATAAAATATCAATAAATAAAGTATAAGATTTACTTACTAAGCAAATATGTCAAAATAACATCAAGTTCATTAAAACAAAACTTAAATAACAAATGAAAGATAATTAAAAAAAAATCATTATAAAGATAATACCTTCTTAATAGAATAAACACAGTATACAAATAAAGAAAGTAGATAACAAAATAAAAGTATTATACAAAAGTTCAACCCACGTTATTTTGATTAAGTACTGAAAATAACAAAGTTTAAAATATGGTAAAATTTAATTTGTTAGATATAAGTTTTTTTTCAAATAAATAATTATGAAAAACGCATGTGTTTCATATGTTAAATGAGATAACATTGTGGAGTTTTGTTTTTATGTTTGATATATACTTAGATAATACATGCATAGTTTTAAGGTAACATTATACTAAAAAAAAATAATCAATACTTATTTACATGTTGCATGAAATGTTTGTTTCATATGTCTAATTAATAGGATTCAAAAAAAACTTACATTACATCAATAATTTCTTAGAAAAACAGGCTAAATTTTTATAAAAAAAAACTAAAATTATTTTACTTCTGTTAACTTTCTAATACTTGCTTTGTTAGTACTTGAAATGATTGTTTAATTATATGGATTTGTATTTTACTTAATTTCAAGTAAAAACACTCTAACTTGAATTATATAAAAAATATTATAAAATTTATATCAATGAATTTAATTTATATATTTTATGTGTTAAAAAATTTAGAAAAATATTTTATTATTATATTCAAAGAATGATATAGAAAAATGATTAATTTTAATATATGTCTTGTAAATGATTTAAGTTCATTTAAATATATTTATCAAATATACACTCATTACAAGAAAACACACGGTAAGTAAACCTCATTAATGTGCGTAAGATAATTAATTTTGTATAGTAGTTTAATCTTAAGCCTTATCTATGTTGTTTGAAATATTATGATAGACTTTGTATGGTTACCATTATTCGAAATAAAGTTTGATCACATTAAAACAAAGTGGAAAAGTCAATTTGTTGTACTATAGATTGAGTAGGGATAGTTTAAAAAATTATAAATTTTAATACGAGTTGAAATTCAACTCGACTCACAAATAATTTGATTCGTTTATATTGAACTCGTAAAAAAATATATATATTTTGAGTTTAAGATGATTTTTAAATTATATTAATCTATTTAGAGTTTAATTTTAGATCTTTAGAGTTTAATTTTAGATCGAATTTTGATGTTATTTTGGCTTTCTTTATAATTATGATTTCACATTTTTGTGTTTGATATGTATGATGGGAAAAACGCATGCGGAAGTAACACACATAATCACGAATCAATACAAGAAAATAAACGATACAGGATTTAATGTGGTTTGGTCGCCAACTGCAACCTACATCCACACGGGCAACTATTAGGTTTTCATTTATTTCCTGTTGCACACCAATTACAATTACAAGTACAATAATCTCTTTAAATAGAGATAAAGAGAGATAATAAATGGGACACAATGATTAAGCCCACTCACTAAAACATAATGTCTACTTAGCCCAGCCCAATTGATCCTGACTTCATACCCAACAATCCCCCACTTGAAGTCACAGAACAATGTTTACCTGCGCTTCAACTGTGTACATGTACTTCTGTAATCTATCACCGGAACTCAATGTTCCACCACTAGTTGCCACCAGCCTTCTTAATTATTTTGAAGGCTTCGTTGAAACTCTCCTGAATTTCAACACGTCAGTCATGACTGAAACTGCCACTGCTACTGACTCATTCTCTATTCCTACGGCTTCCACTTGCAAGAACTGCCGAATCCTGGAACAACTTGAGAAAAAAACACTCTCCATACTCAACAAGAAATTTTCAGAAGATGTTTTAACAGCTGGAATACTAGTTCTACTAACCCACTGTCTTCTAGGGACCTTAGCTGAAACACGACCCGTGCTCCCACTGCCATAAGTACCTTTGACTGGTCTACCTGAACCTTTCCATGCTCGTTCATCCTAAATATAACCTGTGGCTCTGAGTTTCTCTCTTGTAAAGACAACCCTCTTCTGCCCACGAGATTCTGTGAACTGGACTTTATTTATCTTCTGAATTGGGACGGTCACTCCCTCAGATAGTAATTCGACCATATACAACGAACCTCTCTTTCTTCCGCGGGCCGACAAGATTTTCCTTGACGACCTTCCACTGATTTCCGAACTTCACTTCATGTCCCTGTTCGTCCAACCGCCTAACAGAAATCAAACTTTTCGACAAGCTTGGAACAACTCTGACATCCTTCAAAGACCAGAAATCGACTGGCGTCTTCAACACTATGTCACCCATTACCGTAACATCAAGAGTTTTGTTGTCTGCTAGTCTTATCTTTCCAAAGTCCCCAATAACTAGATTATGCAATGTTTCACTGCCATCGCACTGCACCTCTGTGCCGTCTCGCTCACCGCAAGCACCTGCACCTATTCGCCGTGAAAACGCGATCCACCGTCGCCCTCGCGAAACCCTAGCTTTGGGATGCTGCTGTAGCCCTTGCAAAACCCTAGCTTTGGGATGCCGCTGCAGCCCATGCGAAACCCTAGCTTTGGGACAGTACTGTTGCCTATGCGAAACCCTAGCTTTGGGATGTCGTTGCAGCCTCTGCAAAACCCTAGCTTTGGGATGTTGCTGCCGCCTCTGCGAAACCCTAGCTTTGGGATGCCGCTGCAGCCCCTGCGAAACCTGGCTTTGGGACGCTGTTGCCGCAATTTTCACGTTTTGTTGATTAATTTCTGCTAATCGGATCTCTAGTGTGTAAACGAACCAAGCTATGATACCACTTGATGGGAAAATACGCACACGGAAGCAACACACATAATTACGAATCAATGCAAGAAAATAAACGACACAAGATTTAACGTGGTTCGGTCGCCAACTGCGCAACTATTAGATTTTCATTTCTTTCCTGTTGCACACAAGTTACAAGTACAATGATTTCTTTAAATAGAGATAAATAGAGATAATAAATGACACACAATGATTAAGCCCACTCACCAAAACATAGTGTCTACTCAGCCCAGCCAAATTGATCTGGCTTCATACCCAACAATGTATATTAATATGAATTTACAATAATTATTATATATATATTTGTGATGATTATAACATTAATATGATTTTTTTAATCATCTTTATTTCAATAATTTAAAAGTTGGTTCCAGTTTTATATTAAAAAATCGATTGAAGAAAAAAAAAACTATAAATTTTTTTAAAATTAAGTCTGGCATGTTTAATCCACCAAGCTTTGGTGGGTAAGGTCAAACTCCTTTTTCTAAGCTCATTAATATTTAAGACAAATTGGAATGATCACTAAATATCTAACTGACGCTGGATTGGGTGAATTTAAGTTAGATCAAATAGTTTTTTTAAATTTCTACATATTATTGCATTAATTATGTATTTTTGTTTATTTTATGTAATATATATTAAAAATAATATGATTCCTCAGTTAAAATAAAAATAAAAGTAAACACGTCAACATTATAACAGGTTTATAGGAAACTTTTAGCTTAAAATATTACTTTTCAATGCTTTATATACATTACATTTTAAATTTTAAAGTTTCAATTTTATATTTTATGTTTTAAAAATGTTAATTTTCTAATTCTTTCTAACGAAGGAAATTAAAAAGGTTAGTAGATCTGTGTAAAATTTCACATTTTAATGTAAAAAGATTGAAATGAATTTGTCAATAATATAAGTGATCAAAATAAATATTAAAAAAAAAACATTAAATAAAGGAATGTTTTTTGAAACTATGTTGATGAATAACTTTCTTACCATATTGAATGTTTCAATTAAAATGACCAAAATAAATACTTTCAAAAACATAAAGTATTACATTGAAATTTCAAATCTTAATATGCGAAAGTGTAAAAATAATAAAATATAACAGAGTAAAATAAGATTCATTAAAATTTGAATACAGATAAGTAGAGGTTTGTCTCGGATAGCGAAGAGGTAGTAGAAAAGAAAAGTAAAACTATTTGTTGAGTATTGGGAGTCCCGTTTTCGAATTTGGCGCCATAAAAAAGGAGTGGTAACGGTCAAAAGTAGCGCTTGAGAGGGGAAGTTGTGAGATGCAACAACATAAAAAAGCGGGGACTCTGGAAAGAACGAAAGTGGGCCCATGAGTTGTGAACGATAACAATGGCATCACCTCTCACGCTTCCCACTTTGCCCTTTGCCCACTGCCAAAAGACACTGCTACTGTGCTGACCTTTTTCGAATCGATTACAAATTTCAAACACGCTGCGTGCGTGGCCCATGCACTCTTTAGGTCCACCATATCTACGCGGATCCTCTACTTCGCCCTCCTTTGGCGCCAACATTCCTCCCTTCCCGCCACACCTTCTAACGTCAAATCACGCTCCTTTTTCGTTTGTCTCTTCCAAAACCCACAATCCATGCCGGCTAACACCGTCTCATTCTCTCTCTCCGTTTCTTTATCACCACACTTGCCTTGCATCTCACATAAGAAAGTGTCACTGCTGCCCCTCCTCCTGGGTCCCTCCTTCCATCACAATATTCCTCATCATCCCTCTGTTTCCAATTTCAAACACCCACCGTTACCATTATACACCTATGGACCAAAAAAAAATAAAACATTATAATCAGTCTCATCCTCTAGAGCTGCCTCCACCACTACCCTATGACTCATCTGGCATACGTGCACAATGTTGTTCGCAACCAATCCAATTACTCCTTTTCAATACCCACCACTTATGATGTTTAATAATCAACTAAATCACACCTAATCAATTACTATATCCACGCATGTTTGCTATACAAATTAAATACTTCATTTGTTTTCTTCTCCCTTTTACCAAAATGGCTCATCCCTGTTGTTCTTTACTACTCCATCAGATCACAAATCTTTCAAACTTTAAACATTTTCTGTCTTCTCAATTCAAATAATATAGACATACCTAGTCAAAGAAGAGGGTGCAAGTTACATACAGAAGAGCACATACAAAACTTATTCCAGATTATATGTTATGGAATTTTTAACTCATTTTAAACCAAACATATTCAGTATTAGTAAAGAAACATGTCATTAAGTTTTTCTTTAAACTACTCAATTTCATAATTGATTCTCACCTATACCTCCCACTATGATTTTTTCTTTAAACTCAAGGCCGACTTTTGACAACAACAAAACGATCATTGCTGGAATATTATTTAAGTATTAAATCAACTTGATAGAAGCGTATTCTTATTATGTTCCAAAATATTAGCAACGTATTTTGGTTTATGTTTCAATTTTAAAGATAGAGAAATTAGAATCTTCGGAATTAATTAAAAGGGTCGTTGTCTTTACCGTTACTGTAATAATAAAAGAAATATTTGTTTTAAATAACAAGAAAAACGTATAATAACTTTCGTTGTAATTAATGCACTGTGTATAATATAACATATACAAATGTTTTTTTCTAACAAATTATCTTGCTATTAAAAGAAATGATTTTATTTTTTAATTTAAAAGGGAGATTCAGATGCTGTTGAGGGGAAAATAATTATAATTATATATAATAATTGATTGATGATAATTTGAATTTTGTGAATGACGAATATAAGAAAATTAAGAATGGAAAAGAATGAGTATATTGAGTTATAGGGAAAGACAATATTGCTTTTTAATAACAGAAAAAAAACGTAGAATAACTTTCAGTGTATATAACATACACTATCTTGTTAATAAAGGAAATTAATTAAGTTTTAATTTAAGAAGGATAATGCAGACGGTGTTAGGGGAAATTAGTTATATATAATTAATGATTGACGATAAGTTGAATGTTGGGAACGAGAGATGTAAGGAAAGTATGGATGAAACAAGAATGAGTATATAGAGTTATAAGGAAAGACAATAATGAAATGAAGAGACAGAAATAGAAAAGGAGAAATACAATGGCCAAAAACAAGAGACGGAGGAAATGCCTATAAGAGCGGTGTTGTCACGTGCCTACGTCATAATTAATCACACCGTAATTACCAAGATTACTCGATTGTTACTATGGCCCCCAAAATGCCACGTGGCTGGACCCCACTGGTCTACCCCTCTTCTGTTGGCACTGTGCTGTTGAGTCCAAAGCACGCAAAGGAGCACAAGTAAGTTCCACGTGTCGTCCCAGCTGGACCGTAACTACCCCGATTTGTGTGTCTTTATGGTTGGTTTACCCGCTTGTGAATATAAAACGGTGAAAGAGTAAGTTGGGTGAGGACGGGCACGCCATGTCACGCTGCCCGCGTAGCATAGGCGTGGTCTATAATTTAAATTTAAATAAAAAATAAAATAAAATAGAGATAGGAGGAAGTAAAAGTCATAAATAATATAAATAGGTATTATGTGCGGATTTAGAAAGAGGCAGAGGTAAGATCAAGGCGTGGGTTGCGCTAGGAGGAAGAGAGAGAAGGGAAGTAACTCTCGCACTCTCACAGCAAGGCACAACGAATGCGAGGAAGTTTGGTAAGATTTGTTTATGGCGATTTGATCGAAGGAGGTAGTGCGCATTAAAAGCCACCGTTTGGAATTTTAAGGCAACTTTATCTACTACCAGTATATAACTTCTTCCCAGCTCTCAGAGTCAGACACATCACGAGAATTTACTGTAGCCTTCTATTCATTCACCGGCTCACGTCGTTTCGGGTGGCTATTCCTCTTGTTATTAAAACCCGCTCCTCTGTAACCTCTTCTCGACACACCTTTATTCTTTCCCCGCTGGGTTTCTCGAGCTGCAAACAAATTACTCCACGTTTATACCGCAAACATGGAGTGGCCAGCATGTACGGATGAGTACGAGAAGCTAGTAATTCGCATGACTACTCCCAGGTTTGTCTAATCCACCTCAATCCTTACTTCTTTCTCTTTTCTGTTTTTTCTGTCATTTTTCCTTCCCCTTTTTCTCCACGCCCATGATTCAGCAATTTTTGAAGGAGCGTTTTTCTATTTACGGATTTTTCAGCATCCTATTGAATGTTTTCTTTAGTCTTCTTCTTTCATACTTTTCTGCCTTTTTTTTTTCCCTTTTGTCAAAATTTTTCATAATTCCAAACCCCTCGTTATGAATTTTAAGTCTAGAACTGAACTTATTTCGAAATTAATTGCTATTTTTTTTCTGTTTGCGTAAAATTGTTAACTTGTTGCGAGCCTTGGATTTAATGATTTAATTTTTTAATCACGTCTGACTGTGTCAAAAATTGTGAATATCTCGAAGGGGGAGAAAAGTATGTTTCATCTAATCCGCACTCCCTTTTGTCTAATTGATTTGTGCCGACAACTGTATTTTAACAATTTTCTGACTTTTCTTTCTTTATCGTCTCTCATGACTCCATTGCCCCTTTTCTTCCAGAATGTTTTTCTTCGTTCACATTACTTTTCCTTTTTTTATTGTGTTTTCATTTCGTTCCTAGAAGTTCGGCATTAAAAAGCTGTAATTACGCTGACTTTGATCTTTCCCTGCGAAACAGGGTTGTCATTGATAATGCCGTGTGCTCCACCGCAACAATAGTCAAGGTAAACCCCGCAAAAAATATCCGTTATTTTTTTTTTCTTCAATTGTTGGTTTTCATGTAAAAAAATTAGGAAAATTCTAAAGTAATTGATTTTCTTTGATAAAATGTATAGGTTGATAGCGGCAGAAAAAACGGAATTCTTTTGGATGCCGTACAAGTGCTTTCTGATCTAAATCTTTCAATTAAGAAGGCTTACATTTCCTCCGATGGGAGGTGGTTCATGGATGGTAGGCTAATTTTCCCCTCTCTTTCTTTGTAGTGGTAGTTTTTATTCCGTGTGCACTAATCTTTGCCTTGAATTGAATTTACAGTTTTCCACGTTACTGATCAAATCGGAAACAAGCTTACCGATCAGAGCGTTTTGAGTTATATTGAACAGGTATTAATTAATTGGGACATCTATTTTATCTGAAAAGTTCAGTACTGTCTCAATTTGTTTTTCAATTATGGGTTTCAATTATTCTAAAAATAATCACACTCTGAATTGTGTTATTTTTATGTTATGTATCAGTCACTTGGCGGAATTCACAGTGGGAATAATAATGTCTTAAACGGTCTCACGATCCTTGAATTAACCGGCACGGACCGCGTTGGTCTTCTTTCGGAGGTTTTTGCTGTACTAGCTGAGCAGCAATGTGATGTGGTAAATGCTAAGGTTTGGACTCACAATGGCCGGATTGCCTCCTTAATCTATGTTAAAGACAGCAATTCTGGGACTCTTATCGAGGACTGTCAGAGAATTAGTACTATTGAAGCACGTTTAAGAAATGTTTTAAAGGGTGACAATGATATTAGAAGTGCAAAAACTTCCATCACTAATGCCGTTGTGCACACAGAACGAAAGCTGCACCAAATGATGTACACTGACCGTGATTACCAGAGGAATCCGATTTTCAACTTTACTTCTGATATCCCAGTAGTCACCGTCCAAAATTGGGCCGAAAGGGGTTATTCGGTTGTCAATGTGCAGTGCAAGGATCGAATTAAACTTTTGTTTGATGTTGTCTGTAATTTAACTGACATGGAATATGTTGTGTTCCATGGGACTGTTAAGACAACAGTTGACAAAGCGTATCTGGTAATTATTCATAATCAATTGTTAATTTTTGGTCGGTTACTTGGTTTACGTGCTAAGTTGAACGTAAATGATTTCATTACAGGAGTTTTATATAAGACACAAGGATGGCACTCCAATTAGTTCAGAGCCAGAACGTCATCGTGTGATTCAATGCTTGCAAGCTGCAGTGGAGAGAAGGGCATTTGAGGTATACAGTTCTTGCTCGTAGTTTTGTTTGTTAGATTATTAGTATTACCTTATGCAGCAGTTCATAAAAATTGATTAATAAAATGCTAATTTATTGGATATAGGGTGTTATGCTAGAGTTATGTACGGAAGATAGACAGGGGCTTCTAGCAGAAGTGATGAGAACTTTTCGGGAGAATGGGCTCAATGTGACAAGGGCGGATATATCTACCATTGGGGACAAGACATCAAATGTTTTTTATGTAACGGATGCGATCGGATACCCTGCTGATCCAAAAATCATCGAATCTGTTAGGCAGAAAGTTGGATCGTGCAATTTAAAAGTGAAGGAGTTACCATTGGTATGCCATGAGAAGGCAGAAAGGGAAGATGAAGCAGTTGGGGTTGGTGGGGCAGTGTTGCTGTGTCTGGGGAGCCTCGTGAGAAGGAATCTATACAATTTGGGTTTGATAAAATCGTGCTCTTAAAAGCAGAATGGGGCGGTGTGAGAGGGAATTTAGGAGTGTGGAAGATATTTGCAACTTTTAGAGCACAATATTCTTTGCTTGAGGTTTGAGCTTTGTGTACATAAAAAGTAAAGGTGGAATTTGGTGATAGTAGTTGTTCGTTGGTTGGGTTGGATTTGGTAGGTGAAATGTGATCATAGACAGCTGGGATGGTTTGTGTCCCTACCATTTTAAATGCTTTGCGTGAAGAGGGGAAGTATTTTTGAGGAGAGATTGGGAATTGCATTGTGCTTGTCGGCCTTGCTAGAAGTTATTTAATAGTAGTATTGGATTCTTTGGTGGCATAGAGAAATATAGTTAGACGCAGGACAGATTTGGTTCATACAGCACAAAATTTGTACATTATTATCATTATTTAATATAAGTGGTTCACTCCATTCTTTAATTTAACAGTCTCTCTGCATGCTCTTGAAAGATTGTGAGCTGCTTTGCGGTGCTCCACTTTTTACACCAATCCGAATCTTCTTAGTTTCCTTTTGCCTCCATTTAAAATATGTCTGTAAAAGACTACTGATGGATTTATGTAGTGAATAAAATTAAAAAGCATCAACTAAGAGATGAATTTGTAGTCCGCTGATTCAATCAAATCGATTTCTGATATAAAACTTCATTTCATGGATGATTAACCTGTTTGAGTAACTTAAAAGTTTTTACTCAACGAAATAAAATGATAATATGGTAAAAACATCCATGAAAGCCAGATAATATGAAATTAATTAGGACTGTCACTCCACATAAAAATGCTGTGTTTGTATCCAAATGAGTATCTAGATGGATTTGTGGAAGTGTGTCGTTTGTATCTGGTATTAACGAAAACATAGGAGAAAATGTCATATAATAAGTTATTAACATAATAGTTTATTAACTTATAACAAATCAATTATAATATAATAATAAAAATATTTTAAATAATAATAAAATATACTAAAAATATATAAAATAATTTAATTATATTAACAACAAAATATTAGTAATAATAAAAAAATACATTTATACATAATATAATATATAAACGTAATAATAAAATAATAAATAATAATTATAATAATAAAAGTAAAGAAATTATAAAATAATAATAATAAAAAATAAATAAATTGATAAAATAATAATAATATTGAAAAAAGAATTTAATTTTAATTTTAATTTATAAACTCTTTTTATACAATTTTAGATAATTTGCCAGTTTCATGCAAAAATAAGTAAACATATTTTATTTTAAATTGATTTTAATCACAAAGATAAAATTATAATCTAATAATTCCTTTAATAAAAAACGGAATCAAACTCCAGTCTTATAAATAAACATATAACTATTACACTAAACAAAAATTGTTACGATTATTTTTATTATTATTATTATTATTATTTTTATTATTATTATGTGTACAACACTTGGGATGAACAATTGTTAAAACAAGTTCTTGGTATTGCTATTTATGGTGACTATGTGTACAACACTTGGGATGAACAATTGTTAAAAGAAGTTCTTGGTTCTTCATTCCTGAAAACATGGGGGTAGATGTTGTTTCAAAGTCATTCCTTAAGTCAGAAGGTGAGTTCTTTTTTACAATGTGATATGATGTTTTTACAAATTTATTGTCCTTATTGGTTTATTCATTTTAGTTGTGTAGAAAATATGCACTTTTATCCACCTGAGCATGTCATTTATGGTGACTATGTGTACAAGACTTGGGATGAACAATTGTTAAAACAAGTTCTTGGTTTCTTCATTCCTGAAAACACTGGGGTAGATGTTGTTTCAAAGTCATTCCTTAAGTCAGAAGGTGAGTTCTTTTTTCTCCCTTATCTAATTGGCAATTGCTTGTTGGCCTTTTCCTTTTGCCTATATCCTTGATAACATTGACGGTTGCCCATCATTATGCTTTCAATGATCCTTATTCAATAACGGTGACTGAGGGGTGGGGTTCTCTACCGTGATGATTTATTTGTTTCTACCGTAAGGGAGAATTGACAACTTCTTAAATGGCCCTGGAAGAATTGTTGGTAAGTGTTCCTATTTCCTTCAACCTCCATGTTCCTAGGTTATCTGCTTCCTTGTGAGCTACAATAAAGCTAACGTGACTTGGGTTCTTAAGAAGTTATAATAGGCCGACCCTACTATTAGTGAGAAAGATGGAAAATGGATGCAAATAGTAAAATGCTTTGAATTTATCATCTGCAGAGTCTGAGTTTTTTTCTCCTCCCAAGATGATGGCATTATTGATTTTGTTAAATAGTCATTATTGCACTGTCATAACACAATGCACAAGTAATTTTTGAAAGGAGGCCTGCTGCTACAGTGCCATAGGCAAACCTGACATCTCTATTTTCTGCCAAATTGCCATTGATAACCTTGTTTATTCTTCCATTCTGTTGCTTGTTTTAGAGCTTGTTATATAGTAGTTATCTCAAATTCAATGAATTTTTTTTCATTTCTCTATGTCGCTAATTATGTTTCTCAGGGTTTAGTTTTCATTGCAAAGAAAATAAAATATATTGAAAAAGTTTTTAATAATGTCTAAGGAGTCTATTTTGGCAAGAGCTTTAAAATCCAAAATATAACTATAAACTGCTTCAATTTAACAGCTCTATAGCTCTTTTATTGCCATTTACATTGGATGTACTTATTTGACAACAGGCTTTTCTGTTTCTGACTTGATTTGTGGATTCTCGTCTAAAGTGTTTATTTTCTGAATGAAGACTTATGTTATGGAGAAATATATTGCAGGATGGACTTGATGGTGATTCCTTTGAGAATTACAAAAGCGGGTTAATGGCAAAGCTGCTAGAGAAAGATCCTTCACTCACATATGAAAGCAATAGATTGTGGAACCAGATTGTTGATAAAAGGTACCTACATATTTTGTGGTCTAGTGATAGTGTTAGACTTTAGTTATCGAAGTTGTCACTTATTGTTGAAGTCTTATAACCAGCAGCCTTCCATATGGCTCAGATGTTTGATATCTTTTATGTGCAAATTTACGTAATTTCTTTTTGCTGTTGAATCTGTCTTGGTAGAGTATGGAGAAATTTCTGCCAAGTTATGATAGAAGTTTAAGGAGAACCAAGAGGGCTTATAGGAAATATCATTATTAGCTACATTTTTTTGCTACAATGATGGTTTATATGACTATAAACATTATGGTTTTCAGGTATATCTTCGATTTCTCAAAGAAGGAAGCAGATGAATTGGGGAACATAACCAAGCATGATGTTATTGAATGGTACAAGACTTACTTTAAACCGCCGTCTCCGATAGATAGATGTATAGATAGATGTATAGATAGATGTATAGATGGATGTATAGATGGGTGGATGGATGGATGGATGGATGGATAGATAGATAGATAGATAGATGGATAGATAGATGGATATATAGATGGATAGATAGATTGATGGATAGATGGCTGGATGGATTGATGGATTAATGGATAGATGGATAGATGGATAGATGTACAGATGGGTGGATGGATGGATAGATGGATGGATGGTTAGATAGATGGATGGATAGATGGATGGATTAATGGATGAATAGATGGATGGATGGATGCATGGATAGATGGATGGATAGATAGATAGATAAATAGATGATTGTGGAATTCATCCTGTGGCTTATTTTAACACCCGTAATGCATGAATGGTGGCTCAATTTTGTTGCCTTTGGATTTTCTTAGGACCCTAAGTGACACTGTTTTTGTCATGGGTGATCTTTGTGACCACTATGGCCTGACTTCATTTGTGTGGTTTCTTCTTCAACACTATCTTCGCGAGTTCCCATTTCCATTGTTGCCTCTCGAATCATCGCGGAATCAGTGCCTATTTCTAATTTTGTTGCATCTCGAATCTTTGCGGAATCAATGCCAAATAGAGTCCTTGTTGCCTACCGAATTTGAAGGGGATATTGTTCGATCCGCGTAGATGGTGTTGCGGAGTAACCACACTGATGAGAAAGGTTGTGACCGTGGTTCAGCAAATCGAGCTTTTGACCCTAAATTCTGAAGAATTTAAAAAGGCTGCAACTCAAGATATCCTAATTTCTCGATGAGTTTCGTCTCTATTGTTGGATTGAATGGGGTTCGATGTTTGAATTATTTTCTCTACTTGATCTCCAAGGATTGAATTGTGGACATTCTGTTATTTGTGAAGCTAAACATTTCTTTGCTGGTTTGATTATAATCTTGGTTGTATTTTGATGGTGTATGGTTCATAAGAGGCATTTTGTGGGATGAGCATGGGACAAGTGCGGTTGGCTTTTAATCTTTGATTTGATCGTTTGCTTATTGGTTTGAAAAGTTCACTACTCAATTTTGATGCCTTCTCGGATAATCCTCCAATATAGGGCTCTATTATTAGTTTTCAAAACCTTTCGATTCATCATTCTTGCTGGAATTGTTATGGGTTTTGTTCTTTGGTTGTTTTCTTCCATTTCATATCAGGAATTGTTCCTATCTTAAAGGCATTGGAGTAGCATGAGAAAACTGTTACTCAACAATTTGGAGAATTGCTCTTGGTAGGGGTAGGCAAAAACTGTCACTCACTCATTGACTCGTTCTGTTTCAGATCTGAAGCGACATAACCCGAAGCTTCACGTGGTACGTATTCTTCTCTCTCGCCATATTCTCTGCAACTTCATGGTGATGTGCCCTTTGTTTTGTTTTTCTTTCGTCATTTTCTTGTTATTTGTTGTTGATCATTTGGTTATTTAGCCTTCGTTTCCTAGAGACTTTCCATTCTGATGTTACTGTTAGCTTAATTAGCTTGCCCTGCATTGGATTATGCTCTACCGTATGTAGTGGAAGGATATTGGACATGTGGGGTCTGCTGATATTCCTGTCTGATATTGGGGATGAGGTGTTGGTTGAGGTGGTTTGGAGAGAATTGGTTTGGAAGTTGAACTGGAGGTGGATGTGGTAAACCCTGTTAAATTTTGACTAGTTTGGACTACTTGCTTTAATGAATATTATACAATGCCTAATATACTCTGCCAAAAGGTTCTCTGATATGATAGTCAGTGTTCTGTTTTTATTTCTGTTAAGTTTGTTTTATTTCTGATACCACCAGTGATGTGTTATTCCTTTCACACTACAGATGAAGTTGTTAAAGCCATTGATCCACAAAAGGCAGAAATTTTACAGAGGTGTGTCACTGTGTTATCTGTCGTATACTTCTCAAGTTTAGAAGAAAATAATTTCTCTTATTCAGTCTCATCAGTTACATCTTATATATATACATACATTGATTGGATAAATTTGGAAACAAGAACCGCTTATTCTAGGAAACAAATCCCTGAGATTGTGGGATTGATATGCTAGTAATAAAAATAAAATACAACCAATATACAGAATTAAAAAACAATAGGAATCAAATCTGAAACTTCCTAAAATATCTCGACACTCCCCTTCAACTTGGTGAATAAGTGTTCTCCATTCACAGCTTTGATATGATTCTTTCAAAGTTACTGCGATGTAATTCTGTCAAAGGTATTGTTGTTTAGCCCCTTGGTAAGTATGCCTGCGAGCTGTCCTTGAGTGTACACATATGGAGTGCAAATCATGTCACTGTCAAGCTTCTTTGATAAAATGTCTGTCTACTTCAATATGTTTAGTTCTATCATGTTGCAAGTTCTATCATGTTGCACTGGATTATGAGTTATGCTGATTGCAGATTTATTGTCACCATATATAACCTCATAGGTTCATCCCACTTTATCTTTAAGTCCTCCAATATAATCTTCAGCCATAATAGTTCACATATTAAGCCATTGCCCGAAATTCTGCTTCAGCACTAGAGCTACATTCTGTCTTCGCTGGCACAAACCAATGATTATCTGAACAGGTCATAAAAAAATATATGAAGCAAACTTTAAAGAACTTCAACATGAAGCCACTGAGCCATTCAACATATTTGAGATTGCAAGTTTTGTGTAAGAGTTTCTATGACGTTGATGAGAAGCTGCATTATGTAAATGATTTGTGTCTTGATCTGAAGGCATTCATCCCAGCCATAGGTATATTTGAAAATTGAATTCAAAGTTGCTAATAATAGAAGTGATGAAAAATACATTAAATTTATATACAATATATTTATTAAAGAATTACAATTATTTTGTAACTAATGAACACAAACACAATTACGTGTATACGCATTTTTATTTTTATAATTATTATATAAATATCTGTATTTATTAAAATTAATTATAATTTTATAATGATAAAATAACTTAATAAATTAAATGTTATACTGTAGTTAATTAAAGATGTAACATTGAGAATAAAAATATTTTAAATTTAAAATTGTTCATACGTTCAAAATTGTTCTTGATAACTATTTTAATATTTATAAAATTACAAAATAACTAAGATACTTCTAATAATTATTTTAATATAATATATATATATATATATATATATATATATATATATATATATATATAAAACAGCTATGTAACACAATCTCTTTATATATAATATAACTAGTGGAACACAGACACGTTTTTATTTTTCTTTGGGTTTTTTTTTTCAAAAATAATTTCTTACAATTTTTTATTTTTCTTTCTTAAGTTTTTTTTTTATTCTTCAAAAATAATTTCTCTCAATAACGTTAAAATAACGTAATGTCCATATTATTAGAATAAAACCAAATATTGATATAAGAATAAAATGGGAAAAAAATGGAGAGCAGGTATAGATAAATAAAAAATAAAATAAAGAAGAAGATCATTTTAAAACAAAAGAAAAGAGTAACATACCAATATTTCCACTCTCCTGCCAGTTAAGAGACCATAAATAAAATAAAATTAACTTACCAATCTCTCAACTCTCCTGTCAGTTAAGTGAGAACAAATAAAATAAAATTTTAAAATTAAAAATTGTTTTATTAACTTCTAAAATTATAAAATGTTCAAATAACCAAAAATAAATTAATAAAATAAAATATTAAGCAAAGATAAAATAGAAAAAAAAATTTAGAGCAGTTAAAATGGGAAATTCCCTTTATATATAGGTATAGATATAAGTATAGATAAAAATTAATTATTTTAAAATCAAACAAAAATACAACATATACCTATTTATGTTAAAATTTATTTTTCTATAATTTTTTTTTTAGAATTTATGCTTTTAATAATTAGTGAGATGATACAGTAAACCTACTATAAAACAACTTTACTAGGTTATTGTTACTTAGACGTCATGAAACCAAAAACAGAACATAACAAAGTTCTTTACAAATTATTGTTGTTTCTTCTGAATCACAACTTCTTGGTGAAGACATTTTCAGTAATCTTCATGCTTGTGTTGGGTACTCATGGCAGATTCTAGCAGAAAAATTCGTTGTGTAAATCTCTCTATCTCAAATGCCTTCATTTGAAACTGTTTGATATAAATTGCTTTTGCTGTCATAAGAACAATCGATTAAAACGATATGTAATAGTTTCTGTTTTTATTGTTTGATTACTTCTCTAATTGCGTATTTGTGTTTGTTTGATAAAGATTCATTCTTAATCAAATATTTGCAAAAATCTCTTGAAAATAATTCACCCTCCTCTTGTTTTAAGCCATCAATTCTAACACCGACCACCGTTCTGAAAGCAGCACAACTGGCAAAGTTATATGAATCTGCAACAACCTTTGTCTCTCCACCTAAACAATTCTTGAACTTTCCCAAGAACAGTGTTGTAACCAAGCCACTCCTATCTCTTCCTTCTTCCAACAAAGGGGATTTTACGTCTATCAAAATTCGAACCCAACTCAACCCGCATGTTGAACTTTGGCTTTGATGTCTCCAAATCTATGTGGGTTGCTTGAAGACTTTGATGATGGGTTTCTGGGTGTGTTTTGGGTAGTTTGAATTTGTAATTCACTCATAGAATTGATCCAAGGTTATTTGAATCTTTAACCTTTTGAAAAGATGAGTTTTCTAAAAAGCTGTTGAAATTTCAACAGGTTGAAATTTCGAAACAACAGGTTATTTGACACTTAGTGGATTTTAAAATGTTTTGGAAAACTTTGTCTTTGCCTTTGCTGTCAAACCATTTTAACCGGTTATTTTGAAAAATCAACCGACTATTTTTTGAAAATCCTTAACAGAATTTGTTAAGTTTGGTAAAACTGTTTTTTCTCTTTTCAAGCTGTTTTGACCTTTGATTAAAAGTCTTAAACAGTTATTTTTTAGGCTATATATGTTGTGTTTACATCTCTAAAGATTAGGAGATGAGATTACCAAAAGATTGAAAAAGATTTTCAAGTTTCCAAGATTGCTTAAGGCTTTGGATTCTTTCTAAGAGTGGAATAGGGCTGATTTGTATTCTTTCAATCCAATCTGTGATTGTACCAAGTGTATTCTATTCCTTTCTCTCTTTGATTTGTATTTCTATAAAGAACTATTGTTGCACAGAGTCAGAGGGTGTTCTGATCTGTGTTGTGTTTTTGCCAAAGGAAGTGTGTGTTCTTAAAGGGTTCAAGATCACTTCTTTGGTGGGTGTGTGGTTGTAATCTGTTGTTGATTACTACTGGAATACCCAATGGTTTCTAGGGACTGGATGTAGCTCAATGTGTGAGTGAACCAGTATAAAATTCGTTGTGCTCTCTATCTCTCTCTATAACTGTTTGATATTGTTTCTGCTTGTATAAACAATCGATTAAAACGAAATTTCAATCGGTTGTTATTCTGGTTTATGAACTGTTTGTTTATGCTTATGTTGTTAATATAAACAACCGGTTAAATCGCAACTTTAACTGATTAAATTTCTGGAAATAGTTTCTGCATCATTGGTTGATTGCTTTCCTTAATTGTTTATCTGTGATTGTTTAATAAAGGATCATTCTTAAGCATTATTTGCGAAAATCTTTGGCAAACAATTCACACCCCCCCCCTCTTGTTTTAAGCCATCAATTCTAACACCGCAATCCTACAAAAGCCACACACCTGCTTTTATGAGTGAAAGAAGATCTAAGGGTCTTTGTTATTTCTTTGACGAACCCTTTATGCCTGCACATGCTCTAACCCACAAAAAGTTAGAAATTCATGTGTTAGTAGTCAATGATGATCGATCATCAGATTTGAAAGAGGAGGATTCACCTCAAAATTTTCTCACGGATCCTGGACAGTCACTAGACCCTCACATTTCTGTTCATGCTCTTACGGGTGTTGCAAATTTTTAAAACTGTGAGAGTAACAGGGTATTTCAAGAAACGATCAATCCACATTCTTGTTGATAGTGGCAGCACTCACAATTTTTTTGATGCTCAATTGGCTACAAAAATGGGTTGCTTACTTGAAGAAATTCCTCCCTTGAACGTGGTGGTTGTAGATGGGGCAAAGGTCACTATAAACTCTATGGTAAAACAACTTTCTTGGACCATTCAAGGGACTGCTTTTACTTCTGATATGTTATTACTTCTGTTGGGTTGTTGTGATCTAGTCCTAGGAATAGAATGGTTAATCACCTTGGGTGATATTACTTGGAAAAGTTGACTATGCAGTTTTCGGTTAAAGGAAGGAAGTTTGTACTGCGTGGATCTTCTAAAGAAGGACTGCAAACTGTACGAAGAAAACAATTGGAGAAAACAATTGATTCGGGGGTTCATATCTCTATGCTCCATGTATGTGCTGCACAAGATGTTACACTGTTGCATTCTTTAACAACTCATGCTTCTTCTAGTCTAGAGATGGTATAGATTGTTGCTGCAATTCCAAGATATCTTTTTGGAGCCAACCACTTTGCCACCAAACAAAGTTGGGCATGACCATCGCATTCCCTTAGTCCATGAAGCACTTCCAGTAAACAAAATACCATAGATATGCTAAACAGAAAAAAGATATTATCGACAGATTGGTTCAAGAGTATCTCAAGAGTAGGGTTATTCAAAACAACAACAGTTCTTATGTGAGTCCAGTAGTTTTGGTGGACAAGAAGGATGGTACATGGAGATTATGTGTTGACTATAGGAACCTTAATAAACAAACCGTAAAGGACAAATTTCCTATACCTCTTGTGGATGACCTCTTAGATCAGCTACACAAATCAACTCTCTTTTAAAAAATTGACCTCCGAACTGGTTACAATCAAGTATGTATGGATGAAGCTAATGTCCATAAAACAACCTTTAAGACTCATGCTAGACATTTTGAATATTTGGTTATGCCATTTGGCCTTACCGATGCTATTTTGAATTTTTGTTAGTATCCTTTTATGATATCTTGATTTAGAGTGCAACATTGGAAGATCATGTGATTCATCTTGACTATGCGGCAACAATCTCTATTTGCAAAAAAATCTAAATGCTATTTTGGAGTGGAACAAGTAGAGTACTTGGGTCACATTATTTCTAAACAAGGAGTAGTCACTAATCCATAAAAGATTATGGTTGTGCAACATGGCCAATGCCCAAAACAATTAAACAGTTGTGTGAATTCCTTGGACTAGTAGGCTATCACAAAAGATTTATGAAAGGGTGTGAAAATATTGCTAGACCCTTAACAAATATGCTAAAGAAAAATAATTTTTATTGGTCTGCAGAAGCTAAAGTTGCCTTTCAAGATCCAAAAGTTAGTTTGTTAAGTGCACCTCTTCTTACTTTACCAAATGTGTTTAACAACAATAATAAGTAGTCAATAATTTTTAAAAAAATTAATATATATATATATATATATATATATATATATATATATATATATATATATTGGATTGTAAAATATGAAATATCTTCATATTTAAAAGCTAAATTAAACACAAAATTAGGGATAAAAAAATAAACCATAAATACTTCCTCTGGTAACATTATAGTTACAGCAGGGTCTCTCATTCACGAATCGAGAAAATTTGGAAGGGGTACATGGAGGGGTGCAACGGAAAGTAGAAGAAGAGGTGGAAGATAATAAATGAGAAGGTAAGTTAAATATAAATATAAGTAAGAATAATTTAGTCTTTTCACAAACAGTATAGGGTGCAGTTAAAATTTATTGGGGTCCAGATTGCAGAGCCATTTTAGGATTTTTTTTCGATGGATCATTTTCGTTTCTGGCCCAGGTTGCCAGAGAACGTATGGAGGGCTGTTTCTCCCTGCACCCCCATCATTCTCAGAAAAGACCATTTTATCCCATTTAAAAATAACTTCCAGATTACTCTTTTCAGAATATTTCTGCAACATACTTTCCAGAATACATTTTATAAATTTTGGATTTACCATTTCAGAAATTAAAAAAATATGTTTTAGATAAAATATTCAAGAATGATTTTTTAACTTTTGGATTTCTTATTCTAAAAATATATTTTGTTTATGGAACCTCTATTCTAAAAATACCTTTTACTTATAGAATCCTAATTCCGGAATCATCCAAAATTATCAAAGATAATTTTGGTATTGCATATAGAATGTAAGATACAAGAAGAAAAATGTAGGGTGCGGGAAGAAATATCCTACAATTTTTTTTCTAATACTTAGGCCCATTAAGGTTTTTGCTCTTTTATTTCTAAAATTACATATTACGATAGTTTTCCGAAAAGCTACAACCCAAATTTAAGTAAAAATACAACAAGAAACGATATAATTTAACATAATGTATTTGATCTAATTAGAATTATATTTTGAGATTTGTACCTTATATGGGACTTACAATTTAAATAAAAATACAATCATGAAATTATATAATTTAACAGAATGTATTTGATTTAATTATTACATTGACATAAATAAAAATACAATCAAGAAATTATATAATATAACAAAATATATTTGATCTAATTATATGTTGACATGGGACTTTTAAACTGATCGTCCGGGCTTATTATAACGAGCTAAAATAATTTATGAATAAGTAGTACATTTCGAGATTTAATTTAATTTATTTGTTCTATGGGTATGGAACTAGAAAAAAAAAAATTCATTTATTTTGTAGACTAAACTTATCGAATTCATTTAAAATATGAGTTTTGTATATATAATGTTTAAAGTTTAAAAAATATACTTTTTTAAATTGACAATTTGGTACTTAAAAACTATAAATTTATTATATTTATTTATGGAATGAAATTTATATTGGTTATCATATTCTTAATTTTTCCTCGTTTTGGTTAATTTTCAAATTTATAATGTATAAATGAAAAACATTTATTATATGAGAAATTCGATATTTTATTTATTTTTGTCTAAAATTTAGACGAGTCTTCAAAAGAAATCTATGGTTCTGATATGTAAAGTTGTTTTTTCATCTGGTGTACTGAAATATAGATTTATTAATTTTTTTCTAACATCAGTTATCTCAACCTCGTTTCATAAATTGTTACCATAATCTGTTCTTCCTCATATCTCCTATCTTATAGTGTAAGATATCTTATATCCATGACCCAGGATGTAAATTATGTATTATGATGATGATGATAACAATAATAATAATAATAGTAATAATAATAATAATAGTAATAATAATAATAATAATAATAATAATAATAATAATAATAATAATAATAATAATAATAATAATAATAATAATAATAATAATAATAATAATAATAATACAAACTGGCACACCAAGCACGTCAAAACAAAGAGGTTCAATGAAGAACAATCCAAACTAAAAGTTATTTCTAAAAAGAGTAAAACAGTATTTTTTGAAAATTATAGGGTGTAGTGAGAAATTTGTTAGGGTGCATGAAGAAAGAGCCCGTATGGAGGTGCAGGAAAAAACATTCATTTTCTTTTTCTATAATTCAACAACAGAAAAAAAATAAAAATCACAATTCTACTATGCCATGGTAGCAGGATTCTTGTTTTTACACTCATTACATTACATGTAAGGAAAGAAGACGGGAGAAAACGTATTCCTATATTATAAATTTAGTTTTTTAAATGATAATGCTTTTAGGAATATTTTTTACAGTTTTTTTAGTTGCTTCTTTAATTTTTTTTAAATAGTTGTAATTACTCTCATTAAGCCACGTGTATTATCTTATGATCATATATTTATTATTTATTTTTATTTCATAAATATACTTATTAATTTTAATTTGACGTAATTTGGTCCAAAACAAAATTTCGACTACTCATCTCAAACCATTTCTCCTTTTTTTTCATATATTTGATTTTTGTTAAACCACTAATCTCTTTCAATTCATCTGTTTATCTTTATTTTAAAATAAATTATCAAGAATTAAAAAAATATTACATGAAAACATAGATTATTTCATATAATCCAAAAAGTAACTTATGTGTTCAAGTATAAACTTTAATTACAGAATAATGCACACGTTTACAATATTTATTTATTATAAATTATATTTATTTAGAAATAAATATTTATTTTTCACACTGAATAGAATAAAAAAGATTTATCTTTAAAATTTGTTTAAATGACTAGTATTATGTCGACGCGGAGAATAAATAGTGTTATGAATTTCTGTTTCAGGATTTTTATTTTTCTATCGATGAAAAGATAGTGTTATTTCATACATGTGCTGTCTTTTATAAGAAAAATGATACTTTTAAAACTATTAAAAAAACAACTATTTCATATCCAAGATATTAATATTTTAATTATACTTTTACTGTTTATAAATTAAATTATTAATATAGATTTTTATATTATTAAAATGAAATGATTGTTTAGTTTTAATGAGTTGTGAAAGTGTATTATTGATTTAATAATTCACCATCTCATACATAGAGAAGGGTTGGTATACAGCGTAAAAAAAAAGAAACCCATAGAACCCTTGTTTTTTTCTTGTTGTGTTTGAATTGCGATGACTGTACTACGTACACGAGTAGATGATCATACATGTGTAGGAGGTCCTTGAAGGTTTTAGGATATTTTAAACTTTATATTGTAAATGTTTGTATTTTATAAGCCGTAATCTTGTAATATTCATGTTTTGAAATACTCCAAGTTTGTATAGTAGTACTTGTATTGTAATAATTAGAAGTTGTTTTTTTTTGTGTTACATTTAATGATATCAGAGCGGTTCATCCTTAGGATAACCTGAGGGTAGTGGGTTTATTGTGTTTCTCCTGTGTGTAGATTTTTGTTCAAGTCTAGCTTCAAGACTTAGATAAAAGTGTCTAATAGGAGGTTTAATAAAGTTGTTTTCTTGACAATCTTGTTTGTGCTTAAGTCAAAGTAGTTGTTATGAATAAAGCTGAAAGTATTAAGAATGAAAAGAATCTTGATAGAGTGGTGAGGGTGCACACTCATGACTGGATCAAGATTATTTTCTATCTTAATTCTAAATCGTTAGATTACATTTTAGAGGTAAGTCTTGATTGGTTTTGTATCTATTTTGTGTGATTTTTTTTTAAAAGTTAATTTGTCTTAAAGAGGTAGTTGGAAATTTTTTGTAATTTCTAACCTAATTCTTTATGTGCTTAGAAGATGGCACATAGACCACCTACTCCTCCTCCACTAGTAGATATGCCCAACTTAGCTCGGGCAATAGAGATGATGGCAACAACCTAGCAACAACAGAGTGCTACTATGGCACAACAGCATCAAGTCACCCTTTATCAATTAGAAACCGCTAGATTAGCAGCAGAAGCGTCTCAACTTCATCAACAACCCCATACCTTTAGTCTGGAGGATTTTCTGAGACACAATCCACCCAAATTTAATGGGAAGGTAAATCCAGATGAAGCAGACCAATGGGTGAGAGACATAGAAAGAATCTTTGAAGCTACTCAATGCCCAGAAGAGAGAAAGTTATCTTATGCCATCTATATGCTTATTGAAGAAGCTGAGTTTTGGTGGATAGGTATGAAGCAGATGATGGAGGATAGAGAAGAAATTGTCACTTGAGAGAGTTTCAAAGTAAGATTCATGGAGGAGTATTTCCCTGATAGTGTCAGATATGCAAAAGAAATTGAATTCATGCAGCTGGAACAAGGAAATCTTTCAGTCATTGAATATGTTAGTAGGTTTAAACACCTAGCTAGATTCTACACCTAGACCATGACTGAAGCTTGGAGATGTAGAAAATTTGAGTTTGGGTTGAAGCAAGAGCTTAAAGAAGTGGTGATTCCTATGTCCATTAGAGATTTCCCTGCTCTAGTGGAGAAAGCAAAAGTGGTGGAGAGTTTGAAAAGTAGTAGTAGACTTGTTAAGCCTCAAGTGGGAGGACCTTCTAAAAGCATGCCTAAATATGAAGATAGAAAGAAATCTTATTTCAGACCTCAATCTTATAGCAGAGGAAGACCCAATTCTCATTCACCACCTAGTTTCAGATGTTTTAGATGCGGTGGGCCACTTGTTGTTAGATTTTGCCCTCACCCAGTGATAAATGTGACATGTGATAGATGTCACAGGTATGGTCATGCAACAAAAGACTATCGTGTCCAATTGGGAGCTCCAAATTCTGGCGGAGTGCAGCAAGTACATCAAAATAATAATAAAAAACCCAGAGTAGGTGGCAGAGTTTTTGCCATTAGTGGAGCTGAAGCTTCGCAGTCTGATAGCCTTGTTAGAGGTATTTGTTCTATCCTTGGAACACAGTTATCTGTATTGTTTGATTCTGGGGCAACCCATTCTTTTATATCTTTTGATTGTGCTAAGAAACTTAAGTTGTCAATCCGAGAATAAGAAATTGAGTTGGTGGTATCTACACCAACAAAAGCTATTATAGTAACTTCTTCCATGTGTGCTGAGTGTCCAGTAATTATAGATGGACAGAGATTCAAGATCAACATGATTTGTATACCTCTAAAGGATTTGGAGGTTATATTGGGAATGGATTGGTTGTCTGTTAATCATATCCTTATAGATTGTGGTTAGAAAAAGTTAATTTTTCCTAATTTAGGAGAAATGCATGTTATCTCAGCTCAGCAATTTGAGAGAGAGATACAAGAAGGTGCAGAATGTTTTATGCTTTTGGCTTGTTCTATAGTTACTGATAAAGTACAAAAAGATATGTTTATAGTTCAGGAGTTTATGGATGTATTTCCTGATGAGATTCCTGGACTTCCACCTAAAAGAGAGATAGAGTTTGCAATAGACTTGATTCCTGGAGCAGGCCCGGTGTCAATTTCTCCATACCAAATGGCACCAGCAGAGTTAGCTGAATTGAAGAAACAACTAGAAGATTTATTGGAGAAACAATTCATTCGACCTAGTGTTTTCCCATGGGGAGCTCCAGTGCTATTAGTGAAGAAGAAGGATGGTTCATCACGTCTATGCATAGATTATAGACAATTAAACAAGTTAACAATCAAGAATAAATATCCTCTTCCTAGAATTGACGATCTAATGGACCAGTTGCATGGAGCAGTTGTCTTTTCTAAGATAGATTTGCACTCAGGTTATCACTAAATTTTAGTGAAAGTGGAAGATGTTCAGAAGACTGCTTTTAGATCAAGGTATGGTCACTATGAATTTCTAGTTATGCCATTTGGTGTGACGAATGCTCCAGCTATCTTCATGGTTTATATGAATCGAATCTTCAGACCTTTTCTTGATAAGTTTGTGGTAGTGTTCATAGATGATATCTTGATCTATTCTCGTACAAGGGAAGAACATGCAGAACATCTTAGAACTGTCCTGAACATTTTGAGAGAAAAACAGTTATATGCTAAACTTTCAAAATGTGACTTTTGGATGTTAGAAATACAATTTTTAGGACATGTTATCTCTGCACAAGGAATAGCAGTAGATCCTTCTAAAGTGGAGGTTGTGCTTCAGTGGGAACATCCTAAAACTGTTACAGAAATTAGAAGCTTTGTGGAGTTAGCAGGATATTACAGAAGATTTATAGAAGGTTTTTCTAAAATAGTTGCTCCTTTGACCCAATTGACTAGAAAGGATTATCCTTTTGCATGGACTGAACAATGTGAGAGAAGCTTTGAAGAGTTGAAAAGAAGGTTGACTAATGCTCCTGTATTGACAATCCCTGATACCAATCAGTCTTTTGAAGTTTTTTGTGATGCTTCCTATCAGGGATTCGGTTGTGTTCTAATGCAGAATAAGAAAGTTGTTGCCTACGCTTCTCGTCAGTTAAAGGTGCATGAAAGAAACTATCCAGCTCATGATTTAGAATTGGCAGCAGTTGTCTTTGCATTAAAAATATGGAGAAATTTTCTTTGTGGAGTTAATTTTAATGTGTTCAGTGATCATAAAAGCTTGAAGTATTTGTTTGATCAGAAGGAGCTTAATATGAGGCAGAGGAGGGGGATTGAATTTTTAAAGGATTATGATTTCCAACTAATATACCATCCTGGGAAGGCAAATGTTGTTGCAGATGCGTTGAGTCGTAAAAAGATACAAATGTCGTCGCTTATGATTAGAAAGCTGGCATTGATTGAGGATTTCAAGAGTATGAATTTAGAGGTTTCCATGTCTTCAAATTGCATTAGTTGTAATACACTAGTTATAACTAATGAATTTTTGGAAAAGGTGAAGGAGAAGCAGTTGGAAGATTCAAAATTGAAGAACTTCATGGACTTATTAAATACTGACAAGGCTAAAGACTTCTCTTTAGGAGTGGATGGTATTTTAAGATTCAAAAATAGAATATGCATACCAGAGGATAATGAACTAAAACAAATAGTGTTATCTGAAGGTCATAAAAGCAAACTTAGTTTACATCCAAGGATGGCCAAGATGTATCAAGATCTGAAGAAGTCTTATTGGTGGTATGGCATGAAGAACGATGTAGCCAAGTTTGTAGCTGCTTGCTTGACTTGTCAGAAATCAAAGATTGAATATCAACGGCCCAAAGGCATGTTAACTCAGTTGGACATTCCAGTGTGGAAGTGGGACAGTATCTCAATGGATTTTGTTACCCACTTACCACGTTCTTTGCTGAAGCATGACTCTGTTTGGGTCATAGTGGACAGGTTGACAAAGACGACACACTTCCTACCTATAGATTTGAGAATCTCTATGCGGAAGTTGGCCCAAATTTACATAGATGAAATAGTTAGATTGCATGGTGTACCCTCTAGCATAATATCAGATAGAGATCCCAGATTCTAGAAAACACTTCAAGAAGCTTTGGGGTCTAAACTCAGACTTAGTTCAGCATACCATCCTCAAACTGATGGACAATCAGAGAGAACTATCCAGTCCTTAGAAGATTTGCTTAGGACTTGTGTATTAGATCATTTGGGCAGTTGGGATGAAATTCTACTATTGGTAGAGTTCACTTACAATAATAGTTACCAAGCTAGCATAGGAATGGCTCCTTTCGATGCATTGTATGGAAGAAAGTGTAGGACACCTTTGTGCTGGTTTTAGGATGGTGAAAGTGTGTTAATTGGACCAGAATTAATACAACAAACCAATGAGAAAGTCAAAATGATTCAAGAAAGATTGAAAACATCTCTCAACAGGCAAAAATCTTATGCAGATCAAAGAAGAAGACCTTTAGAATTCTCTGCGGGTGATCATGTCTTTTTGAGAGTTACCCCGTTCACCGGTGTAGGAAGAGCACTCAAAGCCAAGAAGTTGACTCCTAAGTTCATAGGACCTTATCAAATTCTCAGGAGAATAGGTCCTGTGGCTTATGAAATTGTTTTGCCTCCTCCTTTAGTTAACATTCACAATATTTTTCATGTATCTCAACTAAGAAAGTGCGTACCTGATCCCAGTCACATTCTAGAGTCTGATTTAATTCAGGTGAAAGAAAATCTGTCATTTGAAGTGAAACCAATCAGAATTTTAGATTCACAAGTGAAACAAGTTTGTGGAAGAAATATTCCCATGGTGAAAGTATTGTGGGATCTCATCTCTGGAGAGTCCACTTAGGAAATTGAAGAGGAGATACGAGCATCATACCCTAATCTTTTTATTGGTAAGTTCATTTTCGAGAACAAAAATTTTTGTAGTTGGAGATAATATAACAGCGTAAAAAAAAAAAAGAAACCCACAAAACCCTTGTTTTTTTCTTGTTGTGTTTGAACTACGATGACTGTATTACGTACACGAGCAAATGATCATACAGGTGTAGGAGGTCCTTGAAGGTTTTAGGATGTTTTAAACTTTATATTGTAAATGTTTGTATTTTATAAGCCGTAATCTTGTAATATTCATGTTTTGAAATACTTCAAGTTTGTATAGTAGTACTTGTATTGTTATAATTAGAAGTTTTTTTTTTTTTGGGTGTTACAATTGGGTCAAGTAAATTATGCATATTTTTTTCCTTTTTTCCTTGATAAATAATCTATCTTGATTAGAATTAACTCTGAATCGAAATAAAACTTAAATTAAATAAAGAAAAATGTGTTTTTTTTAAATAAAATTCATTAAACTTGAAGCTTCAAAATTTGTTTTTATTTAATTATACCCCTCACTTTTTTTGGCACCATTATACCCCTCACTTTAACACAGTAATAGCGTTTTTTTTTATTTGAAGGGCACAAATTCACTTAAATGATATTTAAAAAAGATGAAAAAATAGAAAGAATAAAAAAAAGTAAAAAAAAAAGAGTGATAATGTTTTAAAATTTGGTTTTAAGAAGTGGAATAATAATAGCATTGTGTTGTAGGGCCAAAACAAACAATACCATGTCTAACAATTGCCTCATTAATGCAAAATTGAACACTTTCACATGGCACACATGGAATTTGTCAATAAGTTAAAAATTATTTATATACAATATGTTTCTCTTACCGCTGTAGAGTTTATTAAAATTATAATATATCTGTAGTTTGTATAAGATAAAGTTTTAATTATATATAATTAATATTAATTTTTATAGTATATATTTATTTTAATTGCATAAACTACATTATAAATGAGATTCATAATAACTATACTTTATAATTTATAGATAAATTCAAGTTTTTGAGTCATAAATTTCAAGATATTAAGTAAGTTGTTTAAAGTTATTTTTGGAGTAATTATATATATGTATGTATACTGTCACTTTGTTATTTTAAAATTTATTCATTAAAGCTATACTTGTTATTCACGTGAAACACACTGAAGTGTTTATTTTAAAATTGTCACTTTTTTTATATTCACTAGAAAATGTCTTAAAGGTATCGATTTTTCAAAATTTGATTCTTAATTTTTTTAATTTTTAATAAAATGTGTTGAATTTATATTTTATTTTCTGAAATTTTTATCTTAAAAAATTCAAATTATCATTTCAGCTTTTAACATTTTCTTTAAAATTTATTTATTTTATAGATTTAAAGAATTTTTTTGATCATAACCTAGTTTGACATTATATTGCAATAATAATATTATGTGTCACTTAATCCTTTTGTTCAACACATTTATGGTTAATTAGTATAATATAATTCTAGAGATAACCATTAATGGTTTCTAAATTACCTACTAAAAACATGTTAAAAAAAGTGTAGGGAGTAAGAAAACATAAGAAAGAAGCTTCAGTCGAAGTGAAGAACATTAGAAGATGAACAGCCTCTTTGGGATTCAGGATCATCTTCACTCCAATCACAGTCAAAACATAAACCAATTACTGTTAATTAATTAATTGGTAACAAGAAATGCACTCACAGATGCTGTTAGTTGCCAAATCCACCTACTATAATTAGATGCAGATTTAGATCACAAGATTCTCGCCTACCCCTCTCCTTATTTATTAACAAATCATTAATACATTTAAATTAATTATTTACACATGCATCACAAATGTTTTTTTTTTCAAGTAACTAAAACTTATAACAGGAATAAATTTAACTGCATAACTATGTCGTAGTTAAATTTTACAATAAATAGATATTTTTATCATATAAATTATATTTAGATTTATGATAAACAATTTCTATTGTAACATAAAGTTATTTTTAAATATTAAAAATAAAAAATATTGAGAACAAAAATTAAGAAAAATCTCTAATCATGAAAAAAATCCTGTTTTTGTTACTTGAAATCATATTTAAAAGTTTTCCTATTTCTTATATATACACAATTTACAATTATATATTATTATTATATATATATTATTATTATTTTAGAGTACTAGAAGGCCATATTTTGTCTGACAAAGACCTCCACTGACTAAGCTGTCCTTGATCCTCATTCATTGCCTGTAAATTGGAGGGATAATTTTTGCCATGTCAGCTGGCAACTTATATAATTTTTTAATCATCTTTCGCTTTTATAAGTTAGGTCCTTTATCAACTAAAATATAATAATAATAATTATTACATTATAATATATAAATAAATAAAAAGAAGTTGAAAGTTTGAGGGCAAACCCAGAATAATACATAACCAATGAAAACAAGAAAGCAAAGAAGCCAATTCAATTAAAAAATGTATAGTTGCAGAAAGCTAGTGTGCAATCAATACTCGTCACCTAATATAATATTTTTATATTTTTTAATAAAAGCACAAAAATCAAGTTCGTTCTTATCGCATCCTAATTACTTTAGTATATTTATTTTTTGGTGACTTCACTCAAACTTCTTTAAAAACATTTTCAACTTTATTGCAACTTTTTTTATCATTTATAGAATTGTGTACATGGCAATAAAATAATAATAATAAATAAAAAAAACATATGTACTACAATATGTTTGACAGTAACCATAATATTTGTATCTTTATTTGTTTGGTATCGATGTGTAGAAACTTATTAGTCGTAATTTAGTTCATTTTTAATTTATATTTTATTATTAATTTATTTGACAAGCTAATACGTCATGAGTGTTATTATAATATAGTGTAATTATGGAAAAACCAATAAAAAAATATTAATTAAAGTAAAATATAATATTAATTCAACAAAATTATAAATTATTATTTAATTCTTAATTATAAAGCATTAAAAAAACGGGTTTTCGATCTTAATTAAAAATAATTTTAAAATATTCAAAATCCAATTATAAAACAATAAATATATCTTTCGTGTTTGAATAAGATTGGATCACATACACAGGAATCGTACTTGAATTTATAGATAACAAAATTATGTGAGTAATTCTCCTCCAACTTATTTGATAATTAAATACTTAGCAGTTGTTGGTATTATATATACTTTAAATCTAGGTTTGATTATGATCCCTACGTGTGAATACTTCGGTAATAGGTTAAATCACCAATTAGTTTAAATTAAATTGAAAGATGGCTTCGTTAAAACAATTAAAATATGACTCGAATACGAAGATCCATAATTTTAAGAGTATATTATATTACGTGTAACAAATTTAATTATACCTCAAAAGCAATATATATATATATATATATATATATAATAGAGATATAAAAAAAGATAAAGTATAATTAAGCCTATGAAAGTAATTTTTCACATTTATAAAGATGTATAATGATAAACTAAATATTGAGATATTAACGTAGATATTAACATACATGATTTACTTGATAATCTACTCTCTTTTGTATATATTACATTTGGATTTTTTTTATAGTAGAATAATTTTGTAGTCATGTAGTTGATTATCTAATCTCCATCGTGACTTAATATTTAAAATCCCTATCAACTTTCACCATTAGATAATTTTATTTATTAAATCTCATTGAAGTATATGTATATGTTTTTTTCA
This sequence comes from Phaseolus lunatus, assembly GCA_013389735.1. Lineage (NCBI taxonomy): Eukaryota > Viridiplantae > Streptophyta > Magnoliopsida > Fabales > Fabaceae > Phaseolus > Phaseolus lunatus. The sequence goes on from CM023859.1 coordinate 37,999,865, forward strand.
AATGTTACATATAAATTATATATGTATATATGTTTGTATGACATATTCTATTGAAAACAATAATTGCTTAAATTAATAGCTCGCAGCTATAAGTATACTTCAAAGTTATTTAAAATTGTGATGATCATATTTATTATAGAAGTGATGTTACAAGTACCAATGAAAAGGTCACACAAGATTGGATATTTATTACTTTCTTTCTAATTTCTTGTTTGCAAAAAAAAATAAATATATATATATATATATATATATATATATTCTTTTTGAGATATTAAAGTCTGAACTAAAATCATATTTATAATAAAGTTAACATAATAAAATTAAGCCTTCTAAAAATAGTGTATTGAGGTCAATGGTATTTATGGCAATGAGGTGATTTATAAATAGGGATTGAAATTTGAAAGGTATAACTTTTGTAACGGGCTCTCTGAGTGCATCTAGTGTTTTTTGAGTTCATTTTGTTTGCATGTTATGTTATTATTATGTGTACATCTAGGCCATGAATACGAATTGGTTTTAGACCGTTCTTAATGTTGTGTCTTCCTTCTTACCTTAGAAAATTTGGTATGAGAATAACTTTTTATTCTCAACTTATTTCTTTATATCCTTTTTATTGCTAGAAATTTCAACACTATCATGCTCATGAAAAAAGTACTGGAGTCCCCTTCAACTATGCCACGAGTATAACATTTGCATCATACACCAATACTTTTGCCTCATTGATAAAGGATTTAAGGTCATTTTTTTTTTACTTAGATTAGGGGTGAAATTTGTGAATGATACAATAAAGCTTTTAGCGATGAATATTTGCAATATTTTTTCTTCTAGCTAAACTCATTCACCTTATCTCTTACTTCAAATCATTATGATTTCATTAATAATATTACAATAAAATCATTAAATAATAATCGAATTTAGATATAAAAAATAATAAATCATTATATTAATTAAATTAGACACTATTTTATAGATTAAAAAAATTATTTGTATCCAAAATAATTTCTACAACTAATGAAAATTTATAAAATAGTTTCTAATTGATATCTAAATTAGTTACAAAATTTTTAACTATTAATATTTTAGATTCTAAATTAATCTTTAAAAGACTAATTAGGACTAATTTGGAATCTAAAGTAGTTAGTAGGTAAAACCTTAGTAGCTAATGTTTAGATACCAATAATTTTTTTAGTTTATAAAATGATCTCTAATTTAGTTAATATAATACTTATTTATTTTAGTTTTTAAAATCCATTTTTATTCAATGATTTTCTTGTAGTGTAATGTAAGATAAATTATGAAAATTACTAACCGTCTAAGGTCTTCTGCTATAATATAGTTTGACCGATACTACTTTAAGATATTTTTATAATATTTATTCTTCATATTTGAAATCCAAATATTCATTACTTTTTATTTTCTAATATAAATATTTATGTTTAATACATTATTTTATATCAAGCTAAGAACATTTTTTTCATGGAATTTTTTGTCAAAACTAATTTATAAGCATAATATAATTGAAAGCTTATAAATGTAAGAAATCTTTTTTTTTATGTAATAAATAAATATATGAAATAACTTACAAGTGGTAATAACATTTAAATTATGCTTAAATTTTAATTTAGCATATGTTTAATATGATATTCTTATGCTGATGATGTAGATAGTAAATTAAATTTGGGTATTTAGTTCGATTGAAAAATAAAAGAATAAAAACAAATAGCAAATAGATGCCAATAACAATTGAGAACATATATATTTTTTTGCTTTCTCAAAGATAATTTATTTTTTATACCTTCTATTTTTTAAATTATATCTTATTGTCTAATGCTAATAGAGAGAAGATAATATAAAAATGGTAAGATGACCTCAAGTCGTCTTTCAACGAATTTAATAGTAAAATCAGAAAATCAGTGTTTAGAATCTATTTGCAAGTAATAAAAATTAGTAATAAAAATAATAATAAAAAGGGGTTGAGATAGTTGTGCAGAAAGTAAAGCATGCGTGTACTAGTTTAATCAATATCCATTTTGTTTAATGCATATACTCCATGAGAATGCTTATCTCCTCTCTCTCGAATCATACACCCAAGAAATTAATTAGAACAATGCAAACTAACTAAAAAATCAAAGTTTAAAATAAAGAAGAGTTTCAATCATGCTTTTAAGTACAACCTCTCAACAAAACCAGATTTTCAGGAGATTAGAATATTAAAAGAATTGCTATAGAGAATTAAAAATAAAAACTTTTATTGAACAAAACCTCACAACTTAATGGGAAATTACAAAAGAATCAATAAAAAAGGTTTAGCTTTCCATGCAGAGGTAAAACAAAAGAATTACAAAAGAGAAAAGAAACTAAGAAAACCCTATGAAACTCCTCCCCTTTCTCCTTGAGGCTTGTGTCTTTTTATAGGCTTTTCTGCTCTAAGGATCTTGAGAAAATATTGTAGTTTAGATTTTGTTAACAGTTTCCTAAGTTTCTAACTTTTCAGAATTCTTGTATTTTGCAGAAGATTTGATTTCAATTTTGTTTCTGAGATATTATAGCTTTTATTTTATCTTTCTTCTCCTTATAATTTGTTTTCTGTTTTGATTTAAGAAGTAACTTGAACTTTTGCATATTTGGCTCATTCACAAAGGTAAACACTTCCTTCAGACCACTTACTCTAAAAACACAAAATTAACAAAAATAATAGTTAAGACCTAAATAAATCTATGAATATTAATTAAAACAATTGATTTATTTATTATTATAGTCCAATAATCTATAATTAAAGTTATTAAGTGTGAGTAAATATATGTCCATCATGATGTAAGGTAATTATTGTAACACAGATTGCTTAAGCATTCCTGAGCGATATTTGACTTAAAAGAAAACCTAAACAACCAAAACAAGTAATAACATGACACACTCAACATTTTTCATCATCTACCATGATTCTATTTTTTCAACTCCATCAACAAGCTATTATTGTAGTTATAACAACTATAATATACAAGTTACCAATTTCAAATTAAACTTCATTGTATTCCCAAATTATCCACTTTTTCCATAAGCCATATATTCTAAAGCATCACATTGCAAAGAAGAATTATTAACTCTCATTACCTAAATTGAAACATGTTTGGTCAATATCTTTATATTCATTTCCACCATTCCAAACCATTGAAATAAGTTTTTATAAGGTTAATCCTACACTAAGAACATTCTCACTTAACCATCAAGAAAATAAGAAAAATAACTTAAATCTCATGTAAGATTCATTTTAACTCCAAAAGTAAGTTATATCGATTTAAAACAATTTGTTCTTCACTAATTCTTTTAAAATATTAATTTAATAAAATTTCTATTGAATTTATTTTAAATTTTAATAAAATATATAGGTAGAAAATATTTTACCCAACTAAAATTTTAACATCTAAGTTTTATTTATAAATTTATTTTTGATATTCTAAAATTTATTATTATATTCTACGTCACTAGAAAGAATAATTTAACTGATTTCTTTAGTATATGTGAAGTTAGATTTATTTTTTATTACATAGAGAACGAAGGTATTATTTGTCGATAATTTTATTCTATTTCCTATATTAAACCGCCATCAATTATCTAAATACTCATTATTGAAATCAAAGGTTTCAAACATTTTTTTTTCTTGTGAAGTATTTTTTTTTTTGTCAAGTTATGTAATTTTTTCGTATTAAATTTTTTTTATTCTACTCAAAATATTGTTTCAACTTAATCCATCACCATCTAAATTTAAATTAACGCAACGTATTAAATTAAATATATTTAATGCCATAAAATATATTATAAATTTATGATCTAGTACAATAAATTTCAAATTTTGATTCTCCATATCAAATGATAAATTGTTGTAAGGATCTAATTAATTATTTAGTAGTAAATGTAGTATAGTTTAGATGTAGTATAAATATTTTCTTATTTAAATATAAAACTTGAAAAATAAAAAAGTTAACTATTTAAATTTTATTTAAGAAAAATCAGTATGTCTCTCTACAAACACTTTTTCTCTACAAACTTTCTAAATTTTTAAAAGATATATTCATATATATTTTCATTCATCAGAGCGCACCCTAAGAATTTTAGTGGAGAATAGAGTAAGTTTATTCGATCAGAATTTAAGAGTAAATTTTTCTTTATCCCCTTTCTTAAGTTAGTTTTTGGAAAATTTTGCATGCATGGGATTAGGGGTCTTGAATGTGGTCCGTTTAGGGCAAAGATGAATTAAATTGAAAATTCTTGCCGAGTGAAATTCAATTAATTGAAAATCTTATAGTTTTGGTTTCTCGGCAAGTCGACTTCATTTGGCAAGTTGTTTAAATAAAAATTTTCAGGGATTTGGTTGCTTGAAAAACCTATTTTCTCTAGGCAAAATTCAATTAAATATGAGAGTTTAAATCATTGGGCAATAAAATTCTCACTCAACGAGTTATTTTTATGAAAACTTCCAGTGATGTAGTCGTTAGACGAATACTTTGGTAGCTGAGCGAATATAGTTTTCATCAGGGAACTAAAATTCGTTGAATATGGTGACACCTTTGGCAAGACGAACATAATAATGGCTAGGTGAATTGCAACCTATGAAGTCACATAAAGGAAAATGGTGAGGGTTGAAGGAGATTCTTATGACTTATGTGCGAAAAATAATTGTGTCTGGTAGGTTATATGGGAATTTACCTTGTCATCAAAGTAGACTGAGTTTTTATAAAATAGCTTTGTTGTAATGACAACTTAATGAAGGTAATATTATAGGTGCATTTCTTCAAATCTAATTCAATCCATGAGTCTTTTGAAAATAGAGTCAAACATTTGTGATGTATGATATTGGTAGTTCATCACATGATATGTAACCTTTTGATTAAGAAAGAGACACTTGATTTCTAGTATGTATTTAATGAATAGTATGTATTTAATGAATGAATTGAGAAATTATATATATATATATATATATATATATATATATAGATATGGAAGTAAAATAGATGATACGTGCATGAAATGTATGAATTTATTCTTTAAAAATATGTATATAAGTTTACTTTTAATATATTGTTTATTAACTGTGATAATTATGTATTATCTATGAACATGGAGAACAATCTAAACATAAATAGGGTGAGAGATAAAAAAGTCATATGTATGTTTTATTTTATTTTTTCTTGAAGTTATAAAAAAAGTCATAATTACTTTTTCTTGAAGTTTACTTTTTATATTATTCGTTAATCACTCCTAAAATCTACTTGAAATAATCTGCATAATAAATATGGTATGAATAATCAATCTTAATTATGAAGAAAAAAACTGTGATTTGATAAGTTATTTCCCTTTACACAATCAGTTTTTTTCTTCTAATCTCCTAGTTTCAAACAGGCACGATTCCACTATAGTCTTAAAATAAGCATTTTGTTGGGAAAAGATAATTAACAGCATTAAAGAGGAGGGGCACTCAATTTTATAGTCCACCATGTGCAACCACTAACAACCAGTGGTTGTTTAAGCACATGATCTACTTAGTTTAAACACAACACAAAACCTATCATCGTATTTTTTTAACTTTAATAAGATTAATCACTACTAGTATAATATATTTATTAAAGAAAGTTTAGGATTAAACTGTACTCAAAAACTGTATTTAATTATCATAGCTCATCACTATTTTTTAAATGTATAATTTTGAGGGAAATTCCATATTGAATCCAGTTTGAGAAAATAAAAGTTGTATCTATATAACCTTCGAAAAAAAAATTACAGTTTACTTAAAATTATCTTATGATATAAAAATTTGTGTAAATATATAGTTTTAAAAATTATGAAAATAATTTACAACTTATATACAAATAGTTCGTTTGTCTATTTGTCTATAGTATTTAGTTAACTATTTTATCTAACGCCTCTTATTCAATTTTTTACAAATTAGATTAAATATATAATATTTTAGTCTTATATGTATATCCAATATTCAATTTGGATCCAATACTTAAAATTGATTAAATCAATTTTTATAAGCGTAGATATAATCAGTTTTATTTTTATGACTGGTAATTTTTTTACATTTGATGTATAGAAAAAATGTTATATATGTGTGTAAACTAAAAATATATAAGAAAAGTAATTGTCAGCGCGTGACTATTGATACCAAACCAATAGCGTTGGTAACATAAATGGTTTTAAAAAAATTGACATATTAAAAATTCAGAACTGGTAGAATAATATGTTTATCCTAAAAAATATTATAGAAATATGTAGAAAAGAATAAAAAAAGTGGTGGAGTTGGTGAATAGTTAGGGAGGGAGAGATTTGAAAGTGGAAAAGCAGCAGTTTGTGATAGGCAAATACTGGAACTTGGAAGAAGCAAAGAAGCACTGTTTGTTCACTGTTTAGTTTTTTTTTATCTTATTTTCTTTAATTTATTGGTTTCATCATGTCATGTATATCTCATCTCTCTCACAAATTAACTTTCCTTTCTAAGTGGAGGGGGAATTTATGAATGTCTTGCTTTACAATTTATTCCACTCATAAATAAAGTTTTGTTTAAGCGTGAAAAAAGCGAAAGTGCGGCTCACGCTTCCTTTTCGTTTTATTATCTCTTTACTTTTTTTACTACTAATTTCTCAATATTACACTACACTTACCTCTCTATTTAACTCCATTTTAATTACTAAATTTTAATTTTAATTTCAGAAACATTCCGTTTAATTTAAAACTTACATTTTAATTGTTTTAAATCTAACTAAATATATGAATGAATTCATAAAAAAAAAAATTAAAAAATGATACAAGAATATTTAATGATTTGGAGTTTTATCTGTGTAAGAAAATGTGATGTGAAGGCATAATTTAAATTGTTACAGGTGGAGTAACAGTTATTTATTAGTTAGAATTGATGGCAGAAGCTTAAGTTGGTATTTGGCTAATAGGTATTATGATCGTGTGTTGAGAGAGTCTCTACCATGGCTTCCTTTTCCTTTGGAGGATAGTTTCTTTGGTTCTTGGCAACCTATTTACCTTTTTCATTCACCTAATAAAATCATATGGTAACGTGTGGTGATTCTTTTCTTTATTTTTTCTTTCTTTTTTTCTCCTTTGTCCATATTCACGCATTATTATATATTTTAAAATGGGGAAAGAAAAAGAAAGCCCCTTCCAACAACTTTAATACTATTTTATACATTTCTCCACCAGATTCCAACCAAAACCAAATAATTATTTCCTTTAAAATATTATTTCCCACATTAAATATTAATTCACTAAAATAATTTTTAATACCCCAGTTCAGTATATCTCCTTTTCCTTCCCTTTATTTTTTAATCTCAATTTGGACAGTCTTAGGAGAGTTAGGAACCCAATTACCTGATCAACAAAAACAAGGATTCATTTTATCTCCCCATTTTCATTTCCCTTGGAAACTCAAAATATTTCAATTTTCACTCTTTCTTTCTGCATAATATTTTCCCCATCTTTTTTTTTTTTTTTATCAAAACTCATTATTTTCTCCGACAAAATTTCAGCTCATCAGTTTTATTTTTCCAGTTTCATCCCATCCTACTAATTTATTTTAATGATAAAATTTATGCAAATGGTGCAAAGCTGAAGAGTTTTCACATCTTGTTTTATGCTCAGGTCCTCAAACTTTTAATTTGATTTTCTCATTTTCTGGCAAAAATTTCCATCTTTTCTAAAATATTTTTCCCCAGCATAGTTGAGAGGACTGTGGGTGATTGAATTGTTGAGGAAAATAATGAGATACTGATGTGTGATTTTAGTTTATGTTACGTGTGACTACTGCTTCACAAGTGTTTGAACATGGAGTCAAGTGGCGGCGTTAGCGGGGGCGTTACGGTGGTGGGATCGGATGCTCCGTCAGACTACCATGTAGCTCCGAGGACCGACAACCCAGCTCCCGCAAGCGGATCCACGACGCAAATTCCGGCGACGGCGGGGAGTGCTCCACCGTCAAATCCACCGCACACGGCGGCGATGGAGGCGTTGCCGGCGACGATGCCAACGACGATGCCGGCTAAAAAGAAGAGGGGCCGGCCGAGAAAGTACGCACCGGACGGCTCTGTGACCATGGCGCTGTCTCCGAAGCCGATATCTTCCTCCGCTCCGTTGCCGCCGGTGATCGATTTCTCGTCGGAGAATCGCGGAAAAATAAAACCAACTAGTTCCGTGAGCAAAACCAAATTTGAGTTGGAGAATATAGGTAATAAATAAATCTTTTTCTTTCGAGTTTATTTTTGAACGAAATAAGTAATTTGAGTTGAAGTGGTAGTATACTGTGTTGTGCTTTGGACTTTGGTGTTGGAAAATGGAAAATTGAGATGTGTAATTGGCTTATAGGGAAGTGGAATGAGATTGAGGCATAGGCACATTGACTGTGTGGGACCTTTGATTGATTGGATGACTTAAGTTAGGGTAATTGTTGTCCTGAAAAGTGAGTTAGCTTTGTGGGTCGGTATGGGACGGTGGAATCTCGTTGTGTCTGTCGTTTTTGCAGTTCAAACATGACCGTAGGAACCCAAACCAAACCAAATCTTTCTAGGTACTATGTTAGGTACTACCATCTGCTACTCATGGGAAACACACTTGGACTTATAGGAGGAAAGTAAAAATGCTAATTTTTTTTTTTTTTTTTAGTTATTTGGATTTTGTGTGTGTTAGGATAGTAGTGTTGTGGGTGTTGCTTTCTAGGGGTAGAGTGATGGAAGGACTTTAATATTGTTGTGCATTCACTCACTGTGTGTTGTTTGGCTAGGTGAGGTCCAAAGTCCAAGTTGACATCAGGTCCTCTTTTTGGTCTTCTCACATCAACCAACGCTATTTAGTACTACTTAGTTGATACATGATGCAATGCAATTACGTGGTCCTTCTTTCTCATACTGCTTTCTGGATGACGAGGCAAATATTGATTCTTTGTTTGCTTGTTGGGATATATATATATACTCATGCGCGCCAAGCTAATATTACTCTCAGATTTAAATGGGAAACAACTGTTTTTATCAGAGTGTAAACGTATTAATCAGGAACTCTACTTTTCTATTCCATTTCTAAAAATAAATAGAGGTATGAATTTCAATAGTCTAAGCTTCATCAAGTTAGTTTGTGTGTATATAAGATGGTAATAATATGATATTTGATATGTATTGGATACATGATAAATGTCTGAAGACTTTTTACAAACTAGTTTGCCTCGGGCATTACTATTTTTAATCCATTGTTTCAGTTTTGCCTTTTTTTTTTGTTTGCTAATTTCTCTCATCAATATTTGCCTTTCAATAATCTTCCATTTTGCTGAGGGATGAAAGAGATTTTTCCAAATTTGCTTTTACACACACACACACACACATATATATATATATACACGAATGTCAGTTTTACATTTCTATGGAAACACTGGTAAATGCTTGAAATTGGAATGAATTTCACAAAAGATTTTTTGAGTTATTCCTGCAAAGGATTGTATGTTTTTTTTACTTGGAAATTTAATTAAACTTAATAATATTGTTTGATTGGCATGAAGGTACTGGAAGAAAAAAACTATATATATAATTTATTTAACCAATCATATGCTGAGTTTTAAAATGAAATTAACCATTAGTTCTTAACAAGCACTATCAACATTATTCCTTCAATCTAGGACAATATAATGTTTCAACTTTTTAGATGATAAATATGATATAAATATTCTCATTCTTTATTTGGCCTATATTTAAAATGTCTTATAATAGAAACTGAGACTTTCTCATTTCCAATTTTATTGTTAATTATTTTTTTACCCTTTTTTAGGTGAATGGGTTGCATGCTCAGTTGGTGCTAATTTCACTCCCCATATCATCACTGTTAATTCTGGAGAGGTAAGTGTCAGAAATATCTGTTACCTGTTGTGCTCTTACGCAATGCAAAATAACATTTCTCATATTCATGGTCAGGGAGTAGCCAAAATTATTGGTGGAATAATATATCTGACATTTTTCTTGGTTGGAACAAGACTTCCTCCAAATTTAATAATTGCATCTGTTACTTTTATTTCTCCTTCCCCCCTTCAAATGTTTCCTCTGTGGGCAGTTTTTCAGTTTTTCTTTGCCCACATTCTCTCTAAGTTTAACATACGTTACATGCATGCCTATTGCCATACAAAGTGATAATTATACGAAAGATGAACGATTAGTTATCAAAAGAATGAGAATGAGAAAGAGAAAGAGCATACTGAAAAACTTGTTAGTTTCCAGGAATGATTATGTTCATTTTCTTCTTTACTGTGATAACTGAAAATATTTGTTATGATGTTGACGAGTAACAACTACTTTCTTTTGGTTATCTTAGGATGTTACTATGAAGGTAATATCATTTTCTCAGCAAGGGCCTCGAGCAATATGCATTCTTTCAGCTAATGGTGTCATATCAAGTGTCACACTTCGTCAACCCGATTCTTCCGGGGGTACATTGACATATGAGGTGAAGCATTTGTGCAATTTGATACTATCATTTTATTCCATGAACAAAATATTGAGTTTATGTATAATTATTTAATTATAGTAACATTCGTAGAGGAAGATTATATGCCAGCTACACTGTTATCCTCTCGATTATTGGATTTGCATTTAACCCATTTTCAAGGAAATACATAATCCAAATACACTATTGTTGATACCTGTATGTTGTTCCTTCCTCTTATTATTTTAATGCTCATAATTTTAGCTGTTCAGTTTATACTTAAGAGTGATGTTTCATTTTTTATGATAAGAAGTGTAACTATTAAAAGGATGGATCTTGATGTTACTACAATGCTGATGTCTCCCTCTTTCGTATTATTTGATTTTTTTTCTGTCTTCTTATTCTCTCTCTTTTTGCTTAGTTTTTTTTAAACTGTGTTGGAATTGAATTTGAAACTAGATGTTTATCACTCCCAAGTTATGTTTTGTGGTATATGTTAAAATATGCTTTTTGTTGTCTGATTGATATGTAAATTGCATAGTGCTTCTTCTTTACTGTGATTTTTTGTCATTGTTTGAAATTTTAGGATCGGTTGCTACTTTAGCATACTATATCAACTTGATAGTTAACTGGTAAAAAATAATATCTTTGAAGGTTTCTTAGCAGTTGTATTGACTCTGGATTTTCTTTGACTACATATTAGAGAACTGTTTTTATGGAATTATGTTCAATCAGATGGAGGCCATGGTTTCAATGAAAGTTAATATTAGAAAATGCTTAGCAGTGTCCGATCTGCCTCCTAAACTGATTGACTTGGATTGTTTCTTGATCAAACGAGTCATGTCACTCATTGGTGCTTACTTGTGTAAAAATCTTTGGGCTAATGATGTGGAATAAAATAATTATTCTCCTCAGGCTGTCATCAATCAGATGGGTGGGAAGTAAATTTTCATATAATTCAGCAGTGCAGAGTGCATTTATTCATCTGCACTGCTAAATAATGCTAGGAGTCCTGCTTATCTAAACTTTGTTTTTGCATTTGGTTTCTAGTATATCGTTTATTCTCCATCTGTTTGCCTTTGGGTATGTTGTTGCAGTGTATTGCTCTTGGTTACTGCTACTACTTACAGTAATAGTTTCATCAAACAGTCAAAACTCTAGCTCAACCTGCTAACTTCTTTTCATTCTGCATTCATATTTGAAGTATTACTATTTCTTTAGCGTTCTATCACAAGAAGAAATCCAATCTTTCTTGCTGCTATTTCTACAGGGACGATTTGAAATTCTATCTTTATCTGGCTCATTCATGCCCAATGAAAGTGGAGGAACCCGAAGCAGATCCGGTGGCATGAGTGTATCATTGGCAAGCCCCGATGGACGTGTTGTAGGTGGGGGAGTAGCAGGTTTATTGGTGGCTGCAAGTCCTGTGCAGGTATGTTTTCAACTCAGATTTATTCCCTTTTCTTTTTAATCAATGAAGTATGCATAGGCCTAAAATCAGATATGTAACGGACTAATATGGTTCACGTAATAAAGATTATTTAATGGAATTTATGTTTGGCTGAAATATAACAATAATTTAGCTTCAACTTTCATGTATTATATGATAATTTAGTATTCAATAACAACTTTATATGATTCTGACCATTCTATTGTCCAATTAACTAATATGTATCAGGTAGTGGTAGGAAGTTTTCTGGCAGGAAACCAACATGAGCAGAAGCCAAGAAAACACAAACATGAAGTTATAACAAGTGTGACACCAGCAGCAGTTGTTCCCATCTCCACTCTTGATCCAATACCAATTCTCTCATCAGCAACTTCCATCCGCGGAGAAAGTTGGTCTGCTATGCCAGCAGAGGCCAAGAATAAACCAGCTGACATTAACGTGTCGCTTCCAGCAGGATAATTAATTCGTAGGATTCATTCTATCTGCATTTACACATGCATTTGCTGCTGACAACACTGTAATGGGAGGATTCCTAGTTGTTGGTCTTGTTTGTTGTGTCTGTAAGCTTCTTGACTGTGTATCGGGACCATCATTGTTTTCAGAGGTTTACCAGGTTGATGTTCTTGTAGAATTTGAGTTGAGTTGGCCAATTAGGTATGTTTTTAATGCAGACATTGTGTCATGAAGAACACTTTGATGTCATAGTTATTTCCTCAGAATCCGTCTTCCTTTGGAGTGATAGATTGTGCGATCCACGATATTGCTTGTTATTAAGACAATTAATATTCCTAATTTGAGAAATGATCGTTTCTAATTAATTTACATACACTACGTACGATTCCTGATCAGTTAATAATTTAAATGTTAGTCTCCAGGTTAACCAATAATAGTAAAAGTAAGAGACTTTGTTTTACTCTATATTTCAATCTTAGAACGCATTCAATCCTTATTTATTACTATAAATATGGTGTGTGCGTGTGTCTAAATAAATTCTTAGACAGCTTAATTTTTTCTTTCTATGATTTAGCTCTCTTCCGAGAATCTAGGGTGTTTTGTCGTCAGCGGCCATATTCGTGATGCAGGTTTGTCTTATGTAGATAAATGTGCCATGAAGCTGGGTTTGGCATTTGATTTGGATTACTTTAATTTTGTCAACGGCCATAATCTTGGGGCATCGTGAAGTAAATATATTGTCTTGGTTTGACATCTCAACTCTACTCTCAGGCTGGTTTGCACTAGTTTTTGTTTTATTGTCCGGGTAATATAAAATTTGAAAGGAGAGGGAGGGAGTTGTTTGAGAGTGATATTTTGAGCCAAACGCACTACTTAGATTGGTTTAATTGTGCAAAGAAGTAACTTGATCGGTCCATGTCCCTATCTGAATCTATGTGACCCACTTGGCCTCTCCCACTAGCTACTTCGTTTAATTATAATGGATATGCATGCGATGCGTTGTATTCATACAGAATTATATATATTATCAAAGCTATTTAAGATTGACGAGAGGGTCAGGGACGAGAAGTTAAAATACTTCACAAGAGATCATGGTGAATTAATAGTGTTAAAAGATTACACGTCCAATAGAAATAATCGATTAAAAATAAAGATATATAGATACTTGCAAATCAATTTTACCTTATGAGTTTGGAGTTTTATAAGTTTTACAAACAAGAGATTATTAATACCGAGAAAATTTTGTAAATCATCCAACTCAAATCTTATAATAGTTGAAATGCAAATTAACATTTTCTTCTTTCTCTCTTTTTTTTTTTTTTATTGGTCTATATACCCAATTCTATGTTTAAAATCTTTTGAATGAATTGTTACTTTATGGATGTATAACTAAATGTAAAGTATATTTCTTTAAGCTATAGATTATTTAACTGGTCGGAAAAAGTTTTTTGTGGTCTGAATTGGAGTGCAAGATGTTAGTGCTGTAGTCATTTTTGTAAAATTGTACAATTCAATCTCGTACGTAGAATTGGACTTTATTCTTATGGATGAGCTAAGTAGAAGTTATTCTTACATAAGATTTTTTGAAGAGTTTAAACATATTTATGATCTTAATATGGTTGTATTTTGTATACATATCTTTTTAATTTATGTTGTTTGTATTATGGAATATATATGTTTTGTATAAGATTGTGGGACAACTAAATATATCTGAAATAAGACTTCTTAGCAGTTAGTTATTTATGAAATTATTAGTGAAACATGGTTTTGAAAGAATTTTTGTAATCATGTTGGTTTTGGGACACAATAGCAAGTTATTAGTAAAACATTATTAGTAAAACATGATTTTGGAGGAACTTTTCTGATCATGTTGATTTTGGAACACAAGAGCATATAGTTTTATTGAGTCTTGTAGGTTTAATAAGAGGTTCTCTTTGTTAAACTTTTTCTTTGTAATAAGATTGAAACAACCCTAAAAAATTTCATATTATTTTATTTACTATTTGTCAATAAAAAAAATAAAATTAACTTAAAATTCAAAGTTTTGATATACAATCTACATTTTTTTAATATACTTAATTTTATAAAATTAATTTAAATTTAAAGTTATTTTTTTAATATGTGTATAAGAGTCACTTAGAACCTGGTTAGCATCATAGGTTTCAATAGTTTTTTTTTTTTAAAAAAACATTTCTTAATAATAGAAAATTATTTCTTAATTCTCCACCACACCAAGATGTTGGGAAAACAGTAAATGAAGAAGAAACAATAAAACATCATGAAACTTCAATTTCATTACAGATAAAAAGGAATCTCAAGTAGAAAAAGGGTCAGATTCAATAAACAAACTCTCAAAATAGTAAAAGGAGAAAATTGTATAGGGATTCACAAATTGGACCTGTCGTTCCTTTCTCCCTTCTCTTTGCATGCGCCGACCGCCTCCATTGGTTTGTCATGGTCGTGGACTCCCTTGCTGCCACCGTGCACCACACTTCTCATTGTTTACTTGCTCCACTTCGCATGATTGGGATTGGTGTTGGTCGATTCAAAGCTAAATTGAGCCAAAATGCAAAATGGAGGAAGAACATGGTGACGGTAGTACCAAGAAGGAAGAACCCTTGACTATTTTACCCTTTTTTTACATCATTTGATACTTGAAATTAGTATAAGTATTAAACCAATTCATATAATTTTAGATTTCATTTGAGTTATTCATAATTATATTTTTGTTTCTTCTTGTCAAACTTCTAGTATTCAATTCATTAGAATGAATATTAGTTTTAATTATTAAAATTAGGTTTAATTAATTATAAATCTATCATAAATTTAACTATTTTTTTATTATTGTATATCTAAATTTTTATTTTTATTATTATCATATATTCATATTTATTAAAATGAATTATAAGTTTATATTATAATATTATAATATATTTTAAATTTATGTGTATTTAACTTTTTAATGTTATCATGAATTTATGTATATTTTTTCATCTAATATATATTTAAAAAATATAAATACACATAATTTTTGTATCTTTATTTTTTAATATTATTATAAATTTATGTATGTATAAGATATTATGTGTATTATATAATATTATTTTAGTTTTAAGTTTATGATAAAATTAAAAAATATAAATTATATTATATGTATTATTCGCATATTTTACTTTTATTATATTTTTTAAATATTTATCCAAGTTATATATTTCTACTTATTTATTTAAAAAATTCGGTTATACTATATAAATTTATGATGAATTAGAAGAACTAAAAGTAACCATACAACCACAATGAAATTTTTTAAAAGAAGTATAATTAAGTTGTTCAGACAAATTTCAATATAAATTTTTTATATGAAAACACATTTTTTTACTTTAAAGTTATGTACGGAGATACACTATATAAGTTTATTATGATGAATTAAAATAATTAAAAGTAATGCATACAATCACGACAGGAAAAATAAAAAAAAATAGTGCAATTAAGTTGTTAAAAGAATTTCAATATAAAAATCTTATATGAAATTACAATTTTTTATTTTAAAGTTATGTTTTCTGACTTGACTTATTTATATTTATAATTTTTTAATTTAATCTAATTTTAATAAAAGAAAGTATAGTAAAACTACACTAATTATCTAGAAAATATATTATTTAAATATATATATATATATATATATATATATATATATATATATATATTGTCTAACATATTCACATCATCAAACTCTTTCTTACACCTTCTCAATTTTTATGTTTTATTATTGTTTTCATATATATCCCCTATTGTATATTTCTTATTTTCCTTATCATAGTTAACATTACGAAGTTTGTTGTTGAAATCACTTTGTAATCCCTTAATATTACATCAATATATCAATATCTATATTTTTTTTATCGTATAATATTATTTATTATATACATTTTTTTCTTAATAAATGTCAACAAATATAATAATTTTTAGGTATGTAAGAGGGATTCGTACCCAGATTGACTGAGTACATAAAAGAATACCATTAAACCAATGCAATCTAATCGCCTAATACATAGTTAAGTATAATGGTAACATGAATATGTGCTATAATCTTATAAACTATGTTAAGCTTTAACAGACTCACTTCCCAATTCATCTGTCTTTGCCATATATATCCCAATGCCTCTCCTCAATCCAACCCTTGTAGACCATCGTGATGAAGCTTTCAATTCTTGTCTTCAGATTATCATCGGATTCTTCTTGCACTTGCAATACGATTTCTTCTACATTCTCTACACTTTCATCTTTAATATTACCCACACATTCAAAATATGCATCATCACATTCATCAACTTCATCATGCACTGCGTTCTCTAAAAAACCACCGTGTGCTTCTTCCTTTACTTCAAAAAAAGATAAAGGTAATAAAGTTGAAACCTTGTCAACTTCTGCTAAAGATGGGTTGCGAGTTCCTAGGAGAATGGCGAAAATTATTGTGTTAATCACAAAAAACATTTGAAAAGAGGTTAATGACCTTGAATTGTGAACGGATATTCCTACTATGCACAAAATTACAGGTATTAGTATCCTATATAGATTCACGTCCATGTTTATAGAAACTATTTAGTGATCATGCTTTGATGTAATTGTGTACCTACTACGAATGTCCTAATACATATATAGAGAATTTTTGTTCAATATTTTATGAGGTTTTCTTAACAAACTGGGTAGGGATTTTTTCTTGGAAAGATTGATAGAGTATGTGTACTTGTGTTCTAAGTAATGGAAGCTTCCAAGCATTCGTGATAAGAAATTATTAAGCATTTAATTTCTCCTTTTTACGCTGTTTGATACTTCCGTACAAGTTACAGCAAAGAACATTAGCGTGTTGTTTATTGTGGGGACTTTTTCATACACAAAATTACAAAGAGACTTTATTTAATAGAAATTGGTATTTTAACTTCTTCAACTGTACAAAATAATTTTTTTTATATACAATAGTTTAATTTCATCAACTAAAATCACTTTATTATTTTAATTGAATTAAATTAATACAAAAATAATATTTGATTTGATTTTAATTTAATTTAATTTAATGATAATGGCATCATTACGACAATAATGCTTTTAAGATAATAATTTTTAGAACTTGAAAAAAAGTATGATTGAATTTTAATTGAAAATAATAGCATCGTAATAAAAATCAAATAATTTAATATAAATTTGAAATAATTGCAGTCGTTATAATTTAAAAATTAAATGTTTTATTTAAAGTAACGACGACACACCCGTAATAACAGTGATTTAAATTTTAAAGTTTTGTAAAATCTCAGAAAATACCTACAATTTCTTAACACAAACTTATAATCTAAAATAATTTTTTCGCATTTCATTACATTTGTTTTTAAAACTTACAATCTAATTAGTAGTTCAACAATAAAGATTTGGTATCCTAGCATCTTGTGTATACAACAAATAAATCAGATTTTTATCATTTTAGACAATTTTGGATAATTTGAATTAGTTCAGTTTTTTTCAACAGTTAGTACTATAAACCAAATTGAATTAGTCACATTCAAGCCAATATAACATTATATTTATCATTAAGATGTTATATGAAAAAAAAAACTTGAAAATAGTTATATTATGTGTACATATAATTTGAGTAGGGTTGAATAGTTAGATTTAAATCAAAACAATTAGTTAAAAACATATCAAACCAATTAAACCCATAAATAGAATCTAACGTGATTTTTTTTATTTCCTTGGACTAGGTCGAATTTATCAAATTAAACCCGACTTTCGATTATTCACACCGATTACAGCAACCATCCCTACCATGGCCATTAGCCAAATCTTGAGTACATATTTTCTAACAATTTTTTCATTAACAGAAATTTATTCAAACTTATTATCGTGCTATGTACTTAAATCACAGATAAATTCATTAATTCCAATAAATTTCAGTCCGTAATAAATGTTAATAAGAATAAGTATAGTTAAATTTCTTTTTGCCGATAAAAAAAGGTATAGTTAAATTTCTCATTGTTAATGCCATAACAAATGATACACGTTCATTATTCAGTGATAAAAAAACATTTCGTTATTTACTCTTGGAACTCGTAAGAATTTCTTCATAAAATGATTTGTTCATATGGAATTTCTGAATGCTAATGGTTATTTTTAACGTACAGAGAGGGTCTGAGCAACTACGTCCGAGCCACCTTACCTTACTGCTTTCAATTAGATTCGAATACATGCTCCAAAAATTGAGGAAAAAAATATTAGACGAGAAACATTTTGATTCAGCGATATTACTCAGTAATGTGGATTACAAATGTGTTCTTAACCAAGACCTGTGCCTGCATCCTGGCGAGGAGCATCAGCCTTAATACGTGGTGGCCTGACAATTTTATCAACGAGCCCATATTCAAGAGCTTCCTGTGAGTTGAAACGTTTCATCCTGCTCAGGTCCTGGGTAATCTGAAGAGATGCATTCATTACACATTAGTTTCTATGCCACTAAAACTTGTAATCTGAAATTGTGATATAAATACCCATGAAGGCAGGAATTAAAATACGCACAATAAAAAAAATGGATTTGAAATAGAAAACTGAAAGAGGGAAAGAACAATTCTTGAAAAAGCACAAGCTCATCCTTGTTTAAAGGAGTATGTCGAAGAGTCTCTTTGGACAATTTTTTGTTTGAGCACTTTTAAAAGAGAAAAATAAATAAATAAGATTTTCTATAAGTTCAAATTTATAAAATAATTTTTAGAAACTCTCTGGTATAACTTCTCTAAGTTCTTATTTTTAAATTTTGCAGAAGTTAATTTTAGCTTCCGGAAAAATTGAGTTTCATTTTTTTTTCTCAAAAAATTGCTTCTTGGCAGATTTGTCCACACAAACCCAAAGTTGAATTTGACTTCATCAACAAAGAAAAGCTACTGATTTTTCAAGACTTTTTCTCGTGGATAGTCAAGCAGAGACATACAGTCATGTCCTTCAAACCAGCACAGAAGTCACAATCTCATTTAACTCAAATGAATTTCATTGTTGGATATACTAACCTTCTCAACAGGCTGACCTGTTTTCTTAGACAGCTCATTGAAAAGGTAATCTCTGATTCTAAGTAGTTCAGTTGATTCATTAAGAATGTCATCAGCCTGACAATTTTCATGATGTTAGCATCCAAAGTAAAAACAATCCCATTCATCATCTCAGAGGTGATATCAATGAAGACAAGTCATACCTGTCCACGAGCAGCTCCAGCTGGAGATTGAAGGGCAATTCTTGATAGAGGCATTGTAGAACGATTACCCTTAATACAACAGAATATCATGAAAATATTAATAGATCGTCAGACTCATCTCAATGAACTAGTGAGGTCAGTAGACTCAATATAATCTAAAGGCAAAATTGCATGAAATCAAATAGACGTGAATGTCACAAACAACACAACAGAATGGAGCAGAAAGAGGAAGCTTAGGAGTCAAAACTTAGATAGTATTAATGACTGAAAAGTATTTCAATGTTCATTACTACTTTTTTGTCATTTTTTATTTAATTGTGTGATCGTAAATCTGTATGGGATATATTCCCGTTCTATTTCCAAACTACAAGACTTGCCAGGTTTTCAATTGTAATAGAGTACCACAATTGTTATTACTTATAAAATGGCCATTCATGAAAGATAGTGATACGCTATAAATATAAACAGTAGTACATGTCAAGTACTTCATCTAATCTTTTCCCTTGTTGTTTCAAATGTATGTGATGTCAAGACTAATTTTAATCATATTAAGGATGGGGAGGGGACACAAATGTATCATGTATGATATAGAGATAATTCTCCTTTACACAAGTCAAAAGTCCATACAACATTGGATATATTGTTTATATTGTTCGGAGTGGAAATTTCTAAACATATAAAGTCACTTGGACAGACTTGACTTTTACGAGTTGTATCAACAGACACTGATTATAGAGTACCTTTTCACCAGCAGCAAGGAGAAATGCTGCAAGATTATAAGCAAAACCAACACAGTGGGTGGCTACAGAACTTTGCAAGCTCTGCATGGTGTCATAGATAGCCAAGCTTGGCGTAAGCTGCAAAATTGGCAAGCTTAGGCAAGTTAAAAACCATTACTAATTAACAAGATGAAGCAAGAAATAGAAGGATTTAATTGATCGATCATTTAACACTTAGTCACAAGACTTACATCACCACCAGGACCATTTATGTACAAATAGAGCTTCTGGGAGCTCTCTATACTGTCAAGATACAGCATAGTCGCCAATATTTGGTTACTAAATTCTTCATCTATCTCTTGTCCAATGAAGATAATACGTTCTCGATACTGCATCATTAATGCACTAGTTTTTGTATTTTAAAAAAGAGATGAATACCTAAAGGAAACTTGAGGTTCACATATGAATCATACCTATGTGATACAAAAGAAAACCAGCATCTTTTATGCGTGAAGTGTAAAATTAGTAAATATACACCAAGGAGTAATGACTTACAAGGGCATTCCATAAATCAACCCATTGCCAAGTTCCTTCACCAGGTGTCTTATAGGGGACTTTAGGAGTACCTATGGGCATCATTCGAATACACGCCCTAGATGGATTGTGGTTAGCATACCTGAAAACATGAAAAATCATTAGTTTACATCAGTCAGATTCAAACTATATAAACTACAAATCGTGACATATCAAGCACCCCCAAGTAGTGTAAGCCACATTGTATCCATAATTTTGCTAGGTAAAAGATTATAAAGAATGCTCTTCACAATTCACATTTGTATAGAGAAAATTAATTAAGAAATCTTGATAGAATACAAATTGATATATTGAAGAACATGATTATTTAAATCACAGAATACATAGAAAATACAACAGAATTTGCTGTCCCAAATTCAAAGGCTCTTACATAGATGAATTCTCTATCCAAATTACCAAAAAAGTAACTCACCAATCCCCCTACATGCCTATGACATACCTAGATCCAAATATTCTGGCCTTATCTGTCAGCATGGCAGTTACTATTCAGCATATTCTAATAATACATAAACTCCTAATGATAGTTATTATGGAATATATTTCAATATATAATAACTGCTAATATATTACTTACTGCTACTAATAACTATCCTAAATGTCACCAAGGCTGAAAGTAGGAAACTGGCTCTTCCATGTTATCTTAGTCCACTTTAAATAGAAATTACTTTGCCATCTTCACTTAGCTCTTATTATTTCACACAATTAACAATCTTAATTGCTTCTATGCACATGAAAATAAGGGTTGAAATTTCTCTCCTAACCTGAAGCATAAAACCCTTGCTTTTCCTTTCTATCAATTTGTGAGTTGTTAAATGGAGCGAGTCTCCCCTTTTCTAAACCTGACACCAAGGTTGCAGTAAATTTTCCCAAAGTTAAATGTGCCACAAATTGTCTTAATAAATTGAACCAACGAATACT
Source organism: Phaseolus lunatus (assembly GCA_013389735.1). NCBI lineage: Eukaryota > Viridiplantae > Streptophyta > Magnoliopsida > Fabales > Fabaceae > Phaseolus > Phaseolus lunatus. The sequence goes on from CM023859.1 coordinate 38,021,691, forward strand.
TGAGCCTTCGTACTTAGTTTTTCCGATTTAATTTTGACACCCTGACTTGCACTCTGAACTTCAAAATAGGTTTTAGCCCTCGTGATCCTTCCAATGGGGTCTTCTTCACTAAAAGTAGGCAGTTCCACCTTTTTTACTGCCATAATATCTTCCTCAAAACTGTGATGATAATCCATATTAGACACATTTCCTGCCCAATCTCTATCATTGCAGTTAGAACTTTCATTTTTCTCCTCTAGATGTTTGGCAACTACCTTAGTTAATAGCTTTTCAGTCATGAAATTTCCATAGATCCTATCTTTTCTTCGGAAGGAAGCATCGATTTTGGTCTCCAACGAACCCAATAGCTCAGTCACATTGGTCATTGTGAAATGATGAATTCAATTGCTACATAACCTCCACTTTTGAATCCGGCAAGAAGGACCAAAGAAATAGAATGCCAGATGTTAAATTGAAGAACAGTATTATTAAATGGCACAAAATAAGTAGAATACAACAGAATTTGCAGTCCAGAGTCTGAGATTCCTTCGGAAAAGAATTCCCTATCCAAACAAATTACCAAAAAACAACACACCTATCCCCCTATTACAAACATATTTAACGATGTGTAAGAATGTAACTGCTCCTAACTCTCGGTTGCATATGTTATGTGACCAACAAGAACTCGGTTGCTGTTTAAAATTACTTACTAACCAATAATAATAACAAGAAAATAAGTAGGATTTGCTTCCTGCAGAAAGAAAAACTGTACGGGGGTGGAAGTGCTGCGTTTGCATATTTAGGGAATCAGAGTCTATACATATATACCAGGCACAGTAGCAAAACAATATAGCAGAAATCAAGCACGTCAAACGGCAGAAACATTACAAATACATTATTTACTTCTCATAAAACAATGAGCTGCGAAGAGGATAAAAAGGAAATACAGCCGATTTCTTGTTTGTTATCCATATATAAAACAGAAGAAACGAAGAGGAGTTGGAAATGGAGAGTGAAGGATTACCGACACTGAAGAAGAGTCTTGTGTACTTTTCCATAAAATTCAGCGGTTACGTTAGGTTTTACCGCTCCAAAAGAACCTGCAATGGAAAACGATGAGCCAGCAAATAAAGAAATGAAAAGATTGAAAGATAACAAGAAAAAGATGGAATGAGACGCACTCGCAGATTGAAGTTTCAACCCGGAATAGAGTTTTGTGGCAACACTGCAACGGCAAAAGAGAGAACACAAGAAGCATTAGTTACATTACAGAGTGAATTATATAATTTTGGAGGAGAGAGAGAGAGAGAGAGTGTGACCTAAAATTGGAAGAAGAAGAAAGACGAGGTGCAGAACCGGTGGTGTAGGGTGCAACCGCCATGTCGAAGCGATTATGAGCGGATAGGAAACGCACTTTTGTGCTCCAAGAACCAAAAATGAGTTACTTGCAAGAGAAACGAAGATGAATGAAAGTCACAGACGATGTCGTTTCGATCCTCTTTATATAGTAAACTAGTGAGTATCCCGTGTGGCTTTGAAATTTTTTCATAGAATATATAGTATTTTTTATAATTAAATAAATATTTATTAATAATTTTTTCTTTAACTAATTGATTATTAAAATTTTAAGCAACAATTTTTATCTCACATCCTGAATCACATTGGAGCTAAATGATTTTTTTGGAATAATTTTTACATGTAAAGAGCAAAATCACTAGACTAAAATCTATATCAAAGTTATGTTTATTATTAATTGATGTGCAAATAGATGTAACTAACATATAATCAAAATCATGTTAATGAAATTTGAAGTATGGTTTATAGATTATCCAAATAAAGTATGTGGATTATATAAATCATCGAGATGAACATAACATTTTTTATGAAATTATATTATTTTTTTAAAATTGTAGCAAGGTATCCTCTATATTAGACATGATAAAAAAAAAAGTCATGTTATAAATTTTATCCTCAATACTAAGTACTTATAAATAAATGTTTCATACCACAACAAATAAAAAAAAAAAACTATTGGACTATAAATTCAAATTTTAAAACAAATAAATAATAAATAACACCTATTTATAATAACATAAAATAAAAAATAATACATATATATATATAAATTATAACAATGCATATAAAAAAAATGAAGGTTTTCGCTATTATTAGATAATAACAAATTCGTTATTTTATTCATAGAAAACTGATAATAATACTAATTAATATATTGAAATAAAATTTAGAAAATTTCAATAATATTATGTTATTGTTATTATGAACAAAAACATGAGGTTGTCCCTTGTGCTCAAATTATAAAAATTTAATAAAATAATGAGTTATAATTAAATATTATAATTAAAAAATAAACTCTTTGAAACATATTTTAAATTATTTTTTCTATTTATTCTATATGAGAAATAATAAAAAGAAAAATTGAATAAACAGGAAAATTATGTGTTTATATATGGAGAAAGTAGTCATACTTAAGAGTACAGTAAATATCACGTACATAAGATCACACATACCCACCCACCCACAAAGAGAGAGGAAATATAAATTATGATTACATATTACTGTATAGTTGGTAAGTTAGGATAATTAAATGATTTTTCATATTATATATAAACAATGCTTAATTTTGAAATAATTATTTGGTATTTTAGCGTCTCCATTTTGCTCTTGCCTTTTTTTTATTTTTAAAAATTAAATAAGTATTACAAAATTTACAACTACTCATGCGTCATATTCAACCAATTGACACGTTATTTTTCTTATCTAAGGCTTCCTAAAAGTACCACACATTTTACCGGTTAGATCAATACAAAAAGATAAAAACCATTTAAATCCCTAAAACTGTAATTGTAATTATTGATATTTTCTATTCGAGACTTATTTTCTATTTCCTTAGTTTTTTAGACATTAATGTTACAGTTTTATTCTTCAAAATACTAAAATTGTGTTTAACCCACACGAAGTAACCTAATAAAAAGTAACTGGTCTTTTAATGAATTTGAGTTTTTAAATAACTTAAAATTTTAAGCGTACAGGCAAGATTTTGCAATTTGAATTTACTACAACAAGCATGAATCGAAAAGCAAAGTAAAACTGCTTTGAAATGTGTTATACAGAACCAGATATCCCATTGTCCATGTCCAACAATGAAACAAGCCAGCATCTTATATGGGTCGTAATTTGTGCCCTCAAGCTGCATTGGAGACTCGAGGAAGCCTCCACAAAACAAGCCATCAATCATCATGATCATCCAAAGATGTATAGATCATCCTGCACCAAAAACCACTAGTAAGAATAATAACTTAACAGCAATTCTTTTTAATGAATATTGGCCCTTTCTCTGCCAGTCACCATACCAAAATAAGGATAGGAAAAGGATTAAAACAAGATAGAAGAGTTTGACAAGCCGTTGCTTCTTTTCCTTAGAGAGCAAATTGAATATCTCTGTAACATCAATCAGATGATTTCCTTGTCTATACCTGATCAAAGGGAATAAAATATGTAATTAGCAACACCATACCAAGCACATTCCAGAGCATACTAAGATATTAAGGATGATTAAAGCATGAAAAGAAGCCATCCCTTTAATCCCCTTTAACTACAAGAAACCATTAACTAAACAAAAAAGGTAGCTGGACACACAAATGCTACAAGGTGATGTCGATTAGAAACTAATACTGAACTCCACAACAGGAAACTCCTAGTTTATCTGACAGACACGGGGCATCCAACAGGTAACTTCTAACTTGAGTTACTAATTTGGATACCATATCATTCCCTTGAGTAACATGGAAGAGATTTAAGCAGCAAACACATAAAAATTGAGCCTGATTATCAATTATATAAATGGATAAAGCAAGATTCAACTACTGAGTTCCCTTTTTGTGTGGTGCATCATGCGTATATCACTCCTTTGACTGATTTACAATATTAGGGATGTTAAGGGCTATTTTCAAGTTTGGTTCGGTTTGTGAATCAAAACTACATTAAATTAGCCTTCACTAATCCTTAAAAATTAGAAACCAAACTGAACCGCTTGTCCCTATTTCATTTTGGATTTTTCAAATTCCAACAAAAACTAAACCAACTATAATGACCTTTTACAATACACGGATTAAAGAAGATGATAACATAAAGTTCATAGTTCTGCATCTAGAGTGAGATTCATAGGAAAAAAAAAACAATTCTGGCTTCATCATACAAGAAAAATTGCCAATCCCCCCAGCCCTTTTTTTAAGCGAACCAAAAACCATGAAAAAGAATTATCAAACTTGCCATATACTAAAAAAATTGGTTAACCGGTTTGGTTTGATTCTCTTGACACTCCTATACTCAAATGAAAGTGCAGAATAATGCAAAGAACCCAAAAATCCAAACCCTCACCCAAACTACAGCACTTGCACAAAATATTACACTTCGTAACATATAGGCTGCTTAGCAACTCCATGAAGTGTAAACTGAAACGTACATTATATCAATCAAATTGGCTTGTTTCATGCCATGAACAAGTGACTCTTTTCCTGGGTTGTCACACTACTTCAATGCCAAAGAATGCAAAGATTAAAATTTCTAACTCAATCTATCATCCACTCTTAGTTTACAGACATGGATTATTTTCACTTGAATGTTTTCTTAAAACCATAATAAACATTAACCAGTATATTCCGTAAACAATAAACTTAGATTATTTCTAAACTTGATAGAAAACATACAGTCTCACATTGTAGTAGAGGTAAGGAGCACAGAACAATGACATTATCCAATGCCCTGTGACAAGGTAGAAGCCGCATAGAACACCTACTATAATATATTCTGGCAATACCACCTTGTTTATTCGAGATGAGGAATCATATGGATTTATATAATCAAACTCTAGGTCTGCCAGGCACATTAACTGCAACAAATGTTAAAGAATATTACCAGTCAGATTATACCAACAATAAAAAAGATGAAAGCACACCAAACGCAATCAAATTCATTAGACTCCTGGAGAAATTATCAATGAGAAAACACATTTTGGTGGTAATAACACTTAACAATCTTAAGAAGCAGAAACATAAAAGTAACAAAACATGGACATAAAGCTGGATGAAGCTCCTAACTCCTAAAATAAATATACAATTGATCAAATGAAGACATGAACACATAAAACATAAGAAAGCTAGGTCCTTTCCAGTAGATAGACCTCTTTTAGAAATTATAATAGACACATATGTAACCTAAGCATTCATGTATCAATCTTTTTGAACCCCCAAGTCTTATTAAAATTAAATGTTCATATATTTGTCAACTATGTGTCATAAAAACAGACACATTCATTCTGTTCGTTGAAGTACATCTTCTGAGGAAATACTCAAACTAGACCCTTGCCTATAAAGATGATGCGAAACTTTTTTAAACCAGATAAGAACCCATACACACATAATTTTTATCTCAAGTATCTTCTCTTGAAATTGGTAAGTACTTTCTTTTTCTTCAACTTTTTTTTAAAATACGAATCGACTTCATTTTACTTTTACCCATAGCAATTAAACATACACCCTGTTGAATGCTTGAACTAAAGAAGCGATTCGGAGGATGGAGAGCTTTAAATTGCTCTGAAGTTGACTTTAACAAGAAATTCAACAGAAAAAAAAAAAAAAAAAAAAAAAACAAGCAAAAAGCATGAGTTAGGGCTTTTGGAATTGACCTGGTAAATGACGAGTACAATTAAGGCAATAATGATAAAGAAGGAGATGAGCCACGCAAAGAGATCAGCCATGCTCCCTCTCTTCTCCTTTTTCTCCGGTTTTCGATTTCAGTTGCAGCACAACGCGTTCGAAACATGCGATGTTAATTGATACGATGATAGCTACAAAGAGCTCGTGCGCAGGGTGCACCGCACGAGAAGGAACACAGGAAAGAAACCTCGGAGGGTTTGGATTCCGCAGACAGACAGACACTCGGAGAAGTTAAGAATCGTGTGCCGACGATTAAAGAGTCTTACCAGTCCAACCGAGAAAAGAAAGAAAATAGTAAACCCTTTTTAAAAAAGAAAAACTGAAAACCAGAGATAAATGCTCTTCAACTTTAATCTAAGTTACTACTACGTCATTTTTATATTTTGTTTACATAGTTCTTGAACAAGACATAAACAATTGTTTTTAAATTCATACCAATAAAGAATTGGTGAAAGAATTTATTAATTAGCAATTTGTTACTTGTTATTTTTATTCGAATGAGATTCAACATGAAGATTTTGAATAAATTCCTGAATTTAAATTGCGGATGTTAGAATTATTATATATTATAAGATATAATAATTATAGATATTATTAGATATTTTTATTTATGTAATGGGTTAATCTTTTTCTACATAAACATAATCTACATGTTAAATATATACGAGGGATCTATCATATTTTTTTTTTCATATTTTAATATATTATTTAGAGCGTATGGTTAAATTCAATATTTTTAGTGAACCATTCTTTATCGATATTTTTTAGTCGCTGTCCCACTGTCTCTTTGACGTTAAAACCGTCTCCAGGGCTTCCGTTGGAGCCGCCGTTGGAGTTTTGTTGAAGTTTTGTTGGATTCGTTGTCAGAGTCTCGTCAGAGTCGTCATTGTTGCTGCCGACAATTGGTCAGTGACTAGATTTGTCCTTATTATCTATGGCTTCTTCTGGTGCCACCATGCCTAATCCATCTATTTATACTAATTGTGTCAATATTCATCTTTCCATTGACAAATTGGATGGAACCAATTATGACACTAGGGCTTTGATTTAAGAGTCAAGGTTATGTTGATCATCTTACTCATCCCAATGTTGCAGAAAATGAGATTTCCCTTTGGTTGAAAATTGATGCTCAATTATGCATTGTGATCAAATCTACCATTCACTCATCTTTAAAACAAACTTTTCGAACCTATGAGACATGTTCAAAAGTTTGGGAACAGGAAAAATTATTATACACCAATGATATTCAACATCTTTATGGTGTGTCAAAATCTCCTCCCAATTATTGCTCCCAAACGGTCTTGATGGCAAAATGGCAGAATATCTAGGTAAACACACCACTATATAACACCCGCCTTGTGTTGATGACTCTTCTACTTTAGTCTCTTAGCATAATGATCGTACTCGCTCTCACAAGCCGGGAAAAGGGTGTCACAAGTGTGACCATTGGTGCAAACTTGGCCACAAAATTGATAGGTGTTATGCCTTACATGGTCGTCCTCCTATATTTGTTATGGTTTGCCCAAACTGCTCCTATGCAACCTTATACTGTAGATCATACTTCATTTGATACTCCAGGCTAACCTGCTATTTTCAATGAATTTCTTAAATGGTACGAGGATCGTCAAGACTCTAGTTCCATTGCTTTTGTTGCAAATTCAGGTACATCTTTTGTTGGCCTCACTCATTCTACTTTCCTTGACTCTTGGATTCTAGATTCAGGTGTCAAAGATCATATTACTGGTAATAATTTTTTTTCTCTTCCCTATCTACTATGGATTATTTACCATCGGTTACCATTACATGATGTTGGTACTATTAATCTTTTTCCTTCTTTATCTATTGATAATGTTCTTTATGTTCCTGAGTCTCCATTTAACTTATTATCCATTAGTCGTCTCACTCATTCCCTTGATTGTGTTATTTCTTTTACTAAAGATTTTGTTTCTTTACAAGACCAGAGTTCAGGACTGAGGATTGGCACCAAATGTAAGTCTCATGGATTTTATCAACTACAGATCTCTGCACACGTTGGCACGGTTATAGATTATCCATCTCTCATTCATGTTCGATTGGGTCATCCTAGTCTTGCCAAGATGCAACATCGTGTTCCAAGTTTGTCTAATGTATCAAGTTTATCGTGTGAGTCGAGTCAGTTAGGGAAACACATTTGTCGTTCTTTTTCTAGTAGTGCCTCACAACGTGATTTATCTCCTTTTGCCTTAGTTCACTTTGACATTTGGAGACCAAGTCGTATTAAGTTTAATTTAAGATTTCAATATTTTGTTACTTTTATTTATAATAATTCAAGATGTACTTTGGTGTTTTTAATGAAAAATCATTCTGATATATTTTAAATCTTTTACAATGAAATTAAAAATAAATTTAAAATTTTCATTCAAATTTTACGCAGTGATAATGTGAGTGAGTATCTTTTTCATTCTTTTAAAATTTTTATGGCTTTTCATAGTATAAATAAATAGTTATTAATATTACATATTTTTAATTCAATACAAAACTAAATAATCACTTTCTTAAATATTTAATTTTTAAAAAAAATATATTTTTTAACATTTTTAATTTTTCAATTAATTATTTTTTAATTATTATTTTTAAATAGATTCTACATTATTCTTTTTTAATATATTTATTTAAACCGTTCCTTTTTTTTATCCATATCGTTATTGTCATAACTATTTTATTAATTGTGTGTATGATTAAAAACATATTTTAAAATTATATAAATAAAAAAATGAAAATTAACTTAGAATAAATATAGGATTTTTTTTAAAAATTATGTACATATATATTACATTTATCTAATATATATTTTATTTCTAAATAAATAATTTAAAATATGACATTTTTTTTAATTCTATACAAAACTAAATAATCACTTTTTCAATATCTAATTTCGAACAATTTAAATTTTCACATTTTTAACTTTTTAATTATTTTTTAAATAAAAGCTTTCATGTTATGCATCATTATGCAACCTGACATCTCAGCTAGGCTGATACCTCAAGCAACAATAATCATTTGTCATCACATGAAAAAAGTATTATTAAAAAAAGAAAAAAAATAAAGAAAATACAAAAATATTGGGGGACTAGACCAAAACCCATATGCTAACAAAAACGATACATAGGTAGACTATACCTATTCATACAAAATTCTAAGAATAGACTATATGAAAGCCTATTATACCAATAAAAAGATTCTCTGTGAATAAATTATAAATTAGTCAACCTATTAGCACACGCATTCCCTTCACGGAAAATAGGAGTAACTCTAAACCTGATTTTTCCACAATAATTAAGACAAGTATTTGATCGATTCCAAAGCATCCAAGGAACATTTGTCCTAGCAGTAAACGCAGCACAAACCAAAACAGAATCATATTCCAAGCAGACATTAGTAAGCCCCAAATTTTGAGATTCCTCCATAGCATATATAACCCCATAAAACTCAGCAACCAGAGCAGTCTGAACTCCAAGAAACGCATAAAAAGCTCCAATAAACTCTCTCATACTTCCACAGAAAATACCTCCATAAGTAGCATGATCAGGGTATCCCCTGGCAGCTCCATCATATTAATTTTAACCCAACCTAGTGAAGGAAACTCCCATTTCACAGGAAGAGGACGAAGAACTTTACCTGTACGAGTATTAATACCAAAAAACTTGATCACATTGAAATCGAACATATCATTATTCATAAAAGTTTTTTTATGAATTACCCACCAGACAAGTTAAATCTTTAATAACCGAAATAGTCCAAGTAACCTCAATTTTACCCTAAAAGCAAGCAAAATTCCTCATACGTCATATCATCCAAATAGAAAAAGTTATCACAGCAAGCTTAATCAATTTAACCAAAGGACTACTACCATCACTCTTAATAAAAGAAAGAAGGTCATCCTTATTAGAGAAATGAGAAGTAGGAAAAATCTCCCGAACCCAACTCCAAATACCCAAAGCATTAGAACATTCAAAAAATAAATGCGGAATAGATTCTTCGTGCTTTTCACAAAGCGTACACATAGAACAAACATGCAAACCTTTATTCTGAATATATTGATCTGTAGGAAGTCACTCATGAAAAAATTTCCAAAGTACAAGAGATTTGGAAGGCAGAATTGAAGAAGACCAAATAAATTTACCCCAACCACAGGGAACTCCTAGTTCCAAGAAGAAAGTCCTAGCCGATTTAAGAGTGAAACGACCAGACTCATCTAGAATCCAATTAGGAATATCATGTTCCGTACTAACTGTGATATGACTAAAAAGATGAGTCATATGCTGTAAAGACAATGGAATATTCCAATCACAACCTGTTCAAAGCTGAGAGACGATATTCGAAATGCTAGAACCATCAGATATACCTGCAATATTTGCTAAAGAAGTATCTGAACACCATTTATCATTCCAAAAATTAATAAAAGAACTCGTACCAACAGTCCAAGAAGTATAATCAAGTATAGTGGAATAAAACTGTTTAATTCCAGGCCAAAGAGATGAAGATCTATAAACCATTCTAAGCTCATATTTTGATTTAAGAATCCTAGCTTTCAAGAGCAAAGACCAAGGTCTATTGCTATAAGCAAAATTCCAAGCAAGCTTAAGAAGATAAGTATTATTTTCATGATAAAGGTTAATAATCTTCAAACCGTCATTCTCAAAAGGAGAACAGAGCGTAGTCCTTAGTTCTTAAAATAATTACTTTTATAAATGATTATATTTTAAATTATAATATTTTTAAAATAAATTCTAAATTGTTATTTTTAATATATTTATTTTGTCTAAAATATTATTCCTTGATATAATTATTTTTCTAAAATTTTTTGAAAATATAATTTTTAATTTTTTTTCAAGATAATAGTTTTATTAAAAAATTTAAAATTATCTTTTCTTTATTTTGTATAATAAACTAAATTTTGAACTGCTATATTAAATTGTGTTATTAAGATAATTATTTGGTATAATATTTTATTTGACTAAATATTTAATACAATATATTATTAAAGAAAATAAATGGTTCGAATATGTGATTTTGGCAAATTTTTCTCAAATAGTAAGGTAAGCAAAGAGTCGCTTAAAGTCATTAAATTAATCTTAATAGACTTGTGTCTATTTATTAATCTTTTATTTTATTTTTAAGCTATCTAATTTTTTTTTCTTCTATTATTTAATTTGTTTTCACTGGCCGTCTATTCTTATTTTGTATCTTTATTAATTAATTAATTTATTTTCTATATTTTATAGTTCTACAACTTAATTTAGTTGTAGTTATCTGCGAGTTGTTTTATTAATTTATATTTGTGATAATTAAATTTACTTGTACTCATTTTTTAACTTATATTTATGTTATTTAATTTACTTTCACTTTCACTCAGTGATCATCTTTTATTAATTTATATTTATATTATTTAATTATTTTACTTAATTTATATTTAAAATATATCACTTTCACATTAGTCTTATTTTAAGTTATATTTATGTTAATGTATATTATTTCTATTTAAATTGTTTACTTTTCTGTTAACATATATTATTTCTATTTAAATTGTTTATTTTTCTGTATTAGGTTGTTGGGTTTTGTTTGTTCTTTGACCCAACTTTTCTTTTCTGTTTCAACTAGGTCTTAATCTTTTTCTTATATATACACCATGTATTTTACTCTTCCTACACCGCCGTCCCTTTTGGAACAATTGATGAAGAACTTCCTGTACTTACACCTTAGCGAGAATCCTGCAGCCTCGCTGGTATCGCCTGTTCTTGATTCAACAAACTACCATTCATGGAGCCGGTCGTTCATCACTGCTCTTAGTGCGAAGAACAAGGTGGAATTCATACTTGGCTCACACTCGTGCCCACAAAGGGATGATCCCACTTTCTCATCTTGGTCTCCTGGTTAGTACTGTAACATCCCGCCAAAATACTATACAAATGTATATAATGAAAATAAAGGTAACAAATAGATTCTATGAACAAAATAATATATATATGAAATGAAGTTGCTCCTCTTAGGGAGTTTAATACAAATTCGGTCAAATTTTCCAGAAACATAAACAAAATACAGTAAAAAAAACAAAGCAGGCGATCTCCTATCGGAAGAAACCGATCTCCTATCGGAGGAGCCAAAACAGCCGATCACCTATCAGGACAGAAAAAAAAACAGGCGATCACCCGATAGAGGCAGAAACAGGCGATCACCCGATAGAGACAGAAGAAAACCGGCGATCTCCTCCTCGGCAATCACTCACTAAGGAGCTCTTCTTCCTGGAAGATCATCTGCTCCCGTGTAACAATTACACGATCATCACAGTTTTGAGAAAACAACCACAATAACAGATAAAAGGGTAAGCTAGATAATTTAAAAGAAGTTTAAATCAAGAACATGAAAATCCAAGTAAACCAAGTTCCAAAATATCCATGTAAAACGTAGAGCTGCTCATAGCATTCAGCTGATCGCCCAAAATCACAAACTTCACAACATTCACCCATAGTCATTCCATTTCACAATACAGCATCAAGTGTCTATCAATATTCAAGTTTCTCATTTCACATGTCAGACTTTCCACTGACTCACCACACAAGACACTTGACACTACTTCCGGATTGACTCGTGCGTTGATTAGACTCAGAGATCTACACCTGTCATACCACACCACTGTGAAATCCACACAGGGTCGCTGTGAATCCACACAGCATGCGCATATATCATCTCAATGTTACCATAGTTCTCCTGGTATGACAGGGTTAATCCATAGGACAGACGGAGCTCGTTCTTTTTCACACGAGACGCCCATCATATAGACCTCCTTCGACTCTCAACAACTGAGTAACTTCCTCTACGTGATTCCATTACCTCAGCAGAGTCAGGATATCCCCTTAGGAATCACCGATCAATGCACCTACCACAAGATCTTACACGGTATTTTCTTTCCTGAAAATACTATGCCTCGATCCCACATTCACAACATTCAAAGACATCATGCCACACTTAAAAGAATGATTTCAATCACAGCAGTAGCCATTTCAAAGGATTCATATTTTCGAATATCTCATGTAAATCTCAAGCAGTTCTCAAAACAACATCAAACACAAGGAGTTCGCAAAACAGCGCCAAAACCGGCGATCTAGTTCAAAATATGGTATTTCGAAGGCTGTATATTAAAACAGGCGACCACGTCGCCCAAGCACACAACACAGAGCATTTCACGAAGACGAAAGCGAAAACGGCGACCACGTCGCCCACACTTCAGAAATGGTTCAACTATGGCTCGTAGTAAAGATGAAGGCTAGCTTCCCTTACCTGGACTTGCGCAACCACCAGGAGCTTCGAAATCCAACGAAGCTTGCAGAATACCTTGGCTCTGTTTTTCGCGTCTGGTCTGAAGAACTTGCAGAGGACTACCCAAGTGCTCCAATGGTGTTGCTTCTCGTCGTACTCTTGTGTGGAGAGGCTGAAATCGCAACGCGGAGGAGGGAACTCACTCTTTCTCTCTTCGACTACAACAACGTTTTCTTCCTCTTCAGTAGTGGATTTCAGTAACTTAAACCAACTTATCCCTCCAAAAGCAGCTGCCACCACCCACTCTGCAGGGAAGTTTGCGTGTACGCTTCCCTGCACAGTACTACTAAGCATGCCTCTGCGCAGGCTACGCTATGAGGTCACTATTCTGAACCACTCTTTTGTCTACGTGGCGCGCGCGCAGAACATCTCTTGCTGGGAGTCTGGGGCCCACGTTCTCTGGGTGTAACTCAACGTCGCGCGATGACCTTTCGTCGATGACTACCAGCTCGAAGAGAAACCACCGATGACCTCTCGCGCGAAGACGATCCACCGATGACCTCGCACGAAGACCACCACCGATGACCTCGCGCGAAGACTACCACCGATGACATCTTCCTGGCGAACGACCGATGTCTTCCTCTGGGAGACAACCGATGTCTTCCCTGGCGATGCCCTCATAACTCTCGCGCCTTGGCCACGTCCACATGCATCGCGCCCTGGCAATGTCCGCGTGCCTCGCGCCCGCGCGATGCCCGCATGCCCCTCGCGCCCGCGCGATGCCTGCATGCCTCTCACGCCCGCGCGATGCCTGCATGCCTCTCGCGTCCGCGCGATGCCTGCATGCCTCTCGCCCAGGCGATGACGTGTAGTCTAGGCGACCGGCGATGATGTATAAACAAGGAACTCTTATAGTTTTTTCTAGACTACACTTTCCTTCCTTTTTAACTTAGATAAAACATACTTAGAATTTACTTAAAACATACTCTTTCATTCCAATAAATTTCAGGTCCTTACAAGTACACTCTGTTTCAATCCCTATTAGGCAAAGTATTGTTTGGATGGACATAGCCTTTGATATCTGGAATGATTTAAAAGTTAGATATTCTCAAGGGATTTATCTCGCATTTCTGATTTGCAATTTGAGAGTATTTCTTTAAACTAGGGAGATATGTCTGTCACAAAGTATTTTACAAAATTGCGTGTTATTTGGGACGAATTAGAGAATTTTGGACCTACACATGCCTAGTAAAATGTTCTTGTTCTGTTATTTATATTATAAATCAAAGAAAGTCGTGCTATGCAATTTTTAAGAGGATTAAATGATCAGTATATAAATATTTGTTCTCATGTTTTGCTCATGGATCCCATTCCTGCCATATCCAAAAAAATTTCTTTGGTTGTCCAACAAGAGAGACAATTATCCACTATTGTTCCTGGCCCTAGCCTTCATAGTCTTAACAGTAGCCACACTACTACATGTAATTTCTGTGGTAAAAATGGATATTAAAACCTCAAAGTTTTCTTCTATTAGAAAAGTCTACACTTTTTGTAATCGTCTTGGCCATACTATCGACACCTGTTATAAAAAGCATGGGTTCCCTCTTGGCTACAATCCTGAGGATCCTGCCCCCTCACGTTCAAATTAATCAAGTCTGCACCTATTGCTAAACTCACTACCCTCCGCCTTCTCCTTGCTGTTGCTACTACCAAAAATTGGATTTTAAAACCCATTTTCTGTAGCCTTCTAAATAAGGTGAGGCCAACCTATCAGGTATGGGGTGGAGGAGGAGAGCGTGTATGTGGGCTTCTTATACTGGATTACTTTACTGACATTAAAAACCGGTAGAGGATTGGGAAGGTTACTAATCTTTCTTTCGAGTGCGGCTCTATGCAAAGGTTATTCATCTTTCCCTAGGGTGCTTAGGAGAGATTATTATGCCCTGCCCACGTCTATTCATGCTTGGTCTTCTGAGAGTTAGGATGAAATGCGATCCATTTAAAGTCTGAGTTTGTACAAAATTCCTTCCTCACCAAGAAGACAGTCGAGCTAGGGGTGGCGAAAGCTTCTTCCAGGAACGCTATTTCCCAGCCTAGGACAGTTGGTTTGGATAAGAGGGGAGATCCGCAAAGGGAGTATAAACTCAGAAAGAAAGTAATAGGAAAAAATAGGGAACTTGATGTCAATAATGCATTTCTTTCTTCATGGTGATCTCCATGAAGAGGTATACATGACCCCACCTGGCCTCTTTCTTCCTTCGTCAAGCTGGTTGTCAAGCTGGTTGCCAATGGTACGCTAAGCTTTCTACTTTTCTTTTATCAAATAATTACTTTATTTCTGCTGCTGATCACTCTCTTTTTCTTAAATATAATAACGATAAACTTACTATTATTCTTGTTTATGTTGATGACTTGGTCTTAACTGGTGATGACAAGGAGAAAATCAATACAATTACTGCATCCCTACACAATCACTTTAAGATAAAAAATTTAGGTCATCTCACTTACTTTTTGGAACTGGAAATTTCCCGTAACAGCACTGGTCTTCATTTAAGTCAACGTAAATATACTCTTGATCTCCTTCAAGAAACAGGCATGCTTGATTCTGCACCTGTGACCACTCCCATGACTCACACCTCTCGTCTTTCTCCTAATAATGGACCGCCTCCTCTTGATGCTGATGCTACCTTTCAATATAGAAGACTTCTTGGACGACTTATCTCCTTAACTAATACTAGACCTAACATCGCCTTCGCTGTCCATAATCTCAGCCCAATACTAGACCTGACATCTCCTTTGCTGTCCATAATCTCATCCAGTTCATCTCTGCACCCACCAACCTTCACCAACAAGCAATCTCTCGTATTTCTCTCTATCTCAAGAGCACTCCTGGTGATGGTATCCACTTTTCCAACACTAGCACAATTCAACTTCATGGTTTCAGTGACTCTGACTGGGCCACCTGTCCTACCACTAGAAAATCAGTCACCAGATACTCCATCTATTTAGGGGATTCTCTCATTTCATGGAAATCAAAGAAGCAACAAACTATCTCTCGTAACTCCGAGGCCAAATATAGAGCACTAGCAACCACTACTTATGAACTGCAATGGTTGTCATATCTCTTTCAGGATCTACATCTTCCTCTCTCACAACCTGCCACTTTGTACTACAATAACAAATCTGCCCTACAAATTGTTTCCAATCAAGTTTTTCATGAACGCACAAAGCACATCGAAATTGATTGTCATTTGGTTCGTGAAAAACTCAACTCTGGTTTTCTCAAACTGCTGCCTATTTCTTCAGCTATGCAGATCGCAGATATTTTCACCAAGCCCATTGCATCTGCACAATTTTGTCTTCTCAAGTTCAAGCTGGGCATGCTTAACATCTACGTAATAATTTACGTTATTTAATTTAGTATTAGTCTTTTTTTTACTTACGTTTTTATTATTTAATTTGCTTCAAGTGATATTATGATTCTTTTATTTTTTTTATTGTTTAATCATTTATAAATTACAAAATATATTTTTTCAATTCATTTATATTTTTGTTATTAAACTTATTTTTAATGATATATTGATTCATTTCTTTTATATTTTTTTTATAATTATTATGTGCATGAGTTTAAGAAGATGATCTCCAGATTAAAATTGTGTTAGCTGAGAACAACTTTCTTCATGTGAATTTACAGAATGAGACCATGATGCGAATGGATGATCTCTTAATTAAAATTGTGTTAATTGATAACAACTTTCTTCCTGTCAATTTACAGATTTTACACAAAAGTTATGAGACTATGACACAAATTCTTTATTTTAGTTTAATATTTAATCATAATAATTTATCTTATTTAAAGTCATGCACAACTTCACCATTTTGTTGAACTTTTTCATTTGTAAACGGTGTGATCATTTTGAAAAAAAAAATTCATCAAAATGGTTAAAAATCTTCTTTTTCAGACATAAATCAATTATAATATGGTCTTATGAAAAAAAAAAATTATATGGGAGGCAAAACAGAAAATAAAAATGAAATTTAAATTAATTAAAAAAGTGTTATCACAATCCCAAATTTGGATTGATATTGATTTAAGCAAATTATAAATTAGGTATCAATTATCTAAAAATTTCAATGAAAAAATATATAATTAAGATCATATATAATAACGTTAAGGGTAGTTAAAAGAACAAAGATAAGACATGAACTTCCATGAATAGCTGACAATAAGTACACAAATTTAACTAGAAAATATTAAAAAAAAAAAGGTAAGTACCCCTTTGATATACTTGTCACACGTTCTTCAGAATCATTCAAAGTATTCAAAGTATACTAGATATAATGGAAAGCATATCTGAGAAAAAGGTAGTTGGAAAAAGAAGGGGCGTGTTGTTCATTATGCCTATGCCCAATCTAAAGCAGAAGAGGAACGAACACCATCCAAGGAAATGCAGAATCAATTACCATATTGTCTTTCTCAGAGTAAGAAGAAGACATGGGCTTTGAGCAAAGAAAAAAATTCCTTGATCCCAAGTTCATCAACTTTTCATCTACCTTCAAACCTGCACTTCAAATCAAAGAGCATGGTTATTCATGAGTTACTAAAACTAGTTATAAGGAAGAGAAAGATAAGATAAAAGGTTATTATTTACTTTGAAGGGCGAAAGAAGAGTAGTGAAGATCGTAGCACTTGGAATCATTGTTCTTCAAGAACGGCCTCCTCTTCTCCTTCTTGTAAGACGCCAACGCCGCTTTTATCAGATCGGCGACGGTGTCCTCAAGTGATATCACCACCTGCACCGCTCCCACGCACTTCTCCATGCTAACGTTCACCAACACCTTTGATGGTCGAGGAAAACACTCACTGCTATTCACCGGAATCTTCAGCGTCAGTGCGAATCCGCCAACGCCGTTCGAATGTTTCTCCCGCCGCTGCGAACTCGTCGGGTCCTTACCGGAGAATTTTCTCCGATGACCCGGTGACACTGAAGTCATGCTTATGAGGATAAGTATTTTGGCTTTCTCTCTTTTCTCCTTGATAGTTTTGCTTATAGATCACATAACATGAGATAGAGATGCTGGTGTGAGGGGTTTGAGAAGCAAAAGTTATGCTTAAGGAGAGAACAAAATTTGAAAGTAAGGACACTGAGAGAAGTTTCTCTGAAAGTGCTCCAGCTATAACTTTTCTCATTGTGCTACTTCCGTGGAGCTGCTGCGTTTTAACCTTTTGTTTATGAAAACTGTTTTTATTTTATACTCTTTCAAAAAATTAAAATTTTAAATTAAAAAATAAAATAAATATTATTAAAATATTAATATTTTTAAGAATGTCAAAGTGAGTATTTTTTATTTAGTCTGTGTCATTTTATATATTCCTGTTAGAGTATATATGGTTACTATTTACTTATTGCTAAGGAGTTCACGTCTATGGTGACTTAGAAATAGAATGTTCAAAAGACCGTGCTCTTTAAATAAGGATTTAATAACATAAAAATGATTATTTAATTTTTAGACTATTTACTTAAATATATATTTTTTAAATTAGTTTTCTAAAAACTTTTAGTTTTTTTAAATATCTTTTTTATATAATCGTAAACTCCTCTTTATAATATATCTTATATTTTTAAAATATATTAATAGTCCTCTACATATAAATAATAAATATCTTTATATAATCGTAAACTCACTAAGTTAATTTTAAAATAATAAATTAATAGTCCTCTACATATAAATATTTAATTTGTATAACGATACTGTAAAATTTTAAAATTCCACATTATTAGATGTGAGAAAATTCTATATTTCAATTTATTTCTATAAACAAATGTTTATGCAAATAAAACAACACAGAAATAATATTTTAATCTTCTTCAGCTTTTGTTTGGTTGCAGGAGTCATAGGATACTTATTATTGGGCTTGGCCCGTGTTTTAGTCTCACTAGATTTCTCAAAGTCCCTTATATTTAGGCAAAGCACCATATCAATTCCAATATTATTCGAATATGTACTCGCTCTCCAAAATAATGAAAATAACCCTAAATGAAAATTACTTCCAAAATCTATAGGATTTGGATATTTAGAACACATTTTGAATTCCAGAAACTATTATCTAAAATGTATTTTTAATCTGTCTTATATTTAAGGACGTTTCTTTTCTTTTCTTTTCTTTTTTTAATTTTTCTATACCATTGGTCTTGGTCTAATGTCAGTATCATATCTTGTATTCTATAATTATATTTTGAGATGTTCTTTTGCACATAATTTATTAAAAAAAATTTATTTTTCTTACTTCTTTTATAGCAACATATACTTTAAGAAAGTTATACTTATTTCCTTTATTTTATTTTATATAACATTTATATTCTTCCCAGTTTTAAAATAAACATTCAATTTTTATATTTTTAATAAAATATAATTCTCTTGTTTTTAATTTTTAAATAAATATCGCATGTTATGTGTTTATAATAAATTATATTTATATTCTTTATATTTTAATAATGTCATAATTACTTTCCTTATTTTATTTAAAAATATTACATTAACTATAAAAATTAAATATTTTTTATAAAAAATAATGATTTAAGTATAATGAAATGTGAGTGTTGCATTCCTAAAATATTAGAAAAAAGAATATTATTTATTAAAAATCAATCTCTCTTTTAAAAATTGAAAGTTGTTTTTTTAACATATATTATTTCTATTTCAATTGTTTATTTTTCTGTTAACATATATTATTTCTATTCAAATTGTTTACTTTTCTGTATTAGGTTGTTGGGTTTTGTTTGTTCTTAGGTCCAACTTTCCTTTTTCTATTTTAACTAGGTTTTAGTCTTTTTCTTATATATACACTATGTATTTTACTCTTTAATACACAAGTAAATAAGAGTTTATTTTGTATTTTCTCCTATCTGCTTTTCTCTCTTTAATGTTTGAAATCCTTGTTTCTTTTTCATTTGTAATTAGGATTCATCAGAACCTTCCTTACTCCATTACAATTACGTGCAATTACGTGTGCTTTATTGAAACACCACATCAGATAAGAATATTCATCTCTATTAACTGTAATAGTTTTGAATATTTTACTAAAATTAGAATAGAAGAGACCATCTATTTTAAAATGAGAAAAAATTAAATATTATTTTATTTAAATTATAAGAAAAATGATAATCTATTTTAGAATTACGAAGAATTCGAGTGTTATTTTACATTATTTGAAAAAATATAAGAGTAATTTCTCATAAAAATGAGTTTTAAAAAGAACACCTTATTTTTGGTGAGTTATGGATAAGTTGATATTTAAAATCACAAGTTATGTGTTTTTATTGTTAAATAAATTATCTTCAATTCATAGTCAACTAATACTAATTGTCAAGATATAATTTTTCTTTTTTTATCTAGAGTTAACTTGGCCACTTCTTTATGGGCTATTATTGTATTCATAAGTTGTCCAAAAATCCCAGTAGATTAACTATACTATGGATTAGGAAAAATGAATGATAAATTTAAAGGTTTAATTATATAGATTTTGAAATTTTCATTTCAGAATTTAAAGATGAATATTTTTATATAAAAGGTAAGAAAAGACTCTTAGTTTTATTTTAAGATCGTTATTAGAATAAAACTAAATATCTGATTTTCATATATCCACGTAGAAATATCGGGGAAAGTTTGTTAAATGTAGATGAATATATATAATACTTTTTATAATTATGTTAATAAGTATTTGCTTTGTTGAAGATTGATCTTGAACGAAAAATCATACGTAAAGTAGCGTTAAAAATATCTTAAAGTTTAACTATGTTATAATATTAATTTGAAAAAAAAAATACGATTTTAATTTTTTTTTTTTAAATATAAGTTTTCATGTTAGGTATTATTTTGCAACCTGACATCTCAGCTAAACTGACACATCAAGCAACAACAATCATCTGTCATCACATGAAAAAGTATTATTAAAAAAAAAAAACAAAAATATGGGAGGATTAGACCAAAACCCATATGCTAACAAAAACGATACATTAGTAGATTATACCTATTCATAAAAAATTTTAAAAATAGACTAGATAGAAACCTATTATACCAATGAAAAGATTCTCTATGAATAAATCATAAATTAGCTAACTTATCCGTACACGCATTCCCTTTACGAAAAATATGAGTAACCCTAAACCTTATTTTCCCACAGTAATTAAGACAAGTATTCCATCGATTCTGAAGCACTAAAGGAACATTTGTCCTAGCAGTAAACGCAACACAAACCAAAGCAGAATAACATTCCAACCAGTCATTAGTAAGTCCCAACTTTTGAACTTCCTCCATAACATGAATAACCCCATAAAACTCAACAACCAGAGCAGTCTGAACTCTAATAAACGCAGAAAAAGCTTCAATAAGCTCCCCCATATTCCCACGGAAAATACATTCACAAGCAGCAAGACCAGGATATCCCCTAGCAGCCCTATCCGTATTAATTTTAACCCAGTCTGGGAAAGGAAACTCACATCTCACAGGAAGAGGACGAAGAACTTTACCAGTACGAATATTAATACCAAAAAACTTGATCACATTGAAATCAAACATATCATTATTCATAGAAGTTTTTGATGAATTACCCACCAGACAAGTTAAATCTTTAATAACCGAAATAGTCCGGGTAACCTCAATCTTATCCTGAAAACGAGCAAAATTCCTCATACGCCATATCATTCAAATAGAAAAGGTTATCACAGCAAACTTAATCAATTTAACCAAAGGACTACCATCACTCTTAATAAAAGAAAGAAGATCATCCTTATTAGAGAAATGAGAAGTATAAAAAACCTCTAGAACAAATATGCAAACATTTATTCTGAATATACAGATCTATAGGAAGCCGTCCATGAAAAACTTTCCAAAGTACAACTTTAAATATAACTTTTAAAATAGTTGTTTAAAAAATCCATATGTTTTACTATACAATCCACGCTTTTTGAATAAATTTGCGATTGGGTAATAATACGAAACTTTTGCATTTCCAATATATTTAAATTTAGTTAAAATCTCATTTCAACACGTGTAAGTTAAATGAATTACTAGAAGAAATTGTATTTTTTAAGGATAATAATTGTTATAATGATTATTAAAATCATGTTTTGCAATGATATTTTAGATTGTCACTGTAGCTCGAGGATTGTATTTCATGATTAAGAAACCATTTGCTTATTTGATCTAATCTGTAACAAATTTTAAACCACTTATTTTGTTTAATGAACACGTTACATGATTACATATATCGATCCTCATATTTGTTAATTGATTTGGAAGAAATTCACCATCAATCCACTCATAATACTTTGTTCTTATATTTAATTATATATTATAGAAAAATTTACTTACAAATGTAATAATCAGATCATATATGCTTAATTCATGCAAAATTTTAAGCTATATATATGCATGTTAGAGATATTTCTTTAGGGCAACTTTCTCTATACTGTTTTGTTAGACCTAGTTGGTCCTGACTGTGAGATATAATGAAATATATCCTAAGTTAGATTGATCGTTTATATTTAAATTTTTTTTTTACCAATTTATTATTCATTTTGTTATTTATTCATTTGATTCAAACATTATAATGGATATTTATTAATACATTCCACATTAATATAAAGATATTATTTTAAAATAAAAAATATATTTTATATATTTAAATATAAATGTATGCTAAAATTAATAGAAGAAAATTTTGTTTGAAATATTTTAAAACATCACATACATCATTCTTTAACTTCACAACTTACCTGCAATGTAAAACTTTTAAAATAAAAACTTTAAGCAAATATCGCAATTAAAATAAAATAGCTTCATTCCATGTAATTATTAGATACATTTTAAATGATATATATATATATATATATATATATATATATATATATATATGAATATGCACTTAATTTATGTTCACACATGCTATAAAGTATTTTCCATTTAATAAATTATTGAGTTGTTTAATTTAGTGGCAGAATGTTCAGTTTATTTAAGTTTGAATTAGTTTTTCTACTTTGATAAAGTTATAATAGAATTTATTTTTACCTCCTGCAAATATGGTTAATTTTTTCAGCCGTTGCAAAAATATTTACTAATTTTAAATTCCTGATATTTTCTAATTATATTTTTTTCTTATAATTAACTATAATCATTTTAATGCTAAAAATGAAAACTGTTAATTAAGATAATTAATATTAAACCATATTTTAAATTAAGATATTTATATATTTTTAGACATAAAATTTAATTAAATAATATATTTATTATTTACATTAATAAAGTAATTATATATGTTTTTTTACTTTTTAATTAAATTTTTCTTTTTAATGTTTTATTTTATTTAAAATAATTGTTTTTAAATGATTTATTTGTACTTAGTGCTCATGATTTATATTCTATATCTTAATTTAATATTAATCAATATAAAATAATTTTTTCAATACATTATAAACAAAATATTTTATATCTAAAGAAAAATAATAACTATATTTTATATTTTTAAAAATTATTATAATATATTAAAACTATATGTAATATAAAAAAAAAATTAATACTCTTTTTCTATACTTGCATTATTTAAAATGGTAAGAACCTACTTTTTGGTTTAAAAAAGATGATTTAAAAAAAATAAGTGTTAAATTTATAATTTATGTTTAAGAATATAAATTTAAATTTTAGCTATTTAGTTATTTAGTTCTAAATTTTTTAATATTTATTTCTTTCATGTTCTCTTTCTATTTTCTTAAGATTCTAAATATGTTTGTCATTCTTTATTCTGAGTAATTTTTTTAAATTAGAATGTAGTTGAATATACAACAATTATATTTAAGTTTTAATTACTTTTTAATCCCAATATTAAAGATAAAAAAATTAATTATATATTTCTGATTATAAAAAGTTGAATCCATTGTTTTTTTTTTAAAAAATTCAATTTGATTTCAACTTTTTTAAAAAAAAACTAATGTGATCTTAATTTTAAAAATAATTCAATGTGACGTTCTTAATTTTTTTTTTAAAACAATTCAGTTTGATAAAAATACATATAATTCGATGTACATTTACATAACCGTTTAAGTAAATATATTCTAATAAAGACAATCTATCATAAAAGTCACATTCAATTATTGAAAAAAAATTAACATCATATTAAATGTTTTAAAAATCTCAATGGACTTTTATCTCTTTATATAGGAACTAAAAGAATTTGTGTTTAATTTTTCCTTTTAGTTTTCCTTTTTGTATTTCAAAGGTTTTTTTTTTCTTATATATTTTTATGAATTTAGGTTTTTATCCTTGTATTTTAGTTCTTACCTCTATACTTTAAAAGTTTAATTTGCATCATAATAAAATTTTCCACATGCATGAATTTGAATCATTTATTATAAATTTAGGTAAAAAAAACTATTACTGATTTGGATTATACAAAGAATTAGTATATGAAACACACATGTTTATAATTCTACATTTAGTTATATTACTTTTACATTGAAGTTGTGTAAACTCTACATGAATCGTAAACATGTTATAAGACTTCAATGTTGATATTTCTGTATGAAAGTTGTGTATTTCATGCATAACTTTATATTATCGTGTGTTTCATGTATAATTTCGTATTATGAAATCGTTCAAGCGAGATACAACTTACCCAAATATCTGTAATATATATTTTTTTTACAGAAACTAATAATAAATTTTTCAAATTGCAACATTTACGTGCAAAAAGCTCATAGTAATATATATAAATAACTCCATGCATAGCACACATTTCATGGCTTTGTCCTCTCTTTCAGGGGCGAATTCATATCATTGATGCGTTGTAGTCAAGGACATATGATCCCTCTAGATTTGAACGCACTTACAAGGCTAACTGTGCGTGCTCTTTTGCTCAGGTAACTGGCAAAGTGAATCGATTGGATATATTGACCAGGTTCAAAAAACAATGAGTAGATCACATAGTGCGAGTTCAACTTGGTCAATAAACCAAAAGCTCCATCGCTATCCAATTAGTTTCATGGCAAGATTAATTTTAAGACAAATTCAAAAAAGAGGCATGGTAATATACATGCAAATTTTTGAGCAAGAAGACCCACATTGTAATTTGTAATGAATGGGTCCGCCATTGTTTAAAGCTCCTTTTTTAGAAAGCCAGATGGCCATTAACAGTCACCATTGTTTGTACATATATAGGCCACATGGTACTCGATGAATGCTTAAACTCCGCATGCAAATCAGTTCTCACCACATACATTACAGATCCTATGTTATGTTAACATATTTTGTCAACATTTTACAGCTATAAGAAAGCACAAACATGCAACAGTTGGAGAATAATCTTTTTCAGTGGTCATTTTAGTCCACCCACCAAATCATTTGCACCCATCACATCATCGTCACTGCAAAGACCACTGATCCAATTCATGGGTGGGGGCTCAACACCGCATCCAATCATCATCTCACTCCCAAAGTATCCATTCCCTGTTCCACCCCATCATTTTTTCTTACTTACTAGCCCTACCGTTCAAAATTCTTTCTACAGTAAGAAGGAACGTGTTTCTGAGTATATAGCATGCAGCAGTTAGATAGATGTCATTATTTTAAGATATTAATCCTTAATTTTCTGCTACAAACTATTTAGTTAGAAAATAAAAGCACCTAATATTTAGGTTAAAGTATACTTCATGCAGTTGAGATTTATTAGTGCAGCATAGACGTTTTAAAATCGTACTAGTGGAGTTTCATAGATCCGGGAAATTAAAGGCTGGGAGTAGGCATATCTATCTATCATTCTATTTGATGATGAAATATATTGCAGCTCTGATCTTACAATTATGGCACTTCGGGTTGCGTAATAAAAGTGGGGTTGAAATATCAATAGGATGCAGTGATTAGCTTGGGGTGATCACTTCTGCTTTCACTTTGGAGTTTGCCAAAAGTTGTAGAAAAGGGGAAGGAATTGATTGATAGTAATTATAGTCAAACAAATAAGTGTAGAAGAAAAAAAGGTTTGGTATGGCAGAAGGAACAATAGTGGTATTTTTATTACTAATGCTTCATTAGTTATTATCACTGTAGTGATAATCTATATTTTGAGTAACGTGAGCTAAGATAGCACAATGGTTGTAGATGTTAATATATATGATTGAGAAATAATATTAATAACAGTGAATTTGTTTGATGAGCAAGTATATATGATATCTACGACATAGTAGATTATGATGAAGTTAAGTGTGAAAGTATATGGCAGTGATAATCAGAATATGATAAGATGGAAAAATGAGAGTGAAAACCGAATGCAAAAGTAAGTAGAAGAACAACTAAGAGCGTGAAGGGAGCAAATGATTAAAAGATAGGGTTTGCAAAGGCAAGATGGAAGATATTAATGATGGGTGTTAAGTCATGCTCCCGGTTGGGTCTACGAAGGAGTAGAGGTAACTCCTTTCCCATGACAAAAGGTAATCACACCTGGGTTCTGCGCTTAATTGTCTAACATATATAATTTGAAAACTTATATATAATGATGGTAATCTAGGTGTAACATGGAGCCAAAAATGAATAATTGACAAGTCCTGGCATTTTAGATTGGCATGAGAAACATTAGTTTTCACCTTTAGAAAGTGTGACCAGCAACAGTACCAGCTTTTCACAGTCTTATCTTGCTTGCTATATATCGATCCTATGTTTGTCCAATATATTAATTGATGTGGAATAGGTAGGAGTCAAAAAGAGGCACAGGAATTGTACTTTATTAATGGGGATGATAGATCCATGGTGACCTCAACTGTTGTAATTCATTTTTACCAGCTCGCCCTTCTTTTTCATTATTTATACTTCTATCATACATTCAAAAAGTACATCCCATGTGAACCAATCCTGTGAGACTACAGGATCTAAGACAAACCCACGTTTGTGTTTAATTTTATATATTTCACATCTTTTCTATGTTATTTCTATATAACTTATTTCATATTTTTTATGTGTGCAGTTGGTGTAAATGTACTATACATATCACAAAATAATAAAAAAAAACTAAATAGACTTAATTAACCCTAATATGATACGTATTCTTTTAAGTTATTTACTCATTGTAGGCCTAGATGATACGTATTCTTTTTTCTTCTAATAAGTTGTAATAGAATGAAGATGGTATTGTTTTTCATTGTAACAAGAACTATCGAGTCATTGTGGTCAACTCATGACCAGTGAGAAACAATCACTCTCTACTTCCTCGTACCTCAACACCTTAGGGACTTTTAACATCCCAATTACCTCTTGAATCATCGTGGAGAAGGCGACAAAGAGATGTGGTGTTAGAAGACTTTTTGTGAGTCACTTAAGAAAGTTTTTTCATGGCCTTGGTACGTGGTGGGGAAAGAACAATAGAGGATGACATATTAGTGGGGTAAAGAGAGAGTTGGATTTGTTGCTCTGTCGAAAATTTTTCATTATTTTTTATATTTTTCTTAATTATTTGTGATTAATATTAAAGTTAGGAACAAACCGTTGTGAAAGGAAATTGAACTCAAGTGTTATGAATAAAAAAAAAAACTTTAATAACTACACCAAATTTTTTTTATTATGATATGATTATTATTATTATATCTATTATAATTATTGTAATTACAATTATTATTATCAACATTATTCATATTATTAATATCATTTATATTACTAATATTATTAATATCATTATTATTATAAATATCATTAATACGGATAATATTATTAATATTTTTTTACTATTAGGATTAGTATTATTGTTACTTTTAATATTATTATTAATATATAAATATTATAATATTAATAATATGAATATTTATCAATTTTAATTCTTAAATAATACTTATCAACTCCACTGCGTAAATATTATCCATTAATTTGGATACATAGATAAAATAAGTGAGTTCGTAACTAGTACTCACTAACTACAATCTAACTACAATGTGTGTGAATAAATTTGTAGATAATTTTATATACTTTTTTCCATTTTGATATTATGTTAGAAAATAAATTTTAAGTTTAATTCAATTTCGTAAAACTATTTCATAAGTTTGTAATTATTTATATATTATTAAATTCTTTTATCTATAATAGAAGATATATTTTTAATTTAGACTTATTCCTCAATTTATAGCATTTTATTAACAAAATTTATATGGCCGTGTTGGGCTGAGTTTACGTGCTTGTACCGAATAATAATAAGACAGCAACAAGGCGTATATATTGCGCATCGCATAACACAATGCAGTGAATAAATGATACTTGGATATTTTAATAGGGATACTTAACCCTTCGTTTATAATAGTACATTAAAGTATCTAACTCAGGCCTTTTGTCGATATCAAAACATTGCAACTTCGGAAGTTCTTTGATAAATTAAATTGTCTTTGCTCAAGAAAAAAAAGGTGCTCTTACCAAAGAACAATAGACAATATTAATTTAATTGTAATATTAAGTGAATTTACACTATTAATGAATTGATAACTTGATTGATTAAATCGTTTATAATAAATAGATAAAATTCAACGCTAAGTTTTCAGTCTTTCTAATAATGTGTAAGACTAGCTTTTCAAAACCACCCTATTTTTTTATACATTCATTTACTTATATAGATTAAAATCATTTTATTTTGTTCTCCTGATAATATAAAAGGAAAAATCAAATTATTGTAGAAGTAAATATTAGAAAAAAAAAATCATAACTATTTAGATATTAAATTCTATTAATTCAGCTGCTGAATATTTTGATATTAATTCAATATTAAGCATACTAAATTTTTATATAAACTATCAATTAAGAAATCGTCTAATCAATATTTACATATATTTTTAAAAAACATATATGACATTAAGGGTTTTTTTTTTTCTGTGAAGTATCAAACAATTTTAAAAATTTATAAAAAAAAAAATGAAAACCTTACCTTTGAAATAATTTTTTTTTAGAAATTTTAGTTTTAATGGAATAAGAATAAAAGTTGTCAATATACTATAACAATTTCACGAAAATTTTATTTTTCTTTGAGTTCTGAAGCTATATGTTCTTTAAATAAATTATATATCTGAGGATGTAATAACGGGTATAGATTATTAATTAGAGTAAGCACTTAGTTATTTATTGGTGATTCAATTTCTTGCTTTTATTTTCTTTGAATTCTCACCAATAGTTTTGTTAGTAGGCATACTACCTTCACGGAAAAAAAAAAAAAAAAGATATTGTGATCCTTTATGCTTTATGGGTGTATGGTAAAATATGGTTAAGACGACATTGTGAATCTAAAGGTTGTAGAACGTGTTTTTTTTCTTAAAATAATAGAGTTACCATGTAATGATATTACACTTAAAAATAGGAGAAAAAATTAAAAAATATATACATTTTAAGCTAGTGAAATAACGAAGTATGTAAGAATTTTTGAAAGCTAGGTAAATTAAGAGATAGAGTGAAAGAGAAATAAAGAGGAATTATCGAAAAATTTAGAAAAAACATTTTTAGTCTAATTCTAGTTAGACTATAATCATTGATATAAGGGAATGTGTTAGTTTATAATTATTTTTCTTGGTCCCTAACCTCATTAAATTTTATTTAATAATCATGATTAATTGGTAGAGTATTTCCAACTCACCTTACTCAACTTTTCTTGCTGTTTAATATTAATAATTTTTCTTAATTATATACTATCATGCACAAAGCAAAAATAAATATAATAATAAAATAAATATTTGGTGAAATTGTAGTTGGAGGTTTGATCTTAAAATTTTAAAAAAATATAAAGAGAAAAAAAATCTTGAATTATTAACTATAACAAAACTTATTTATTACAACTAATCACTATAAAATTATTAAATCAACTTTTTCTAATAATATAAAAGAATAGAATTTGGACGAAATTGTAAGGGTGATACATGTGTGTCTATGTATTGTCTTTGTTTTTAATATTACATTATTTTACATTAATTGTTCTCACTTTTCTATTTTTGTCTCTTGTACATCTAAAAAAAATAAAATATCAATGGAAACACTAAAATTTTGAAACTCAGTATCTCTAATTATCACAACAATTTTTTTAGGAATCAACTTAAACACATATCAGAGACAAAACTATCAACTTTAATATATTTCTTTCACATAGAATACTCAATTATTTTGAAAGAACCAATAGTACTAACTTTTTACATACCGACCATACAGATCAACTTATCAACCAACTCATTAATTAACATGTGTTTCACAAGTTATGTAAAAGAAGTAGTAATACAATGGAAAATAAGTGTAGAAAAATATTTTTTTTTCAAATAACAAGACAAATATATATATATATATATATATATATATATATATATATATATATATATATATACTTTTATCTTCTCTTAACAACATACAGAAAGACTTGTACTTTGTAAGCATATCCGTGTGTTAAAAATCCTAGTAAATTAAATGTCAGATTGCATAATGATACCTATCATAAAAGTTTATATAAAAAAAAAATCCTAGTAAGTCGTAACCTTTAAATTGTTTCTTTAACCACAACTCAATACATTTATTTTTCTACCACATTAAAATTAACCACAAAAACTTTGGTGCTGAATCATATATTTCTTAATTGTTACGTTGTGGCATTACAAAAATTGTCATCTTTTTCTAAAATATGATTGCAGAAGGGTGAGATTACGGAGAAGTGATGAAGAGCATCATGGTACACTTGGTGGCAACGTCATAAAATATAACTCATGATATTTCCTTACCTACAAGTAATTTTGGAAAATCATGTAAACAAGCAGCAAGTAAGGAATGATTGGTACTAATAATTTTCAACTTTAATCCTCAATTTCTTTGTTTGCTGATAATAAAAAAATCTTCAATTTGTTTAACTGCAACCACATGCATCACACATATCCACAAAAATAAACCTTACTCTCTCCTTTCGAATAATTGTTGTTTTACTTACATTTGTTTATCAGTTGAAACAGAGAAAAACGAGAAAGATTAACAAATAAATTTAAAATAGTAGTACTTTTGACAGATAAATTGATTATATAATCGAAATGTTTATGTTCTGAGAATGAAATTCTGAAAATCGATAATTATGATAATCTCTAAAATTATAATTTCAATTATGTTAGTCTTTTAAAAAAATAAAGTTATGTTCAAATTTTAATACATATAAATAAAGATTTATATTAAAAATTCAAAAATTATGAATTAACCAAGTATATATTTATAAACTAATTTCACCTATGATATTATTCATACACACATTCTAATATTCTAGAAATTAATGCTTGCATTAAATTTCTTATTTTATTAAAAATGTTTAATGCTTTATTCATACCATCTGTACTTATATATACGGTTGATAATTCATAAAAAAAATAAAAATTATTAAGAATAACTATTTTGAAAAACAATTTCTCTTTTCTTACGACTTTTTCTTTCCTCCAGTTTTGACTTATTATTTCAATCATCGCATTGATTAATGCCATGGCTTTTTAATATTGCTATCTCATAATCAAATTATTACATTTTCTTTCAAATTTTGTGTGATAAGATTAAATATTTTCTTTCCTGAATCTAAGGTAATTTTTTTTTTTAATACAAATTTTTAGACTACTCAAATAAAAAAATTATTAAAATAAAATTTTATTCATGCTTTTAATGATACAAATTAATTTTAATATAAATTAAATAATTTTATAATATTTACCTAAATGATGAATTAATATAAAATATTTTAACATTTTAATTTATACTAAAAATTATTAAAAAAATTAAACCATTTCAACGATTTACAATTTCCGTAATACAAGTATCTACAAAGTTAAATTAAAGAAAAAAACCAATTTCACATATTAAATTATTGAAAACCATATTTAACTTATACTCCTCTACACTCTACAGAGGATTATATAAAACATTGAATGAAATTAATTATAATAATTTTACAATCCTAAATGTTCAAAATATAAATTTCAAACATATTAAATAATATATTTTCGTTTGCTAAAAAAAGTGAGATAAATCTATGCTGAATCGGCCTAGTATTGTAGTATGCATAAATTGTTTTAGCACGATGCGAATTTTATTATAATCAAATTGTGACATTTGTCCTACTATTATAACTATACTTTTTGGTCTATTAATGGCAGCTCCATCTAAGACCTAGTCTTTTTCAGAAACTATTTTCTGAATTTGAATTTTAAAATGTTTATTTCTAAGCTTGTAATTATTTGTTCATAATTTAAAAAATACTTTTGTAAATATTTAAGAAAAAATCATACCAATATAGTCTTCATTAATAATAAATATTTCGTTATTTTCTTAAATAAGAGATAATTGATGTATAATATGTTGTCCAATGCAGCTAATAATAATTTGTTGGCTTGTTACGATATTTTTTGCACATATACAACAAATAATTCAATTAGGAAAGAACATACATTTTATGAGCCATAATAATTAATTTATTAGATTACATATGGCTACAGGCCCACAGTAAAGAGAAGAACACAATAGGGCCAAATAAGAAAAAAGTTGTTTTTGGTTGAAGGGAGAGAAAAAACTAAAGGAAAAGAGATTAAGAAAACGAGTGGTAAGGACTAAATTCTTATGCATATGACGAAGCAAATTGACTATATATTGTTATTATTAGCGAAGCCCGTTAATCGTTACACATAGTCATCACAAGAATATGTTAAACACAAAAAATATTTGCAGGAAATTAGCCTCATAATAATATCTTTAAAAAGTTAGTTTGGTAAAAAGAAAAAAAAAGCCGAAGAAAAAGTTAGGCCGAAACTGAAATTTATTATCTGTGTGTGGAATAGCGTGTTTAAATGAATAACTTGTTTGAATTAATGATGGATGATTAAAAACTATATTGAATTACCAATTAACTATATTTTAAGTAGATATCTTTTAAGTTTAGAATTAATTTTGAATTGAAATGATTTTAAATAACTCTGACGTGGAAGATTTTGTTTTTAAAAGTAGTAATTTACTCTTTTTTTTTAAATCATGTATTAAAGTACGTCATTGTAAATTAGTTAATCTAAATAAATATTAGAAATGTAAGATATAAAAAAAAAAAGTGATGAAAGGTAAATAGTAAAAGATTTGAGCATTGTCGTTGTGTGTGATTCGTGTATACAGAAGGTCTGGTATGACAGAGAAGGGAAGAGGTGTATTATGTTCTAAAAACAGTGTTGAAAAAGAGAGTTGGAGTCTATAAATACGGGTTGTCCGCATTTTGAAAATTCCCGCAAATATTTGCAACAGACAAACATCCAGCGCAGCATCCACCACGTCCCCAAGCCAAATCACGTCTCTCTCCCCTCTCTGCCTTCTCTCACCTCTCTCACCTCACCTTCCCAATCCCTATCGCAAACACAAACACAAACACAAACATCCCTCCGCCGCCGGCAGTCTTAGGGTTCCCCGTGAGAATGCTTCCCTACGCTTCCATTTCGGCGGTCGAGGCGGCGCTGGGGCGCAACCTCACCTTCGCCGAGACCCTCTGGTTCAACTACTCCGCCACCAAGTCCGATTACTTCCTCTACTGCCACAACATTCTCTTCCTCTTCCTCATTTTCTCCCTCGTCCCCATGCCCCTCGTCTTCCTTGAACTCAAGCGCTTCTCCTTCTTCGACTCATACAAGATCCAGCCCAAGGTTCGCTTGTCCCTCGAAGAAATGTTCAAGTGCTACAAGGACGTCATGCGCATGTTCTTCTTCGTTGTCGGTCCCCTCCAGCTCGTCTCTTATCCTACCATTCAGGTTTCACTCACCCTCACCCCCATCTTCACGGTTACATCCACTGATTTATTTATTTATTACTTAATTTATTGTTTTTTTAATTTAATTTTCAGATGATTGGGATCAGGACTGGGTTGCCATTGCCGTCGGGGTGGGAGATCCTGGCGCAGCTGTTGGTGTACTTTCTGGTGGAGGATTACACCAATTACTGGATCCACAGGTTTCTGCATAACGGTTGGGGTTACGAGAAGATTCACCGCGTTCATCATGAGTACCCTGCTCCCATTGGATTCGCGGCGCCCTATGCCCACTGGGCTGAGATCTTGATCCTCGGCATTCCCTCCTTTCTCGGCCCTGCCATGGTCCCTGGCCACATTGTTACCTTTTGGTTGTGGATAGCCTTGCGCCAGATTGAGGCCATTGATACGCACAGCGGGTAACACTCTCTCACTCACCAAAATCTATTTTCGATCACTAATAGTGTCTTGCTTTTTCTCTGATTGTGATCCCATTTGGGCCCTAGCATCTGTTTCACACCTTCAGTCCTCTTTTTTTTTCTTTGCTTTATTATAACCGGTCACATTTTATTTCTTTCTCTAAGAAGATTGCAAAGTTTTCAGGAGGATAATTTATTTTTTTTCAATTTGTTTGCACTTACCACATTTATATATGTTACTCCTGCTGCATTTTAGGGTGTCCCTAAAAGACAGTAATTATGTGGAGAAGAGATTTTGTTTAGGCTGCACTTTCCTCACCAGAAAAGATCCTCTCCATTTCATTTATTTTCCAGAGACCTTAGTAATGGAGGAAATGGAGAGAATCTTGACTTCTGCTCAAAGACAATCTGATATTTTTTGTTCTCTTTGGTCTCATTCCTAGTGGAAGAAAAAATGTGTTATTTGGTTTTTAACCTTGTGTTATTCATCCATACCATATGTGCTATGAAACCAAAAGAGGTACGAAAACTTGAAACTGAATAGAGTAGTTTCTATGTGAATGTGAAAATTGGACGTGAATTTAATTGATTTGATGAGAAAAACAAACTTGTTATACATGTGTATTTAGAAACGGATTGTGGATTTTTATCTATCAAGCCCTATCCTATAACTCACTTGTTTAGTAACGCATTTTGTACCATTGGATGTGGATATGCAAATGCAACTATATCTTATAATCCACATTTTTGGGAACAAATTTTGTTCCATTAGATGCGGATATGCAAATGCGTTTATATTTACACCAATGGATGTGGATATTTACAAACGGATAACAGAGGTGTGTCTGCCAAACATGATAAACTTATCTTATTTTCCGCGTGTTCAGTAACACATTTATACCAATGGATGTGGATATACAAGTGCAACTAAGTATGTTTAGAAACGGATCATGGATGTGGTTTTTCTCATCGAAGTGAATGTTACTAGTCTTTTGCACTTTTCTCATTTTATAAATGATTTTTTGGTCTCAAAATGTGTTTCCAAACACTGTCTATTAGTTGCTTTTGAGTTGATCTATTAGTTAATTTTGGGTTGGTTCGGATATGAATTTGTACTGGGCGTGAATATGCAAATACAACATAGTGTGTGTTTGGAAAAAGTTTTTTAACATCAAAGTGAATGCCACTAGTTCTAGATTTTTCATTTTCACAATGTAGACGTGTATTTTGACCTCAGAATGTGTTTCCAAACATGCACTTTCAATTGTTTTTGGGTTGGTTTGGAGGCGAATTTGTGCTGAATGATGATAAAGCAAACATGAATAATAATATAGATTAAACATAGTGATATCCGAGCAGTCTGGGAGAAGGTTGATAGGATGAGCATTATGTTTGCTGGTAATCATTTAATAGTGTGAAATTATTACATTTAGCTGTCACTTTACTACTGAAGAAGAAACTTGGTTATTAACTTGTTGGACCTCTGTAGTTTAACAGGAAGCAAAATTTTATTGAAGGTTACTGTTGTTGAGAATCTTTTGTTTGTTGTCATTGATCTGACAACCAGAAGTTAAAATTGAAATTTTTTCTTGGATTCATTTGCTAGTTTTTGTGTTAGTAATTTATAATGTTCTTAATCATGCCGACAAGTGGATCTTTCTGGTGTTTGCTGTCTTAACAATACGCCGATCAAGTTGTTAATTGTCTAGCACAAACATTTGCTAACTTTTGCTCTGATAAACATCCAATAATGTTAGGACAAAGGTTAATTTTGTTGAGATAGAATATTCTTGTGGAGTGTGTCCAACTTGAATTTTCTAATAATTGTCTTTAGGAATTTACCAGTAGCCACTCCTTCTTTGTCATTGATAAACACTAGCATACTCCCCTCCCCTCCTTTTCGTTTTCCCGTTTATGAGAAGTTAACTCGTCATTCTTTAGTTCATGCATTGTAATTTTGGCGTGTGGGCTTTTGTATTATATTGCCTTTTTTTTATCATATCTCAGGTATGACTTTCCTTGGAGTATCACAAAATATATTCCATTTTATGGTGGCGCTGAATATCACGATTACCATCATTATGTTGGAAGACAAAGTCATAGCAATTTTGCTTCAGTTTTCACATACTGTGATTACATCTATGGAACTGACAAGGTTATATCATCATTCTGGAATTATTTTGATGCATAAATACATGAATGGTCTTTCCAAATGTCATATTGATTTGGTATACTTCGATTGTCACAGGGATATAGGTATCAGAAGAAAATACTTCAGAAGGTAAATTTATAAAGCTTTGCCATTTGAAAAAATGTGATTGCATCCTGACACTTAAGTTACAACTACAAAATTTTTTATTTTGCTCTGTTGACACTTATCCTTTTGTTTTGGACTTAGCGTTGTTGGGTATACAATATTGCAATGATTGACTCTTTTTTTCCCGTCTCTGTTGCTTTGATTTAGTTGAAGGAAGATTTGGCATATGGTGAGCAACAGAACGGAGGATCATACAAGACACAGCAGATTAAATCTGACTGAAAGAGACCGAAGTATCCTCTAGGTGGTTTCAGAATGTTTTGCTGACACTTTGGAACCACCAAAACACCTGTAGACATAAATCTCATGGTGGTAAAATGATGTCTTTGGTTTAGTAGAGCGTAGTTTTATGATTTGTGATTGTGTTAGAAATCAGTCGTTGGAGGAATTTATTCTATTGTCCATGTTCTGGAATTCAAACATTTTGGTTTTGGTTCATGACCTTCAGAATGTTCCTTCGCTAATGAGTTGTAAATTCAGAAATATGAAATAGGCTTCCTCTGATGGGATGTAATTGAAAAATTATAATAATATATGGAAGTCTGAGATTGAAGTAAGTGTCCACTGTAGTTCATAAACGGATGTGCAACACGGTGCGGTTGTTTGCTGATGGATAGAGTTCTGTGGGGTTGAGTAGTGCAAATATGCAGTTGATTTGGTATTGAAACTAGGCTAACCTGTTTGGATTAACACTTATTAATTGTCAAAACAATATTTTAAGAGTTGGATTTCTGGAGTTAGGAAGGAAAAAACAGTTACATGTTCAAACTTTATGATGTTTAGTCTATAGTCAATGTAGTACTAATCAGTTTAATGTTATTACTTTTTCTTGTAGTTAATGTAGTGGCAATCAGTTAAAAGTCACTATATGTTTTAAAAAAATGGAAAAGAAGTTAGGCATATGCAGGCATAAATGATGACGATCGAGGTAAAAGTCCTCTCAATGAAAGTGATGTGATTTAATAAACAACTTATTTAAAGGCGCAATATAATGAATTATTTATATATCGTCCTTCAAATTAAGTATTACCTTAAAATAAGGTAAAAGATAATTTGAAAACCTTAATTAAAAAACTTAATTGAAATATATTCTTTTTTATATGAAAATTACAAATGTTTTTCAATACAAAAATTCTTTTAAAACTCTAAAAGAAAACTTTAAATCAACTTTTGTTATAAAAGAAACTATAATTTTTTAAAAATTAAATATTTAATAATGAAAATAGTTAAATATAAATATGTTATGAATTATTTTTATATAATTATAGATACAATAATAATTTCATTTTTCCTTCATATTTATAAACAAATGAAATAATTTTATTATTACATTACAAATATTTATTATCTTATTTTAATAAATAAATATATTGTAAGAAAGATCAAATTAAATTAGAAAATAATTCTAAAAATATTCATATACATATTATTTTTTAATTAATTTTAAATATATAATATTATATTTATATAAAAGAAAAGAAAATTTCAATTTAGTTTGGTTTTTAAATTTTAATTTAAAAAATTGAACTAAACTATTTAACTTAAGAAAAATAATTTCAAAAATTTTAATTTTAATTAATTTTTGTTATTTCTTAAATTAGTTCTTTGAATACTTAACTATTGTGTTAAAACTAATCTCCTTATAATTAGAATTTAATAGAACTTGTTTGATTCGAAGGGAATAATTTAGAAATAGTAAGTTCTATGAATATTTTTTTTTTACTTTGATTGCTATCTGTTTTTATTTTATTTTATTTTCTAAATAAACACTTTTAAAAAAGTTAGTTATTTTTATTATTATTCACCCTAGTTCTAAGCAGAAAGGATCAGAAAGATGGCAGGGATACTAGGTGATTGGGTAGTCTCTTTCATAAGGAATAAAAATGGCCTTTCATCTAACTGAGAGGATTCATAATGTCTGCTATTTCTGATCTTGTACTATGCGCTTTCCCAATACTTTCAACGATAAATGCACTATATCTTCATTTACTCCCAAATCAACAAAACATATCAAACTTTTCTCTTTTTCTATTGTATTTATAAATTCTATAAATATAATATGAATCAATATGAAAATGATGGTTTAATTTAGTTGGTGGAGTGTAGTTTATTTAGTATCATGGTGGTGGGTTCCAAGCAAAGCTGACTGTTTTGTTTTGTTTGTACTTTTTTTTTTTCAAATACTTTTGAAGATTTTCTGAACTCAAACTCATGCCAATTGATTGCTGCATCCAGCAAAGTTAGACCTCCAAATAATCAAAAAAATATCTTATGTAATTTTTAAATAGATATAACATGTAACTCAAAATGTATTTCAGAAACTAGTGATGCGAAATAATCAAAATATCTTATCTCATTTTCAAATAGATAATATGTATAACTCTTTAGAGGCATTAGGTAACTAGTCTCATAATATTATTTTCACGAAATATGCATAATAAGATGTTTTTAACATTTTTGAAATGTGAAATATGAGGTTACATGAAGAAAATATGGGGTGCAGAAAAAAAAAATTATACATTTTAAAGTTATGCGGATTATGTGGACAAACCCGTCCCACCCCACACTTGACCCACGCGGACTGCGGGTTATGCGGGGCGGGCCTAAGCGGGCCAGCGGGTTGAAATAAGCAACCCGCCCCGCGTTTTTTTCAGCGGGCCGCGGCCTGGCCTGCCCTACTTTGTCGTCATCCCTAATATTTTGAAATATATTTTTGGATTTGAGTTTTTGAAACATTTTTCATATTTAGGAATCTCTCTTTTAAAATATATTTTTAAATTTTAAAAAAATTATCTGGAATGTATTTTTATATTTTGGAATTACTTTTTTAAATGAGATTTTAATTTTATAAATTTATTTATGAAATACAAAAATTTATTCTGAAATTTTCTTTTTTATAATGTATTTTTAATTTTGGATTTTTAATTTTGAAATGAGAAACAATTTTAGAATTTCAAAACTTAATGGAGTGTATATCTAAAATCATTGGATAGCAATTGTCCAAACTCATTTGAGAAAGGGTTGTTTCTTCCTGCACCTCCATAATTTCATAACTTCTTCTCACACCTGATATTTCTTAGAATATCTTTTATTTTATTGATATTTTTTCTTTCGAAATTGGTGATTTGGAAAAACTCCAAATTATAGAATCTGTAAGGTATTTATGGATTTGGAAATATCTTCTGGATTCTATAATCGAGGATGTGTTTCATTAAAAAATTATATTCCAAATTATAGAATCCGAAAGGTATTTCTAGAATTCTACAATTTAGGATGTGTAAATTAAAAAATATATATTTTAGATTATAGAATTTAGAAGGTATTTCCGGATCTAAAAATACATTCTCAATTTTTTAAGGACAAAGGGTCATTTCGCCTGACCTATGTGGTGCTGAGAATCTAGAGGTACAGGAAGAAGGAAATTTCTTCCTCCACCTCCATAGTTTCTGCCTGCACCTCTATACTTTTGGTCAAAAGTCATATTTATTCTTAATAAAATTAAAAATTAAGCATAAGTCTATGCACCCTCCATCATGAAGTTTACAATTTTAAGTCATTTTAGAAATGATTATGAAATTGTAGAATTCAAAATATATAATTATGGTTTTCAAATTATAGAATTTCAAACAATTCAAAAACCAATTTGTAATATGAATTCTAGAATTCAGAAGTTATGATGACTTTTGAACTGTAAAATTTAAAATACAAAATTAATTTTCAAATTTTACCATTTGAAAGTTATTTTTAGATAAAAAATGTTTTCAAATTTTAAAATTTAGAAAATAACTTTGTATTTTAAATTTTATAATTTGAAAGTCATTTGATAATTTCCAAATTGTAAAATTTAAAATATAAATTGAGAAGGGTATTTTTTGAGTTACAATAAATGAGGTGCAGGAAGAAATTATGCAGGAAGAAATAGCCTTGAGAACGGTCACTACTAGTTGTTTGTTATCCTTATCTTGGTTGCTATTACCCAACTTATCTTACATTTGAATTGGCATTGAGGCGATGAAGTTCCGTAGCAGAAATCCACAATGTCACTGATTATTGAGGCCAACAATCACTTGGTGTTTGTTGGCAGCTGTTTCTAACCTCAACAAGTTTCATCTTTCAAAGTTTTCAGGATTTGTTGGCCCATTCTCTCTCTTTTACGGATATGCTTTCTCATTCTACCAAACAACCATTCTATGCCTTTCCTTTGTAAGTAAATATAAGAATCACTAACTAATCATACTATGAATCCATAATTAAATTATTAGATAGTCTCCCTTCATTATCCTGATTAATATTTACATGACATTTAGCATTAATTTTATAACTATCTAATAATTTCTTCCCAATAACATATTTTTCTTGGTCTTTAATCCTGCTATTAGTCAACTTTAATTTTCTGTTTCTATATTTGAATAATGAAGAGGGTGTTTACTTCATTTAAATAAAAAAAAATTCAGAAACAATAGAGTTTACAAAAGGTTAGACGTAAATTTTATTTTAAGATATATGTTTTAAATATATAAAGAATTTAAAATTTATAAATAAAAGATAAATGTTTATTCTTTGTTTGATATTAGAATAAAATATAATTAGATATTCTACGGATAAATTCAGGAGGTCATGAACTTAGCTTGACCTTCACATCACTTCAATTTCGTTCCACACTCAAACTCGCTCACTTGGGTTTGTACTGGTTGAGAAGGAACCACATCATCCAATATCAAAGACCACTCGACAAGTAATATTATTTAAATTATGATACACATTAAATACAGTCCAACAACAAGAGAGCCCATTATATAAGAATAAGGTATGTTTTTATCAATACATTAACTACGCTCAAACACTGCGTACTTACTTAATCGTTGGAGAACCTTTTACAGGTGTACTCCCGACCGAGATCTGAAG
The DNA here is from genome assembly GCA_013389735.1 of Phaseolus lunatus. Classification (NCBI taxonomy): domain Eukaryota; kingdom Viridiplantae; phylum Streptophyta; class Magnoliopsida; order Fabales; family Fabaceae; genus Phaseolus; species Phaseolus lunatus. The sequence continues at coordinate 38,063,130 of CM023859.1, forward strand.
ACTAAACACGAGAAAGAAAAAGAGGAAAGCGCAATCAAGAGAGAAAATTCAATTATCAATTAGTTACAGGTACTATCTAGATCCTATACAAGTACATGTTAAGTGGTTAGAGAACACCAAGATTTCTATTTAGGTCACACCATAAAAGTTTGAGTTAGGTTTAACTGACATTAGATTGGTTTGGGAGACTAAGATTAGAGTTCTTAAAGTAACACCAAGAAAGGACAATGTTTGAGGTACACAATGGTGACTGCTTTGGGAGCTTAGGGTTTTATGTTCCATGCTTGACAATGGCTAAGTGTTTAAAAAATTTACCAAATTCACTATTACATTTTACAAATTAAAATTTTCAATTATTATTTTATCCCAATTTGTATGTAAAATCTGCATAAAAGTGTTGTTTTTATTTAAATACAGATGGAATTAACATTACGTACAAATTACTTTCTTTAAAAATATTCCCACCCCAATGCACCAAGCTTACATACAAATATTTTTAATGGACACGTGTCACCAACTCATTATAGTGTTATCTACCAATTTTTTTTGGATAGATATGACAAACTTATGTACGAAAAAAAATTTATATATAATATTCGTATGTAAATCGTAATTTATCTACGAATCTAAACTTATATGTAAATATCGTTAGGTAACTAATAAATTTCTTATAGTGATGTATGATGTAAAATTTGTATGTGTACACATGATGATGATATTTGTATGATATGTGTCATGTGAGGGTGACCCATATGGTAGATAATCCTTAATAAAATGATTATATATATATATATATATATAATGTCATAAAAAATTTATATATGACCATTTATTGGTGACCCCTTCTAAATGTATGTGATATTTTTAGGTGTATATTGTGTATGAGATATATTGGGATGATATCATGCTTTAGGTGCCATACTAAGCATGTTAGATTATTAACTAAAGTATGAGAAATTCAAGAAATCCACATACCTCAAGCTTAAATAAGTAGATATGGACTATCATGACCTAAGGCAACTGTTGATATCTTATGGGACATGTTCAATATAAATGTTTGAAATACAACATATAAGAATTACATCGTGCATTGAGATGTGATTTAAGATTCTAATATTTTTATTATAATGTTTATGTAAGACTATTTATTAGAGGTTGTGTGAGAAATACCTTAATCTAATTGAAAACATAACCATATAAAGAACTATGTGATTTAGTTTGTGTATTGATAATCTTGTTGATGTGTGTGTTGTTGTATCCAGTTATGATTGAATTTTATGTAATATATTATATTACATGTTGTAATACAATAATAGTTATTGACTGAAATAAATTGTATACTGCAGTTTGTTGTATTACATAGAAATATTTGACTAGATGTGAGTTGTATATAGGAATATTATGTTTGTTTATAGCCGCAATGTACCTTTTCGGGATGCTACACAAAACCTTGGTTCCTGTTAATTAAATGTGAATTCTTGCTTGATAAAGAAAAATTCGAAAGCATTTCCTTCTATTCAAAATTAGAAGAAGTATATTCTGTGTGTATCACTGATTTGATGGGAAATTCAACACAATAAAAATAATATCTCAACAAGAGCAATAAGCAGCGGATAATAATTTCCCCAACTAGCAAGAATCTGTGAGGAGCAATAACAAATAATGGTAGCAACAAAAACACACTTCAGGAAGACACAGAAATTTTTAACGTGGAAAACCTTCTCAATGTGAGAAGTAAAAACCACGGGCACAAGCCAGTCAATCAAACTCCACTATGATCAATATTATGGTTACAAGAGAGTCTCAAAATAGCACAAATTGTGCTCAATAACCAGCCAAGTAGAAATACAACAGAGATGAAACAAAGAACAAGAAACCTGAAAAATTCCCAAAACTGCAGCTACCGTACGCGGCCTATATCTCACTGTTCCGGTGACTTTTGAACAATCCGAACGGTCCAATTGAAGCACCACAAGGTATGAACCTGCTGACAAAATTTCAGCCCGATCCAACGGTGGACGAAACAGCAGCAGCAATCCGAAAAAACTCGTTCTCAAGAGAAACGCTGAAAACGCTGCTGTAATGTGAGATGAATTTCTCTCTGCTCAAACCACTTCTGCAAGATCCGGACGGTCAGATTGAATTCACACAAATTATGAACCTGCTTACAAAATTTCAGCCCGATCCAATGGTGAACAAAGTGTCGGCGGCGGCCGGAAGTTACTGGGCGAAACTTTTCTATCTTTTTCTTTTCTCTCTCTGTCTCTCTCTGTCTCTGCTGACGGCTGTCACTCTGTCCCTCAGGAAAAAACCCTAAAGGTGATTAAAAATTAGATTGGGCCTCCACATAGGAAGTGAGCCCAACCCAACAAATCTCCCCCTCACAACTATGTGGAGATGATTGACAAACCGGCAATCTCACAACAAGTTTCAAACTTGCTTCTCAATAGTGTCTTAGTCATCATATCAGCACAATTATCATCTGTATGAACTTTTGCCAACTCCAGTAACCTAGCTTCCAAGGCATCACGTATCCAATGATACCTCACATCAATATGCTTGGACCTAGAATGAAAAATTGAATTCTTACCGAGATGAATGGCACTTTGACTATCACAAAATAGCAAGTACTTGTCTTGAACAAAACTAAGCTCTTGCAAGAGTTTCTTCACCCAAAGCAACTCCTTGCATGCTTCTGTAATGGCAATGAACTCTGCCTCAGTAGTGGACAATGCAACACACTTCTGCAATCTAGATTGCCATGCCACAACTCCCCCTGCAAATTTAATCACGTAGCCTGAGGTAGACCTTCTAGTATCTATGTCTCCACCCATATCAGAATGAGTATAGCCCACAAGGGTAGGCTTATCACCTCCAAAACAAAGCTTCAAACAAGTAGTACCACGAAGATACCTTAAAATCCATTTCACAGCATTCCAATGCTCTCTACCTGGATTAGACAAAAATCTACTAACAGTACCAACAGCATGTGCAATATCAGGTCTTGTACACACCATTGCATACATCAAACTACCCACAGCAGATGCATAAGGAACCCGTTGCATATCTGATTTTTCAGTTTCATTAGAAGGACTTTGTTTTGCACTTAATTTAAAATGAGTAGCAAGAGGAGTGCTTACTGCCTTAGCATTTTCCATCTGGAACCTCTGTAGCACTCTTTTAACATAGTGCTCCTGTGACAACCAAAGCTTCTTCTCTTGCCTATCACGCATGATTCTTATACCAAGAATTTGCTTAGCAGCTCCCATGTCTTTCATAGCAAATGACTCACTCAATTGCTTCTTCAACCTGTTGATCATGGAAATATCTTTCCCAACAATAAGCATGTCGTCAACATACAACAACAAGATAATGAAATCATTATTAGCAAACCTTTTAACAAAGACACAATGATCAGAAGTAGTCTTCTTGTAGCCATGCTCACACATAACAGACTCAAACTTCTTGTACCATTGACGCGGAGCCTGCTTCAAGCCATATAGACTTTTTCTCAGCCTACACACATGATCTTCCTTGCCTTCAACAAGAAAACCATCAGGTTGCTTCATGTAAATCTCTTCTTCCAAATCACCATGAAGGAAAGCAGTTTTAACATCCATTTGCTCTACCTCTAAATCAAGAGTAGCAGCCAAACTCAACACAATTCTAATGGATGACATTTTCACCACAGGAGAAAAAATCTCATTGAAATCAATGCCTTTTCTCTGTCTAAAACCTTTCACCACCAATCTGGCTTTATATCTTGGAGATGTAGAATTGCTTTCTTGCTTTACCCTATAAACCCACCTGTTTTCTAGAGCCTTCTTGTCTTTTGGCAATTTCACCAAGTCAAAAGTGTGATTATCATACAAAGACTTCATTTCATCTTGCATTGCATCCAACCACTTTTTCTTTTCTTCACTCTCTATGGCCTCAAGATAATACTCAGGTTCTCCTTCATCTGTCAAGGTAACATAGTCATCAGAAAGATACCTGGTAGATGGTTCCCTCTGCCTATTAGACCTCCGAATTTGAACTTGAGGTGGTTCAGAAGCATCACTAAGATCTTCATCTTGTGACATCCCATGTTCCTCGTCAACGTCATCAATAGGAACATCAAAATCTTCTCGAAGTTGCTGATCATCAACATCATCATGTTGGTCATCATTCTGAACATTATTCTCAATAGTATCCAGATCACGCAGAGGCATTCGAACTGGATCAACATTAGACAATCTATTATCTATCTCAGATGTTGTCTTCTCTATCTTGTCAATATCTTCAATGGTTTGATCTTCCATGAACTTCACATCACGGCTTCTAATTGACTTCCTCTCAACAGGATCAAAGAACTTGTAGCCAAATTCATCCTGACCATAACCAATAAAGATGCACTGCCTTGTCTTCGCATCCAACTTGGATCTCTCATCCTTTGGAACATGCACATATGCTTTACAACCGAAGACTCGCAAATGATCATACTTGACATTCTTGCCAAACCAAATCTTGTCTGGCACCTCACCATTCAAAGCAACTGCAGGACTCAAATTAATAACATGCACTGCAGTGTACAATGCCTCACCCCAAAAATGCTTAGGCAACTTTGCTTCAGAAAGCATACACCTAACTCTTTCTATCAATGTCCTGTTCATTCTTTCTGCTAAACCATTCAGCTGAGGAGTTTTAGGAGGAGTCTTTTCATGTCTGATACCGTGTTGCTTGCAATAAGCATCGAATGGTCCACAATACTCACCACCATTGTCAGTACGAATGCATTTCAGCTTCTTGCCTGACTGTCTCTCAACCAAAACATGAAATTCTTTGAATTTCTCTAGAACTTGGTCCTTTGTTTTCAAAACATAAACCCAAAGCTTCCTGGAACAATCATCAATAAAGGTAACAAAATAAAGTGCACCAGTAAATGACTTTACCTTCAATGGGCCACAAACATCAGAATGCACCAATTCAAGCAACTTTGACTTCTTTGAGGGAGGATGCTTCTTGAAGGATACTCTGGTCTGCTTACCAGCCATGCAATGAGAACATTTCTCCAACTCTGCACTCTTCAATCCCGGAAGCACATCCTTTTTAGCTAAACAATTCAGCCCCTTCTCACTGATATGACTAAGCCTTCGGTGCCACAAAGAAGCATCCATATCCATGGCGTTTACACTGTCTTTAGCAACCAATGCTTTTGTCCAATACAGTTTACTAATTCTCTCTCCTTTGGCCACAATTAGATTACCTCTGGAGAGTTTCCACTTTCCTGAACCAAAGTGATTTTCATAACCACTATCATCAAGCATCTGCACAGAGATCAAATTAAAGCGGATATCTGGAGCATGTTTGACTCCTCTAAGCAACAACTGCATTCCCATATTGGTTTGCAAGCAAACATCACCAATACCAACTACCTTAGACACACCATCATTACCCATCTTCAACACTCCAAAATCACCAGAAGTGTAAGATGTGAAGAACTCCTTCCTTGGTGTAACATGCAATGTAGCACCACTGTCAATTATCCACATGCTCTCATCTGATACAAGATTAACTGAATCATGGTCACGGAGAATAATAAGATCATCATCACAAGTAGCAGTAGTAACACGATCATCATTGTCATGATGTTTCTCCTTCTGCTTCCCTTTCTTATCTTTGTTCTCCTTTTTCCAAAGAAAACAGTTTCTCTTAATGTGCCCTGTTTTGTGACAATAATGACACTCCACATTTTTGTATCTAGACTTGGACTTACTTCTGCTGTTCTCTCTACTCCCTTTCGGTTCCCTTTTCTGACTTCTCCCCCTATTTTCAGTGACAAGTACCTCGGAATGAGATGAAGTACCATGAGCCTTCCTTCTCATCTCCTCATTAAGTACACCACTCTTGACATTTTCCAAGGAGACAACACCATCAGGAGATGAGTTTGTAATTGAAACCCGAAATGTTTCCCAAGAATCTGGTAGAGTATTCAGTAGCCATAATCCCAACACCTCATCATCAAATTTGATGCCCATTTGTGACAATTGATCTCGGAGCCCTTGAAAATTATTTAAGTGATCTGAAATAGAAATCTCCTCCTTGTACTTCAAATTTATCAAGCAATTCAACAAATATAATTTATTATTTCCTGTACTAGAAGCATACAAAGTCTCAATCTTCTTCCACAAGGATTTTGCATCTTCCTCATTAGCAATGTGATTATAAACATTATCTTCAACAAATTGACGAATAAAACCACAAATCTGTTGATGCTCAAACTTCCATTCCTCACCAGTCTTGTCTTTTGGCTTTTCAGTAGCAAACACAGGAAGATGTAATTTCTTCACAAATAACAGATCCTTCATTTTTCCCTTCCATAAGTGATAGTTAGTGCCATTCAAACAAATCATCTTATTTGTATTTGCCTCCATCATTCAGGTAGTCAAATAGCCCCAACCAAGGAGCTCTGATACCACTCTGATGGGAAATTCAACACAATAAAAATAATATCTCAACAAGAGCAATAAGCAGCGGATAATAATTTCCCCAACTAGCAAGAATCTGTGAGGAGCAATAACAAATAATGGTAGCAACAAAAACACACTTCAGGAAGACACAGAAATTTTTAACGTGGAAAACCTTCTCAATGTGAGAAGTAAAAACCACGGGCACAAGCCAGTCAATCAAACTCCACTATGATCAATATTATGGTTACAAGAGAGTCTCAAAATAGCACAAATTGTGCTCAATAACCAGCCAAGTAGAAATACAACAGAGATGAAACAAAGAACAAGAAACCTGAAAAATTCCCAAAACTGCAGCTACCGTACGCGGCCTATATCTCACTGTTCCGGTGACTTTTGAACAATCCGAACGGTCCAATTGAAGCACCACAAGGTATGAACCTGCTGACAAAATTTCAGCCCGATCCAACGGTGGACGAAACAGCAGCAGCAATCCGAAAAAACTCGTTCTCAAGAGAAACGCTGAAAACGCTGCTGTAATGTGAGATGAATTTCTCTCTGCTCAAACCACTTCTGCAAGATCCGGACGGTCAGATTGAATTCACACAAATTATGAACCTGCTTACAAAATTTCAGCCCGATCCAATGGTGAACAAAGTGTCGGCGGCGGCCGGAAGTTACTGGGCGAAACTTTTCTATCTTTTTCTTTTCTCTCTCTGTCTCTCTCTGTCTCTGCTGACGGCTGTCACTCTGTCCCTCAGGAAAAAACCCTAAAGGTGATTAAAAATTAGATTGGGCCTCCACATAGGAAGTGAGCCCAACCCAACATGATTGAGTTTTTTGGTACACTAATCATGGATTCAAATTATAAAATTGAGATCCTCTAATAAGATGTGATTGGGTGCTTAAGTCAAGACACGTTATTACAGACTTTCAACCCATCACTAGAACCCAGCTGAAATACAATTTTTTTTCTTTAGTTATTATGTTTAGATGTTATTTCAAATAGTTTTAACTGGTTAAAAAGTTTGTGTAATTCTATCATTAATATTTTGTAAATGCATTTGTGATGCAGATTCAGGAGGATAAAGAAAAAAATACAAGTGCGTGATGCAAAGTTAAAAACTGAGGTTTGGACCTATAATTTCATGTAAACTGTTTAACCTCCTTACCACAAACCTAATCCAGTGATTTGTGAGTGGTGTTTGATAAGGCACAAAAACTTCACATTCGGTGGCAGTCAAATTTTGAATTTAGACTTTTTTGCGAAGCTGGCCCAATTCAGGCTCATTACCCAACAAACTGAAGCCACACTTCATAAGAAATTTGTTTCGGGCATGATCACATTTCTTAAAACAATTGCTTAGCTTTTTCTTGTGCTATGAAGAGTGAAATGTGATAGAAATAAAAGTCTATATGAGATAGAAATTAAAAAATAGAATAGTTGAGATGTATAAAAGTACAGGAAAAAAATTCTCTCTACTTAAATGGAAGGAGGAGAATAAAAAAATAATTATAAAAAAAAACTACTCCTTGAAAAAGGAAAATTTATTTTTACTATATTATTTTTTCTTCAACGTACTACGTCAAAAGGAAAAACCTACTACGTACCTTTGGCCATTGATGCAAATGCGAGATTTATATTAAATTGGGTGTTTCTATTTTAAATCATAACGTGAATTTAATCTTTAAAAAGTCATCACGTTGATATGTTCTTTAAAACACGTATTTTTTCCTTCAAGATATTTAAATTATTGACACTTCAATTAACATTATTGTTTTGTATTTTTATTTTTTATTTTTTTCCCTCCATCAATCTTCTACCGTTTATGGTTTTTAGTTTCATCACTGTTAACCTGTTAGCATTTTGTGTTTGATAGACTGGTCACCATTGAATTTGTTCAAAAATTTTACACCAATTGATTTTAGTCCTCACAATTTTTAAATAATTATCATTTAGTGATAGTATCTTTTACTCATTTTATGTCATATTATAACATTCATGTAGATAGATATATTATATTAACCGTTACATGACATGAAATAGAATATGATATGCGACACATTTAGATATTATTAATAAATGAGGAGATATATTCAATTTTTAAAAATCATTAGAACAAAATAGAAAAAGCGTACTGAAACAAAAACTCGTCATATTTACGTTTATTCACAAATATTGTAAATTCATATTTTTATCTACGATATAAATATTATTTTAAATTTAATTTAATTCTAGTTTAGTGAAGTCAATATACTTTTTTTAAAGAAGTCAATATACCAAGAAATGATTAAATTTCACCGCACTTGTTTTTTTATGAGACCAACAATAGTTAGTTATCATTTAAACACTAACGGTTTGATATTTTTGTTATGATATTTTTTTTCGTATTTATCATAAGTTCCCTTGTAAAAATAAAAAAAGTGTCATTTTTTAATTATTAACGCATTCGCATAAATTAACAGAAATAAATTCTCATTATTAGAAGTTTTCACAATAAGAATATAACTTGATTATATTGTACCAATGAAAATAACTTTTCCTTCACGATTCTTGCAAAAAGTCCTATAATAAATTTAATTAATATCCGACACCAACCTGATAAAGAAGTAACATTTGAGTAATTAAAGAGAAGAAAGAAAAAATGAGTTTGGTGAATTATAGTACTATAGTATATTTTCCAGACTCGTGTTTATATTTTCCAGATTCGTGTTTATGGTGATTTAGTTGTAGAGGAAGAAGAGAAAAAGGTAGGAAAAGGACTTAGCAGAAAACAATATATGAATATGGATTTGATAGAGTAAAGATTAGAAAATGAGTAGGCTTAAAGAATAGAGCGCACATGACTTGGTTTTGATGAATGATCACAACAATAAAGCGATGTTTAATTAATTAAGGCCCAATTGTAGTTTGTTGAGTGTGTATTATAGAGGGAAGACAAAAGCACCCAGTGGACACTGCTTTGTTTTTGAAAACCAAATCAAACCATTCCATTTCTGTTTATGTTTGTATTACAGATCACATCACATGCTTCAATTTTTCTACTTTTATTAATGTCTGACCACTGTGTTGTGTCACCAGAACAGCACAATGAATTGGAGAAATTCACCTAACTCCGCGCTTGATTAATACACATTTGAATTTCTGTTCAAAGTCACCGATGCGTGCCAGAGGACTCTGTTTCATCTTTTACCTTTTCAAAACTGCTTTCATTCGAACCTGCATCATGCCTATTTTTCCATGCTCTTGTTCCATTCTCTCTTTCAACTTTCACTCACTTTAAGCCCTAAATTCTAATCTAAATCTTAAAACCCTAAACTTAAATCCTAATCTAAATCTTAAAACCTAAATTATATCTATTTTTGCCGATAATTCTTTCTGTTATTTTACTTAATTTATTTTTATTTAATAAAACTTCATATTAAACATTATTGTGAAATTTGATTTGATGTCTTAATTGCACTCCGACTCTCCAAATTTCAACAATCATTCATTATTATATATATATATATATATATATATATATATATATATATAATATATATATACATTTAAATTAGATCAAGCTTTAACATAGGAGTTTTTCATATATTACTATAAAAATCCAAAAAAAAAAAAACACTTGGAAGCAAACTACTATTACCTTATTCAACTCATTTATAAATTAATTTAATTAATATAAAGTATTCTTACAAATCAAAATAAAAAAGAACAAAATAGTCAGCCTTTATAATGCTTTAGTTTTTGTTGATTAGTAAACTCAATTCAAATCTTTAGAAATATTTTTAATAATTATTTTAGTTTTATTAGGTTTATGTATTACAACAAAATAAATAATGATTGTGTGGTCTAATGAAAAATAAACTTAGAAAACATTATTGACACAAATGATGTATAGTCCAAACTACCCATAAGTTTCCATGAAATGTTTGACATATGACTTATCTTTTCTCCTAAATAACTTAAGTATTTTAAACATTGCAGCCGATTTTTGTTTTATATATTTTAATCTGATAACTGTATACATTAATTAAGTGAACATGACAATACAATATTATCGCACAATTTCTCCTCTTTCATTTTAATTTACTGAACCCCGTTATTACTTTGACAGGTGTTTCAAATACGTACCTCAACTTCAATCATTAATTTAAAAAAGTGAGTATAGAAAGGTGAATGCAAATGGAAAAATATGGGATGATTTAAGTTGGAAAGTGGTTTCAATGTTTAGAGAATATAATAGATCATAATTCACATTAAGTATTATCAAGTCAATATAAGTTGACTTAGTATTTATTTTGTGTGATAGTATATATAGTGTTACTTCCTCTTTCTAAGCAACATGGATATCAATGTTGATTCTGAGTTAAAATTAGTCTATGTTCAAACATCAATTATAATATGAATTAACTATATTCTAACTTCATGAACTCTAAATATTTAACTTATCTATCACTATTACAATAAGAAGAAGAAGAAATAACTTTTAACATTCACCAATTTTAGGCATTTCCTTCCAAATTGAACCATCAAAAAGTAAACTAAACTTATCAAAATTCATTCCAAATTGAACTCTCAAATGTATCCTTAAGTCAAATATAGATCTATAACAAGTTAAACATTTTCATATCTTTACACATTAGTTTATAATATTACAGAAAATCATTAAATAAAAATTATTATAAAAAAAAAATTAGTTGTTATATTAACTAAATTAAATACTATTTTAAAGACAAAAAAATATTAATATCTAAATTAGTTTCTATCATTGAAAAATAATTTCTAAATTGGTATCAAATTAACTACCAACTTTAGAATGTAAATAATTGGTGGCTAAAATATTGGTAGTTAATTTGATAACATTTTAAAAACTATTTATCAATAATAAAAACTAATTTAGATACCAATAATTTTAGGGGTAGCAATGCGGGTTGACCCGTTTTGCATAGGCCTATCTCGTGTTTGGCTCGCAAAATATGAGTTGAGTTGGCCCACCCCAAACAAGGAGTGTGGACTCATTTCACTGGTCTATCCCGCAAAAGAGATAACCCGCAGACCTGCGGGTCAACACATAAGAAAATTATATTTTTTAAATTAAAATTTCATTTATAAAAAAATGTATTCATCTTTCAATTCATTCAATTAAGATAAAAATATAAATTCAAGTACGAGGGTTATTAGAAGATTTGATTAAAAATAATTAAAGTTTTACTTTGTGTCTATTTTTTCCTATATATATATATATGTGTGTGTGTGTGTATGTGTGTAAATGTATAAAAATATCTTATCAAAATTTTGTTATAAAATATTTTAATGAGCTAGTGAAATTTCTTATTTATATTATTTTTTTATAAATAAATTTTAAATATAAGACTTTACTTAAAACTACATTCACTATCACTCTTAATACAAACTTGTTTAGATGATTAAAATAAAACATTCATTTTTTTAGTACATTAAATTCAATTTTTTTTTTAAATAAAATAAAATAAACATTACACTGCAATAATGATTGAATGGGATATGATTTTTTTTTTTTACAAAAAAAAAAAAATTATTTTATTTATGCGGGTTAGTGGGTCAACTCACCCCATTCCGCTGTTGGCCCATGTGGACTACGGATTATGTGGAACGGGTCAAAGTGGGTTAGCGGACTAAATTAGTGAGCTCGTCCCGTACTTTTTGATAATGGGTTGTGGGTCGGTCCGCATGGCCCGCCCTGCATTGCCACTCCTAAATAATTTGTTTAGTCTTTAAAATAATATTTAATCTAATTAATATAACAATTAATTATTTTTTATCTCTAAAATTAATTTGTATTTAGTGATTTTTTTTTATTGTAATACATAATTGGAAACTTCCCAAAACCATCAATCATGAACAATAGAAAGGATTAAAACTCAACCATTAAATCCAAATTCATTTAAATTTATAGCAACACGTTTCAAAGTCAAACAATTTAACAAAATACTCATTTTATTCTACCATCAATCATAAACAATTATCTCATCCAAACAAATTTTCAAATTTCCACTTATATTTTAAGTTTAAATTTAGAATAGAGTTAACATCTCCCCAAGAATTAGGATTTGGAGAAAAGGAAGAAGCAAAAACCCAGAGAAAATCCTTGATCACTTCAAGATATCAATCCTAGCCAATAAGCACCATCAAATTTAACTAGAACTAAAAAGCTCTTGTATATATAAAAAAACCAAATTGTAACATATACTATTTAAAAGAAGAACAGGAGGTTGAATGAAGGAGGAAGTAAGGTAAAGTTTCCAATTGGTGATTTATACTCTTTATAGCATACCAATTCTCAAGGAAGGAATAAGGAAACTTGAGTTCATGGAAATGGAGAGAATGAAGGAGAATAAATGAATGGAGAAGAAGGTTGACTCTGGATGTAATGAAATTGGTTTCTCTATTTTCTATTTGTAACTCCCTTTCTAAATTCACCTATTTTTCTTGAGTATTAAAAAGTCCAAGAAGTAAAGCCCAGACTTATTTATACTTTCTACACCAAAAGTAAATTATTATTCTCACCATTCTAACTTAAATATAACCAACACCTCCATGAAAATTTACAATGAATCCACACATATCAAATAGACACCTAAAAGACATGATTAATTAAATTAAAACTTAACCATACTACATCTTTAAAGATCACTTTTAATTCAGTTTATTTTTTTAATCAACAAACAGTCTAATTAACTTATTTATTAATAGTAAAAGTTATTTTAATATCAATAATTTTTATAATTTTTAAAATAATATTTAGTTTAGTTAATATATAATAATTCATTATTTTTTATCTTTAAAATTAATTTTGTTTAATGTTTTTTCATATGATACTTGTGCTTATTTTGTATGCAGTTTTTTTTTTTTAATTTTAGAACGTTCAAATAGATAATCATGATGATAAAGAATATTGAGTAAATATTGACTAAATAATTATCTTTATATATAACTATAAATATTAAAACCATGACAAGGTGCTAGAATGTTATTCAACAAAGAAATATATGACAAAACAAAAAGGATATTTAAAAAATAGCACGAAATTAAATAAAAAAAATTAATTAAAAATATTCAATTCATGCACGTGTGTTGTATCATTACTGTCAAAAGAGGTTCTAACACGTTTTATTAATTATCTCCTTTGAAAGTTTTTTCTCACAAATTATTCAATGCATCTGATCCGCAAATATTTGATATCATTATTCAAATGCTGTTCTGACATAATATCAAATCAAGTATTGCATTTGGGAAATCATTCAACTTAATATATAAAAATGAAAATCAAGACGTAGAAGTTACTCAAGTTGTAGTGCTTTGTGTTTCTCAACTATTTTATCACTATGTTATTATTATTTCTCTTAAACAAAGTAATAAAATAGTTCACAAACAAATAGTTCAATTAAATTTATTAATTTTAAATAATATTTAATTTTTAAAGAATCTTTTATTCAATATAAACTATTTCTAAATGTACCAAATGAAATGTTTAATTTTTCTCAAACGTGAATAGATTATTTATAAGAAAAGTACAATAAAATCATTTATCCAAACAAACAATCACGTCATGTACAGTAGTAACCTTTTTGGAACCTGCTTGAAATTCCATAATTTCGAAATATTCACGTTCCGAATGTATTTAGTGCGGAAGTGTTGTCAAAGTTTATTTTCAATTAAATTGATTTTGTAAAATTAGTTTTAAAGTGGTGCAAATATTTATTTTCTGTTTTATTCTCTACAAATATCTTTCTCTCACAATTACCAAAAAAATATTAACTTTTATTCTCTACTTTGTTAGTTTGTAATTAATGTAAATAGGAATAATATTCAAAGTTACGTTTTAAATCAATTTTCATTAAATATGTTTCATGAGAAGTAAATTAGTGGTGTTTGAATGAACTTTAGATTTAATTAAATCTTACAAAATAACTTCTAAAATAAAATTTGTTCTTATTTATATATTATAAGTGACCTTATAGTGTAATGTAATATTAAAAAAAAACAGGTGTGTTGGAGATACTAATGAAAGAGATCATGGAGAATCTTTAAAAGAAAAACATATCCTATATAAACTTCAAAGTCTCATTTAACTATACATAAATATATACAAATATAATTTATTAGTATATTATATGATATATATTTTCATTTTGTTTAGTACTAAAGTTCCTTAAAATCTATTGGTAAATAATATAAATATAAAATTAAATACTAGTAAAATAAAAAAAATATTTTAATCACATTCGGATTCGTTACCAATATTAACAACTTCATTGATTTTTATTCTACAATTATATCAATTCACATTAATATATGACTCACCAACCACGTCCCAAAAAAATAATATAATTTATTACAATGGATATATTTCAAAAGTCTTGTATTAAGTAAGTTCTATCATAAACTAACATTTAACCCATCATAAACATCTTAGAAATTCATCTCTATCTTCTTATGTTAGGGTAGTTCATATACCTACTTTGTAACAAAATGTGCAAACCTCCTTTAATTACTTATCGTCAAATGTCTCAATCTACGAGATAAGATTATCAATGAAAGATAAAATATTTTAAGGGTGATAAAATAGACAACATCCCTCCTTAATTTTGGTTTAGGCCATCATTAACCTGCAGAAAACGAGATATGTTAGGGCTTTTAACGTTAGTTTTTATTTAAAAATTTATTATTTTTTTATTAGATTAAATATCTTTTTAGTTTCTATATTTTCACATAATATTGATTTTAGTCCCTCACCGAATCTTTAGAGTAATTATGTTATTTTCCTTTGGAAAGTGTTGAAATAGGTCCTCCTAAGCATACACCATTAACAATTTTGTCATGTGCCAAATGAAATTTTAGTGTGAAGTCTATAAAAAATGTCCACATCAGTGAATGATCATTATCTACGTCTTAACTCTACTTTTTTTACATAATTAATATTTTTTTTATATCCAACTCTAATTTTTTTTTACATAAAATAAAATCTTTTTATATAAATATTTTAAAATTTAAAAAAAATATATTATAATTAATATTTTTGTTTATGTTACAAAAATATATTATAATAAATGTTATATATAAACTAATTTATATAAATTATTTGATATAACTTTTTCAATTTGTTTTGCATAATTAGTTTTAATTTATAAATAAGTTTATTTTTATTTTATTCTTTTCTTAAAGCTTTTTTTGTAAAACCATTTTATAATATAAGATATGTTTCATTTTGTGCCTTCCCACTTTTGAAGAAAACAAAATTTGGATTGAGAAAATAAATTATTCATAATGCTTTTTAGAAAAAGTACACTTTTGAATTTTTTTAAAATTTGCAAGTAATCTATACTTTCAAATTGATAAATCCAATTTTAATATAAACAAAAATATTAATTATATACGTTTTTAAAAATATTTTAAACTTTTTTATGTAAACAAATTAAAGTTAAATATATTTTTAGTCTTTGAACTTTCATATTAATGTGGACAATGATTCCTAGTTTGCATAAACGT
The DNA here is from genome assembly GCA_013389735.1 of Phaseolus lunatus. Classification (NCBI taxonomy): domain Eukaryota; kingdom Viridiplantae; phylum Streptophyta; class Magnoliopsida; order Fabales; family Fabaceae; genus Phaseolus; species Phaseolus lunatus. Next base: position 38,079,105 of record CM023859.1, read on the forward strand.
TTAATATATTTCAAGTTGGAATTTCATTTACCATATGACAAAAATGTTAACATCATTTGGTTAAAATTACTTATTTTAACACTTTTAAAAAATATAAGGACATAATTATTTTAAAGATTTGGTCAGCCACTAAAACTAATTTTGCATAAAAGGAGAGGGACTATTTAACTCTATTTTATTATATATATATATATATATATATATATATATATATATATATATATATATATTTTGAAAACAGAATTAATCATGTAAATATTTTCAACTTTTAAATTTATTAATTAATGTCTCTAATTGAATAAATGAAAAAGATGATTATTTTCACATATTAAATTACTTCATTATATTTAATAATTGAAATTTAATTTATAAATATTAATGATTTAACTTACAATATGATTGTATATTTGTATCCTTTAAAGGTTGACTCGTTTTGTCATCTTTATGATATCTCTTATTTCTTCATGAGTTTATGTTTACTACGTTTAATCCTTAGAGTCTAATATCATCCTAATCATCTTTATTAACACCCATAAAGAGAAAAACTACCATGAAAGACAATAGAACAATATCACACAAACATCACTATCTATAATATACATTACACCAATGATTCATCTCATTATTATCATGAGCATAAATATTTCATGAATATCACACATGAATCATATATAACAATCATATAATTAACAACACATAATATATTACTTCGTCGTCATCATAACTAATCATAACTAAGTGTTGCTTTAGCAAATTCCACTTACTTAAATAACTTTGCTTCCCATAACTGAGGAATATTTTCTCATTTGAGTGTGACAATCCAAAGAACAAAATTTGTTGACTCTTTTGTGTTTAAACGCCCACTTCATGCTTGAGTATCTATTGTTTGAGTGCTTTCACAATGCTTAAATGATGTACTAGTTGTGTCTCTACCAACATGTTTTAGAAACATAATCACTAACTCTTGAATGACTATGTCATTGCTTGAGCTCTATAACACAATTGCATAGTCTCATAAGTTGCAGAATCCTTGCACTACCACATGGTTCTTGCTTGAGCAATCACACAATTACTTGAGCATTCATAGGAGAGAGATTTGTCTTGACCTATTTCTTGATCAAGTTATAAGCTCCCGCTTGAACTATACGCCCTCTTGTTTGAGCTATACACCTCACTCAAGCGATAATGATGGTGCATGTAATTATTATGCATCATTTGAATATTGTTAGAGCAAAGAGCCACCATGTGATTGATATCACACTTGATAATATCATTTTTCAAATCATAGTGAATACAACTACAAATTTAGCATCCAAATCATACTCAAGTTCATCTAAAACATCAACTATCTTGATAATCATTTCCAAATGGATTACTATTATCATATACACTTCATATTACTCCAAAAATAATAAGCAAAGATATACATAACTTTTACACACATAATAATTTAATTACCACATCCTTCACACATTTAAAGAACCATTCCATTGATTAAATGCTAATATTAACCTCTCTTATCTAAAAAAAAACATGCCTACTGGTCAAACTTTTCTTTGACACTTCCCTTCTTGGAATCCAACAGAACTCCAGATAAAAACACTAGATATAAAATCCTACTTCAACAATATTTCCTCTTTGGTAAGATTAAAATATATATATATATATATATATATATAAAATAAAATATTTAATTGAAATTAAAATATTTAATAGAAGTACAACTTTTATTGACCTGGTAAATCTTTTAACTTACTACTTCCTCAACCTTATAATTTGACAAAGAGAGATAGTTTTTTAATAAAATAAAAAATTAATATCTATATTTTATTTATAGACTTTTATTTATTTAAAATTTATCTTTATTAAAATTGAATTCTTGCGTAAACAATAATGGATATACCTATTATTACTGTCACATTCTTACATTCTTAGAAAAAAATAAGTTAAAATTTGGTTAAAATCACATAGTTTAGCAAATTTTGGATTTTGAATGAGATGATGAATTTATGTAATTCATTTGCTATAATGGTGGTATATATTAGCCTAAAGAGGATCAACATGTGCATTTAACGGTCAACAAGATATTTTTGCAAAGAATATGTAGACCTTTGAATTTAACATCTTATAGTTTTACATAGTTCTATGGTGTATATGGTTAGATAAAAGTAGAAGATATTGCCTTCTATTACGAATATACTTTTGACATTAAACTAGTTTGGTGAGTTTAATCTTACTCTAAGTTATATTCTAAATTTATATTCACTAATCTTACAAGATGTGGTTGAATTGTTACTTTATTTATTTTATTATCAACAAATTAACAGAAGTTCAAAGTAATAACTAAAAGAGAATACTCAAAATATAAAAAAATTATTTATTTCAAGTATTGGAACCAAACATAACAACATTGGTAAAGATTTAAAATTATATTGTGAAATTTTAATTATTTTTTAAAAATAAAAAATAAGTTTAAGTTCTTTTAAACCACTACTTCAATTAATATATGTTTTTTTTTATACAACTTGAGATTTGAGGTGTTTTTATTTAATAAAAAATATTTATTTGATTTTATTATTATTTTCACATTAAATAACAAATATAAAATTTAATAAATTCTTTAAAAATATAATAAAAAATACTAACGATATTTAAAACAATATAGGGCATTTGCATTTTATTGTGAAAGTAAAGGAAAATAAAAAAAATTGTATAAAAAGACATAATTTAATTAAGAGTAGCATAAAAGAATTCAGTCCGCCAATACAAAAATGATTAATAAGAAGATAGAGTTAGTGAGAGGATAAATTTAGGGTGAAAAAGAGTATGAAAAGAAGAATTATAAAAACAAGTAAAAGAAAACGACAAGGACAAAGGAAGACCCCACACGAAGACCCCAAAAACAAAAGAGAAAAATTAAAAAGAAAAACAAACTAAAGGGAAGAAAAGTGAGGAGCGGCGCGTGTGCTTCACTCCCCAATCATCAGCAACGTGGGAGTTGGGTTCCCGGAAAGCTGTTTCCCACGCGCAGACTCCCGCGCGTGAAAAAGCGTCGCCCTTTTTCTGTCATTCATCTGAGAGTGGAGTAGCCGTACGTGTATCTGCTCCACTCTCATTCGCTTTGCTATTTCGGTCTCATTCACTTCTTCACTCACACACACTCACTCACTCACTCTCTCACACAACACAAACCTCTTTTCCCTTTCATCATCATAAGCCACCCTCTTCTCCGATCGCATGGACACTCGCCGGAAACTCAAATCCCGGCCACTCTCCGGCTAAATGCTCCCTTCCCCCGAGTCCCGGAGCGACGACGACGACGATGACGCAGAATACGTGATCGTGATCAACCCTTCCATTCCAGAGACTACTGTTTCCGTTGCAATCTCATCCGCACTCTCTCGCAATGGCGGCGACGAACGCCGGCGCGTCGGTGGAGTCGGCCTCCGCCGACGAAGCGGCGGCGAAGACGGCGCAGAAGCGCTACGAGGGGCTTCTGATGGTTCGAAACAAAGCGATAAAGGGTAAAGGCGCATGGTACTGGACACACCTGGAACCCTTGCTGGTTCACAACACCGAAACGGGACTCCCCAAAGCGGTGAAACTTCGTTGCTCCCTCTGCGACGCCGCTTTCTCAGCCTCCAACCCTTCACGCACCGCCTCCGAGCACCTCAAGCGCGGCACGTGCCCCAATTTCAACTCCGCCGCCAAACCCATTTCCTCTATCTTCCCCGTTGTCGTTCCTTCTTCTTCGCCCTCATCCGCTTCTCCCTTTTCGGTTCAGCACAACCACCGCAAGCGAACAACGACTTCGCCTTCTGCTTCGGGTTCGGGTTCGGGTTCCCTCTACCACGCGCCATCGCGGTTCGGGTCGGGTTTGGTTCCGCAGCAGCCGCATTTGGTTCTGTCGGGTGGGAAAGAAGATTTGGGGGCTTTGGCCATGTTGGAGGATAGCGTGAAGAAGCTGAAGAGTCCCAAAACTTCTCCTGGGCCCGCTTTGAGTAAGGCCCAAATCGATAGCGCGATAGAGTTTTTGAGCGATTGGGTATACGAGTCCTGTGGCTCCGTGTCTTTCGCGAGTTTGGAGCACCCGAAGTTCCGAGCTTTTCTGTCACAGGTTGGTTTGCCGGCGGTGTTTCCCCAGGAGTTGACGGGGGCGAGATTGGAGGCGAGGTTCGAGGAGGCTAAGGTTGAGTCGGAGGCGAGGATCAGGGATGCGATGTTCTTTCAGATTGCGTCTGACGGGTGGAAGTGGAATGAGAATGTGAATGAGAATGGGAAGAGTTACGATTCTGGGTTGGTGAATTTGAGCGTGAATCTTCCGAATGGGACCAGCTTGTACAGAAGGGCGTTGTTTGTTACTGCTTCTGCGCCTTCCAAGTATGCGGAGGAGGTTCTGTGGGAGACAATCACTGGCATTTGTGGGAATCTCGTGCAACAGTGTGCTGGGATTGTTGCAGACAGGTTCAAGGCCAAGGCCTTGAAAAACTTAGAGAATCAGAATCATTGGATGGTTAATCTCACTTGTCAGTATCAGGGTTTCAATAGTTTGGTAAAGGACTTCGCCAAGGAGCTCCCCTTATTCAGGGCTGTGGTTCACAATTGTCTCAAGCTCGCCAATTTGTTCAATTACACCTCTCAGGTGAGGAACAGTTTCCACAAGTACCAGCTGCAGGAGTACGGCCACACCTGGCTGCTGCGGGTGCCCCTGCACGAGTTTGAGTTGGGACCTGTGTATGCTATGATGGAAGACACGTTGAGCTCGGTTCGGGCCTTGCAGTTGGTGCTGCTGGATGAGCCTTTCAAGATGGTGGCCATTGAGGACCAGGGCGCCAGGGAGGTTGGGGACATGATTCGGGATGTGGGGTTCTGGAAGGACTTGGAAGCCGTTCATGGTTTAGTAAAATTGGTGAAGGACATGGCTCAGGAGATTGAGGCAGAGAGGCCTCTGGTTGGGCAATGCCTTCCCCTTTGGGATGATTTGAGGGCAAAAGTGAAGGATTGGTGCTCCAAGTTCCACATTGCCGAAGGGGTGGTGGAGAAGCTGGTTGAGAGAAGGTTCAAGAAGAATTACCACCCTGCTTGGGCTGCTGCATACATTCTTGACCCGCTTTACTTGGTGAGGGACACCAGTGGCAAGTACCTTCCACCGTTTAAGTACTTGACGCCGGAACAGGAGAAGGATGTTGATAAGCTCATAACTAGGCTTGTTGCAAGAGACGAAGCACATATTGCTCTGATGGAGCTCATGAAGTGGAGGACGGAAGGGCTTGATCCGGTATATGCTCAAGCTGTTCAGATGAAGGAGAGGGATCCAGTCACTGGAAAGATGAGGATTGTCAATCCACAGAGTAGCAGGCTTGTGTGGGAAACTTATTTGACTGAATTCAAGTCCTTGGGGAAAGTTGCAGTGAGGCTAATATTCCTTCATGCAACCTCGTGTGGCTTCAAATGCAATTGGTCCTTGTGGAGATGGGTTTGTGCTCGTGGCCATCACTCCAGGACTGCACTCAACAAGGTGCAGAAGTTGATATTTATTGCAGCTCATTCCAAACTTGAGAGAAGGGATTTTTCCAGTGATCAAGAGAAGGACGCAGAGCTGTTCACCTTGGCAAATGGTGAGGATGATGTGTTAAACGAAGTTCTTGTTGATACATCCTCAGTGTAACATTTTTTATTTGCCCCTCTTCTTTTCTTTTTGGGTTAATTACTCAGTTAGGAATTTTAATTTTTTAGGATTTATTGAATTCTTTCCACTACCCTTTTCTTCCATCTTTCTTTTTCACACCCTCTGCGTTTTGAACACTCACTGGAAGGACTTTGAGCTACTCTCCTTCTTTTACCCTGCCATGATCGTCAAGTTTTTAAATATAGGAAAGCGGGAAAGATTGTAACGCCCGAACTGGAAGGATGTTGTAGAAATTTTATTCCTCTTGTAGCTTGAGATAAATAATATTTGTTAAGGGGAAATTTTTATCGATTCTCCTTTGATTTTAAGATCGTTTTTCCACTCAAACTTTCTCACAATATTTGTAAATTAAGAAGCATGCTTGCATGCATGCATGCATGTTGAAGAACTTAATCGTGAAAACATTGTTCTTCTGTTTCGCTTCTTTCTTTCGCTAAAAGCCATGATCGGTGCCTATGAATGCATATTTAGTTTTAGTTTGTGCAGCCTTTGGCGTTAGAAATCGTCTTGATGGGATGTGTGGTTTATTTATCTAATGTTTACGTAGAATCTTCAAAGGTGTCCACTGCATTTGTAAAATCTGGAAAGGTGCTTCGCTTTCAAGCACTCCTACATTGAAGTCTGTTCATTCCAAAGGCAATCAGCTTTCTGTCCCTAAGTCAAAGTTGAGTATGAATCATCCTAATCTCGTCTCGAACTCGCATAAGCCATGTGATGGAACTTTATGGCCACTATGAGTCACCATGTTGATTCCTTAATCATCTTGATGTCCAGATTTTTTGTCAGCAGAATATAAAGAAGCTAGGTACTAAGATCCTTCCCTCGTTTGTTATCAAAAGCTGTTGTCCGTCACAAAATAACTTAACTTTCGGCTGGAAAAAGTCTCCTCACAAACTCAGTTCACATCGAATCTCATACAAGGATACTAACGATCTTTATGGGTGGCTAAAAAGAAATTAAAACTGTGCCATTTCCTCCTGCGATTTTTCTTAACTCAAATCGTTGTTTTCATTCAATAAAGGGGCATTTAGAGTTAAGTTATTAAGTAGCAAAACGTAAAGGATTCTGTTCTACTTTGACGTATGGTTAAGCCAGTGATCTATGTTGTGATTATATAAACAAATTCATGGATGTAACTTAGGGGAACCATATGAATAAAAAAGCGTTGTACTTTTGGAGAGATTTCCTATTTAGGTGTTGAAAACAGTGGCGAGAGGGGCATGAAATTGTTGGTTGGTGGTGGAACTTATTGGACCATTATCAAGAGGAGTTAACCAAAAGTATACGATAATGGAATTGACTTGAAATCTTTTAGCACTAAGGAGTCCTTACCAGTCAAGCGTCAAACGCATTGTTCTCAAACTCGGGAGAAAAAGGTTTGGTTCCAAGTGGCAGATCTACCTAAATCTATCCAATCTTCTTCTTCTGCTCCCAACTATGAACCCACCTTCAAGCAAATTAACCAAAAATTATTACGTGTTCATGAAGTAGCAATTAATGCGTGCTTTTTTTTAAAGTTTTATACTCGTCCACGTAGATTTTAAGCACTCATAACTTCAAATTAACGGTGGAAGATCTTCTGGAAACATTTACCTCTTGCTTTTCCGAGATTATTTTATAAAATTTATCATTTCTCAAACAAAGTGGTGAATTCTTTTCACAAGCATTGCTGGTTAAACTTTACATATCAAATCATTAATTTTTGTGCTTTGGCTAACTTCTTCTTTAAACATTCCAAAGGTTGTGAGGTTCATGCAGAGCCATTGGATGATGAATCCCATGACCATGATTTTTGTGAGAAAGGTTCTGAGAAGACCTACAAGAGAAGAGTGTCGGCATGAAGCAGCACAGAAGATGCTGAGGAGCATTCTTCAACAACGAGGATTAACAAAGTTCCTTCCTTTTGGTTTTCTCTTCTCTTTTCTCTTTCAAACGCTTATCCCCACTTTACATGCGGTTTGTGGGGTTGAAAGAAAATTTATTAAATTGATTTGTCTGCTAAAGTTCCATTTCTTAAAGTCTTAAACCGCTTTCAAGAACTGTTTGTTGAAGGAGATCGAAGGTGCTCGAAACAGTTTTATTGCAAAGTAAAAGGGAAGATGTTGTTGTTATCGCATGTATCAAAATCAAAGGACTGCATCACAGATGAATGCTCGATACTATTTTGAAATAACAACATAGCATCATAGAAAAGATAAGTCCAAGTTAACTTATAGCAGTTATATCTGTATCAACCGGTGGATTCCAGCACGATCAAGTGAAATACGTAGATTACTTTTTTTTCGATTCGATATATAAGAGACTTGAAGATTTGATATCATTTATTTCTCTTCTCTTCTTCCCTCCTTTAGGTTTGAAAAATAGGCTACATTAAATTCAATACTGCAAACCAAAGTAGTTAAGCAAGCTTTATGCTTTCTTTTTTATTTTATTTATAAAAATTAAGTGATTATTTTCTTAAAATTAATTTAAAATAAACGTGCAAACAAAAATGTTCAATGGAAAAGGAGCTCAAACTCAATTCAATGTTTGGTTAGAGGGGCTACATATACAAATCATCTTTCATAAAATTAGTTTGTATATCGAAACACACTATTTTGTATTCAAATTCATTACCAGAACAGTTTTGTAACTATAAACCTGAGTATTATCACTTGTATAAAAACAACTAAGCATGCATGCACTTAATTCTTTTCAAATTAAGGGAGTTAATACAAATTTTCAGGGTTTTGTTCCTATACAGTGCATTTTTAGCATTTAATTCTCTCATTAGGTTGGCATAAGTGCCTTAAAACAAGAAAAAACATTGATTTTTTGTAATAATTCGATGATGTGCTTTGTATGTCTTCCTTTTGGGTAAAAAACAAAGGCTAATTGATAGTGTACTTATTATGCTCATATGTGGCAATTATGCTGCCATTGATAATGGCTGGGATGGACCCTCTTTTCTTTTTGGGAGAGTGGATTTAAGTTTTCGATCATTTTCCCTCATGAGCAAAGCAGTTACTCATTATGGAAAAGCTGCCACTACTCTATATCACTCTTATTTTCACAGAAAAATTCTTTATATACACTATATACACTTCTACCCCCAAGATAAAAAAATCTTCACGTATTATATATAAAGAAATAAATCAGAACAGAAACCTGACAGACCCTCTATTCCATGAGACTATGATCTAATGTCATTATAGTCATAATATACAACATCGGAACTGTTCGAAACACGAATCTCCCTTTTGGTTGATGGTTTTCACATTCACACACCCACCACTGCAAACAGTAAAAAGGTGAAAGGATTAACCTAAGTGGGGGAGTCTTTAACTTTAGGCGAATATTGTAACAGTTCTGTCATTCAAACATTAAAAAAAATGTGAACTTGACATATGAATATGATACTTTATATAATATATTTAAAAAATATATACCCAAAATAAATAAAAAATAGTTATATTTGTGTAATGTAATTTAGAAAACATTTGGGTGAATGAAGAGAGTAGAAAAGTAGGTATAGAATGAAGAAAATGGAGTATTGTATTATCTTAATCATGTCTGGTGTGTACTGGTCCCTGGTTGGGTCTTCTAATTACTCATTTAGTGGACAGACAGAAATCATTGTCGGCAAAGCCTTACCAAAGCTAAAAGTTCATTCTCTCACTTTTGGTTGTCTATTTCTTTCACTCTCTCTCTCTCTCTCTCTCTCAAGAGGTTGAGCTTTTTCACCAGTATGGCATGCAGGGCACCTCTCTACAAAATTTGTGGTTTCAAGGGAAAGGAAAGTAAATATAATGATTAGTATTGGACGACACTCTCTTTATACGAGAATCTTCTCCTGTTCCAATGCTCTAATTATGCAACCTTTTTTTAATCTTTGCTTCCCCATTTATTAATTATTATTGTTGGTTTTACTTAATAGCTGACTTTATTTGTATGTCCTTTTCCTCTCGGAAGAGCATTGATGCTTGACAGAAAGGAGAATGCCGTTGTGACTTGTGCTTCAAGATGGGTACCCACACGAGCTACTACCAGTACTACCCATCCATCCACTCCTGACATCTCTTAGTTTTAATCTTCCTAATCATTCCATTGCAGCCTTTGTTTCGTTATTTTTCACAAAATTTAATGACATCCCAACCTTCAAACCATGTCTCACCCCTTTTACCATTTCTTTCTTCTGCTACTTCAAATTATATGCCTCCTTCTAATTCCTCAGTTTCATCCAACTTTTAATACTTGCAAAACTGCCCAAATTAAGCAACCACCCTATGCCTTCTCCTTTTACTTAACATGGCAACAACTGCATGAAAATGGTGGTCACGGACCAACCACTATCTTAATATGTCCATTTTGTATAAATAATCAAGAATTCTCCAAGACTTTAATTTGGTAGTTTCATGTGGTTGATTAATTCTGCATGCAATTAAGACTGTAATTAAGGTTTGAACTTTGTGTTAAAGTTAGCCTCCTCAGACTAAAATGGATGCGAGAAAAAGACTTTAGCTGTTACTACCAGTTGTTAAGCAAGCTTCGTATGTGTAGATTGATTTAAGACGGTGACTTCCTCTCTTGTGAGGGTTTTATTAATTTATAAACTTAGTCTTCCCCCCGGAGAAATCAAGAAAGACATAAACATAAAAGGAAAAGGTGCTTTACTAAATATTATTGATCATTGACTAGATACAAGAATGAATAGTAAACAAAATTTAAATCGAACCACACACACTTTTAAAGTTCCACGTCTTGATTAAGTTGCATGTCCCTATGTATGAATTGAAAATGGTTCTTCTCTCTTCAAGAACAAAACAGTTTATGAAGGTAAGGACCACCCTAGAATTTTTACCCTTCAATACCTGCTTTCCATTCTTAGTCAAAACTGGACATATATTTATAACCTGAATTGAAAATGCTTGCTCTTTGTAGAGAAAGATACGATTTGAACTACTTGACTACTTTGTTCACTGTTGTTTCACATGGAAGTATGGTACATAGTTTTATAGTACCTTTGGCTGAGAAATTTCTCTCTCTCTCTCTCTCTCATAACCACGAGTCCAAAAAGTCTTCGCTCTTTTATGTATTTTCGACCAGCCCCATGGCTCAACTTGGTTTTCCTTATACGTGTTGGCTTTGATTTACATATATATTTGTATATTTGTATATTGTCTGTGGTCCTTCCCCTTTACGCTCATGTACATATATATAACACTACATTATTGTACTGTTGCTCCCTCCACAGTGACTAGTCAGAATTAATTATTGTTCCTTTTAACCAATTCTAGCTAAAATTTCCAGGCTCACAGCAGCAACTAGCAAGCATGAATATTTTCCTACTCAGAATGAGATGAGAAGTATAGAGAAAACCAAATGACAGTTCCTTCAACAGATTGGATTTAAGTCGTGAAAGAAACACTTGACCTTTTTTTCTTCTGTTCCTTTTTCTGTATCTCTTTCGTGAAAGTAACCCCAGTTATGTTTTCCTTCAGTATCTTCTTCTTTTACAGTTCTCAATCATATTTATAATTAATCATAATTCACCAATTTTATTGGCATAACTTTTTATATGAAAAAAAAAGAGAGGCAAGATTTAATTCTAAAACAAAAACTGATATAATAATCCAAAAGTAAAAAAAAAAATATTATAAAAGGGAAGAAACTGGCGTAAATATAATTATAATAGTTGCCGATGTATTTATTTTTTTCTGTATTGAAGTGTATTTTATTTGGAGGGAGGGGGGGTGTTTAAGTAAAATCATTCATGTGTGGGAAAGTGCTTATGACTCACTTTTACGGCTTTTTAAATCCTTCACAGACCTAATTATATGGCGTACATTTCAGCCTGGCCCTCAAAATTTATTCTGACCAGTTCTTTCTTCTTTTTCTAAGACAAGCTTTTTTGTTCTTAACATCACTTCAATCAACTTAATTAAAATTAATTTTAGCATTATGACAAGAAAACCTCTCTCACGTGATGAGATTTGTAAACAAAAGCAAGTTAATCAAGCATAAAGATTCCAATAAACAATACCTTCTCTCTCCCAACTATAATCGAGATCAACAATGCAAGACATATCCAATTAATTAATTGGATGAGTTATGTGTCATAATCACTCAAACTGTGTTAAACAAATGCTAAAAATATATTTATGGCAACTTTATGTACGTCGTCACAGGTTCTAATACATGAAACTAAAGTAGTAAATTAACCCGTGGTGGTACAAAAGTTGAACCCAGAGTTTCAATTTTTGAATCTTATTATTATATATTATAGTAGTATAATTTGCTAGAACTGTGTTATTCTGCAGCGTGGACACCTAGAACTAGATACAGCATGATGGTTGGTGATGGATATGTTTTGTGAAGTGACTAATGTGGCCTTGATAGAATTGAGAATCCAATGCAATGGGGAAAGGGTGGAAACTGTAGTTTGGGTTTGAGAAGAAGACCTTTTATTGGAATGAAGTTGCTTTTTTGTTGCCTGTTTGTTCCTGTACAAAATCTCTAAACCAGATATGGTGGGTACGAGTTTGGCACTTCATTGGGTAGCTTAGTGATAAAGAAAATTTTGGTTGGATTAGTTATCCACTTTCACATGATATGATGGCTAAGCACCTCTTTTAATTTTTGCTCAAATTACAAGTCACCTTGCCCACAAATTATTTGCTACAAGGGCTTCATTATTTTTTGAGTGGAGGAGGTTTTGGGTATTTGGTAGCACTATAGCAACTCATGTCAATTAGGTTTTTGTGTCTGCCATAGTTTGTGTGGCTTAGTCTTGGTGAATAGAAGCATACTTTAGACTTCACCAGCTCATCATTTATGCTTCAATGCTTCTTCATACTTTTATACTTTTGGGACCAACAGGATTTCCAACCAGATACCCTTGCATCAGAATATGTCCACATATGTATGCTGGTGGAATGGAATTATATTCAGATCAGTTCCAACTGATTATTAAGTAGTCCACAAAATCACTTATTTATCATTCTAACTGTTCAAAATTTTAATTCATGCAAAAAATTATAATAATTGATTCTGTGTTACATGAAGGATTGATGAGTATCATATTATCAACCATCAATTTTATAATAATTTTTTCCAATGTACACACATGCCAAGACCTGATACTAAAATGATTCATCAAAAATGAGGGAAAGTCGAATTAATTAAAAACAAAAAGAATTCCGACCTGCCGGATTCGAACCAGCGACCTAAGGATCACTTTGAGTAATAACCCACTACAGTCCTCCGCTCTACCAACTGAGCTAAGGTCGGACGTTGTTCTCTCATTTCGTCTTCTATACTAAGACTACATAACATAGAAAGACCCAAATACCAAGATGCACAATTTGGAGAAGAAGTTGTTTTTTTTTTCTTTCCTTTTAAGACAATTCATGAAAATACTTACTTTAGTGATTCTAGTCAATAGTCTTCCCATTTTTTATCCACATATATGATCTGAATTATTATGTTACACATTCATTAAAATACATTTGGGGCTAGCAATGATGAGAAGATAAGAAAAATTTAGCTTATAAACAATCTAAATTGAATTTATATGTCATTACAAAAATAACATCAATACAGATGAAACGATTATGCCTAAATAAATTAAAATATTGATATTGAAATTAAAATAGTATCCAAACACATCACATTTTAATAATGAAACTAAATGTTGAGATATGCAAATTACCTAAAAGTTTCTAATAAATCTAAATAGTGCTTAATTTCAATAAATTTTATAATTTTTATTGTAATTTTCACTTTGTTTTCCACAAAGGTAAACTTTTTCATTCTGAGTTATGGTTCAAATGCTAAGGAATATCTTAATCGTATCACAAATTATAGGTAAACCTTTTTTCGATTATGCATCATTTCTATGTTTTACATGTTTTTTCATTTTTATAGTTGACTTTGTTTTTAGTCTTTCTTTCATATTAAATGTCGACTACTCATTTAATACCAATATTTAGTATTTAAATTATTTTAATATGAGAAAAAAAATAACGTGATTGTTATATTTAATGCTTATTCTTTGTTAAGATTATTTCTTAATTGATTTTTATCCAATTTGTAAAGTTTTAATTAATCAAATCCAACCTATGACATCACATATTGTCCCCTCCAGTCGCAGACTCAAGTTCTAGAGATTAATTAATCGGATCCAACCTATGACACCACACAGACTCCTGCCTCAGACACAAGTCTTAGAGGCTAATTAATCAGACCCAATCTATGATATTACACAACTCCCCAATCTCAAGTCCAAACCTTAGAAGCTAACTAATCAAATCTAACTTATGACACCATACAACTCCACAAATTCAAAATATATATATATATTTTTTTTTTTTTTTTTTTTTTAAAGTTAAGTCTTGAATTTCAAATAATTTTTTGAAATATCCAAACTTCCAACAAATATTTATTTACTTTTGGTGTTTTTTCCTTTTTCAAGTTTCTTCACAACTTTCTCCCTAAATCATTTATGGCTTTCATAATGGATAAAATGACTTCTTTAATTCTGAACTGTATCCCTTTAACTCACAAATGGTAAATTCATGTATAGTTCATTTGTTTATCATGGTTTTCAGTCCATTTAGAACTACCCATATATATATATATATATATATATATATATATATATATATATATATATATATATATATATATATATATATATATATATATATATATATATCTGAGAATGAGTTAAAAGAAGAAATTTTACATCAAAGTTTTCATTCACAACCAATCTTGAGAATTAAAGTATTTTTATAGTTTTTCGTTCAACGTTATGTTCATATATTATACATGAATTATAAAATTTCATAGTAATTAGTGTACCCACTAATATCGGGATAAAAGACTTATTAATTGCTACTACCATCAATAATTGAAAAAAAAAATTCTCTTTTAAAAATAACAAGATTTAAAACATCAAAATATAATAGTAATTAGACTTGTTCATTTTAATTAAAAAAACTTAAGGCTATTTAAATACAATAATATAAAAGTTTGAGAACAAGTACTGCATAATTAATTTTTACATAAGTATTGTAAGGCATAAAACACATGTTACAAATATAAAATATTTAAAACTAATAAATATATATTGATTCTTTCTTTTAAGTGTCATATCAGCATGCAACATATTAAAACCATTACGTTAATAAAAATTTAACATTATTCAGTGTGAAATATGTACTAATTAGAATTACTTATTATCTATATTTATGTATAATTATGTATTACTTTTAGTTATATAAATAAAATTGAAGAAAATTTGAGTCTTTGAAATTGTGTGTCGTTTTTTAATTAATTCTTAAAAAAAATATAAAAGAAAAATTAATACCCTAAAGTAAAATTAGTATTTCATGCTAGTCCTTCTTATTCGTATGATTATGTTAACGAACAAAATTAATTTGTTGGCGTGGTAGGTTAAGTGTCACATTATCAGCACATAAGTGTGATGTAGGTAGGAACAAGATTGAAATGTAATTTTGAAACTTTAAAGTATTATTCATTTTGAAACATTGTTGATACTTAATTTGAATTCTCACTTGGAGTAAACTTTTAAATGTATGAAAATATTGTGTTATTGAGTATATAATGTCTATTTCCATTTGGAATAATGGTTTTCTAAACTCGCTAAATAATCCATAGAGATGCTAGAACTTGTTCTATTCCTCAACTTTAATGTGTCAAGAGTTTTTACATTGATATTTTCATCCCAAATTATCAAGTATATATTAAATTTGTTAAATTTAACAATGTCCACTTCAAAAATCATATATCATAATTTCTTAATTCACATAATAAATTAAACTCTTTGTTTTTATTAATTAAGGTATAGACGAGAACAAATTCCTAAGCTAAATGGATTCATAAAGGTAGCATATGTTCATCCATTTTTATGTTCATATTCTATTGAAAATATACCCTGTATCAAATAGCAAAAAACTCAATTTTGGTAATATGACAATAATGTTAACATGGATTCCAAATCATAACCCTAATTCACCAAAGTGTGGAAAGTTGTATAAACAAAATTTGCTTGATTGAAAATTTTCAAATTACACTATGGTTGGCAAAACTACAAATTACAATGAAAATAAAAAAAGTGGATGAAGCTTAAACATGGAAAAAGAACATTGAAATTAAAGTCATAATTCTCATAGATGATCATCATACATTCTTCAATTCTCAACTACGTTTATGAAGAAGTCTTTCCCTTCACAACCTTATCTTCTTCACCACCTTCATCATCAACTTTTGCTCCTTTTTCTCTTCTTCACCTTTGACTCCAAAAGGAAGTTTCTCCACACTTGCCACTATCTTTCTCTTTGTCGAAGGAAGCACTTTCGCCAACGAATTGGATCCGCAAGCTACAATATACACAATTAACATGCCTTTGTTCCCTCAAGGTATAGTGGTTCAAATTCCATTAAAGAGTTTCGAGGCAAGTGATTCAAATTACATTTAAAAGATTTCGAGGACAGAGCAATGTGTACTCTTTGACACTGACATAGTTCAAGAAAATTAAAAACAAAATGAATAGTAATTTACGATTTAAAAAACGTATCAAGTAAACAAACTAACTTATTAGTTAA
The DNA here is from genome assembly GCA_013389735.1 of Phaseolus lunatus. Classification (NCBI taxonomy): domain Eukaryota; kingdom Viridiplantae; phylum Streptophyta; class Magnoliopsida; order Fabales; family Fabaceae; genus Phaseolus; species Phaseolus lunatus. The sequence continues at coordinate 38,095,401 of CM023859.1, forward strand.
TGTTGTCTATACAAAAGATCAATGTAAAAAACAAATCTTTCTTCGAATACTTATTCTAAAATGATTAGAATTCGATATAAATGTTATCTATACTTTTAAAAACCCGAATAACTGTTCAATCTATAAATAAACTAATACGAAAAAAGCAATGTATTCATTATAACCTTTAAGTAGTCCGCACCATAACATATGAAAATTTCAATATACCCACAAATAAACCATTATAGCACTTGTAATTAAAATCCAAAAACCAATTCCTTAGGCCTTTTAGGACTGAAGATATTCAGCCATTTTCTTATTAATTTACCATACTTGTTTATAGGCTACAAGAAAGAATCGCCAAATAATTAAAAATAAGTTGGTAAAAAATAATTAATTCAGAGGACACAATTCAAAAAAGAAATCATATAAAAATCACAAATTTCTAAAAAGCTTTCTAAGTATTTTTAATTTTTATGATTAATAGGAAGCACTTATTCCAGAGCTATTTATAGTCTAAATATCATAACTTTTTCTGATCTTAAATTAAAGAAGACAGGGTCGAATATATTTGAGTACATGTATTTTATTAGCTAAAGTGGGAAGCCCTTCCCTAGTTAGTCAAAATATTATTCTCCGAGTAAGCTTTATTTATCTCCATACAAGTAAAGCCTTACGTGACTCAAAATAAATTAAAGATGTGTTTTTTAAATGGAACTCAACTTCCATGCACCGAAATATTTCTTGAATCACCACCACCCATTTATTCTGAAATAGGTTTTTCAGGATGTTAAAATTACATTCCGAAAAGCCATTCTGTGGAAGGTGACCCAAAAAATACGCGGAGTGAAGAAACAAACACCCTTTTTGGTAAGGAATGCAACCAACTCTTGTAAAACGACTATTTAACGAAGGTGTTGCTCCAACGAATAGCATTTACCAGAATTTTTTCAAAAACAAATTGTCTCTAACCAATGAAAAATTCCTAACATATGCACATTTTTTAACAGTCAGTGGCTTGGCTATACCACAGCTCAAATGTCCAAAGAATTTGTTACATTAAATGAATAAACAATATGGTTACAACACGTAGATCATCTTCCAGTGAGTCTGTGAAGTCATATCTGGAGATCATCCAATGAAGGTTCCTGTGCTGTTAGCATCTTCAATTTCTACAAGACGAAAGGCGGTATACAAGGGCGATTATACAAAATTGCAAAATAAGGAACACTCTTGACTTGAAGAAAAAGGTAAACATTTCATTACCGTAATATATTGTGCAGGATCGTCAATACTAGACGAGCCCAGAATAACTTCCCTCCTCAGCTTACCAGTAAGCTTGTGACAAGTCCTAAGCTGATGATTAAACAACGTATTAGACCAGAAAAGCTGAAACGGAAAAGAGTGAAAACAACTTGTTATCAAAGTATTGTTCAAACCTCAGATCTGGTCGCTCCACCAACAATGAATACAAATATTCGTTGCCCCATCTTCTTGAAATCACTGGATGCATGTCTTAACACCGGATCGCTATAGGCCAACAGAAAAAGATTAAAATTAAATTGAGCTTTGAAAAGGTAGGTCCTAGTATGCAATTCCAACAGATACTCATTAGTCCCCTACAAATTATCTAATAATAGCAAACTCGTATCGAACACAAGTACACAGCTCAGAAGCTGGGAAGAATACGGTGGTGGCAAACAGGGCTCATAAATGAAGAGGAAAAAAACGACTGATTTCATTAGAACTATTTATATTCATGACTTGTAATAAGGAAAAAAGAAAGTAAAACCTTGAATATCCGTCATCATCAGAGCCTCTAGGTTTAGCCCAAGTTGGTGTGCGCCTTGATCTCATCGAATGAGCAGGAGGATGGTGATTTACTGGTCCAGCTAAAGGTGTACCGTGGAAAGTTGGACTAGGGTCATTTAGACAAGGATAGTCCTGTTTCGACAATTCATTTTTGCTAACCTTTTCTATGAGTTCCTGAAAAATGTGAACCATTCAGTCACCAAATGAGGCTCTGAAAGCTTTACAAGATCATGATAGAGATAACGTTATAAATTTAAAATATCATAGCATGAAAACATGGTGTCCTTCTTTTCTTAATAATACGGTGAGACGAAGACCGTAAGACATAATAGAAAATAACCAGCAGCTGACTAAGTGCCCTTTCTATTCAAAACCTAGCTTGTAGAAACATTTAAATAACCGACTACATCTGATCCTTTAGGCCTTAGAAAAAATCATAGGCTCACTTATCATGCCAAAAGTTCATAAATAAATAAGGAAAGAAGATTGTTCAACCTTAGTTTTACATCCTCCCAATAAAAATTTAAAAAATTACATTTTATGTGGGGAAAATTTTCAACTCACTTAGTACCTCTATTATGGGATAAAAACGTGATAACTGCCACGTCTCCTCTTCGCCAGAACGATCTTTCCTTGCTGCACGCTTTTTCTGACAATTTAAAGAGACACTTTTAAGAAATAACTTAACACTGAAAAATAATATAATTTAAACTGTAAATTACCTTTACCTTGTGCATATCAAACTTCAGAGCAAAAGAACTGATCGAAGTCTTTTTGGTATCAGGTTCTCCCTCAAGCATTCTCAAATTATTTATTGCAATTGCATCATCATCTGTCAACCTTGCTACCTGAAAAAAAAAGTAAGGTTACAAAGATATTGCACAGTACCATCATTGATGACAGTATTTATTATTTGACATTAAATCAACAGCAGGAGGCAGTTGACACCAAATCTAAAGAAACTGCACCTTCATCAAATTCAGACCCTTTTCACCCTCAAATTTTTCGGGATAAATGGACGCGAGAATCATTAACAAGCGTAACTTATTTTCACGAGTTGTATCCTGCATAAATATGGTACTCGTAAGAATTTTAATAAGTAGAAAACAAAGTTTTATTTCTAATTTCATGACCATTTTTCAACAATAAAAAACTTCCTTATGCCGTCCACTAAGTTAGTATAAGGTACACCCTCTTCATTTGCCATCTTAGAGTTACTTACTTCATTTGTAGTCAAAAATTTGATCACTTCTTTAATTCCTGCATCTCCAAAAACAAGATCTTGCTCCAGCTGCCCTAGTTCCCGAAGTCCTGACTCCCTAATAATTCTGTTAATTTTTCCTGCAATCTGGACAACAAGTTCATCATTCATACACATGTATGAAAATCATGATCATAGTCCATTCCACTATTAAAATAAAATAAATTCATTTAAAAAATTAAAATCTAATGCCAATTGCTGAAAAGAAAATCATCAGAAATCTTATGCAGAAGGGCGTTGAGGGGTGGGGGGTTGTCTTTGCCATAATCTTAATGTGTAGGTGGATACCAAGACCAAGAATGGAAAATATGTTACCCAGCAAAATATTTTGGCTTCATTTATTTGACTGCAAGATAACTAAAATTTTGAATAGACATCAACTTTTAAGCAAAATACTGTTAAATGTTCACACTTCTAGCTCTAGTTAAATTGGGAAACAATTCTAATACTCGCAAAATAGAAATGAATTATCAAATTGATAAATCAAGGTTACCTTGTCTTCTATGCTGCTGCTGCTGCTCATAGATACACGATAGTACAGAGGAAATTATTAACATGGGAGAGGGTTAAACGTTTTTTGTCTCTATAAATTCTTAAATTTTGATCTAGTCCCTAATATCACCCAAATTTTGTCCATTCCATTTAACATTCTCATTCCCTCGACATAAATAAATAAAGGTAATTTCTTATGATGTCACTTTCCTTTTCTTTCTTTTTCTTTGTCTAAACAGGGAAATGGTAATAAGGGCAAAAACAAAACTCAAACAAATGCCCAACTAACTAACCTACATGCAACAAAAATATGGTATTACCTAAGTGTAAAATAAAAATTTCAAAAGGTGTACATTAGCACACCTTAGAAAGTCTCTTGCCGGGCTTCCAAGTGAAGATAGCACATTCTTTTTAAAAAGAAAAGCATATCATATAATAAAAGTATTTCTTGGAGAGGACATCATTGATTGCAATACAGCAGAACTGACCTCTACATGGAGGGACAGCTTGTCGATTTGCTCACTGTATTGTGGAAGTGCTTGAACCATCTTCTGTAAGTCCCTTGTCGACATTTCACCACTACCTCTAAATGAAATGCAAAGTTGTGTGAAGTTTATGATGACAATAACTAGATAATGCATAAATAGATCAATAACAGATCTAGGCTTAGTTAAATTTTACAAGGGCTAAACTATTTAATCAAGAAAATTAGTACGCCTCAGGTTATTTTTCAAATCAAGGACTTGACTATTTTACACTACAGTACACGGTATATGTTAGCTTTTAGAAGAATGGTCCTTGATTGGTATCAAATCCTTTATGAGCAAGTGGTCACAGTTTGATCCATTCATCTCTATTCCTTTAAACAGAAAAATCGAATCTTAACACAAGGTTAAGTGGGCTTGTATATTCTCCATGCTTTTAGCCCAAAGAGCTCTTGCAGGAATGGGTGTGTCAACTGATATAAAAATATAAGAAAAATGCTATAAATGGTATAGATCTGAATGAAGAAAGGTGAAAATTTGAGTTTTTTTAGTATCATGTTTACTTTTCAACTTAGCTGTTTCCCCTCTACAACAATTATTAATTATTAGGCATTCATGATAAAGTTTTAAATCGTGCAACTCGGCCATGCAAAAATATATTTTCAGATAATGTTTAGATAAAACTACGTGAGTGACAAAATGATAAGAGTAAAAGAAAATAAAGAGGGGTTGAATGTCCAATGGGAAGTTCAAGAAGTGATGAAGGTAGTTCTCTTCAATTCAACCCACATTTTGGACAGCAACTAAACAAGTTCAAACCGATCAAATTATACACTCACACGGTCCAAATATCAATGTGAAATGGTATTCAAATGTGATAGTTGTGGTAAATAGAGGTGTGACTACTGACTCTAATATTTAAGGGTGATAGATAAACAGAAGCATCAACACTATGTGTATGTGCCCCAGCACGCCCGTACACATACAGAAAAAAAAAAAAAAAGAGTTTCTTTTGAACATGGCTAGACCATTATGCATAAAAAACAATAAAATTTGCATATTGCCACAAGTCATAAAAAGCTTGGGATAAGAATTACAAAATTAGACTATATTTTACACCAGTAGTACAATTAGGTGAAAATCAATATCCTTTTAGATCACAATATGTCAATGATGAAAACTTCAAACAAAATTAGGACTGACCTTGAACCATGTTGGATTTGTGCAGCTTTGTTCTTTGAAATGAAGCTGGTCATCTTCTCATGCAGTCGTTCACTAGCCTGGCAAGGCCATCAATATCATGTTGCTAATTGGTAAATAGAAGGGATGACCCTAAATAGTAAACAATAAAGCCAACACTACAAGCACCAAATAAAAAAGCACGACATACATCTGCTATATGCGCATGACGAAGTTCAACCCATATAGGATCATGATCCTCCAAGAGAACCTCTTTTCGCTCAGGTGGACCACCAGTCTTGCTAGGAACCTTAAGAATACAGTAGATTTGCATCCATAACAAGAAAGTGAACATAAATTAGAGGGGAAATTGAAATTGTAGAATACCTCATGAACAAATTTATTTCCCTCCATATTCAACAAATCATGGCACATGGCATCATATGTCCATTCATGTATCAGAGGAGCAATCTACATATCCAGAAAAGCATCCCTGTTATAAGCAATATAATAACATTTTATTGAAATAATACAGGTACATGACTGGAAAACGAAGATAAGAAACCTGATCAATTGTTCTATCAATGATGAGCAACTCGCAGGTCTCAGTCTGAGGAAAATTAGGTATAGTTTTTTTATATTTCATAAGACAGTCCCAGACACCAGCAGCAAGTTTTGTAGGAATAAGATCATGGAAGGTAGTCATTGTGGTTGCATCTAGGGACTTCGCGGCACGAAAGCGGACAAAAGGAAACTCCTAGAAAGATGATTACATAATAGAGAAGGGTTCTCAATCTTTGTTTGAACAATTAAAGATTATTAATTACAACTTTTGAATTTCTATCACAAAGAGCAAAGCATTGACTACATACTCTTAATGAAGCAAAAACAGTAGCAATTCGAGAAGCCATCACATTTAAACATGCAACTGCTTTTCGATTATTCTCCTCATCCCCAAATAGCTCCTCTAAAGCTCTTTCATTGTTTGTAATGAAGCCCTATATTATCATGAGAAAGAATACCAGCAAAAGAATGAGGACACAGAATAATGGGATGATGATGAGATTAGAGATTGACAAATAAATCCTAAAAAGCATATTTATGAAGGCTAATATATTTTCCCTTAGGGGAAAGAACCTCAACAAGCAGGTTTCACGAAGTTAGTGTTACAACAATGTAGCTCTACAATCATTTTTTCTGTTGGTGGTGAGATATTGTAAAGGCAATATGCATGAATGATTAAAATTGCCAACTTGCACACAATATAGGATTTCCAATCCACATATCACATAGTACTTCCAATTTTCGTTAAAACATTGATTTACTTACTACTAGTAATCCTTCTAATTTTACAGATGCAGCAATAAAAAGATTTTGTTTGTTCAATTCATTTAGCATTGAATAACAAACTTTGTATCTGAACTCTGAGGAAGGTTTTCTTCAACAGCTAACAAATTCTAATCAATTTAACTAAAAGAACATTGTCTGTCACTTGACACTCTCATTCATGGCTTTTATAACTATAGAAATAAGGCACAGATCTTCTATAATCAAGAATGTCAAGATTATACATGTATTATTAGAAATGCTTATACTTATTCTTGTATCATATATTTATTATTTGAAAATATCAAATATCCTCTATTTATTGTATTGATTCTGATTTCTCAATATAAATATAGCACTCATGTTGTCTTAGAAACATAGGTTTCAGCTCAACTATTTCCTATAGTTTAACAATGGCTATGTGGAACTGAACTGGACAAACGTGTGTTGCAATCCAACATGTCATAAATTTTGAAAACTGCTCAGATGTGGCACAGATTTTGTTACAGTCTTGTTGCAGATTTAGAAGTGTCATAATTATAGAAATAAGATTTAGATCTTTTATAATCAAGGACATATCTTATAAACTTTAAGAATCCAGAATATCTAGATTATATATCTATTATTAGGAATTTTGTATTTATTCCCTATCATATCTTTATTATTAAAGAATATCATATCTCCTCTATTTATTGTATTGATTCCGTTTTATATCAATATAAATAAAGCAGTCTCAGAAAACACGGTTTCAGCTCAATTCTCTCTACTTCCTTTAGTTTAACAAGGAGAAATAGTTTGTATTTATGCTAATAATAATAGCCTATTTTTAGGAGATTTCCTTATCTAACTTTAGATTTAGCTGAATCTTCTCCTTATCTTCAACCAACCTTGTATTTATATATTTTCATACCCCTTCTACATATCAATCAATCAGAAAATACAGCTTTTCAATTCTTTTATCTAATTTCAATGAAAACAAAAGGACAGTAATTTTATTCATTTGAAAAGTGATGACACAATGACAGTCATTGAAGACTACGGTGATCAAGCAGTGAAATAGACTACAAATGTACAACCACATACCTGAGTGTCTATGGTAAAATACTCCAAGTTCATCTACATTGAAATGAGGTAACAAAATGCGAATAAGAAAATTTTGAATTTTTGGGGGAAAATTCAGTTTCCATGTAGATCCAAAATAAAATAAAATCTCACCTCTCTTAGAGCACCTATACGAGGCAACACTTGCGCATCTTTTTTAATTTCCATAACCAATTCTCTGGCAATAGGTGAACTAAAGAAAACAAATGCCCTACAAACCCAGAATAAAAGAGGATTGAAAGCCAATTAGCAAAAGTCAACATGAACTTGCACTCAAAGGAGATATAGAAAGATCACATACTTCCTGTACAACGGTTTCCTTCCAGACATGTCTGACAAAAACATAGTTATGCTGCCAACAAAAATGAACAAGGAAATCATTAGGCATGGAACAATTCTACAAAAGCCTACTGCATATAGGTTAACTTAAACCTCCACCAAAGCTGAATAGGACCATTTTACAGCCACAAAAGTTCAAAATATTTATCATTTAACTTGCATATTTGTGCGTAAGTAAAAGGGAGAGAAAAGTGACAGAGTGATAGAAAGAATAACAATAAAATAGTTATGTGTCATGATACATTTTGTAGATAAGAGAAAATAAATAAAGTATAATTCATGAAATATTAAAAAGTAAACACAGGCAGGAAGTTAAACAAAGAATCAGATCCATAAAGAATAAAATAAAGAGTTAATTGCAAGAGAATATAAGAGACTAAAGGAAAAAGAAAGTAATACTCTCAAATTTAGAACCCTATAATCATTGAGATTTTATGTTCAACCAGGAGATAGGGAATTATACTAACAAGAATTACTTTTCGCATGTGTATAGACATTAGAGAAATACTTCAAAAGAGACTCTGAAATATAAATACCAAAATAGACATGCACAACAAAATTAATTACACATTTTCAATACATTAATGCTAAAACTGAAAACTATCAACAACAGAATCTCTCCTTTTGTTTTCTAAGCCAATATTAACACAATCACTTCTGTACAAGTATTTTTCACATGTTGCCAAACAATAATCTTCAGCATGAGGAACTTCAATTTTTCCTGTAGAACTAACAAAAATCATGCAAAAAGCAACCATGACAGACCAACAGAAAAATCAGCTTCTAAGTCCTCTTCTATTGTGCTTCTGATCCATGAGCAAATTAATTAAAGAGAAATCATTAAATATGCCACCACAAACATGAGAAAGGACAAGTACTTCTCCTTGGTTGGTTGTATGAAGTATATAGCATCCATGGCGGGCAACGGCTGCCTTCGCTTGTATATGTCTTCAACCACTACAAATATAAAAACATATTACACCGTCTAAGAATTAGAACTAGTGATGCAAAATATGGGTTATGAGATAACTATCTTCCATAAACATGTTAATTAAATCCAATCTAAGAAAAATATTTCTTTAAAGGAATGATTGATGTTCATTAAAACATATAGCTGAACAAGAAGTGTAATTAAAGCACAAAGCTTCAAGTTTGACAAGGGTGAAAACATCTATGTTACAATTAAATTTCTGAAGGCACAAAAATAGCATCAAATCTTAAAATCAGAGGCAGCTAATGCTGAATGGAAAGGAAATAACTCCCCTTGTTCAGAAGTTAGAAGCTTTATGAAGGGGGATGTAATATAGGGAATCTGTTAAACTACATTTCCCACTAAATTGGAATGTGAACCAAAGTAGAATTAATTAAATTTTTATAATGGCTGTATTAAAACTTTAACTTTTCCTTTCTTGTCTGGTTAATTATCCAAACAAAAGGAAGAAACTCCGTTCCATTTCATTTTTCCCCTTCACTTCCCATTTTATTTGGATTCTTTCCTTTCCATTCCAATATCAGCGATTAGTACGTGAAGAATCAAATTACTCCCACAGTTCAAATGTCATATAAAAAGGAATGATATCATACATAGTTGAACAAAGTAAAAGGTGCAATCATACTCCTTCATTTATAATTAAATTATTTTTCTACAAGATGAATACAATAGAAGAACATGGAACACCTTGTTATCTATATATTTACCACTCCACCAGTTTTGTCATTACTGGTACACTCAAAATCCTGAAGCTAGAAAGGAAACAAATGTTCTTTTGTTAACTCTTCTTGTTTAGGTAACTTTTTCTTTTAATTTTTAGTAGAGGGAAAGTGCAGGCAAAAGAAGAAGTATTAGATACAACAAACTAACAGAAAATTAACCACGTTTAAAAGATCTTAAATATCTTCAATAGCATATATTCAGCATGAATTCTTTGGAGGATAAGTAACCATTTTACATTTGAATATCAGAGAATAACTCAACAACCATGGTATTCAACCCAAATCGGAGAAATTAATAGAAGGTCTTCCACAGACAGTGGACAGAACAAACACGGTTAATCAAACTTGTGATTCTTACATGAAACGCCTTCATCAGTGATATCAGCCATCTTGCAAGAATGAGACATTATCTTTACAGTGAGTTTGTCCATTATTAGTACCTGCAAGAAAGCAGCTCATGAACCAATACAAGATGGTAAACAAATGAAGCATGATGTTTTTAGTTGTTTTCAAGCTCAAGCAGGTTCCTTGAAAAAGAAATGAATGTGTGTGAATTAAAACTCTAGACCACTTCATCATCACTCTAACACCATGTAATGAAACCAACTATTGCAAAAGATTATGCTATCTAATAAAGGTTCACGAATGGTTTCGAAATTTAACACTCCTACACCAAAGCATATAAGAAAAATACATTTAAAGGAAAGAACATTACAGAGTCCTAAAATCACTCTACATACATAGCAAGGAGAGTACACTGAGCAGAAACACGTAATAGAAATCCCAAAAAAATTATTATTTACTCCACAGCAGTGATAAATTAAAGATAATAAAGAGCTCGTCCCAATAAACTGCTAAATGTCATTGTTTAAAGGATTAGTGAGCCGGAGGTTGGTACTGTTCTATAACCATGTTAAGAAGAGAGAAACCAAGAAGGAATATAATGAATTTTGTGTTTTGTACACATGAGTATTCTTATTTATAACGAAGAGACATACTGACTAGAAAAATGGACAATTTATAACATATAGTAGGTGCACAAAAATACGACCTTATAAGTAGGTTTTGTGAGATTGAGTTAAGCTTAAAGTCTATTTTCTAAGATAGTATCAAAGTCTATCCTAACAATATTTATTAGATCTATGGTATTACCCATTATTGAACCACTATTAAACCATCCATAAATATTTAGTCTCACACTCAAAATGTTTAGTCTTCGGTGCGAAGAGGTGTTTGGAAATTCCATATTGACTACAAATATATGACCAAATTATGGTATATAAGTGGGTACAAACCTCATCTTACAAACCGATTTTATGAGATTGTATTAGGCTTCAAGTTTACTTTCTAAGAATATAATAATGGGAAATATTTGGTAAGATATTTTCCTATCATATCATACCTCCCAATTTAATGCAATCAAATCACATCTTTAACATAATCAAATCATGTCTCTAACAGTCATAACAGACAACCTTGTCTCCAACCTCATCCCCCATTTCTCTATCACACACTAATGTCTCATTTTCATTAGTTTTTTCAAGCTTTCATCATGTACCCCTCGTCTAAGAACATATATTTGGGTTATGTTTGGTTTAGGAAGGAAAGTGAGAGAAAAGAAAAGGAGTTAAAAATTTACTTCCCCTTGTATGACTTGTATAGAACGCATAGGAAAAAATATGGGTAAAATGACATAAATGCCTACATAAAAAAATAATTTGTGATAAAAATAAGTCATTTGCGGTTTTTAATTTACAAAAGCTTTCATATTCTGTTCTTTCTAATTTAGAAAGAAACACTTCTTTTGTGGGACCCATAATTTTTTCTTTACCCTTTGTACTTTGAAAGATTTCAAAATGTGTCATTTTCCCTTTTTTTTCCTTACAAAATCATTCCTCTTATTTTCAACTAAACCAAACAGATGATATAGTAAAAAAGGCACAGTCGTCAACCTCTGCTGCTCAATAGTTAATTGTAGTACAAAATGTACAGAAAAATGATAATTTTTTCACAACAATCCCACTTGAAACTATGCTAAGCTGATAACTAGTAATTACTTGGACATGCAGCACATAGCTATAGATCCAATGAATTGAGAAATCATTCCAAAAACATGATTTAGCTAATCGAGGGTTTATACGAGGTGAAATACTTAATAGATTTGCTAAATCTGCCATTTGTCCAATCATCAGCATCATAAAATGAAATTTCTGCTAAAAGTTCCTAGAATGAAACTGCAGACTAAAGCCAAAATAGGCAGAAGGGTGGTCCATCTGTGTCTATGGTGAAGTAAAAAAACTTAGGCAGAATTCATTTCACTAACAGCATCTTATACCTTCCATGTAGATTTTGAATCCCCTGTTTTTGCTGACCTGAGCATTTCATGTAATAATCCTGCAGAAAGTTTCCCATTAACAGAATTTAAGAATAATCAGATCAGAAAGCAATTGGTCAAGGTTAAATTTTAAGCAATTTACGATTAAAATGTCAAAAGAAAAAGAAAAATTACAAACATATGTAATCCTTGCAAAGGAATTACTGACTTCAAATATCTGTATTATTGAGTTTAAAACTTTTATTCAGTCCATCAGCTAGAAGGATAAAATGGTGCTATATTGAGTTTGGTGAGTTTATATAGAATGTACAGTATCAAAGTGATCTCTAACTCTTTAAAGAACTATGAACATTATTTCAAGCAATTTCATTCATCTCGTAGTTTCCTCTTCAGGGATTCATAAGTAGATATGCAGTTAGAGAACAAATGTGATGCACAAGAAAAAACAAAATGATGATCGACTAAAGAAATGAAAAGCATAAAAGGCCAACAAACAAGAAAAACACATAAATTACCCAAACCTTGTATTTTCTGAACATGTTTGCTAAAAGGACCCGTCTAAAATAATTATGATCTACACACCATAAGGACACTAGGAATAAGGAAGACCACTTCTATCTTGAATGGATACAAAAGACACATTCCAAAGCAATTTACGCTAGAGTAAAACGAGCTCTTTGTTCCAGAGAGACAAATTGCTCAATAGCAAGAAATTGTCCCAAAACTCTATCATTCCTCTCTAACCATAAGCACCAAGTAAAACATACATACTGCAATAATAGCCTCGTCCCACTAAGCAAGTCAACTACATGGACCACATGACACAATTCAGCCCAATTAAAGACCAAATTGATACTATTTACCTTGAGATTCCAGTTATTAACTTCCCCTAATGTCTTCTTAGTCTTTGTCAATTCCTTTTTCACAGGATTACAAACCATGCAACCTACTCCCCTAACTGGTGCTTCCAGTGGCCTTCTTTGTAGGTGTTCAAACCAGTTAACTTAATCATGCTATACCAATATTTTCTTGTAATCGCATACATTCATTTTGTAACATAAGCCATCTTAACATTCTAATTTCTACTACTCTCACCTAGCTGCCCAAAAAACTTACTCTCTTCAGTTTTCCCAAAACCCCTGACAAGGCATTTCAAAAAGTGCTCCACCAAACTTAATCAACAGATCCAGCTTTGAACAAAAATTACCAAACAACCTAAACAGCAAATATGTGGCAGCTAGAGAGCATAAAGATAAATGTCTAAAAGTCTCAAATCGAAGAAAAACACATAATGTCAGCATTTAGTGAGAGGTCAGTGTGTTCATCCAAAACCAACAAAGAAAGACTTGGCATAGAAACGTGAGCTTAGATTTCTAAAAGGAGATTACGGGAAGGAATGAATTAAGAACCAGAACTTCGCTTCCAAGAGTACATCCCAAAGAAGTCTAAAGTACAAATTTTAATATCCAATAAGAAATACGGTCAAATAGACTCAAGCAAGGCAATTCAGACCAGTGAAGAGTCAAAAAAAAAACGCTGATAAAGTTCCCCAAACAAAAGAAGCTTCAAACGGTTCCTATTTTTAACACCACAAACCATAAAGATCATTTCTGTCAGTCATATTTCCATGAATCTATGAATATTATGACACAGAATAATAGTCTCACATACAGAAGTCCGATTCTTAAACATATCTGTAGCAATATCCTTTGACAATTACCTTCTACATTCATTAAGGCAGAACATCATATCAAACAGACTAGCATTAACCTCGTATTTCTTGCAGCTTGGGTAAATTCATCGGTGAAAAGAAAAGCAGCAATTTTCATCCCAAAAAGAAAAGTGAAGAAACTAGATACTAATGGTTGAAAAACACTCTTAGCAAATTCCTAGCTCCTGGATTAGAAGATCCCGATCCCCATTAGTTACAATCTTCGCAGATTTCCATAACCAATTTAATCCGTTGCTCACCATTACCACAACACAAGAGGCCACAGTGCCAGCACGCTTCACATTTTAACGCACCAGCGGCTGACTTGCATTCAGGTGCTCTATCATTTAGCTGTTAACACTCCCAAAAGATAAAACATACACCAAGGGCAAATTGTATTTTATTCACCGAGATCAGAACCAACGAGTAAGAAAATACGCAATAAGCGTATAGCCTCCTTTAACAGAACCAATAGCGAAAAGAGAACCAAGCAAAAAGAGTTTGACTAGCTTACAGATACTTGAAGTGATTCGGAACTTAATGCGAATTGATGAGAAAAGCGAATTGGGAATCAAATTAACTACAAAAAGGGAGAGATACTTACGCTCGCGGCTAACTTGTTTGAGACTTCGGTAGTCAGCGCCATAGGAGGAGGAGGAGGAATCGGAATCCGACATGGACATCGCGACGACGGACTCTGTGCCCTAAACCTCAATCGTTGATCGATCGCGAACGGAGAGAGATCGCCGGCAAATCGGAGAATCTGATCAGGCTGCGAGCACAGAAAGCAATAGAAACGGAAACGGTTTCGTGAATTTCACTAGAATGAAAATGGCGAGGGAAAGGAAAGAGGGACACCGGAGGAGCTAATTGACGAGAAGAATGATAAATAGAAGCAAAGTAACAGCATTACCGAGAGTTTAAGAGAGCATGACGTGTTGAATGGTGCAAAGTTTGAAGGAGTTCCAATTCGTGAAGGCCAGGGTCAGAGACGAAGAAATTTCGCAGAAGCGGAGTGGACCGATTGAGGACGAGGTCCTGAACCGGAACCGCATGTCGCTGAACCACCAGTGGGACCCACCCCTAACGCCAACTCATTCCGCTATCATGCGCCTAGGTGTACAAGTTACAACTGCCTCCCTTGTTATTATGGTCACATTCGTTTACTTTTTTTTCACCCAATTTGTTAATATTTCTAGGGAAAAGAGATATGATTGCTCATCGTATCTCATCTCAACAACCTTTTTCTTTTGTGCGTGGACATTTTGTTTTTCAGTTTTCTTTTTGAGAAAATTTAGGGTGGGAAACGGTGTAGACTTACTAACTTCGTAAACTTGGTAAAACCCTGTACGTTTAAACAGTAATTTCCTAAGTTTATATTTATTTTATCCTTCAAAAATTGATGAAGACTGAATTCAGTAATATGTAAGCACTTTTTCACATCTCTTCCTTTGCAGTGATCCAAAAGAAATGGTTGACTATAAGAATTAATTAGACTTGAATTAAAATTTTAAAGAATAAAAAAGTTAGGATAAAGTATCTTTCTTAACTATTTAATACAAAAATAAGAATGTGACGCCAAGAGATTTGTCACTCTCACATTCTTTTTGAATTAGGCATCATAATGGATACATGTAGTAGCTATTCACTCTGTCTTTTATTTATTTATTTATATATATATATATATATATATATATATATATATATATATTCTTACAGTGAAAATGTTTATTTAAATCATTATTTTTTAAGGGTGACAAAATGGACTAATTCAAATCATTATTTTTTAGTAATGGCATATATGGACTAGTTTATCCCGTATAGACCACTTTCATGTTTGATCTGTAAAAAGCAGATCGGATTAGTCTGTCTCATACAAGAAGTGCAAGTTCATTTCACTAACCCATCTTGTGCCAACCTACCTAAAAAAACAACTTTAAAAATTAAAATTTTATTAATTATAAAAAAAACTTATTTTTGCTGCTAAAAAATTAAAATTGTATCCTATTTCAATTCATTAATTAAGTTAAAAATATGGATTGAAATATGAGGGTTGTTAGAATGTTTGATTAAAAATAATTAAAGTTTTGTTTAACATCTATTTTTCTTTTATATATATATATATATATATATATATATATATATATATATATATATAAATGTATAAGAATATCTTATCAAAGTTTTGTTACGAATTATTTAAAGAAAATTACTAAATTTTTAACTATCTTATTGAAATTTTTTCTTTATATATATATATATATATATATTTAACAAATTTTAAGTATAAAATTTTACTAGAAATTAAATTCACTATCACTCTTAATATTAACTCCTTTAGATGTTTAAAATAAAACATTTCTTTTTTTTAGTACATTAAATTCAAATTTTTTAAAATAAAACAAAATAAATATCACATTGTAATAATGAGTGACTGAAGTATGATTTCTTTTGTAGAATAAATTTTTTATTTATTTATGTGGGTCAACGGGTCAACCTGTCTCATTGTTAACCTGTGCGAACTGTGGGTTATGCATGATAGACCTAAACGAGTTAGCAGACTAGATTAATGAGTCCGTCCCACACATTTTAGTAACGGACTTCAAACCGACCCACCTAACTCGTCCCACATTGTCATCCTAAATTTATTTCTCCCTATTACACCACACTAGTATTTTAAATATTATAGTTAAATAAGAAAGATTCCTTAATGACCCATGCTACAAATTAAGTTGTTCACTAGATTTTCGTTACAAAAGTTATATTTAAAATCATAAGATTAAAATATGAGTTCTACAAATATATCGATGTGACAATAAATTTAAAAAATTAATTTATTATATTTTTAATATTAAAAATTATAAATATTTTTAAATCAAAGTGTAAAGTAAAATTTCTTAATAATTTTATATAAAACAACTTCTAATACATGTAATGCAACCTTTTAAGATACAAATTTAATGTTTAATATTTGCATCTCACCGAGTCGTATCATACGGTTCTGAGTGAATCTTGATTAAGATTGTTGACAGAATACTTTCAAATCACGTAATTGACATAGTTTTCATAGATCCTAATTGTTCTTACAATAGGTTGGAAATGTCCAAATTTTCCCTTAAGCACTCTAAGTTATTGTTGATCCTAATTGATAAATCGTACGATTTTCGATCTTCGGTCGGTGGAGGTGGTGTACATTTGTTTTAGTTTATGTACTTATTTATAGGATCATAATAAATCTATAACATTAGATTGAGATTAAGGTAGGTTATTGAATTAATCTTTGAATTTTATGTAAAATTTGGTAACATGATTACATTAATAATGTGTTAAGAGTCTTTGGAAACTATATGGTCACATCAACTCATGGGTCCTTGGTCAACGAGACCCCTCGAATTCATCCCGAGCGTTGACCATCTCAGCCAAACTCTGTTCCAACCCCTTCATCTTAACCAACATTTGGGACTCATTGTGTTGGAGTGAGGAATAGTCCTTCTCCAAGTCCATGTGTATGGTTTTCAACGATCTCAACTCCAAAGCATATAGGTCCCTGTCGGCCTCCGTCACCTTAAGCCTACCCTAAAGGCCAAAGTTTGCCTCAAGAGCAACCTTCAGGGAGCTGGAAGAATCAGCAAGCTCTTGCTTCAATTTTTCCATCTCTACGGGAGAAGCCGAGATGACTCTTATTCAATAGATCTCGCAAGTACAAGGGCACGACTCTGGAACTCAATACAAGTCGAGAATAACTCGGCAGTAGAAGCGACGACCACCTACCCTTTCTCTGAGAGCGAAAGTAAGCACAATATCGCCTTCGACACCTTATAATTGTTTCCTACCAAGGTCGCGTCAAGGCAGAGTTGGTACCACTTGGAGATGGACGAGATGAACGAGGCCTATTCGATGATCTCCGGGGGGACCTTGGAGATTTCTTGGTTCTACTTTTTTTCTTTTTCCTAGCCGGAGAAGGAGGACAAATATCAATAATGGGTATGGCAACAAGATCTAACCAAAGAGGATTCAACATAGCAGTGGACGAACCCTCGTTAGACCTCCTTCCCCTATCTTGATTCTCCAATATTGACGGAATTATGATAGCATGGAGCAGACATCGGGAGCATACTCCGTTCTGACGCCTAAAATATATAAAGAAAATTCAACAAAGTTAATACCAACTAAGACAAAGCAGGCTAAAGAAAAAATGGATACCATTAAAATCCACTCATCGGTGGGGAGAGCCGTAAATGGTGATAAGCTTTTGGGTAGGCAACTTCCACGGCAGTTCAGCAAATATCTTGAATATCACTTCGTCCTCGGTGATCATGGAGGATCTTGGTCATGATTGATAACGAGTCAAATTCCGGCTCCAATAAAATGAAAACCTCAGATTATTCTCATCATTGAAGAAATACCGAGAACCACTCGACTCTACAAAAATTTTAAACATCTCATCCTTAACATTTTGTAAAAAGGGGTGAAAGGGACAAAAAGGCAAAACCCAGATTGACTCACTGAGGATACCCAACATATTGAGTCCACATGCCCGCTACTATAATAATGAAGAAAAGATTATGGGGAAGGTTTTAAACGCAACATATCGTACACGAGGCAGAAAGCCCGCAACAACGTCCTCGAGTTAGGATAAAGTTGCATTGGAGCAACATTCAAAATCCGCAGTACACCCATTATAAACTCATAGAAAAAAAAAAAAAAAGAGAATACGAAAATTAATAAAAAAAAAACACGAATAAATAAATAAAAAATTTAGACTGAATCATTCCATAAATTTGGTATGATTTTGTAGAACCGCAAACCTAAGAAAATAGATGCTAAATTTTTAATGCAAAAATTATATATAACAATACATATAACATCATGTTTGTTAAAAAATTAAACAAAGTAACTTATTATAGATTATATAGTATTTACAGTATCTAACTATATTTAATTCTTATATATTTAATGTTGGTCAAAAGTTCTCCTATGAGAAAAAAAAAAAAAATAACGCAGTATTGACTATAAACAACATCCATATCAATGATAAAAAAAAATACAAATATCAATTAAGAAAATATAGTTCACATTCCTAAAAAACAGCCTCTTCAATATTGGAACAGGAAAACCTATTTAATATAAAAAAAATAAAATGACCTACAACCATAACAAACAGAATAATTCCAGCAATTTAAATAAAAAACAATCCCAAAATCAATAAAAACAATTAATCAATATAAATGAATAAGTTGTGGTTACAATAATATTTGCTTACTAAGTATGAAAAAAATGAAAATCTTTCAGCCAAAACAAATTAAGTACAAGACACATAAACATGAGAATAAAAAAAATATCAAATTCTTAATTTTTGTAGATAAATTTAAAATGATCTAATATTAAAAAATCAGTGTTATAAAGTTATAATTATTTGTTGAAACTATTTACTTAACAAGGAAAATTTTGTCACAAACATTTTAAATTATCTATCAAATTAAATTAGACATAAATTTTTCAAATTCGAATTGCAAAATGATATTTGCCTAAGTACGCAAAAGGGTGAAAACGGATATCCAAAAGCCGAACCATAGTTTAGCGGGAAGCCACGGCGTTTATTTACGGAGGCGACAGAAGCTAAAAACCGGTTCTTCTTCCTGTGCTCCGACGACAGTAGATAGACGCCGGTAACAGCTCTGTTTTGCTTTCAAGCGAAACGACAGCGACGTATTCATCACTATGCGCGTTGTTACCGCCGCCAACTCTCTCAAATCACTCCACAGCCTCCACTTTCTCAGAGTCACCTCTTCTCTCCCCCTTCCGTTCAAGGGTAAGCCAAACATCTCTTCCAATTTTCCCATTTTTCATTCTTCGATTCCACACTTAAGATAAAAACGATGATTAATTAGTGTGTACTTTTCCCCAGACAAACAGCACTTTGAAACACCACCACACAGCGCCACCAATTCACCGGATAATGATCACGTTGGACAGTCAACACTAGCGATGGACCTCGCCTCTCTACTCGAGGAACCGAAGCCGAAACCGAAACCGAAACCCAAGAGTCGGATGGAGCTTAAGCGGTTTCTCGAGCTCCGTATAAAAAAACGGGTCAAGGAGCATCACGCCAATGGCAAGTTCCAAGAACTTTTGAAAACCGTGATTTCCAACGCAGAAACCCTTCGCGATGCTTACAACTGTATCAGGATAAACTCGAACATTCTCGACGCGGCTTCGATTTCGAGCCACGACGCTTCCTTTTTGGATGACCTAGCTGAAGAGCTCGGGAAAGGGGATTTCGACGTGTGTGCAAATACGAAGTCGTTCTCGACGAGGAGAGGTTCTGTGAACAAAGAGATATTAGTGCTTCCCAATTTGAGGTTGAAGGTTGTGCTGGAAGCGATGAGAATAGCTCTGGAGGTTGTATACAAGCCACATTTTTCGAAGATCTCGCACGGCTGCCGGAGCGGGAGGGGCTGCGCCGCCGCCTTGAAGTACGTGTGCAAGGGTGTTTTGAGTCCTGATTGGTGGTTCACAGTGCTTGTGGTTAAGAAATTGGATGCTGCTGTGTTGGAAAAGCTGATTTCCGTAATGGAGGAGAAGATAGAAGATCCTAGTTTATATGGTTTCATTCGGAGCATGTTTGATGCTGGAGTGTTAAATCTCGAGTTTGGGGGTTTTCCTAAGGGACATGGTCTCCCGCAGGAAGGGGTTTTATCCCCTATTCTGATGAATATTTACCTTGACCTCTTTGACAGTGAATTTTGCAGGCTGTCGATGAAATATGAAGGCATAGGCGGTGGAGGGCTAAATGAGCGAGACAGGTCTGGCTCCGTCTTACGCGATTGGTTCAGGAGACAGTTGGATGGAGATGATGTTAGGAAGAGTTCTGGTGTGAAAGTTTACTCTTGTCGCTATATGGATGAGATGTTTTTTGCGGTTTCTGGTTCCAGGGATGCTGCTGCTAATTTTATGTCTGAGGTCCAGAGTTATTTGAGGAGTTCTTTGCTGTTGGATGTGGGTGATCAAGCAGATGTATTGCCCTGTGATGGGTCTCATGGTATCCGGTTTTTGGGAATTTTGGTGAGAAGAACAATTAGGGAGAGTCCTGCTGTAAAAGCTGTTCACAAGTTGAAAGAAAAAGTGGAGCTATTCACTTTGCAAAAGGTGGAGGCGTGGAATTATGGGACAGTTAGAATTGGGAAGAAATGGTTGGGTCATGGTTTGAAGAAAGTTAAGGAATCAGAAATCAAGCATTTAGCTGATAGCAGCTCCCTCCTGAACAGAGTTTCCTGTTTCCGTAAGTCTGGAATGGAAACTGACCATTGGTATAAGCACTTATTGAAGATATGGATGCAAGATGTTCAGGCAAAAAATGTCAATAGCGAGGAAAGAATCTTATCTAAATGTGTTGCAGAGCCGGCTCTTCCTCAAGAGCTAAAAGATTCCTTTTATGAATTTACAAAGCAGGCAGAGCAGTATATATCTGCTGAGGCAGATTCTATTCTCAAGCTTTTGCCAAATAATAACAGCTCAACAGAACAACCTATGGCAAAAACCGAGACTATTGCTCCTATCAATGCCATAAAAATGCGTCTACTGAGATATGGATTAACAACAACCAAGGGATACCCCCGGTCTGCTAATTTGCTTATAATGCTAGATACAAATGAAATTATTGATTGGTTTTCAGCGATTTCTTGCCGCTGGCTGAAGTGGTATGAAAATTGTGCTAACTTAGAAGAGATAAAGCTCTTGATTACATATCATGTTAGGAAATCATGCATTCGTACTTTAGCAGCAAAGTATCGGGTACATGAAACTGAGATAGAAAAGCGGTTTAGTGAAGAACTTGTCAAGATTCCATCAACACAGGAAACGGAGAAGGAGGTGACAAAGGAAGCATTGGATGTTGAAGCTTTTGATAATGATGAGGCATTAATGTATGGAATTGCTTCTAGTGGTGTGTGTTTATTGTCTCTAGCAAGAATTGTTACCCAGGCAAGACCATGTAATTGCTTTGTAATTGGGTGCTCATCTTCAGCACCTAGAGTCTATACTCTACACGTAATGGAACGGCAGAAGTCTCCTAGCTGGAAGACTGGATTTTCACCTTGTATTCATCCAAGCTTGAATAAAAGGCGACTAGGGTTGTGTAAGCAGCATTTGAGGGATTTGTATCTTGGTCATATATCACTTCAGTCCATTGATTTCAGTGCATGGAAGCCATAAATTATATTTTTAGATTTCTCAAGATGTTTGGATTTAACTCGCTTACTACTGTTCATTGATGAGATGAAAGTGCCGTTGAAAATGAGGTGTGAGATGGTATCCACTACTTTCTTCTTACCAGCAGATTTTCTTAAAGCACAAAGGTGATTCTTGGTCCTTCGTTATTGAGATTTTTATTTTAACTAATTGTTCTGCATCTATTTATTTTAGAAGGCATGAAATCATATATTGGATTGTAGGAGCTGGCTTTATAGGGTTTTTAATGTCATCCTAATCTAGATTTATTTTTGGAACCATATCACTGCACCCTATATCATCTTTCAAATTTTCCAAAACTTCCCTATATGGATTTGAAAATCTGAAATTCAAAAAATATAATTTAAAAGTCAAAATTTCATTCTGGAAAAGAAAATTTAAATGCAACAAATACATTATGGAAAAGAAACTCCATAGTACAAAATCTTAAAATACAGTCCAAGTTTTTTTTTCCCCAAATTCAAAAATATGTTTCAGAAATCCAAATATGGAAATGTATTCTTGAAAAAGAAAATCTGAAAATGCATTTCGGAAAAAAATTTATGGAATTCAAAAATATATTCCAGAAAATAATTTTTGGAATTCAAAAATGTGTTCCAAAAATCTATATCCAGAATATTTTCAGAAATATTTTCAGAAAAAAGAGTTCTGGAAATAATTTTTTTATCCACACCCTCCTTTTATTTAAGGTTATTTTCGTTATTTTGTAGGATATTTTCATTATTTCCAATGATAGATTAGGTGCGGGTTGGAAATGACATGGTGCAGGGAGAATTTGCCTTTATTTTTTCTGAAATCTTTCTGTAAGAGTGTTTCCTTGGATGATCTTGGTGCATTTTTCAAATTATGGATGCAACACCATTCACTCATTTATTAAGTTGAGGGAATTGTCCAAGAACTGAAGTTATAAGTTATTTATAGGGTGTTTGGGAATCAATTTAGAGGCTTCCGAATGGGAAATCCCACTTTTCAAAGCTGCAAACAGAGAAGGAAGGGAGGACATAGATACACGTTCAGTTCAATGGAATTGAATTCCAAACACACACTTGTCATCTTATATAAGGTGAGCTCTAATCATCTTTTCATCTATTAAGTTGTGCATTGATCGATTTCCCAGCATCAATGCCTCTTAAAAGTGAATGCCGAAGAGGTTTTAACCGATGGACATCCACTAAATGGTCGATGCCTAGGCTAACTGATGGAAAGAGAGTAGTTTTACTATGATACAGACACAAGAGAAAGAGAGATTAGGGACATAGTGAGAAAGAATAGGACCAATTCTGTTGATGGTTGATTGATTGATGAACAAAACAATTCTCCGTCCAAGGTTTCCTTTTAACAAAAAGGTTTCTGTTGCAAGACCGTGTCTACTGATAAATCTGATTGCAAATGCTCCTCTTCTACCCATACTTAGCCTTTGTTTGCTTCTAACAATCCACTGTTCATACAGATGGAAAGGAGGGCACTAAACTTGTTTGGATTCAGTGATCAACGAAGAAAGGAGAGCAAGAAAAAGAGGGGCAGTGACTGAAGGCTTCCTCATGCATCTACGAAAAAACAAGGGGAAAATCACGTTTGACAGCTTGGTTTTACCATAGTACTATCCAACTTTGTGGTTCACGTTGGATGTGAGTGGTGGTGCTGCGTTTGGCAGTGGTTGGTTGTCATTCAAGAGTGTTAAGAAGAGGTAAGGAGTCATGAAAATTTAAGAGCGAAGAACAATGGTAAATAAAACATGGATAATCGGTTTTCTAAAAATATCGTAATTAATTATGATTGGTTTTTTAGTTAATAATCGATGTTTTAAAATTTCATAATCATGGCTGATTTTTTATTTTATAATCGATTATGCATTTCTTTTATCTAGTTCCAACATCAATAAAGACCTTTTTTGAAGTGAAAATTGATTATGGCTTAGTTTTAGTTCCAACATCAATAATGACTTTTTTTAAGTGAAAATTGATTATGGCTTAGTTGTGGGGATGTGGTGGTTAGTAGCAGGTGGTGGTGTGGTTAGTAGCTGGTAGGGTTAGTATAAATATCAATAATAAAATAAATTTAAAAATTTTATATATTTCAAATTTTTATTTAAATAAACATTAAATATTTAAGATTTGTATTTATTTTCGATTTTGAATATTTTAAGAATTTTATGTATTTTAGATTTTTATTTAAATAGGACATTAAATAATTTAAAATTTTTATTTATTTAGAATTTTGAATATTTTAAAAATTTTATATATTTCATATTTTTATTTAGATAGTAAATTAAATAATTTTAGATTTGTATTTATTTTGGATTTTGAATATTTTAGAAAATTTATATATTTAAAATTTTTATTTAAATAGAACATTAAATAATTTTTCTAACAATCATAAATATTTTTCAAAATTTTCATATAATTCATATTTTTTCTAAAATTAATTCTTACCCAATACCAAAAATAATATTTTAATTAAAAATAACTATAATTCACATATAAATCAATTAAATTATTTTTTCAATAATTTCTAAATAGAAACATAAATTGTAATTTTATATTTTTTATCAATTAAAAATATACAATTTCAATAAAATAACCCATTTTTCTTACAATTTTTTATTATATTTATGTTAGTCAAAAGAATCTCGTTTTCCTCACAAACTAGGCAATAATAACTCGCATGCCTATTGGCGGAACATGTGTTTTCTCTTATTATCCAAAATTTAAGCACTTACATCAGTCACAAAACAAGATTAACCTTAGAACTAAACAATATTAACTTTAGACTTATAGGACTTATGTGTGTGATGCGTAACGCCTCTCAAATTTTACTCATATTTATATAATAAAATAAATGTAAAACAATAATATTAAAATTAACATATGTATATATAATAAAATACATCCATCCCATACATTGTATCTCAAAAGAACATTCCTTCTCTAGGGGATTTTAATAGAGATTCATCAAATAGTTTTCAAAAAGAACGAAAATACAGCATTCAAACTCTTCCATCCCTTCCTCCAATAACTCACTGGGGAGCTCTATCACCTGCCACCTTGTCTGCTCCCGTGTAAATTATACACGATCATCACAGATTTAAGGAAAAACAACCACAAAACAAAACAAAGGGGTAAGCTAGTTGTTAAAAGAAAACTTTAAATATGAAACTTTATATCAACATAACCCATCATTTTTCACACATTTCACAATTTCCTCAAGTGTCATTCATTCCACATAACCATCAAGTGTCTATCAAAATTTCAATATTTATCATTCTCATGTCAGACTTTCCACTGACTCATAACACCTAGACACTTGACTCTACTTCTGGAAGACTCGTGCGTTGACTCAGACTCAGAGATCTGCACCTGTCATACTACACCACTGTGAATCCACACAGGGTCGTTGTGAATCCACACAGCTATGTGCATAAATAATCTTAATATCATCACTCTCGTAGTATGACAGGGTTAATCCATATAACAGGTCAAGTCAGTTATCTTTCAAACGACTTACCCATACATATGAACCTCCTTCGACTCTCACCACCTGAATAACTTCATCTATATGATTCCATTATCTCAGGAGAGTCAGGATATCTCCTTATTAAAAATCCTTAGTCAATGCACATTCTAAACAAATCTCCACACGGTATTTTCTTTCCTGAAAATACTATGCTTTGATCACTCTTTCATATCATTCCAGTATATCATCCAACACGTAAATGAACAAGGCAACCATAACATACTTTAAACCTTTTCTAACAATCCAAACATATCTCAATCAAATCATACCAAGGTTGAAAATTTCGAAAATCATACACAGTTCACAGCATCCACTATATATATAAAAAAAAAAACCACATTTCAATCTCAACAAATACCGATTCACACAAAACAGGGGATTGTGAAATAGAATTTAAAACTGGTGACCACGTCACCCCAACTTCAGAATCTGCTAGCCTAAGGTTTTTATTAAAAATAACGTTAGCTTCCCTTACCTGGACTTGAGTCGATCTCACTAAGAGCTCCAAACCCACCGAGAACTCAAGGATGCCTTAACCTGCACCATAGAGTCTCGATCACAAAACTAACTATGACACTCATATTCTGAGTTAACAGAGACTAACTCTGAAGCCAAAAGAGTCGCACGCAAAGCCTATGCAGAGGCAACTCTCTCAAGTTCAGAAGCGACTTCAAAAATAGAGCACGACGAACTTACTCTGTTTTAAGGCTTTGATCGAAAACTTGCAGAGATACTTGCCCGGAGCCCAGGGGCAATCGCCGATCGTTAAACGGGTGCTTGATGGTGTCGGAAACGTCAACTGATAGCGAAGATGCCCGAACATGGAGAGAAGGAGAGAAAGGAAACAGGGAACTAAAACTCAACTCACTCGATTTCTCTCTACCCAAACAGCGCTCGAACATTGCCTATCAGAAGTGGATTTTGAAATTAAACCACCTTGCCCAGGAATGCCGCTGCCACCACCCACTCTGATGGAAAACTCTTGCGTGCAAGTTTCCTTTGACAGGATGGCCACGTGGACACCTTTTTATGCCCAAAACTCTGGAGCCACCTGCCCTACTTACTCTCTGTTGCCAACTGCTCTGGGGACCCTTACTTTCTACGTGTCGCGCCTGCAGAACGCCTTCGCTGGAAGCCTGGGTCCCAGCTTATCTGCGTATAACAGGACCCCCCGATGACAAGGAACCGATGACTATCCACCGATGTCTCATCCTGGCAGATGACTGATGTCTCATCCTGGCAGACGACCGATGTCTGATGACACCTCGTCACCCTTGCTGAAGGCTCATCGACTCACTACTCCACGTCGTCTGTGTTATCAACCCCACATGGCTCGGTGACGTCGGTAGCTTCTCCTGTCGGAGGACAGGTCGGTACTAACTCCTCACGCGCCAATGCATGCAACACTGAGGACAATCTCTTATGCCAAAGCATAGAGTTTCGCATTTATCCCGCCTGCATGGCGTATCTAAGGTTCAAATCACACCTTGATACATGTGATTTCTGGAACCCACTATGGTCCACCGACCGACCTCTACCATACTGACCTCAGACCTCTTGGGCGACGTCCGAGATCTGACTACTATGGATTTTCTATTATATGACCTTTTTCATTTTAAATAATAACATACTCAGAAATCATTTAAAATATACCACTTCTATTCCAAATAAATTTCTAGATCCTTACATTCTCCCCAACAAGAAAAATTTTCGTCCCCGAAAATTGACTTACCAGGAAAAGAGGTAGGGATAGGCTTCTTTCATGGTTTCTTCTAATTCCCAAGTTGAATCACCAGATCTGTCATCCCACATCACCTTTACCATATTGATAGTCTTGCCTCTGAGATGTTTACTCTATTGATCGTCGATCCTAACTGGTTTTGCTTCAAACGACAAGTTATCCTTGATCTGCACATCGTCCACTTCCAACACGTGACTAGGGTTTGGAATATACTTTCGCAGCTGTGATACATGAAAGATATTATGCAGATTTGATAATTGGGGAGGTAGAGCAATCTCATAAGCTACTGGACCTATCTTCCTTAAGATCTGATATGGTCCAACGAACTTAGGAGATAGTTTCTTTGATCTGATAGCTCGTCCTACACCCTTGGTTGGTGTCACTCTCATAAAAACATGGTCTCCAGCTGCGAACTCCAAGGATTTTCTCCTCTTATCTGCATAGGATTTCTGCCGACTTTGAGAAGATTTCATTCTGTCTTGTATCTGTTTCACCTTCTCGGTTGTCTGTTGAATTAACTCTGGCCCAATCAAAACTGTTTCGCCCTCCTGGTACCAACATAAGGGAGTTCTGCATTTCCTCCCATACAAAGCTTCATATGGCGCCATCCCAATACTGGCATGATAACTGTTATTATAAGTAAACTCCACCAGCGGTAACATCTCATCCCAACTCCCCAAATGATCCAAGATACATGTCCTCAACAGATCTTCTAAAGACTGGATTGTTCTCTCAGACTGCCCATCTGTTTGAGGATGATATGTCGAGTTCATTCTCAACTTAGTTCCCAAAGAATCTTGTAAAGTCTGCCAAAACCGTGAAGTAAACCTGGGATCTCTATCCGAAACAATACTGGAAGGCACTCCATGCAACCTCACAATTTCGCTGATGTACAACTACGCCAACTTGGCCATAGATATCCTCAAATTAACTGGAAGAAAGTGAGTACTCTTTGTTAGCCGATCAACTATGACCCAGATTGCATCATGACCCCTTACTGACCTGGATAAATAAGTAACAAAATCCATAGCAATGCTATCCCATTTCCACTCAGGAATATCCAACTGCTGTAACAAACCACCAGGCCTTTGATGCTCTACCTTTGCCTTCTGACATGTCAAGCAGGTAGCAACAAACTGAGCTATTTCTTTCTTCATGCCTGACCACCAAAATGACTCCTTTAAATCTTGGTACATCTTATTCATACCTGGATGTAAACTAAGATAACTCTTGTGGCCTTCTTCTAGGATCATCTTCTTCAACTCTTCATTTGCAGGTATGCAAATTCTGCCATTAAATCTCAAGATTCCATCGTCTCCCATCACAAAGCTTTTAGCCTGATTGGTGCCTAGTAATTCCACAATACGCTTCAGACTAGGATCCTCTAATTGCTTATCCTTTATCATTCCAATGAAATCATTAGTTATAGTTAACTTACTACAACTAATATGATTAACATGAAATTCTACTCCAAAGTTTAAATCTCTAAACTGCTCGATCAACTTCTGCTCTTCGATCATCATGGTTGATACTTGTATTGATTTCCTACTCAAAGCATCTGCCACTACATTGGCCTTCCCTGGATGATACATCAGTTGGAAATCATAATCCTTTAGAAACTCCATCCATCTTCTTTGTCTCATATTTAACTCCTTCTGATCAAACAGATATTTCAGGCTTTTATGGTCACTAAACACCTGAAACCGAGCTCCATACAAATAATGCCTCCAAATCTTCAAGGCAAACACCACAGCCGCCAACTATAAGTCATGAGTAGGATAGTTTCTCTCATGAACTTTGAGTTGCCTTGAAGCATATGCAACTACTCTTTTCTCTTGCATCAAAACACATCCCAAACCCTGATGTGAAGCATCACAGTAAACCTCAAAAGATTTTCCTATATCCGGGATCACTAACACCGGAGCACTAGTCAATCTCTTCTTTAGCTCCATGAAACTCTGCTCACATTTGTCAGTCCAAGCAAAAGGTTAATCTTTGCGAGTTAACTGAGTCAAAGGAGCTACTACCCTGGAAAAATCTTCAATGAACCTCCGATAGTAGCCTGCTAAACCCACAAAACTCCTTATCTCAGTGACTGTCTTAGGACGTTCCCACTGAAGCACTGCCTCTACTTTGGTTGGATCCACTGAGATCCCCTGAGCAGATATTACATGTCCTAAGAAGTTGACTTCCTTCAACCAGAACTCACACTTAGAGAACTTAGCATATAATTGCTTCTCCCTCAGAATCTCCAATACTGTCTTCAGATGTTCTTCATGTTCTTCCTCGGTCCTTGAATAAATAAGTATGTCGTCTATAAAGACTACAACAAACTTATCCAAGAAGGGACGAAAAATTCTATTCATGTAGTTCATGAACAGAGCTGGAGCATTTGTTACTCCAAACGGCATCACCACATACTCATAGTGTCCATAACGAGACCTAAATGCCGTCTTCTGAACATCTTCAGCCTTTACCAAAATTTGGTGGTATCCCGTTCTCAGATCAATCTTTGAGAACACCGAGGCTCCATGCAATTGATCCATCAAATCATCAATTCTAGGTAGAGGATACTTGTTCTTGATGGTCAACTTATTCAACTGTCTGTAATCCACACACAACCGAGACCCTCCATCCTTTTTCTTAACTAGAAGCACTGGAGCCCCCCATGGAGATACACTAGGTCTGATGAGTCGCTTCTCTAACAAATCTTCTACTTGCTTCTTTAATTCTACCAACTCAGTTGGAGCCATTCGGTAAGGTCCCACTGACACTGGTCCAGCTCCAGGTACCAAATCAATTGAGAATTCCAGTTCTCTCTTAGGAGGTAATCCAGGTATTTCTTCTGGAAATACATCCGTGAAGTCCTTCACCACATGTATACTGCCCATATCTTCTTCATTCTTCACTTCCATTTGAGTTAAGATTACAAAGCATCTTGCTCCTTCTTTCAATTCCGACCACATGTGCTGAGCAGATATCACATCTGACTCTATGAAATCTGAAAACGCTATTTTCTGTTTACCACAATCTATGAGAATGTGATTGGCAGATAGCCAATCCATTCCTAGGATAACATCCAGATCCTGAAGAGGTAGACAGATCAAATTTATTTTGAACCTGCGTCCCTCTACTATTACTAGACATTCAGAGCAAACTGTAGAGGTCAATACCTGTCCTGATGTAGGTGTAGAGACCAACAGATCAAACGACGACTCCTTCACTAGAAGGCCCAACTCGGCTACGCACAGACTTGACATAAAAGAGTGTGTCGCTCCAGAATCAAACAAGGCTTTTACACTTCTACCAGCTATAAAACAAACACCTTGCACTGAGTTACCTGACTGAGATGCCTCAGCTCCTGACATAGCAAACACTCTCCCTGCTGCCTGAGGTCTGCTGCCTTCATTCCTAAACTGCTGAGAACCACCGGATTGGGTCATCCTATTCTTATTAGGACACTCTCTAGCAACGTGTCCCGTCTTTTGGCATGTGTAGCATCTTTTCTCTGAATTCCCCTTGGAGCACATATTGGATGTGTGTGGTCCACCACAATGGAAACATCTAGGTTTCCATGGTTGTTGCTGCTGAAACTGGGGCGGAACTGCTCCTGCCCAATGTTGTGGAGGTCTTGCATAAGGCTTGTTTTGTGGGTGCTGCACCTTGGCCTTCCCACTGGAAGAATCCCCTGGGTGTGATCTGATCACCCGGGAATCACTCTTTTCCAGGGTCTCCACCATCTTCGCCTTCTCTACTAAGGCGTGAAACTCCCTGATGCACATAGGTGCTATGGTCCTCTTCAACTCATGCTTTAATCCTTCCTCAAACTTCCTACACCTCCAAGCCTCAGAGGTAGCTTGGGTATAAAATTTGGCTAAGTACTCAAACCTAGCAGCATAGGCGTTCACGGACATCTCTCCCTGCTCCAACCTGAGAAATTCCGCTTCCTTCGCGAACCTTGCACTATCTGGAAAATATTTCTCCAGAAACCTCACCCTGAAGCTTTCCCAATCTAATACTTCCGCTCGGGCTTCCATCATCCGTTGAGTTCCCATCCACCAGAACTCGGCTTCTCCAGATAACAGATAGGTAGCAAATACCAATTTCTTATCTTCAGGGCAGGAGGTTGCCTTGAAGATTTTCTCTAACTCCCTGATCCATTGATCTGCTTGATCAGGAGTAGCATTCCCACTGAACTTGGGTGGGTTGTGCCTCATGAACTCGGTCAGTCCCATCTGTTCCTGAGGCTGACCGACGTGGGAAGCTGTTGCAGCCGATGTAGCAGTTTCCCAATGGTGCATTGCAGCTTGATGATTCTGAGCCATTGCCGCATTACGTTGTTGGATAGCACTTGCCATCATCTCAATAGCCTTGGCAATCTGGCTCATTTCCGAAGAAGGTTGGGGAGGGGTAGGAGGTCTAGGAGCCATCTTTCTCCGTTTCAGATTTTTGAAACTATTGTTTTCTATTCCTACAACTATAAGAATGAAATCGATAAGAAATCAATTCATTCAGAAGGTAAAATCTAGATCTTACAAAGGTCAGCATCTCAAAATCATCTAGAATTTGAGTTCATCAACAAAATCATAATACTCAAAATATAAAGTATAACACCGAAACAGTCATGGGTGTAAAACTATCAATCAAATACCACCACACTTAATAAAATGGAATAAAACACACCAGAAGTGAATATATGCTAAACATCAAACTTTTAGAATTAAGATTGAGAATCATCTCGATTTAGTTATGAGTGTGCACCCTCACTACTTTATCAAGATCCTTTCACTCTTAATACTAAATTTTTTCATTTAGAGCATATATTTACTAAAGCACAAACAAGATTTCAATCAGACAACATTTGAAAATCTTTCACTATAGCTTTGATTAAGACTCCAATAATTATTTATAAGCAGAAGAAACACAATGAATCCACTACCCTCAGGTCATCCTAAGGATGAACTGCTCTGATACCAAAATGTAACACCCCTCAAATTTTATTCATATTTATATAATAAAATAAACATAAAACAATAATATCAAAATTAACATATGTATATATAATAAAATACATCCATCCCATACATTGTATCTCAAAAGAACATCCCTTCTCTAGGGAATTTTAATACAGATTCATCAAATAGTTTTAAAAAAGAACGAAAATACAGCATTCAAACTCTTCCATCCCTTCCTCCAATAACTCACTGGGGAGCTCTATCACCTGCCACCTTGTCTACTCCCGTGTAAATTATACACGATCATCACAGATTTAAGGAAAAACAACCACAAAACAAAACAAAGGGGTAAGCTAGTTGTTAAAAGAAAACTTTAAATATGAAACTTTATATCAACATAACCCATCATTTTTCACACATTTCACAATTTCCTCAAGTGTCATTCATTCCACATAACCATCAAGTGTCTATCAAAATTTCAATATTTATCATTCTCATGTCAGACTTTCCACTGACTCATAACACCTAAACACTTGACTCTACTTTCGGAAGACTCGTGCGTTGACTCAGACTCAGAGATCTGCACCTGTCATACTACACCACTGTGAATCTACACAGGGTCGCTGTGAATCCACACAGCTATGCGCATAAATAATCTTAATATCATCACTCTCCTAGTATGACAGGGTTAATCAATATAACAGGTCAAGTGTAAGGACCTATAAAATTAAATTGGAATAAAAAGGGATATATTTTAAATGAATTCTAAGTATGTTTTTATTTAAAATAAAAAGGAAGGAAAGTGTAGTTTAGAAGACTATGAGATCGCCTAGTTAGTATATGATCGCCTGTCACCTAGGTTGCACATGATCGTCAGTCGCCTATGGTGCACATGATCGCCGAAAGTGCACTCAGTATGTGGTCAGGATACTGGATCAACCAGAGTGGGTTCCACAAAACCACACATATCAAGGTGTGGGTTAAGCCTTAGATACGCTGTGCATGCAAAGCTCTATGCTTGAGCATAAGAAATCGTCCTTGGTGTTGCATGCATGGGCGCACGAGGAGTAGTGCTGACCTACTCTTGGAAATGTGAAGCTACCGACGTCACCAAGTCATGTGGAGATGATACCTTGGACGTAACATAGTGGGATGAAGAACCTACAGCAAGGCGTGGCGATGTGTCGTCGGGCATCGCCGGGCGCGAGGCATGCGGGCATCGCCAGGGCGCGAGGCATGCGGGCATCGCCGGGCGCGAGTCATGCGGTCATCGCCAGGGCGAGACATCGGTCGTCTCCCAGGGAGAGACATCGGTCGTCCTCCAGGATGAGGCATCGGTGGATAGTCATCGCGCGAGCGGTCATCGGTGGAAGGTTATCGCGTGATGTCGAGTTCACACAGATAAGGTGGGACCCAGGCTCTCAGCATCAGACGTACTGCACGCGCGACACGTAGACAAAAAGGGTGGTTCAGAATAGTGACCTCAGAGTGTTGGCCTGCGCAGAGGCACGCGTAGTCGTACTGTTCAGGGAAGCGTACACGCAAACTTCCCTGCAGAGTGGGTGGTGGCAGCGGCTTTTGTGGACAAGTTGGTTTAAGATTCAAAAACCCACTTCTGAGAGGCAAAGGACGTTGCAGTGGTTCAAGAGTGAAAGAGTGAGTTTACCTTCATTCTTCTCCTTTTCTCTCCTTCGCGCTGCGATTCAGGCATCCTCAAGCACCAGTGCGACGAGCGACGACTGCCCTTGGAGCACCTGGGAGGTTCTCTGCAAGTTCTACAAACCAGACGCAAAAACAGAGTTAAGGCATCCTTTAAGCTCGGTGGGTTTTGGAGCTCTTGGTGTTTTGCGCAAGTCCAGGTAAGGGAAGCTAGCCTTATTTCCAACGAAAACCTTATATTAGATGATTGAGATGATGGGGCGACGTGGTCGCCGGTTTTCAACTGTTATTGCATAATCCCCTGTTTTTGGACGAGATCGCCGGTTTTGGCGTTGTTTTTCGAACTCCCCTGTTTTTGGTGTTGTTTGAAACTGTTTGAGATTTAAATGTGATATTCGAAAATCTGAACCAGGGGATGATTGTTGTTGTGATTGGAATCGTTCATTAAGTGTTGTATGATGTGTTGAATATTGTGAATGTGGGATCAAGGCATAGTATTTTCAAGAAAGAAAATACCGTGTAAGATCGTGTAGGATGTGCATTGACCGGTGATTCGTTTATTATGAGATATCCTGACTCTCCTGATATAATGGAATCATATAGATGAAGTTATTCAGGCGTTGAGAGTCGAAGGAGGTTCATACGTATGGGTGAGTTGTTTGAAAGAGAACGAGCTTGACCCGTTGTGTGGATTAACCCTGTCATGCTAGGATAGTGATGATATTGAGATTCATTTATACGTTTGTGAATGTGTGTGATTTCACAGCAACCCTGTGAATGTGTGTGATTTCACAGTGGGACAGTATGACAGGTGCAGATCTCTGAGTCTAGTCAATGCATGAGTCTTCCGGAAGTGGTGTCAAGTGTCTGTGTGTGATGAGTCAGTGGAAGTCTGACGTGAGAAATGAGAAACATTGAAATTGATAGACACTTGATGAATTATGTGATTTGAACGACTCTTGAGGAATTGTGAAACATGTGTTTACTTGATGGTCATGTGAAGAGAATGAGAAAGTTGATGGTTTTACGTGGGTATCTTAAATTTATTTTATCTTGATTTTTAAGTTCATATCTAAACTCTCTTTCAAATATCTAGCTTACCCTGTGTTTGGTTCTGTGGCTGTTTTTCTTAAAACTGTGATGATCGTGTATAATTTACACGGGAGCAGATGATGTTGCAGGAAGTAGAGCTCCCCAGTGAGTGGTCGCCGAAAGGAGATCGTCTGTTTCTACTTCTGTTAGGCGATCACCTTTTTTTTGTTTTCTGATAGGAGATCGCCGTTTTCTGATAGGAGATCGCCTTTTTGCTGTTAGGAGATCGCTTGTCTTTCTTATTTTACTGTATTTTGTTTACGTTTTTGGAAAATTTGACCGATTATGTATTAAACTCCCTGTGAGGAGAAACTTCATTACATATATATAATTATGTTCACTTCAATATAGTTGTTTACCTTTATTTTTATTATATAAATATGAAAAGCATTTGGCGGGATGTTACATCAAGTCAGTTATCTTTCAAACGACTTACCCATACATATGAACCTCCTTCGACTCTCACCACCTGAATAACTTCATCTATATGATTCCATTATCTCAGGAGAGTCAAGATATCTCCTTATTACAAATCCTTAGTCAATGCACATTCTAAACAAATCTCCACACGGTATTTTCTTTCCTGAAAATACTATGCTCTGATCACTCTTTCACATCATTCCAGTATATCATTCAACACGTAAATGAACAAGGCAACCATAACATACTTTAAACCTTTTCTAACAATCCAAACATATCTCAATCAAATCATACCAAGGTTGAAAATTTCGAAAATCATACACAGTTCACAGCATCCACTATATATAAAAAAAAAACCACATTTCAATCTCAACAAATACCGATTCACACAAAACAGGGGATTGTGAAATAGAATTTAAAATTGGTGACCACGTCACCCCAACTTCAGAATCTGCTAGCCTAAGGTTTTTATTAAAAATAACGCTAGCTTCCCTTACCTGGACTTGAGCCGATCTCACTAAGAGCTCCAAACCCACCGAGAACTCAAGGATGCCTTAACCTGCACCATAGAGTCCCGATCACAAAACTAACTATAACACTCATATTCTGAGTTAACAGAGACTAACTCTGAAGCCAAAAGAGTCGCACGCAAAGCCTATGCAGAGGCAACTCTCTCAAGTTCAGAAGCGACTTCAAAAACAGAGTACGACGAACTTACTCTGTTTTAAGGCTTTGATCGGAAACTTGCAGAGATACTTGCCCGAAGCCCAGGGGCAGTCGCCGATCGCTAAACGGGTGCTTGATGGTGTCGGAAACGTCAACTGGTAGCGAAGATGCCCGAACGTGGAGAGAAGGAGAGAAAGGAAACAGGGAACCAAAACTCAACTCACTCGATTTCTCTCTACCCAAACAGCGTTCGAACATTGTCTATCAGAAGTGGATTTTGAAATTAAACCACCTTGCCCAGGAATGCCGCTGCCACCACCCACTCTGATTGAAAACTCTTGCGTGCAAGTTTCCTCTGACAGGATAGCCACGTGGACACCTTTTTATGCCCAAAACTCTGGAGCCACCTGCCCTACTTACTCTCTGTTGCCAACTGCTTTGGGGACCCTTACTGTCTACGTGTCGCGCCTACAGAACGCCTTCGCTGGAAGCCTGGGTCCCATCTTATCTACGTATAACAGGACCCCCCGATGACAAGGAACCGATGACTGATCTCGCGATGACTATCCACCGATGTCTCATCCTGGCAGACGACTGATGTCTCATCCTGGCAGACGACTGATGTCTCATCCTGGCAGACGACCGATGTCTCTCCCTAGAAGACGATCGATGTCTCTCCCTGGCAGACGACCGATGTCTGATGACACCTCGTCACCCCTGCTGAAGGCTCATCGACTCACTACTCCACGTCTGTGTTATCACCCCCACATGGCTCGGTGACGTCGGTAGCTTCTCCTGCCGGAGGACAGGTCAGTACTAACTCCTCACGCGCCAATGCATGCAACACTGAGGACAATCTCTTATGCCAAAGCATAGAGTTTCGCATTTATCCCGCATGCATGGCGTATTTAAGGTTCAAATCACACCTTGATACATGTGATTTCTGGAACCCACTATGGTCCACCGACCGACCTCTACCATACTGACCTCAGACCTCTTGGGCGACGTCCGAGATCTGACTACTATGGATTTTCTATTATATGACCTTTTTCATTTTAAATAATAACATACTCAAAAATTATTTAAAATATACCACTTTTATTCCAAATAAATTTCTAGATCCTTACATATGTGTAAGTTCCTAGGATACATCTGGACAAAATAACTCATTAGTTTTTAAATGAGACTAACCTATAAATTTTAATTGCAGTACATAAAGAGAGAAAATACAATGAAAGGCGAGGTAATTTGATGAA
Source organism: Phaseolus lunatus (assembly GCA_013389735.1). Classification (NCBI taxonomy): domain Eukaryota; kingdom Viridiplantae; phylum Streptophyta; class Magnoliopsida; order Fabales; family Fabaceae; genus Phaseolus; species Phaseolus lunatus. Next base: position 38,132,686 of record CM023859.1, read on the forward strand.
AGTATAGCGAAGGAAAAGTGAGAGAAAAAATTGTAATAGATAAAGATTGATGTGACTAAAAAAATTAAAAAAGGAATTGTTATATAAATAATTACAAATATATCTTTGAATTTATTTTTATTAAGAATGCGTGATAGATTATATTTGAATACTGAATAATTATTAGGAAATAATTCTTGTAATGTGAAAAAATATTTCAAAATATTTATTATAATTTTGAAATTAAACATGTATATTTATATATATACTTATATATTAGGGAAAATACATGTGTTATAATTTTGGTATTGCCACCACCGAAGTTATTTATGTCGCCCTTTCAATTTCTGGGATTCGGATGAGTGGAAGTATCTATCTTGATGATACAGGTAGCACAAATGTTCTTTTTGGCATAAGAAATGGCACCACTGCCGCCAGTGTTGGCAGCAGAGGATTCCATTGAAGATTTGGAATTAGAACCTCCCATTGATGATAAAGAATGATCCTGTTTTGTAAATTGATATCCAAAAAATGGAAAAAGATTATCAAGAATCTCACCGTTCAAAAGAAAAACTTGTTCAAAATAAGAATAAAGTTTTCTATAATTATTTTGAGATCTCTAATAGTGTTATTTGAATAAATTTCAACGCAAAAGGAATTTGACTAAAAACTAATATGAATAATATTAAGCATAATATATAATTATGGATACACAGGATCTTGCGTGTGTGTTTGTGTTAGTATATATAATCTTGAATTTTTTTTTCATGCGAATATAAAAATTTAAAAGTGTAATTTTTTTTTGTAATATTTAAAATTCATTTAAAAATGAAATTATAAAATTGGAATATAATTTATAATGATTAAGATAACAGTCTAACAAAGAAAAGAATTAATAAATTATGCTTTATACCTACTATTTAGTTGAAATCATCTAAAAAAATTTAGAGACGAAATTGACTTTAAATTAAAGTTTACAACCAGGATTTGATGTGATGATTTGCATGAAAAATACGTTTTCCTTCGTGTATAAATAGGCATTCTAATGAAACTTAAGTAAATTTCCTTGGATATAAGGAGGATTGTCCGTTTCCTTGTGTTCTTTCAAGTAACTTTAAGTGTGATATTTTTTATATGTTATTCCAAAATAACTTCTTTTGCATCAGAACTGTTTTGTTTCATCTCTAGTCAGTTTTTTTTTCCTGCAACAACAAATTTGAATTTAGAATATGACGCCAAATTAATGTTTTTACTTCTAAATTTCTATTTATATATATATATATATATATATATATATATATATATATTTAAATAAATAGTAAAAAAATGTTATGAACCTAAAGGCTCGATGATTTTTAAATTAATTTCTTTTTATGTTTGATCTCCTGTTTGCAAATCGATTTAAACCAAATTATAGTTAGTTTCGATGAAATTGTAACTATATGAAATTTAGCTATCCCGTTCGAGTATTTAGCCAATATTTACATTCCAGACTAATTTTTGAAATTTCAACTTGAATTAGGAAATGCAAATTAAATAATTCAATAGAATAGAAGAGTATTATAAAATTCACATTTTAATTAATATTTTGTTTATTTTATTGACATAAATATATTTGTCTAATACAATAAATATTATTTTATTTTTATGACTAAAAGTTTGATCTAATTCAAAATCTTAAATTTTATTTCATGTCAACATACTTCATACTTCATTATTAGACTATTTATATAACATTTGTAAGAGAGTCTAAAATCATGTTATTGCAAAAGTCATTGTACGAGGTCTTAAAGATATTTTTACAACTTTTACTTCAATGTAAGAGTTTATATATAAGACTCACAGCTTAATTAATGTTTCATTTTTTTAAACCAAAGTCTTAAATTTTTTTTTGTTGTGTGTGAACATATTCTAATGGCAATGTTTTATAGAACTTGTGTCTTAAATTTATGATCTTTTTTCTATTACCTACAATCAAGATGTCTTAATTACAAGAAAAATTCCTAAACTTATTATCTTAAAGTTTTAGACTATTATCTTAAAGTGTTTTAATATTATTTTAAATTAAATTGAAATGTGATTTTTATTAATATTAGTGGAAACACAGACATTGTAGTGTCTATGTATCAACATTTTCATCTTCTATCCAACTTCCATGATTATAAAAAATTTAACATACATACATAAATAATTTTTAATTTCTCTTCTTCTTCTTCAAACTTTTTCTTTTCTTTCAATAATAATTTTGGGATCGAAGAGTGTGACGGTGTTCACTGATAAATAAAAAAGAATTATGATGGTGAGAGTACACTCTCTTTCTCTCTTGCTTTAAAATAAAGAATCAAGGAAAATTAGAAAGTTAGTTTGCATATAAAAAAATTTCATTGCGTACATCAAAAATCGGTTATAAAGATAAATCTTCTTTATATATAAGTATAAATACTTTTTCAATATTTCTTTTCAGTTATTAATTATACTTTTTTCGGAATTTAAAAATTCATTATTTCAAAATAATTATGGATTAATTTCAAATAATGAATTTTTAAATAATTTTTTTGCATTTCTTCTTAATATATATATTTTTTATTTATAAAAAGGAATCAAGTTCAGAGGCTAAAGATATAAAACAATTATCATATATTATTGAATCAACTAAGTTTCACTCTCTTTGATTATTATTTTTACAGGGGAAATGAGAAAATGGTATATTACCAATTAATCTATAACCGTGGAAAATAAACATAACACATTTTCTGGGTATGCAAATTGCTAATAATTACCATGCTTCATCACCTTTTTTATGCAGACAGACAAATAATGCAGGAACAAGAAACATATCCTATTGGGCATGATGTAGAAATCCTTCAATGTCAAAACATAAACACAAAATTTGAAAATGAAAAGATTTCAATTAGAACTGAAATCACATTACACATAGGCTCTTGATAAAGTCTAGAAAATAATGAAAGGCTGAAGAATAGTTTTGTACTAAATAGGGATGGCCCCAACCTGCTACTGAAAAATGAGAAGTAGACTCAAATTTTCAATCCGTGGACTCGTTTTAACTCGTTTCGCATAAACTACATCCCATGCGGGTAATACTTGGACGAGACAGGCTGGCTCGCTAACCCAAAAAAAAAGTTTGCATGTTTGCAACTTGACACAATGGTAGAGTAAGTGTTCGTGGTCACTTTAGGTTTTCTTTTCCATTCCAACGCACGCACACGTATATTGTTCCTCTCCTTCCTTACTTGTCTTCTCTTCACCATGACGCATGACTACCGTTTTGTTGTTCTGCTGCACGCACGCACGATCGTTGCTCCGCTCTGCTGCATGCACAACCTCATCTAAATAAAGAAAAATGAATGCAGATTAGCCCGCAAACATGCAGACTGACCCTTATGTGGGGTGGGACAAGAAAACTAGTCCGCGTTCATTACGCAGGGCAGACCAAGTGCGGAAAGGGCTATGCGAGGCAGGCCAGCCTGTTTTGTCATCCTTGTAAGAAAATATCACAATGTCACCTTATGTTTTATATAGACAATATGATTATGATTTTCGATTTCGTAGAAATAATATTTTGAGTTATTTAGAATTATTACTTTCTTGATTTTATTATAAATATAAATAGTACTTGAACTTTTTTAACTGTTGTTGGTTGTTTCTTAACTGTTGTTGTTGCATGTTAGTTAGAATTGAGGATGAAATTATAATTTAAATTAAGAGATTAATAATTATGTTTTTGAAAAAGAATGAAATTGAAATTCATTAACCTTGTAAATAGTTTCCACCTTGTATTTAGGTTCAAAAAATATATCAATTTATAAATAACAAGACGAATTAGGGATGACAATATGGGGTGGCGGACCATGCAGGCTGGCTCGTAGTCCGTTAGTAAAAAATGCAGAACGGACTCAATTTTTCAATCCTCTGATCTGTTTTACCCTGTCTTGCATAATTTGCAGTCTGTGTGAGACAATAATGGGACACGACGGACTAATCCGTTGACCCGCAAAAAAAAGAAAGTGTGTGTTGGCAACTTGGCACAGTGATAAAGTGATTGTTGTTCTCTCGTGGTCACTTTAGGTTTTTTTCTCCATTCCAACGCACACACACGCATATTGTCCCTCCCTTCCTTCTTTGCCTTCACTTCACCATGACGCACGACCACCACTTCACTGCACACACACGACCACCACTTTGTTGCACGCACACGACCACCACTCTGCTCTGTTGTCGGCCTCCATTGTACGCACACATGGTCGTCCTTCTGCTCCGCTACACTGCACGCACGGTCGCATAGTGCTACGCACCTTCTCTAAAAAAAATAAATGCGAGTTGGCCCTTATGCAGGACGAGTTAGAGAATCAGTTCGCGTTCATTACCACCCTATACGTATACCAAGGTGCAGCGCAGCAGTATACCAAGGTAGGTAAACAATTTACTTTGGATCACCAAAATAATATTTTGGAGCTCATTTTTAAAAAAAGACACATTATACTGAAGCTTGGTGAAGATTGGTCTAAGATAAAAGATTCGGTCTCTAGTGTCACTTAAAATGAAGATTTTAATTTAAAGATATCTAGTGTCACTCAAAATAAAGCTTTTAATTTAAAGCATAAAGAATTATTCTGAACAACAGTCACATATAAAACAAAAAAAAAAAGACATATGTAAACTCTAAACTTTGAAAATTTTCAACTTAAATTTAACAAGAAATTTTGATGATATAGATAAAACACTCAAAAGTTATTTGGACCTCATCAAAACAAGCATCGTGACGGTTAAGAATGAACAACTTGAGCTGTTATAACCTAACATTGACATCACATATATAAATCGTGTTTTTTTTATATTGTGTTAAATATTATATTTTTTTTAACTGCATGTGACTCTTTATTTTTTCTGTTTCAATTGAATATCCCACAATAGAAAGATATCCAATTGATATGTGTGACTCTCCTTCCTTAATCCAACCTCTGAACTATACACAACAAATCTCACTCAAATTAGTACAATAATTATAACAACAATAATTATAACAATAACACCAATCATTCATATTCTCTTTGACTCTTTTTTCAGAGTCTCAAACAGCTATTAAAGATTTTTTATCTCTCTTCAAGTATGAAACCAAAGTATATACTCATAACATAATCAAATTGTTTCACACAGAAGAATCTATTCTTATTAACAAAAAGTGAAGTATAAAATTGAACCTCTTGGTGACTTGAATACTGAAGCGGATAGGAAATTGGGTCAACTAGTTTTGGAGAAGTAAGTTGTAAGGACCTAGAAAAAATTTAATTCGAATAAAAGTGTTATATTTAAATAATTTCTGAAGATGTTATTATTTAAAATGAAAAGAGCTTGTAATAGAAGTTTCATGATGGTCAGACCTCGGACGTCGCCCAAGGTCTGAGGTCAGCTGGTAGAGGTCGGTCGGGGGACCATAGGGGTTCCAAAAATCACACGTATTAAGGTGTGATTTGCACCTTAGATACGCTATGCATGCGAAACTCTATGCTGGGGCATAAGAGATTGTCCTTAGTGTTGCATGCATTGGCGCGCGAGGAGTTGGTACCGACCTGTCCTCGGGCAGGAGAAGCTACCGACGTCACCGAGTCATGTGGGAGTGATACCACAGACTTAGAGGAATGGGAGGACGAGCCCTCAGCTGGGTGTGACAATGTGACATCGGTGACCAGAGTGAGACGATGTGTCCTCGTCACACACAAGGGCGATAAGAGATCGCCAACAGGATGAGAGGAACATCGATCATCAGCCAGGATGGGAGACACATCGGTCGTCTTCCTGAATGAGACATCGGTTGTCTGCCAGATGGAGAGAATCGGACATCGGTCGTCTTCCAGGGTGAGGAATCAGTCGTCCGTTAGGAAGGGGCATCAGTCATCGCCGGTATGAGAGGCATGGTCATTGCGCGAGCAGTCATCGATGGATGGTTATCGCGCGATGTCGTGTTTCACATAGATAAGGTGGGACCCAGGCTCCCAGCATGAGCGTTCTGCATGCGCGACATGTAGACGAAAAGGGGTGTTTTAGAATAGTTGGCATCAGAGAGTTGGTAAGGCAGGTAATCCAAAGTTTGGTACGCACAAAGACATCACGTGGCAGTTCTGTTAGAGGAAATGTGCACGCAAACTTTCCTGCAGAGTGGGCGGTGGCAGCGGCATTGCTGGGCAAGTTGGTTTAGATTCAAAACTCACTTCCTGAGAGGCAAAGAACGTTGCTGTGGTTCGAGAGTGATAGAGTGAGTTAGTCTTCATCCTTTTTCTTCCTCTCCTTCACTCTGCGATTTAGACCTTCTCACGCACCAGTTGACGATCGGCGACTGCCCCTGGATTCCTGACGTTTGTGCCCTGCAAGTTTTCTAATCAAAGTCGTGAAACAAAGTTAAGGTATCCTTAAGTCTCCGTGGGTTTGGAGCTCTTAGTGAGGTTTTACGCTAGTCCAGGTAAGGGAAGCTAGTTTTATTTTCAATAAAACTTAAGCTAGAAAATTCTGATGTTTGGGTGACGTGATCGCCGGTTTTAATGCAAATTTCGAAATCCCCTGTTTTAGTGTCGTTTTGAAATTGTTTGAGATTGAAAGGTGAAATGCATATGATATTCGAAAATCTGAACTTTGGTATAATTGTTTCTGTGATTGGGATTGTTTAAGAAAAGATTCAAAATATTATAGGATGGAATTGTGCTTTTACGTGTGGTATTGATGTATTGGATGAATGTGAAATTGTGATCAAGACATAGTATTTTCAGGAAAGGAAATACTGTGTTGAGATTGGTTATGAGGTGTATTGATCTGTGAGTATCCTGTGAATGAGACGATCCTGACTCTACTGATATAATGGAATCACATAGATGAAGTTATTCAGTTGTTGAGAGTCGAAGGAGGTTCATATGTATGGGTAAGTTGTTTGAAAGATAACTAACTTGACCTGTTATATGAATTAACCCTGTCATACCGGGAGAGTGATGATATTGAGATTATGTATGCGCATGGCTGTGTGGATTTCACAGCGACCCTGTGTGGATTTCACAGTGGTGTGGTATGACAGGTGCAGGTCTCTGGATGCTAAGTTCAACGCATGAGTCTTCCGGAAGTAGAGTCAAGTGTCTATGTTGTTGTGAGTCAGTGGATTTCTGACGTGAGAAAGTTGAATATTGAAAATTGAATATGATAGACACTTGATGGTTATGTGAAATATGTGAAATGAATGAGAAAGTGATGGATTTATGTGGGTGTTTAAAAGCTGGTTATGTTGATTTTAAAGTTTCATACTTAAAGTTTTAAAATAGCTAGTTTACCCTGTGTTTTTGGTGTTGTGTTTGGTTTTTCTTAAACCTGTGATGATCGTGTATAATTTACACGGGAGCAGATGATGTTGCAGGTAGTAGAGCTCCTCAGTGAGCGGTTGGACGAAGAGATCGCCTGTTCTTATGCTGTATTTTGTTTTATTTTGAAACACTGGTGGTTATGTATTAAAATTCCTTAGAGAAGGGATATTATTTTGAATTACAGTCTATGGGATGGATGTACTCTATGATATATATATATATATATGTTAAATTTGATATATTTTATTTTAATGTATTTCATATTATATACGTATGAGTGGATGATGAGAGGCGTTACATAAGTCCGATCTTGCCTTTTTCACCACAAAATATTATGTGTCGTGTTATTTAAGCTAGTTGGTTGCTATTGTATTTACGTATGGCACAAAGTTCTACATCCTTTATCAATTTCCTTTTGCTGTAAAGCCATTTTTTACAGTGCCTTGCATTGACAATCTAGCATACAGCTACTTGTTTGACCTCTTTATTCGAGGTAGGCAAGAAATTATTTTTTCATAAATTGCATTGGCATGATAATCTTCTCTAATTGATAATATGGTTGTGGTTGTGGTTGTGGTTTTTGTTGCTGTTCTGATTTGAATTACCGTGGGTTCCTTGTTGTTCCTTAGGTGAGGAAATAATTTCAGGAGGTCAGCGTATTAGTGACTCGGAATTGTTAGAAGAATGTGCAACAGCTTGCGGCATTGATGTCAAGAATATATCAACATTCATTAATGCTTTCAAGTATTTTTCTCCTCCCTTCACTCTTTATTGTAAAAAATTGATTTGATATTTTTAGACATATCCACGAGTGGCTTCGGAGCAGGGTTGGAACGCATTGTAATGTTATTTTGTGGTCTAGATAACAAATAGACTTATTATTGCGGTTAGATATTGTGTTTTTTTTAACTGCAATAACTAGTACATTTATAAAAAATAGATTTATTTACAGTTATTTTGTGGTCTGATAACGAATAGATTTATTATTATTGTTAGATATTGTGTTTTTTGTAACTGTAATAACCAGTACATTTATAAGGAATATATTTATTTACAGTTATTTTGTGGTCTGATAACGAATAGATTTATTACTGCTGTTAGATATTGTATTTTTTTAACTGCAATAACCAATACATTTATAAGAAATAAATTTATTATGATTAGATATTATTTTTTTTGACTACACATAAATGCACTTAATTGCATATAACATGTAATTGTATGTGACTCTTTATTTTTTACTTTTTATGTTTCAATTAGAAATCTCACAATTCTCTTCTCTTCACAAAAAAGATAGAACACAAATTATGTTCAATTCATATTACACATGACAAAATGGCCAACCCTTTTCTCTGTTCTTCCCCTTTATGTTTCGTGGTATCCCAGACATCTATACATAGAATTTCGTAAGACCAAGACCCATGTGAACAAGATCATAAATAAATAATTTGGGTTCAGTTCCAACCTAATGAATCTAGTCAGAATTTTACTTTGTCTATACAAATATTTTGGAGAAAATTAACATTGTTTGTAACTTAGCTCCTCAATTCTTGTTGATGTAATCTCAGACTTTAGATCTATCACAATAGAGGGTCTCATTTTTCCCACTTCATAACCTCCCTTCCATTTTGAGACTGAGAGCTTCATCAACAACACTAACAACTTAAAACAAGAGTACACATACAACATAGTTAACTGTGTATATTGTTTGTAACTTAGCTCCTCAATTCTTGTTGATGTAATCTCAGACTTTAGATCTATCACAATAGAGGGTCTCATTTTTCCCACTTCATAACCTCCCTTCCATTTTGAGACTGAGAGCTTCATCAACAACACTAACAACTTAAAACAAGAGTACACATACAACATAGTTAACTGTGTATAAAGTTTATCACTTCAAGAAAATTTTAATATGAGGCATTCCATTTAAAAATGTTCTTAGAAGTTTTTTTTTTTTTTCATAAAAGGGAAATTGACCCATAACTTAATGTTAAGTACGAATGACACACGTTACACAATGTAATTAAATTATTCTAAAAAAAATTAAGAGCGAATACCAATTTGTTTTCATTTATATATTTATTTTTAATTTTTTTTCACTTATATACTTATTTTCAATTTTTTTCATTTACATATTTATTTTTTAAATATTTTCTGAAAATATTTAAAAACTTAAAATTTTTTGAAATTTTTGAAAATTTAAAACTTTTTGAAAATTTAAAATCTTTTAAAAATTTAAATTTTTTGAAAGTTTGAAAATTAAAAAATTTTGAAAATTTAAAATCTTTTGAAAATTTAAAATCTTTTGAAAATTAGAAATTTTTTGAAAGTTTGAAAATTTGAAAAATTTCATTTTTTTAAAAATTTGAAGTGTTTCAAAAAAATTTGAAAATTTAAATTTTTTAAAGTTTAAAAATTTGAAAATTTTGAAATTTACATTTTTTTTTGATAATTTTATATTTTTTTAAAATTTTAAGTGTTTCGAAAAGGTTTGAAAATTTGAAATTCTGAGAAATTAAAAATTGTAAAAATTTGAAAATTTTAAAGTTTGAAAATTTAAATTCTTTTAAAATTTAAAATTTTTTGGAATTTGAAGTGTTTCAAAAAGGTTTGAAATTTAAAACTTTTTAAAATTTTCAAACCTTTTCGAAATACTTTTAAAATTTTGAAAAATTTTAAAATTTAAAAAGAAAATGACGTCAATGTCCATAATAATAAAATAAAATATTAATATAAAGATAAAATATGAAAATAATTAAAAAATTTAAAGAGGAGAAACTCTTTATATAGGTATAGATTTATAATACAAAATATTTTCTATTTCTAAAATTTTTTAAATTTTTTAAATTTAAACTTTTTCAAATTTTCAAATCCTAATTCATTTTTGAAACACCTCAAATTTTGAAAACTTTTAAATTTTAAATTTTTATAAATTTTAAAAAATTTTAAAATTTTTAAACCTTAAATCTTTCTCGAAACATTTTAAATTTTGAAAAAATTAAAATTTTTTAAATTGTCAAAATTTTGAATTTTGAATTTTAAACTTTGAATTTTAAATTTTAAATTTTGAATTTTAAATTTTAAAATCTTAATAGTTTTCACAGTTACATCTACTCTTTTTTCTCTTTTATATTCAGAGTATAGAGAAAAAAAATGTTCATAAATTTTGACACATCTTGAACCTTTTTCCTTCTCTTCTCCTACTCTCACCTGTCTCATTTTATAAGACAACGAAGAGAAGAGGAAGCCAATAAGAGATTCAGGACGCAAGGAGACACTGTGAGTTCGAGATTTTTTAAACTAAGAAAGAGATATTATCATTTCATTGTCAACACCAAAACAATAAGATGAATAGAAAGTTCCACAAATTAAAACTACAAACACTCACCAAAGAGTTTAGAAGTGTCCCTCTGAGTCAGAGAACATCTAAATTTGAAGATAAAGGAGAACCCAAAGGGAGATAACCATCGGCACAAATGTTTGTATATGCGAGAGAAAGGAAAAGGGATAATTTTTTATGAATCTCATACTCTCAACCTCTATTCTGAATCTCGAGCAAGTTATGCCCTTTTTTTAATATTTTATTACTTTTTAATTTTTATTATTTAAAAGTGATACTATTTAATGGAAAGTTGTTTCTGTTAGTCTAGTGTACATACTTCAAAATGAAGTGTTCCAGTTTTAAGCCCTTCACCTCAAAGTGTGCTTCACATGAGACATGCATATGAAAGAGTTGAGTCGCTCGCTGATTGAATGAGATGGATGGTAGAGAAGAAAACACATGGCATGCAGTGAAGGTGGTTTGCGTGGTGCAATGTTTCAAAGGCATGGATGGCAAGAATAGTGTAGGAGATTGTTGGAGTATGCGAGGAAGAGATTGGATTTTTTTTCAACAGATGAATATGATTCAATGGTTGATTATTGACCATAGACATCAAGTATGTTCATATTTATTGAAAGATACTATAAATTTATGTATATGAATAATAACATCATTTATTCAAATTTTATATCAAACATTATTTATTCAAATTTCAATATCAAACATCAAACATATATATCAAACATTAATAAAAATAAAAAAATGCGGATATACAGGCGCTCTCGCGCCTGTGTTCCCGCTAGTATTAATAATAATATTATTATTATTATTATTATTATTATTTTATTATTATTATTTTTTATTTTTAATATTATTATTGTTTTTGTTATGATTATTATTTTTGTTTTATTATTATTAATAATATTATAACAGTAAATATAATAATAAGAATAATAATAATAGCAATAATATCAATAATAATAATAGTAACAATAGTAATAATAATAATTGTAATAATAATAATAACTCTCAATTTTATCCCATCTCTCTTCACATAAACATTCTCTCTCTTCCACATAAACACTCTCTCTTCCACATGAACACTTTTTCTGCCATATTAGCATTCTCTCTCTGTCACATCATTAACCGTTGACCCTGTTAGGTGAAATTTAATGGAAATGAAAAATTTGAATACATTTTAAAAAATATACAGCCAAATTGATTTTTTTTAAAAACTACTATATTGAATTGACTATTGACCCAAAATGTAGGGACGAATAAGGTAATTAAAACTTAAAAAAAAAATATTAGATATGTAGGAAGGAGAAATAATGGATATTCAAAATTTAACATTAAAAACTGCTTCTTCAATTTAAAATCGTTTATACAAAATATTAACTAAAAAACTGCTTTATTAACTTATAAAATTATAGAATGTCCAAATAACTTAAATAAATTAATAAAACAAAATATTAAACAAAGATAAAATAGAAAAACAATTTAGAACAGTTAAAGTGGGGAATCCCCTTTAGATATAGATATAGGTATAAATATTATAATTAATATAGATATTTATATTAATTATAATATTTAATATTAGTTATAATATTAATATTATAATTAATTACATTGTACAGTTACAACTCTGGTTGAGTTGGCTGCTTTGCTGTTGAGTAACTTATTCATCCAGTCATATTATAATTAATATTTATAATTAATATAAATATCATAATTAATATGACATTTATATTTATAATTAATGTTTATAATAAATGTTATAATTAATATTTACATTTTATATTAATTGTACGTATTAATTATAATATTTTTTATAATTATAATCCAGTTTTAATATAAACAAAACTATTAATTATAATATATTTTTTAATATTTTAAATTTTTTTATATAAAAAAATTTATTTTATGTAAAAAAATAAAGTTAAAATTGTATTTAGTTCCTGAGTTTTTATGCTAACATGGACAATAATTCATTGCAGATATGAATATTATAATATAATGAATGTTGTTGGAATTTCATTTATCACGTAAAAAAAGTTAACGTTGTCTATCGTTGTTCTAATCATTTTCAGACTACAAGTACAATGAATGTCTAAAGTTTGAACCAAATACGAAAATTAATTTCTTTATGAAGACGAAAAACATCATTATTAAAAAATTATTAAATAAAAACTAATTTTAGAGACACAAAATAATTAATTATTATATTGACTAAATTATATATTATTTTAAAAATTTAAACTATTATTAGTATTTAAATTAGTTTATATTATTACTAATAATTTTTAAATTGATATCTAATTAGTACTAATGTTTTAGCTACCCATTATTTATTTAGATTCTAAAACTTATGAAAAAATTATGAAAAAGATTATGCAAAACTTTACATTGCTTAAATATAAATTTAGTAAAAAATATATAATATTTTTTCTTCTATATAATAATAATATTTTTATAGAATAATAAGAAAAATTGATATTAAAAATCTTAATAATGTAAGAATATTATAAATTGAATGGCTAGATTTTTACTCTAGAAATATATAAAAATAAAATTGATTTAATGAAGTTTACTGAGGTGGGGAAAAGGTTGTTGGGCCCTTTGGGTTAAGATGACTAAAAAGCCCACATATGATCTTGGTGCAGAATGGATGCTAACGCTGATGTCTGATATCTGGTATCTTATGCTATCAATTGTGCTAGAGAGTTCTATTTTGATGAGAGAATTACAAGCATCCAATGAATGTGCATAAATTGGGAACACATCGTTAGGTCTCAAATAATTGGGTTGGTCTTTCACCACACTTTTTCGCTCCTTTTCGTTTTCGCCCTCTCTACTCGCTCATTGTCTCTCTGGTACTCCTCTCTCTTTCATTCTACGGATTTTGAATTTTAATTATGTTCATCTGGTTTCGTCTTATGCTTCATCATTTTTCATTATTAGCTATTGTTTGTTTTGTTTCACTGATCTTCCTGTTTAAATAAACTTGTTACCATGCTTTTCGGTTCATTGGTTCTGTAATTGAAATTCGGTATATGCAAATAAGCCTTCTGGCCTTCTTTTCTGAGGCCTTTATAGGGATTATGATGAAGCTGCTAGGGTTTGAAGCAAGTGTTTACATTTACACGTTCATTTGCACAAGAATTTAAGAAACATATATAATCATTAATTAGGCTTCATGAGGAGGATTCATTATGATTAGATTTTTCTGAAAGAGCTTGTATTGAATCCTTGATTAATGTTTGAATGGTTTATTGCGTTTTAATTACCCTGATTGCAACCTGTATTTTCAGTGAATACTGCACATAGATAGAATGCAAGGACGCGGGGGTGGCAGAGATCCTTTCTCCAATTTTGGTGACCCTTTTGGTGGGTTTGGAGGGTTTGGTTCCTTAGGACCTCCCAGGAGTTTAATCTCAAGCTTTTTTGGGGGTAGGGACCCGTTTGACGATCCTTTCTTCACCCGGCCTTTCGGAGGGATGTTTGAATCTAGTTCCTTTGGTGGTCCTACTGGATTTCCTTTTCCACCGGGTTTGCATCCATCTGGGTTTCTTCAGCAGCAAGTCCCAGGGATGCATCCATCTGGGTTTCTTCAGCATCATTACCCAAGGGCGTATCCGTCTGGGTTCCTTGACCGTCAAGCTCCAGAGCCTAGTAGGCAAAGGGGACCAATTATTCAGCAATTGGACTCTGATGATGAAAACGAGGACACAACAGAGGAGAGCAAAGAAAATCCGAGAAAGCATAGTAGGTCAAGTGATGAACCCTCTGTTGAATATCCAGATGATGAAACTGAAGGTAATGCATGTCTTTTCCCGCAGCAGTAGGTGCTTTTGCTCTATCTCCCAAAAGGGGCAGCTTAGATTTGCTTAGGCTGATTATTTCTAATTCATGTTGCAGGGAAGAAGAGCAGACATTTGCACTCTGGAAATGAGTACAACGGAGTTATTACAACTGGACCTCAGCATCAATCTCAAAGCTTCTGCTTCCAGAGCTCAACAGTCAGCTTTGGTGGTGCAAATGGAACATATTATACTTCCTCAAGGACAAGAAGGGCTGGGAGTGATGGAGTAAGCATTTGAATTGTTGATTAAAAGCTATTGTGAGATTTGCAGAATGTTATTTTTCTGATACCATTTTTTCTGTGTTAGGTGACCTTTGAAGAGATCAAGGAGGCTGATAGTTCAAAAAGAGAAGCTTCTCACGTAATTTCTAGAGGCATTCATGGCAAGGTATTCTGATACTATTCTCTTTGGTTGCTATGGTAGATTCACTAGGTTTGGTTTTGGAATAACTTTTGTTGTTAACTTTTTAATGCTTTAACTTCTAACAGGTCTCTAACTGATGTTATTTTACTTATATGTGATGTTTTATAGGGTCATTCTCTCTCCAAGAAACTGAATTCTGATGGTAGGGTGGATACTATGCAGACTCTGCACAATATAAATGAAGGTAGGTCATGTATCTTATATTCATGAATCTATGGTGTGATATCTTATGACCATAGTAGTCAATGGTTCCGTTATAGTGCTGCTATAGCAATGTTGCCTAGGGTTGCATTGCAGCTATGGGCCCTTGAATGGAAGGCTGGTCTGTTATTTCTTTCTACAGCAATGACTTTAATGGATAACTCTCCTCTGTGTTTCCAGCTAATCCACATTCTTTGGAACTCTGGCAGACCTTTCGTGGTCTTTCCTCTGTTCACATCCTTGGGGTTCTGTTCACATCAAAGAAGGGCTTATGTTTTGTTTTTTGCATTTGTGTGTGTAATATGCTATACGTCTGTTTTGTTTTCTCCTTTTTCACTGTTGTTTTCAGTTCAGATAGGTAAACCTAACAGTGGCCTTTGTCGCTGTACTTTTCTTTTTCCTTTTATATTACTTGCTTAATCCTTGTTATTGGAGTGTTCGGCTAAAATTATGACTTTAACTATTAATATGCCATTAATTATGGCTATCTTTGTAGCATTTATATACTTTTTTGTAATAGAAATTATTTAATTTGTGTATAGAAATTCTGTGGTTGCGATCATCCTTCTATCAACTATCGTATGATATTGGTTTTGATTGAACCACTATCCAGGATATGACATTACTTTCACACTTTCATATACTTTTATGTCAGCATTCCTGAAAGGTTTTTGGGTTGTTATATTGTAGATGGACTTTCTGGCTTTGAAGAAGAATGGAAAGTGAAGGGTCAAAACTATTTGCCTGGATGGACTGGGAGTATTGGTGCGTAATTATCTCTATTCACCGGAAGATATCTCTACAATTTACCAGATAATATTTACAGTTATATGTTTATATATACGTACCCAAAGTTTCCTTAACGATACTGTTTTGTAAAAATCTCTGCTAAATTTTGTAATATATTCATGGGGTTACAAGTATTAATGTTCTTGAATAACTAAAATTGAGGAAATTAAAGTAATTTACTGCAGAACTAGATTATCAATAGTGTGCTATGGTGGTAGAGTGGTTATGGGTGCTGCTTTCACACTATAATAGCACGGTTTAGTGTCATGGCAGTGGGGGCCTGTTGCGTACTTGTGTGCAATTTGGCTTGCAACAGTGAAGTATTCCCAGAACTTTAAATGCCCTTAAACCTTGAAGTTTTGAGTTTTAACAATACAGGGGTGTTTTAGGTATCTGCACAAGTTTTTGTAGAGCAACGTCTTTGTGTTCTCACCTGCATTTTCCCCCTGTTCTTTTTGTTTCTAGTGTTTTCTTTTCTCTTTGAAGAAAAGTGGTGCATATTTAATTACTTAATATGCATAAAAAATTCAGGATAGTGGTCATCCTGTGACAAGCTATCCCAATACTGTGTTTGCATCTATCAAGTTCGGGAACTATAATACAAAAATGATTTGCATCATTAGTAGTTTTTGACAGAAATCAGTTTAAGTAATGACATGCATTTGTACTATTTTCAAAACTACTAGGTCCTCCATAAAATAAAGAACTACTAGTTCAGCTTTTTCATGAGCACTTTCGTAGCACAACTATTTCTGTCTTTCCATTTTCGACTTCTTTTCTCCAATCTTCCTTTCATTTTTCTTTCAACTCCCACATTTGCTTATTTGAAATAATTTTTCCAGTTTGTTGCGGGTATGCTTCTTTATGTTCCTGTACTTTTGGTTATCTATTATATTTGCAAATTTGCTGGTTCGGAGCTGTCACGTATGCTTCTACAAAATTTGGAAAAGAACCAAACAAAATATCAAATTACATTGAGTAAAATAGTACTATGACATTGAAATAAATAGCAATAACCACCGGAGGTGATCTATATTTTTGTGCTAAAATACTTGCACCATGGCTGTTGAGAGTTTATTTTTCCTTTTAAAAGGAGCTACGGTTCATTTGTTGTTTGTCTTTTTTAATTTGTGCTCTTCGGTGTTTCAGAAGCTAGCGGTAGTAATGGGCAGGCTGAGCAGGGGAGGCGGGGAGGTTGGGCACTTCCTTCTTCGGAGCATAGCCATCCGGTGTTAAGAATATCTGAAGCAAATGAAGTTGGTTCTTCTGGCGAACACCAGAGGGCAAGGGCACGTTCAAATGCTAGCAGTCCATACAACCGTCCAGGAGTAGGGCGTGGCCGAAATTAAGGCACTAATGTTGCAAAAATTAATTCTATTATCAATGTACACAGCGTCTTCATGTTAATTCTGTTACAGTTAATGTTTCTTCTTCCCTTTCCCTACAGGTATATGATGTTAGTACTGTTACTGTAATATGTTTCTTCTTCCCTTTCACAATAGGTATCTTCCCTTTCCCAATAGGTATATGACGACTTTTGTCTTTTTTTCTTGTGCTTCAATAGGATGGATTTTTCCATTGAAATTGGTATGGTGATGATAGGGGTTTAAGACCTACATTATGATCTGAATACATAAAATTTACAGCGTCGACTATCGTGATGCATGAGGTGTTTACTGTTTAGATGTTTTCTGGTGTGCATGAGATGTTTTGACGCCAAGAACGTGTGCCTCATGTGCTTTGTTGCTCCATGTCAAGAATCGGTTAATTCTGCTTTAATTCATTTTAAAGGAGTCATTTTGTTTTGGGGTGCATGAACGAGCCACTTACTGTTGGGTGGCGCTAAAGCTAGCAGAAGATATTGCAAAATTTATCATTTGGAATTGGTAGATTACTTGCACAATTCGGACGGAGTATTTAAAGGATAGAAAATATTAACTCCAATATTATAAATAATAAGTTCAATTAATGAGTGTATTGTGTAATTATTTTTAGGTGAGGAACTGATTGAATTTGGAAAGCTGATAAGATGTTGATTTTCAACCTGGTTGGACAATATCTGAATTAATAATTCCGAGGATGAGTATTTTACCATTATTAATTGAAACCAATGGAGGAGTTAAGAGAATACAATGAAGCTATTTCCCTATAATTATTAACAATAATACTTATTCATTTTTACTTTTTCAATACTATAAATTTTGTTTTATCATAATGGTTCTTATGTTGGATTTGGCACAATTAAGCACCTCTGTGAAGATAATGGTAATTTTCATGCAAATGGTATAGGTTTGTTTATCTTGATTCTGATATGTATTTTTTCAGATAAGTGCAGTCGTTACTCAAAACATGTTTTTAAAAGGTATTTTTGAACATATTATTTAAATTATTATATTTAATTTTCTCCATCAAGTTATATATAATATTCTCATATCTTACTTTCTTTCGTTTTGTAATATAAATATATAAAAAAAAGTTAAAATAATGGATGAAACTAGCATGACTATCTTTTTGCTCAAAAAAAGTTACAATGAGTTATATGAATCAATTAACATTGTAATTTGACCTCAAGTTTCCAAGGAAATTATATGATCATACAAAATAAGGAATCGATTTCATCTTTAAAGTTAAAGTGAAAAATGTTGTTAACTCTTAACTCATCTTATTTTCGAGTAAAAAAAAAAAATCATTGATAATGTTATACTTATTAATAAGTTTTTATGTAAGAAAGTTTCGTAGGTATTATGTAATCCTGATATTATGAATTCAACCTTAATACACAATTTTATTCTAAATTGATGTATTTTTTTTCTCTATTTTTTTCAATCATGCGATCTCCTAAATTGGTACACGGATATCCATTCTGAATGAGTAGAAAATAGATAATTTGGATGTTGTGTTCTGTGAAAGTAAAATTTGCTGGATCACTCCATTTAAGGAACACACTTATTATACCTAAATGAAATATAATATCACAAATAGATCAAGTAACAAATGTTTAGTTAAAGTTGACAAAAAATGATGACATTAACGAAAAAAAAAAACTTTAAAAGTTATGAGAATGGATAAATTGTTTTCAGTATAAAACTACGATATTACAAATAATTAAGTTGGAAACTTGCTCACTTCTTCTAGAAATAAACTCTGAAATGAAGATGCATAACATCAAGCTCATTCAGAATCAAGATAAAGAAAAGTTAAAAATAGTTTTAGCAAATTTAAAATTTGTGTTTATTATGTTTAAGGCTATTTAGTTTTATATTTTGGTTCTTTAAATTGTGAAATTTATGTTATCTTCAATTGGTTTATGTCTTATATTAATACCTATTTTATAATACATTGGTTTTAAGGCAAGATTGAAGCTGCTTTACCCAATTTTTCCAAAGTTTGGTGTTTCATTTAACTGAAATCCAACAATACTTGTATTTCTTCAAAAAAAAATTATGAAGTTATTCTCATACTTACGATATTAAAAAGAAATTATTATTTGAAACAACATTTAGTTCCAAATTTTATATTACTCTAATGATTTTTTTCCCCAAAACAATTTTTATCACTGCTTTGTATTAATGAAATGTATGCTATCATTAAAACTAATATACTTGTCTGAATTATTATGTTTCTACCATTTCACAAAATTAATTACTATTTAATGCCAACTATGTTAATTATTTGCATAGATTCAAGTTTATATATATATATATATATATATATATATATATATATATATATAAATTCAATCATTTGATCATTAAAAAATAGTTATTTTTTTTATCATTCAAATATACGTTGTATTGAATCGTCACTCTCGCATTTCAGTCTCGCGGTGCCATTGCAACTCGCATTTCACTATACTCTCGCATTTCAGTCTCGCGGTGCCATTACAACTCGCATTTCACTACTCTCGCATTTCAGTCTCGCATTTACGGTGCCATTTCTCATTTAACTATCTCTCTTATTTCACAGCCTCTATTTATAATGTGAATGCTTGTGAGTTGCTGTTATTGAATATGGTAATCCATCTAGGAGAGCTTAGTAAGAAAGATTCATGAAACTAAGAATGAAGCAAGAAGAAAACAGAGTCTTTGTATTCATAAAACTGATCAGAGAAAATTCGAATTTTACACTAAGAGTATCACTTCCTATATAAACATGTGGAAGGGCAAAATAGTAAAAACAGTAAACATAAGTCATAACAAATAATATAAGTTACAACGGTCCCCCTCAAGCTGGATTATGTATGGTTTTTATTTCAAGCTTGGAAATAATTTCTAAAAGAAGAACTATGAAGAGCCTTAGTGAAGACATCAACGAGTTGATCATACAAACGTATAGGGAGAAGATGGAAAAGATTAGCTTGAAGCTTGTCACGGGCCACATGACAATCAATGTCAATGTGTTTCGTTCTTTTATGAAAAGTAGAATTGTGGGCTATGTGACGAGCTGATTGGTTGTCACAATAAAGAATAATTGTGGCAGAAGTTTGCACATGTAGATCTTGAAAGAGGTAGGTAACCCATTGCAATTCACAAGTTGTAGTAGCCAAGGCACGATATTCGACTTTTGAAGAAGAAAGCGAGACAGTTAATTGTTTTTTGGATTTCCATGAAATGAGAGAAGTTTCCAAGAAAATGCAATAACCAGTGGTAGATTTGCTAGTATTAGGACAAGAGGCCCAATCTGAATCACTAAACCTCTTTAACTGAATTTCACTATCAGAGGAAAAGAAAAGACCTTGAGCAGGGTTGGACTTAATGTATCGAAGAACATGTTGTGCCGCTTGATGATGATAAATAGTTGGATTGTGAACAAACTGGCTAAGAAGATGAATGGCGAAACTCAGATCTAGTCGAGTGTTGGTGAGATATAAGAGTCTCCCAACAAGTCTTCGATAAGATTTAGCATCATACAAAGGAGCATCAGTGTTGAACAGTAGCTTGAGATCCTTCGAAAGAGGAGTATGCCATGGTTTACAGCCAAGCATTCCAGAACCAGTCAAAAATATCCAAAGCATATTTTCTTTGACAAAGGTGGATCCCATGTTTTGATCGAGCAACTTCTAATCCAAGAAAATATTTCAATTCCCCTAAATCTTTAATTTTGAAGGTTTTGTTGAGAGCTTGTTTTACTTCATCAATGTCAGCCAAGGAATTTCTAGTAAGAATAACATCATCTACATACACAAGCAAAGCAATGAAAGCAGCATCTGTTTTCTTAATAAAGAGGGAGTGATCAGATTTAGATTGAATGAAACCAATAGAAATAAGAAAAAAAGAAAGTTTGGCAAACCATTCTCTGCTAGCTTGCTTTAAACCATATAAGGACTTAGTTAGCTTACAAACCTGATTTGATTGGGGCAAAATAAGACCTGGAGGAGGGAGCATGTAGACTTCTTCAATGAGATCTCCATGTAAAAAGGCATTATCTACATCCAGCTGATGTAAATGTCAATGTTGCATGGCAACCAAAGCCAAGAGCAATCTCACAGTTGTTAACTTCACCACTGGTGAAAAGGTATCTAAGTAGTCTATGCCTTCAATTTGTGTGTATCCTTTAGCGACAAGACGGGCTTTATATCTCTCAATAGATCCATCCAACTTGTATTTTATTTTATAAACCCATTTGCAATCAATGGAAACTTTATAATTAGGTAACTTGGTCAAATACCAAGTTTTATTTGCTTGAAGAGCTTCTAATTCCTTTTTCACAGCAGCAGTCCATTCAAGAAATTTGCAGGCCTCCTCATAATTTTTTGGTTCAATATGAGATGAAATAGTCATGGTAAAATGTAAGTGTCTATTAGATAATGAACTATAAGATAAAACAGAAGAAATGGGATATCTAGTTTTACCTTTTAAATCCATTTGAGCAAAGTTATTGATACTGTGATGGTAATCATTCAGAAAATTTGGAGGTTTTCTGATTCTGTTGGACCGTCTAAGACAATCAGCATTAGCATTCCCATCTTGATGAGTTTCGATACTGGTAGCATGATTCTCTTTATCAATACTGTAGTTTTCTGGATTCTACAGTGGTCTATCACTGTTTTCTGGATTCTGTAGTGGTCTATCACTGCTTTTATTGCAGTTCAGATCAGCATTGTAATGGCCTATCTCAATTTCTCCAATTTGAATTCTGCTTCTAGTATTATATTTGGTTGGCTCAAGCAAAAAACTAAAATCATGATCCTTGACTGAATTCTCATGATGAGAAGATGAACCTTCAATGTTCCTATAAGGAAAGACATTCTCATAGAAAACAACATTTCTATTGACAAATATTTCTCGGTTAAACATACCAAGAACTACATAACCTTTTACTCCATTTTTATAACCAAGGAAAACACATTTCCTAGATCTAGAGTCAAGCTTGGTTCTGTTGTTTTCTAATGTAGAAGCATAACATAAAGATCCAAATGTTTTGAGATTCATGTAGGTAGGAGGAGTATCATGCAATATTTCATAGGGAGATTTTCCATTTAGAGAAATTGAAGGCAATCTATTTATTATATGCACAACATGGGAAACCGCATAACACCAGTAAAGTTTAGGCAACCCAGATTGAAACATTAAACTGCAGGTAACATTCAATATATGTTGATGCTTCCTCTCTACAACAGAATTCTGTTGTGGAGTTTCCCCACAAGTCCTTTGATGTAAAATACCAAAAATATCATACAACTCATTATACTCAAATTCTTTCCCATTATCAGTCTTAATAACCTTGACAGCATAATCAAATTGATTCTTAACATATGTGATAAAATTTGAAAGCAGCCTTCTAGTCTCACTCTTAGATTTCATAAGATAAATCCATGTATGCCTAGTATAGTCGTCAACAACAGTGAGAAAAAACCTATGACCGTGAATAGAAGTGACAAAAAAAGGACCCCAAATATCAACATGAATAAGGTCAAAAGCATGGGTAGTTGAAGAATTACTTAATTAGAAAGGAAGCTTATGTTGTTTAGAGAAGTGACAAACATCACAAATGTGTTTATAATCAGTATGTATGTAAGGAAAACATTTACACAATATTTCAAGAACCTTATTCAAAGGATGTCCTAGTCTAAGATGCCACATACCAGAATCAGTCTTCTTGTAGTTCAAAACACCATTCACAAAGGATTGGTTGCAATCAGATAAAACTTGCAAATAGTATAGGCCCTTATTCAACTCAGCACGACCAATCATCTTGGAAGTAGCCCTGTCCTGAATCTGACAACTCTTGCAAGAAAAAATTAGTTGACAATCCAAGTTATCAATTAAACGTTGCACAGAAATGAGAGAAAGCAAAATTAGGTATGTATAGAACATTAAAGATTATGAGATTTTTAGTAAATTTAATAGTGCTCACATAAGTAGCTGTAACATGAGAATTGTTAGGCAGTTTTATGCAAATAGGTTTAATTTTGTAGAAAGAAACGAAAAACGTTTTATCAAAAGTGATATGGTCAGTAGCACCGGTTTCATGGATCCAAGAAAATTTACCGGTTTATGGTTCCTTCTGTATAATTTCTCCATTGTAACTCTGAATTTGATTCACATTGTGATTGGAATTATCTTGAAGAAGACTCAAGAGTTTTTGTACCTTCTCAGGAGTGAAGGGATTTCCATTTTGCTTGGAATCCTGATTGCTAACAGATTCTGGAAAATCCTTGGAAGAAATCTTGGTGCTGAAATTGCAAACTAGTTCACTTCTCTTATCATTATTGTTTCTAAGAAAATCTTGCCTTTTGTACCAAGGGGGATATCCGTGCTTTGAGTAACATCCATCCACCGTGTGATTGGTTCTATGACAGTAAGTGCATTGTTTTCCTTGAGTAGTAAAACACCCTTTACCTCTTCCAACCACCTCTCCCTTGAAGTTTCCAATTGGTTTGTTCATCATTATTCCAATTACTCTGCCTTTCCACAGAGTTCACAACAGGTTTTGTATCTTGTAAGACAGAACCCGTTAATTGTCTTTCTTGTTGTATAACCAAAGAAAACACACGATTTATACCAGGAAGAGACTCCATAAGAAGAACTTGAGTCTTGATCGTATTGTAAATCTCATTCAAACCCTTGAGAAAACACATAACGTATTTAGCTTCTCTATATTTTGTAGTAACTTTGGACAAAGAACAACTGCAAGGGATTTCTCAAGTTTCTTTCCCTTGATTTTTTTGTCCAGTGCCATAAAATCCATAGAGAAAAATAGGTGAGAGTGTTGTATTGACCCCATATTTCATATTTTGTCAGAGTTACCAAAATATTCCTTGTCTGGTATGAAATTTAAATGCCCTTTAATTTCTCTGAATCATTACTGGAAAAAAATAGATGATTAAGATGCTAGGTATAGTAATAGCCATGGTTTGTTTCCATGAATTTGATTATTAGTGATAATTATTAATTCAACTATGATTTTGCAAAAGAATACATAGTGTAGTGCGATAAAGGTTTGTGGCCACAACAACAAAGATTTTTATGTGTCCATTAACTTGTACACTTGGACACTCTAGTCACATCAAAATTCTATATGTCAATTATTGACACTTGAGGTGCTATATGCTAATTAACACCACTCTGCACAGCAAATTAATTGTCCTTCAGTTTTCTCTTTTAGCAAATATATACGTATTATTTTGCTGAAAAATCAGAATTCTCGTCAGTGGAAAAACAAACCAAATAAAATAAGCTTAAGAGTTAATTAAAATGCACCTTCATGCAAACCAAAAACTAATAAAATTTTGTCAAACCTTTGAATATAATTGTTATTTAATTATTTTTTTTATCAGTAAAGAATAAAATTAAATTAAGAAGGATACTTTAGATGTGTCCCAATCCTTATAAAAAAACAACAACCTCATAAAACAAAGTCAACTTAAACAACAAAATGAAAAAGAGAATAAATGGGTTGCCATGGTTGCTGCATAATTCTACAGTAAAACCCAACAGAAAACCTTTTAGACCATGATTCCTTGCATTTGCACCTAGCCTTATTATACAGCAAAGTTGAGCTGCATAATTATGCATAACCCACCAAAAGACTTAGCAATTGGATCATGAAGAGCTAAGAGTTGGCAAGCTTCCTCCCTTCCATTCCTTGACCGTATACAAAAGAACATATCCAATACCGCCTCAAGAGAGAAGGGAAAGTTAATACATTCCATAAACCTTCCAAAGCATGCACTCAATTATTGAAGGTGCTCCTAGCATCTCCACACCACCGCAGCTTCCTATATGCTTTTCCACCACTACACTCTTTGGACCCTTTTATATGCATCTCACCCAAAGACTTGAATCTACTCTACCCCTCCACGCACTATATCAGATAAGAACAAAAAAAGAGGTACCGTGGCTGCAGAATTATGCATAGAACTGCATAATTCCAAGTTGACATCAGAGCATAGGATGACCATGTGGCTAGCACTACAAATATTTGATGAGAACTTTTTCAAGCATAGGCCATTACAAAATCTTATGATGGTAGTACAACAACTGATAGCATGTGCTGCTACAGAATCCTTCAATACACCTGCATAAGACCCCTTAGAAGCAGAACAAAGATAGCCCAGTGGCACACTCCCTGTAGTTGACACACCAATTCCACCAAACTTTGAATCTCCAATTCCAAATAATTCCAATCTGCATAGGAGCATAAATGTTATGAGAACAACATTAAAAACAAACGCGACCACATTGGCTGTTGGTATGAAGCCAGGACCAATTAGGTTGGGTTAAGTAGACACATGTTTTAGTGAGTGAGCTTAATCATTGTGTCCCATTTATAATCTCTATTTAAAGAGATAATTGTACTTATAATTGATGTGCAACAGGAAAGAAATGAAAACCTAATAGTTGTCCGTGTGGATGTAGGTTACAGTTGACGACCGAACCACGTTAAATCTTGTATCGTTTATTTTCTTGCATTGTTTCGTGATTATGTGTGTTGCTTTCACGTGTGCATTTTTCCCATCAAGTGGTATCAGAGCCTGGTTCCTTTAAACACTAGAGATCCGATCAGCAGAAATTAATCGACAAGATATGAAAATTGCGGCAGGTGTCCCAAATCTAGGGTTTCGCAGGAACTACAGTGGCATCCCAAAGCTAGGGTCTACGCGGCGACGGCGCAAGGTAAGCGCGGGTCATGCAATGCTGTTGCACGGCAACGCAGCATGGTGGCAACTCGATGTGCGCAGTTGTGCGCAGTGGCGGTGCGTGTCCAGGCAGCTACGGTCCAAGGTGGTGGGGTGTGCCAGTGTGGCGGCAGATTGCGTTTTGCAACAAACAAGTGCAGGTGCTTGCGGTCAGCGAGACAGCACGGAGGTGCAGTGTGATGCCAGTGACGGAAGAGGCACGTGCATTTTTCTGCTGGTTCAGCAGTGACGGTGATGGTGCGGTGCTAGGCGTGAGGTGTGGCTATTTTTTGTTGCGGCACGGAGTTATGACAACTCAGTTATTGAGCACATTAATATTCGATCTTAGCCAGCGTTAGTGGGCATTAAGTTTGATGATTAAGTTCAAGCTTTACTACTGTTATCGTCTTTGCCTGATAGTTGGTCCGGAACGGTTACATCAGTTACTAGTTCAGCGGGATCTGACGGATTCACTTTTGAGAAGATTCGTCATCTCATTCTTGGCGAGGATGTCCGAAGATGGAGTTCTGGGGAATTATCTAGTGAATCGCTATATGTTGTCAGAGGTAAGAAAGATATCAAAGATAATGGGAGTAAGAACAAAAGAAGGAGTCAGTCAAAGACTCGGGATGACGCTCAAGTGTAATATGTTGGAACTGCAAGGAGGTTGGGCATTTCAGGAATCAATGCCCAAATGATAAACAAGTCAACATTATAGAAGACTCCGCGACCGAGTACCTCTTAGTAACATTTTTTTTTATAAATATGTATTAGTGCACTTTTTTTTAGTTGATCCAAAAAATATGTTTGTTTTAAAAGTTTTAGTGAGTGAGCTTAATCATTGTCTCCCCTTTATAATCTCTATTTAAAGAGATAATTGTACTTGCAATTGGTGTGCAACAGGAAAGAAATAAAAACCTAATAGTTGCCCGTGTGGATGTAAGTTGCAGTTGACGACTGAACCACGTTAAATTTTGTGTCGTTTTTTTTCTTACATTGTTTCGTGATTATGTATGTTGCTTCCGTGTTTGCATTTTTCCCATCAAGTGGTATCAGAGTCTGGTTCGTTTACACAATAGAGATCCGAATCAGCAGGAGATAATTGGCGAGACGTGAAAATTGCGGCGACAGCAGCGTCCCAAAGCTATGGTTTCGCAGGGGCGACAGTGGTGTCCCAAAGCTAAGGTTTCGCAGGGGCGGCAGCCATGTCCCAAAGCAAGGGTTTCGCAAGGGCTGCAGCGGCGTCCTAAAGCTAGGGTATTTGCGGCGGCCGCGCAAGGCAAGTGCGGGTCGTGCGACAGTGCTGCACAGCAACACAGAACGGTGGCAACACGGTGTGCACAGGCGTGTGCGACTGTGCATGGCTGTGCGCAACGCTGGTACAGGTGCGCACAGCAACGGTGCGTGTCCAAGCAGCTACGGTTCAGTGCGGCGGCAAATCACGTTTTGCATCGAACAGGTGCTGGGTCTTGCGGTGGGCGAGACGGCACAGAAGTGCAGTGCGATGTCAGTGACGGAAGATGCAGGATGGCGCGTGCAGTTTTCTGCTGGTGCAGCAGTGACGTTGCGGTACTAGGCGCGGGGTGTGGCTGTTTTTCGTTGCGGCATGAAGTTTTGTGTGGTTGTTTTGTTTTCTAATTTGCTACGAGTTTTTTACAAAGTTGATTTTGTGGTTTTAATTAACACGTTTGAAGTTTTGGGCACCAGGGGTTTGAAGTATTTTGAAATTTTGTTGTTGTGTTTTCTATTATGTTATTTTTTTTGTCATGTATAATATGTGGTTTAAATGATTTGTTATAGTTATGATTTATTTATAAATTTCAATTAGAGACACATTTTTAAATAATGTTAGGTGGTCTTTAAGACTTTAATGATCACCATGTTACTTGATTACCACTTCTTTTGTAAGTTAAATTACTTGCTCATTGTGTTTTATATTCTATATTAATATAAGAGACACAACTCTTGTCATGCAGCACTGACAATTCTTCCATCTTACATTTTCTCTCTCTAACCACAATCAATCTCTATACAGGCTCAATCATTCCTAGGGTATTCCCAATGCAAGTGAAGCGACTAGCCTGGAAGAGAGCAGAAAATGTGCCGGATAGAAATCCGCGGATATGGAAGAAGGACGCACTAGGAAATATAATATTCCAACTGTTTCCTGGTGCCAGTGGTAACTTAGGGTACAACTACGACCATATCATTCCTTACTCTAAGGGGGACTAAGCAAAGTAAAAAATTGTCAACTTCTCAATACAGAAACAAATACAAAGAAAGCAAATAAGATCATCAACCTCGCAAATTTGGTTAAAATAACCCCTCATCATGCGAGAGTTTCAGATGTGTTGGGTATGAAGCCAGGACCAATTGGGTTAGACTAAGTAGACACCATGTTTTAGTGAGTGGGCTTAACCATTATGTCCCCTTTATAATCTCTATTTAAAGAGATAATTGTACTTAGGGTAAAAAACTTTAAAAGTCATGAGAATGGATAAATTGTTTTCAGTGTAAAACTATGATATTACAAATAATTAAGTTTAAAACTTGTCACCTCTTCTAGAAATAAACTCTGAAATGAAGATGCATAACATCAAGCTAATTCAGAATCAAGATAAAGAAAAGTTAAAAATAGCTTTTGCAAATTTAAAAATTGTTTATTACTATTTAGTTTTATATTTTGGTTATTTAAATTGTGAAATTTATGTTATCTTCAATTGGTTTATGTCTTATATTAATATCTATTTTATAGTAAGGCATGATTTGAAGTTGCTTTACCCAATTTTTCCAAAGTTTGGTGTTTCATTTAACTGAAATCCACCAATACTTGTATTTCTTCAAAAAAAAATTATGAAGTTATTCTCATACTTACGATATTAAAAAATATATATTATTTGAAACAACATTTAGTTCCAAATTTTATATTACTCTAATGATTTTTTTTCCAAAACAATTTTTATCACTGTTTTTTACTAATGAAATGTATGCTATCATTAAAACTAATATACTTGTATGAATTATTATGTTTCTACCATTTCACAAAATTAATTACTATTTAATGTCAACTATGTTAACTATTTGCATAAGAGATTCAAGTTTATATATATATATATATATATATATATATATATATATATATAATAATTTTGGATAAGTCAAAAATTAAAAAATAAAAAATAATATGTAAAAGAAAAATAATTAATTTAAATCAACATTTTCTTTCCCCTATGGTTTGAGTTTCTCTTCTTCTTCAAGTTTTTCCTTTTTCTTCTATTGATGGTTTTGAGATCATAGAGTATGATGATGTTTACGTCAAGGTTAGGATTTACTTGATGGTAGGTAAAAAATAATGATGATTTTACCAAAGAATATAATTGTTTAAAATGGAGTGGAGAGAGTGATTGAAAATGAAAGTGATTTTATTTGATAAATGAGATTTTGTGTGGGAATTGAGTGAAGGTGAGAGTATGTTGTTTTTCTCTCATTGTTTTATAATAAGGAAATAAGATAAGAGTAAGAAGTTACTTTACATATAAAAACTGCTCCGATAACATTAATTTAAAAAAATTAAAAAATTCATATCAAATAACAAAATATTCTATTGTATTAATTAAATGAAAAATATTAAATAAGGTAGAATTAAAAAAAAATTGCGTGCACAAAAAAGATTATAAAGAAAAATTCTTTTTATATATACTAGTGGGAGCACAGGCACTAACATGCCTGTATATCTACATTTTTTTTGAGTTTTTTTTTATAAAAAATAATAATTTCTCTCATATTTTTTATTTTTTTTCTTTGATTTTTTTTTATTCTTCAAAAATAATTTCAAAACATTGAAATGAGAAGTTAAAAAAGAATACGTGAGGTTAATGAAGAAGTGTGGAATAGTAGTTAAAAAAATGTTACATGTAGAAAAGAAAAAGAATGAAATTTTAAAATTTTAAAACTGTTTATACCAAATATTTTAAAATTATAAAAATGTTTTATTAACTTCTAAAATTATAAAATGTCCAAATAATCTAAATAAATTAATAAAACAAAATATTAAATAAGGATAAAATATGAAAACAATTTAAAGCAGTGAGGAATTTCCTTTATATATAGGTATAGATAAATAAGATATATTTAATTATAATTTTATATTGTTATTAATTAAATTAAATTTTGTTACGTATGTGTTTTACGAATCAATTTTGCTTTAATTTATTAACTTTTATCATATTTTAAAATTTTTTGCAGATATTTTTTATAATTATGAATATTATTTTTTATAATTATTTTTTTTACAATTATAAATATTAAAATTTTAATTTGAAACAAAAACAAAAATTTAACAATTTTTTATGTTTAAAAAATTTTACACATTTTTAAAGTAAATTCTTAGAAGAAACAATGTTTTACAAACAACTAAAAGGTACTAATAAATAATCAATCAAATTTATTTTACAAAATATAATGGTTTATAATTTTACTTTGTATAAAAAAACATTGATTTTAATTACTTGCAATCTTACTTTTCTAACATATTTTCCTTAAATCATTGTGAATTCACTGTCTTGTCCAAATAAACCATAAATCTATAATTAATAAACCTGATAGATTGTTTTGACATATATACATTTTTGTATGTTTCATTTCAGTTTTGTAAATATCACTATTTTTCTTTTTCATAATTTATATATAGTTTTTAACTTTCAGATTCTTTAATCAAATAACTCGTTATTTTTTATATAATCATTATATTTATTTATAAAATTTATAAATATAAAGACAGGTATATAGGGTATCTTTTTCACTTACAATAAATATAAAGGGTAAAAAATAAAAGGCTTTAGCATAATGCAATTTGAAGAGCAAGAGCAACCACAATCTGGGAAAACGAAAGACAAAAAACTGGGGAGGGTTGAGGTTGTGGTTTACAGTTGTTAGTTGATAGTTGATACTTGTTTGATCTATGGCTACAGGCACTACTAGAATGGTATTGGTAGTGAAGGAGATGTTGCAACTCTCTTCTTCGCTTCGTCTTCGCGGGCTTTCTCCTCCTTCGCACTTCTCACTTCAATTACCACGCTCGTTGCGCCCTGCAATTCGATGCGCTTCCTCAGACTCCGACGGCGCCAACAGAGTTTCGTCTCGGCTCTCGCAGGTCAACCAACTTCTTCAACAAGCCGAACACCGCGCTCTCTCCGCCGACCAAACCCCTCCTCCTAAAATCACCTTAGGTCCCTTATCCCTTTGTCAATTTAAAACCAAAATGACCAAAGAGAAAGAAAGGTAATAGCTTTTGCTTTTTTGGTTTCAGATCATGTTACAGTGAGCTTTGCTAGAAGTGGAGGACCTGGGGGTCAGAATGTCAATAAAGGTTGTGTTCCTTGTATGTTTGTTTGTTCCTATTTTGTTGTATTATATCTCTTTGTGCCATGCTGGGCCTCATTACACTGATTATTGATTGGACAGTGAACACCAAGGTGGACATGCGCTTCAACGTTAAAAATGCACATTGGTTAAGTGACAGGATTAGGGACAAGATTTTGCAAACGGTATTTTCTGCGGCAAAACTTTATCGTAAACTGTTTGCCTAAGCCATAAATGTTGTGTATTAATATCTTGTCTGGTCACCTTTTTTGGCCTTAAATATTGTTGTTCTACTCTTGGTTTGAATGATCATCTACCTTGTCTTTTTGAATAATCTTTAGTTTTGTTGGTTCGGGGGCAGGAGAAAAACCGTATTAACAAGGAAGGGGAACTGGTGATTTCTTCAACCAAAACTAGAACGCAGAAGTTTGTTTCTTCCCTTTTCTAATATGTGCTGCCTATTTCCGTTGTATGTTGCGAGATTGGTTGCCTTATTCTACCATTTTTGTTTTTCTCTCAGGGGTAACATTGAGGATGCTTTGGCAAAGCTTCAGGTAACATAGGAAAGTTTAGATATATTTTTTTATTGAAACTGTTCAAAGAATGCGTTAGCAAGCATCCATGTTATTGTCAAAGTGTATATTTGTACTGTAATTTCTTTTTTTTTTCTTCTTCTCTACTACTCATTGGCTGTCTTTTCCTTCAGTGTTAAGTTTTGTTGATTTTCATTTCCACATTTTGGAACGTTCATTCCAATTGGTCACTTTTGACCCAAATACCCATTTCGCTGCTTCTGGGTTTGGGAGGGCTCTGCAATCTGCATCCGACGGAGTTAGCTGCTTAGGAGATAGATAATAATTGGATGAAATTTTTAAAACAAAATCTGACTGATGCATTGTGCAAACAAAATGCACAACATTACTCGAAGTCATTGTTCCAATGGTGTACCTAGTGCAAGCACAAAAAAAATCTTGCTCTATATGTTGTTAATTTTAGTATGTGTTTGTATTGTAGAATTTAATGCCTTGCATTTCCATCTGAAATAGAAAATCAAATGGGTTTACCCCTCTGTTCCACATATCTAGAAAAGTCTTGTCCCATGTACCAAATTGTACTGCGAACCATTAGTCCATGGTATAATTGTTTGAATCCAGTATAAGGACTAGTGGGGGAACACGGAATGGGAAGGGAAATTTCTCTGTTTTATTGCAGTGTATACGAAATATTTTATGAGAACATGAATGTCAGTGTCTCCCTTTAGAAGTATTATTATGCTGGATCCTTCCTGGTTAGGGTCATCTTTGATATGATGTGCTTATTTGGATGTTAGACTTAGGTTATCTAATCTCCCCCCCACCTTTTAAACAACAGAGATTGATTCTATTCACATCTTTTCTTGTTCCTTAAAGCTGGCTTTTACTTAGCAATGGTGCTTTCTGAATATTTAATGGCAAAAAATAGGAAATCATTGATGCAGCATCTTATGTCCCGCCACCTCCCTCAGAAGAGCAAAAAAAGAAAATTGCCAAGATGTAATAGCACTTCGCTTTCTATGTTTTCTAATTCCTCCGTTAAATACAATTTCTTATTTGGGTACCATTTTCCTTGTGCCTTCTATTACACTATAATAACTTGGTGGTGAAGGACATGTAACTGACAGCTGTTAATCAAATTTGCAATATTGAAGGGCTGCTATAGGCGAACAGAAACGCCTTAAAAGCAAGAAGGTGCTTTCAGATAAGAAAGCATTTCGGAGAAGTAAAAATAGCTGGGACTAGCATGACCAGAATCTTGAGACTGTTATATCAATTTAGTAAGTTCACCACTATTGTTTGCTTTATATTCATTTATCAAACATTCTATTGTCAATTTCATTAAGTCTATATTCTCAAGCTGCAGGGTGCAGCCGAAGCACAGTCCTCTTACACTATCATATTGGATACACACATTAGATTAATGGTTGAAATATAACCATGGACTCGGGGAGCAATTAGAAAAACCTTAAAAGTGGTCTGTGACTGCTTACTGGTAGTTAGCCAACATTGTGATGTAGCTAGGATTTGAACGGATACGATCTTTTGAAATAGAAATACCACATATTCATTGAACCTATAATGTTCTTTTTTTGTGAGCTTTTGGTCCTTCTTGTGCTCCTTTGGCACGCGTCCTGACTGATGGATCTATAGACATTGAAAGTCAACAAACTTGGGAACGTGCTTCTCTTGAAAACATGTCCATACATGATGCCTCTGTTATGGCAGCGAGTTTTGTCATTTAGGTAGCTGGAAGGTTGGTTCCTTAGTAGGTTCGTTTTGATACATTTCCGTGACAGATTTTTTTATTTTATGGAAGTGGGTGGAAGAACAGTGCCATTTGTATTACATAGGCAATTTGCAAAAAATTGGATGCATTGTCCTCAATTGGTCTAAAACAAATACACGATAAACATCATTTCAATTATTTGTTGCTTTGAACTATAAACTACAAGATTCAGGATGTTGTGGCTAGAAGGCAATTTCTTCCTCCACCTCTACAAGTCTTTTAATTCCAAAACTACCCTTTGGTAAAAGGTGCAGAGTTTTTTTTTTCCTATTTCCAAATTGTATAATTTGTAGACCCTTGAAGAAAATGGCGAAGTTGTCATTTCATGTCTTCTATGGAGGTAGAGAAAGAAAGCATATTTCATGTCTTCTATGGAAGTGGAGGAACAAAGCATTGAAGAAAATGGCAAAGTTGTCATTTCATGTCTTCTATGGAGGTGGAGGAAGAAAGCATATTTCATGTCTTCTATGAAGGTGGAGGAAGAAAGCATATTTCATGTCTTCTATGGAAGTGGAGGAAGAAATTGCCTGGCCAAAATGCGTCTAGGGACTTGGCCCAATTGCCTTGATCTGATAGCAAA
Organism: Phaseolus lunatus; assembly: GCA_013389735.1. NCBI lineage: Eukaryota > Viridiplantae > Streptophyta > Magnoliopsida > Fabales > Fabaceae > Phaseolus > Phaseolus lunatus. The sequence continues at coordinate 38,167,004 of CM023859.1, forward strand.
TTGGTTTCTCTCTCACAGTAGCACAAAAACACAACATTGTAAAAGTAAAAATTATGAAGAACAAAATAAGTAAATAACAGGGAGGAAAAGTAATTAGGGAGATACAGGGGGTTTGCCGAAAATGATTCAAAAGATAGATTGGGTGTTATCCTTCCCCTTCCAGCAGTTCTGAATTGGTAAAAGCCACTTTTTAGAAGAATAATTTTGAAATTTCTTTCGCAAAAAAGGTTAAATTTTCTTATAAAATGAAACCAGTGTGCACTTATGCCGAAAAGGCTTTTTGCTTGGAGAGTCTAGTAGGTCTTATCGTTACATGCACAAAGAAAAACTGATTTTGAATTTTAATTCTTCATCAATTACTAACCAAAACAACTTTGTATCACAAGAGTTCACACTCAAAATATTTATACTAATTCTCTAATTTAATTGTAAATCAGTCGTTCCATACTTTGTTGATATGATTGATAGTGTTTTTTTAACTTGCGCTTAAATATTATATGACTATGTACTCATAGACATTTTGTCAACTCGACTTGTGTATCGTGATATCTCTTTACATATCGCACATATGATGAATAACATGTTTAATAATTGTGAAAGACTTTTTGCTATAACATTTTGGAAAGACCCATTGTGCCTATAGAGAACTTGACATGATTCTTGATATCACCTTTTAAAGATCTCACAATGAATATTTTAACTTAAAGTATGAAGGTTTTTTATAGAACAGATTGATAAATATCATATTTTCATACTTTCATATTAGAGATGAGAAATTAAATCTACATATTTTTAAAAAACTGAGAAATAAATTGATCGAAAAGAAAACTCAAGGAGCCTACAACATTAGAGTGAATGAATAAGACCAAAAATATGTTTGTCTTTTATGAAGTATCAGATATATCTACAAAAGAATTTGTAAAAAAAGAATAGTTGGGTTAGAAAAGGGGGGGCATTTACAAATATGAGAATAGAGTGTTACATAATGAAATATAAAATAAAAGAAACGGGGTGTATGAAACACACAGTTTGGTGCTGTATGTACAAGTATATTTAGAAAAGGAAAAAGCAAAATGGAATACTAGGGTTTGGGTTTGATAGAGTGAGAGAAAAGAGAAGAGTAGGTATCTAGAGACGTATGCAAAAGTATTTTGTGGTAATTTGTATTGTAATGGTAATTGGAGGCAAAACTAAGGTGAGGAGAGGGAGGCGAATTCAGCGTCTAATAACGTGCATCTCCCCTGACTCTTGGTCAACATGTTTAATCCATTTCTTAGTAGCAGCCGAACTCCCAATGGCGGACACGTGTGCTATGTCGAGTCCCTTCCCCACAGGAAGAAACACGGAACGAACAACTCGACGCGACCCTTCGTCCACAACACTCCGCCATCGAAAACCCGCAGAAGCAATACCACTGTGGCTGGAGTAGCACGCGTTCTTGCATATCAGCACTGCGCCTTTGTTGCTTAGCTTAGCCACCCTCAGCACTCTCGAGAAGTTGGAGCGCCTCGAGTCCACCACCATAAACTCTATCCCCGCCAACCCCTCCATCACCTCCTCCGCCTCCCCCACCACGATCTCCGGCCACATCCCCGCCTCCCCCATCCGCTCTGCGTATTCCGATCTCGACCTCTCGTCCGGCACCACGCACACGTGCCTCCCGCACGTGTGACCCCTCGCCACGGCCAACCCCACGCTCGTCGCTATCATTCCCCCCTCCGACCACGTCTCCACGATCAGCTGCGCGTTCCACCCCGCCGCCATCGCCGACACCAGCTCCGCCACCCCCGATTCCCGGAAAATTCGACACTGCGCACAATAAATAAACGGTTAGGGACGGATAGAACACGAAATTAGGTTGCAGCAGAAAGTCTAAACAGCGAACACAAAGTGCATGCGTGCTCACTGATTTCACTGTCTCGATGTATGCTTTGGATGCTTTCTCTGGAGACCATACTAGTTTCATTTTGCTCCGATTGGTTTGGGTCTCTGTCTGGGATTGTGAATGACTGAATATGGCAGAAAATGGGTCACGAGGGATTAATATATATGAATATTGGTGGCGTGAGAAAGAGATGGAGAAAGAAAGGAAGGGGTCCGTTGACATTTATTACGCGCCAATCTGACGTGTGTATTGTTAGATTCGGATAACTCCTGTTTTGTTTCACCACTGCGCTTTTCTTCTCTCTCTGTCTCACCATTTACAATGCTTTCCCTGTCACGTCTTACGTGTTCTGTGCAAAGGGAATTTTTAGTTGCACATTCCTAAAGCATCAATGGAGATAATTATAGAAAAATATTTGTGTACTGCAATGTTGTCAACCGATACTCATATTTTATGCATTCGCACAACCATATGTTAATTTCACTACATGCATATCAAACTATTTCAATTTTTATCAAGGTAAAAATACGATCCCACTCATCTTTTTCCAATTATTATTATTAGCTAATTATGTGAATGCGTTTATAGTAATGGCGTGTCCTCCTGTTACTTTTTAGGAAAATTATTAATATATATTTACTTCTTATCCAATATTATATATGAAAAACACGTAGGAGAGAATGAAGAATGTGGATGAAGAAAGAAGTTTATATTATACATAAAATAGTTTTATAATGTAAATATAATTATTGTAAAATTGAACAAACTTATCCTGTATGACAGTTTAGGAGTAAATGAGAATTATTTGCATACATTATAGTGCTCTAAAGTGAAGTGATTGAGTGGAGATACTCATGTTATGTTCTTTCTGCCCTTGGTTTCAATCTTAGGCTGGTGGCCGCTACCCACTTGCCTAGGCCTGTGGCTCTTGTGAGTTACCAAATTACCATAACCTTATAGGCCAACGCCACTGAAAATAATAACATCTAACAGTAATTGTACTATTGGATGCTCGGATGACCCACAACACATAGTTAATCTAAATCCCAAGAGAAATTTTGGTTAATTAGTAACATCTCAGAATATTTGTAATGCATTATTAAAATGTGATTAGACTTTTTTTAAGTCTTATGCGCAGGTTGACTACAATAAAAATTCAATTAAGTAAATAAATAAGAGAGATATTCAAGAGACATAATTAATTTTTCAACTCTCACACTTATATATATGGTATTTAGATTGACTTGAGTGTCGAATTATTTTTTCAAATATTCTCTGTCAATAATAAAAATTTAATGACTGAAAGATAAAATAATTATAGTATCTAAAAACCTAAAAGATCAAAGATTAAAGAAGAAGTACTTGAAAAAATTCAATTTTGTAAAATCAATAACAATGTCACAACACAAAATGCCTATTTTGCAGTTACTTAATCAAATGTTATATTATTAATCAAAAGTTTCATTATTCTCATTTATTTAAGTAAATAGTTTTATTTACTATAACATATTTCAAAACCAAGCATCAAACACTGCATACTTTACTACTATTTTATTTTCTTCATTGAATAAATAGAATATCTCAATAAATGCGCAACGAGTATTTTGTGACTAAATCTTTAATTATCATCACAGCCAGTTTGATTAATTAATGGAACAATAACTAAAAAGAAAATATGACACAGCGGGCTGATAATTATTTTTGTTTTGTGTAGCATGTTTTTCCGTAATATGTAAAAAAGGTGAGAATGAGTTGGTTAATTATAAGTAATCTGGAAAAAGAGTGTAAGTTGGCAGATCGTAGGTTTGTTTTAATACAAAAGAATAGAGAATATGGTAGAAAAGAGAGAAAGAATAGATTAGAAAAATGAGAATCGGAGAATGAGTTAGAAAGGTTCCAGAAGAATATATTTTGTCGAAGGGGGCTTCAAGGTATCTATGCTGACCAGGTGCTGATATGTTCGAATACTTCCCAAGCCAGATTCAATTTTTAAAATTTCCAACATTCTCTTAAAAAAATGGCACTTAGCTTCGATGCTACGCTCACAGTAACTCCACAATGCCAACCACAACATAACAAATCACATTCCATCTGTTAATTAACGTCACCTAGTTAGGTTCTTATCTTCCTTATCGCTCATTTGCCATGTCCACTGTATTTGGACCACTTGGGTACACACATATATACAATTTTTTAACATCTTAAATTTATAACCATACGATATCATCTTTCAATTATAATAAACCTTAACCATGTACGATAGTCAAATCAATGTTGTTGTTGTGGCCATATAAATAATGGGTTAGCATAACACGATTTTTTAAGTATGGTGACCCACTTTCCGATTATGACCCTCCAAACCTATAATAAGCACCAACAATTCACCACCTCCATTTAGTATATAAAAGTATATTCCTTCGCTGATTCACACTCACATACATTCTTCTCAATTTTCAAGTTATTTCCCCCTCTCATTTAATCAATCAAACTTTTACGCATGAACAGCACTTTTTTTTTTCTTTCCTTATTTGATTGTCATTTTACTTTTTTTATATGTTTTCTCAACTACGGTTTGAAGTTACTTGTCTAAATCATTCAACTACATTGTCATTTTATCTCTATATGTCGAGCATTATTGTGACATCGGATTGTGCAACAATAATTTCTTTTATAGTATTAGTTAGGTCGGTTTTAGGTCTTTAAAAAATTAGGGGATACGTGGATAAATTTATTGCTAAGGAAAAAGGTCTTCTTCACTCCAAAAAATCTCAGGCCTTCACCAACAATTTTTAGGACCTCTTAATCAAATGTTTTAGTGAGAAAAGAGAATTAGGTAGATATTCACAAAGTGGAGGTATGAAAGGCATGTGAAAATGTGTATCATTGTAAGCATAAGATAGTGTATCCTTCGTTGATCTATCATGTGAAAATTATTTATCCTCAATATAAAAATATTCATTTGAGCATGTCTTATTTGATGACAATAGTTAAAATAAGTTTAAGGAGAGTTTTGCTTGTTACTTTTGGTTTATGACTAAAACTTTTATCTATCGAAGAACATGGTTCATAAATATAAATATGAACGCCTAGTGTTACTTATGACTAGGTGTATGTTTATTTTGTTACTGTAATAATTTGAAAGGGAGTGACACTAAAAGCGGAAAGGAAATATGCACAAAGAGTATGCAGAATATGAAATGAGAACCACATCCCACATATATGAAATTGTTAGGCAACTAGAGTTGGAAAGTTTTATGTGGATAGCGAAGGTAATCATGGTGTTTCAACCTATTTAAGCAACATCAACACCTATTCATAATTGTGGCAACTTGATAGTTTTGCCTAGTCCTTTTACATGCTATATTCTGCTCATTGGTTCAATTTAGATGGTAAAGTAATATATTTTGGTAATTCTTCTGGGTAGGTGATGAGCAGATTATGGACCTTTTTGAATAAGGGTTGAGACAGTCCTGAAATATTTTACTTAATTCTATTTAATCATTGATAATAAAAGAAACCTAGTGTTATTTATATATGAATAAGGAAGATGATACACGCAAGTTTATTATAGTTTTCTATCTAATTTTCACTTTAATAATCATAGATAGGTAGATAACATGTTTGAGCTTAAGAAACTCAACTAGTTATTTGTTTATTTATAGAGGGATTAGACTTTGACAAGCAGATCTTAAAAGAGAGATCAGCAAATAAGAGGTTGACCTTGGGGAAGTTGACTAATTAAGACCTACATAAATGACCAAACAAACATAAATATTTATGATTAAAATACAAAAATAGTTAATTCTCATATATGATCACATATAAAAGTAACAACTAGTTAACCTTCCTTTCAATAAAACCTTAGATTTTACTCGTATGTTTAACTTTAGACTTAAGGAATGTGTACTCTTATAGTTTTTTTTATCAAATTCTCAGAGTTGTCTTATCGAAGGTGAACTTTCTAAGCATAAATACCTAAGTTAGATTTTAGTTTTATCTCCTACTTGACTTAAGATAAAAAAAAGATGGTTAGTTTCCAAGTTTTTTTATTGACCTTTCTACATTGATTTGAATTTTAACCCATATAGACATCAATTAAGTTTATAACCAAAATAAAATTTGTATTTATTTACAAAAATATCACCATACTTTTATTAACATCGATTAGTTTGTAACTAATATAAATAACACTTTGTAAAATGTGTATTTTATATTGATGCTCCAAACTCTAACAACCTTTGCAATGTTTCCCTAAGGTCATCCTCTAACAACCTCTACTCTACAATATTGACTTCCTACAAATGACTTATTTAGATCCTTGAATAAAGTAGTGTTATTTAAATTTACTATTGCAAAAGGTTACAAACATCCTTATTGCGTAACATATGTATTTTCTGTTGTTGGATTAGATATTATGAGATACTTTCTTATCCTTAACGTAAACATACCATTTTTTATTTTGTTATCTTCCCTATTTCTACTATATTTTATCAAATTTATCAAATAAAGTATCAAAGATAAAATATAAAACTTTGAATTTTTTTTTAAGTTAAGTTTTTATTTATTTAATCAAATAAAAACTATATTATTACTATGTTTTCTTTCATATTTATTTATTTTCCGCTAACATGCAAGGATCATTAATCAATTTTGGCTTGTCCTATTTAAAAGAAATTTCCATAAACCTTTATGAGAAAAAATAAATGAAAACAAAAATTATTTTATTATAAAGTGAAATTATCGAATACACAAATTAATTTATAAAAAATTATATTAACTTTTAAAAAATAAATTTTAATTTATAAATAAATTTATTTTAACTTCTAAAAAATTAGTTTATTTTCTATTTTCTTTTCTTGAAAATATATTTTAGAGAAGTTTAAGCACATAACCCAAAATTGCTTTCTAAATTTATGAAAACAAAGTATTAATAGTTATACCCTTAAAAAAGTTCTTTGGACAAATTATTCCGTAAAAAAATCATAACAAAAGAGAAAGATAAGAAACAAAGACATTTTTTCTATAAATTAAAACTATTTTTTTAAAATTAAAAAAGTAACAAATTAAAAAAATATACATAGTTTTTTTACAAACTAATATATATTTATATATAATTATTTAATTTTAACTTATGAGAAATAGTTATGTTTTTTTAAAAAATTTATATGAAGATATTTTTTTTATCAAAAAGAGTTGCCAAAAGGAATTCATATTTCATGTTAGTCATGGTTACTGACCTGTGTTAAGATATCTTTTATTCTTTTCCATATAAAATTTGAATTATACAATAATAATAATACTGTTAAAGCGTAACTTTTCCTCCCTCCTTCTGTTTCAAAATTGAAGAAATAAAATATATTGCGTTAATTAAGAATATAGTCAAAATATTCCTTCTTTCTTTTTTTAATGAATGTTTAAGAATAAGTTAGGTCTAGTCAATTTTTAAAACAAATTATCGTTTGTTTAGTTGAAGAAACAGGAAAAAAATAAAGACAAAAAAGTTCCTTTCACTTGGGTGCCAATTTTTTTCATTCACATGTCCACCAGATTAAATAATTGAAACTTTTAATAATTTTGTTAATTTGGATCTTGTTTTTGTTTGTCCCCTTTTAAATGAGCAACGACAAACGATACACACTTTCTAAAATTAAACTAACTAAACAAATTGAGAACCCTTCACACTTTTTAGCATGTTTGGAACAACTATAATAATTAATTATATGCATAATTATTACTGTTATAATTAATTATAATCATTTTTATTTATATAAATTCGCTGAAAAAGATTTTTGGATAATTAGTTTTGTTTTGTTATAAAATTCCGCTTTTGTATATAAAAGGAAAAAATATTAAAAAATAACCATGAATTAAAAAAAAAAATATCATGAAAACACTTTTGTTTTATTTTTTTCTTCTAAATTTCAACTGCAAACATTGAACTTATTTTTTAAACAACGTATTTTAAATTAAAAAAAAAAACTGAAAATGAAATCTCTAAGTTTTCCCAAACACACTATTAGTGAGAAAAACAAACATAACTTAACAAATTTGATGCACTGCAATCAATTTCTCTCACCTTGTAAAATCCGTATAAGATTTTAAACAAGCATCTCAACTACATTAAATTTTTCTAATATCATGTCATTGTTAATACTAATATGGAATACTTCGTTAAATTAACAGTTTAAAATTAGATATACCATAAAATAAATTTTATCAAACTCTAAATTAAAATGGACCAAAAAAGTAAACCCTGATTTGGAACTCAAGCACAATATAATGCATGAAAAGCCATTTTTTTGAACTCGCCACCTAAGAATGAAGGAAGTGCTGTTGAAGGAAATAAGCACAAAATCCTAATACATGGAATGGAAAAGCCAAATCATTTGACAGTCTTAGATTGAATTGTTCAATTCCATGAACGCAGACGAGTCTTATTTATCAGCTTGAAGATTCGAAGAAAGTTGGGTAATGTAATAACTTAAGAGAAGTGATTAAGTATAAGAATTTTTATTATATTGAGTAAAAATAAAACCAATTTATATATTACGAATAATTTTCACAAATTTATAATAATGATAATAATGAGTTAAATTTAAATTTATTTTCTAATATGATATTACAAATTGTTATATTATTTATGATAATCAATCGTTATCATACCACTAATGAGATACTCATTTCTTAACGTAAAAATGTGTTAGAAAAATTTAATACTATAGATAAAATTAATTTATAATATATAATCCTTACTTTATAAAACTTATAAAAGTAAGAATAAGTTAAATTTAAATTAATTTTTCACATTTTTTAATTAAAATTTATTAATATAATTAATATTAAAAACTAGTTTAAAAAAAAAAAATTCTCCCCGAATTTAGACATCAACGAGTAAAAAAGATTGATACGAGACAAACGCTGATTTGGAGAAACACTTTTTGAACATGTCTTAAAAATATTTTATAATACGACGTGATTAAGTGGTGATATTTTAGATGTATGTTTTCGTTTTACTTTATTTTAAGTTCATTCCTTGAACTGAATCCAGATATTTGACCATGTCAAAGATCAAAAAAATATTATGGACGGTACCGCGTTATTAAAGGAATAGAATCTTCTATTTTTCTAGATTATGATTCAATGTTTATTTCTTACGTGGTGTTATTCATTTCACATTAAAAGAACTCAATGTGAAATTAAAGTATAAAGCAACAGAAATGATTTTAAGTGAGATATTATAGGTAGCCACTTCGTTGTTGTATTCATTAATTCTCTAATTAAAAATAATTATTGTTATATAAATAAAATTATATATTATATATTATTGTTATTGTTATTTATGAACTCCATTTATCTTCACATTAATTCTAATTTCATAGTTCAAAACAAATTTTAAAAATGAACTAATATTTCAATATCTCATTCAGGAATATATATTTTTCATGATCGCCTAATTATTAACCAAGTGACTTTAATAACTGAAAAGAGAAGAATAAATTGGGTTTCTTTTTTACAATGTTGCGTACCAAACTTCTAATGTTGAATAGTTACGAAGACAGAAAATAATTTAAATCCCGAAATGTTACCGCAAACTAATTTCAAATATAAAAAGATCAATTGAATAGTAATTGCATACTTCTTTTAATTTAAATAAATTCCTTAATACAACCAATGATAACACGTCTCTCAAATAGAAACCTCAAGATATATTTTCTTATTAACACAATTGTTGACTATACAACATTTTTATAAAGCAATTAGAGGCACGCATTAACACTAAAATTATCTCTTTCTTTAATATGAAACGCATAAAATTTTGGTTTGATTTAGAAATATCACATTTAAATCTAAGCAATACATATGATAGCATATTATTTCAATCTATAGTCCTAAAAGAGCTTATAGATCACCTAATCTCTATTCTAATTGGCTAAGATTGGTAATGATTAAAATAGAAATTTTAGAAATATAAAAGATATAATTAGGTTTCAAAGACTAAGTAAAATGCTTTTGACTTGTGAGACCCAATTTTTTTTTTTAAAAAAAGCTAGACTCAAGTCTCTCAAACTTTTAAAGGAGAAACCCTAGTTTGGTCACTATAATTTATGTCTCACAAATCTAGACTCGAGTTTTTCGAATCCACGTTCCTAATTCACTTTGTTTTTGTTTATAAGCTTATTCTAATTAATCTAGTTCATTGTCACCGACTTAATCACCTTATTTCAATTTTAAAGTCCTAAATTGAATATTTTCTTTGATTTTAATGGATAAACAATTTACACAAACAATCTTAAGATCATGTCCAATGTATTGAATTTTTTTATTAAGGGTTTTATTTCATTAACTTTGACATTGAATTTATGTTAGAGTATTTTATGAGTTGACTTTGTTGTTATTTTAAAATATTCATGACTAGAGATTTTGAAGAGGTTTATGACTTTTTCATACTTTCAAACCACCTTTCCTTTCTCATTTCTTAAACCTCACTCTTTCCTTCCTTCAAACATAAATTGCTCAATAATAATCAAATCCATTCTTCACAAAACTAATAAAAATCTTTGTTGATTTCAATAGTGGTCAAAAAAGCAATTAAGATAAAAAAAAAAATAGAGAAGGGTGAAATCTCAATGTGATCTGCGCTCAAGAATAACATAGTCTTAGAAAATATCTTCATTTTGAACAAAATCTTAAAGGGAGAAGAAAAATGTTATATAGTGATCACGTGAATGTTTTGTTTATGAATTAACGTGCCAAATATATCTTTAGGCTCATATACCTTAGCATAAATGACTTCCACCATCACATTTGCTCTAAGCCCTCTTCCAAAACCTCTTTTACAATTAATCTATCATTTGATGTTCAATTGATTTCTTATTCTTTTATTTCTTATTAATTATTTTGGATTATCAACAATAAAGAAAACAAGACAAAGAGAGAAAAAATAAAATTTGTTTCATTTGAACGATAAAAACACATTCAGAATATGTATCAAACAATTTACATACTTGATAAACCAAAGTCTCTACATTGAATTCAATTTTAACATTAAATTGTTTAAAATATTAAACATTTTTCCTAATTTTGAAGTTTATTAGAGTAAACGCTCTAATGATATACACAACTAGTGATGAGAAAATTTTGTTTACATATTACTAAACACTCTCAAATACTAAACATTAATCTAATTATAAAAACTCATAAACCAATCACCTAATTTTAAGATAATAAAGTGGAATAGGTTGTGCAGATCGGTCTAGGTTAGTTGAGAAAAAATGCGAAGTGGACTGCATATTTTAATCCATTGATCTGCTTAGGTCTGCCCTACATAACCTGCAGTTCATATAGGTCAAGTGCAGAACAGGACTGACCAACATAATTCATATATTCTAAAAAAAAAAATTAAAAATTGCACCCCAAAAATTTCTTCTTGTAATCTTATATTCTAAAAATTTTAAAATTATCCATTCCAAATTCTATAATATGTAATGCAAATTTGTGTTGTAGATTATGCAATCTGGAATATTGTACAATCTGAAACACAAATTTTAACTTCCAGATTCTATAACTAAAAGTTTCTGAATTTCATATTCTGAAATTATAAAACAAACATTCAATAAAAAATGTCAAAGGGTAATTTGAGTATTTTTTGAGATATAGGGTGTAAGAAGAAAGGCACAGAGGTGCAGGAAGAAACTACCATTAATTCCTAATTTATAACACCTTCATGAAATTCATTCGATAATAGTTTTTTAATATTTAAAGTGTTTTTTTATCTTTATGAAATGTATAGATTGTTTAGATTTCAATACTCATCAAATGTTAAATGCATTAGTCAAACCTCAATCTTTTTTATAATAAAAATTAAATATAATATTTATATTATTTTTAAATTAAAATAATAATCACATGTCTACATGTATTATCTTAAAAAATGTATATATTTAATAAAATATTTTATTAGTACGATTGAAATTCAAATTTTATTAAAAATTAGAACATCTTATTACACATAAGTATCATATGAATAATATTGTGAGACTATTTATCTGATTCATTTAAATAAAAAAATAAATTAACAATAAACAAAAAATAAAATTATTAAAATTTATGTTTAAAATATGATTTTCATTAATTTTAAGAAAATATTTTTTTATGCAAGACTAACTAATAAAATCAATCCAATTTTTAACATAACCCATATAATTTAGAGCCCATCTTCACAAATTTCTTACTTAATGTTTCTTGGTCAAAGACTGGTGAAGGGTTTAGATTCTGAAAAATGAAAGAATTGAAACAAATCAACAAAATTGAAGTTTGGGTTTCCATTTTCATCCCTTTTATTTTTTATTTTATAAATACATCAAATCATTTTATCTACTCACAATATAAAATTAAAATTTAGCATGTAGTAATTTTCCCAAGTCATCGTAGGTAAATTATGTAAAAATTAGCGTCTAAATTGGAATGATCTACTAATACTTCGATTAAAATCACCGATTTTAAAATATTAAAAGATTGGATGACTTTATTTAAAAAAAATTCAACCGAATAAAGGTATTTCTAACGAAAATAACTCACATGAGTTATTTCATATAGTAAAACAATGTTATTTGTGATCTTCATATATTAAAAAATGTTATTTGTGATCTTTATATATTGAAAAATGTTATTTGTGATTTTTATTATATCACATAATTATTAAGAAACTTATACTCGATTTTATTTTTGTAGAAAAACTTTCAAACAAGTAAAAAAAAATTATATATATAATTATAAATTTTAATAAAATATTGTTTTTTATTCTTAGACAACGGTAATTTATAAAAAGTAACCTTTTTTTTTAATAAACTCCAAATGCCATATCACAATTCTCTAGTTAAAGAGAGTTATTTTAAATAGTTCAAATTTTGGTTAAACGACTCCTATGCATCGGTCCTGGAGATGCTAAACCAAAATTGTGTTCTATCGATTTTTTTACGTAAGACTAGCATTTATAATATATTTTCTATTCTATTTCTCCCATGTATATTTATTATTAATTAAAAGATTGTTAGTTAAATAAGAAGTAAGATTAGCATAAATTTGTAGTTTTCAGAAACAAATTACCAGTAGTAGAATGATAGAGCCATGAAGAAACAGTTAACACTAAATCATGAATTTATTTTTTTATCATCTATCATCTAAAGTTACCACTGGATTTCCAAGGAATTGTGGATTTACAGTAAAAGAGTATCCTTCAACGAAATCAATGTCCAGTGTAAACAATTATTTGGCAAAAGATATGTTATGAGTATGCAAAAGAAAAAGAAAGAACAAGTGCTTAGATTATGATTAATGGACAGAAAGCATGGTCAGCTCTTGAATGACCTCCACCATGGTTGGCCTTTGCTCTGGCAGTTCATGGGTGCACACAATTGCAAGCTTTGAAAGAATTGCAGCTTCAGATTTAGAATAATCTCCCTTCAGATTTGTGTCAACAAAATCTTCAAATTTAAAAGCTTCAACTGCCGCCCGGATTGAACCCCCTATCAATGCCTTTCCAGAGAGAAGTTGAAGGACAATAACCCCAAATGCGTATATATCACTCTTCTCAGTAAAGCACCCAGTAGTAATATATTCTGGTGCCAGGTATCCCATGGCAGCACTTGCTTTAAGAGCTGAGAAAACTACATCATCTGCAAGAAGCTTGGGGAGGCCAGCATCCATGATCAAGGGGTTAAATTGATTGTCTAGAATAACCTTTTCAACTGAAACGTTTTGGTGTACTATTGTGGGCTTGCTTGCTTCGTTGCTGTGCAAATAACCAATACCTGCTCATAAAGGAAAAGTCAATATCAAACAGAAGAAAATATTGAGTCAATATCTACGAAGTTGGAACATGTTGGAGAACACATATAACACTTAAAAACATTATATAAATGATTGCAAATTTCTTCAATTAAATTTATACATCAAATTTATTAAATTGAATTAGACTTAAAGTTAATTGCAAGTTTTATAAGGTTGAATTAAGTTTAATAGAAAATTTTCTAGGATTTTGGAAAAAATAATAACAATTGATTCCTTATCATGTTAAGATCAGTCAAGATCATGATGAGCAAATTAGTCGCGATTACCATGATGATTCTGCACTACTTAGTAATTTTGTCTAGAGTTCATATAGTTTGCACGACTTTCCCTGCTAAAACTTCATTACTTTCATTGTAAAATAAAGTAGACACTATCTAGAGTAGCATCTGATGCAGAAATGGGAGAAGGGAAAAGAACTAACCTTTTGCAATACCCCTGATGATAGAAACCCTCTTGGACCATTCAAGTACAGGGTCACTTCCATCTTCGTTGTCAAGATACTGAGACAGATTACCCCTGGTGGCAAAGTCGTAGACAAAATACCATTCCCCTCTGCTTCTTGAGTAACAGAAACCTTTCATCTTAACAATATTTTCATGTCTCAGAGTGGTTAATAGGATCAACCCCTTCAAAAATTCATCTTCCTCAGTTTTGCAGCAAGTCACGCTAATGCTTCTAATAGCCACAAGAGAACCGTCTCTATGAACACCTTTATAGACTGCTGAGAGTTTGCTCTTACCCAATAGATTGGCCTCAGAAAGGTGCTGCGTTGCTGATTCAATCTCATCAATATTAAATCTAAAACGGTTCAAATATTCAAGGGATAATCCATTTGCATTTTGACCATCATCCAGTGAGTCCATACCATTATAGTAATTCTCAAGATTAACAAGTGGAGATGAACTTCTATAGAAATCTTTAGGCAGGTAAGGACTAAGTTGGCTTTCAGAACAATCTGACGTGTTCCTAACCCTCTCCCTTTGGCGGCGGTATCTGACAAATATGAAAATTCCAGAGCTTAAGAATGTAATAATGGTAGTTGTAATACTTGCTGCAATGACAAGATGAAGAAACCCTCTAGATTTTGAGCAATGGATCTGGTTACACTGCAAGTGGGTATTTGCAGGATTCGTGAGAGTTACTGAGGGATTATTATTTATGGATATATTTGGGAAACTAATCTGACCCATGCCGAATATTTTATCACTGTTGCAAGCTTTCAAAGTAGAAAACCCAACTGCGCAGAGATCTGGGTTGTTTGCACCTTTGAATCCTTCCCCTAATCTTTTCAATGCTTCATTTTCATTTTAAAGCATGAATCAGTATACATCCAAATGTATAAAAACAGTTGAATAGTAAAATAAGAATAAAGGCATACCAGAAGGAACAGTCCCTGAAAGAGAATTGTTTTGAATATCTAGAACTTCCAAGTTTGCAATATCAGCTAGTGTTGCAGGGATTATGCCATTGAAGTTGTTAGAGCTCAAATATAGCATCTTTAGCTTCTCCAAGCTACCCAAGGTTAGAGGAATCTGACCAGTTAATTTGTTATGTTGCAAAGACATATCATTAAGCTGCTTCAATGAACCCAGTTCCTTAGGTATCTTCCCCTCTAACTGGTTATAGCCTAACTGCAGCACTAAAAGTATGAAGAGCAAGGAATTTGGATTAACATAAAGCACTCTAACTAAAACCTCTCAAACTTGATACCAGGTACTGGTAGGATCGTTAAAAATCAATTACAAGGGGACTAATTAGGTTCATTCAATATCATTCACTTTTAACACGAGTGGACTGAATAATGCATACTCATAAATAAGCATGGAATGTAGAAGTACATTTACAAATCTGGTCACGCAACTTGGAAGCTGGACTAAGTCAAATCCATATCATAATAGTTGTCACGCAACTTAACTGACAGAGTGTTCGGCTCATAATTCACATAATTTAAACGAATACAATTTCTTTAAAGGTATTCAACTCAAAGCAATTAATAGAATTTAAGAATATGCAATGAAGCTTAAAGGATAAACTACCACAAAACTATATACTAACCTTGGAGGCTAGTCATGTTCCCGATATCAGGAGGAATAGTTCCAGATAGATCATTAACATTGAGATAGAGATCCAGCAATTCTTTTAGATTTGCAATCTCTCTGGGTATGTCCCCAGAGAGACGGTTGAAATGTAGGTATAGACCTGACAAGCATCTGAGTTCAGCCACAGCTGGAGAGACTCGGCCAGAAAGACCTCTTCCTGGCAATGATATATTGGCCACTTTGTTATGCTGGTTGCACGCAACCCCCAAGAACGAACCACTGCATGGATCACCGTCACTGGTCCACGAGCCAAGGAGGGTATCCTCTGGGTCCAGAGATTTTTTGAGGTCCATCAGAGCTCTTAGCTCTGCATTTCCACGAACCAGGTGTGAACTGGAAAGTGCAACCAACAAACACAGAAGGGGGAGATGAAGGAAACTCATTTCTAGTTCTGGAGTGAAAATTCTCCAGAACTAAACAGAAACAGAGGCACTCATATGAGTTTTTGTCTCAAAGATTCTAAGTGTGGTTTGGGGTTGTTGGTCAATAGTCACCCAGCATGACTTTGTTAGTCTTTGTTTTGTAGACTTCATCTAAGACACTGAATGTGATAACTTAGTTTGTGCTTGTGCATAGAGAATGAAGTGGAGAAAGGGAACGGTTTGAAAGAGAGAAAATATGAAATTAATTTACTTTATGAGTTGCTGACAGACAGGTTGGTACACACTGCATTTTCAAGAAGAGATGACGGTCAGCAGAGGATGGTTGCCACTGTATAGAGAGCGTTTTTCTGCAGTAGAATATTAATGCCACAATGAATGATTTTGGTAGTGTGGACCACCTCACTTTGACTATTTGTTTTTCAACTTTCCCATTTGACTATAAAAATTGAAAGTGTTACTAGCTAAATACGATTTTTTTTCTTTCTTTCTAAATAAATTATCTAGTTTAATTTAGGAACTTACATTGTAAGGAGGAGAGAAATATTATCTTTTTTCTTATATTAATTTACGTGAGAAGACGAAGCACGATAATAGTGGCACGATATCACTCACCATGATATATCAATTTAAATATAAAATAAATCATTGTTTAAACATTGTATTATTTTGAACGAGATAGATAAAATGTATGAATGAATATGATGGTTAGAAGAATTAGTGTGAAAAAGGAGAAACGTGTGGATGATTGTAGTGGCTAAGCTTAAATTATGGCTTTTAAAAGGCATATTTTGCCATGATTAAATATTTAGAACTGGAAAAAGGGAGGGTAGTGGTGAGTGAGTGATCATCCTTTTTTTTCAATGCTCTCCACTTTACCAAACACCATTTGGCATTTGGCCATTAGTATGAATAAAGTATAATTTTGTTTATAAGAGAAAGTTTTGGTACTGCTATGGAAAAAAGTAATGGCGGACTTTCCATTTTGTTTTTGTTTGTTTGTGGTGAAAGAGACGTTAGTTGTCCTTAGGTCAAGACTACATCACACTTAAAAATCATGTCGCCACTCAATCTCTGCCACCATTCTCGATATGATTGGGATAAGGAAACATAACTCAAAATTCAGATAGTTTATTTTTTTCAGACTTTGCGTGTGTTACATTTTATTCAAATTATTTTTTTGGTTTAAAAGGAGTTTTAAGTGTTTTAATTTTAACCAATACTAGTGGATCGTCGTTTCATGCTCAAAAATGATTCCATGGATGTTCGTTTCACTGCAATTGTAGATATGAACATGTATTTAAGAAAATAAACAATTGAGATCTTTTTCTGCACTAACCATTGTTAATTGAGGTGAAAGAACTGCTATTAACTGCATCAAGGGTTCTAATAAGTTTTACAAACTAAGAAAATACACTGATGGTAAGACGTAAATTGTTCCTGAATTACGAGTATAAATAAGTTACTATCTGTTGTAGTTCTATGTTTTGAATAAATATAAAAAGTATTATTACATAATATCCTTGTGTTTTTTTATAATATAAAAATTCCACAGATACAATAGTAGTATATTTTATATATATATATATATATATATATATAATTATATTGTGTACCTAATTTAATATTATATCTCCTAAAATATTACCTTAACGAATTTCAGCCGTGAGTGATATATATAAATAAACTTTCCAATAATTTTCCTTTATAAAAATAGCAATATAAGATTTATGATGAATTTAGTAAAACAACTGAAACAGTTTATTTTACATAAACAACGGAAGTATTGTAATTTTTTAATTTATATTATTAATTATAGTAAATACTTTATAATGTCTCGTCAGAATATGTCAAGAGAATGGAAGAGTAATTGTCGGATGAATAGATTGAAAGAAGAGGTCAAGTAAAAAATAAAATTGTAAAAAAGAAATAATAATTCAGATAATCCTTATACAGATGAGATATGAGTCACAAAATTTAAATAGTGAAACAGTATATTTCCTACATTAGATAGAGGACAATAATATCATACTTAACTTTTTTATAGCTTAACTAGTAAGATTATTTATTAAAGTGAAATAAGAAAAGCTCTAAATCAAATGGAGGAAAAAATTACATAATAAAATGGATAAACTAAGTGCGTTCATTTTTGTTTTGTAGTCAGTTAGTTTATTTTGGTAAATATAAAATTACTTGTTTTAGCTGAAGTGGTATTGTAATTTGTGTGCTGAAATGTAATTTGGGTGTGATAACAAGAGGTGAGTAATCCATGAGTTAATATTATTAATTTATTTTATTTTAAAGTGAGAGATTGGTGGAAACTAGAAAAGGATAGTTGGATTGATTTTAGGATTGAACAAGAAAAGGTGTAAAGTTGAGAAAAAATGGGTAAAGACTTAAGCGAAGAACAAGTTAGTGCGATGAAGGAAGCTTTCACGTTGTTCGATACAAATCGTAATGGTCGGATCGCTCCATCAGAACTTGGTATCTTGATGCGATCTTTGGGTGGAAACCCAACCGAAGCCCAACTAAAGGCTATTGTGGCTGAAGAAAAACTCACCAGTCCCTTTGATTTCTCACAGTTTTTGGATCTAATGACAAAACATTTGAAGGTTGAGCCTTTCGATCGTCAACTTCGTGATGCCTTCAAGGTTATCGACAAGGATTCCACTGGCCTCATCTCTGTCACTGAGCTTCGTCATATTCTCACATGCATTGGCGAAAAACTCGAACCTTCTGAGTTTGACGAATGGATCAATGACGCTAATGTCATATCTGACGGTAAAATCCACTACGAAGATTTCATCACAAAAATGATTGCTAAGTGAGATCGAATTGTCAATTTTATTTCTTTTATTTCGCTTTCAATTCAGGTTCATTGTTGTTTATTTCATTGTCGTTTATTTCTCATGTAATGTCCATTTTCTTCACTGAACAAATTTATTAAATTAGTTATCTTGGAATTTTTTCATTTAGTAATTTACTATCACTATGGCTAGTAATTAATAAGGTTGTTTATACTTGTTATAATTGTTTCTTTGCTATAATTCAAGAAATGTGTACAATTGTTCAACATCATAGAAATTATTTGTGCTTGTCTTTGTATATATGTGTATCATTACAGATGAAACATAAATCATTCTATAATGTGTACGAGGAATGAAGATGGTTGCTTCTGGAATTTAGATTCTTTGTTTCTCTAATTCACGATTCTTGATCATGTTCTTACCATTTTGAAAACTGTTTCTATATAAGTCTTAAGTTTAATCTCGGAAGATCTAAAACTATTTATGTCTTGTAAGAAACTTGAACGACATCATACGAGAGACTATAGTTTGGACAAAGAATAGATATTTAATTTTTTATAATAAATTTTATTACAGCAATTAATTATTTAAGATACGTATATAATGACAATTATCAGAAAAAAAAATGGAAAGGCTCGTGGATGGTTTCAACAAGATCTGAACCATAAGAATCTGAGTTATTGCTAAGGTAAGTATGTATATGTTTTTGTATTGTAAGGTTAAGTAAGATTGGAATATAACCTTTGTCATCATAAAAATATCATTGGTCATTAAGATAGTGATTTTGATTTGATAGTTATAAATTTGTGATTGTTTAGAAGTTATAGTTATTTAATATTTTATCGTGAAAATTACTGGTATAACACTCATTTTAAGATAATAAAATTGTTCCTGTTAAAATAAATTTCAATGACACTTTTCAAGTTTTAAATTTATGATGTTAAAATGTAATAGAAAATTTTTGTTGTTCTTACACGTTAACACCAAGCACATTACCTCACATTTGTTTTTAGATGGTGGAATTAAAGTATGGATGAGCATAAGTCAAACAAAAGATTACGCCAACAATAATTGAACAACGAAAAGGTGTGATCCAATACCTTAACATGTTAAATACACAATCCTTACTATATTAACGTTATATACAAAGAATGCATTGAGATATGAATTGAATTTTTCAAGATTAGTATACATCCAATCCAAATTCAAAACAAATAAAATAGATAGGATCTAGATCCATTTTAAATGGATCAAATTTATTTAGATTTTTTCAACTTCATTTAAATTGGATTAAATTTAGATTAATTACCCTTTTGTCAATTAGATTAACTAACCAATACTAGTGGATCGTTGTTTCATGTTCAAAAATGTTTCCATGGATGTTCGTTTCACTGCAATTGTAGATATGAACATGTATTTAAGAAAATAAACAATTGAGATCTTTTCTGCACTAACCATTGTTAATTGAGGTGAAAGAACTGCTATTAACTGCATCAAGGGTTCTAATAAGTTTTACAAACTAAGAAAATACACTGATGGTAAGACGTGAATGGTTCCTGAATTACAAGTATAAATAAGTTACAATCTGTTGTAGTTCTGTGTTTTGAATAAATATAAAAAGTATTATTACAGAATATCCTTGTGTTTTCTTATACTATAACAATTCCATAGATACAATATTAGTATATTTTTTAAATATTGTTAACCACTTATGACAATAAGTAATATGATATATATAATTATATTGTGTACCTAATTTAATATTATATCTCCTAAAATATTAACTTAACGAATTTCAGCCGTGAGTGATATATATAAATAAACTTTCCAATAATTTTCCTTTATAAAAGTAGCAATATAAGATTTATGATGAATTTATTAAAACAACTGAAACAGTTTATTTTACATAAACAACGGAAGTATTGTAATTTTTTAATTTATATTATTAATTCGTAAATAATTTATAATGTATTGTCAGAAGATGTCAGGAGAATTGAAGATAGTGTAATTGTCGGATGAATAGATTGAAAGAAGAGAGATCAAGTAAAAAATAAAATTGTAAAAAAGAAATAATAATTCAGATAATCCTTATAGAGATGGGATATGAATTACAAAATTTAAATAGTGAAACAGTATATTTCCTATATATAATTTTAAAGGATATTGTTGTTTTCAGATCTTAATTTTAATTTTGTATATACAAAAATATATCATTAAAATATCTAACAAGCACATTTTAATTTAAATCATGGTTTTATACTAAATACAACAATTACTACA
Organism: Phaseolus lunatus; assembly: GCA_013389735.1. Taxonomy (NCBI): domain Eukaryota; kingdom Viridiplantae; phylum Streptophyta; class Magnoliopsida; order Fabales; family Fabaceae; genus Phaseolus; species Phaseolus lunatus. Next base: position 38,188,305 of record CM023859.1, read on the forward strand.
TTTAAAAAATTCAAATAAATATATATTAATTCTTTCTATTATGAATTTGTTATTATCTTCAGCTTGTAATTAAATAGTTTTCTTATTGTATTAAAAATATTGTTGTTATTTTATACTATTGATTTCAAATTTAAATCAATTGTTACTTTATATTAAGTTGATTCGCTAAAATAATACAAAAATCATTTTAATATATATAGATAAATAATTATGATCTGTAAATATTTATCATAAGCACCCATGACTTGAATACTGATTTACTGTTTACTATTTTTATTATTCTTGCTATTTCATGTTTCAGTAAGTTTCAATTTGTTGCATCAAAGAATTGTGACAAACAAAAAGACCAAAACACCCCGATTAGTGGATAGGTGTAAACATATAAGATAAGGTTATAAGTGAAATTTTATAACTAATTTAAATATAATGTATACTAATATATATCACATAATAATATTTATTACTTTATAATCATGCTTATAATTAAAATAAAAAATTATGATTTTCTTAACATTTATATATGTCATTATTTTCAATTACTATCGTTCATAACTATATTTTGAAACAACTAATGTATAAAAATATATTATATATTATAAGCTGCAATTTAACATTTAACATCATTTAATTAAAAAAATCAAAAGTAAGATTATATTATTATTATTACATATAAAGTTAGATTTCAAAATAAAATTATTTCTACCAAAAATAAAGTTTAAAACACTTTATTATAGGACAATATAAGGTTTCATTGTATTAGGCTAGATAGTATTGCTATAGTCCATTGAGTGAAATCATTGAAGCATAACTATACAACCAAGAATTTGTGGAGAAAATAGTAAGTCAAACTCTTAAATATACAAATTGGATTTATATATATAGTGTGCTTGAATTTAACTGATCAATAGTCACAACTTGTAACTGATGTATATCTATTTTAATTTATGGCACATGGAGAAGAATATTCATGAGGTCCGTATGCTATTCTCCTCCTCTCATCGTTTTATTATTTTTTTCTTTTTGTTAATTTTTTTCCTAGCTTTTTTCTATCATTTTTTAAAGTTTTTGGAGATAACATCTCTAACTTGTTATAATTTGATTTAAAATAAGATTTTTTTTCCCTGAAATCTCTTCACTCTTAATTTTATTGGTATATTTGTGAGTGTTTTTTTTTTTTAAGTTTTAGTGATCCTTTTAATAAAAGAGTATTATTCTCTCAACTAATTTATCTTCTAACGAATGTTTTGGTTTATTTGATTTGATTATAATCTTTTACATTCTCCTAAGAGTTTGCTGTATAAAGACGATAATTAGGTGGAACGAATTTGATTTTAAATATCTTATCATAATCTCCGAAATAAAATTCATCCCATTTCATCTTAATACTTAATGGATATGAATTTCTTTTCTCACCATCATCCTCATTGGAGAAAGGGTATATCCATAAGTGTCTCTTCCTGTTCTAAATATGAATAAAATAATTATTTTATAAAAAATAAAAATCACAATAAAGAAAATATGATGTTATTAAGTATCCAATGTGAAAAGGATACACATTTTTTTTCTTCAATATCAAATATCAATTATAATTACATAAATATCAAATAAAAGTATCAAATACCAATTGACTAAAGGTCACATAATTATAGAAAAGAGTGCAAATGATCAAATATATAACCTAAAAATAAACTATGAAAGTATGGACATAAAAAAAAATTAATATGAATTTTTTTTTTTCCTAAAAAATTAAAGGTGTTTTAGTCATAATTATAATAATCATAATAATAATCATACAATAATAATATACGTATATGCTTAAACTTCTTGTATAGCTTAACTAGTAAGATTATTTATTAAAGTAAAATAAGAAAAGCTCTAAATCAAACTGAGGAAAAAATGACATAATAAAATGGATAAACTAAGTGTGTTCATTTTTTTTTTAGTCCGTTAGTTTATTTTGGTAAATATAAAATTAATTGTTTTAGCGAAAGTGGTATTGTAATTTGTGTGCTGAAATGCAATTTGGGTGTGATAACAAGAGGTGAGTAATCCATTAGTTAATGTTATTAATTTGATTTGTTTTAGAGTGAGAGATTGGTGGAAACTAGAAAAGGAGAGTTGGATTGATTTTAGGATTGAACAAGAAAAAGTGTAAAGTTGAGAAAAAATGGGTAAAGACTTAAGTGAGGAACAAGTTAGTGCGATGAAGGAAGTTTTCACGTAGTTTGATACAAATCGTAATGGTCGGATCGCTCCATCGGAGCTTGGTATCTTGATGTGATTTTTGGGTGGAAACTCAACCGAAACCCAACTAAAGACCATTGTGGCTGAAGAAAAACTCACCAGTCCCTTCGATTTTTCACAGTTTTTGGAACTAATGGCAAAACATTTGAAGGTTGAGCCTTTAAGGTCATTGATAAGGATTCCACTGGCCTCGTCTCTGTCACTGAGCTTTGTCATATTCTCACATGCATTGGCAAAAAATTCAAATCATCTGAGTTTGTCGAATGGATCAATGACGCCAATGTCAGATTTGATGGTAAGATCCAGTACGAAGATTTCATCACCAAAATGATCGCTAAATGAGATCAAATTGCCAATTTGATTTCTTTTATTTTTCAATTCATGTTCATTGTCATTTATTTCTCATGTAATGTCCATTTCCTTCATTAAACAAATGTGAAGATGATTGCTTCCGAAATTTAGATTCTTTGTCTCTCTAACTCACGATTCTTGATCATGTTCTTGCCATTTTGAAAACTGCTTCTAAATAAGCCTGAAGTTTAGCCTTGGAAGATCTACAACTATTTATGTCTTCTTGTAAGAAACTTGGATGAGATCATACGAGAGAGTGTATTTAAGTTTTTATAATAAATTTTATCGCAACAATTAATTATTTAAGATACATATATAATGATAATTATCAGAAAGAAAAATGTAAAGGCTCATGGATGGTTTCAACCAGATCTGGACCATAAGAATCTGAGTTATTGTTAAAGTAAGTATGTATGTTTTTGTATTGCAAGGTTGAGTAAGATTGAAATATAACCTTTGTCCTCATGAAAATATCATTGGCCATTAGGCTAATGATTTTGATATGATAGTTATAAGTTTGTGATTGTTTAGAAGTTATGTTACTTAATGTTTTGTTGTAAAAAATATGATAGAGCACTCATTTTAAGATAATAAAATTGCCCCTCTTAGAATAAATTTCAATGACACTTTTTAAGTTTTAAATTTATGATGTTAGAATGCAAACCAAATAATAAGAAGAGATAAAAACTATAATTAAGATGAAGATATGAATGTCGTAAAAACGTTTCCACGACTAATAAATTGTTCTACGTTTGACAAAGTACCTACTCCACATTTAAAATTGATAACAAAATTTATTGAAAAAACATAATTTCTTTTCTATTTAAAATTCATTATTTATATTCATCTTTTTAAGTTATATATTAATAACAATAAATCAAAATTAGTGATTTACTAGTTTTGAGAATGAAATAGAAGTAATTATTTTAATATAATTATGTTAACAGTGTTATAAAATTGAATTTGTTTAATATATTTTTTGTTGTAATTAAATAAAAGAGAAAAAAATCTATATTGCATGACATTTTTAAAATTCTTTTACCATGTTGCATGACATTTGTAAATTGCATGATATTTGTAAACTTAAAAATAAACTTATTATTGGTAAATTTGTCATATTACACAGTATTTATAAATTTAATAATATATCTACTTAGATAATTATTTATAAATTATATTCCTATTAATGTTATAATAAAAATAAAATCAATAATTAATTGTATTCACCAAATAATAGTTACAATCAATAAATAATTTTTTTCAAATTTATATTTTTTTTAGTTTTAAATTTAAATAATTATAAAATGACAAAATAAACAAAAATAAAATAAAATAAAAAAATAAAATATTAATATAAAAATAAAATAAAAAAAATATTGTGTAAAAAAAACAGTTATAATGAGAATCTCATTTATATATAGATATAGATTATTTTATTATTATACTTTTTTAAAATATTGATTTAATGAAACACTTCTTTGTTTTTAAATTAACTTTTTTTGTTACTAATATTTTTATTTTATTAAGAAATTATAATTATTTTAAATTATAATGAAGTTTTTTACATAAATATTCGTTGAAATTTAATTGATACAATTTTTTGATTAAGAAAGTTTTAAATAAATTAAAAATATACAAATCTATAATTGTGAAAAACATAGAATTATTTAATATTCATATTTGATTTAATAATTACTCATATCTTCATTTGCTCCTTTACATAATTTTGTTAAATAGGCATTTTTATTTTTAAAAAATTTAGCAATATCTATTATCTATAACCATTATAATGGTGTATTTGTTTCAATCGTTTTTTAGTGTAGATATTCTGTTAGTGATTTTACTTTTGAAACAAAACCAGTTTTATTCATTTTATTAAATAATAGAATTATTTTAATTAAATAAAAGATAGAATAATATACTTAAAAATGACAAAAAAATATATAAAAAGGTATTTATATAATGGAATAGTAAAATCCTACTTAAAATGGATATGTGTAGTTATAGTATTATAAAAATTAATAAAATATAAAAATTAATAAAATATAAAAATTAATAAAATATATTAATTATTTTTTACATTAATTTTTTTATAATTCTAATATAAATTTTAGTAATTATTTGGAGGTGGCTGTTTCTTTTATAAATAATAGACAAGGGCGCAGATTCTAGGGTTTCAGAGTGGTGGAGTGTGCGCAACCCTAATCCGAAGAAGCACAGCTTCATCTAAGTCACAGCACCAGCCATGGGTCGTATGCACAGCCGTGGGTTCGTACCAATCTGTCAATTTCTTTCATCAATTTCGTTCTATTCACTCCCATTATTCAAAACCAAAGGTTGTTTTTGGCTTTTGTTTCAGTAAGGGTATATCCTCTTCTGCTTTGCCTTACAAAAGGACACCTCCCAGTTGGCTTAAGATCTCTTCACAAGATGTAGCTCTCTATTTCTCTGTGCTTGTGTTCAAAGATTATATTTTTATTTCCAGTTTGTTTACCTTTTTTTATTATGTAATCTGTTTTTCTCATCTTTTAAATTTCCTAGGTGGAAGAAAATATCTGTAAGTTCGCGAAGAAGGGTTTAACCCCATCGCAGATTGGTGTCATTCTTCGAGATTCTCATGGTATTGCTCAGGTGAAGAGCGTCACTGGCAGCAAAATCCTTCGTATCCTCAAAGCTCATGGTTTGTGCTTACTCTCTGCTATAATGCTTACAATTTATTTATTTATTTTTTTTTATGTGATTGTAATACAGAGAATGCTACTGGTTAGTTGTAAGGAAGAGAGATAGAAGGAAAAAGAAAGAAAATGAAACAAAGTGATAGATGTTGAGTGATGTGAATGGTGAAGGACAGTGAGATAGGAAGAAAAATGAGTATGTGTTTATAGTTACCCTACTAATGATAATGATGATGAAAAATGTTTTGGTATTTGTTTTCAGCACTTGCGCCTGAAATTCCAGAGGATCTGTACCATTTGATTAAAAAGGCAGTTTCAATTAGGAAGCATCTGGAGAGAAACAGAAAGGACAAGGACTCCAAGTTTAGGTTGATTCTCGTGGAGAGCAGAATCCACCGTCTTGCTCGCTACTACAAAAAGACTAAGAAGCTCCCACCTGTTTGGAAGTAGTAAGTGCCTTCAAACCCCTCACCTATTTGTTGCACTGATGACCATTTTGCTATTATTTTATTAATGCTTTTATGTTGTGAGCAATGGAATGAAAGTCAAAGGAATTGGTTAGCTTCACCTTTTCCCCGCCTCTGTAGATTAGAGGATTCCTTGTATCTTTTCAGTTTAAGTTGTTAAATTTCTGTGTATCAAACACTTTGATTCTTTTTTGCAAGCACGTTTTAAGTATTTAATTGGAATTAGCGGCGTAAATAACCTTTCAGCTTATCATTTGTTTTTTAGATCTGTTATCTAATGGTAAAAAAACTGATAAAAGTGTCATGCTGATAGACATTTTCCTAGAAGTGTTGTATGCATACTTGATATCATTTGGATGTTTACGTAGAAATGAATATTTTATAATTGAATTTCTATGGTTGTTCATTGCTTGCTTATGTATTTGTAATCTGAAACCCAACATTGTCTTTTGCTTTTACCTGTTTGCACTGTCCCTATCCTGCTAATGGCTTTTAATATTTGCAGTGAATCAACAACCGCCAGCACTCTAGTTGCTTAGAGAATGTATGCACCTTTCATGGGTTTTACTGCTTTGCGGTAGCTGCAGATCATTTTGATGTTTATTTTTGAAGGCTGGATAGGTAATGTGGTCTTAGTTTTGCTAAGAACTTGTGGTTAGACTGAGAAAGATACTTCCAAGTAGTTTAAGTTAATTGATCAATGTGGTATTTTTATTTTATTTGAGCTGTTGGAGGTAGTCTGTTTAAGGAGATGGCTGACTGCGGTTTTTGGTTTTAATTTCGAGTAATATATGCTGAGAAGTTTTGATTTTTGATCGCAAAGTTTACTGCTCCATTACGATATATTTGTGCATACAATTGCCTTCCCACACTGTTGGCTAAAATCAGATCGCAACAAATGCAAGTTAAAGTGATTAATATTAGTCTTTGGTTTTTTAATACAGAAGTTTTTGAAAAGTAAACCCCAAATACTATCGATACGCTATCTGCAGATGAGTTGTCAGAGTCCTTTCCAATTCTACTCTCTGTCCGCGTTATTTCAACAAATGGTTTTTGGATTAGCTGTTTTTATTTTTTATGGTAAAGAAGTATTTCTTTATATAATTGGTGTGTTTTGAGAACACTTGTGCAATGTTTGGCAACACGTCTGTGATATTTTTTTCACAGGGAATCATTACAATTTTTTTTGAGATTTTCTACTAAATAATACTTTAGTTTTTATGTTTTTCGTTTTGCCAATCACAAGGCACAAGTTTTAAATTGAAAATCATTGATATTGAGGTTGTACTTCAAAATTGAATACGTAATTTGGTCAGTGAAAATTTAGCTCTACCATCACTTAATTTTGCATCCTCTTTCTTTATTTTCTATTGAGTATTATTTTGTACATGGTAATCAGTGTGATAATTTATTTCAATTATTGATATATTTGAATTTAAATGGTTTTGTTAAAACACTCTTAATTTTTATATTTTATTGAATTTTATTTGTAATGTAATTTATATTTATATTTATATATTTATATTTATATTGAATTATTTATTGTTTATTGAAAATTTTATTTTTGATTATGTAAAATAAATTAATAAGGTAAATCATATTTATCGTGTGCAATTATTATGTTATACAAAAGAGAATAATTTGCAGTTAAAAACATTGGTACCTACGACAGTTCATGCTGGTTAAAGATTATGTTCGCACTGGATTTTGCCTTGAGAGCTACTCGTCTTTGGATATATCACTTTCCAAAAACTTCTTATTACAAGTACTTAGAGGCATAAAGTTCTCTCGCTTAATAGTAAAGAGTCTTGCGGGTTCAGATATCATCATGTTCATAAGTCATACGTGAAAAACCAATTAGACATATCAGTATCAGCCTTAATACTATGATATAATGCACCAGATAAGCCAGATACTTGCACAGTAAGATGAATTAAAGATAAAGTGGCGGGTTTCTGTTAAAAACTTGCCAGCTGAGATGTTTGGTTATGGTAGATTTGTAGACTTCGGGCTTAGTGATCAATCTCATAACGTGGTGGAATTGAGGTTGATATCTGATAATACTAGTTAATACAGTTCCGAGGCACAGATTTGAGTGAATACAATTTTTCCACTTGGTTGAGAATTGATATTCTGATCATTCATTCTGAATTTCTAATTTAGCCAAAGTCTTATGGAAGTCTGTTGAATTACAACATAAGAATATTCTGCAATGGTTTATATGCGAACTATGTGCTAACTTGGTTAATAATCAGAATAACCCATTTCTATCGAGAAACTTCTTTATTATTTTAAATAAGGTTTTTCCTTTTCATCATATTTTTTATCGATAAAATTCGAATCCCTAACTTTGTCAAAAAAGTTCAAACACAATATCATTCATAACAAACATTGTGATGGTTTATCATTAATCTTCCTAACCTGTTACATGATTTAAAAAACTGCATTAAGTACATAAAAAAGGTAGAATTTTAAATGATCACTGTCCGACTTCACAGATAAAGGAAGAATCTATCAAAAAATTATACAGAGGAAGAATTTTCACAAAACATTTCTGGGTCACGTAAATACTTGAAACATGAACTATAAAATTTGATGATTTATCAGCATCGTGATCTCAAGTTCATCCAGCTAAAGGAACTCAGACATGCAATCCACAATACGGTTCATCTTAATAACTTCGTTTTACACCCTCGGTTCTCATGACACAGTATATCTAAAAGAATTGCGACTTACACAACTTGCCTAAATTCCGAAGAATAGTTCTGGATAATGTACAGTGAACTGATGTGATGAAGAAGATGAAAAATAGCAATATATTCCCACACGAAATGTACAGAAGTTCCTGGAGGCACAATGTTCTTTCTCCTTGTGAATCCACCAGGAAGGGCATATAAGGCGAGTTCATGATCCAAGTGGCAACATTCTGAACTATCAAGTGGCTGCTTGTCTAAATTACTGGATCCTGAGCTTTCTGGGGTAGGATTGATCTCGTATTTAGCAGGTGAATTCTCTGAGCCCCCTCTATCATCTTCGTGGGACTTGTCAAAGTCATCTTCGTTACTCTCTTTGCTAGGACTTCCTCCAAGATCACCTTTAGGTATGTTGTGAACCAAATCTGGCCGAGCTTCCACACCAACACGCCTGAGGTGTAACTGCCATGATGATATAGACATGTTAAAACATAAACCAATGAGCCCAAGACTGTCAGAATAATCCCATGTATAATAAGAAAAGTTAGACACTACATATACCTGAAGATGCAAGTTCACTTCATCGGGTCTCGAAAGAAATGGAAAATCTCCACCTGTTTTCAAATATGCGCGCCTTGCCTCGGGATATCTTTCACCCAGTTGATCTTTAAGTTGTTGAGGAATTGCACAGTAGTCATTAGTCTTTAAGAAAGGAGAAAGATCATGTACAAGGACGAAAGTGGAGTGTTATTAAAAATTTTGTACCATACCACTCTTCCATAATTATAATGATGATGATAAAACAGTGAGACATTATCATCACACAATGTCACAAGCAAAATGTACTGATGGTGCATTGTAGAAATTACCGGTAGCAGCAGAATTTAACATATCTAGAGCGGAATAGTATTACTAAAAACAGAGCTCGTACACGGCACATGAAATAAAAAAGATTAATATTGATCTAGAGATTCGACAATTAAGATTTTTTAAGAAAGAAAAGAGCTATATAACTTGAGATGACATACATCCATTATAGTCATAAATGAATCTGAAAGAAGAAGAGGTCCCACTGAAGCATCATCAGTTGTCAGCGACAATCTGGAGGCCAAATCTTCTCTGGAGAGGGTCTCCACCTGAATCAAGTAAATCAAACAATCTATTTAACACAATAAACGCAAATCCTTCTAAAATATAGGATATAGATTAGCATTTAAAGGAAATATAGTGCCTGATGATAGTTGATTAATCTCGCAGTCTGAAGTATGGAGGAAACACTTTATTTATTGTCTAAAAACAAAAAAAAATTCGTACTGAGGCAAAATAGAAGATTGCTTGCTAATAAGCATTGGATTATGGAAACAAAATATTACCTGAGAAACAACAAAGTCCACTGAATCTGCAATAAATGGTTCATGGTGACCGTCTCGAATTCCTGTCAACACATACCGCTTCAGCAAAAAGGAAGGAGTCCAACTAACACTGTAAATGCAATAGAAAAGCTGGATCAATAGGTGGAAAACAAAATACATCTAATGAAGAATTATCAGGAAGTATAACAAGAAATTCCCAAGCGGGACAGATGATACATTTTTTGTTGGACAAAATGTTTAAGGGGAGGGGTTCATCATTCTAAGGTGGGCTATACCGTATGTATCAACAAGTGATCACTAAGTAATCATGGATGATGCTTAGTATAACGGAATATTACAGAAATAAATATGTAATTTTGAAGATATCATTCTAGTTTCCTTGTGACTACCTATCATAATTTCTTGGCAGTGCATATAACTGTCCAACGCGTATAGGTTTAGGTAAAGTAATCATTGATGCTTTTATTTGCTACCAACTACACTACGTGACACACAATGCAGTTTATCTTTCATAAATAAAAAGGACACGACGGCAGATAGTTTGCTAATTTCTAGTCTATATCTATTATTACTCTTTACAATAGAATCAGAGAAAAGTACATGGGTGCCCATGGAATTGCAGCAGAGAAACTCCGGGTCTCCAAAAATGTGTTTGATAGAACTAATGACCGAACTCTTCTAGGACGATGCTGTGCAAACAGTTGGGCTAGGAAGCCTCCAAGTGATGTACCATAAAGATGTATCTGCAAGAAAGATTAAACTAATTTACGGAACATTTTCTCAAGTTTTTCAAAGCTGTCACAAAATTATAGATTCAAAAGATGACATTACATGGACAGACATTTAGACCAGTTGAACTTGTGGAGAGATTTGTTGTGTTACTAAAATCATGGGCGGTGTATGGCATATTTGGCATATTTTATACTCAATTTCATGAACATATTAAAATCATATATCATTTGGTTGTGTATTGCTGATACTTTTGATAGATTTAACTTCCAGAACAGATTAATTCAACAAGATAAAGTGATGAAAATATAATCAAACAAGAACTTGAGTTTTGACCAAACAGAAAATATATATTTCCAGTGGCAAACGACATCCTCCCTGAGATGGTTGTGGAAAGAGCATTTGGAATTTTATCAAAATAAACCTAAAAATTTAACTATAGAAAAAACCATGCATGATTATAAGCAACAACGGGACCATGAAAACATTAAAAGCAGGCTAGCTGGGATTTTATATTTAGGCTTACATGCTGAGGCTTCAAATATAACGCAAAAGAATTTGGCTTCAAAAATCTGGGAAGGAGGAACATATATCAATTTAATTAATTATAAGCAATCAGTTCATTGCAATTAACAATTTTCAGTGAGAAAGTTCAAAGAGGCTCAAACTGAATGCTAAGCCTTAAAATATACAGTTCCATATTTGGGCTGATGCTCCACGATTGTTAGTTGGTTGGGGTTACGATTCAGCTTGGACTTGTAATGTTTGGCCACATTAAATCCTTTATCATGCCACAAATTGTTGGAAATGTTTAGGAACCATTCTCTTCTTTGGGTACATGTGTATAGATCCTCCACATTATCCAAATTCCAAAGTAGTAACATATGACAGCTCCCAACAAAATTATAATGGTGCACAACCAAAGTTAAAAATGATTATTGTATTATATATGAACACTAGAGGATTGCAAAACTGAATTATAAAAACCTCGAGAGGTTTTAAAATAAGTCTGTTTCATTGCAGACCAGCTTCGTATGGCATTCCATTAATTGGAATGATCAATGTCTCCAACATGGAATAAAGTTATCAAATTGTTTGATACGAAAAAAAGTATATGGGCTTCTGAAACAAACAATTTACGGATTTAGCATCTCAGTAAAATGATAATAGTATAAAGCAAGATGAGTTTGAGATCATACATGGTGAACATCAATAGCATCCAAGAACTTTTCAAATGCTTGAATCCACTCAGTATTATTCCAAACACGAGGTATGTCAACTGATATGACCCGGTAACCCTGCATAAAATAAGGATTAATAAAAAGTAAATACAAGCATACACCTAATCAATAAACAAAATTTAGTCAAATCCTGTTAGTAGGCAACGCACAACGAGATTTTATTGCTCAGAGCTCAAATTGCATTGCTAATGCTCAATATACCCCCTTTCCTTGTTATAAGAGAAGTTTATATCTGTTTCGAAGATGCAAAGCTAATAGGAATAGGAAGAAATAAACTCTGAAAAAGGTATTCTGATTAAAAGTCAGAATACGAGTTATTCAATTCCCTAAAGAAAGGTTATCAATGCTGGAAAAAATAAAAAGGAAAGGAAGTAAAATATATCTCTCAGCTCCCTGAGACCAAAGCCTGTGGTAAAAAAAGAAACGTAGCTAAGCACTACCTCCCCTTTCACCATCAGCATACTCTATAAATCCCATTCTGACCTCTTCCTCTCTCTAATTTTCACGTGTGCCCCCTTTTTGCTCTTCTGCAGTAAAATCTCCATATTTTTGGGCCATGAATGAATTGATCTAACATTTAGTCTATATCTCCTATTGGCATGTCTTCTTGGGCTCTATCAACCGCGCATATAACAACAAGAATCTTTTGTGCATGATTTTCTAAAATTCAATCCGTATATTTAGAATTAAGCTTCCTTATAAGTTATGATTAATAAAGAGATACCTAGTAAACCATTTAAATAGCCAAAACAAGTTTTTCACCAACTATACGGCATCCTGCAGTTAGATGATTTTCTAGGTTAATGCTCTCTCGTTTAGCAGAAGAATTGCAGAAAAGCAATTTCGTAGTTAGCTACCCGTTGCGTAAAGGCTTTGTGACAAGCGAGAGAGAATATCAACTTAAAGGAGAAGCTAGGATGTTGCCTTTTCAACATGCAAAATATTGAAATTCAAGTATGAGTGGGAGTCTAACACTATGTAATAATAGACAAATTGAATAATGTATAAATGAGAAAGATCCACAAATCTATTATCCTAAGTTTTTGGGTTGAGATAGAGTCATATTCTCTTGCTTTTTGGCTGGTGATCCATTTTGACTAATACAATTAATTACCTTTTAACATTTTGGGTTGAAAGTGGCGAAATGTTCTGTTGTCAATTAAGGTCTCACCAGTGTTTCTGTCGTCGGATTTCCCAACGCACAATGTCCACAAGTCAAACCTTAACAATTAAGTGCGTGTTTGTAAAACTGTTATCGCACATTCCAATGCAATTGAACGTGACTAGAGAGAAATGGTGAATTGGCATTGAATGGAAGTTAAAGCGTCCAAACCAAACAAGCACAACTTGAATCAACCACGTATGGCTAAGATTGAAACATAAAGTGAAGATAATCATATAAGCGTGCAGCTGATTTTAAATAAGTTCCGCTATGAATTATTCATTATTGATGTATAAGGAATGAGTGAAGATTAGGTAATTCCAAACCCCAACATAAGGTAGTGGCCCCACTGCAAGGCGATCAGTGGAAACACATTAGATGTGATAATGTTTAGGCAATCAGAATATGCAGTAATACCTTCATGGATAATGACATGATCTGTTTATAATATACATCAGCGGTTCCAGCCGTTCCGGGAAGACATATAAGCGGAGGCACAGCTTTTGGACCGAAATCGTAATATCGCCACTGTTTAGTGCCAATCTGTTAAGAATTTAAAAGTAAGAGATGAAAAGAAGAGTAGAAATTCCAATCTGTAGATTAATAAAGTATGGTATATCGGAATCTAGAGGTAAAACCTAGAAGTGGAATTGGGAGAAAGAAAAGGGAAAAATAGAAACGTACTGGGATTTTGTGAAGAGGGACTTGGGACTTGAAGTGGACGTAATCACCGGGCGCCGAAAAGACGCTTTTCATGGTTAGCACGCTAATTCGCAACGCAAGGGTGGGTGGTTGTTGTCCTCACTACCACTGCTTATGCCATGCCCATCCTTCAATTCCACCTATCTCTATGTCTATGCATTATTGGGATTGCAGGCACGCACATGCCATCTAACCTATGGACCCCTTCTCTTACGTGAAATTAAATCACCCTTCACAACTTAAGCTATTTACAAAACATAATTAAATATTACACTCCCATTCACTGTTTTCCTTCTTTCTCTTTTTTTTTTCCCCTTCGTTTTAATTTCCACCAAAACCAAATATCGTTTTCTATTATGACCTGGTCTAATCTTCATTCCATACAACTATTATTATTTCTTAACAAAAAACAGGTGGGCTCGTTTCAGTTTACACAAAGCTTCAAATGGTCATTGAATAGGAGATTAGCAATGTTGCGCATCTTAATAATAATTATTCTTTCGAATATGCTTAAATTTTAATTTTATTATTTAAAATAGTAGAGCACCTGTAGATTAACGACCAGATATTCTATATTTTAACCCTTTTTTTTTTTTGCTCGTTATATCCAACTTAAATTTCTCAACTCTGATTTAAATTTGATATTTGCCATCCAACAATTCGCAAGTCCAGAGAATCGCAAACAAATGGACAAGAGGACAAATCTTAGTTAAGTAAACTATTGCTTCGTTCATAGTTGATGCAAACATTAATAGTTTTTTTAATAGAACAGTAGCTACCATTTATGAAACATTTTTGTATTGGTAACAGCCAATGTGACAAAGTAATTCTTCTAATCAGTTATTTTCTTATTATTTTTATATAGTTTTCCTTACTTAAAAGGAGCATCAAACATGTCACTCAACCAACCACTCTATAGTCAAGAATTTAGTATCATGGGGGGGAATGTTTAAGCGTGAGCAAAGATCAAAAGTATTCAAAAGAAATTGTATCAAGATAACCACGAAATTGAAAGGAGTTGGTTTACTTGGGTCATTATGTGGAAGTGAAATTGAAATTGTTAAAAGAGAAAAACAACAAGATGGCCCTCCTTTGAGTGAGGCAGCTAACAAAATGAACAAAGCTTGATCAACAGTTTTTGATGCGTTGCTTAAATGAATTGATTTTCAAGATTCACAAGTCATGGTGAGCTATAAAGAACAACAGTATCAGTCAGTGATTGGTAAGGTCTGCAATTATTACTTCATCTCTTTCCCTTTCGCTCCTCATATAAAAATGGCTCGTATTTGCAAGTTAGAAATCACCTAACTCGCAGAATATCATGTGAGCAGTTGGATTCTCTCAAGAAGGCACATGATGATGAGATCAACAGGCGACCCGACGACCCTTGTAGGGAAAGAAGCTTTCCTTTAATCTTTAGAAGAATCATCAGTGAGTCGCCTAAAATGAGGAATGAAGACTTCACAATCCAACTTCACCGGTATGAAGCTTCTTCAATCACTGTCTGCCAACCACGCAACAGTTGCAGCAAGATAGCCTGTCGTAAATCAATCTTTAGCTGATAAATGAAGTTTTACTTACCTTGAACTCCAAAATCAGTTTAAAAAAAAGTACAAAAGAAAGAGTTAATAAAAGTCTCTTTGAATGCAAGAATTTTGGGCAACTACGTATCGTAACCCCTCATGATAATACTACCTGATGAGAGCATTCCGCAAGTCAAAGCGAATGCTGCAGCTCCACTGCCTACTCTACTGATGCATCGGTCGGTTGCAACAACTAGCAATTGCAATGTCAATTTACTCGCACATGCACTTGACAAAAGCTTATTTAGAAGTCCAGGAAGGTACACTTCATGCCTAGTCGAAGCTGATAAGATTAAGGTCAGAAAGCATCTGTATCGGATTTTAAATGCGTTCATGGTTTAAGGTACTCTTGATCCTTCAGAACAGACTAAACTCAGACAAATATGAAAGAAACGTGTCAGGAAGCATTTGATTCAAATTGAAACCATCACACGTTCTCGCATATAATCACAAACCACCTGACTATAATGTCATAAATGACCAAATACATATTTGTCATTTTATCTTTATTTCAATACCATTTCATAACGACGGTCAGTTGTTAATGAATCAGTCATCAACCCAAAACTGCAGCCACAGATGGCATAAACGTTAAATCAAATAGCATTCTGAATGACAGTTCAACAATCCTGATCATTCAGAGTCACTGAAACATGTATACCTGCACATTTACAACCAATACCACTCTCATCTAACATCCGGAATCTGCACCAAACATGTCATACCCACAACAGGCCATTCATCAACCAAATAACAAGCTAGTTTAAACCAAAATCAGAACAAAGCAAGTCCATAAGCACAAATAAGTAAAATATCAATTCGATCCCTAGAGTCTCAACTAAAAAATGTACAATGGCTAACCTAAAAGGCAGGCGGCAGGCATACAAATGAAAATGAAAAGGAAAAAAAAAACAAATTACAAGAAAAATGACAGAACAGAACATGATGGTAGACCACCCTAAACCCCTAATGCAACTGTAAACCCCCAAATACAATCATCAGCTGGGCGCCAAAAGAATAGGGGCAGGGAACAATGACTTGTGCAGCAAAGCAAAAGAATCACATCACCATTCACCAAGAGCTCTTCTTGGAGTAAAATTCAAGGTACCACTTCACAAACTTCCTGAGCCCAGTCTCCAAATCAGTGGTAGGCCTGTACCCAAGGTCCCTGTAGGCCAAACTAATATTGGCATGAGTGAACTTAACATCTCCATTTGTTGGCATGGGAAGCATCTTCTTCTTCGCTTTCACCTTAAGAAGCTTCTCCAAAATCGCAACAAGCTCACTCACAGGCACAGGGGAAGTATTCCCCAAATTAAAAACCCTCAATTGCGCAGGCCCTTTCTTCTTCCCGCCACTTCCAGTACTCTTCTTGGCCGTATCCAAAGCCCCCAAACACCCCTTCACAATATCGTCAATGTAGGTGAAATCCCTCGCCACGGTTCCACCATCGGGGGACTCAAATATCGTAATCTGCTTTCCCTTGAGAATATCCTTCGTGAAGAAGAAATACGCCATGTCGGGCCTGCCCCACGGCCCGTAAACCGTGAAGAACCGAAGACCAGTGATGGCAAGCCCATATATGTGGTTATAGCTGTGAGCGATTTCCTCGCCAGCCTTCTTCGACGCGGCGTAGAGACTCGCCGGTTGATCTGTACGGTCCTTCTCCGAGAACGGAACCTTCGAATTGAGCCCGTAGACGGAGCTGGACGAGGCCCAAACCACCGCTGGCTGAGGGTTCGCGTTTTTGCAGGCCTCTAGAAGGTTCACGAAGCCTGCGATGTTGCTGTGAACGTAGGATCCAGGGTTCTGCATCGCGTAGCGGACCCCGGCCTGCGCAGCGAGGTGCATGACGTGCGTGAAGGGTACGACGTCGAAGAGCTTGCTGAGAAGCACGGCGTCGTTGAGGTCGCCGTCGACGATGAATACGCCGGCGCGGTCGAGGAGGCGTTGGCGTGCGCGCTTGAGGTTGGGGTCGTAGTAGCGGTTGAAGTTGTCGAGGCCAAGGACGCCGTCGCCGCGGCGCTTGAGGGCGAGGGAGACATGCGTTCCAACAAAGCCCGCGGCGCCGGTGACGAGGACGGCGAGGCTGGAGGAGGAGGAGCGGCGCGCGGATTTGGCCACGCGCTTCTCCCAGTGGGAACCGCCCCAGGAGTCGCCAAGGGCGCGGCGGGGGGAGGCGGAGGGAGACGGCGGAGAGAGGATGAAGAGGAAGAGGATGAATGCGAGAAAGAATGAGGACCAGAGAGTGAGCTTAGAGAGTGAGGAGTGGATGCGGAGGCGGTGGTGGATGTAAGGGGATTTTTCTGGCTTCAATTTCCCCGGCGTTGAGGGCGCGTGGTGCTCATTCACTTGCGACATTTCATTCAACTCCCACACTTTTTCAATGCACACTGCCAAAGTATTTTTTTTTTTTTTATCTGATGAAGATGAAGAAGATGATGCTGAGGGATACAAAAGGGTTTCTGTGATTACTTTTTTGTTTTTGCTTCTCTCCACCCTTAACTCAGATATGTCTTTTATTTATACCACGTTTCCATTAGGATGCTTCCAAAATACGCACGTGGCACCTCTTTTTAAAACTAAGCTTTTATTTGGCAAGAAATAAAACATAATGTATATGAGGATTGTTGCAGGATCGGAGAGAGCAATAAACTCATTTTGGTAAGAAAATCTCACAAAATCTTGATAAATTATTCATTGCAACGAGTAACTGGTGCTGAACTTCTGAAGGCAACAAATCTCCAACCACTTTCATAGATTATTATCACTGCTTACTTTCCATATATTTAATATTAATGAATATAAATTAATAAATATAAACTTTGATAAAAAAAAGTTGTTCATATCCTAGTAGTAGCAATAAATCTGTCATACATTATAAAATAATATTTTAACACGTTATATCACATGATAATGCTATATTAATTTGATTTTGCAAAAATGTTACTTAAATTTTTCTTTTATATTTTAATTGTAATTTTGGTCCTAAACTTTTTTTTAAGATAATTTTTAATTATTTTTATTTTGAATATGACAAAAGTAAAAAATAATAATAACGCGATTCCGGACATTTAATAGGATCGAAAATTTTAACGTCATCATATATTTGTTTTATATTTGTTACTATAATTTGACAGTGTATAATATTTTTCTAAAGTAGAATTTGAATAAAATTAAAAATAATAATAGAATAAATACAATAAAGAATTAAATAAATTAAATTAAATAACTAAAATGGCAGATGATTAAAAATTAAAAAAAAAAACTAATAATATGACAAAATAGGAATCAAAATTGTAAATGTTATAACAGGTAAATAACAAAATTAATATTAAGTCTTTATTTTTTTATAATTTATAAAAAAATGTATTTATTACTTAAAAATTTATGATAATTGTGATTATTATAATTGCAACATTCATATATATATATATTCAAATTAATTATTAATATTAATATAATTCAATTTTTATCATATTTAAATTAAGAAGTTTAGCAAGATCCGTGTTAATTTTATTTTTTTTAATTATAATTCAAGTGACTATAATTATTATATATTTTGTGTTACTTTTATTTATATAACCACATATTTTTGTAAGAAAATATAGTTAGACATTTTGCACCAATTTCAATCATATCTAAATTAAATTAAATCATAAAAAAATAACATTAATCTGAAACCAATTCATTCAAATAAATTTGATACAAGAATGTTGCTGGATGATAGAAATTTATTTACAGAGTATATATGAATTAATTTAGAAATTTATTGTTTCATATATACTGCTAATTTTTTTGCACCCTTTCTCTTATTTGCTTTCTTAAATATATATATTCTTTGTGGTTAACTTTATTGGATTTTGTTTGATATAATATTTTTTTTGTGCCAAATGACATTGTTCACTTTAACACTACATTATTATGCTTGACATTCTTATTCAGAGAACAAGATATAAAACATGTTTTTGTAGATGTCATTGATTACATTAAATTATAGATAACATATATTTATTTTATATTAATAAATTAAAAATATATATATAAAAGATCAACTATGGAATATCAAAACTAATAATATTAACGTCCCAATTCTATAATTATTTATACAGTAAAATTTATTACAATTAGATACATTTACTAATACTCTAATTTAAAGTAATTGGTCACAAAGTTATATAGAAAATAAAATCTTTATGAATATATTTCATTTTCTTGTTACTACATGTAAAGTTTATTCTTTGACAAGTCATCTCTTTTTTATAAAGTACAATTAAAGTAGTCAATTATACATATATAAATAAACATTAATTTCAATATAATTATTATTTATTAATAATAAAAACTATTTATTAACAATAAAAATTATTTATTAACTATAAAAACTATTTATTAATAATAAAAATTATTTTAGATATTAATAATTTTTTTAAATAAGATTTAATTTAATTAATATAATAATTAATTTAAAAATAATAATTTTTATTTAATTGTAGTGAGAGTAATACGTAGAAATTTATAAATTATAATTTTTAAAATTTATGTAAAATTAAAATACACATACAAATTTAACCTATTCCTACTTTCTCTTAGAATTTTGAAAGGATATTATCTCAATTTATTCAGTAAAAAAAAAAAAACAGACTATATATAACTTTGTATAAAAGAAGTTAGGAATAATTTAACCTATGAAAACAATATATATGCTTTTTTTTCATTCATTCCCACTTTGTCCCATTATGCTCTCCTAATTTCTATCTATAAGATCTAATTACCTAATTCATTAGGATTAAGAAAAGTCGTTAATTTCCTTGCAAACTAAAAAAATAAAGGCAAGTAATTTACTTGATGCAGTAAATATATCTTAAATTTATATTTTTCTAACGTAACTTCTCCGTCTTTTAGTCAGATATATATTGTATTCCAAAATTAATTTATGGCAGCAACATTCTGAATGGTATTAAAGAAAGGACTAATCATACTTTTAATTTAAGTATTATAAAAAAAATTATTTTTTCTTTTTACCATCTCTTGATTGACCTATTCTTACCCTTTTCTTTAGAAGTGTGGAAGGTTCTATTATTGGGGCAGTCATGATGGTTTACTCAACCTGTATCTGACACCAAAGAACTGAAATAAGTAATCAAATTAGGTAAGCATCTTCAACTCTCCCATGTTCTACAATGCACAGTTCCAGTTTAATAAGCTATATAATGTTTGCTTTTTCATAGTTAAATATTTATTTTCAATAAAATTTTAAATATATTATTAATGTTTCTTTAGACCTTTTGTAAAAGTATAGCAGTAAAATGAAGAGATAAAAAGAAAAAGAAATAAAAATAAGTGATGAATAACCCAATACTGAAAAGGTAGAAGACTTAGCAAGGAAGCAAGGTTTCAGTTAGATAGATAACACTATTATTTATGGTTTTTAAACAACTGTTAAATCAGAAACAAATCATGCAATTTTCTTTAGTCATAATTAATGCAGATGAATGATGTATGATGAAGATGCCTGCATCAGCATCAGCTTTGTAGGTGTAGACTTTGGCCTCGTCAAAGTCTTTACACTCACTTTAAGGTTAGAGCTTCAAGATATAACTGGAGAAACATGTATTAATTGAATACTTAAAAATGTAACATGTTTAATTAAGAAAAGTGATGTAATTTATGAGGAGTTAATATTTTACATAATCATTAATCTTTGAAAATAAAAATATTGTTAGGTTCTATTCATTCAACTCACTGACTCATTTATTAAAAGAAGTTACAAAAGATGAATGAAATTGAAAGAAAAAAATGCAAGAAAAAAATATAATTTTCATTGTGTTCGAAGAGAGAAGTCTAAAAATATTTTTTTTTATCCTGAAGATAGATCTTTTTTTTTCCCCTAGATTGGTATGAGAGGGTAGGGTGAAAAATTCTTTTTTTTTTCTTTTATGTTTTCTACCAAAAAATAAAGCTGGCTTTCCTCCATTTTTTTTTAAAGATCAGTCTATGAAAAATTACATATGACAAATTTTTTACTCTATTCTTTTTTTAAAAAATTGGTATTTGTTCTTTTATTTTATTTTCACTTCTAATCATTAATAAGTATGTGGAATTTTAGTTTGGGATGTTTAATATCTTAAAATGTATTTCACTTGTTTTTTATTGTCTTATTTCTTTCACATTGTTGGAGATTGATTAAAAATAAAGTTAAATTAATATATATACGAGTATAAGTTTCATTTCTTCAAGTTAATTTGGTAAAAATAAATTAATCTTAAACTAATTTTTTAATACACACTTAAATGTGAAGTTGATTATAAAATATCCCTTGAAAAAAATATGTTTTCAATAAATTTTGGTATTACAATGAAGGAACTATGAAGAAGGAAGGTGGTTGACAACATCTTCCACTTGTTTTATAGCATTAAGAGTCATATGAATATTAGTGGTGAATATATTTCAACAAGTTTTCTTATAAACAAACCTTCCTTAAAAAATGACTATTACAAAAAGGATTTTAAATTTTTTTTTATACATATATAGAAACAAATATATTTCAACATATTTGTTTTTTTTTATTTTAAATAGATCATACTATATATAAACGAATAGATTCTAGAGAAATTTTATTCCATCAAAACTTATTTTGGAGCAAGTTATTTTTGATAATTTTCACCATGTTGTAAAATTTTTGGTGTAATTTTTATTCTTGTTGTAGATATGCTTAAATTAGAAGCAATTATCAAGTAATATAATCTACCTTAATTTATAATTGATTTACTAGTTTAGGAATATGGGAGTATTTTTTGTTGAAATTGCTGGATTATGGTTGATATATTTGGATTGCATTGATTGATTTGGTTGGAAGTTGGTAATGAATTAGAGAAGTAAAAAAAATATAATTGTTAAAATAGGTAAATTGTGTATTTATTTAGCTCAAAATTGTTTTGAATTTGCTAAAATTGTTAGTGTAGAAATTGATTTAGAAATTGATTTTGTTTTCTATAAAATTGGTGTTTCTACCTATCTCGCTCGAACATCAAATTGTTGTTTGAGTATTGCTCATGTGAGAACTATCAATTTAGGTGTAAAGTATATTACTCAAGCGACCATATAAACATTAAAGTGACAACACTCTTTAGTCAAATTAAGGGTTATATTTTTCAGAAAGAAATGTCATAACGATTATTTATTATACAAAACTTCAATCATTAAAGTGACAGTTGGTCACTTGAGCAATGCTCAAGTGAGGACATCAACTTTGATATAAAGCATATCACTCAGGATTAATGTTTTTAATGATTAAGGAGAATACAATTATTTCATATCATTCATTTATGTGCAAGATAACAGTGGTGCGATACGCAAATAGGAGGAAGATAAATTTGATATATTACACTAGTTTAAGCATATTATTTTACATGGAGTCTAACCATGTGATTTACAAACTCAAATCTCTATGTTTGTCAGTATTATTGTAGATAGTGGGGAAAAAAAAGGAGTAAAGAGTATGAATGTTAATTTTTAATAATATTTTGAGTAAGATAAAAAATAATTCATGCAATATAATTAATTTATATTCAAATTGAAAATCAGTTTTTAGAAAAATTAACATAATAGAATTATAAAATAATTTATAAATAATTAATTTAGTTTATAGAAAAAATATTTATTTCTTATTCATTAATTTGTCATTCTCCCGTAAATATTTATGAAAAAGTCAAATAGAACCTCATAATTTGATTGTCATGGAGAGGCTTATTGCCAAAAAAGTTGGATGTTGACGTGTTCAGAGTTTCATGATCAGTGTATGTGGGACCAAGGCAGTAATTGGACCCTATTGGGCTAGTCAAACTGGGAGGACTTAATTGGGCTAGCCTAGCCCGGAACAAGTGTAATTATAAAAAGAGATCAAACCTCTTAAAAATGCTGATCTAAAACTCATTTTTATTCACATTTAGATTATTAGTATTCATTTATCAACTAAATAATATCTTTAACTCACACTTAAAAAATTTAAAACATAAATAAAAATAATTTAATAATTAGGAATGTTCAAATTAAATAAATAACAGAATGAATGTTGTATATATGAAACTGGATGGGAAATTAAGAGTTTGTTTGTTTAATTTAGTTTTCCTTTTCTTTTTCTTAAAGTGTAATAAACAACTTTTTTTCCTCCTAAATCCTTGTTTCCTTCGAGTTACCACGCCTTCATGAAAAATATGACTTTAAACAGTGTATTGATTTCTTAAAGAAAATTTAAAAAATGGACAATATAAAATATGTAATTTATATTTAATTTTTAAAATTTGGCACTATAAAAAATAAAAATTCAATTTTCATTATAGTTTTTTGTTTTTGATTTTTTTTCTTTAATTAAACCTTTTTTCTATTTTATTTTTAAAAAAATCCAAGTTAGTTTTAGTTTATAAAATAACTCAATTTACTCTTTTTTTTCTTATTTTAATCTTCTAAAAAAAGGTATTGATGTAATTTTATCCAAATGGGTTGAACAATAAATTTTCAAGTATTTATGAAGCTATATGAATTCATGTGTCATATTTTATGATTGATAAATTATTTTCTCAATTACATAAACAAACAAAGATTTTTATTTAAGATAATTTTCCTTCAAACAAAAATACAGGTAAAACCAGTATCTGGGGAGAGATTTTCACTCAAGCGAGAATTGTGTGGCTTAAGCGAAATCATAGTTTGCTGAACAAGATTTTTGGTGACTAAGTTAGATGCACCAATGCAAGGTAAGTTTTGTTATGTAATTGATGTGTTTTGGAGTTGTAAAGTATTATGTGTATGTGTATATAACTAGACGAAAATATTTAAATATGTTATTTGATGAATGATGTGAAGTATGATGTATATTATTGATTAATGTTGTGACTCATTGAATAATATGTTGTGAATCAATGTGATTCATAATATACTTTGTTTGGAAATATAAGTAATTATCTTAGTGATATTATTATAATAACTATTGTATGCGTGTCAATAGTTATTAAAGAGCTATTTAGATTTAATAAGATATTCAAGTTTTCAAATGACGCAATGAGTTAAAATAAACAAATGTATCATATGATAAAGAGTTGATAGAAAATTTTTATATTAAGTTGAGGATGAGAATCATCAATATTCTATTAGAAGTGTCAAAATCACCTTATAAATATAATTTTCATATGAAATCTACATTAGATAAGATAGATTGACATTAGATAAGATAGATTGACATAATAGATGTTAATTTTAGTTCTACGAAAGTAATTAATTTTATCCTTTTTATTTAATGTAAGTATTATAGACCATGGTGGAAATTATTCATATATTGATTATATTATATATTTAATTTAAACATTAGTTTACATTTTGTGTTTATGTTTAATTTTGTAACTATGCTTGTATTTTGATATGAAAGCAAATAGAGTTAATCAGTAATAAGCCGGAGAAGTTAGCAGTTAGAGTAGTTGAGTTTTGGGAATGTTAGATAGTGTACTTCCAACCAAGTAACATTAGCAAAATCTTCTAGTAAAAAATATTGAGATCGAAACAAATAATAGACAAATGCATGTTTATTGCTGAATTACTAAACTTGATTAAAATATATGGATTAAGTAACAAAGTAGAATATGCGGCATTGATAATAAGGGATTATTGAGTGTTGAATACATAAATATTATATTGAATTGTAAAGCTCTGGGTTGGATAACCGCGGGGTGGGGATGACAACAAGAGGTGTTTTCTTTTTTAGAACAATACCAAATTTTTCTGAGGAATCTAACTTTTCTCCTTGGGGTATTGTCCAATCAAATAAGTGTAAAAGTGTTGCGAGAAAATATAGAACTGTTCTCTCAGCCATTCCGATTCCTGCACAAATTCTTCTTCCAGATCCAAAAGGGAAATAATGGAAGTCATTGCCAGTGAAATCCCATTTTGCATCTAAGAACCTTGTAGGGTCAAATTCGAGTGGTTTTTCCCAAAAGGAAGGATCTCTATGAATAGCCCACACATTAATGAACACTCGAGACCCCTTTGGAATTGTGTAGCCTCCTACAGTGGTGGTTTGACTAGGGCAACGTGGGACTAGAAGTGGAAGCACAGGGTGCAATCGAAGGGTTTCTTTCATCACAGCTTGCAAGTAGATCAACTTACGAATATGAGACTCTTCTACTATGTTATCTTTCCCAACCACAACTTCCAACTCCTCTTGGACTCTCTTCATTATCTCTGGATTATGCATTACTTCTGCTATTGCAAACTCTATGGCGTTTGAAGATGTGTCAGTTCCCCCTGTAACCATATCCTGTTTGTGTTCATCAAAGATTTTGCACGATATTAATCATGAAATTATTCAATGTTATTCTTTTTTTCTAACCTTAATAAGATGTAGTTGCAGTGTAAAAGATTTTGTTAGATTGAGTAAGGATATACTTACCATTCAATAACATTATCTAATTAATATATTACTTTCATTTTCTCCTCTCAAATAATGGTAAAATTTAGCAGTTATATTTTTTTTTCTCTCATTTGTATTTTTCTCCGCTTCCTTACTTCCTTACTACGCAAATAAAGAAAGGGTTAATGTACAACTAATAAGAGCATCAAATGAAATAATATAGGAAAGGTATAAATTTTAAAATTGCGTGGAGTATTGATAAATTTGAAACCTAATATATATTTAATATATATTAATGCATTGAATAAGTTAGGTTAATTCAATTGGATTAGGCCTACATAATGACTTTCAATTTTTTTCCCTCAATTTCACACTAAAATTGTTATTGAAGTACGTTTTTAAGATTTTTTTTTCAAAAAAATATTAATTTTTTAATTGGTGTATTAAAGTTGTATTCTAATATACATACATATATATATATATATATGTATATATAAATTGGAATTTTTTTATAAAAAAAGTCATATTTACAAGCACAGAAGGTTTTAAGAACACGACTTCAGAAACACCAATTAACTGTTTTTTAACATTTTATAAAATAAAAGTCTAAAAGGATGTTTTAAAACACAACTTTAGAATGAAATTGAAAAAAATATTGAAAGTTAACGAGTTCTAATTTAAAAAAAAAAAAATGATCTCAACAAAATTGGTGAACTAAGCACAACTTCTTTATTTTATATTTAAAATCGTACACGCACAAATAACTTATTCATTTATGTGATTTTTAACTTTTTTTTATCTATTTTGATAAAAAAAAAGGACGGAAAATTATACCAATTATATAATTTACGGTCTAAGGAAAAAGTCATGAAAAAAATGAGAGTAGAAAATTGAGCAACCCGTAGAATTGGAAAGCAAAGTTTTAGGAAAGGTACCATGAGAAGGGCCTTGACGTGGGTGAGGGTGAATGGCGTCTTGGAATCACCGCTTTCGGAATCCTTAAGGTCTAACAAGAACTGCAGAAAATCCTTCCTTTCTTTCCTTTTCCCATCTTCTTCTTCTTCTTTTTCTTCATCCACCTTCACTCGTTCACCAATCATCCTTTCAAATATCCCATCGAACCGTGAGACCAACACCTGCATCTCTTTCTCCACACCTTGCAAATCGAACCGCGCCAACCAGGGAAAAAAGTCCGAGAGATTGGGCTTCCCCAGAAGCTGCGTCGTCTCCGCCACCAACTCCCTAAACTCCGCCCCCGAAGTTTCCCTCTCCGCCCCTTCCACCGCTTTGCCCCACATCATACTGGTTATCACATTCATCACCGTCAGAAACACCTGCTCCCCCACGTTCACCGCACTCCCCGCTTGGCCGTACAAATACGACACCGTTTTACGCATCTCGTTGCGTCGCAGATTGTACACGGAGTCCAGGGTGGTGTTGCTCAGCATCTTCGCAGTGCACACTTTCCTCAGCATCCGCCATTCGGCTCCGTAGGGGGTCCATGCTATGTCCACACCGCCGTAGGTGGCAACCCTGGCGGCGGCGGGGACGTCGCGGTTGGCGAAAACAGTGTCGTGGTCTTTGAGGACCTCACGAGCCACGGCCGATGAAGTTATGACGATGGCGAGTTTACTCCCGAGTCGGAGCTTGTAAATTGGGCCGTGGGTTTGGGCCAAGGCGGCGAAGTAAGTCTGAAGGTCCGGGTGAAGAGATAGAAGGTTCCCGAAGAAAGGAAGGGCCGGTGGCCCAGGTGGAAGGCTCTGAGTGTTGGGTTTGATGAAGTAGAGGCATGCGTAGCAAATAACTGCAAGAAGGGCAGAGAAAAGCAGAAGCAAGGTTGAGAGGGTAAACATGGCGCTATTATTGCGTTGGAATCTGAGAGAGGATATGGTTCGAAATATCAGAAGAGGAGAATAGGGCCTAGAGAGGTACTCCCACTACCGTTTATCTGTTAAATCATTTGCACATATTTAAATCTGATATAAGAATTTGAGTTAGGATTAAAGTAGATTTGTTAATATAATATTAAAGTTATTTTCAAGCTCATTCTAATAAGAATTTATTGGATTTATCGGATCATCCATAATATATATCTGTATGTATAGTATAAATTTTATCTTATAAATAAGTTTTATAAAATTGAGTTAGACTTAAAATTCATTTTTTAATAAGATTAGTATCCCAATAAAATTTGCAAACAGAGATACTAGTTCTCTTTGCCTCAGAAGGATTACAGATATTGTAGCAGTGATATCCAATGGAAGTAGCCGGGTTGACATAGATCACATAAATCCTCTTCTTTTATCGCTTAATATTTCACTTAAAAGCCATGAAATTATATGGATTCTATTTTTTAAAATTAACAAATAAGTTTTAGCTAATTTTATTAATAAAAAATACATTAAAAAAGTAGGGTGAGAAAATATTTTTTTGTTTTTTTATTTAAAAGAGAAGATAAAATAAAAGAAAATAAATGTAGTGGTATTATGTAGGTTAAGGAGTAGATTTGAAAGAAAAATATGTAAATAGATATTTTTAATGGTTACAGTCTTATAGAAGTTCAGAGAGGAAAAACTAGAGAGAAACACCACTATTCTTTATAATTTGTTATAATTATAAACACCACAAAACCCACATGAATTCTTATCCATGAATATTATTTTCTGTAATTTATTATTATTATTATATACCAAATGTTTTTAAGCTCTTGTTACATATTTTTAGAATTTATCTTTATATAATAAATGAGTTTAAAAGGCATGTATTATTAATATAAAATATTTCTTGTTAATAAAGAAGTTACAGGAATTTTAAGATAATTTATAATGATTGATAAATTTGATTTTTTCTGTACTGTTTTTTTTTTTCAAAATGATTGGTTGTGTGTAGACTGTTTTCTTTCTTTCTTTCACATATAAGCAAACATTTTAATACTTACAAAATTTCAAATCAAGGCATAGCCGTTCATTTTCATATCGTATAGAATTGTTTATATTAAAACAAAAATCTATATTCACTTTAAATGCTACCCACGAATTAATAATATAAAATTAATATAAATATTTAAATTTTAACTTTATAAATTTAACTATTTGTGATTAGATCATGAAAAAAAGTTATTATATTATTAATATATGTATTATTTATATATATATATATATATATATATATATATATATATATATATATATATTAAACTCTCAACTTATCACTGTCCAAGGTGCCATGAAATGTATAAACACAGGTCTGGAAATTTATGGGGGTCTGGCTTCAGTGATACCTAAATTCTGGTCCCCAAAATGTGTGATCTCCCTTTTTTCTTCTACTTAGGAAAGTGGAGCTATTTGGTTGGAATGTTATCTAAAAATACTCAAACACAAGTTTGGTCAAAACCAAATATTCAACATTTGAAATCGTATTTTAAAATTTTTTAATTTTTGTTTTATTTTGCAAAATTCATATATGCGAATGTTTTTTTTTAATGAAATAATGTATTTAAACATGGTTTTTTTAATTTTATTTTTGTATTTTTTTAATTGGATTTTAGCATTATTTTAAAATTGAATATTAATTTTCTGTTTTGATCTTTTAATTAAATTATAGGTTTTTTATTTATTTAAAAATAGTTATTATGAAAAATTAAAAATTTACTTATGATTTTAGTTTTAAATAAATTTTTGTATATTTTAATTTATATGCTTTTCCTAATAGTGAGATTTAATAATTAAATAATGATGTTAATTAAATGTAATTTGAAAAATATAAAATAATAACTAGATTAATAATTTAAATAAAAAAATTAAGGACGTCAAACATATAAACAAATAAAATTTTTCATTGTTTGTATGGATTTTTTTATTATTATGACTTTTATTATGATAATAAGAACACTTTGTTGCCTTATTTAAAATTGGTTCATCTGTTTTGTTATGTAAATAAATAGTAGTTAAACGTCTTAATTGTTTAATGTGCATGTAAAAGTTGAGAATGAAATTTAGACTAGTATAAGATGACAAATAATCTTCATTTGAAATAGGATAAAACTACACTTCATAACCTTTGTAAATGTTTTGTAGAGTGTAAAGTACATCAACATATGTTAGTAATTATAAATTATGAAAGAAATAAATGACAATGATGTGAAGACAAGATAGTCAAAGAGCTTGAAACATCCTAAGATCACACCACAAATCATTTAATTCAACTGTGTATGACATTAGTCGTTGACCAAGTTGGGGAGTTACTATCTCGTGAACATTGAACTCAAAATTCTCTCAATTATAGCTTGGATATGACACATGGTTAATCTTTGTTTATCTTCCTTAAGTAAGGTAGTGATATCTTTAGGGTATTGATGTCTTGCTCACAACATATACTCTGTCTTGTTGCCTCATTCAACAAACTAGGATTTAGTTTTTTCAAAGCTTGACTTAATAAGGACAAAAATGGACAAGGAATGTGCTTCCTTCAAAATAGAGTTTATGCATTTGACTAGATTGGTTGTCATGTGGTCATACCTCTTGCCTCCTTCATATATGTGAATCCATTTGTCTATTGTATCTAATTTATACATAAAATGACTTGTTGAAACTCTGATCTCATAGGTTATAACTTAACTTAAATTTTGCGTCATTTCATTTTGTAATCCAAGACAATGTAGTAAATAAAAGCATGTAAGTTAAGTAGTTGTTCCTTTAATATGTTTATAGTACAACTTTATCAAGTTTATTGAGTTATACAACATTTCAATCTTCGACAATATATTCTTTTTGATCCATTAAACTTAGATCAACTTCACAAAGATGACATGAAAGGAAAAACAGATATATATTGGCCACAAAATCATCAAAAATGGATAACAATATGGAATAATCAATATAACTATCTAACTAAAGAAAATGAATTAAACGGAAATGACCATTTATGTGACACTACACTATATATGCAATAATACATTCTACACATTATCTAATACATATCACATCAATAATCAAAATTTGATGGCGATGTAAGTTCAATTTCATATACATTTAAACATGTTTTTTTCACTCGCACTCAATTAACATTAATTCTTCTAGTTGTATGACGCATTGTATGAGACAAAACAACCTTAATCACAACATTTTTTTATCAACACGTTGGATCTTCTTTAAATATTCACCAATGTCCACAACAATATGTTGGTCAATTTAGTTTTCAATCATCTTAAGCATCAATTATGTACATCCTCATCAGTGCACAATCTTCATACCAACAAGTTCTATACACCTTTAATATTTTTCCAGCTCAACCAAAGGTGTAGGATATGGCCTACTAACTATCATTCATAAATCAGCTAAAATATCCATAACATGTTTCCTTTGACAAAGATGTATACATTTCTTGGATCTAGCAACTTCAAAATCTAGAAAATATTTCATCTCTCCTAAGTTTTTAATCTTGAAGGTGTTATTCAACGTCTGTCGTATTTCTTCAATTGTTGTTAAGGAATTTTCGTCAAGAATAACATCATTTACATAAACAAGCAAAGCAATGAAAGCAGTAGGTGTATTTTTAACAAAAAGAGAATGACCAGATTTTGATTGGACAAAATCATTTGCTGTAAGAAAAGATGATAGTTTGAAAAACCATTATCTACTATTTGCTTAAGACCATACAAAGACTTAGTTAAAAGGCAAACCTGATTTGGTTGGCTTATTTTGAGTTGAAGAGATGGAACCATATAGACTTCTTCCTTAATATCTTAATGTAAAAAGGCATTGTCTACATCTAGTTGATGTAGATATCAGTGTTGTGTAGTTGTTAAAGCTAAAAGAAGTCTAACAATTGTTATTTTTTGCAACTAGTGAAAAAGTATCTAGATAGTCTATACTTTCAACTTGGGTATAATCATTTTGCATGGCAGTGCAAAACAGTGTCTTAGTCGCTCAATTTTCACATGCAACCATAACTCAATTCTCACATGCAAAACAAAGGACAATGAAATAAAAACAAGGAATCTACGTGATTTTCCTCGAAGATATGTTTTGTTGAGAGAATAAACAAAATTCTCACTCACTTTGTTTTTCCTTTTTGCACACTTCCTCACACACACATCCAAACGACAATCATCCACGCTCTTCCTTCATTGTCAATAATACACACATGGAAGCAAACACAACAATGATGAGTGTACTGAGATGAATTTAAAAAAGATATTGTTAAAGTACATGAGTGTAGTACTAAAGTGTCTTATTAATTATTTTAAAAACATCAATTTTACAATAAATATTTTTACAGAAAAACAAATTACATTTGATTGACAACCTATTATAATAATATTTTAAATTAAAAAATAAAATAAAATAAAAAAAATTAAAAAATTAATTTATTAGATTGTTAAGTAGAAATTACATTCAATTAACAATCTATTATAATAACATTTTAAATTAGAAAATAAAATAAATATAATTAAAATATTAATTTATTAGTTTGTAAGTAAAATTTTTACTATGTTAAACACAACCCATATCTTACATTCAACAAAACATAACCAGAACTAATAACATATCAAGAACAAGTAAATTATTTTTACACAGATATACGTTATGTGTATAATAAAATTACCAACTTTTATAATAATAATTATATTAAGTATTATATTAATTGTAATTTTTTATGAGTTAATAATATTGTAATTTTTGCTCTAATAATAACTCCTAAAAGTTAAGCTCCAATAATAATGCCTATTGTCTTATCAGGGATAAAACAAAGTTGTCTTATAATGTTTCTTGCATTTAACCAGTTTCATTTTTTTAATGCTTAATTTATTACCTTTTTGCCGGTTGTTTCCTCATCTTCTAACGAGTTAGACAAATGAAAAAGTAATTCCCACTTTTTTAAATAATAATAGAACTACAGCAATCTATAACTGAATGCAATTTTATTAAGGTCTTGTTTAGGCTAATATTTTGTAGACAACAGAGTTTCAGCTAACGTGATTACATCACAAATCTTTATTAAATTCTTGGGTTGAAGTGTTTTTTTGCTTCTTACATTTTATTGAAGCATTTAAAAGAAAAGGCATTAGAAGTATGTTCCCTTGCTTAGTACATGTTTATGATATTAAGTTATTATAAAAGTTTGGGTTGGAGAAGCGTGGGGTGGGAATAGCAATCATAGGCATTTTCTTTCTTAGAACAATTCCAAATTGTTCTGATATCTCTAACTTTTGACCCTGTGGTATTGTCCAGTCAAATAAGTGCAGAAGTGTGGCAAGAAGATGCAGAACAGTCTTCTCAGCCATTGTTATTCCTGCACAGATTCTTCTTCCAGATCCAAAGGGAAAATAATTGAAGTCATTGCCAGTGAAATCCCATTTTGCATCTAAGAACCTTGTAGGATCAAATTGGAGTGGTTTGTCCCAGATGGAAGGGTCTCTATGAATGGCCCATACATTGACGAAGACTCGAGAACCCTTTGGGATGGTGTAGCCTCCCACATCGGTGGTTTGACTTGGGCAATGTGGGACTAAAAGTGGAAGTGCAGGATGCAATCGAAGAGTCTCTTTCATCACAGCTTGCAAGTAGATCAACTTATGAAGGTGAGACTCTTCTACCATCTTATCTTTTCCAACCACAACTTCCAACTCTTCTTGAACTCTCTTCATCACTTCAGCCTTCTGCATTATTTCTGCCATTGCAAACTCAACTGTGTTGGAAGATGTATCGGTTCCACCCACAACCATATCCTGTTTGTTCTCATGCACCCCAACATTAGTCACACCATTCTTCAACAAAATAATTAATTTACCATTTACTTAGCTTAAAACTGTTTTCAAAATTAACCATCTACTCAACTTAAATGCTATCATACTTATAAAACCTGTTTATTTTGCTAGCCCACTAAATACCCAAAAAATGTGTGATTGAAGAAAATTAGGAAAACAAGGCTATAAAGTATTAAAAGTACAAACAAGAAAAAAAAATTATATATAACAAGAAATATCTGCATAAAAAATAAATAATAAAATTGATTATAAATAAAACATAATTAATTATACCTAAAATCATAATAATTATATCGTAATATAGTAAAATATTGACAAAAATAATTGGTTATGAATGCATAATCAACTATATGTTATAAATATTTTATTATATTTATTTATACTCAATTATCTCAAAACTATAATCAATTATATTTTAATTTAATTAATTATTTCTTTTAATAAATTATAATTATGTTATTAAAATAATAAATAAAATAAAATATATTAATTAAATTTAATATTTTATAAATTGATTTTTATTATATTTTTATTTCGAATTATGAATTTTTTATTTATTAAAATTTTATAATACTTTTTATTTTAATCTAAAAGTTATTTTAACTTTAATTTATATTTTGAAATTTATTTTACAATTTTCTCAGTATATATAATTTTTTTTATTATATCAATTAAATTAGCTATGAACTTTTTATTTATTATTTATTATTATTTTCCCCTCAATTTTATTTTTTTTTCACGTTTTTTCAGTCACCATTCAAAGAAAACATCAATAACTAATTGTGTTGTAATGTGAATAGTCAGTCTTCAAAAGTTACATAAGATAGAAAGTAGTGTTGTCATTCCAGCTAGATGCATTATTGAGATTCGAATTATGATATTCTAATCCGAGGGATGATAGTTTCACCTATATATTTACTATTTATTCAGACGTAGAGAGAGAAGAAAGAACAAAAATTAATAAATTAAAAAATGCCAAACACAAAAATTAAAAAGAATTTACGGTGTTAAACTTTCTTCTCGTAAAGATTAAGTGAGAAAGTATTAAGATTATAAATAAAATAAAATAAAATAATTAAAATATTGATATTTTATAATAATTTTATTCAACTTAAAATTTATTTTAATTTTAATTTACATTTTCAAAAATTATTTTTAGTTAATTTTTTAAAAGTTTATTTTTCAAATATATTAATTTAAAATCACATTTATTATACCGTCCAAAACTCAAAACCCGTTAAATTTACTACAAATCTTTTACTGATTTTCTTAAACTTAAATCCAAATAATCTAACTTCCAATTCTATTTCTCTTCCTTTCTTCCCTTTGATCCAGACAAACTTACAAACTTATATCACCTCCTAATAATTCTTTATTATAAAAAAATTATTTAATAATTTAATTTATATTTTAACTTAATATCTTTATTTAATATGTTATTATTAATCACAGATGTCAAATGGTTATATTTATAAAAGCTGGTGTGAAGATTTTTTTATCTTCTAACAGTCTTATCATTTCATAAACTTACTACTCAAAATATTATTATTTTATTCTAAAATTGTTTTAAAAAGAAAAGGTAAAATTCAAGAAATAATTTAGATTTAGATTTTGGAAAGGAAATCCAAAATGAGATGCAAAGAAGGTAATGGACATTTGAAGTTTGAAAGTGAAATAAGAAAAGTTACCATGAGGAGAGCCTTAACGTGGGTCATGGTGAACGGCGTCTTTGAATCAGGGCCTTCAGAATCCTTAAGATGCAACAAATACTGCACAAAATTCTTCCTTTTTTTCTTTTTCCCATCATCTTCTTCTTCTTCTTCTTCATCCACCTTCACTCCTTCACCAATCATCCTTTCAAATATTCCATCTAACCGGGATACCAACGCCTGCATCTGTTTCTCCACGCCCTGCAAATCGAACCGGGCCAACCCGGGAAAAAAGTCCGAAACATTGGGCTTCCCCAGAAGCAGCGTCATCTCCGCCACCAACTCCCTGAACTCCGCTCCCAAACTCTCCCTTTCCACCTCTTCCACCGCCCCGCCCCACATCATACTGGTTATCACATTCATCACCGTCAGAAACACCTGCTCCCCCACGTTCACCGCACTCCCCGCTCGGTCGTACAAATACGACACCGTTTTGCACACCTCGTTGCGCCGCAGATCGTACACGGAATCCAGGGTGGTGGTGCTCAACATCTTGACCACACACACTTTCCTCAGCATCCGCCATTCGGCTCCGTACGGGGTCCATACTATGTCGGATCCGCCATAGGTGGCAATCCTACCGGCGACGGGGACGTCGC
Organism: Phaseolus lunatus; assembly: GCA_013389735.1. NCBI lineage: Eukaryota > Viridiplantae > Streptophyta > Magnoliopsida > Fabales > Fabaceae > Phaseolus > Phaseolus lunatus. Next base: position 38,224,003 of record CM023859.1, read on the forward strand.
GGTTGGCGAAAACGGTGTCCTTGTCTTTGAGGACCTCGCGAGCAACGGTGGGTGAAGTTATGACGATGGCGAGCTTGGTCCCGAGTTGAAGTTTGAAAATTGGGCCGTGTATCTGGGCCAAGGCGGCGAAGTAAGTGTGAAGCTGAGGGTGAAGAGATAAAAGGTTCCCGAAGAAGGGAAGGCCCGGTGGAGCCGGTGGTAGGTTTTGGGGCTTGGGTTTGAGGAATCGGTAGCACGTTAGTAGGAAAATGAGGAAGAAGAGTAAAAGGGTAGTTGTGGGTTGACCACACCAATTGAGGGTTTGAGATAGAGCTGAGGAGAGAGGCATGGTGATATTTTGTATATTCATTCTTGTGTTGGGACTTCACATAAAGGAAATGGTTGAAGATTTATGAGAGTAGAGGTAGCGAGTAATGCAAAGAAAATTAGCAGAAACCGACAAATTCTTACAAGTTTGGAAGGGCGCACCATGGTTAGACGACAGAAGGGGAATCTTACGTATTTTATGCTTCGACATTAGATAACTCACTAGGTATTCCTCCATACTATATATCAAATTTAAATTTTAAATTAAAGAATTTTGAAATTGCTTTCGAGTCTAAGAAGAAGAAAACTTGGAAGTCATAAAACAATAGAGAAAGTAGGGTGAGAAAAAAAATTGTGTTTATTTAAAAGAGAAGATAAAATAAAAGAAAATAAATCTAGTGGTATTATGTAGGTTAAGGAGTAAATTTGAAAGAAAAATATGCAAATAGATCTTTTTAATGGTTATAGACTTATAGAAGTTTAGTGAAGAAAAACTATAGAGGAAGAGTGACTAGCCAGAAAAATAAATGCTTTTAAAAAAAAAAGTGGCAAAGCGAGTTGGCCCGCCTCGCATATCGCATAGTTTCGTTCCGTTTAGGCTCGTAAAATGTGGGTCAGGTTGATCCGTCTTGTATACAAAATACGAACTAATTTTCATGGTTTGTAGACTTGCGGGTCAACCCAATTTTTTTAATTTATTTTTATATAAGAAATGAATTTAAAAGACATGTATTATTAATATAAAATATTTTTTGTTAATAAAGAAGTTATTATTCATAACATGAATTTTAAGATAATTTATAATGATTGATAAATTTGGTTTTTTCTGTACTGTTTTTTTTTTTCCAAAATGTTTGGTTGTGTAGATTGTTTTCTTTCTTTCTTTCACATATAAACAAACGTTCTAATACTTACAAAATTATTTCAAATCAAGCTATACTTGTTCATTTTCGTAACGTATAGAATTGTTTATAATAAAACAAAAAAAATCAATATTTTAATGGTTACCTACAAAACAAATCACCCATGTATTTTTTTTTTTTTACATCTATATTCACTTTAAATGCTACCCACAAATTAATAATATAAAATTAATATAAAATATTTAAAATTGAAAATTTAACTTTATAAATTTAACTATTTGTGATTAGATAATGTAAAAAAGCTATTATATTATTATATATATATATATATATATATATATATATATATATATATATTAAACTCTCAACTTATCACTGTCCAAGGTGCCACAGGTCTGGATATTTATGGGGGTCGGGCTTCAGTGATACCTAAATTCTGGTCCCCAAAATGTGTGATCTCCCTTTCTTCTTCTATTTAGGAAAGTGGAGATATTTGGTTGGAATGTTATCTAAAAATACCCAAACACAAGTTTGGTCTAAACCAAATATTCAACATTTGAAATCGTATTTTAAAATTTTTTAATTTTTGTTTTATTTTGAAAATTTCTTATATGCACTTTTTTTAAATGAAATCATGTATTTAAACATGGTTTTTTAAATTTTATTTTTGTAATTTTTTAATTGGATTTTAGCATTTTGTTAAAATTGAATATTAATTTTCTGTTTTGATCTTTTAATTAACTTATAGGTTTTTTATTTATTTAAAAATAGTTATTATGAAAAATTAAAAATTTACTTATGATTTTAGTTTTCAATAAATTTTTGTATATTTTAATTTATATGTTTTTCTTACTAGGGTGATTCAATAATTAAATAAGGATCTTAATAAATGTAATTTAAAAAATATAAAATAATAGGAAGATAAATAATTTAATAGAAAACATTAAGGACATCAAACATATAAATAAATAAAAATTTCCAATAAAAATTTTCATTGCTGTATGGACTTTTTTTATTATGGTCTTTATTACGATAATAAGAACACTTTGTTGACTTATTTGAAGTTGGTTCATCCATTTTGTTATGTAAATAAATAGTAGTTGAGTGTCTTAATTGTTTAATGAGAAGTTCATAATGAAATTTGGTCTCAAATAAGATGACAAATAATCTTCATTTCAAACAGGATAAAACTACACTTCATAACCTTTGTAAATGTTTTGTAGAGTGTAAACTACATCAACATATGAGTGGTTATAAATAATAAGAGAAATAAATGACAATGATGTGAAGACAAGGTAGTCAAAGAGTTTGAAATATTCCAAGATTACATTACCAATCATTTAATTCAACTATATATGACATCAGTCGTTGACCAAGTTGGGGAGTTACTATCTCGTGAACATGGAACTCAAGATTTTCTTGATTATAGCTTGAACATGACACGTGGTTGATCTTTGTTCATTTTTCCTAAGTAAGGTAGTGATATCTTTATGGTATTGACTTCTTGCTCACAACATATACTTTGTCTTGATGCCTTATTCAACAAACTACGATTTAGTTCTTTCACAGGTTGACTTAATAAGGACAAAAATGGATAAGAAATGTGCTTCCTTCAAAATAGAGTTTATGCATTTGACTAGATTGGTTGTCATGTGGTCATACCTCTTGCCTCCTTCATATATTTGAGTCCATTTGTCTATTATATCTAATTTATCCACGAAACGACTTGTCAATACTCTGGTCTCATAGGTGATAACTTAGCTTGATGTGTGTCATTTCATTTTGTAAGTCAAGAAAATATAGTAAATAAAAGCATGTAAGTTAAGTAGTTGTTCCTTTAATATATTTCGTCACAACTTTATCAAGCTGATTGAGTTATGCAACATTTCAATCATCAACAATATATTCTTGTTGATTCATTAAACTTAAATTAGCTCCACAAAGATGACATGAAAGGAAAAACAAATATATATTGGTCACAAAATCATCAAAAGTGGATAACAATATGGAATAATTGGTATAACTATCTAACTAAAGGAAATGAATTAAACGGAAATGACCATTTATGTGACACTACACTATATATGCAATAATAAATTCTACACATTATCTAATACATATCACATCAATAATCAAAATTTGATGATGATGTAAGTTTAATTTCATATACATTTAATCATGTTTTTTCACTTGCACTTAATGAACATTAATTCTTCTAGTTGTATGACACGTTGTATGAGACATAACAACCTTAATCACAACATGTGTCGGTACGTCCAAAATAGGTCCACATCGTTCAAGAGTCGATGCCAAAGACAATTTATATATTCCTTCCTCCTCCAACCCATCGAGGTATCTTTTAAGGACAAAATCATGACGGAGCACCATCCTCCAAAGCGAACAATACCTCAAATGTGATGATTGACCCTAGCGATACTATCTCTCGAACTTGCGATTGGAACACAACATTTTATACCTTTAATATTTTTCTATTAAGAAAAATTTTAGAGGAAATAGAAGGAGTTAGATAAAAATAGAAAAGACAAAGTCTTAGCTAAAAATAAAAAATTTGATGATAAGAAAAAAAGAAGAAGAAAAACAAACTCTTAAATCTTAGAGATATAAAAAGAGACTAATATATATAATACTAACATAATGGGGTATGTTAAATAAATAAATAAAATAAAATTTTAAAATAACCATTTAAATTATATAATAATTTAATTAAATTGAACTAAATTGCATTATAATATAAATTAGCTGAACGAAATTAACATGTTATAAATTACTTTTTGAATTACTTAATATATTTGAAGTACATCTTATTTTAATTTCAATTCCATAAAATTATAATTTAATTTAAATAATTATATTTTAAAGGATCCACATCAGTAATAATTTGATTCTAATTCATATATTTTTCAACCACTTTATTTAAACAAATATGGATTAGATGCATACGATAATCATCACGTTCATTGAAGAATTGAGATTTATATAACAAAATTACAATACTAGAAATCTCAACCTTTCTATCTCTATTACATAATAAAAGAAAAAAATATATAAAAATTAATAACCTTGTGGAGTCCACAAAAACAGAACCACTGATAATAGTTGCCTTTGTTGAATAGAATATATAATAAAATTAAAGAATATATTTATATATATAAATTAAAAGTAAAATATAATTTGTTTTATATAATTAAGAGAATTTTTTAAAGTTAAGATACACAGAAACATGACTACCTTATTATCCATTTTCATCCCATTTATAAGTAAGTATTCATTTAATTTTATTTTCAATTCATGACAATCCCACTTTCTAGAATACAGTTGGTGTTAATACCTTTTGAGAAACTGGTTGTAGACAAAAATACAGACTCCAAATACCATTATTAAAAATGGTTTGAATTTTGAAACCTGTGCAATAGAATGAATTAAGAAGAGTTAGGGAAGGAGTATTTTAAATTGTATCTTATTTTTATAAATAAGGATCTTAAACTTTAGATTCATCGTAATTAATTCTTAATTTTGATGTTCGTTATTGATAAATATTTTTAACTGTAAAGTCCTTAAGTTTGATCTCTTTTTATAAATAAACCTTAATTTTAATTTCATTTTTATATTTTACTCTCTTTTAAATGGTCTTTAATTAAATTCAGGTTGAACTACTAATAAAGAATAAATCTTAACCATTTAATTATTTTAAAACTCAATAATTATATAGTTTACGTCAAACAATTTTTTCAAACACTAAGACATAATAAAACTTATAATTAAAAAAGTCAAATAAATACATTTTATTATTTTAAATTTTCTAAGTTCATGTTTTTTACATTTTAATACATGATCAAATGAATTGTAATAAACTAAGAAAACAAATTATTTGTAGAAAATGTAAATTTTTGATCATGTAATAAACTAAGAAAACAAATTATTTGTAGAAAATGTAAATTTTAAGTGAGAGTTAAAAGAAAATTAAGGATCAATCGAAACAAAATTAAACTTCATTGCGCCTATCTTCAAAATAAGATAGTTTAAAGATCAATCAAAATAAAGTTTAAAATGTCTTCAGTTTAGGATACTTTAGGGATCTTTTTCCCTTAAAAGTATTCTAGACAAGAATGGTTAAGATCAAGTTTCCAATTAATATAACAAACATTCTTAGTAACAGTACGTCGCCTAACGTTGTTTTGGGTTGTAAAAGCTGTTCCAGCATAAAAACAAAAATGAATAACGATACTCAAAGTTGATAAAACCAGCAGCGTCTCTATTTTTTAGAGTTCGTAGCATACTTGTAACTGACCAACTTGAAAATATTCCCTTGATAGAAAGGGCAAGCAAATAACAAATTGTTCAGCACTTATTGTAGGCTTGAAAACATGGTCTAATGTTGCGAATGAGACTAAACAAAATTGGCAGTAGCACCATGAGTATTTACCAGTATTTTAGTTCACTAGTTTATTTGCATCTGTCACACGAATTTCCTTTTAAACCACTATTCAGTATAAAATCACTTGTCACCTAAACGGCCAAACCTACGCAGGCAATCAGCAAAACTGGTAACAAGACTAGCACACTTCAAAGGATCCTTGATATGTTCCTTGTAACATGATAAGGTCGCAAATCTCTCGGCCGTGCATGGCTCAGGCTTTGGGTTTGGAAGCTTATACTCTTTTTCATGAAGATCCTTGGCCTTCTGGGTTACTTCCTGCAGCATAATATCCTCTTGCTTCTGCAATCTTTCCAAAACCTTCTCACTTTCCTGAAGCATAGATTGAATACCTTCTAACTCTGACTGTAGAGGTTGAGCAGGAAATGTTGCAGGTAGATGCAAAGGGGGCTGCACGGGCCACCCTGGAATAACTGCACTCTCGGGCTTTCTAGTTTCATTAGATTGGGATTTTTCAGTGTCTCTTGCCACCTTTCGTCTACTCTTTCTGGTTTTTTTCTTCGGCACGGCATCATCAACAAGCTGATTAACAAGGTCATTGCTAATCTGAATCGTAAACTCACCCATAATTGATAGCTCCTACATAAGGTACCCGAAAGATATCATGAAAGTAATGAAGTTAAAAACAAATTGATGCAGGTAATATAGAAAAAATAATTAAAATTGGGATTATTTTTATAATTTATGGATATTTTATTGATTTTGGTGGCTCCCCGTTTTTAGGTATCATAAGATTTAAGTTTCTTATTTGTAAGTCCAAGGACTCTTACGCTATGTTTAAACAAGTAAAGGTGGGTTAAATGGAAGGTTGGAATAAAATATTGGGATGGAATGAAATGGAATAACCATCAATCTGAACATAGCCTTAATGAGCTAGGGTTAGTAGAAAAGTAAAGAATTGCGTTTAGGGAGTTGTTTCCTTGTAATTTGTTTTCTAGCAGTTACTTGTGTTTTGAATGTTGTGCTTAATAACTGTAATTTGGAATTCCCAAGATATGTAGGTTTGGAGGTATTATAATTTGAAAGGTTTGGAAGTTATTTTGCTCTTGTTGGACTTTTACTGGACCTTAAAGTTGTTTGTAACCAAATTCTCACGAATTCTAATGCTCCTACCTACTCGGGAGTAGTAGTTGTGTCTCTCCACTTTTCATACTTTTGAAAACACTTCAACGTCTACCAAGGATTCCATTACCCTAGTCTCTCACTCCTCTCTTTGTGGTGGTCGCACCCACTACAATTACTGCAACCGTTGGGGTCATGCTGAAGAAGAATGTCACACCAAAGCTCACAAGAAGTCTAAGCTAGCTAATGTGCCGAAGCCACCACTCTTACTTTAGATATCATGATTTTTGCTACTGAGTATCATGAACTTCTTAAGCTTCGAGCAACCAACCAACTTGCATAATTTTGTTTTGGTTGTGGCTCAATAGATTTTGTTTCTCAGTCTTCCTCTCATAAACCTTGGATACTTGATTGCTAATCTTGCAGACTACTCTCAGATGAAAGTTTGGTGCATCGAACAAACTCATCCTCTTCCTCAACTTTCTTTAAACTTTGCTTTATTTATCCCTAGAAGCCCTTTTAATCTAACCTTTATTTGCAAACTTACTAGCACTCTTAATTATTGTCCTGATTATTAATAATTTTGTTCTTGTACAGGAACGACATAGTGGAATGATGATAATAAAAATGCTATGGCGAGGAAAAATAGTTGGATTGGGTTTCCACTCTTGGAACCAAAGTTTGCATTTAACATTGGACAATAATCTATGTGGGGACATTGTTAAGTGAATTGATAAATTAATTTATCAAAGTCCTAATGGCATAGGATTTTGAACCAGGCTAAACTAAATTTTAAAGCACTTTCAATTGTTCGGCATGGTGTGACAATATTACATATGTACAGAAACCAGTTATTAATCCCAATGTCATTTTTGTCAATTTATTGTTATGTACTGTCCTCACTAGCTTTTGTTATCAATTTAGTTATACCTTTACAAAAATGTGCTTTCTTGCTTATGATATTATTATTACATGTTGCTTTCAAGTTTGGCTGGACAACATGCAGATTTTGCCTTTAGTGTTTTCAGATCTACAACAAAAAACCTTTTCTATCTTCATGTGACGTGTCTTATACTATTACCACAACATGTTTTGGTTTTCAATTTTGTGCTGATAAGTTTTTGTTTTGGTGACATTCATTATCCATTCCCCCTAGCATTGCCAATTGTACTAGTCTAGTAAATGTTACCATGCTGTCTAGCCCTTTAAGCGGGGAATTTCCTAAGGGTTCTTAAAGGTCGCCGCCTAATCCAACAAAATGACTTGGATTGGAAATCCCAGACCACCTCTATAACTGCTAAAATCATAGCACTAAGTTTGGCTGTGAACAACTTCAGTGTATTGATAAAATCAGGTGTAGAGAACCTATCTACTCTAATCACTTTAGCCCTTTCTGAAAATAAGTTTCAGGTCAAATTCATCCAGAACTGTCCAAACTATCTCACCTTCATGGCTCCGTCTACATGGCAATGTATTAGAAGGTGCAATACCAGATAAACTTCGGAATCAAAAGACCTAACCAAACTTTTTCTACATCAAAACATGTTGGTTGGTTAAATACCTGATTCTATCTCACAGCTTGATATGCTTTCACACTTAGTTCTTCAAGGCAAGAAACTTAATGGGTCCATTCCAAGAAGTATGGGTCAGCTTAATCAGCTTTAGTCTCACAACCAGCTCACAGGATCAATTCTTGTTGATGTCCTTGCTCACTTCAAAGACATACGGATGTAACTTGACCTTTCTTAATACCACTTGGTTGGGCATGTTGGATATTATACAAGCTATTGATATTCCAAACAATAATCTTTCAGCCTTCATTTCTTTGGAAATGTTACAAGCTATTGGTATGAAAGCTGTTTAATCTTGATTTTTCAGGAATCAATATTTCAGGTTCTATTCCTCCAGAAAATTTTAGTCACATGGACTTGCTTGAAATCTTAATTACTCAAGAAATCACTTAAAGGTGAAATCCCTGAAATATTGGCAGAACTTTCTTAGAGTTCCCTGGGCCTTTGTTACAGTAAACTACAAGGGAGCTATTCCTGATGGCTTTACCAACCTTTCCTTCAGTCAACTATCCAAAAAGAGTATATATGTGGCAACACAACATACAATTAAAATGGTGCAAGTTAACCCCATTATACAATTAGAAAAACCCCCCAGTAACTTGTCATCGATCCTATGGCAACATTGTGTTCACTGTAGTGAGAGAACATCACCATGCAGAGCCACATTAGTCTTAGGCATCAAATGTGTTTGCATTCTTTTGACGTTCCATTAAATACTGCTGGTTGCTTGAGGTTTACATTTTGAGAATCCTAGAGTAGAGTCCTTAGAGCTATCAGAGTGCTCTTTGAGGATCTTTCAGATTTCTACTAATGACTTATTCAGAGCTTGTGACTTTGAGAAAAAAAAAGGGGGGGGCGGGAATGATCGTAACCCCCACCCCCCTTTCAACAAAAAAAAAGCCCTATCTCTCTCTCTCTCTACATTCTTTTGCTTTTATTCTTTCATTCCTGCGCACACTAAGTGCCAGCTCAACCTCATTCAATCACTACCTTACGTCTCCGTTTCTTTTTCATTAAGTAGACTGCCCACATTTGGGTCTCTTGATTTCTGTTGAATTGGATGTCTGATGAGTTGTGTTTCTGTTTTACATCTTGCTTTATAATTAGGTCGTTTCTTATCTCCTTGCCCTGAACCAGCAAGTGTGTAATTATGTATATGTTGTAAGCTTCTTACAATTTCTCTCATGAAGTAATGGAGTTTTTATTGTTGTTATCTATAATTGATAATTTGTAAATTTTAAGGCTAAAAGTTTATCATCAGTAAGGAGTGTGCTGATATGAAATTTTCTGCTCAATAGCTACCTTTTCACCTTCAAAGTTGGACAACTTGTGCTCAATTTTCAAATTTATAACATTAACGAGATTTTGCTGACGAAAAAATTAAGCTTTCTATATCTTCTATTCAAGCCATTTACTAAAATAATGTGATAAAACACATCATGTATAAAGGAAGCTTGCTTGCTTTTAATTTGATTTAACAGTTTTAAGAAACATGTGGTTTTAATCATTGATGAAGGCTAGCTCGTAGTCTCTCCCTTTCTGTTATAGAGTTTTTATGTTGTTGGGAATTGTGTGTTCAATCACACATCTAAATCCTTTATTTATAATCATTTAGAATGTAATATAGGAAACCTAATAGTGGCTACTAATGGAGAATAACCCTGATTATCTATTGTACATATTTCAAAATTACTAAGATCAACGAATCATATCTTTTACACTCATCCTCAAGATGGAGCATATGTACCATGATGAATCAAGCTTGTTACAAATGTGGTGAATAAAAAAGCTCTTCATGGATTTAGGGAGCATATTTCTGCTAGGAAATGGTAGTGCTAGATGAGGATTGTGCAACGTAGATGCCAAGAAAGCACGTAAGTGGACCCAAGTCCTTGGTCTAAAATTGACTATGAAGGTGAGATTTAAGTCAAAGAATGCCATCAGAGTCATCGCCAGTGATGATATTGCCATCAACATATATAGCAAGATAGATGCACAAGCCAAATGGAGAATGACGGGGAAAAAACCGAGGGATTGGCTTCACAATGAGTCGTACTAAACTCAAGCAAAACTGAAACCAAGTACGAGGAGATTACTTCAAGTCATAGAGTAAACACTTAAGCCTATAAATAAAATGTGAGTCATTGGAGACCATAAAATCAGGTGGTTGATCCATCTACACTTCTTACAACTCACCATGTAGAAAGGCAATTTTGATGTCCAATTGGTGAAGAGATCAATGGTGGATGAGTGTCATGACAAGAAAAGGGCAAACAAAGGTAGGGAAAAGGAGTTGCCATAATGTAGGCAAAATATTTGGGTAAAACCCTTATCTACCAAACGAGCTTTGTAATGATCAATTGTACCATCAGGTTTGATCTTCATTGTATAGACCCAACCTACTAGTGGTTTTGATGGGAGGCAAGGAAACAAGCATCCATGTGTTGCTAGCATCCAAAGCATTCAACATCGTCGGTTGCCAATTGTGGTCAACCAAGGCTTCACTTGTAGACTTAGAAATAGATCCAAAGTTCAAAGAAGATAACAAAGAAAAATAGGAAGGAGATAATTAGTCACAATTTAGAGCATAGGCATATAAAGGATTAAGATTACGAGTAAACTGAGTACCTTTGTGAATTGCAATGGGAGATTCAAGCATAGGCAACGTTGGTGAAAGGGCAGTAGGAGATATGATGTTGGAGGATCACTGGAGGAACTTCCAATGGTGCCCATGTTTGTACATGGTATGTAAGAAATGGAGGTGAAGCAAGAGCTACTACAAGTGTTGGAACGACAAGTGAAACCTCTAGAGGAACATCTTCAATGGGGAAAGAAATTAAAGGAGTAGTCTTAAAGAATGTTATGACCAATGTTGTTAAACTCAAGGATCGTAAGAGGATTGGAAAGAAGATAAAAAAACGTAACTTGAGGATCGTAACTTGACTTGTAAGAGTCGATGTTATATGAAAAATAATATTCAATACATAACACAACTAAAAATAGGTTCATAATTCATAAAATTGATAAATAAAACAATTAATAAATTCATAAATATTTAATACATATAAACCTTCCAAAGAAATCCTTTGTATTAGTAAATTGTCATCACTTGATGCCATTATAAAACAAGGGGCAGCGAGGAGTATAGCAGGTCAGAGAAAATAAACACAGAAACAGCAACGGTGAGTGGCAAATGCAAGAGGTTGCGAGCACGAGCAGTTGCAAGACAGAGGCGAGAGCAAGCGCGATGGGGATGGAGCAGACCGTGGCGAGAGCCAACGGTGGTGAACACAGCAACAGAGAGCTCGAGCGGTGGCGAGCAAGACGAGTAGGAGGATAAAGACGGTCCAACAATCCTTTGATTCACCAAGCACCTCGCCTTCTCCATACTCATTGAATCATATGGGTTTGCGAGTATACTCGCAATTTTAACAATATTGGTTGAGACGATACCATTGTAGTTGAGGAGAGAAACATTGATAACCTTTTTGGAGTTGGAAGTAACACAGAAAAATACATTTTAGGGATTTAGCAAAGAGTTTACTTTTACATGGAGTGAGATCATGCACAAGACATGTGCTCCCAAAGATATGGAGACAAATAATGAAATAGAGAATTAGATTGTTGAAAACCAATGAAAGCATGTGGTTAATAAGATGATATGCAATAAGAAAAGCATCCGCAAGAAGTGTAGCAGAACATTAAACTGAAGAAGAGTATGAGTTGTTTCCACCAAGTAGGGATGGCAACAGGGCGAAGCAGGTGCAAGTTTGACTATCCCATCCCCGTCCCCAAAATAAGAAATCATCACCATCCACATATCCAATAGGTATGAATTTTCTATCTCATCCTCATCTCCATCGGGGAACGGTATACCCATACCCACACTCGTACCCACCCCTCACTATTCCAAATATTAATTAAGTAATTTTTTTATACATAATAAAAATCAAAGCAAAGGGAACAAGATATTATCAAATATTCAATGTCAAAATGATACACATTTTCTTTTCTCTAATGTCAAATATCAAGAAACAAATTACAATTGTATAAATATCGAATGAAGAGGATCAATATAACAATTGGGTAAAAATCAAATAATTATATAAAAGAGTAAAAATGATCAAATGCATGACTCAAATAATTTGTGAAATTAAAGACCAAAGAAAAATTAATATAAATCGTTTAGGTTACCTAATAAATTAAAGATGCTTTACTAATTTAAAATGGGAACGGTGACGAATATTAAGACAGGTATGGGGACAGGACGGATATGTACATACTCATCCCCGTGGCCATGACCAATTTAAAATTTCAGGTATTAGCCATACTCATACTCGTATGCAGTCAATGCAGGGATTCCCCGTCAAAATCAAGACGAGTTTGGACAATACCCGCAGGACGAGTTCATTTGTCATCCTTACCACCAATTGGTGGTTTTTGCACTCAACACACCATTTTTTTGTGGTTTGTGGGCATGAAGAACCCCTTGTGAATTTAGGAAAGACTAAAATTGGAAAGAAAATATTCTCTTGCATAATCGGTTCATAGAATTTTAATTTTGCAGTCTATTTGAGTTGCAATTTCAGCAGAAAAAAGGTTGAAAAATAGAAAAAACACTAAAAGATTCTTCAATAGAAAAACCCAAGTGCAACAATAGAAATCATATATAAAAGTGACAAAATAAAAATATCCTAATGTGGAATAAATGCGACTAGAACCCCAAATATCATAGTGAACTAAAAGCAAATGGTGATGCAACACGTTTATTCACATGAGTACCATAACTGGCACAAGTATGTTTACCTAATGATACGACTCACTGAAAAAACTTAATCGCAGAAAAAATAGGAACAAGCAAACACGATGGTTCATCACCATAGAGTTGTCTTATTCATATTATTATTATCTATCAATCATGAATAACTAATTAATCAATGATAATAATTAGAGCTAATTATAGGCACACACAAAGTGTTAATTGATAGTTACTGTAAGACCATGATTACCTCATGCTTAATAAACGAAAAGAGTATACAAAATCTAGGTTTGACAGAAAAAAGACATCACCTAGGCTACATAGCTAGGAAAATTAAAAGGTATGGGGTCCTATATGAGGACAACAATTTGCCAAAAATTTCAAAGGTATGCGTATAGATTCTTCTTGTATATATAGTATATTGCTTGTCTGAATTCATCTCAATGTCATTGCTACCTAATATGACCTTGTGCTTCCAATCCTCAATGTCATTGCTATTATTATGATTTTTGACAATAACTTACATCAATTAATTGATTTGTTAATTCCACATAAGTGAGCTCATTTTAGGCATATGCCCTAGCCAAGTCACATGGTGAAGCTCATAAGTGAGCTAAAAAACTATAGTACCGCATATAAGTGGAAACTCATTTAAGGCAAGGTAAAGAGCTGTTGCTTCAGACACAACTGTTATTCTGTGTGTCTGTGTAGTCTTCTCTTCCAACTTGCAAGTAACTACTAACTAATGCAAAATGCAATGTGCTGTTAACATTTGCATTTCCATTTCCCAACAACACCAAAAGCGTCAAATCCTCCACTCGTAAACACATTTCGCCCTTAGCTGTCACCTTAGTAGTATTCTTATAATAGATCTTACTCAACCTCTTCTTATTACAACTTCATTTTTATTTCAAATCTAACTCTCATTTTTGGCTGCTGTTCAAATGGTCCAGAACTAATTATTATACATTACAGCCAATAAAGGAACTATTCACACCTCAGAGATTGGTCATAGATAATTAGGTAGAGAGCATCAGCATGAGCAGGATGAGGAACACCTTATTAGTATTGCATTAGCATCGGAAGAAGTGGAATGAATTTGTTGGTACCAAAGACTAGACCACGGTATGATTCTAAATTTTGGACTTGTCCTTGTATTTCTGTTCCACGCTTCTAAATTTCTCTCTGTTGGTCCTCCTCTCAAATCAGTGCTTTTCAAAAATGGACTTCCTCTCTATCTTTTTCTCCTATATCACTCCCTACATTCGAGGTCATCAAAATCGCTATTCAACTCGTAAACTCACGAGTTTACGTTCCCAAACCCTCGAACCTAATCAACTCGCACGTAGAATCGTTTTTAGTAGGCTCGCGTGAACTCGAGCAAACTCGCTCAAACTCGTGTAAAATCACGAGTTTAGAGTTCATTCAGCGAGCTCGGTTGGATACTAGGAAAAAGCAAAAAACGACACTGGATTCGTTTGTTCGTAGGTCAAGATTTATGCAGAACGCACCTGACTAACAAATCCCGTGGTTCAATGGTTCTCTCTTGCAAGTTTCTGTCCGTTTTGGGCGTTGATGTCGCTTCTCCTATCCCACGAACAGATCTGCGGTGTCTTTCTCAGGTAGTTGTTTTTGTTTTACGTTTCCACATTCACCTTTTGAATTGTCCCTGCGATCTCACTGCCCTCCCCAATCCTTTTTCTTCTTTGTTCGTTTCATAGCTGGGTTGGATAATTGGGTTTTCTTACTCCTTTCGCCATTCGGCAATTGCTTTCTGCATCCAATCATTTGCTTCCTACACCCAATACACTCATGTGAAATATCCATTTTGTTCTTAGTAATTTTAAATTTGTCTTTCGAATATTTATATCCATAAGTCAAATTACAAAGTTCTAGATATACAAATCCAAAATTAATATGTCACTTCCAGATTTCACCATCCAGAAGCTTATTTGAACAGTATAAATGACCTTCTAGATGTCAAAATCCGTAAGCAAACATAAATGAGTTCCGGATCTCAATCCTTAGTACCATTTACAGCACACCATTTCAGATATGAAAATTCAGAACTCATAGTTCACTTCTGGATATGACCATACAGAAGCTTAAATGAAATTTGAAAATGAGCTTCCGGATTTCAAAATCCAGAATGTATAAAAATGACTTCTGAATATTGAAATCCGTAAGCAATTGTATGAAAAAATGGTAGAATGAGATTTTAAAATTTTCGTTAAATACAGAAAGCAATTGATTGGGTGCAGGAAGCAATTGCCTCGCCATTTTAGATCTTGGGCCTCGCTTTAAGTCCAGTAACTTTTTTAAAACAAACACACGTAAATAAATAAATAAATAAATAAATATATATATATATATATATATATATATAATAGACTAAAGAATAATGATAAAAGTATAATAATATAGAAAAAAAAATATATAATTTTTTTATAATATATTATAAGCATTCTAATACAATTTAAAGTTATAATTATATTATTTATAAGTATAGGAAGTAAACTTTTACTCACTTAAGAGTTTATACTTGGAATTTACAAATTATATTTAACAACTTTTTTTTAAATAAAATTTTTTATATTAAGTATCACTATGTAATTTAACATCTAGTTAGGCTTAGTTAGACTGACACCTCAAATATCAACCATCATTTGTCATCACATAAAAAAAAGTATTATTATAAAAAAAAACAAAAATATTTCTCAAATTTAACAACTTTATCTGCATTCATTTATCATAAATACTAGCATATTTTCTAACGTATTGCTTTGAAAACTTCTTTTATCATTAACTTTTTTTGTGTGAATCTTTATAGTTTTTAATTTAACTAATAAATTCCATTTATGATTTTTTTATTTGAATTGAAAATATTTTTAATTAAAATATATCGTTTTAATGATGTAAATATTAGAAAAAAGTAATGTGGATTAAAAATATTGTTAACAAGAAAAATAATGTTAAATAGCATGGTTGAAGGAAGAAATTAAAGAAAGAGGGAGGGCCGTGAAAAAGGAAATAGTTAAGATCGGATTTTTTTATTGAAAGGAGAAAATTTGAAAAATGTATTCCTTTGTTATAAAATCTTTGCAGAAAAATTATGGGACACTTACAGTTCCATATTTGAAAGGTATTTCTACCTTATACAAATTGATACAAATGTTATTTATGACAAGTTAATTTTATTTTTTATTAAATAAATCAATTTCATTATTTAATAAATATATAATTATAAAATCGCTTAAACCAAAAAGTAAGTAAACAAAACAACTGAAAATGCAGAGAGGGAAGTGGGTGAATTTCGTTAGTGTAAATAATTATTAGGTGCATTGAAAGGTAGACATAAGAGTTTTTTTTTTTTTTTATATATATATACAAGGGTACTAACTATTTAAAATAGCAATAATTTTATTTTAATGATTTTAAATGAGATTTTTCCTTTTTCAAAAATATCTTATTATAATTAAAATTTTATATTTAATTAATTATTTATATTAATTTAAATTTAAATATTTTAACAAATAAATTTATTATAACGATAGGCATTTAAATTATGATATTGTTAATTTATTAGAATTTAATTATTTTAAGTAACAATATTTTAACAAATAGAAATTATACTTACCAAAAAAATTTATAAATTTATGGTCTAGAGGGATTTTGTCTCCCTGACAAAAATTGGTTAAATTATTTTTTAACTTATGATATTATTAACTTAATACATTTAAGTTAATTTTTTAAAAATTGTTGGACTTTTTTTTGTGGAAAAATTTTGTGTAAAGAGCATTAATACGTATGAACATTTCATATAAAAAAAGTCAATATTACTTTTAATTTAAAATCTTAAGATAATGGGTATATGAGTCTTATTTTTTACATATTGCTCTTGAGACTCATTTATATTATAGGATAAACTCACACACACTTGATATCCTAAGATTGATCCCTTCAGATGCAAGTTTCTTCCATATTGGTACTTTTGTACAAACAACAATAGTTACTCATTCCTATTACGAATTTTTATTAACACGGGACACAACTTTTTATCGAAAAAACTTTTAATTAAAAAAATCCTAACAAGATTCAATCACTCATGTGTTCCATCCACATTTACCACACCAATTTGTTGAATTTTTTTTTATTAAAAAACGTTAGGATTATTCGACATTAATAAGTCAGAAGTATTTCATACAAAATAATCAAAATGTCAATTTTAACTCAAAACGACCTTATGAGTCTTATTTTTATATAATATTCTTTAAACTCATTTTTATTTGATATTCGATGCTCACACTTAAAATCCTAATAAATATTTAGAAAAAAACATAACCATAGAAAAAAAAAAGAATATTTTACAAATATGTTTAGTCTTCGTCATAAAACTATAATTTAAAAAAAAAAAATCTACAACATTTAAAAATTTTCATTAAAAAATTATTTCATCAACATATTATATTTTCAGAAAATTTCATTATTTTAGTCTCATAAGAAAGTAAAAGAACAAAATTTTTAAAAAACAATTTGATGAGAAAGTTTTATAATTACAATATTATTTTCTTCGTTATTTTATTTCTGTTTCACTGTCAAAGAACTGAGTGTAATAATTTAGCTTTGTGAACAGATTTTGTCCGTTAATTTTAGTTGTTGGTCTATAACAGTTTGATTTTTTTCATAACTATAATTAAAAGCTATACTAAAACAAGTTTAAGTTTTAAAAATATTGATATAAATTAAAATGCTCATGAAATATTATTTTTTTTAAGTATAATACGAAATTAATAAAATAAATATTAAAAATAAGTTTATTATTAAAAAAATAACACTATAATATAAAAAAATGAAAGAAAATAAGTTAAATATATAATTATAAAAATAGTTTTCTTATATTAGACATTTGACAACAGTTTTCTAAACATTAGACATCTGACAACAGTTTTTATACAAGAGATAATGAATATTATATAAAAATAATTAAAATAAATAATTATTAATCATATTTATTTTAATAAAAAATTTAAAAATATTGCCTAAAAATTAAAAAAATTATTAAAACTATCACATAGCCGTTCTTTATTCTTATCTAATATCACGATTTTGTATACTTCTGTTTTAAAAGATGATGAGACAACGATAAAAAAAAAGTTTATCTTAAACATGAGATTTTCAATATTGAGATGCTAATTATAATTTAATATAAAATTGTTACTTAATGAGCAAAGCATTCTAGCATTAAGGAGCAGACAAGCATGACACGTAATAAATTTGTTTTTCCCTCAATAATTTATTTATGTTTTATAACATTAGTTGGTGTTGCCACTTGCTTAACATGGTGGACAATGTTTGTTTTTTGCAATATATCTGTCTACTTGTACCAGAAGAAAATCTAGGGGGACATGAATCTATGTAATGAGCTTGTGTAATCTAGTTAATAGCCATTGTTTTAGATAAAAGACAAGGAGAAAAAGCTATGGTAGCTCAAGAGATTACTCAAACTATGACAGCAGAAGAGAGGAAGAGCGTTCAATTTTGAAAAGAGTTGCTACATTCGTATTGTTTTATTTTGGGAGTGTTATGATGAGCAGCACTAAGTAGTTATGCTAATGGGAATATATCTGGTCCATGGGTATATCATGATTCGGAATGGTCCTTAAAGTGAAAACTATCTCTTTTAGTTTATGTCATGAACTCAAATAATGATGAAGTGAAAATAATATAACAAGAAATAACTTTTGCCTGCTACAATTAATGCGGTCTCCATTAAAACTTCATTTCAGTTTAATTTTTCAAAAGCTACTTGTTTGTTGCCACATACATTGCATCACAATTCTCAATCACCATTTCTCCTTCATTCCAGGAATATGTTCAAGCCATTTCATGAGTGGCTATAAAGACAAAACTGTTAAAATATTATTGGCATTTTGAATGTAAGCACAGTTTCGAAGAGGCTCAGCAGAGTAAATGGGTTAGTTGCATTGCACTTGCATTTGCATTTCTTTAAGCTCCCTCTGCCCTACCAGCTCTA
Organism: Phaseolus lunatus; assembly: GCA_013389735.1. Lineage (NCBI taxonomy): Eukaryota > Viridiplantae > Streptophyta > Magnoliopsida > Fabales > Fabaceae > Phaseolus > Phaseolus lunatus. The sequence continues at coordinate 38,243,054 of CM023859.1, forward strand.
CCTTTTATTTTTAGGATGATTCACTTCAGCTATATGTTAATTACATACCCCAATTTCAGTATTTTATAATTCAAATTCTAAATTCAAAACAGTAATCATTTATCTTTTAAGAAGTACTAATGACACATTTTCTTAACACACTCAGTTGTTGACTAAAATTTATTGAAAATGTCAAATTTTGGTGAGTTTTATTGCTCATTATTTAAGGGGTATCTCTTTCACTTTTGTATACATTTTAGCCATTAATAGAATTTTATTTGGATTAGTTAATTAAGAAACGCATTTTATTTGAAAATTATTATTTCTTAAAAAATCAAACAATCATACACTAATAATAGGTGTTTCACAAAGATGGACATGATATTTCTAAACTAAATTGTATAGTGGCATATTTTTGCTACTAAATTTTGATGCGATGAAAGCTTTGACAGCAAAATAATACCGGAGTTGAACAACAAAAGGTGCGGTGTCTGTTGATTGAAAACAACACCCAAATCATGTGGAATTCTTCCTGCTACTCATTGTCCCACTTGCTGCTCAAAGTTGATGCTTATTAATAATCTCTACCCCTTAGTTCTCTGACTTCTCTTTCCTCCTTCGGTCTATTTCTAATGTGACAGAAAACGGGAAATGAAAGAATACAACTGAACTTGTAATCACAAAAAGTTTTATCATTATTCTCAAAGTAGACTTCTTTGTACAATGTTTCCCAACTCACTAGGCATTTACCCTTTGTGTTGTCCCTATCATACACATAAATACATCACTTCGATCATCTCAAATGTAAACTTCTTACACAACAAAAACAACATTTTAATCAAATTTCATAAATATGAATTCCTTAAAATTGAAAAAGAAGTTACTTAGAAACTTTTCTCAATTTTAAAGAAATCATGTTTGTAAAATCTATATCAAAATAATGTTTTCATTGATGATTGTTTTTTCTAAATAACTGAGTTGAGAATGCTATTAAAAGAAAGTACGTATGTACTGTGGCATTTTGATGATTTGGCTTTGGTTTGCTATCAATTTTGTGATTTGGTAGGCGAGGAACCTCACAAGAGGAAACGTTCACCTTCCACCTTCGGAGAACATTCAGCAAAATACTAGGTAGATAAAATTGAACACCAAGAACATAAATTTGAGCCCGTGGTATCTTGTCACATGAATAGATTTCATATCTTACTCTGATTGTTTGTTTCGTTGACAATTACTACTGCATGCCTGTAGTTAATGTCCCTCGTCCTTCATTTCTAGAGCTTGCAGTGCCTTTGACTCTATCTCGTTGAAACAGTTAAACCCAAAATCATGAATACCGAAGTCCTGACAGTCCAATAACCAACCACAATTGTCCTCCCAAGATGGTACCGAACCCATGTTAGTACTAGTATTCTCTAGTTTGGGTGTTGTGTCCCATAGTGCTTCCATCAGAGGAGTTTCATCCAGCCACAGGGTGTTTAATAGAGAATCGTCACTGCAAATGCTCTCTAGCAAAAGTGAATCATCCCCAGAAGAATTTTCAGCTTGGGATGAACTTGAATTCTCCTCTGAGTTGAGAACCCCATCAGTTTCCTTCACCTGATCAAGGTTATTTCCAGGTTGTGGCAAATGCTCGGAAGGGGAGGTTGAACTATCCTGAGATGCTGCTTGTTTATTGAGAGGTTCATGAGTAACGGGATCAATACCCATCTTAAGGAGTTTTTTCTTGATATGTGTGTTCCAATGATTTTTAATCTCGTTGTCTGTTCTTCCGGGTAACCTGGCAGCAATTTTGGACCACCTGAGACACCAATCAACCATGTATCAAAATTCATTATACACGTGAGACTGATGTAGATGTCTTTCGCACAGACATGTGCCAATCATATCAAACATGTAATTACTTTAGGTAATACAAACAGCTTCAACTGGATTATCATTATTTATCCTGTAAATGAATATCAGTTCCAACGATGTGGGGTAACATTTTAGCTTCAACATTAATTACGCAGGTCTATGAAGTGCTGCTTTTCAAATTCTTACCTACCATTTCGTATGCTTGTCTGAACAATTCACATATACCACGCAAAGTAAATACTATTTGAGAGTTTGAGAATAGAAAGATGCTATTACTATGTTGAAATTTTATAAACATATATACTAGTAAACCAGGCAAGGATTCAATTGCGTCGGCCTCAAGTAGCCTTTGTTTAAACGCATTGCCTTCTTCAACATTATTAATGGTTTAGACTTGAAGTCACAGTAGTTAAGGACTAAGTGCCTTGCAATATAATTTTGGAAAAAAACCAAACTCATCAGCTGTTGAACATAGGGAAAATCCATGACATTCTAGGGTGAATGCATTGTCTACAGGGATGGCCACTTACTAGTTCAACGTGTATTAAATTAATAAATAAGCTAACAAAATCCATGTTAAAATTATTTTAGTATTATCTTGAGCTTTTGATTGATGAAAATGATCATAGTTGTAAAAAGTGTGGTGATGTAAGAATTGTTTAGAAACAGAAGGCAATGCTTGTTGGTGTGGCTGAGGTTGTGAAACATAAAAAACCTGTTGCCAAGACGGGCATGGAGATCAATAACAAGTTGCTCCTCTGCTTCTGTTAGGAGTCCTCTTTTCAAGTCTGGGCGAAGATAATTAGTCCAACGAAGGCGACAACTCTTGCCACAACGCCTAAGGCCAGCAAGCTTTGGCACAGCACGCCAACAACACTGACCATTGGTGAGAATGAAGTTGATGAGCTTCTTGTCTTCCTCTGCAGTCCATGGACCTTTCTTCACCCCAAGTTTATCACAGCAGGGTTGCCTCCCCATACCACTAACACAAACAACAGCACTACCAAGCTAACCAATGCAATTTCCCAAACTACTGCAAAAGTCTTACCAACACAAGCTTGTAATGAGTAATGACCCAAAAGCCCCACTCCCCACCCACCTTTATATAAAGCCCTCTCCCTTTCTTGCCCAAGTTATTAATTACATATATGTGCGATAAAATCATGCATCAATAGAAAATTAAAAAAAAAGGGGTCTAGGAGGCAGGGTTAAACAGGAGAAGGTTGAGGGCTCCACCATGGGTTGTGAAAGGTACGTGGGAACTAATATGGGGTTTTCTGGTGTTTTTAGCTACACAAAATGGGTGACGCTGAAAGATGGGTGACCCAAAGGCAGAACTATATGTAAGCATCCCAAACAAGTATTAAAAGAATGTGTAAAATAATTATACCTTTTAAAATTTTCCATTACGATATGCAAATCCACTGCCCTGATTTCACTCTTACTCCACCATTTCGTCATCACCACGTTTACGTGTCCCTTAGCTTCAGTTTATGGTACGGTGAGGGCGATTGCTATAAGTGTTGAAACTCTAGTTCTTTGATGTGATCACAGAAAACCGATCCAACGCTGCAGGATCATCGCATCAAATAGGGACTGGTTGGAGCAACTAGGTGTCCTTGATTCTAATAAGAGTTCAGTGACATTCCTGAAGTACTAGTGTGGACAACGATATCTGGAGATTTCAAAGCCACAACTTTGTTTTCTCCCTCTTTTCTACAATATACTAAGTAAGAACTCTATGTGAAAAATGGTCCACTAAAATGTTGAATTTAAGATTCTTATATATTTTTAAACTGTTTCAATAGACCATCTAGTCTCATAGCGTCTATTAAAGATCGCGATTGTGTGATGAAACCATCTAGTGGTTGCTCTATTCTAAAACGAGAAGCAATATTCATATGTCTTCTTCGTTAGTCTTAGGTGTGTGTCAGTTATAACAATATTTGCTTTATTAATATAACATTGTACCTTTAATAGAAGCTAATTTTTCGAATTGAACGTTGGAGTTGTATCTGAGTGAAGGTTTATTAAGAGAGAAATTGTTAAGTTGTAATACCACGTTAATTAAGTTTATGTGTGTGATTTTCTCTTCTTTCCTTTTAACTGATTATTTTCTACTGTTTAGAAAAAGATGTTTCAAAAAATATGTTATGAGTGAATTTGTTGAGCTAATTTCCTAACAAACTGGTGCACTAAGCGTGAAAATTCAATTATCATGACTTATGTAAAGCATAAGGTTCAGAAATTTACTGGTTTGAATGATTTCGGATTATGGTGGTTGAATATACAGGCTCTTCTGGTTCAACAAGGTCTCCTCGAAGAAGGACAAGAAAAAACTATTAGAGAAGGCTCACAGTGTGACTGTTTTTAGTCTTGGTGATAAGGTGTTGAGGCAAGTCTCAAAGGAGAAGACTACAACAAGATTATGGATGAAGCTTGAGAACTTATACATGACTAAGTCCTTGGTGAATCGTCTATATTTGAAGCACATATTGTACTTATATAAGATGAGTAGTGAAAAAGGATATTAGCAAACATTTGGAGGAATCCAACAAGTTGATTCTTGATCTAGAGAACATTGATGTGTAGATTGATGATGAGGATTAGACGTTGTTGTTGAGTTTATTGCCTAAGACATATGATCACGTCAAGGAAACCTTGTCGTATGGAAGAGAGACTCTCTCTCTTGAGGAGGTCAAAGTTGCTCTGAGCTTTAAGGAGTTGAACAAAAAGTTTGAAGTTAAGGCGTCTATGCTGGAGATGGCCTTGTAGCAGTGGGTAGACTATCTACCAGTGATAACATAAGAGGTAGAAGGAGGTCAAATTCAAGGTCGAAGAATGGTGGAAATACATTTTCTATAAGATGTTACCAATGCAACAAGAAAGGGAAACTAGAAGGTTATGTCCATATAGGTAGAAGAAGGCTATCAACCTTGACAGACTATTTGGGTTTTGCAAACGCTTTAATGGACCAAATGCATCTAGTGAAGTAGCTCTGGTGGTAGACAATTATGAATCATCAGAGGTCTTTATGGTGTCAAGCAGTGCTGATGATTATAAGTGAATGAGGATTGTGGATGTTTATTTCATATGACACTTAATTGTTTATGGTTCCAAGAGTTTAAAGAACTAAGTCTTATAAGATAACTAGAGTTATAACCATCAGGTTTCGTCTCCATGATGGAACTAAGAGAGTGCTTGAGGAAGCTAGGTTTGTACCTAACTTGAAGTGCAACTTGATATCCCTTGGTGAGATTGAGAAGAAGAGATATGTGTTTAAAGGTGAGAGGGGTGTATTAAAGGTGTCGAGGGAGTTCATGGTAGTAATGAAGGGTGTGAGGAAGAATGAGATGTATGTCTTGGAAGGTGTTGTAGTGTATGGTGTAGCGTCTATTACTGAGTAAATTGTCTTATACAAGACTGACATATGAAATAAAAGTATAGATCATGTAAGTGATTGGCTTAATGAGTTGAAGAAGCAAGGTTTGTTTGGCAGTGATAATAATATTACTAAGAATACTAATAATATTAATATTAATAATAGTTATAATATTTATTAATACGATTAATAATATTAACAACAATATTAATAAGATTAATAATAATAATAATAAGATTGATAATAAAATAATAATAATAGGATTAATAATAAGATAGGAATAAAAATAATAGTAATATTAATATTCGTAGGTAATTTATCTAGGAATTTATCTATATGTAATATTCGTAAGTAATGTTCATAGATAAAATATGTGGGTAAGAATTTGTACGTAATTTTCGTGAATCTTGAAGTTGTTACCACTGGATATTAGCTACGAATATTACCTACGAATTTATATATATGTAATATCCGTCAGGTAATATTTGTAGGTTACTTTTTCCTATCGCAACTTTTCAAAATTTCGTATGAATTTTACTTATGGATTTTTCTTACCAAACTATTTCATTGTTATATACAGAAAAATTCATTGATAACTAAATTTTATCTAGAAATAATAATAGGTAAGTAAAATTTGTAAGTAAGATTATCTATGGATCTAAATCCATATGTAATTATGAGTAGATAATAACAAATTTTCTTATATCTGATTATTATTAATGCAAAGTTTTGAAAACTTATCAAGACAAATATATATATATATATTTATATTTATATATAAAACCAATTATAGAACCAATTCAATAGGGCACAACTTGGCATTGGATAATAGTTTTTTAATGTATATTAAAAATGTTTTTTTTTTCACAAAGTTTGGTATATCGTGATAGAAAGTAAGGGTGTAAAAAAAAAGAAAGGAAAAGAATTAAAATGGAAATAAAATTGTTTGAATTAGATGAAAAAGAAGGAAAAAAAAAGAAACTAAATGAGTGAAAAAAATTATAAGAGTGCGTAAATAATTACAAAAGAAAAGAAAAGAAAAGAAAAGAGATGGTAATTGTTTTTTATAATAAACATACTGTCCTTACATCTTAATATATTGATATTTTAAACATGTAAACAAAAGTAATTTTCCTTATAATCATATTTTCATTTTATAATGAATGTATAATGAATTATATTTTACATCTATCTACTTTAGTATTACTCATACATGATAATCAATATCATATATATAATTGTATTTGTATAGATAAAGTGGACTTAGATAGTATTTGAAATTAGTTGTAACAATTGTCGATGTGTCAGTTGCTCCCTTATTTCACAGTACTTCACTCCTTCCGACTTTAAGATCCATTCTCCTTAATTCCTTAACGCTCAGTCGGGTTGACTCCAGATTCTCAGAAATTCTCTGCAATTGGTTTAACTGCTATTTATTATAACTATTTTAAATGTATTCTAACATGGTCGATCGGTTACCAAGACCGAATGACACGACTTGTCTATATCATTACAATAATATTTGAAGGTACATAATTAATTAAATACATCATTCATAATAGATTTGTTACTTTAAAAAGTAAGTGTCACTTCCGTTGTGTTTTATGATCTTGAATTTTTTTTTAAATATATATTTGGAGTCATATTTCACTTTATTTCTCCTCTCCAGTTTCATTTTAATTCTATTTTGTTATTTGCAAGTGCTTTAAAAAAAATAACAAAATCAACAAAGAGCAAAGTGAGAAGGAGTTTTAGTCCAAATCTTGTCTAGTAAGAGAAGAAAGAAATCTACACTTTTTAAGTGAGATTAAAAACGTATTAGTTGAATGAATGATGCGGGATAATATATGCATTTCCTTACAATAAATATGATGATAGTGATGGAACAGGATAATATATCATATTAGTAGATCACCCACACGGCACAGGTCGGAGCAGTTACCAACCCAAAGTTTCCATCTTTTGACTTGCAGGCCTTTGTTCTGCGTGGACCCTTCTTCCCCGTCTAAGCTTCATACTCACACTTCATTGCTTATCTATGCATGTCATAAACAAAATTCCATTCTTATCATCTTAAAAATCATGATGGATTCAACTCCCGACGAAAACCGTCAATTTTCTAGTCAAATTCGTCGAATTTCGAGTTTCACCACCAATGATTTCCTTGTCACTATTTTATTTAACGCAACTAAATTAATTGTAATATGTGATTTCATCATTGCACTTCATTGTGCTATAATTAATTATAATAATTTTAACAAAAAAGAAACTCGATCTACGTTATCCAAATATCCGTTTGAGATTGCTACGTATCCAAAATCGTATTTAAATACCATCTTGACTTGCAAGGGAATACAGAATACCAACCTGCTTTTATCTGTAGGAGCCACACACGTATACATAGTTTCCCCATATTAAGGCACATAGAATACTGAAACTTCAGTCACCATTGTATAAAGTTAGGAGGTGAAGGTATTCAGATTCTACTCCAGCATATACTTTGTTGAGGTGTGAAAAAGTGGTTGCTTTTTAATGAATAAAATTTAGCGAGAAAATTAAGACAAGATGAGTTAAGCAAGCATATAATTGAGTACTAATTATGGAAGTTAGGTAGAAAGACGTAGAGTGGTATATATGTAGCATTGATGTATAAGCTAATTCTTTGCTTGCAAGTTGGATCTGTCTGCACCGATTACTGTAGAGGTTGTGGGTTCATTATCAGATTCTCCACCACCACGCTTGCCTAACATCGTCACACCACTTCAACTTCGATTTCATCCTTTTATCTTTTTTTTTCTTTGGAACAATACCTTTCTACTGCACTATCTATACATAAACAATATTTTTTAAAAACGCATGGTAATATACACATTATGTGGAGAAACAAAAATAATATATCAGGTTAATTAGCTTTTTATTTATATATAGTTTTTACCAACTAAATTGAAGTTGAGATAAAAGTGGCAATACATTAATTACAATGAAGTACCATATAAACGACTTGGATTGAGGGTAAGGATCATTGTTGATAAATGCATTTCCGATGTGGACTTTAGGTCTTATGTTACACTTTTTCTCGATAATCTTATTTCTTGATAATGGGTTGCAGTTGTGAAAAAGTGGGGGTGGCATATGCTCTTATTTGGAACTTTGACCTTTAAGTGTATTGGAATTTTTGGAAAATAAGAAATTAACAATCTTCTATGAAAATGGACTTCTTGGAAAATAAGTATTTTGCATTAATCTTTTTTTAATCTAAAAGTTAATATGAGTCGAATGTTAGAGTCATTAAATTAAAAAAATTAAAGTTGCAAGAATATAATTATTTTTAAAGTATCCCTTAATCTTTTATTATAATTAGGTAAGTTATTCTCCAAGTGTAATTTTTAAGGTCCGTTGATGTTGCGTGCTTTACTTTTGCTCTGTAACAGCCAACATTATTGTCGTTGGATATGACATTACCTATCAACTTTAAGCTCTTTGTGCTAGACATCGATGCTGGTAACAAATCAATCACATAATAATTAATTATCAGTAAAGGAGTAAATGATTATTAATTATTATTTTCTAAATATATATGCTGTATAATATTAGGGATACGAATTAATTGTTCATAGTATATAGTAAGAAAATGTTTCAAAAATTTATATAGCTGTATTGAGTGATTTAAGAGAGGTATTGTTTTCTATATTCATAACATTAAAACTTTTATTCCAAGTAAGAAAAAGTAACCTCTTTCTTGGAAATAATTTTATGGAAAAAATATAGCAAAAAGTACTCTTAAGAATCAATTCTTTTTAAAATGTTATTTTATTTTAATATTATATACTAGAATTAAAAAATTTCATGTTTTTTTGAGATATTGTCCATTTTAGAAATCGGTCTTTCGTCACAGTTTTATCTTTAAAAAACATTTTGGTGGATTAGAGGAGGAAGAAATATATAAATTATCTTTGATCTCAACTTATGAGCGATATAAGACTATATTAACGGTACTGCAACACCTTTTTTTATTCTTAGTCTCAAAATTTGACTATTGATCGAAAATATATATATATATAAAACGTACTCCGATATTTAAATAAGTGTTCGATATTTGATGTTTAATGAGTATTATATTAATTACATATTTTTGTTTTGTATTTATAATGTTTATCATAAAATATATTAATAAGAAACAGTATTTAATATTTATAATTATATGAATAAAATATCTGATTTATCATTTTTTTTTCTTAAAAATTTTATCAATAGTCGATTAGGCGACTTTGATACTGTTGTTACCATAATTGCCCCGACCGATATATTCCTAATTTAATATTCACGTTCTCCTATCAAAGACCTCTTAACAATAACATAATATTCTTCTACCAATCTTAATGCTTTATCATAAAAAAATTAATATTTTAAATATATTAAACCATTTGAGACTTATCATAGATTAGTATATTTTATCGAAAAGTTATAATTACTATACTAGTTGTAAAGTTATAAAACGCTGAACAAATTGGTTCAATGATTGTGGAAGTATCAACGTCGTGAGAAGGAAAATATTAAATATCAATTTCATTATTATTGTTGGGAAAAACGCACGCGGAAACTACACACACAATCACGAATCAACTGCAGAAAATCAAGAACAACACAAGAATTTAACGTGGTTGGGTCGCCAACTGCAACCTACATCCACACGGGCAACTATTAGGTTTTCATTTTGTCCTGTTGCTCACAATTACAAGTACAATGATATCTTTAAATAGAGATAATAAAGGGGACACAATGATTAAGCCCAACCACTAAAACATAGTGTCTACTCAGCCCAACCCAATTGATCCTGGCTTCATACCCAACAATCTCCCACTTGAAGTCACGGAACAATGTTCACCTGCGCTTCAATTGTGTACATGTACTTCTGTAATTTATCACTGGAACTCAATGTTCCACCACTAGTTGCCACCAGCCTTCTTGATCATCTTGAAGGCTTCACAGAAACTCCCTTGAGTTTCAATACGTTTGTCATGGCTGAAACTGCCACTGATCCGTCCTCTGTTCCTACCGGCTCCCACTTACACGAACTGCCAGATCCTGGAACATCCTGAGAACAAACACTCTCCATACTCAGCAAGAAATTTTCTAGAGATGTTTCAATAGCTGGACTACTGGTTCTCCTAACCCACTGTCTTCTGGGCACCTTAGCTGAAGCACTACCCGTGCTCCCACTGCCACAAGTACCTCTGACTGATCTACCTGAACCTCTCCATGCTCGTTCATCCTGAATCTGACCTGTGGCTCTAGATTTCTTCCTTGCAAAGACAATCCTCTTCTGCCCACGAGATTCTGTGAACCGGACTTTGTTTATCTTCTGAATTGGGACGGTCCCTCCCTCAGACGGTAATTCAACCATATACAATGAACCTCTCTTTCTTCCGCGAGCCATGACAAGATTTCCCTTGACAACCTTCCACTGCCCATTTCCGAACTTCACATTATGTCCCTGTTCGTCCAACTGCCTAACAGAAATCAAATTTTTCGTCAAGTTTGGAACAACTCTGACATCCTTCAAAGTCCAGAAACCGACTGGCGTCTTCAACACTATGTCACCCATGCCCGTAACATCAAGAGTTCTATCGTCTGCTAGTCTTACCTTTCCAAAGTCTCCAATAATCAGATTCTGCAATGCTTCACTGCTGTGGGTAGCATGAAATGAAGAACCAGAATCCATGACCCAGGAATCCACACTGCTATCCGCGCAACAGACTAAGAGGTCCTCGTCCGCGGAGTATTCTGCAATGTTGACTTGCTTTTCGTTTGGGCATTGATTCCTGAAATGCCCAAACTCCTTGCAGTTCCAACATGTTACCTTCGAGCAATCTCGAGTCTTTGACTGACTCCTGTTCTTGCTCCCACTACCTTTACTATTTTTTCTACCTCTGATGACATTTAGCGAGTCACCCAAAGATTCCCCGGAACTCCTTCTTCTGACATCTTCGCCAAGAACGAGATCACGAATCTTCTCAAAAGTGAATCCATCAGGCCCTGCTAAACTGGTAACCGCTGTAACCGTTCTGGACCAACTGTCAGGCAAAGACGATAGCAGTAGTAAAGCTTGAACTTCATCACCGAACTTAATGCCTACTGACGTAATTTGCATTTTCCACCAACTGAAATCTGTACCATCGAATTTTTCAATTCGGAACCTTCCGTCTTCTGCCATCTCACTGCACCTCCGTGCCGTCTCACTCACCGCAAGCACCTGCACCTATTCACCGTGAAAACGCGACCCGCCGCCGCCGCCCCTGCGAAACCCTAACTTTGGGATGCCGCTGCTGCCCCTGCAAAACCCTAGCTTTGGGACGCCACTGCAGCCTCTGCAAAACCCTAGCTTTGGGACACCGCTGCAGCCCTTGCAAAACCCTAGCTTTGGGACGCCGCTGTAGCCCCTGCAAAACCCTAGCTTTGGGACGCCGCTGCAGCCCCTGCAAAACCCTAGCTTTGGTATGCCGCTGCCGCCTCTGCGAAACGCTAGTTTTGGGATGCTGCTGTCGCCTTTGCGAACCCTAGCCGCAATTTTCACGTCTCGTCGAATAATTTCTGCTGATCGGATCTCTAGTGTGTAAATGAACAAAAGCTCTTGATACCACTGTTGGGAAAAACGCACGCGGAAACTACACACACAATCACGAATCAACTGCAGAAAATCAAGAACAACACAAGAATTTAACGTGGTTGGATCGCCAACTGCAACCTACATCCACACGGGCAACTATTAGGTTTTCATTTTGTCCTGTTGCTCACAATTACACGTACAATAATCTCTTTAAATAGAGATAAATAGAGATAATAAAGGGGACACAATGATTAAGCCCAACCACTAAAATATAGTGTCTACTCAGCCCAACCCAATTGATCCTGGCTTCATACCCAACAATTATTCGTCCTTGAAATCTATCAAACAAAATGTATTTCTACAAAATTTTGGTTAGATGTGTGTTATTATCGCATATTTTTAAGACCGTTTCATGCCATTCACACCATTAAAAAGAATAGTTATTGAATGAAATCAGGAATAAAAAAAGAAATCATCCAGCAAAAAATACATAGGATAAACCTATTATGCATAAAAAAACATATATTTAAACGAACACGTAGTTAAAGTCCTTCATATCATTTACACTCGTATATACTCGTTAATGTACATTTACTTCATTATAATGTTTGTTTCAGAGTATAGTTTTTTTTTTTTTAATTTATACTTTACAAGAACATTTTATAGATAATTTAACTAAACTTTTTTTCTAAATGTGACAATTCTTATATGTTTGTATATATTACGGGAGAAAGTTATGTGATGATTCTTTTATTTATTTTGGGAGCTATCAATGTATATATGTGGAGACTAACACATTTTTTTGTTATTTTACCTGTAATTTTATAAACTGATAACTAAAGAGTGTGGACGAGTTTTTATCTGATGAGACAGATACCATGTAGTTCTTATATTTGTGTTCATTCCATCTTTTTGTCATGTCTAAATGTAATATAATGAATTAGCTAGAATTTTTTATTGTTAAATAAGTATATTAATCTATACGAAATAAATACATTAACAACTCTGAATTATAAATAATTAGCAATATTTATCAAATAAATATATTGTTAGGATAAAATTTACTAAATATTTCAATAAATAAGATTGGTTTAGCACAATCGACTTTTAGTAAAAAGGGGCTAATATGGTTTAGTAAAGATATTAAGATTTATAACCAAGTACATTGAGATTCGTATAATCTATATAGCACAGACATAAACACAGACATTAATATGATACGAACATGAAGATACGTATAATCTCTAAATGTAGGACACGGAGACACGAATCTATATATTATATAATTATTAATTATATAAATTGACAATAAAGATTTATGTGCATAAGAATATTTCAGTTTTTTTTTGTAGCAGAAAGATGTTTCTCAAGGCCGGTTCAAAAGGATTTGTTCATTATTTTTTATAATCATAATAAAAATTTATACAATAAGTTTGAGTTTTTAGAAAATTAATGTATTTCAACTTTTTAATATTGTGTTAGAACCGTGCTAGAATGGTAAAATATTCAACAAATATTTTTTGAATTGTATACTTAACCAATATGTGTCCCACGAGTGTTGGTATCCGACACGGACACACCATTTAAGAGGCATGTCCGAGCTTCATAACGTATAACGCACATGTTTTTGGACAAAAGAAAGAAAGCGAAAAGAATCATGTGTATTTAAATGTGTATGATTCAAGTTCTAACGGTTACACGTGTATTTACAATCATTTATGGGAATTAGTGATAACGGTTACACTACATTATTTGAATATTATATTTTATAATTGTAATATACCTATTGTATAATATTGTATATTAGATCTTCGTGTATTTATTGTGTTTATTGAGATTGTTTTTGTTTCACTTGTTTACTTTAAAATTGTTTAAATATATCCTCAAGTCACTACTAAATTTAAGATAGTTTATATGTAATATTTTCTCTTTTAGTTAATCAATATTCCTTTAAAAATAAAATCATGATGAAAACATGAAATTTTAAAATGAACAATATTTTAAATATAGTGAGTAATTCTAGTGATATTTTAAGAGGTTTGTCTAAGTTTAAATATCTCACATAATATACTTAAGAAATATATTATAAAAATTAAGGACATATACCAATTATATTACAAAGTCATTTATATCATATCATTTTGTTAATGAGAAATCCTATAATATTTTGTTAAATAGTTTTCATATTATATAATTAAAACTTACTATACTAATGCATAAAATTGAGAAAGTAATTAGTTAGTAATGCAATTCACAATGAGAACGTTATATAATATTTGTTAATATCACATGGATGAATTGCCATGGAAGATGGTATCACTAACTAAATTTTATTAAAATACTATTTGTTTATAATTATTAGCTTCAACTGTTTGAAGTGTTTGAGTGTGACTAGAGCTCTTATCTATCCATGACTCATGAGTCAATCTTAACCTATTCTTGTAATAAGTTTTTTTTATAGGCTCATTGAGTTGAAAGAACCCCAACCCCAAAGCCCCACACAAAATGGTTAGGGTAAAGACTATAAAATTTCAATTAACTCTTAAATATTTTTTAAAATTACATAGGTCCTTAAAATATTTTAAATTGTAAATTGATCCATAAATATTTTATATTAATTATAGATTGGTCCTTAATTAAATTTTACTATTTACAACTTAATTGAAAGGTTAAGATCTAATCTAAATTATTTAACTAAGCCGATCCAACCCCACTTGAGTTTAGTCAAATTTGACATTGTCTAACATAGATTTGACCTTAATTGACCCTATCTTAGCCTAGACTGATTATAACCTAAGTTTTTATAACCCTTACTTGATCTAACTTGGCACAACTTGGATCAGGCCTAACTTGGTCTGACGTAGTTCTAATTTGTCTCAACTCACCTAACTCGACATAAAATGAACATATGTCGACCAACTTGAGATGATGTCGATCTGACTTAACTTGACCTAAGTTCAATCCATCTTTATTTATATTGAATTTAAATTTCGATTGAGTAAATATTTTTCATCTTCATAAAGATTTTTTTAAAATGATTTTTTTCATTTTCATTTTAAATAAGTATTTTTACTTTAAAAATTTGTTCATGGTTAACCCTGACACATATGGCTTTTGGTTACATTTATCAGTTACGCCAAATTGACATATCTATAAGTGTGACTTTATAATGCACGCTTGAGAAGTTTTCTTTCTCCATTTGATTAGAATTCTAACACATAATTTGTAGCTATAATTAAATTTTCAATAGTTAGACGACAAAGCCAACTCCTAAAAAAAATCACGCAGCAAGGGATTTTGTGGTTTAAAATGACTAAAGCATCTATTCGAGTATTGGATGATAAGTGGTAAGAAAAGTTAAGGAGAAGCTTCAAAGTACATGTTCAATATGTAAACCAATAAATTTTTCATCAAATAAGGTAATTAGTATGATTTGGGATTCTTTTATGTGTTCAAATGGATCTCGGCGGTAGAAGACAACTACATTCCATTAAAGTTTCAAAATTCAACATAAATTGATTCCAAAAAAATTACAAAAAATTACAAATCATATATTAGCAAAAAAGAAAAACATTTTTCCTTATGTGATTTCTTTAATTGATATACATTTTGTTTAACAAAAAATTGATGTGTTAGCATGGACATTATGAATCAACATGTCAACATCGTAATGTATGCTAAGTTAAAGTTTTGAATAGGTATTTAGCTTAAATATTTTGAGAGAGTTTTATCTATCATATAGCCGTTAAATCAGCCAAAAAATGATATATTATTAAGAGGTGGCGTAAAACAATTCTTTAATATGATTAGTATAACTTACCAACTTTTATTTATTAAATAATATAATTTGAATATATATGTATGATAAATGTTTTTTAAAAAGAAAAAAGAGAGTATATATCATCTCATAAAATTTAAAGTATATAATATAGAATATAGCAAATTCTCCCTCAATATATATAATAAAAAAGGAAATATTTTATATTTGGAGGATTTTGTCGTCAACACAAGAAAAAACACATGAAAGAAAACAAAAATAAGTTGTTATCTAAAATTCTTGTTTTTGAAAACGGTGTATTTAAATCCACGTGTCTTTGTGTGCACCTCCTTTAAATCCACGTGTCTTTGTGCAATCTCCTAAAAATGATTGTAAGAGTAAGTATTTCTCACTTTTCTAGTTCCTTGTTACAATAATCAAACTATCAAAAATATATAACTAATAAAATAGTTTTACAATCACCAAACTATTACATAAATCTAATAAGATTTATAATATTAGTAAAACTTATTGAAGTTAGAAGAGATTAAAAAATATTTTTAAGTTTTTTTTATGTAAAATAAAATCATAAATCATTTGTTTAGGAACTAAGAATAAATTATCAATCATTAAATCCTTAAATTTAACACAAGTTTATCCTACTATATTGAGAAGAGGTTCTGATTCAGTATAATATACTTAGGATTTATTTTAAGTGATTGAAGTATCAATTTTGTATACAACCTAAAAGAAGAAAAGTTCAATTGATGAACTTATTGAAACAAGAAAAAAAAAACATAATAAAATTTAATTCTAACAATATTCATGTGATATATTTCTATCTCATTTAACTTTCTTACTTCAAAGAATACTAAAAATATAGTAACACTTAATTTTAATTTTTCTTTTAAATCGTTATTTTTTAATCTCAGTTTTTTTTATAGATGTATAATTCTAGGTACTACTAAGACTTTATAAATTTGAAATCTTACTTATTTCTGAAATTAATAATGATAATAATAGTGAATGTTTGTTGAAAAAAAGAAAAAACACAGTCACCATCCATCCACCAAACCACCTACCTACGTCGCATGAGAGAGGACAGAAGCAAAGCACATTAGAACAGAATCAATGTACTGACACTGCTACACTGCCATCATACACTTATCACCACATTCAGTATATTTTTCAAGAAGTTTCTAATTTTAAAATTATTTTATCTTTTCGTATGAATTTATAGTTGAGTAAAAAATTATTTAGTTCTTTAATTATAATTTAATGTAGAGTTATCAATATACTAGCATAGGGGAAATGAACCGGCATTGTTAGCTTCGAAGGCTAAGGTTATAGTCTCACGTTCATTCATTATTTTGATTTAATATCTTTAATTCAAAATCGAATGTGAACTTTTTTTTCATTTCATTCGGCTCCTTTAGGAAAAAAAAAAAGAGATGGACAATAAAAAAATTGAGTCATAATATCTATAGGAGTCTGTTTTTTTCTTTTTTATAAATAGGTTTTAAATCTCTTACTTTTTAAATGATCTCTTTAAAAACTATAAAAATATAAAATATGTATAATTTTTAAAATATTGATATAAAAATATAAATCTATATATTATATAGTTATGAATTATATATAAATTGATAATAAATATTTATGTACATAAGTATGTTTCAATTTTTTTGAAAAATATTTTTTATAACTAGTTTAAAATAATTTATTTTTTATTTTTTTTAATCATAACAAAAATTTATACAATAAATTTGTGTTTTTAGAAAATTAATATTTTTTTAAATTATATTAATACCGTGCTAGAATTATCAAAAATCTAACAAATATTTTTTGAATTTGATATTTCATGAATAAGTGTTTTATAGGTATTGATAGGTATTGATGTCTGATACGTATCTCCGACAAAAACATATCATTGTCATTTAAGAAGTTTATCCGAGTTTCATAGTCAATATATTATTATTTAAATAAATTTTTATATTTTACATTTATGACTGTCAAAGAAATTGGTTTCACTATAGAAGTTGCTAGCATATCAAAATGGGAGGAAATCAGTGTCAATCCTGATATTTTAATAAAAACTTATTTTTATTTCTAATTACCATCTCTTATTCTCTAGATACTCTGCTTCCATATTCAAAATTTCCTTTTCTGTCTTGCACCATAAATAAAACCTCATGCTCACAATTCTTGAACTAATCCCTTCATCACCTTCTTATTCATAATCTACGACTCACCTTAAACACCTTCCAATACAACTCCAGGAAAAAATTCCTTCACTGTCCCACAAGTTTTCAAATTCAACACACATTGCGTCAGCCTTCACTTTCATCACATTCCTACACCCCTTTAACCAAGAGAGATGCATAGCACCAGATTGAGCTTCCATAATAGAAAAAAAGTTTAAATATTTAAATTTGTGTACGTTTTTGCTATATACATATAGAATTAATGAATAAAAGATTACTGTTGAACCTCATTCGCATAATACATCTTTTTATTTTTCCAAAATACCAATACACACAAAAATTAATAAAAAATATTAATATTACAAAATGAAAACTAGGAATATTTTGTGATTGTAAATCTTGAGTTGTAATTGAATATCAATACTAAGAATAAGTTTTTAAAGCATATAAAGTGAAACATATATAGGTATGTGATTAGAAGAAATTGTATTATAAAAAGAAATAAGAAATTTGTACATTTGCTTACAAATGACTGAACTGGAGCGGCAAAACCCTGTCCCCATAATAAATTATGATTTTGGTAAAGACTTAAAGAAGTTAGAGAATTGAATAGGATCACGTTATAACTCTTACCCAGTTTGAATTAGACGCTTTACCTGTGAGATGACACCACTTCAAACTCGCTTTTCATCTCGAACTTACTTTCTAACCAACTTTTTCTAAGCTTCCGCACTGTTATAACTTCAAAACCTAAACATTTCATGAATCAATTTTCCACTAAAACAGCTCCAACTTGGAGTTACCAGAGTGAGGGAACTTCATACAAATAGGTTCATACTTCCATGTTCTGAATCTGAACAAGATATTGTGACTTGATGTAGTACGAAGATATTTGATAAAATATTTTTTTTCCTTTTTATTTTTTTTGTCTTTTTATTTATTTGTTTGTTTCTTAGTATGTTGTATTACAAGTCAAAATGTTTTAAAAAAATAAATTCTTTATTTAAAAAATTAAGTATATATTAAAAATAATAAAATAAATATAATTATAATATTAAAATCAATATTAATTATATTATTATTTTTTATAACAACAAAATTTAATTAATAATACTATTTACTATTTTTATAATAATAATAATAATAATTATTATTATTAAATAATAATCAGTAATAATAATAACAGTTTTATCATTATAAAAATAATAACATTTTATATAATTTTATTATTATAATGACTATAATTAATATACTATGACAAAAAATATTATAAAAATTTATTAACTATTCTTAATATTAAAAATATTATTATAATCATTAAAATTAACATAGTAATATAAAAATACATTTTTTATAATACTAATATAATAATTGTGATAATAATAGTAATATATTATCATAATAAATTTTACAATTATAATTACTACTACTATTATTATTATAAAAATAAGAAATATTATTAATAATAATAGTTTTGTTATTATAAGAATAATAAAATTTTAATATTAATTTATTCTTTTAAATAATATATTTAATATATTTTAATATTTTGGCTTGTAAATAATAATAATAATAATAAATAAATAAAAGGATAGAGAATAAAAGAAATAGAAGAATAAATAGAGAAAACAAAAAAAAAAATCTTATTAAGTCAGTTTTTTAATCAAATTGGTATAATTTTAGAAAAAAATTATCAAAAGATAAATTTTGAAAAATTTACTCATAAATAAATTGTGTCAGCATGACTTCATTATAAAGAAGTTAGATAAGCATTACAAGAATTTTGATTTTATAAAAATAAAATTATATCAGCTTAATACAACTTTAGTGTGAGAAAGAAAGAAATTGTCTTTATGATCCACAAGATTTCCATCCATTAATGTTAATCGAAATTTGTGTTTTTATATTAAACTAGTCATACACCTTTTAATTTTTTATTCAAATGTTTTTAATTTTTAATCGTAAAAGTTATCATCTTACTTTTAATTTACTTATCTTTTTCATTACTTATAAAAGACATAAAAAAATTTCAATCAGTCATGTATGTATAGTTTTTTATTTAATAGAAAATGTGAATTGTTGCAAATCCTTATATATTATTCCATTTTTACCAATAAATAAATATGAATTTTTTTTAATTTTGGCAAGAATTATAAGATATTTCAAAACAAAAATTTGTAATTATAAAGAAAGAAAGAAAGAGAAAAGCCTTTTTAAATAGTGTCTGAACTAAACTTTTTTTAGGAAACTACATACAAAAGGCTAAAAAAGAAAAAGAAAAGGAAGCCGCTTTTTTTAAAAGATGACTGACAACTTAAAAAGGAAAAAAAAAAAAAGAACAACCTCTATTCTCTCTTTCGTTCTATTTCTCCACTCTCCACGCTTTCTCCCCATACCATTTTAACTTTGCTTCCAAATCTTTAATTTCAAATTTTAATATTAAAATAACTTATAAGTTTAAAAAATAAAGACTTGTCTCCTCTAAGAGGGTTTTCAACTGGAAATTTGAATACACGGCAACAAAGTAAATATATTGAGGATCCAGTGATTTGACAGACTAGGGTAATATAAGTGGTAAATGTTAGAAAAGGGATTTCACTAACACATCCAATTGATTGCATTGAATTGATAATATGAAGAGACAATATTCATCATGTGTAAAAAATTACTCCTGGTTATTTGAGCGATTCCATAATCCATGGCAGACACAACACAACTGCTTGAACTTGATGGTAGACAGATTCATATCCACAGCGAGCAAGGAGTCGCAACATCACGTGGAGCTCTTGGGAGAGAAGTATGACGAGATAGTGGTAGATTAAAATTCATCAAAAGCATTAGAATAAAATGTTATACAAGGTTAAGAACTTGATACCTCTACAAAGAGTAGATGTCTACCCTTATAATTTAATTTTATTATCTATAGTATATTTATGCTTTCCAGAGTAGCAACTGTCCACTTATGGCATTACATTATCTATCTCTACATGATTTTTTTTTTATGAAGCTACTAATGAAGTACGTTCAAACCACTGCCTGGCATAAACCAGACCAACAGTAAAAACTTGACGAAGCAAAGAAACTATTTTATTTTTCCTGAAATGCAAAAATATCAACTTTAAACAATCAAATTCACTCAGGAAAATAAATATTACATTGCTGAAGAGAAAACATGGCTACCAACAAGAGCTAAGCACCTACGAAACAGGCCGTACAAACTGTAAAAAGTTTGATAATTTTACTAAAATGAAAAATGCAATATAAATAAACTTCAACTTCCCGATGGCTGAGGCCTGGAATATTGAGATCTCAAATAAACATCTAAAAGTGTTCACTTGGGACCTCCAAATTTGCTCATCATTTTCGCAATTACAGGAGCCACCTTTGGATTTGCTTGATGCTTGGCCAAGTTAGCAGGGTTCTTCATAACTGCACCCAGCCCAAAAATTAAAAAAAAAAAAGAAAAGAGAAATTACAGTCAATAACCAGCAAATCAAATGTTTTCTCAACAAACTCTAAAATATGAACGCAATAAGTAAAAATATAGGTACATTTAAACATAGTTAGCATAACAGGGTCATCATCCAACTCCTATTGAACTTGACATTTCCTGAGCTGGTTAAACTAATATGGATATGAAAAATACTGACTAACAGAGGGAAGTTTCTTATGAATTCAAATGTAAAGGATAGAAAGAGTTCATTGTTTTCACATTTATAACTGTACACTGCCTCATCCCAACAACCCATAGCCAAGTCAAGCAATTTCATTTAGTCTTAGTGCCCGAACAGGATAGGAAATACCGAATGCGTGAAAAAGAGGGTGAGAGCAGGGAACTGTATATTTCTCAGTCCTATCAACTAAGAATACTCGGCAATTCCCAACCAAATAATATTCAAAAGTAATTATTGAGAATTTAAATCCAAAAACTAACCATGCAAAGACAAGCACGTGACATTGAAAAGTACAAATTAACTAGACAGAAAAAAGATGAAACCCAACATTGGAACTGATAATTACCATCTTGAAGAGCAGCCATAACCTCTGGATCACTAAATGCAGTCATCAGATCAGGGTCCTGAGGGATGTGTCAAGGAACATTCAACATCACGGCAAGAATAAGCACGTAGGCAAATGTTGATTAGGGATAGAAGATTTTTCTTAGAGCACCTTAAAGGTACACAAAGATCCAAAGTCCAGATTTACTTACATTCAAGATCTTGCTAAAATCAACATTTCCTGGTACCCCTCCAGGCATGCCCCCTGCACCTGGGAAGCCTCCTGGCATGCCACCTGCACCTGGGAAGCCTCCTGGCATGCCACCTGCACCTGGGAATCCTCCTGGCATGCCCCCAGCACCTGGGAATCCTCCTGGCATGCCCCCAGCACCTGGGAATCCTCCTGGCATGCCCCCAGCACCTGGGAAGCCTCCTGGCATGCCCCCAGGAAACCCTCCAGGCATGCCCCCAGGATTTCTACTGGAAGATGATTGCTCTTGCTTCTTAGCCTTCTCATATGCAGCCTAGAAAAAAACACACAGCAAATTAGCAACAACTAAATTACATGGATGTTACTATTTATTGTATGTTCTGTTTTTGGCATATGTAAATCAAAATTGGAAACCTGAGCTTCAGCACGACGGCGCTGCCTCTCACGCTCCTTTCTTTTCTCCTCTCTTTCTTTGTGCAGCCTTTCATATTTACGACGATGTTCCTCAATCTTGTGAGCATTTGGCTCCACCTAGGCACACAAATGTTTTCAATGACACAAAATAAATTTCAAGGATACGACAGTATTCAATATATTTCAAGAAACTCATCAATTTTACATGGATATCATCCCATACTATAAATAAACAACAGGTTGCACTGGTTGTGTACACTAGAGGCAAAACTACTGTACTCTTATCAATGGAAGATAAATGATGTGAAGGGACAAGACAGCAAACCTTTTTAAGTACAGCATTTATTTCCTCATCGTAGTCCAACTTTGAAGCCACATGAAGATCCTTTGCAGCTTCTTCCCATTGACCAAGCATTGATCTTGCAATGCCACGTGACTTGTATCCTTTAGCAGAATCAGGATTAATCTGAAAATAACAATATAAAATAAAAACCCTCGTGTAAAGGTCAGATACACACTAGTAGTAGAAGTACTGCCAAAGGGAAATATAAGAATATGGTCCATAGAAGAACAGGGATATGTTATTGAAACCCATAATCCTTCAATCCAGTTGTCATATCATATGCAAAAGCAGAGCAGAAAAAAAATAGCCAGGATTGCTATATGGTGCAATTTTAGAAGGGTCATACTTAATTTGTAACATATGAGAGATATTTAGTTTTCAGAGCCCCCCAAACTAGTTAAGGCCCTGATAAAAAAAACGCTTGGATCCTGTATATTCCCAAAATCATGAATTTCACATGGGAAAAGGTCACGCTGAATGAGTAAATCAATTGAGCAAGTGGTTGTAGACCAATAATTTGATTGAAAGGAATAAAGATCTTAACCCATTATGTATCCTTAGAGTGGATATTGTCTTGCTCACATTTGAGACAAGTTTAATTTAGTGCATTGTCCTTCCACAGAAAAATGCAACAAAAACATTAAACATGTACACTTTATTCACAGGTCTATTTTAATACAAGCAAGAATGTAAGTTTGTCAGCCTAAGTGACATAGGGGGAGAGTATAACCTCCAAAGCAGCACTTGCATCACGGATTGCAGCATTGGGTTTCTTCATTTTGATGTAAACAGTGGCTGTAAATAATTTATAAACCATTAAGAATGAATCCTTATCTTGATGATAAAAACAAAATAACTAGAGAATGTAAAAGTAGACAACTATATCAATGTATACCTCTGGTTGCATACATTATGGCAGAGGTAGGATTGAGTAAAATTGCTTCCGTTAAGTTCTCAACTGCCTCCTCCAACTTACCTGCATTACATGGTCAAATAATCTCCTATTACTGTTACAGTTTAAAATAATATCACCAGAGAGAATAGCCTAAACACTTTGTAGATGTAGAGAAAAACTTGGAGTAATTGCCAGTGAGATTAGTGGGAGAATTTGTAACTTAAGCTGTTCAAAAAATGTAGAATATTTTGTTAATGAAATCTTTTTATCCATTCAAAAACCATGGACAGAGGCGAGTTACTAAATTGTCTTATTATTATCATTGTTGTTGTGTTTTCATTTCCTCCTCGTTGCATGCTTGTTGTGGATCCTCGTACATCAGTTCCTAACTGTAATCAGAGTCACGTTTGATTGAGGGAAGATGGTAAAATGTGCAGAAGGAAGGAATGGAGGGTAATATCATTCATTGACACAATGACCATATGTTACGTTATCTAGGGTGCCACATTCTAAGGTAGGGAAGAGTGCTTCCCCACACCACAAGTGATGCTACGGAATTTGAAATGCTGCTCTTTGATGGGAAGACTAATAGCAGAATGTGACAGTGCACAATACATGATCATTGTGTAGTTGTGTGTTCGTATAACATGTTATAGAATTACCTAAACACTTTGAGAAGATGTAGTAATTATTAGCTGGTAAAAGGTCACAGAAACTTAAAACAACAATGTAAAGCATGAAACTCCATATTGTAGCGTTAATTTATAAAATAATGAATAACTAAAGAAACGATGCATCTAGCTTCAGAGATGGATCCAGACAAAATACAAATGTTGTCAGTTACATCCTACGAACAACACAATTATACAATCTTCAATGTACCATAAATACAGTTAAAACTAAGTTTTCATCCGTGAATCCGACAGGGTTCCTTCCTGCCTACCTCACCATCAACAGGAGTTTAGAACCCAAGCCATTAAAAACTTGCTATATACGACACGGTATAGAAATATTTTCTGTCCCTTCAAAGAATCATTAACACAGATACATACGACCAGTTGTCTTCTTTATTGTGTTTGTAATTCCATTTCTTGTGCATTGTTTGAGGATCCATCCACCATCCAACAATCACTATGTAAAAACAAATAAATTAATCACATTAATGCATCAGCATTATAAACTGTACGATGAAGGATACCTTCAGAAATAGCTTCCATGGCTTTAATTTTTGCCATCTGTGATGCGTCGCGACTCTCCTCAGTGACCTCGACAGAGAGGTCTCCCATCTGAAACGTGACACACATTTGCCTCAACAAGAAACCCAAATGCAACCTAAATCAATTAAAATTAATTATGTGTATTCAAAAAGAAAAAGAAAATAAAACCTTCTGTGGAGGATCATCATCAGGCTCGCATGTCTCACCCTCGAGCTCAACATCGGATTCAATTATTTCATCTTCCTCTACTTCTTCCACCTTCTCTTGTTCCTCCGCAACATCCTCTACGTCGTCATCGCTCTCCACGTCCCTCTTCCGTATACAACAAAAAGCATAACATATCACGCAAAGATTCACACACAACACGCGAAAATTAAAAAAGTAGCGGCAAGTATTAATAGAACGCTAGGGTACCGATTCAGAGTATGCAGATTTGGGAAGCTTGGCGTCGAGACTAAAAGGGATAAGCAAAACAACACAAAGTTAGTAAGTTGATAAAAGTGTGGTTTGGAAGACGCTAATAGGAATGATGATTGAATTGAATTTATTCACCTTTCGAGGTAGTCGCGGAAGAAAGAAAGTGAAGGATCGGCGAGGAGGGAAGGGTTGGACTTGCACTGTTCGATGAAATGCTTCAATTGATTGAGTTTTGATGCATCCATTTTCTTTGTGTGTGAGAGCACGGCGCAGTGTTTTCTTCGGCTTTTATGTTAACAGGCGACTGAGTTACTCACATGACGGGTCTAGACTTTTCTTGACGGATTGGGCTTCTAGTAGCTTCCATTGGATATGTGTTGCCTCTAATTAGTAACACTTAAAAGGGGCTACTATAGTTCTTAACGCCCATCGTTTACACACTCTACCACCAAGTCTTGGATTTTTGGGAATATTCAATTGGATGGATTTAGAATAAATAAATAAATAAATAAATAATATCATATCTATAGCAACTTACATTGTTCGTATTAATAATTCAAACTTGATTTCAATATAAACTTAATGAGTGTAATAAACAGTAATTTTTTAATTAGTTTTTTTTACCTTTATAATTATTTTGTAAATCATGTAATAAATCAAATTTAAAAATGCACAATTGTTAGCGTGGTAATTAAATTAGAGTTTTAAATATTCATGGCATAAATTAATTACTACAAGCCCAAAATGTTACTAAGCTATACACATATTTGCTTATTTTTAGTTATAATTATTCTTTAATATAAAACTACAAAAAATATATATAATAACACGTATCGGATGAAAAGAAAAAATTGTACTGATTCATAGATAAACTTATGAGAATAATTCCATGAAAATGAATTGATTTAGTAAATATTTTGTAAATAATTTAACCTTACATAATTTAATAATTTTCTTCTCTCATTTAAAATTTATTCTTCCCATTTTTAATTAAAATTCTCAAATCATTTCTTACTTACCAAAAAGTTTTTAAAAATTATTTTATTTTTATTAAATTTTTTTTTCTTTCTCATTTACTCATGATAAAGAAAAAAAATTTAAAAACTATCCCAAAATTCGATTACCGCATCATTAATTCTAGATAAACATTCAAAAAATTAAAATTTGGAACTTAAAATTATATTTTTCAGAAATCGAATTTCGATAATCCACGGAACAACATTTTTTTACTGCTGTTCATTATAAAAAAAAATACTCATATAATTTGGCTTCCAAAAAATCAAATTCTGAATTTATTTTTTCCAAAAATAAAAACTAAAAGTGAGAATTCGGTTTCCACCATAAACAAAAATGGTGCCATCCAGGGAATTGAACATAAGATGGTGCTATCGAGGGAATTAACTCCCAAAGCATACCATTTAGGAAAAAAACTCTGTCGAACTAGATTTTTTCTATATGAGCAGCCTATGTAAATCTTTTAACTTTTTTAAGTCTTAAAACTAAAATAAATTCATTGTGGTTCTTGGGAGGAATAATTTTATGAAGTGGGATAAGATTTTGTTAAACTTTAATGTATTGATGCAAGAGTACACATAATGTGAATCAATCTAAGAACTCTTGGTATTCAAAATTTGCTAAAATATTATATTAACCTTTCTTTAAGTGTTTGCCAAAAAAAAAAAAAACTCAAGCCTAAATTTTATATTTTATCTAACTTAAGACATTTAATTTCTCTTTCAATAAAAAAGTAGTTTGGTATAGTTTGAATGAGTATAACATAAAAATAATTACACATACAAAATAAAATAAATGTCTGTCTTGTCTATAACTTTTAATCCAAACCTTTTCTTTCTAATCTTAATTAAGTGTTGTATTCAGGTTTAGTCTGACCAATTAGTTAAGATAACCTACCTTTCAGTGGTAAACTAATAGTTTACAAGTGTGGAGACACTGTAAACATGGTCCAAGATGTAAATTTTCACATATTAAATGTCATTGTCTACCAAAGAGACAAATAATAATTTTGTCCTTATTGATTATAAACTTTATTTTTTAATCTATATATTTAAATTTTATTTATTTTTACTCCTTACAAATACTATTTTAATCCTTTACAATTCTTACGTACACAATTTTTTTTTATCTTTTTTATTCTTATCAAAGTCGTCAGGATTAAAACATTATATGTGTGTGTCTATATATATATATATATATATATATATATATATATATATATAATATGTTTAAATTAAAAGACAAATTTGTTTAACTATAAAAATTATTTTCTAGAAAAATCTATTATTAGTGTGTATATATATATATACTAGTTTTTTATTTTATTTTGACCAAACTAAAGTTCAGCAGTGCTTTAGACTTGTAAAATTGATTTTTAAGTGTGGGGATTAAAAGTTAAAGTTTGTTGATCCATAGAACCCAAGTGAGTAATTTTACCTTCTATTTGCTAGAATATCTATTAGGGTGTTAGATATATTATTTTAGTTTATTTTTACCGAAACAAAGTGTATATATGTAAGAGTTTAATCATTACATGTGGATCCACTTTCATGAAGACTCTCATGAAATGATCTCCATATTTGAATTTATTGCCAATTCTATTATACTCATTCAAATGGCTAATCTGGTTTAAACTACTAACTCTAATACTACTTAGAGAATAGAAGAAGTGTAAAATATTGAAGAGATCTTTGCCCAAGAACTAAGAACAAAATTGACCTCACACTCATTCAAAAAATGGTATTGAGTTAATTCAACCAATTTTATAACTACAATTTATAAAGAAAAAAAAATTAAAAACTACGTTTTTATTTAAATAAGTGTTGAAATCCAGTCTTATTTGAAACAAGACAAATTCTATCAAAAACCAATTTTACCATTTAATGTTTTTAGCAATTTTAAGTTTGAAGTGCTCTAGCAAGACAAAACAACACAATTATAGAACATAACAGGATACTTATAGAATAGATACAGAGAAAAGTGTATCTATTATCCAGAAATGGTAGAAGAACAACTAAAAGAACAATACCATCACACAAAGGTTGACCATTCTTGAATTCGAGGCCTATCCGGGGCTGAAATGTTCTCTCGTTTCAACTGTTTTATGCAAGAGTTTAATATATTCATATATTATCGTTATAAAACCGTACAAAAAAAGAAAAAAAAAAAAGGAGATGTTTTCATAATTGAGTTGAGCTGTGGATTGTTTAGTTTGTATATGTCATAGGTGATCATTGTTCTAGTAACCTACATAAACACATTAACCAAGAGGCACAAATAAGAAATTATGTTCTGTTTGTCTTCTAGGTTTGGAAAAGTGCTTCTAAAGAATCATTTCACCAATAACATTACATATACAAAATAATATAAAATTAGAGAAATATTTGACTAACACTCACTCACCCATTATTATGAATATATTTATGTAAGTCCTATTCAATACAGAGTGAAACTATTTTTATAAGACATGAAATTCACCTAATAGTAGTTAACTGTGCGTTTAGAGAAATAGATGTTGAATTGTTACATTACAATTTGGGTTACAATTAAAATGATATTGAATTAGACAATAAGAAAAATAAACCAATAATAATGACTCACTCAGTTTTTAACAACTTAAAATTTTTTTTGAAGGATTATTTGGAATAAAAGAATAAAGTTTATCAGAAACAAGTAAAAAATAAGTTCATTATACTGTATCAGCAACACTACTAACTACAAAATATTGGCTCCTCACATGCATATGCCTTCTTTGTTACACAGTTTGTACAAGACCTATTTCCTACTCAACTAAAGAACCTTTGTTTATTTTCCATCCACCAAAAAGCTTCTGCTCTTAAACAAACTACTGCTTAACTTCTGTTATAAGCAGTATGAGTGACAATATCTAGCTTGTATCTTTTATGTTATGAGTGGCAATATACATAAGCTTTTCTCTCTTCTTTCTTCTAACAGGAAGTTTGAGAATGATCTAGTTTTTTTTGTTCCCTTATGCATTGATTAAATGAAAATAGAACAGAAAAGGCTGCTGTATGATTGGGATTGTTCTCTATATACCAGTGTTGTAGCTGGCAATGGTCCCATTGTAATACTGTTTGGTGCTTGCTAATGTTGTTGTCTTATACAAAGTTAACTAAGATCGGACTCCTTACAGTATGTTTGGCAGAGACCCATTGTAAAAACCCTTGAGAATATTCCGCAGTTTCATTGCCTCACTCTACACGGCTCAATGACACTGAATGTCTCTTTTCGGTTTGCTTCTGAAAAGTTAAGTTTATTTGGTTGGACCTTCACAACATGAGACGAGTTGGCCTCACCTACATTTGTTACAGTCCTTGTGAATGTCCGCGGGGAACCAAGCACCACAGAAAATGAGGGATAGTTGAGCTCTCCTTCGGGAATGCTTGAAGTCTCAAGAGCACTTAATTGTTTTATGTGTAATGATCCAAACCTCCGTATCGCTGTAGCCAAACCACACACAGATAAGGTATATATAATCATCAGGCTAGATATCATAACCTAACCCCGGGTCATTTGCTCTAGATGGATTCACGTGGCCAGAACCTGTGGCAAAGATATCTGCAGGTTGAAGTGTTTAGTCAACAATGAGTTTGTGTTCAACATTGATTATGTCTACAGAAGTCATTATGGCAGATTTTGTGGCAGCTGATGACTAGTGAGGATGAAAGCTTAATATTATGATTTTGTAACTGTACATAATCACATAATTGCACCAAACTATATGACTTTTTATTTTTTTTTCAATTATTAGAATAAATATTTCTAAATAATTGTTCATAAACATTTAGGAGTTAGTTATTACATGTATTATAAATGTAATTGTTAGAAAGATAATAAAATATCTTACTCTGTTTTATTCCCTCAACACCAACAATTGGTATTAGAGCTATCTTCTTGAGGGACATGTGAGGTCAGTAAAGTGCACCAATGAGAGGAGGGTCCAATTTTTCAGTAATGACACCACCAGTCTTCGATGGAGACAATTATTATATGTGGGTTGTATGTATGGAAACCTACCTAGAAGCATTGGATTTATGAGAAACTGTAGAAGAGGATTATGAAATTCATTCCCTTCCAGAAAACCCTACTGTGTCACAAATAAGATCACAGAAGGAAAAGAAGATGAAAAGATCAAAGACAAAAGCATGTCTATTTGCAACAGTATCTCCTATGAGGCTATGATATTCACAAGGATAATGTCTTTGAAGTCAGCAAAAGCAATTTGGGATTACCTCAATGCAGAATATGCAGGTGATGAGAGGATTCATGGAATGTAAGTGTTGAATCTAATCAAGGAGTTTGAACTGCAAAAAATGAAGGAGTTAGAATCCGTAGTACTCTGACAGACTTCTAAGCATTGCTAACAAAGTGATGTTACTTGGATTTGTGTTAAATGATTCAAGAATTGTGGAAAAACTGCTTGTAACAATTCCAGAGAGGTTTGAAGTCACCATAACAACCCTGGAGAACACAAAGGACCTATCAAAAATTTTGCTTGTAGAGCTCTTAAATGCTTTACAAGCACAAGAACAAAGAAGAGTCATGAGACAAGATGGAGCAGTTGAGGGAGCTTTACCAGTCAGACATGAAGGTGGTTGGAGAAATAAAGGCAGCAAGATCAAGCAGAACAACAAGAAAATGGAGAAGTTGTTGCACACAATAACAACAAAAGGAGAAATTATCCTCCTTGTAAACATTGCAACAAGTTGGGTCATCCACCTTAAGTGTTGGAGAAGACCTGATGCTAAGTGCAGCAAGTGCAATCAACTTGGACATGAAGCAGTCATTTGTAGAAACCAAAGTGAGCAACAAGATGTAGATGCTCAAATTGCAAATAAGGAGGAAGATGAACTTTTTGTTGCAACTGGTTTCTCCGACAATATTTCAAGTGCATCTTGGCTAATTGATAGTGGATGCACAAATCACATGATCTATAACAAAGAACTTTTCAAGGAGTTGAAGCCTAAAAAAATTTTCAAAGGTCAAGATAGGCCATGAGGGTCACATTCCAGTAAAAGAAATAGGAATCATTATTGTAGCAATACATTTAGGTACTAAAACTATTATTGATGTGTTATATGCACTTAACATATACCAAAATTTATTGAGTGTTGGTCAGTTGCTACAAAAAGGCTTCAAGGTGTTTTTTTTTAAAATAACCACTGTTTGATCAATATGCTACTGGACAAGATTTGTTCAAGGTAAAAATGAGAGGCAAAAGTTTCTCATTAGATATATTTCAGGAGGAGCAGATAGTATTTTCAACAAAGAAAAATACTGCTAAGTTATGGCACAAGAAGCTTGGTCAAGGGCTTCTCAAGATGTCAAAATCTGAAATGGAAGATGATCCACTAATTAAAGGTACTCAATTACCCTCTGACATATATCAAAGATGTAACGTTGCATATGTGAACCTGCTAATTACACAGAAGTTATCAATGATCCAAAGTGGAAAAAAGCAATGGAGGAGAAGTTGTATATGATTGAGAAGAACAAAACTTGAGAGCTTGTTGACATATCTCGAGATAGAAAGGTACATCAAATGGATGTCAAGTCAGGATTCCTAAATGGATTTCTTGAAGAGGAAATTTATGTTGAGCAACCTAAAGGTTTCATTGTAGAAGGAAAAAAAGACAAAGTTTATAGGTTGTCTAAAGCAATTTGTGACTTAAAAAGGCTCAAAGAGCATGGGATAGCCGAATAGATAATTATCTTCTCAGTTTA
Organism: Phaseolus lunatus; assembly: GCA_013389735.1. Classification (NCBI taxonomy): domain Eukaryota; kingdom Viridiplantae; phylum Streptophyta; class Magnoliopsida; order Fabales; family Fabaceae; genus Phaseolus; species Phaseolus lunatus. The sequence goes on from CM023859.1 coordinate 38,275,094, forward strand.
GGCTTCGACAAAAGTCTTTCAAGATCTGCACTATCCAGAGGTGTTAAATGGAGATTAAACAAAATGAGGATGAAAAAAAAAATTGCAGATTTGTTTATCAAGCGACTTCTAGCTAGCAAGTTTGAATACTTAAAAGACAGAATATTGAAATTTGTCGTCAAAAAATCAAGGAGGAGTGTTAGATATTATGATTTTGTAAGTGCACATAATTGTATGTGACTCTTTATTTTTCTTGTTTCAATTGTTAGAATAAATATTTCTAAGTAACTACTCATAAGCATGTAGGAATCAATTACTGTAAGTATTATAAATGTAATTGTTAGTAAAGATAATAAAATATCTTTGTTATGTTTTATTCCCTCAACACGAACATATAACACTAAGATGTGGGCATGACAGACATAATGTTGAAAGTGGATTTTGATTCAGTATTGTTGTTCAGGGGTATCTTTAACCGCCGGAGATTGGGAATTTCTAAATACAGTTCCCTTGAATAAAATGGTAGCTCTAGGGGTTGCAGTGGAATTTATATAGGCTTTAATCCTAAGTCCAGCATCATAGCTTACATGTGTTGCTGGTAGAACATGTACATGAGCTAAGAGACTGAAGCCACTGCTTTCATCATTCATGAGAATCATGGCTGCACCACCAACTCTCTTTACTTCCTTTCCTTTGCCAATTCTTCCAATATCCTCTCCTCTCTCACACAAAACAACCTTGCCGCTGAAATCAATATCATTCAGGGATCCTTCAGCACAAATTGCAGCTTCATATTTGCCATTATTTCCAGCATATGCTATGGATAGCAGTGTTGGAGTAAAATTGGAAGGCTGGAAAACAGAATCCCTGCTGCAGTGCCTTTGGCATTTCCTTGTACTTGTGCATAATCAACAAAAGCACCAGCAGCTGTGCTTGCAGTGTGAGTCCCATGTCCATCTTCGACAATTGGTGTCTCTGCTCCTTTCTTTGCCTTCACTGCGAGGTTGAAAGACCTTGCTTTTCTCTTCTCTCAGCTCTTGTTCAGTGAGTCTTACAGAAAAACCACTCATCACGTGCCGATATGAATAAATTATTCGAGGATGGACATGGAAAGGATGATACAACATTAAAAAAGAAAACAATTAAATGGGGCTAAATAATAGGAAATGCAGACAATTGCCAGATATTTCATTCAACTGAAACTTTGCAGGTAGTCAAATATATCATACTAACAAACTGATTGATCAATTTGTAAAGATTTTTGTACTCTCATGTTAAGTACTTACTACTTAGACATAGTTTTTATGGGAACATCCTTCTTCATTTCCCAACAGTGTAACTCTAAGATCACCTGGATCTTGGAAGAGGACTCTCCAATATTCAATCCGTTTTTTTTTTCAAGCACAGACCAATCAACCCCAAAACTCATGACTTACATTAAAATGGCCACTGTATTAAAGATTATGCAGATACAAGATTCATGACATATATAAATGCCTTGAAAAAGAATAGCCAAATTTTAAAATATATTCACAATTAAAAATCAAAAGGAAAAAGTCAAACACGCATTCACCATTAATTTAAGCTATGATTAACAATAAAAATTCAAAAGTCAGAATCCATTCCTCATACCATGCACACATTTTAGTGTTTGAGATTAAACACTCTGCAGTCATGCTCATTCCATTAAAGTTTACAAAAGTAGAGATTGTGCCAAGTCAGGTTCCTTCAATGGCAGCACCGAAAATTGCAGGCCTAACTAGAGACAAAAGGAAAAGAAGATCGTGTTTGTGTTGTGGTTTATGAATTGTTTGGTACTTAGTATGCGCTTTAAATCCTTCGTTCACATTGAATTATTTGCCCCCATGTGTTATGTTCTTTGTATGGCGATGATGGATAGATATATATTTGTGTTATTTTGCCGAATTTATTTTGTTTTGTTTTTATATTCTTGTAATTATAATTGGAAATTCTCACTGGAAATTTATTGATATTATAAATATTAGATAATTTGTTGGATCTACTTAGTAGGATAAGCTTAATTATTTGGAAAAGTCTAATAGTTGGTTGGACCAAGAGGTTTTAGGTCCATTATAAGTAGATATTTTTATTTTTGTAATTAGTTTTTTTTATTAATGCATATTTTTTTATAGAAGTTCTTTTTAAATTCTTGTGAAGATCCTGAACTCTTGTTTTTTTTTAATTCTTAATTCAAAGTGACAATTTTTTATTGATTTATTAATCACATAAATTGTGAGGTCCTTTTCATCATTTATCTTCTTTATTTTGTCCTATTTTTGGTTGAGCTTGTGATTACAAAAGTTAAAATTATATGTTCAACTTAAATATGTAATTAGATATTCATCCTATGATTTGTATACCTATAGATCATATCTCCATGTCAGACTAATGATATAACGACATATTAAAAGAAAATGAATTTTTCTTTTAAGTCATGACCAATCCTCAAGTGCGAATTTTTGCTAAAATTTAAGTTTATAGATAAGTGTATTACCAGCAATCCAAGATACCGAGTATATATACATACCTTTAGATTAAATGAATTACAACTAATAGGCCGTAATTTAACTTCAAAAACATGATTAAGAGAATATGGACCTAACATGGTCTCATATAGGTAGGAGTCCAAGACAACAACTATAAATAGATAGTTGTCATTTGGATAAAAGAAAAGATTTTGTTGACACCAAAAAGTAAAATACATATACTTGACAAACAATTATAATAATATAATAATATTTTAAATTAAAAAATAAATCAAATATAATTAAAATATTAATTAATTAATTTATCAGGTACATGTTTATTACTCTGTATGGTGTCAACATATCACCACCCTTGGATAAAAGGTAATGAACACTTAATCATTTAGATAATTCTGATATAAAAAAAATATATTACTTGAGCATCGAAGCGTTATTACAAGTATCCTACTTCAGATTGAGACTGAGAAGAACGAAGGTCAAAAGACCCTAAAACGACAATATGAGATTTTGTATTGGAAATATTCAACGTTGGAGGAACAATTTTGCTTTGATTCTTGATATTGTTCTATTGAATCTTTTTATGTATCATTGTTTGTGAAAATTTGTTGACAAGTTTTCCTTTCCTAATTAAGACAGTTGAGTACATGGATTAAATGTTTACATCTTTTACTAATAGGTTAACATGTTTCTTTACTTTGAGAAACACACTTTACTTCCTTTTTCTAGGTGTTGTTGCTTCACCCAACAATAAAAACCAAATAACAGTAGAGAAATGGATACAACATATGTGCACTGGTGGCCCTTTATTTTGAAGGGTGAGCCTTTTGATGTGTCTTAACTTAGATCAAATTTGAACCGTAAGGTTCCAAAAACTATTATTCTTTACAACAATTAAGTTTATTGTTATTATAAATATTAGATAATTTGTTGGGTCTACTTAGTGGGATAAGCTTAATTATTTGGAAAAGTCTAATAGTTGGTTGGACCAAGTGGTTTTATGTCCATTACAAGTAGATATTTTGATTTTTTTAATTAGTTTTTTTTATTTATGCATATTTTTTTATAGAAATTCTTTTTAAATTCTTGTGAAGATGTTTTTTTTTAATTCTTAATTCAATTTTTTTTTCTTGATTTATTAATCACATAAATTGTGAGGTCCTTTTCACCATTTATCTTTTTTTTCTGCATTTTGTTCTATTTTTTTGGCTTAGTTTGTGATTATAAAGGTTTAAACTATATGTTCAACTTAATATGTTTTTTTTTTTAAGTTCAATTTAATAAGTTCAACTTAAAATTTTCAACTTAATGTAATTAGATATTCATTCTATGGTTTTTATACCTATAGATCATATTTTTAAGTCGGACTAATAATATAACAGCACACTAAAAGAAAACAGAATTTTCTTTTGAGTCATGACCAATCATTGAGAATGACCAATCATTAAGTACGAATTTTCGCTAACACTTAAGTTTGAAGACAAGTGTATTACCAATAATCCAAGGTACTAAGTATGTACACATACCTCCCGAATTAAATGAACTACAACTAATTGGCCTTTTGGCCTATTGGTCAAAAGTGTAACTGCGATTAACAATGAAGGAAGCTTAAGTATCCTTCAAAGACATGATTAAGGGAATATGGGCCTAGCATGGTCCCCTTTAGGTAAGAGTCCAAGACAACAACTAAATAAGTAGTTGTTTTTTGATTTAAAGGTAATGAACACTTAATCATTTGCATATGATATAAAAAAATCGCGTATATTGTTCCGTAGAATCTTTCTATGTATCATGAATTAATTTGGTTTGTGCAAATGTAGCATATGATGCAATATACATCCTGTTTTTACAACTTATAATAATATTAAATGTAACGAAAAAACAAAAGAAGAAAATGCATGTAATTAGAATCTATGTAGATAACATAACTGCTTAGACCTATACGCATGCATGAATTGCATATTCGTCTTCTAAGAAAAAGGAAGAGAAGTATGGAACATTTCTCCCATAAGTGATAATAAAAAATTAACATTAAAAACCTATAAATAGTTCACCCCTACCCTCATCATTCTTGCTCAAACATTCTCTTTTCTATCCGGGATTCTTTAATCTTCCTAAAGTGTCTATCTTTTCTTATACATTCCATCACCCCCCCCCCCCCCCCCCCCCAATTGCTATAAATAGGTAAAAATAGATTATTAACTCCCAAAGTTATATATTGTATGGTTCATTATTAAACTAAGATAATTAATTTTAATAAATTTATCTGTTTTTTATTATTTATTTATTTTGAATTATATACTATTTATTCATTCATTTTATTTATATTTTTATCATTTAATTTATTTCTATTAGTATAATGATTCTTCTCATTTTATGTTTCTATTATTTAATTCTTTTAAAATAACACTAGCAATTTTTACTTTATATTTTTATTATTTAATTTACATAATATATTAGTACTTTTATTTTTATTATTCTTGTAATTTAGTTTATTTCTAATAATATATTAGTCATCTTTATCTTATGTTTCTATTATTTAATTTATTTTAGTATTCATGTTTTTATTATTTATTTTATTTTCAATTATATAGTAATTTATATCTTTTTTTCTTTCAAATTATTTCTTTAACACACACATATTAAAAGTGTTAGATAACACATTGTGAACATATTTACTGTCAACACAATGCACTTCAAATTTTAAAAACTGCACTCAATGAGTATAATATGAACCTTTGAATAAACTCTCAAATTCATTTAAATATTTTATTTCTATACGAAGAGTTGTTAGAGTTTTGAAAATTATAATTTTGCCGTTCTTGAGATTTAACGTTCTATGTATAGATATGAAAAAAATCAAATCAATTATTAATGTTCTTGTTTTTGAACTTGGGTGTGGAATGTTTCATTTGTATGTTCATTGGTGGTTACTCTAGTAATCAGCACCCCAAGAGACACAACAGCCTCTGTAAGCAATGAGGAGTTTTTCCTTGTCTTTCTTTCTTGGTTGCTTCTAAAGAATCATTTCACCAACAAATTTATATATACAAAATAATTTTAAATTTGAGAAGTATTTCAAAAACACTTTCACATTCTACTTGTTATGAGTGAGATTTTTGTAAGTCCTATTAAAGCAAGAGTAAGGCCGTTTTACTTGGTGAGACGTGAAAGTCACGTAATAATTAATTAACTACTCGTTTAGAGAAATATATGTTGAATTTTCACATCATTTGTCCATTTTTTCTGAAAATTAAAACGATAGTGAACCACAAAATTATAATGGACGACTAGGTCATGAACAAATGAATGAGTTTTGAAGAAAAGAGAATCTAAAAATTATTTAAAGAGAAAAAGAAGTATTTACCATAATGTTGGGCTAAGCCACTCATACTCTAACCAATACTCAGCGTTGCAGAAAATAGAATCACCGTACACGACAAGTATAACCATGCCGGTCAAGCTCACTATTATCCAACCAGAGACTGAGGCGCAATTGTGGGACAATAATTTTCTTATAAATGATTTTAAGAAAATTTACAATGCAAATATATTTAGTTTTCTTTACCGATGTTCATATAGTGGTGTTTAAATTCTTACAAAGTCAGAAACACATTGGCCGGCCTTGTTACAAGCTTACTTATATATATATATATATATATATATATATATATATATATATATATATATATATATATATAATATTGTGTGTGTGTTTGAACCACACCGAACCAAAGACCAAAGAATCATTGCCATTTATTCTTCTCCCTCCAGCAGAAAGCTTCTGCAGGTTTGCTGAACATGGATTCCTTCTTTTACATTGCTCTAACTTTTGTGTTGGGCTTCCATATTCATTTTGCTCAAGCAAATGAACAACCTTCAACCGCCAGCAGTTCAAAAACATATATTATCCATGTGAAGTGGCCACAGGGTAAGACACTTGCTCAATCAGAAGATTTAGAGAGCTGGCATAATTCATTCATGCCACCAACTACTATGAGTTCAGAGGATCGGCCACGAATGATTTATTCATACCGGAACGTGATCAGTGGCTTTGCTGCAAGGCTCTCTGAAGAAGAGCTGAGAGCAGTGGAAAAAAAGAATGGCTTTATCTCTGCTCACCCCGAAAGGATGCTGCATCGTCAAACTACACATACCCCACAATTTTTGGGGTTGCAGCAACAAATGGGATTGTGGAAGGAATCAAACTTTGGAAAGGGAGTAATTGTCGGGGTGGTGGATTCTGGAATCACGCTTCATCATCCTTCATTCAGTGATGCAGGAATGCCACCACCACCAGCCAAATGGAAAGGGAGATGCGAGCTTAATGGGACAGCTTGTAACAACAAACTAATTGGAGCAAGGTCTTTCAACCTTGCTGCAGAGCCAACGAAAGAAGCAGAGACACCAATTGACGAGGATGGACATGGGACTCACACAGCGAGCACAGCTGCTGGTGCTTTTGTTGATTATGCAGAAGTACTAGGAAATGCCAAAGGCACAGCAGCAGGGATTGCCCCTCATGCTCACCTGGCAATTTACAAAGTATGTTTTGGAGAAGACTGCCCAGAGAGTAATGTATTGGCCGCATTGGATGCAGCTGTAGAGGATGGCGTTGATGTAATATCAATATCCCTTGGCCTAACTGAGCCACCTCCTTTTTTCAATGATAGCACTGCAATAGGCACGTTTGCAGCAATGCAGAAGGGAATCTTTGTAAGTTGTGCAGCAGGGAACTCCGGTCCTGTCCATGGCTCCTTAGTTAATGGAGCGCCTTGGATCCTCACAGTCGGAGCAAGCAATATTGACAGAAGCTTTGTAGCAACAGCCAAGCTAGGAAATGGGCAAGAATTTGATGGGGAAACAGTTTTCCAGCCTTCCGACTTTTCTCCAACACCACTATTCCTAACATATGCTGGAAAGAATGGCAAACAAGAAGCTGCATTTTGTGCTAATGGATCCTTGAATGATGTTGATTTTAGAGGCAAGGTTGTTTTGTGTGAGAGAGGAGGGGGGATAGGAAGAATTGCCAAAGGAGAGGAAGTTAAAAGAGCAGGTGGTACAGCCATGATTCTCATGAACGATGAAAGCAATGGTTTCAGTCTCTCAGCTGATGTGCATGTTCTACCTGCAACACATGTAAGCTATGATGCTGGACTTCAGATTAAAGCCTATATAAATTCCACTGCAACACCTATAGCAACCATTTTATTCAAGGGAACCGTAATAGGAAACTCCCTATCTCCTGCCGTTTCATCCTTCTCTTCAAGAGGTCCAAACTTGCCCAGTCCTGGTATTTTGAAACCAGATATCGTAGGACCAGGCGTTAACATCCTAGCTGCCTGGCCATTCCCCCTGAACAACAATACTGATTCAAAATCCACTTTCAACATCATGTCCGGCACATCAATGTCATGCCCACATCTTAGTGGCGTAGCTGCTTTGCTCAAAAGCTCTCACCCTCACTGGTCACCAGCTGCCATAAAATCTGCAATAATGACTTCTGCAGAAATACTCAACTTTGAACACAAACTCATTGTTGATGAAACACTTCACACAGCAGATGTCTTTGCCACAGGTTCTGGCCACGTGAATCCATCAAGAGCAAATGACCCTGGGTTAGTTTACGATATCACGGCTGATGATTATATACCTTACCTGTGCGGTTTAGGCTACAGCGATACAGAGGTTGGGATCATTGCACACAGAACAGTTAAGTGCTCTCAGACTCCAAGCATTCCTGAAGGACAGCTCAACTATCCCTCATTTTCTGTTTCACTTGGTTCCCCAAAAACATTCACTAGGACTGTGACAAATGTGGGTGAGGCCAACTCATCCTATGAGGTCACTGTTAAGCCCCCAGAAGGGGTCGATGTGAAGGTCAAACCAGATAAACTTTACTTTTCAGAAGCAAACCAGAAAGAGACGTATTCAGTGTCATTCAGCCGTATAGATTCGGGTAATAAAACTGTGGAATATGCTCAAGGGTTTTTAAAATGGGTGTCTTCCGAACACACTGTAAGCAGCCCTATCTTGGTCTACTTTGTATGAGACAACAAAGTTAGCAGGCCAAACAGTACTACAATGGGACCAGTGCAATGTTCCAACAATAAGCTACAACTAGTATTAAGTGCAAATCTAAATCAAACTACAGTCTTTTCTTTTATAGTTTTGTTCCATCTATGCATAGTAATATTTAAAACTGGATCTCCAAAAGATTCTCAAATCTTCCTTTCAAGTTCAGTCACGACGAGTGAGCAAAAGTGAAATAGAAAAGTAACATCTCTTTTTAGGTAAAATTCGTCAGACAACTAAACAATGAATAAATTTGTTTGTTTCTTTAGGAATCAATAACTAACATGGGGAGCATGGTGTTAAATAACCATGGTTAATATAGGTGCCAGATTATTCTTTCAACTGAAACTTGGGAAGTAGCCATATACTATACTAAGGAACTAATTAATCAGTCTGTGTCATCAATTATAAAGATGTTTATATTCTCATGTTAGGTACTAACTACTTAGACATAGTTTTTCATTTGAATTTGAAATCATTATCTGAGTTAGTATTATGGACTTCTGAATTAAAAGAGAATCAGTAAAAGAAAAGATAAAGGGCACAGCCCTCCCCAAATCAAAGTAACTGCTCTAGAATCCAATTACCAAGACATTCTCCACATGACCCTACATTATTCTTTCCCGTCCTATATAACAGAATCAGTTATCCTTTCTCTGTTCACAACAAACTCTGCTCCCTTCCCCATTTCCTGCCTGTGTTACTCTAAGATTGACCCTGGATGTTGGGCCTACGGGTATAATAAGAGGCCTCTCCATTGTGTCCAGTTTCCTATTAGATTTCAATCACAGATTGATCAAACCCAGAAGACAAAAAGATACGAAAAAGTCTCAAGGCAAAAGTAAGGCTACAGAGGGGTGAGTTTTGCCATAAAAGAGCTAGGTCAAGCAAAATTGGGGTTGAGTTGTGAAAAGGGCTAGCAGTTGGAGGTATGTCTGCACGGTCCTTTGTGATTTGGTCACTAATAATCTGTCACTGCAGCCACTATTTGCAGCTTTACACAGAAAAATGTGACAGAGTGCAATTGCAGTACTATTTGCTACTATATTGATAACTAAATATGTACTTGGCAAAATCCCTGATCAGACAAATAGAAAGGATGATTTATAAAATTGTTCAAGATACTGATACTAGTTAGCAATTAGAACGCCTCAATTAAAGAGGAACATGGAACTGGTAAAAAATATATAGAAACCCCTAAGGAAACGCATTATTTCTATGCCTTAAGGATATCCAACAAAAACAACAAAATGATGAAAAATATATACAAACTGAAAACTATTGGTTAAAGAGCACTTATTTTGGTCGATAGACTTTGATAAAATTCATTGAGAAGGTCCAGCATCCATGTCAGAAAAACTCGGTAGCAGTTCCTAAAAAAATTAAATGTAGTAGTTTGACCTTTAGCCTATCAAAAAGAATAATGCATCCAATATTTGATTGGGATGTCAAGACTCCAGATTGTCTCTTGTTTTTAGCCGATCATAATGAAAAAGAGAAAATTTAACACCTGTAACATGGAACAACAACAATGACTGTGGAATACAAGAAAACATGAAAAACCTTCCAATTCATCAACCAAAACCAGGAGGTACATCAGGGTCTTCATCACTGCATTCAGCAGGCGGTTTCTGGTCCACATCCATTGAAAATCCAGGGGGAGCATTGCTATCAACATCATCTTCACCAAGTGTATCCTGTGATGGATGGGAATCTTCCTTCCTCTCTGCAGTTAATCCTTGCACCTGAACCTGCACCTTCCCTTTGTCCTGGTCCTCGTGATTGTTATTATTCAAATGACTATGCACGAGAGGGAAACCTGGTGGCTCATCGGGCTCATTTTCATGCAATGTATCATCAATCTCAGTAGCTGAAGCTGTTTCCCCTTGTCTCTGAATTGGCATCACATCAGATGTGGACAACAAAACCTCATCTTTCCCTTTCGGGTTTGCCAGTTTATCATAGACAGATTGCACTGTCTCCGTGATTTCGTTTTTCATGCCATCACCCGATCGAATTATTTGCCATAAACTATCAGATATCTGACCCATTACTTTATCACTGGTTACAAGAAAAAAATCAAAATAAACTTCTACATTAAGTACACATAGAGACACACCATGCCTTGAAAATAAAAAGCCATTTATAACAACACAATAGCTATTGGAACTCACCCAACTTCTTCATATATGGCATCAGAAAGTTGTCTAGATTTCATATTTTCTGCTCCAGCACGATTGAGTGCTACTGACTGCTTCACAATTGAAGCAATATCTAGTCGTAACTCTTCCTGTCATCAATTGTTGAATTTAATATATTGAGACGCCACCTTATGTTATTAACAATTACAAATTATTATCAATCTGAATAGTTTAATAGTATGTAGAAAGTAATGAGCAGCTATGTAAAGTGTGATTGAGCAATTTTTCTCCTTCTTCCAAATAATATGATATAAACCCTAAAATGAGAAGAAGAGGAATTAAGAAACAGGAGGAAAGCATACGTTATCCTTGAGCTTACGAACAATCTTCAAGCGAAGCCTGTCAAAGTCGCCATCGTCCTTCAGTTTTGTGATAACCTCTTCTTTGCCAACCCTTTCTCCGCTGTTTCCCATCTCACATTCCTCCTTCGCACACTACCAACTCTCTTCTCCTTTCTCCTACACCCGCCAAAATTATTTACACTCTCCGATTAAATAAGTTTGATTCAACTTTATTTCAGGTATTCAATTTCAAATTACTTAATAAATTATCAAATTTTGATTTAAACTTCTAAAACATATTTAATGCCATTCATATTATACTGGCTCTGAACATCAAATATTTTTTAATTTCTTTTAAGTCCTTCAGTTCATCTGTTTTTATTATAGTATATATCCAGAAAATATACATATAACACTTAATATCTATATTTTTTAACACTATATATGTTTGAATTTACCGACATGTTTGACTAAAATAACCTGAACAAAATAGTTAATTTGTTAGATAAATAATATAACAAATATTATTAAACATTTAAAAAAAATGTCATTTATTAAGGATTTAAAATTTAATATAATAATAATAATGTATTTAATGTGAATTGATAACTAAATTTTTATTTATTCTTGGTTTAAGGAAAAATATCCCTATTATTATACTGAAAAGTGATGATATATAAAAAGTTGTGAAAACGATATGTAGATTATTATATAAGGGAAGTAGAAGTATGATATTTAATAAGTTAAATTATTTGAAAATTCAACTCAATCTAATCTAATTCAATTATATTGGGTTGAATTTAATTTATGATTTGATCAAACTCGATCCAACTCAAATTAATTTACTTTTATATGAGTCAGGTGATGAGTTTAGTATTATCTCTATTGCATCATAACTATAACATCAAATAAATAAATAAATCAAAATATTTTTTATAATGGTGTGGTATCTTCGTCGTATCAATCCTAACATTTTTGTTTTTTTTGTTTGTTTTCATTGTTTATCTCCCTCACATCTCAACCCTAACATTAGACAAATAAACTTAAATATTGTTGTGATGTATTTTCTTCTTTGCATCAACTCTAGCATTCTAACATTTGTTATTGTCCTTTACCATTTGTATACGCCTTTCACATGTGTTGTTTACATTTGGTGTCTTTTTTCCAATACAATCCCGTCTTCAACCTCTATTTTAGATGAAATATTTTGAATTTTAATTTCTCATTTTTTTAAAATGAAAATATTACTTTCCTTCTTCATCACCATCTATCTACGTGTCACTGCCTTGCTTACAATTTACAGAAATACAAATTCTTCCTTGCGAGTAGAAAACACACCAACAATGTCTCTTACATTATTTTAGTGTATGTTTTGCACTTGATTGAGTGGGTGATGACAATGCTTATTTGTAATTATTTTTTTGTTGATTATTATTGATTATTTCTATATGAAATAAAGTGATTATTTCTTAAATGTGTTTGGAGACTTGTAATTCTTCCAATATCCACACAAATGAAAAAGATTAGTTGTTTTGAGCCTACTACTGACGACATTGTTAATGTTTCAATTCTTATACCATTACTAACATCCTATATAAAAATCCTACTCAGTTTGCAGAATTTGAAGTTTAATTACCATCGATGTCAAAATTTCCTACACAACCAACCATAGTCATTTAAACCATGTGAAGGAATTGAGAGAAAACTTACAAAAACTCATTCAAAGATTTAGATTCATTACAATAGGGATCATTCTATATTTTTCTTTGTGGTTATGAGAAATTATTATTTTTCTCATTCTAAATAATGCATGAAGAAACTAAGAAAAAGTCTTAATCACAATCACCAACAAGAACTTGAAAAACAAATACTGGATACTTGAAAAAAGAATTTAAATATTATATTTTTGAATTCCTTTTATAAACCAATAACATGATTTTTCCATTTGATGTGGGCCTCTACTTGGCTACGAGAGGGTAAAAGCCGTGGCGATAGTAAAGCCAACGCAACAGATGAGGGTGCCCACAGCAGATTTTTAGAGAACACGTAATCACAGACATGTAAGAAACAAACGTAGTAAGCGATATGATGAGGTTGTCTATTAGCGAAGAGAAGGAAGGAAGGGGAATAAGCCGTTGCATTTCCCTCCACACGTTCCAGTTACCTTATCTTCCACCTCTCTTCACTCTTCCATAATCCTCCTTTCCCTCCAAACAAAACAACACCACCACTTTCAACTTTCCCAGCTACACTGCACTACTTTGATTCACAACAACCACCATCACCATGTTCACGGCTAGTAAACTAGCCTTCATGTCAACACTCCCTCGTCCATGCACTGCACCCTTGACACCAATCTCTTCCTTGTCTTCTTCTTCTCCTTCTGGTATCCACCTCATTCACTTCAATGGACGCCACTTATGCCTCCGCCGCAGGCTATTTCTACTTTCTCCTAAGGCCACTGCAGATCAACAAGGTCTCCACAATACATCGTCTCTAAAAAATCATCATTCCTTTCTCATCTTCTAACAACATCTTCTCTCTCTGCCCACTTGTTTTTTTTTTTCAGGCAGGGTTGGTGACTTTGAAGATGATGCAAATCTTGTTGATGGTAAAATCCTCCCTTATTGTAGCATAGACAAAAAAGAGAAGAAATCAATTGGTGAACTTGAGCAGGACTTTCTTCAAGCGCTACAAGTATGGCCCCACAAGTTCTAAGTTTGGTTATATGTTTTACGTGTGATCAGCGATGATTGTACGGAAAACAGAAATTAACTTTTGTGTATGTGATTTAAATTTTTTATTGTTTTTTTTTCTCTATTCGACAGGCATTCTATTATGAGGGAAAGGCTATCATGTCTAATGAAGAATTTGATAATCTTAAGGAAGAACTCATGTGGGAAGGAAGCAGCGTTGTCATGCTAAGTATGAGACAACTTCGCTCACAGTAGCTGAAGCTGTTGTTGTCATTGAATTTGTGTTAAAACGGGTAACTCTATTTTGAAGTGTCTTTGTTGGTTGATTGTCAGGTTCTGATGAGCAAAAATTCCTGGAAGCTTCTATGGCCTATGTGTCTGGAAAACCAATTATGAATGACAAAGAGTTTGATGAGTTGAAACTGAGGCTAAAGGTTTGCTATATTTTTTTTCATCGATCAAAATTTGAAAGTCTTTTTGTAGCAGATGGTGCATCTATGAACATGTGTAACATCATCATCATCTCCCTGATAATTGAAGGAAAAAAGAAGTAGAAGTATGTCGTCCAGATCATATCAATGGTTAAGAACTTTGGGTTGATACTATAACACAAGTTCAAAAGGGAGAACCACTACAGCAGTTCATGAATTTTTTTATCACATCGGTTTCATTTTGGAAAGCTTTCATATGAAATGAAATAACACTTATTGTGTATTGATGATCACTGAAATTAGGCAAGGCAATTGGAATTACTTTAGTAGCTGAACGTCTCCTCCTTCTGGTATTATTTACTGATGTCATAGTTGTTTTCCAGATGGAAGGGAGTGAAATTGTGGCTGAGGGTCCAAGGTGCAGTCTTCGTAGTAGAAAGGTGCGTGCTAATCTGTAATCTATTCTTTGAGTTCAGTTTTGCTTGTCGGTTGTGGTTTTATGTATAGTTTCTCTTTGATTAGATCATTATTGCAATTATTAAACAAAGGAAAGAGTAATTACTTTTCCTTATTTCATTATAAAGAGAGATTTGTTTTAAATTCGAGTATAAACTACTAAGATCAGTTGTATCACAAAAAGTATTGACAAGAGATATAGGATGACCTTTACATGTCAAATCAAATGCTTGTTAGTCATTAGAATTCAGCTTTAGGATTTGATCAAACCATTTGGGATTCATGAATACTTGGATCTGTGATTTTTAATCTGTATTCTTTACTAATTACAGTCCATTTATAGGTTTACAGTGACCTATCGGTTGATTATTTGAAGATGCTCCTGCTGAACGTCCCAGCTACAGTGATTGCATTAGGACTGTAAGTAGCTTTCTTCTCTCTAATTTTTATTCGAGTCAATGGGTTCGTGATGTATTTACCGAAAATTTTAGCTCAAGATGCAAGATGCTATCTTCAATTTTAATTCTTTTCCCTCTAATACATTAGGTTCTTCTTCCTTGATGATCTGACTGGATTTGAGATCACATATCTGCTAGAGGTATGTTCCCCTCATTTTTATCTTGCATCTTGCATTCCAAAACTGGTCATTGGATGCAGTTTGATTCCAGAATGTCATAGTATCTGTCAGTAATTTCATTTTTACGGTCTTTTCTTTTATTCCCTTATTTTCAGGAATTCTGTTTGATTGTATATTATTTGAATGTTTATTATATCTCTGGTTAGAAAAAAAGATATGGTCTAAAATGCAGAGTGAACTTCAAAGAGCAAAGTACAGAGTAGATGGCCAATGTAAAAGAAAAAACAGTGGTTTCTAATTTTTTTTATGAAGTACACCAAGCAATATGATAACAGTTAATTGATTTGTAGAAAGTCATTGAATTTTCTCAAAAATAGTTACCATCTTGCAGTTTGCTCTGTAAAGTCTAAGCTGGTACACTTTAGAGTTTAGATGATCAAACTCTTTGTAGTCAAACAAAAAATGAAATTAAGTAATATATGATAGAAGTACTAAGTAATGTGTTTGTTGGCTTCATAATGTTGTGGTAAATGATTGGCAATTAACCATATTGCCCTTTATAAGTCCATTGCCTGGCCAGAATCCCTGAAGAAGTCAGCATAACTAGTTTGGAATATGGATTGTCCATGGATCAAGTTTCTTTTATTGAGAAATCAGTGAGGAGGAGACACTGAAATCAAAAAGCTTAGATGATGAAAGTTTCTTAGACACTAACAACATTTACAATTAATGCAATTATAACAGATATTATGAATTGTTGTTGAGTGCAGCTGCCGGAACCTTTTAGTTTCATTTTCACATGGTTTGCTGCGGTTCCCCTCATCGTGTGGATAGCTCTGACACTAACAAATGCCATTGTAAAAGACTTTGTGATTTTAAAGGTATAATTTTCCTGACAGTCTCTTGTTGGTTATATTTAATTACTACATATTACTGATATTTGATTTCTATAGGGTGCCTGTCCGAACTGTGGTACTGAAAATACCTCTTTCTTTGGGACTATACTGTCAATTTCAAATGGTGGTTCCACAAACACTGTCAAATGCTCCAAGTATGTAAATACAGCTAATTAACTAGCCATCGTTGCTTCATGTGATTCAAATTCTCATTATTTATAGTATGGCATTAACTTAACAACTGCATGCAACATTTTGCCCCAGTTGTGGCACTACAATGGAATATGATTCAACTACAAGATTGATTACATTACCAGAAGGAAGTAATGCCTAAGTAGAGGTACATTCCTCTTGAATCTCTCCGTTTGCTTACTGTATGATTGCTTATATTTTCTGCATATGTAGCAATATAATATTTAATTTTGTTTACTATCTAGTTAGAAATCTGCCAAGATAATCTATGATGACACCTGATAATTTACATATTGAATTGGTGCCTACATACAGGTATGCTTGAAATCATATTTATTGTTCCAGCAATGGGTGGAGATCAATAATAGAAGTTCTTGGGAGAGTGACAAAGAAAATGGTGTTGGAAGTCATGTTATCACTAGCACACACAACAGGTGTCATCTCAATTCTATGTGCCACCATCGTACTTGTAAGTATATGGTCTTTGTATACTTGTAAGTAATATGGACATTGTATAGCATACACTGGATTGTCTTTACTCAAGAGTTGAGTGATGAGGGTGCTTAACACCATCGATAAGACTAACTTAGAATAATGCGTGTGTACCTAAGGATTTCTGTTTCACACTTCTGCAAAATTTTCCTTCTATTACTCAGGCCACACCCTTTACATCGGAATATAAACAATAGCAAGGAAAATTGACAATATTCACACAATTAAAGCTCATTCACAATATTATTTCTTGCATTCTTTTAATACAAAAGTTTGAGGTTGAACGAGCTTTCTAAATTGGTACAATACCTTAAATTTTCTGAGGGTATTGGTATGTTTTCATTTTTAACCAATAAAAAATAAGCATACGTGAATTAAACATGATTTTTTTAATAAAATAATGTTTTAAATTTTATAATTACAAAATTGAACTTTTATTTTTTTTTCAAAGTCAATATTAACCCTGAAAAATATGAAACGAAAGTAACTTCCGAGTCTTATAGAAACTAAAAAATAACATGGTCTTAAACAAATAACTCATATTAAAAATTTTATGTCATCCGTAAAATGAATATTACTAATATATGTTTTCAGAATTTATCATCCTCCCGAGAAAGATGCAACTACTCTTTAAAATTTAAAGAGACAGTAGAACTTGTATAAGAAAATTGGTTCTTAGCTTAACAAAAAAAATGAGCAAACAAGATTAATGTTTTGAAAAGAGTTTGGACCTGGTTGTCTTCTTTGCATGTTTTTTGTTTTTATTTTCAAAAGAAAATCTATTCACAACCAAAATTATCCTAATGGGACAAGTGAAATGAAATCTTAAGATTTTAACTTTTTTTTTAGATAAAAAGTTTTTTCTTTTGCATAATAAGTTGTGTTTGAGACAATACTAAAAATTGTAAAAAAGATTAGAATTTTTTTTTCTTTGCTTTTGAAAATCTCTAACTTATAATTTTTCTTTTGACAATTTTGAGATTCACACCTACTTTTTTCTTCATATAAAAACCTTTTTTATATTAAAATGAAATCAATTATTTTAAAATCATTTGTAAACAATTTTTTTTATAATAAAAATTATTTACACTTGTGCAAAAAATAGTATAATTGACTATAATATATGAATATAATAATAATAATAATAATATAAATTGTAAGAAAATTACACTTGTGAAAAAATTAGTATAATAATGGACACAGGGTTAATCCGGTGCCCATTATATACCCTATCCATTCAATTTTAAATCTTTGACATAGTAGTTAGAATGTCAAAAATTGTCCTTATTATTCTTCCTCCAGATGAAATAATTTTAAAGATTATTGTAACTTTAGTCAATCTTGACTTTATTTTTAAAATTTATTTTTTCACAACTATACTAGAAAAATCACGTCTCTTAATTAAAAAAATTATCTAAATATACATCTTCAGAATTTCTTCTTAATTAAAAAAAGTTTACTTGATAAAATAAAAAATTATCATTAATAATAAAAAGACTTATTATTCTATTGATTTTAATTAAACCAAGAGTGAATATGTGAGAATGCCTCAGAACCCTTATGGTCTTGTTCCATTAGATCATATTATATATTTCTTTAAAATAATCAAAGTTAATACTTCCATAAGAATTTATTTAATTTACAAGGTCAAGTCTGTCCATTAAAAAAGTTTCTAAGTCTAATAAATCAGTCTATTTAAATAAGTATAAAAAACTGATGATCTATAAAGTCATGATAACAAACATATCTATTATTTTTAAACATCTTACCTGTCTAATGAATTTTTAAATAAGTTAGTATATTAGATTTTAAAAACTATATTTGTATTATATAAACAGTTATTCAACTCGTATTACATTTAACGAAGTTATATCCAGCTTCGTCTCATCTTTTTTGAGTAAAAAATATTTTAATTTTGTAATTTATAACATGTTTGACATATAATTCATTAGCTTATTAAATATATATATCTTATGGGAAAGTATATAAATATAGTTTTATACGTTGAAAATTCTTAATTTACTTCTTCGTCTTGATTTCTCTCTACAAGTATACCGAATCAACTGTAATATAGTACTCTTTAAAGTACGAATGTCGAATCCACAGGGAACAATTCTAATTAAGAAGTTTTGTTATAAAACTCATCAAGTATATAAACTAATTGTAAAAACTTGTTCATAACCAAATTAAAGATTCCACAAATAACTTAAAGGTTTAGGGTTTGATTCAACCAAAAACAAAATTTACTTATCAAATATAGAGAAAGATACTTGGGATTGAATTGTGTCTATCTCAATCATCTGTATTTTGGAATAATACAATATATAATACTCAAAACTACTTATTCTTGATGCTTAATTTTAAGTCATTCACCTTGATTCCTCACAGATGAAATTCATAAGATAATTTCTCAAACACTAATTCCTCATATATTTAACAAATCATCCAGCTTTATGAACATAATTATGATGCAATTAATAACTTAAAATCTATTCCTAGCATTACAAGTTATCAAGTATTTTCATTTATTTCAGATCCTTAAAAGTACTTCCCAGTTAAATTTAAAGATCAAAATCAAGACTCCATTGATCAGATAAAATCAAGCAATAAGCATGAAACGAAAATACCAAGAGCAAGTAGAAAAGAAAATATTATATATATATATATATATATATATATATATATATATATATATATATATATATATCACCAAGAATACATTTGAACAGAGTAGATTACATTCAATCCCAAGTTAGAAAGCACTTAGCCACTCATGACCGCTCCTTCAATCTTCATTCTTGATCTGGAGTGCATCCGAAGGGCTGATCTAGGCAAGTTCTTCTCCTAAGAAGAGAGTTTTCTTCTTCTCTTTCTAACTTCTCTCTAGAAATTTCACACCTCTTCCACCGCTTCTGTTTTAACTATGCCCCAAAATTTATATAAAGAACTTTAGCTCAAGCCAGTCAATTTAGCTTAAGCTAGATCTTTCGGTGCTGTTTAGCTTGAGCTAGCGATTTTTAGCCTAAGCTAAATCAATACTGCACCATTAATCAAATTTGGACAATTTTAACCTGAGCTAAATCTTCTAGTTTGAGCTAAATACTTCCTTTAAATTTTCCTTTTTCACTCCTTCTTGTGATCCAATTAAGTCTTTGCTTTCTTTCCTTTAATGCTTCCTATTCATCTTAAATCTACACAAAATTGGGATTAAATTTCTTCATTTGTTTCTTGGTTCAAAATATATAATTGGATTCAATAATTCTCATATTAGGATAATTTTCTCACATTAAACAACAATTAAGTTCCAAAGTGTTTAATTTTCTCAATCATAAATACTACACATTGGCACTTATCACTTCGTAAAAATATATTATATCAAACTTAATTCACTTAAAATATTATCAATTTCATTTATGTCACTGGTAACTATCTTTATGTTTTTTTTAAGAATATCAATTTTCATGTGAATTTGTTTTGATATAATATCTTACATATAATTTATATACATAAACCCTTTCAATAATTTTTTTATATGAAAAAATCAAATCGAGAAATTTAGATATTAAATTATATATTTAAACTAATCTTTTAATCTTAAAAGGTCAATACACCAAATAAGTTTTAAAGCTACTAAAACTTTAACTAAAATTAAACTATTAAAAAAATCATTAGAAACTTAAAAAAAAAAAGACCTATAACATATAAATGGATTAGACTCGAACCTTAGATTTTAAAAGAGAGATTTACCCGATCTCTTGTTTAGAGTCAAGTTATTCCCATGTTGTTTAAAGGGATCTTGATTTTAATGCAAGATTGTTTAAGCAATACAAATTATTTTTGTATATATGTGTTGAATATTTTTCTAATAACAAAAAATATGTGGAACTAAGTTAACTTTTTAAAATTTAAATAACAATTAAGTAGAGGTTGAAGGCTTAAAACGTTCCCACTAATTTAACATCGTTAACCACCATCACTTAGGTTTCTCTAGTAATATTACTGCGGTTTTAGTCCAAAGTGTGGACTTGAAGAAATTATTATTATGAAAACGAATGAATTTTGTAACTGGTGGTTGGTGGATGAAACGAAGGACAACACATAAGAAACATGTTGGCACGTTTTTCACTTACGTAATGATATTGAATATAAATATTCCTTTCCTACATCATTGGGTAGCAATATTGTTTGAAGGGAAAAAAAGGAGAGTAACAATATTTAGTGTTTGACTTGAGAGATTAGAGTTCGTGGGGATCACGAAGACAGATTTGTTCGAAGGAGCTAAGTGGTATTAGAATTGGTCCAGTGGACGTTTTATATAAGCATACATGTACAAACCCCTTACCATGCATAAATCCTTCTCCTAGAGAAACATCACAACCACTTAACAAGCACAAATTTACCAATGGCTGTCTCTCTTCAACATTGTAGCTTCTTGTTGATTTCGATCTTCATAATGATGGGAAAGCCAGCAACAGTAGCGGCTTCATTTCAGCCTAGTCAATGGGCAGAAGCCCATGCCACATTTTATGGTGACGAGAGTGCTTCTGCCACCATGGGTATGTTACCAAAATTCATTAATACGATAAACCATTTTATGTGAATCATAATGTAGTTTGCACTAACCAAATGAGTTGATAATTAATTGAAGGAGGAGCATGTGGATATGGAAATTTGTTGATAAACGGTTATGGGACAGACACAGCAGCTCTGAGCTCGACATTGTTCAACGATGGATATGCATGTGGAGCATGTTACGAGATAAAGTGTGTCCAATCGAGTGCATGCTTCTCCAATGTGGTTTCCACCACAGTGACTGCCACCAATATTTGCCCTCCTAATTGGGCCGAACCCTCTGATAACGGAGGGTGGTGCAACCCACCACGTTCACATTTTGATATGTCCAAGCCCGCTTTCATGAAAATTGCACAGTGGAAAGCTGGAATCGTTCCTGTTATGTACCGCAGGTAATTTTTTTTAAAGAATAATGATATTAATTAGCAAATATTTGGTATGATTGTGTTCTTAATTATGTGATTTGGCGAATAATTTATCAGAGTGGCTTGCGTGAAGAGTGCGGGGCTACGATTCTCTTTCCAAGGAAATGGGTATTGGTTACTTGTGTATGTGATGAATGTGGGAGGAGGAGGAGACATTGCGAACATGTGGGTGAAAGGAAGTGGACCTGAGTGGATCAGCATGAGCCACAATTGGGGTGCTTCTTACCAAGCATTTGCAACGTTGAGTGGTCAATCTCTTTCGTTTAAGGCTACTTCTTACACCACCAAAGAGACCATAATAGCTTGGAATGTTGCTCCCACCAACTGGGGCGTAGGACTAACTTATTCCTCCCAGGTCAACTTCAGTTAAAGATCACTCATCAAACCAACCTTTTATTTACTTCTTTTCAACTCCACGCTTTTTTTAATCTCTTGTCATCAATTTCCCACAAATATTTCCTCATTCTCTTAGTTTACCAAACTTCAAAAATCTTCACCCACGAAGTTAATTGTCACACACACATGCTGGCACAGTTGGCACAATCAGAATTTCTCCCATTCGTCAAATATTTAGCATCATGGAAAATTATTATAAAGTAATTTTATTTACTCATCAACATATATGCTGCATATGCATGTGTAGCGCGCGGGATCACACAAGAAAATCTCCATGTATCTTGTTTTTCACGTCTCACTTGATGACTGGTACTTTCTTTTTCTGATCTTACATAAAAGATTTTATACTTTTTCGCAAAATTGATATTAATTAATCATTTTGGTATTCCACTCTGAATGCCCAAATTAAACAAAGGACAAAACTTAAGTGTTTATGATGTTATTATTTAATCATATGGAAGTTAATAAGGTGTTAGTTATGATTGAGAATTTGGGTTGCTGATGGAGGTGAAACAATAATTATGTGTGTTGGTGGTGAAGGGAGGGTTTGGTGGGCATGACATGTGCTATGCTACCATGGCAGTTGGTATGGTTAAGGAAGAGGTTGTATGGGTTGTGGGTCGCGTGACTCTGTATCATTTTGGACAATGTTTTTATACTTTATATTAGCTATTGGAGTAAGTTAAGTTATTATTAATTGTTGGAAGAACCAAGAGCTTTAAGTGATTAACCAATGTCACACGAAATGAAAAGTTAAATTAACAAAATTATATAAAGTTAAAAAGTTAGAACACCAATATAAAATCCAGATTAAAGTTAAAGGACTAAGATGCTAATTTTGTAAGATAGTAATCAAGACAAAAATTATTTCAATTTAAGAAATGTATTTACTTAAAACTACCAAACCACCACTTTACAGATCTTGCATCAGATGAAAATAATATTTTTAATTAATATTTTTTATAATAGTGACGCTAAATATAAACTTACAGTTTTATTTTGCGTATACCCAAAAGTTAAATTCGTATTTTTTTAAAAGAAAGTTAACTACACCTTTTTTAAACATTCTTTTTCTTATTGAATAAAATTTATTAAACACTACAATTTTGTGTGGATATCTTACATTGTATTTAATGACTATTTTTCCTTATTTAAAAGTGAGATTCACTAAAAGAAATAATATTTCCAATAAATTGATTATTGAAAAATTCAATTTAAACGAAAATAAGTGTTCATTTTAGAGTAAAGTTGATCTTATTTCCAATTTAAAAACAATAAAAGAATAAAAAAATGTTTAAAAATTCTTTCTAGCATACATGTTATTACATGAAAGATCCAATCTGATCTTCAAAAAAGGCCAAAAAAAGATCTAAATCTGATTAATTTGGTATATAGAAATACAAAATAGAGAGTATCTGTTTGAAATCTTGGAAGGTAGTAGGGTAGAGCTTGTTGTTTTCTTGCAGCTTGGGCTGTACTTCAGCAATGGCTGTCTGCTCCTAACCATGATGCCATTTTCGTTCTCAGTATTTTATACTTTTCTTTCTCAATACCACATACTTTCCTGCTACTACCAAAATACCAATTATATTATTTTCCATTTATAAAATCAATAAGGGTAAGTATTATTATTATTTGTTTAAAACATTATCCTAAATGCGAAACAGTTCTTTAAACAAATATTCATTCATTTATGATATATTTTTTAAAGTGAGTTGTTTGCCATAAACATAAAAAAGTTACCAGATGGGGTATGATTACGTGCCTCCGTCTTAAACAAGAAGAAGCAATATTACTTACGAAATATATCACGTGAAAACACCATACGGATCTGTGCCTTATTCCACATTCCTCATCATCATTCATTTCACATCATGTCTATGTATTTATCAATTTCTTATTTTCTTATACACCGTGCTTTAAATACAACTACATCTTCAATCAATTTATATACCAAACTTTAATAAATCCCATGTGATATGTGAACAATTCTTAACTCTCTTTATAGCTTTTGCCTCCCATTACTTCTTCATCAAGTTAATCATATTTTTTTTACCTAAACCTATGATGCTTGCTATAAACTATATCTATAAAATATACCTTTTATTCCCTTTTCAATCCTGTTCTGAGATATCCAAATTTATTCTATTTTTATAAATATGTTCGAGTTAAATGTAAATAATATACACCAACTTGGTAACAACCCAGTTCAATTAAACTGAATTCGATTAAGTTGATTTAAATGTAATTAATTTTTTTACTAACTCCATGAGTCAAATTTGATCTATTAGTAAATTTTATCTTAAATACATTTCAGCTGTCTGATTTTTCATAATTTGTAATAAAAACTCATTATTGCATCTAAATTTAGTATTTTCTCCATGCACAGGCCAAATAACCAAGTAATTTTAATTACAAATTAAAAAGGGTGAAGTAGATAATTAATTAATGTGGTATTAAAATTTAAGGATATGTTCAATTAAAATTAAGAAGTAAGTAGTTTTTAGAAGTAACATTATGTGATATGTTTTAAAAGATTTTAATTTTTGAGGAGTACTTTCTTTTATGAAAAAAAGCTGAAACTAACCTGCTCTGAAAATGAGTTGGTAAAAGAATTCCATGTGTTTATTTGCGCATGCTATTTCTTTAATTTTGTTTTTACCAGAGATACCTTTGCATGATGAGTGCATATAGCACCTTTCAGTTCATGTAAACAACGTTGTTTAACCGCTATGAAGACTGGGAATAATTACAGTAAATAATATATATATTTTTCAATATTTTATATCGAAACTCAATTATGTGTTTTTTATATTCTATTTGCGTTACTAGTACAAAGGATAAGCACAGGCAAGGGACAAAGAGAAGAGGGTATATATGAAGACGTTGAGTTCATAAAACGTTATTTACTATGTTAAATAATATAACTAACCAACAGCTAATAAAACGATTAGACGCTCAAATTGAAATTAACGTCATGAAATTATAAAAGGATGGATACAAAAGTAACAGTTGTTGGCTATGATTAATATATATACATGAAACTTTATAATTGTTTTCAAAATTACTAGTTGGTATTAAAATATGCATATTTTCTTTTGTTACCCAAATAATAGAAATATTTTGGTATTTCTGTTTTTGTCAGCAAAGATAGATATGAGTAAGTATTACATTAGTAAAAGTATTAACATATCATTCCTGAGAATACAAAATTATTATCACATCACGTGGCAAGTGTTTTTTGCAAAGTTATTATATATAATGAATTGCTAAGATAAATATAGATATTTTAAGTTTGAAGATGTTTTAAGTTTCTGTGTACATTTAATAAGAATAGAATGAGTTTAATCTTTAATTAACAATTAAGTGGACATTTAATTTAAGAAAGTAAAATTAAATAGTTTGTTTGGGGAAGTGAATTAGAGAGTTGAAAGTAAGAAAAGGAGGTTCTTTAAATGATAATAAATGAAAGTAAAAGAAAGATGTGATGGTAAAGGAGGAGGGGAGAATGTTAATCTGAGAAAAAAAGCATGCAGAAGAATAAATTGGAGAGGAATTAAGAGGGAGGAAAAGTGACAGCGGTGAAGTAATAGAAGAGATTAAGATAGTTTTGGTATAAATATGAAAAGAGGGAAAAAGAGTGAGAGTGTGATATCCATTGCTTGCATGTAAAAGTGTATAAGAAGAGAGGGTTATTGGGTCCGGTGGTGGAGCCAGAGCGAGGAAACAGAGGGGTCCACGATCCACGGTGAGCGTGCACGAAAACCGAAGCCTCTACGCCACTTCAAAAATAAAGAGAGCATAAACGGAAAAAACAGCTGTAACCTTTTACTGGGTTTTTTCCCGGGAAAATATTAACAGCCTCGCCACTTCCTTCCCAGATCGCGACACCGGAATCGTCATGGACCGCTCCTCCGCCCGCCTCAATGTTCCTCCGCCCGCCGCCTCCGGAGCCTCTGCGGAGGCGACTCTCCGCCACGTGGACCGCCTCATAAACTCCAACCACTACACGTCGCCTTCCAGGACAATCTACTCCGACCGCTTCATTCCCAGCAGATCTGCCTCTAAATTCGCGCTCTTCGACATCGCCTCGCTTCCCGAGGGCCGCGACGACAGCTCCAGCGCCTACACCACGCTCCTCCGCACCGCCCTCTTCGGCCCCGATGCCGCCGGTCTCGAGCCGCCCCTCACGCCGCAGAAAACGGCCTCGCCGCCCATGACGCTCCCCAGCCGGAATATTTTCCGGTACAAGACCGAGACGCGCCTGTCCATGCACTCGCTCTCGCCGTTCATGTGCGACGATTCCGTACCCGGAGTTAATCACGGCCCGGTCAAGGCTCCCAGGAAGGTTCCGAGGTCGCCGTTTAAGGTGAATTTTGATTTAATTCAGTTTAATTTGGTTTAATTTTTTTGCGGTCTATGGAGATTCTGATGTTAGTTTGTATTGGCGTTTGGAGTAGGTTCTGGATGCGCCTGCGCTGCAAGATGATTTTTACCTGAATCTAGTGGATTGGTCTTCGCATAATGTCTTGGCTGTTGGTCTGGGTAACTGTGTTTATCTATGGAATGCTTGTAGCAGCAAGGTGATTTTTTTGTTGTTGCTTGATTTAGGAACTGTGATTTCGCTTTGGTTGTGATGTGAGCTGCCCAGTGTTCTGCTTATGCAAATTAAAAGAATGGTCTTTGTGATTTCATCTGTATTGGTGTGATCGTGCAGGTTACTAAATTATGTGACTTGGGGATTGATGACCTCGTTTGTTCGGTAGGCTGGGCTCAACGTGGTACACACCTTGCTGTTGGAACTAGCAATGGTAAAGTTCAGGTAAGAGTTTACGCTCTGATCGCGTCTGTCTCATTTACGGATTCGTATCATGGGTTCCCAAAGGATGATATTTGATGACCACGTTTTTTGTTTTAAACTGTGTTTGGGGGTTCGGTTTTACGGCCATCCTTTCTATCGAGAAAAATGGTGCTGCAAGCTTAGGTCATGGCAATTCATATGTATGTAGTAATGCAATGACGCGTGGTAGCCTTCTTCCTAGTGGAGCACTCTAACCATTTTGCATTATTGTTATGGGGTTGATTAGCTTCTGCTGATCCTGAAGCCCCAAAGAAAGTTGTCAAAAAGAAGGCAGCATTGGGGCAAACTGTCACGATGACGATGCGGTCCATCATTTTGGTTGGAGAGAAAAAAATGGCTAGTAATTAATTAGAACATGCTCGAGTATATGGGAAGCAATTGAAGATAGCTTCTAAGGGTAGTCAATTAGTTGCTTGACATCCTGTAGGTGAACTGAGTGTTCCAGGGGACAGAGGGCTTCCTGGTTTGATTCTTAGCTTTCAGCAAACGAGTATCAAATTGCATGTCACTGGTGGTTTATCTGTCTAGATCATCCAGAATGGAATTATTTTAATTGTCATTTAAGGAATGCAATATCATGCAAAATAATCGGTTGATTTTTTTCTTTAATGACATGATTTATCTCGGACAAATAATAGGAGTGTAGATATGTTTGTTTGGGATTAGATTAAACTTATAATAAAAGATAAAGATTTTCTTTACTATTTTTCCATTTTTCCATTATTTTATTGTAATTTTACTGATGGTGTTTAAAATTGGAAGGTTAAAAAGTTTCAGTGTTTATCATTTTTGTGCCCCTCCCTTCCATTCACTTCATTAACATGCTTTCTTCCGGCATATCATTCCCTTTTCTTTCATTTTTAAGAAGCAGACACACTTAGATACCTTATAAATGCTTTAGTTCATATGTATATTTGTGCCATTCCAAAACCTTGTATTGTAGACCTTGTTGTGTTGTGTTGTGTCGTGTCATATTGTGTTTTATTGTCAATATATACTCCTAAAGTTAGGTTGATAAATTTTGGGGGGGAGTTGTGTTATGTTTCTCACATTCTATCTGTGTACCGGACTCATGCTCTTGTGTCAACCCCTGTGGGTTAAAAAGGGCCTTCAAAACTGTGCTATGGGTGTTTCGTTTGGGCAGTTTGGCTTCACTTAGTTTATAACTTTTCCTCTCATCTTTACAGTAATTGATTACTTTAACACTGTTATAATAGGACATTACCAATGTCTCTGCGCCATGTGTGGTGCATGTGCTTTATAGGGTTGGTGTCACAGCCAGCTACTGTGGATTGTGCTTGTGTCAGTAAATCATTTGTTAAATGGGTTAATTAAGTTTTCAGTTTTTTTCATATTGATGCTGAAAAACGTGAGTATGTCAGTTTGTATCTTACTTGTATAACCTGTATTTTTATTTTTTTGACTGAGGTTATACTAGCTCTAGGAAATATAGCCTTTTTATGACAGTGATTCTATGCCAATTAAGCTCCATTATTGGCAAATTGTATTAGTTTGATATTGATATACTTGATAAGCATGCCATGCATTCGACTTTAAATATAGAAACTTAATCTACTTGCTTGATTGAATATTAATTACCTTTTATGTAGTCCAACTCCTTTGCTCTCAAGGGTGATAAAAACTTGTTCTTGAGCTAAATTGGGACTGGAGAGATATAGGTGGCTCAGTTTCATTTTAAGTTTGATATCTAGTGCATCACTTCAACACATTTTCCTTGAGACTAAGTTCCCCAAGAAAACTAAGTTGATCTCTGCTTAACTGTTTGTACGATCACAATATGATTTTTCTTCCTCAATGCATTCATGAAACTTGCTAGCTCGTTTTACTTTTTCTCCCATTTACCTTTATGTTCTCTGTTACTAATCCACCAATTAAACCATGCCTGGGTCTAATTATTATTCATGTAGATTTGGGATGCATCTCGTTGCAAGAAGATAAGGTCTATGGAGGGTCATCGGTTACGTGTTGGAGCCTTGGCCTGGAGTTCATCTCTTTTGTCTTCTGGTGGCAGGGATAAGAATATTTATCAAAGAGATATCCGTGCACAAGAAGATTTTGTCAGTAAACTGTCAGGGCACAAATCAGAGGTTAGTCTTGTTTTTATTTCCTACATTTTCGTCTTGTCTAATTATTCCACTGTACATAATATCCAGCAAGATATTGAATTTCCTTTTTGTTTCTTTAAAGGTTTGTGGACTGAAGTGGTCTTATGATAACCGTGAGTTGGCATCTGGAGGAAATGACAACAGAGTATGCAAGTGCAAACTTGAGCATTCTTCTGAACTATAATTTTTTTCTTCTTCTGCATAAGTACTAATAATTTTTTTTTGCAGTTGTTTGTGTGGAATCAACACTCAACTCAGCCTGTCCTGAAGTACTGCGAGCATACAGCAGCTGTTAAAGCTATTGCATGGTCTCCTCATCTTCATGGACTTCTTGCATCTGGGGGAGGAACTGCAGATCGATGCATACGTTTCTGGAATACAACCACCAACTCACACTTAAGCTGCATGGACACTGGAAGTCAGGTAAAAGTACTTGTGTTTAATCTGGTTATACTTTTATGTCAAATTCACTATATTGCAATAATTTCTCTAATGTGAGGATGGCTATTTGTTGGTACTACAAATTTTTTTACTGGCTGCAGTAATATGTGTTCCATCTGGTGAAGGGTAATTTTGATAACTCGTTTAAACTAGGACAGAACAACAAACTGCTTAAACCAAAATCTATGAAATGCAAAGAATAAAATAGCACTTGAAAAATGATTCATGACACACTATTGAAGAAAGATAAAGATGTTTAAGAAAGGATTAGAAAAGGTTGTACATCAATGTTGGACCTCAAGATGAACACGACTCTCTTTTAATGCAATTTTTATGATTAATGTTGAAAGATAAAGATTTGATAATTTCTTGTAGACATGCTTTCTTTTCCAATTCTTTTTTAGTGGTAATAAGTCATAACATTTTTTTTTAATGTGAAACAGGGGCTTAAAGCCTAGAAATTCAGAATCATCTTAAATGCATAATAGAGGAATAATTAGTTACCAAAAGAAAGAGGTAGAACTAGGAGGTTAATCATTTTCTGGCAAATTATAACATTCACTATTTGCAATGGATCAACTCTCTTAAAAGCTTAGACCACTAGTTGAAGGCTTATGAATGACCATCACATCTCTAACATCATAACATGCCCTAAGAGCCCTTTAAGCTTTACGTGTGAACAATGCATGATGAGCCTACTAAATAATGAAATCCAACCTTAATCTAAAAGGATGGGGGTAACAATAATTGAACCCTAACCAGTTAGACTAGGAAACTCTAATACTAAGTCAAAGATCAATTCTATTAAAAGCTTAAGCTATTGGATAAAGGCTTGCACAGTTTTATAGCATCTCTAACTAAGATTATTATTATACCATAGCTCTCGGAGTGTACCTAGTTGAACATGGATTGATTATTGTTCTGATTGATATTACTATTGTTATTATGGGTTGGGAGGCATGAATGAAGGTATGATAAGGGGATATTTGCCCCCTGCCCTCCCCCAAGCCTAAGTTCAGAATTGACTTGAGGTTCCTCTTACATGGAGGCAGTCACCTCCCCTCACCCTTAGAAACCCAGTTCTAGCAGTAAAATCATTATTTGCTCTATCATTGTATAGAAACTGAGACATTACAAGGAAAATAGCTTCAGCTCAGAGATTCTTATTCTATTGTAAAGTTGTAAAAAATGCCTAAACTAAATGTCATTTTAGTTGACCATTCATAGCTGCGAGGTAAGATTCTTTAAGTTTCTTTCGACCTATAAATTGTTTTAAGAACTTGTGGCATTTACCTCTTCAAATATTGAGAGTAGGATACAAGAGTCTTCCTGATCTGCCTTTTCAATTTTTTAACACAAATAAAATGACCTTTATATTTGACAGGTTTGCAATCTTGTGTGGTCTAAAAATGTCAATGAACTCGTAAGCACACATGGTTACTCCCAGAACCAGATAATTGTTTGGAGATACCCCACCATGTCAAAGGTACAATATCTACTGTGATAAGATGTATCTCTTGTATTTTTACTTTATTCAAACCTGTTTTACCATCATTTTGGTCCTTTGATGCAGCTGGCCACTCTTACTGGCCACACATACAGAGTTCTTTATCTTGCCATTTCTCCAGATGGACAGGTATTTCAGTTAATTAACCTATTCCTCTCTCTATCACTCTGTCTATGATTAAGAAAATAATTTCTTTGTCGTATCACCTATATGCTGTGTTTCTGCTTGTGACGAGTTTTACTGTTTCAGACAATTGTAACTGGAGCTGGAGATGAAACACTTAGGTTCTGGAATGTATTCCCATCCCCTAAATCACAGGTAAATTACTCATTTAAAGATGGATAAAAACAATTTGTGATGTGGACGGCCCTGCGGCTTGTTTGTATTTGTGAATATAGTACGGTTAGCATACTTGAAACTGTTTCACTATTCCTTTGACTAGAGATACATTAAATTCAATTTAAATACTTTTTATGGCACAGCTGCATTTTTTATTTTCTTGTATTTTTTCCCCTTTGAGAAATAATTTTTAATATCAAGTTGTTTTGCATTTATTAAAATGAGTAGTGTATCATTCCTTGCTTTTATCTATTTTATGTTTGTTCCTGGAAAGAAACTGAGTAAACAGGACAAACAACATTATTTGTGCGCATGAAGAATGCTTTGTATCTCTTGTACACGTGGGATTTAAAAAAATGATTTAACCAATAATATAATTATATATTGCCACAATTTGAACAACAATCAACATGCCAATCCTTTTACTTCGTGTTATATATTGCTTAAATATGTTTCTTAGATGGGTTAATCAACTAGTTACCCCTGCCAAGCTCCGTAAAGTGATTTAGTGTTTAAATTGGATTGATGGTTATTCTCGGTCAAACGATGGGAACAAATCCTTTCATGTTAAATTTCACATGGCCATACCATGTAAAAAATGTGTTTATCTCTCACTTCTTAAATGACATCACCTATTTAATCAAGGGATTGACACAGATTTCCGCATGATACAGTCTTTTTTAATGAGAGCATCCATTCCTTTATCTCCATGTTTATATGTTAATGATTGACAAACTGGACATGACCATTGATGCAGAATACTGACAGTGAAATCGGAGCATCATCTCTTGGAAGAACTACTATTAGGTGATCGCTCGTGGCATTTTTGATTCAATCATGTGGCATATTTCAAAGTTTGGTTTCTTGCACAGAAACAAATTTCAGAACAGAAGCACCATGATAAAAAAAACATACCATTTTGAAAAATAACATCAAAAGGCATGCTTTACCGTTTGGAGAGTATTGCAGGGAGCTATGGAAGTATATTGTGGCTGCCAAAGATAAAGACATTCATGCGATTCATGTGAAGTCTCATTTCTTACATAAAAATAGGTCATTTTTTTATTGTCCGTCGGAGTTTTATACAAGCTAATGGAGTTGTAGCTTCCTCCTTTCCCTCTCCTTCTATTCTTTACTTCTTTTCCATAAGGCTCTCCGATTATACATTCAAGGTGAGTACACAGAGAACACATCCTTAGCAAGCTTGTAACAGCTGTTGTATATAATTATTCCTTTTTAGGAATTTTGATACTTCCTTCAGTTCACCATCTCATTGCTTCTAATTATCCGATCTCTAGAGCAATCTGTGAAAACAGATCCTCTGCACATTGTTTAACTATTGAGTCTCCTGATTTTAAAAATCTACAATTTTTCACTAGTTATTTGTTTATTTATTTTTGCCTTTTAAATAGGGAGAAGTCCAAAATTTATAATTAAAGCAAGATTTTCAGAAATTTTAAGAAAATACACTGATTGTTTAATGAAGTTTTATTTGAATTCCTGTGTGGATTCTCTCCCAGCTTATTATGTATTACCCGTAGTTGAAACTCGAGAACAAAATTTAAAACACACACCTCCTACATCAAACTGGTGCGGTACGGTACCGCACCTGGTAAGAGTTAGTAAGATCATTTTTATGTTTAACATAAGCTTAATGACAATGTGTACATTACTTGGCTAATTTGCAGAAGTGTATGAATCAACCATTCAGCTAACAAAATCATAAAAGGTATGGAATTAATATCTTCAAGTTATCCCAATCTTTCTCAATTTTGAAGTCTTAAATATCTCCATTTTTTTTTTTTTTACCTTAGTGTAATTTTGTAAAGAAATTGTTAGGATAAGCATATTTTAAAATAAATTATAACAATAAATTTATAAAAATGGGTAAATCGTGTTTTGTATTAAAGAAGTCTGATTGACGAAATACAATTTTAACTCATTTATAAAAAATTGTAAATGAGTTTAGTTTTTTTTTCACAGTTTTTAATTTGATTAATTTTCTAAAGTTGAGCAGGACGAAGATAATTTAATTAAGTCATGTGTAATAAGTACAACTTCAATTATTTTATTTTGTAATTGCAGGTCTGGAATATATAATTTTAGTTGTTTTATTTTTATGTTAATCATTTACTTTAAAAAATTGAAAATCATATTTGCCATGCAAACTTCAAGGCATTGAAAGAAAATTAATCAAATTAAAAAGTTGTCTTGTGCATAACTTATGTTTGAAAAAAAAATCAAAATCGTATTTATTATGAACAATTTTGTATGATTTTAAGAATCAGAATTAAAAATATATTATATTGAGAATTATATTTAAAAGAATAGACTTACAATTATATCTGCACCATGGCCACCGAAGATTCATATCTGGATAACCCTCCACGAGTAAAGGAAACAGACTAATTTCTTTTCCTTCATAAAAAGAATGTTACAAATACAACTACCTCTCTTTTACATATATCCCTGTCTCTAAATCAGTAGAGCTATTTTAATAATTTTATTACTCAACAGGTCACTTACATATTTATTTTACTTCACCCTGTCCATTTCTACCTGATTTGGGCATTGTAATTATTTTTAAAGTTTTATTTCATTTTAAATTTAATTAATAAAAATGAAAAAGTATATATAATATCATTTTATCTTTATATATAGCTATAAGCCCACCAAAAAAATCTATAGTTATATATTTTAAAAAAAGTAATTGCAGTTAGTTTTGTCAATTATAATTATTTTTTTAGATTTAAATATATTTTTATTTTTCGAATTTAAATAAAATTAATTTTTTTCAAATTGAAAAATAAGTTAGACATCCTTAAGTTTTTTTTTTTTTTCTGTGATCGTTTTAATCTTGGGGACAGCACAAAAAGAGAATAAATGTCAGTTATTAAGAATCAATGTTGATTTCAACCGTCATGAGAATTTCTTGTCTTGGTAGGCCTTCAAGATTTAGCTATGTAAAGATAAAAAGGTTTCTTCTTTTAACAACAATAAACAAGAGAGTTACTTGTATTCTATTTTTTCATACTGGGGCCTAAGAAGAATTTATCATCAAGACTTGTGTTAAGGATCAAGTTTTTGTTCCATTGAAAAATAAAGAGCCAACAAGATCATTCCCACTTATTGTCTTCCAGTTCAATCAAGAATGATGACAGTAATAATACAGAATTTATTTTTTAACCTTGTGATGTGATACATGCATTAGATCTTCTATATATGGTAAGATTGAGGTCTTCTTTTTTGGTAATAAAATTAATTTGCATCTAAAGAAAAATGTTGCAAAGGTTATAGTTTTGGGGTCTTCAAGCAAACTAGTGTTCAATACTGTTATAGTCCATTCAACATTCAACATGGCAGAGACTAAATACACAACCTTCTAAATCAAATAAAAATTTCCAAAAACTGATATATGAACATGAAGTACACGAACAGCATTGGAATGAGTGTTGTACAGGAATTATTTAAGCATTCAGAACCAGCGTTGTGATTAGAGAGTTAACAACAAGAATTACATATATTTATCATAGGTGATTGGAGGTGAGCTACCATTTATATGGGTATTGTAAATTTAAATGAGCACTATCATGGCTTGCAGGTTTCAACTTTAACGTTTTTGTTTCTCAGGTCTTCCTATGAATAACTCCGTCTCCACCTCTTCTTTCCTCTTTTCTGTGACCACTTCCAAATCCTCATCACTCAAATAACGCTCTCGTTCAATCTGGTACTACAACAAACAAATGATGTTGCAAATTAACTTCTAAACAAGATGAAAGAATATGAAAGTGGCCCAATCTTTTTAATTTTTAATTATGAAAGTGTGATAAAAAAAATCCAAATTCTCAAATTCAATCCATAATTAACTAAATCAATGTTGGTTTAAATCTATTTAAATATAAATAGATTTATTTAAAATTAAAATCTATATTTTTAGATCCTAAATTTAATCTATTTAATTGGATTTGAACTTGATATAAATTAAATAATTTTGTTATTTTAAAAATCTAAAATTAAGATGGATTAAGGTCATTTCGAGTGTGAAGGGCTCCAATCGAATAATCGGATTAGTCACGCGGTCAGAGTCCCGGGCTAAGCCTCCTCCCACTGCTTGGGAGCTTACGGTTTCATGTTCTATTTCACTCCCCGATGGGGGTTCTTTTCACCCTTCCCTCACGGTACTACTTCACTATCGGTCACCCAGGAGTATTTAGCCTTGCAAGGTGGTCCTTGCTGATTCACACGGGATTCCACGTGCCCCATGCTACTCGGGTCAGAGCGTAAGCTAGTGATGCTTTCGGCTACTGGACTCTCGCCATCTAGGGTGCAGCATTCTCTGCTGCTTCGCCTAGCAGCACGACACTTGTATAGCTCTCCCACAAAACTGAACCAAGAATTCTTTTTCTTTATCATCAATCGAATCAGTGTTCGAGACCCAGGATTCTATTTGATCATCAATCCAATCACCATTCACGTTTTTTCTTTTTCTTATCAAGGAATAGATTGCTTTACTTGGATGACTTAGATGTCTCGTATTTCTCGAAAAAGCGATTCGATTGATGGGATTTGGTATAATACGATAAGATCAATTTAAGGTAATATCAAGTAGGTCTCATATAAGGTTGAGTTAGGTTACGTTTGAATCATACAAAGTTGGGTCGGGTGAACTAAAAACAAGTCACCAGAGTCAAGTTAGGTAAGGCTAGACCTAAATTAGGTTGGGTCAAGTCATACCTATCTCAAGTTGGGCTTAGTCTCATATTAGGTTGGGCCCAAGTCAAGTTGGTTAGGCCTAACCCTAAGTTGGTCTTAGTCAGGGCTAATCCAAAACTATGTCAAGTTGGTCGAGTTAGAGGTCAAGCTAAGTTAGGTTGAGTTTAAGTGGGTTGATCTCATGTCTGGCTGAATCGAGTCATGTTGACCCAAGCCTAAATTGAGTCGAGTTGGCTTAATCGCAAGTTGAAGTGAGTTAATTAGGGCCTAGGTTGAGTCGAGTTAGCTTGAGCTCAAGTCGAACTAAGTCTGTCCATGCCCAAAATTAGCATATTCAGCCCATACCTAGTCAATTTGAGCCGAATTTGGGAGAGCCCACATTTAACCTAGTCAGGGGAGGCCCACATTCAATTAAGTTAGGCTAGGCACATGTCAGGCCAAGTCTGATAGGCACACGCTGAGGATGAGCTAAGCTGACCTGAGGCCAAGTCGACCGAGTCGAGGTAGGCTCACATTTGGTTGAGTTGGGGAAGACCCACAGTCAGTCCATTTGGGATAGAGCCAAGTACAATTAGGTCCAAGTCAACTTGATCCTATGATAGGTCAAGTCGAGTTGGGCCAAGACATTAAACCCACATCCGGTCGGGACTTTGTCAAACTAAGTTGGGTTGATCCCACGTTAAATCAAGCCAATTCAATCGAGACCTAGGTTGACCTAAGTTGAGACATACTGATATTCAACTGAGTTAGGTTAGGCTCAAGTTAAATTGAGTCTATTTAGAACCAGATTGACCCAATATGTCCCAAGCCAAGTTGGACAAAGTCCAGTTGGGTTTATGTTGGGCCAAGACATCGATCCTACATAGGGTTTGGACAATGTCAAGTTGTGTTGGATCAATCCCACATCAAGTTGAACCAAGTTGACTTGGCCCACTTTTAACCGAGTTGGGTTGGACCCAAGTCAGGCCAAGTCATGTTGAGTTGAGTTTGATTATGACCAAGTCATGTCGAGTCCAGTCGAAACTAGATCAAGTCGAGTCTAATCAGGTCCAGGTGAGATCAAGACGGATCGGACCAGATCAAGTCTTTATTAGACATAGACATCAAGTTTGGACCATATCAAGTTGAGTTGAGTTAATACCATATTTAGTGGATAAGATTGATCTCACATTGAATTTAATCTAATTAACAAAATGAATTTAATATATACTTGATTTAATTTAAATTGAATTGGAAAATCCAAATTGATTTCATGTAGTTAAATTGGATCTAGATTTTACATCCAAATCGTTTTATTATATTTAAATTTGATCTAAATTAGATTTGAAATTCCAATCCATAATCAACCCTACTTTTCCATCAAAACTCTACTAAATGTATATTAAAAGTTTCACATGAAGTATTAAATTAATGCAAAATATTTAAGGTTTGTAACATATTGGATAAAACTTATTCACATATTTTGTATTAATTTTATTCTTTACAAACTTTTAATAGAAATTATATAGTAGTTTTGATGGAAAAAATATCAAAAAATAATTTTCCATCTCTAAATGAAGAGTGCTATATAACTTTCATAAAAGTAAATAAAAGAGTAATAAAGTAAATTTATACTTAATTTATCATTTTATGCAAATAGCGAAGAATGATAATAACCTGCTCACGTAAACGTTTATTTACTTGGAGTAAGCACTTTTCCTGAAGTCAACCCAAAAACATGATAATTCTAATTAGTAAACACCTAAAACAGATTAATTAAAGAAAGATATGTGAGCAATCATAAAGATAACATTACCTCTTCTTTTAACTTCTCAATTCGCTCCTTGAACATTTCATTCTGAGCACACACGAAGTTCTTAAACGTTAGGAGTCTTTTTTTATACAACAAAAATAAAAAATAAAAATATATATATATATATATAAGGCATGTAAGGGATGAAACGTTAGAAGTCTTGGTTATTGATTAAGGGAGTTCATGGTAATTATACTAATTAGACTTATCAAAATCGATCATTATGTCATAAGAATGTTGTTTTGCGGTGTTAGATGCTTTGTACTTGTTATATTGAGAAATTGATTTAAGAGAAAAGTTATTTGATCAGAATTGTTCATGCTGCGCGACACAAAAAAAAACTTCAACTTTGATAGATATTTACCTTCAAAAAAATCGTTATTATAAATATTATTATTAATATTGTTGAATTTATTAATGAATAATGTTTTACGTTTAATTTTTTAAAAAAAATTTCAAATTTATTGGTAATTGCATCCATCAGTAAATCAATAATTTTATAGATATTTTTACGTTGATAAATTAATAATTTCTTGTAGTATTCCTTTTAACTTCTTGAATATAAGAGAAACAAATACAATAAAAAAATTTCAAATTTTGTAAATCTAGTTTGTCTCAAAACAACCTTTAATGCTTTTTTTTTTTCTCTTTTTCACCATTTTATTGTAGAATGTAAGACATAATAAGTTGTTGAATTTCAACTTCTTCATAAGATTTAACAAAAACATCATTTTTGTAGTCCTTTTATCTTTAAACCTTATTATTTTGCAACTTTTGCAACGTGAAACTGCTTTGATTTTCTACCAATGCTTTATGCTTTCAGAAAATACTAGCCAGCAACCTCAATCTAAATAAATAAATCCAAAAAAAATCTTGTATAAAAATCAATTAAATTATTATTTAAAGACAATCATGTCTAAGGTCCCCCAATATTTTTGTGAACCAACTATATTTACTTAACTGATCTCCATGTAGTTTAAAGAAATGGTTTTCTACCTAGCTTATCATATTGATGCAATCAACCATCTTATCTTTAAATACTATCACCATGTTTTTGCATATACAACAATCTAGATCTTATGCCATAATTTAACATTTTTGGTTGTGCTTTTGAAAGAATAATTTGCTCCTCCTCAGTTAGATTTAGAACATAACTTTTAAATCTCATTTTCACCTAAATGTGTCTTTTCATTTTTGTGTTTTTTTTATCAAACATCGAAAAGTCTCACCTTGTTACTTGTTGGATCGTTCTAGCTTTTTATTTTTCTATCTTTTGCTCTTCTTGACTTTGGTACGTTTTAAACTTTTCAAATGAAAAACACATTCTGTAGTTTTTTTTTTTTTATCAGCAAAAACCACTTTGTGTACTCTTTTTTTTCTCTCATTTTTCATCCTTACTCTTAAACTTGTAAATCATTAATCAATTCTCCTAAGGTGATGGTTGATATGTCTTTGGAGTCCTCTACTAATGGTATATTTGATTTGCCCTTTTAAGTTAAGCTAACCAGAATTTTCCACACTATTCGTTCATCACGACAATCAATCCTTCCCAAGAACATCCACTTCATATTCAATGCCATATCAACATATTTTTTAATTGGCAGTCTCCATGTTTTTCATCCCAAATTCTTTAACAAGTTAAACACTTGCATATCTTTGATTCTTTACCGACCAACATATTACTTTTTGAGGTGATCCCAAATCTTTTTAAAATATTTGAAAATTCATAATTCTTATAAAAATAAAAATAATTTTTTAAATAGGAAAAGGGAAATCTTTTTGCCATAGCGCTGTTTGTCTTTCTCATGTGATACTTCATGAGAATCACCCAGATTTTCAGACAATTCAAAAGTGTTGTAGTTTTCTTTTACTAGTTCCTATATATCCAGTACTTTTAAATAATTGATATTCTTATTACTCATACTCCTCACCAGCAAAAATTAGTGGTGGAACCATTGTATATGTATTTTCCTCTATTGATTTAGATCCCAAAAAGATAAAAGCTATATGTTGATTATTATTAATCAGGTATTATAAGTGCAGAAGCATAATTTTATTGATATGACACTAAAGGTATTAATAAAATATGACCACAACAGAAAAACAGAAAAAAATATCAGTCAATAAATTGAATGCCTTACAAATAGGATTAGAACACGTCTATCCTATCAATTAATATGAATTTTATTTAAAATAAACATTATAAAAAAATTATTAAATAAAAAAAAATTTAGAAACAGAAAATAATTAATTATTATGATTAAATTAAATTAAATACTATCTTATAAACTAAAAAAAATATTGATATTTAAAATAGTTTCTATTGTTAATAAATAGTTTATTAATAAAAAAATTATTAATATTTAATTAGTGACCAAGATTTTAAGTACCACTTTTATAATTTAATAATATAATTAATAGTTAAATATTAATTTAAAAATTATTTTTTATCAATAAAAAAAATTATATACTAATAATCTTTTTAATCTATAAGATAATATCTAATTCAATTAATATACTAATTAATTAACTTTTTTTTCTCGTTTTTATTTAATAATTTTTAGTGATATGAAATTGTAATATATTTTATAGTTTGTCAGTGAATTCCTATTATATCGTTATGGGATAAAAGGGATTGGGTAGAGTTTTGTTAAGAAATTTGTGGAACTGTTGGACTCCCGTAGAAGTGCTAACATTGTGACGTGATGTGATGTTGGACATGATGCCAACTTTGTAGAATTTACTTAAAAGGAAAAAAATTTCAGATCAGCGACTAACCATGTGTATTCTGTCAACAACACGATGAGGAGGACCTTTCTAGTTCGGTTTCTTTTTCTATACCAATGGTTTGGATTTCAAATTGTTCTTCAGTGACAAGTTCTTATAAGGTGTGGCGAATTTTATGGTATCTTTGATTTGGTCTAAGAGGTTGTTGGATAAGATTTTAGAAATGGGGCTTCTGATTAATCTTTTAGAAATGGTAGAATAAAAAGACAGGAAAATTGTGTGATTGAAGAGTACCTTTCTTGCCCTAATTTTTTCCAAGCTGCGTTCGAGCTGGTTCTCTACCTGTCGTAACTCGTCAATACTGCATGTATCCAATTCATCTCCCAAAAGCTTCCTACAAATATCCAAGAATCTCCATTGTTGTGTCAATTATGCGTTTCTCTCAATGCGAATCAGAATAAAACTAGTGAAGTGGGTTCCGAAAACCTTCTGGAATTGTCTAGCTGCTCGATTCTCTTTGCCATGCTCATATCACCGTCCTTCAGAATCTGCATGTAAACACAGACAAAGAATAAGCTATCATATTAAGTGTTCTGATGAACCAAATATTATTCTAGTGCTACTTTTCTTCTCTTCGTTTCGTTAAATATTTTTGGATTAAAAATAAAAAGCTAGAATAAGGTTAAATCCGCACTGGATAATCATACTCATGAGACAGTATAAAAGGATCGAGAGTCTAAATGAAAAAACATAAACATGATGGAAAAAAAATGAAAGGAGATAAAAATAGTCGTTGAGCACATTTTGAGATACAGGTAAAAAATTGGAGTTCTGAGATAAAATTTAAAAAATTATAATTCAAATTATCTATAGATTTTTTTATCAGAAAAAATTAAATAAATAAAATGAAATGTTTTAGGAATGTTATAATCTTTATACCTAATCCAAGCAACATCCACATTTTACCATAAACATTTCACCTGCTAAACTTTAGGTTTTTTCAACTAATTCTTTCAACAAAATAAACAGAAACAGAAAAGTAAACAGTTCAATATTATCAGAGACAGGCAAGCCTAAATTCTTAGGACAAAACAAAATAAAAAAACAATCAAAAGACTGATCCAAATTACAGTAAACAATATTGTAAATTGTGTTAATGTGCAATATTCCTCATTCATAAATCTATGAGGTCGGCCTTTGGCTAACTGCATTGCCAAAGCACACCGAACCATTCTTCCTTTCTTTCCCTCTGTTGTGTCTGAATTCTGCAATTTCTTGCACCAGTCCATACAGGCTTCACGTATTTCTTTTAATACATTGTCTACTATTTCTTTTCAACAGTATCAATAACTTAATTGACCACCATTTTAATTTTTGCACACAGAATAACAGGCGCACATAACGTAAGCCATATACAGAAAGTTTAAACAGGACTAGCTAAATTCAAATACAGAAGTCGTGTATGTGCAGGTTTGCGTGTGTGGAGATGATCCATTAACATGTAAAAGCTGAGAATTCAAATAATAAGTGAGGAAATATTATATCAGAAAAGCATGCAATAGTTGAAAACTATATAGTTAGACATGCATAAAATTTTTTATTCACAATTTAAGTCGTTATCATGCCAGACAGAAAAAAAAAAAAAAAAAAACTATAGGAGGCTAGTTACACAAACATCAAAAGCTGATTCCGAAAGATAGAATGTCCAAGTGCATTACTTGCTGCATTTGTCAGCAACCATATTCGCATCCATCTGTCGAAGTTTAGATCATTCATCACCGTATAAATTAAAATTCTCGAAGATTCATATCTGTTTTTAGGAAGTTAAAAAATGGGGAATCGATCCGTTTCTAGATATTGGCATGGAAAATCTTAGCATTAAACATTTATTCCTTCCCCTATATCAATTCTCCTTTAATAATATGTTTGTGTTGCTGAAAGTCTGGAGAAGGGGTCTTTCATTGTAGGAAATGATGATAATCATCTTAGAATTTGAAGTGATCATAATTTAACTATTTTTTAATTAATATAAATCTTTGATATTTTCTTATCCTAAGGAACGACAATAAATATGAAGCAAGATTTGCATAACTCAATAGTTGTAAATGATGTGATAATGATTATAAACTTAACAAAAACCATTATGATAAATTTTAATTTGTTCTAGAATTTAATATTAATTAGATCTATTTTAGTTTTACAAAAACTAGTTTATAAAATGAAAATTGTTGATTGTTTATATGCCATAGTTTCACTATATAAATTATTGATATAATCCACGATTTGATAAATGTCTCGAGCAATTGTCTATTTGAGCAGGGTATCAATACATTATGGAAAGAGGATTTGTTAAGTTAGCTTAGTCTTTTATATAGACTATTTTATTATATAGCTTAATTAAAACGGTGACCGATTTAGTAATTAAACAACTTTTTATACTATTTTACTAATTTCTAAAAGTGTATATATAACTTGAGCTAATTTGTCCCACTGTGTCTCATGATCGGTAAGGTATATCTCCTATTTTGGCCTTTTCTCTTTGAAACATAAGCATCACCTCTTTTAATCTTCTTTCGAGTGTTGAATTTGGAATTTACTCTAAGTTTGTCTTGGATATAAAAGAATTTGTTTAATGATATTTGCGCATATTATGTCCAATTTAATTTTATGAGAAGTATTAGGAATATGCTTTTCCAGATACACTCCTTTTTATTGATTGAAAATCATTATAAAATCAACAATGAACATGAAACCCACCAATTTTATAATTTTTAATCAATTCTTACTAATATGGTTTAGTTAAATTATGCAGAATAGGATTTGTTCCATATGCAGAATAATAATAATATATATTTTATTTTATCATGTTTCTTAATAGTATTTTACTTGTAAAAATGGTACACAGTCCCAAAAATATGATTGACATGCACTATATAAAATATTATACAAATATGTGTGTGTGCTTTCATATGTATGTGTATCAGTATGGAGAGCTAACCTGTGTATTTTCATGGATTCCGTTGTTGTTGACACAAAGGTCCTTGATTTTCCTTTGATAGCGTTCAACTGTTTTGTTTATACTGGAGCATCCCCAATAGACAAGAGCATTAAAAGTTTCTTAGGCACCTTTGATTTGATCCAACAGCATGACAGAATATTTGAGTATGAATACAAACTG
This sequence comes from Phaseolus lunatus, assembly GCA_013389735.1. Classification (NCBI taxonomy): domain Eukaryota; kingdom Viridiplantae; phylum Streptophyta; class Magnoliopsida; order Fabales; family Fabaceae; genus Phaseolus; species Phaseolus lunatus. The sequence continues at coordinate 38,318,951 of CM023859.1, forward strand.
AAGTCAAATAGATTTAATGTAAAATCTGCATATGATTTGCTACAAAATCCTTTATCCGGTATAGAGGAGGTAGTTATTCTTAAGTTATTATTACCTTCAGCAATGATGTTTGTCTGAAAATTATTTCATAAGAAAATAATAACCTTAGATAATCTTTTAAAAAAAAATGTTCAAATCGTTAGTTTCAACCGTGTTATGCGTATTAGTGGACAAGAATCCATTCGCCATTTATTTTTTATATGTCTCTTAGCTAAATAGATTTGAGACATGTGTGATAATGGGTTTGATCTTATCTTAGTACATTATAAGGACATTATTTTTTACTTTCAAGGTTACGAACATTTGGATTTAACTAGAAAACGCAATCAAATTTGCAAAATTATATGAATTGTTTCTAGATTATTTGGAATCATAAAAGTGATATAATTTTCAGAAATAAAATACCATATGATATCTAAATCTTTGCTTTGATTCATATAAAACTCTGGACTTGGTCACATTTAAGCCCCCAAAGCTATATTCTCATATTCAGATTGATATTTATCTCTAATAATATACATCAACTCTTTGTGATTTCTTTTGTTTGAATGTGATATGTGGTAACTTGAATTAGGCTATCAAGCTTAGATGTTGTGTCTTTTGCAGATTCAACACCTATTCTGTTTGATGGCATGATAACTATTGCTTTGGAAGAAAGCTTTTTGGCTAGAAAGCGGATGCTCTCGAACATTAGTGTTCAATCATGAGAAATAATTTTGTAACGTGATTAATAGATGGGAATCTTATATATGTAAGCAAGTAGGTTTTATGTAATGGCTTGGATATTTTAATTATGTTTAACAGGGTTGTTCGACTACTAGTAGTTAGTAAGGCTTGGTCAGATTTTTTTTCAGAGTTTAATGTCATTTTTTAAGTAGTTTATGTTTTTGTTTTATATAAAAGTTATGACACATCTTAGAGGGTCTCATATTTATTAATTTTTATTGTTCATAAAAAAAGTGAACTTAATTTGCTGTATCACATTCGAGAAGAAAATAGCTTTTATCGATACTATTTGTGTATGAATAATTTGCTGAACAGAACTATTATGGTGAGTAAATGTAGGAGGAGAGCAGGTCTACATGCAGATTTGCGCATGAGGGTTTCAGACAGCAAGAGGTGTAGACAAGTAGGTTCTAAATGTATACAAACATATTGTCATCTTGCAATCTTCAACATCCAACAGGTAGCTAAGGATCAAGCAGGCAGGTGTATGCAGTGAAGTTCTTGGGATTGTTTCAAATGCAGATGTAGCAGAGAAAAGGTGTGTTAGAAAGAGATCAGTGAGGGAGTCTTGCAGAGAAGACTTATGAAGCTTGTTTTCATGATGATAAAAATGCGCGTCGAATGATATGGGTACATTATTACATGTGTTTAGATTTAGAATTTAGAGGCAAGTTTTGGTGTACTGATATATATATATATATATATATATATATATATATATATATATATATATATATATATATATATATATATATATATATAAATAATATAATAGGTTTTTTTTTTAGTAAATACTTGGACACCTCTCGTGTCTTCATATTTACGTCTCTCTTTCCTGATAAAATGATATTATTCGGATAATAATTACCTTCATAGTTACTGAAACTTGAGGATTAAGGTAAATTTTGGCCTGACAATGACAAAGAATGTCTGTCCTCGTTTAAAACAATTTAATTGTTAACGTACTTCAAAAAGTTGCATTTAAAAGGAGACACCACAATAGGATAGATAATCATAAAACTATAGGAGATACTTATTATTTTTTATATTTTGAAGATTAAGTATATAGAATTTGAGAACTATAGCTTACACTTAAATTGAATTACATGTAGATATATATTAAATTCAAGTATTTTTACTTAAAAGTGGCATAATTTTAATTTATGTTACGCGCTCCATTAAAAAAACTAAAAGGAGTATTTCTTTTACATTTACTTGTTAAATTTTATTTTACTTTTTAGTCTTTAATTTTCTAAATTTGATCTCTCTTAATTATTTGTTAATATTATCTATCATTTCTTATTATTTTAACAATGCAGTTTTTAATCCATTTATTAACTTGACATCTACTTTTTATAATGAAGTTTTATTACACATATGAGAGGTATGTTTTAGACACGATACACATAGCTGATAATTTGTAATTTGGCATATTAACAAAAATACAAACATACATAACATTAGAGTAGAGTGTGCAGTGTTAATATAAATAGCTAACATCCATGTTAGCATTTTTGTTAGATATCGAATGTTAAAGTAGAGAATTGACCGAAATTACCTTACTAAAAAAACAGTTTGGAATCAAATTCACCAAATTACTATGTTAAAGAAACTAAAAGTGGAATTTTTTTTATTGTTATTTTAATATAAAAGTTTTCTTCAACTAAATATGCATGTAGCTTTTAAAATCTTGCATGCCTCTGCTTTGGTAAATGATCTTCTAGTCCTAGCAAAGCTAAAAGAATTGCATTAGTTGTTAGACTCTTAATTTTTTTGTGAATCATTGATTTATCCCCAGATGGATATAAACTTCACATAACAAAATTTCAATTAATATATATATATATATATATATATATATATAATGCATCTTACATTTATCGTTAGTTCTTTCCCTATTAGCTAGTATGATATATTAGATTATTAACACAAACTTTAAATGTTTAAATTGCTATTTCTAAAATTTCCATTATAAATATATAAACTCATATACATAACTTCCCTCATTCATACAAGTTTTTTTACATAAAAGTTGTGATTGTTTTTTCTGATTAAAGGGATTATAGCAACATGCATAAACTCATCAATATAGTATAAACTTTAAAAAAACAGAGATAGAAAAAGGGAGGAAGTACTACTTTCCAATCATGTATCTAAAACAAACATTAGAATATGGAAGGAGTTTTTAGCATTTTTTTAGAATAGGTGGCTTAAGATGCTTTATGAATTGACCATAGTTCAGACATCACACAAATAATATAATTACAGTTATGATATAACACAGGACAATGCCTTGGGTTGTACCAAGTTCCTCCAACCCAATGTCGTGGGTTTCTGTAACCACAGTTCACACTTAAACAATAATTTGAGAGACACAAAAGGGAAGGAAAAATCAAATTAGTGGCAGAAAAAGGTTTTGAATGGATAAAGCTAATAGTATTTGGTAATTGGTTGATCAAAATAAACTAGACTATGCAATTAATACACGCGAGCAACAAAGATAACTTTTAACCAATAGGTGATACTCATGCATGCCAAAGAAAAGAGAGAAACAAATCTTTTTGAAAAAGAGAAACATATTTTAAGTAAATCAAGGCATAGCTCTTATTTTTATGTTTATCTTATTTTAAGATTCCAACATGGTAGTATCATAATCAAACCTGTCTGCTTAAACAACTACTTGTTCTGAAACAAATACTACATGTTTTCTTTTTAATTGTTTATTCATTTAAGGTATTTCATATGCATCTTAAAACTTATTAATCCCATGAATTTTTATAATAGATATTTTTATTAAATATCCTTATATAATGATGTAATGTGTAGTTATACAACTCAGACATTTAAGTGAGATATTTATAGATAAGAATGTTTTAAAAATGATTTTTTGGTAAATAACAAATATTTCTTTAGTGTTGATAGCTGTGCTTGCAAGCATGAGAATATAATTGTATTACAAATTATAAAGAATTAAAGTAAATAAATACTACTTGAATGTTAGTGTTTTTTTTTTTTGGGCAATAAGTACTACTTGAATGTTAGTATCTTTAATGTAAATTAAAAGAACACATATTTAGAATCATATTCTTTAGATTTTTTATACAAAAAATAAATAATTACGTATTTTTAAGGGTATTGCTAAGCTATGTACAAGGTAAATGATTTTTTTTTGTTGGAATAATTGCAGTGTATAATATATTTCTTGTTGAAATGAAATCCTTATCATTTTATATGATTTTGCTTATAATTTTATATAAAAGTATCATTACTAAATAAAAAGGTGAAGATGAATGAATGAATGAAATAAAAAGGTATATTTTATCATTTTTTTTTAATTTTTTTTTAATAATACTTTTTTCATGTGATGACAGATAATTGTTATTGTTTGAAATGTCAGCCTAATTGAGATATCAGGTTACAAAAGGTGAAAATTAAAACAAATTATGAATAAAATCCTAATTCCTAATAAGATGAATGGAAATGTAAAGAGTTTAAGAAAAAATAATAATAATAGAAAACTGAGAACTAAAATCAGCAATAATTAAAATTGAAATATCACTCAAATATACACCATTTTAAAATTCCGATTCATTAAAAGCAGCTATTAAAGATATCCTACGTGTAGGTGCTGATAAAAAAAAAACCTATGCATAAGTCAGTAATACGCTTTTTCTAATTATAAATATAAATCTACTTTTTTTTATCTTTGTTTTATAATCTGTTACTTAATATTTTCATGTAAAACTAAAAAATATAATATTTTTTCCATTTTGAAATATAAGACATTGATAACTATCTACACTCCTTAAAAAAATATTTAGTTAGTTGACAGCATTAGTTTGTCTGTAACTATAATATTTTTTTATAAATTTATTCTTAAATAATTATTGTACATAAAAATTTAATGAAGTTTATATTTTAAAAACTAAACTATTTCATTCTTCAACTTTATAAAAAGGAAAAGGTGACCATTTATTCCATTTATTGTATATCAACTAGAAAAATTAAAGATATTTTGGTAAAAAATATTAATATAATAATATTTTAAAACATTATTGTAAAAATTAAAACAAAAACTTATAATTAGAGACAAAAAAGGGTACTTTCTTATACAATAATTATAATATTTTATTTTAATTTTTAACATTTGTATCATAATTAACATACATAAATTATTTCAAAACTATGTAAAAAAGTAAGAATATAATTTAAAAAGGAGTAATTAATATATAAAGGTGCTCAGTCAAGTTTTCTAAAATTAATTAGTCACCGGTAAAGTAAGTGAATAATAAAACTAATATGATATAAAAAAAAAAGAGATAAATAAAAATATTTGCTTAGTAATCTCACTGTTGAAAAAAAAATGAGAGAGTATGTTGTTAATTTATTATATTTTTTAATTTATTATGAAATCGATAAATGTGATCATTTTTATTTTTAGTAAATTACATATTGATTTATTTACTTATTAACAATGTAAATCACATTCATAATGAAAAGAAAAACAAAAACCAGGTTTAATGCAATTAAATACGAAAATAATAACGATCCAATCCTATAAGTATTATTTGAAATAAAAAAATAAATTTATGGTATTATTTATTAAAATTGATAAACTTACGTATTTCTATATTTTTAATAAATTAACTATTTTTTACATAAAAAAACGGAGAAAGTACAATTTAGCCGAGTCATAAAATAAACTTCGTTATTTTGTTTATTGTTTAGTAATCTATGCACAATACAACTATTTTTGACGATGAAACAAGGGATTATGCTAACATGTGAGTCACATTGTGTTAGTTGATTTCTTTTATTAAGGTTAATGAGATTTAGCCAAATAAATATGTATTAACTCTTTTTTAGAACCAAAAGTTTTGATGGAGTTAGAAATTATCTTCTCAAAGTGTTAAATCATGTATTCTATACACAATGTTTTCTCTCAGCTCCATTTACATAAGATAAAAATGCAATTAATTTCTTTATAACAAAGATTTCATTTTATATAAATAAATTTATTAGACTATTTGCATGAACATGACTACACGTGTTTAAATTTTTTAATTTAAAATATAATAAATAACAGTATTTGAATATATATTACATAAAAATGATGAATTACGTTGTGTTACAAAGGACTAAATATTTTTCCTAAAAATGTGTCTAAAAGATACCATTACGCTGTATTAATAATAAATATTTATTATAACGAAATTTAGCCACTGTAATGGAATATGCTTGGCAGAGTGTTATATCAAACATAAATTAAATATTGTTACGCTTTGTAGTCCTTCTTGTTTTAAGCAATCAATTGCATGTTTAAGTATAAAGAGTGATGGGTATATGAACATCACTCATTTACTATAAATACCCTGCTAAAATTTACTATTTCAACTCTTTTTTTCTTATTTTGTTATATATATTTATTACACATATTTTTTTAATTCAAATTAATTTGTGGTAAAGGACAACTTATCTTCAATTAACTGTGTCTTTTAGGGGAAAGTGCACCGAAATAACTTTTGAAAAAAAAGAAAAACTGACACGAGTAAGCTACATATATCTAGACCTTTAATTAAGGTTAATAATAGACTATTCCTTTCAATTTACCTTTCTTGATGCACCTTGAAGCCTTTGACAATCAGTGAATCTCGTCTTCTTCCATCTTATAGTAAGAATTCTTATTCTTATTTAGAAAAGACATGTTTGGACGAATTTGTAAATAAGCTGTTTTAAGATAGAAAAATCCCTTCCCTTTGAGTCACCAGACGCAGACCATATGCAGTGTGTATATATATAAAAACCATCGATTATCTTCTTTAGCTTATTTCTTATCCAGCTTCACAATTGACACTCGATGATGAATTTTTCTCTAATATTATATTCCTTAAGCCAGCAAGCCTTTGAAAGGATCCATTAAAATCAATCTTAATTATAAACATCAAATAACACTGACAAGGGGCTGAGTTCCATGGTACCAGCCCAGCAAACTAGGGTCAGGAAATGGTTTTATCTTTATTGCTTCAAATTAATCTAAGTACGATCGACATTAATCAAGTACTTAAACAAGTAATCAATCAAGTAACCAAGTTTGCGAGTAAAGTACCTTGAAGTTGAACTGGAGAACTCGTAAAGCCTCCCTCTGGTGGAGAAGATGATGAGAGCGACTTCAGCATCGCACAGCACCGAAAGCTCAAAGGCCTTCTTAAGCAAGCCGTTCCTTCTCTTGGAGAAGGTGACTTGCCTACTGGTTTCGTTTTCGATGCGCTTCATCTGAGTTTTCCCCCTCACCATTTTTCCCGTTTTGCCTATTTGTCTGGACAGAGGTATTTTTGGTGAAGAGGTGAATGAAGCAAAGGGAAAAGGAGATCTGGATAACCAAGGAATACATTACAAGTGGTGTTTCCAAAAATAGAAATCAAACCTGACAAAAGTTTAATGTGGAAGCCAACAATGGAATCTTTTGTGCCCCTGAGTAATGAAGGAAGTGTTTGCAGGCACGGTAACAGAAACCCTAGCACTGGTTGGAGAGAGAAATAGGGGCTCCAGTCACTGATTGATTGATTTGATGGATTGGTGGTTCACCTATTGACCTAGCTTCCTCTTTGGTTTTTGCTTCAGTATAATATATATTATTATGCTATCTCTAACAGTAATAATAATAATAATATAATATAATATAATATAATAGTGGAGTATATATCTCAACGCAAATATTGTAGCGAGATAAATAAAGGTGGTGAAACTCAGATGGGAGGAGCGCCTAGAAAAGAAGCTAATCCTAATTTTTCTTTTTTGGGTAAAGCCCGATAAAAAAGGAAATTGGGCCTTTCCCAAATTGAGAAAAGTGGGAATAAATGCTCCCAATGGCACGTGAACCCACACTTGTTTAGACGGGCCATTTCTTAAAAGAATGACGCTTGTGTTGGAGGCACAAAGCCCTCTCTGCCATCGTTTATTATCCTCACACGTGTCCCTCCACACCGACAACCATGCTTGGATTGGATGGGATGGAAAAGAGAGCGCAAATGTTCCCATCTAAACAGCAAACAAACTTGTCGGCTCCCACTTGCCAGTTATTTTCGGACAAACAGGGACGAAGAACTGCAACTGCAATGCCAAAAATAAACTACCACTTCCCTATTTTAACCTATTTTTTTATTATTAGTTTATTCTTTTTACAGTCTCATTAATTTAGTAAAAATAAAACCTCATTTAATCTTATTAATCTATATTAAATTTTAAGAAAATTATAATACCTAAAATATTGAGGATTGATTAAGGAAAGAAAGGAAAGAAAAGTAGCTCCCTTTTCATTTGGTGGAAGGAAGGAGAAAAGGAAGACAAAAAAAAGTAGGTTTTGATGGATCTCATTACAATTTTATGTTCAGACTCTTTCTCTTTTCATGCCATTATAGTAGTATTATTGTTTACATCACATTTTATTTTACATTTTCTTTTCTTTTCCTTTTTATACAACATTACAATAAATTAATAACTAAAAACTGATTTAAAAAGAAAAACATTCTCTCACTATATAGTGAATAGTTTTCACTACATTAAATTTATATTTTAATTTAACCTCTAATGATTTTAGTGAATAGTTTTTTAGATTTATAGATCAATAATAATTTCTAAAAACATTGGTTCTGGTGATATAAGTGAAATTAAAAAATTATATTTTTTTACCAAATAACTTTAAATAAATATTTTCATTTTCTATTTTTGTAACTTCTAAATTTGAGCTAGTGTTACTCTTTTGCCAAGTTAGAATTTATTTATAAAATAATTAAGTAATAAATGTTTTAAAAACTTATATTTTATAATATTTATTTTTCAATTTTCTTGAAACTTTAGTTTAGTTAAATATAATGTTAATTTAATCATTAAAGAGGAGTGAGTTAATATTTTAGTTTTAGTCTGTGTTTTTCAGCTTCTTTCTATATTTTTCCCCTCTGAACTAAGCAAAAAATGAAAATGATGTTGCACCTTCCCCTTCTTTTTAACCAGTATATAGATAGGCATATTTTGACATGACAAGATGTGAGAGTAAGAAAAGTGGTTTGAGTAGACTTTTAGCACTGTTTAGCAATTAAAAGAGTGGCCCCATAAGGCCATAAGCAATGCTGTATTAAAAGAGGTGCTTTAGAACACAGAACCCAAGCTTTTCACTACTTCTCCAAATTCACTTTTTCATGCATCTCATAAAAATGTCTATAATCCTTTGTTTGGTTCAAAAATAATTTCATTGGTATATGATGCTCCAAATTGTACACAGCAACAGATATACTGAGAGAGAGAAAAGCAGTTGATCTGAAATGTTTACAAACTTTATTCCACACCACGTTGATTTGGGTTTTCTAACCAAGCAGCTTAGATTGAAGGGATTTTTATAAATACGAGACAACAATAAACAATTACCACTAACCTCTTACGACAATTCAGGAGTGTACGTATGTAAAAAAATAAGATTTTCCTATTCTACCGTTTTTTAGTCTTGGGAGGAGTGTCGGTGCCTGTCATTCAACAAAATCCTAAAGAAAAAATACATTTATTTTCTATTGTAACTTTTTAAGTATTACCTCCATTTCAAATGTATTTCTCTTTAAACACAATTCAAATATTGGTTTTAAAGAATCTTTTCTAGAAAAAAATGATATTATTCAAACTAGATCATTCAGTCTAATTAGAAATAAGGGTTTCTAGTATTACCCTGTACTGTCTACAACTACAATCTGTTATTAAAAAATGTGGGATAGACTTATTAATCTAGTCTGCTGACCCATTTTTATTCATCTTTCATAACTCGCAGTTTGCACAAATCAATAGTGGGGGAAGTGGGTTGGTCTGCTGGCCCACATAATTTTTTTTTTTTAAATTATATCTCATTCACTCATTATTACCATGTAACCTTTTATTTTATTTTAAAAAATTAAATTTAATGTACTAAAAAATGAATGTTTTATTTTAATCATTTAAAGGAGTTGGTAATAAGAGTGAATATATAAGAAAAAACTATGATAAGATACTCTAATATATTTACATACATATATAGAAAAAAAAATATACGCAAATAAATGTTTTTAATTATTTTAATCAAGTCTTCTAACAATCTTCATACTTAAATTTATATTTTTATTTTAATTAAATGAATTGAAACATTAATAAAATTTTAATTTTTCAGTAATAAGAATAAGTTTTTTTATAATTAATAAAATTTAATTTAAAAAATATATATATTTTTCTTATGCGGCCTGGCCCATAAACCTGCAAGTTGTCTCTTATGCAAGGTAGGTCAAACGCGGACGGATCAACCCGCATTATCATCCCTACTAGTTAAAAATATCAATTCTCAATATTTAGAAATAATAGTTTTTAGTTGAGTTGTTCTGATTTTTCTTTATTATTATTATATATGCCTTTTTTATGATTTACATATTTTACCTAATATTTTTAATATTAAATATTAATTTATCCACAAATTTCCAATTTTTAACTATTATAATAATATGAAAAATAATAATAAAATTGTTATATTAAATATTTATTATTATTTAAAATTATTTTCATATCAACTTTATTACTAGAAAAACTAATTAGACCCAACTTATGATACCACATAATTCTCTTAGGTTTTCCATTAAAGATGACATAGAAGAGCATTCTAAAATAAACTAACCCTTTTAAAATGTCTTCCGGGAGATAACTACATTAGCTTCTGAATAAATTATTGTAAACCCATCATTTGAAGGTACCCTTGGAGATCAATAGAGAAGATATAGTAATCTGTCCGTACTGGTTATTTCCTTCTTTGGAAGCCCCCAATTGTAACCAAAAGTAACAACACTCTTGAATCTAAAGCGTTCAAGTTCTCTTTCTTATTTTTATAGTGTAGAGATTTATTTATAAATTTATAAACACTTAATATTTACTATTTTTAAAGGTAATGGATCTTGAGTGTAGGGCTACATTTTCACATTACTCTAGTGGGAATTATTATATTAAGGTAGATGCTTTTTTGGAAAAAAGTCAATTTGTTCGAACAATTAAAATCATAGATAATTCATAATTGTTATAACTTAAAATTCACTTTACCTTGTATTTCAACACATCCACCACCTTCATCGGATTCCAATTAATTTGTCTAGAACATGAGTTAAAAAAATCCTAATAATACATTTTTTTATAAAATCGCTCAAGTCAACGTCTTTATAAGAGTTTATGACAAAAGCTTTCAAATTTATTTATATATAATAATAGTTTAAAGTCTATTTATAAAAAAAAAATACAATTTAGATTTGAAGGTGTTACACTAATTTTTACTTAAGGAGTTTGAACGGTAATAAACCGTTCACGTAGGTAGGTCCATAAGCACAAAAAGAAATGTTAAGTCCCATATTTTGTTAAGGGATTTTTAAGCCACTTTCTGCCAATAGCTCTAGGATCTTATTCACTTGGGCCAAGTACGTTTCTGGCTTTCGCATTTGGGCCGGGTCAGTCAGGTTCAATGTCCATATCTTTAAGCACATTCTGCACCTCATAGTTTGAAGGTACACCACCGTGGAGTGGTGAAAAGATAAAAACACCATGCTTAAGATTTATAAAATATATTTCAAAATGCATTTATAGATCCATAAATATTTTGAATTCCAATCTGAAACGCATTAATATATTATGAAGTGTATTTTATAATGTATTTTTAAATCTATAAACATATTTTAGATTATACCATCTATAATGTATTTTTTATTTATATTTCACAATACACTTTTCAAAATATAAAATTTATATTTTAAATTGTATAATTCTAGATACATTTTTATTTTTTATTTTCATATTACACATTTTAAAATGTAAATTTTTATTTCTAAATGTATAATTCAAAATTATAAAATAAAAATATTAATGTTTAATATTTTAAATTATATAATTTAAAATGTTTTTAAATTATACAATCTAGAACTGAAAATAAACATCCTATATTCAAAGGGTATATTTTAAAATATATTTAGGCATATTCTTAAGCTACCAGCTCTGCTGATAAAATTGTATAAAATTATCCCCCCTTAATGAGTGATTTTCAGTTTTAGCTCTGGATATGTGATTGCATTGGAAGGAGTTCTTTTTATTATTTCTGATAATCTTACACTGTTTAAACAGAACTATTTTGTGGTATCTTTTACTTATACGATTTTTATACATTTTATATGTATACATTTATAAAATATAGTTATATGAATTTTTGTAAGTCCATATAAAATGATGAAAACCTTACTAAAACACTTTCCTCTAAAAATAAGTAAACACAAATGGAAAGAAGAAATGGGTTATTTTTTATATGTTTTTTTTTTCCATTTCACTCTTATTATCAAATTTCATACTTATGCGTTATATTTATCTTCATTTTTTTTTTTCTCAAATCAAACTTCCTCAAAATCCACCAACTTCTACTGTATTACTTTTTCTTTTCTTTTTTCTATTCCTTCTATGATATTTTTCCCCTCATGCCAAATATACCCTTCAGAAGTCATGGAAATAAAGTGAAAACTTAAACTTTTTAGATTGAGTGGAAAGAATGTTAACAAATATTTTGCACCGATGTTTAGTTTAAGAAACTATTATTTTTAGTTTTACTTATAATTAATATTATTTCATTCTTAATTTATTTCTTCTAAAGTTTATATGACAAAAGGCAGGTAAAAGTAAAATGATTTTTTTTTTTCTGTTATAAAAAAAATATATTATAAAAAAATTATTGCATTAAACACCACCATAAGTTTTCATGAATGAATCATCATATGAAATTCAATATTTTAAAATCAGTTGTTACAATACTCATAGAAAACACGTTCATGTTGTTAATTGAGAAACTACTGAAAGATTATTATACTAATCTCACCTATAAATAGTTTATGATTTCATTGATTCACATGATTTCTTATTTTCTCGTAAAAATTACATTGTACTAACGAGAGAATGTATGGAACGGAGTTTACAGATAAAAGAATACGGAATAGAGTTTGATAACAATGATACAATAGATATATGGTTCCGCTTTTAAAATATGTACTTAAATTTATTATATGAATTAAAGTTATAAATTTCTTAGCAACAAAATAAGGAGAATTTTGTATACCCAAACAAAAAAGGATTTTATGATCCTTAAATGGCAGAGGTTTCTTTTAAATTCTCTTGATGTAAAAACACGAAACTTATGTTAATACATTAGTTTCTGAAAACAATTATTTGCAAAATCTACACATAATAAAGCAAAAAATATTAAAAGGGATCAATAATATTTACTAATCAGATAAAATTGGTTTCTGATATCAAATATAAGAAAAATTATTATAAAAATAGCATAGTCTGTACAAGCTAGAACACCACATTGAAATATTACTTGCTGAAAACACATTAAAAAGTACTGGGAATAATCTACGCATTGCATTATTATTTGAAATGGAGAAACTAAATCTATCTTCACCTAATAACACATTTTGTAGGTCATCAATGAGAGAAATTAAAAAGTGGGTAATTAAAAATCATGCTAATAAAGAAAATTTTAACCATATTAATTATTTAAATTTTAGACAATCTCACCTTGCGAGTTAGTAGTTAGTTCTGCTCTATTTCTAACATGAATGATATATTGTATGTACAAAACTCATTCTCAAACTATCACCATATTTACGAACTTAAATTGCATATACAATATTAAATGTCTTTTTTGAAAACTAAACTTCACAATTAAATACAACTTACAAAATTTTATAGTTTTCTTTTAAATTACATAACCTCGTATTAGATGATGCAAAATTTATTAAATAAACACGTGTTAAAAATATACAATTAAATTAATACTTAATAATTATATTTATATATCAACATTTCGTGCATGATATTATATATTTATTAATAGTTCAACAACAATTTAATGATATTATATATTTATTAATAGTTCAACAACGGTTTAATTGCATGTAACATCACAAATTCAATAAATCTCTCAAATAATTTTAATATTATATTTAGAAATATGTTTAAGCATAATTCTCATAAATTTAGAGGTGACAAAGTGAGGTGGGTCATGCAGGTCGGTCCGCGGCCCGTTAGTTAAAAATGCGGGACGGACTCAGATTTTCAACCCGCTAACCCGCTTTAGCCCGTCCCGCATAACCCGCAGCCTGCGCAGGCTAACAGCGAGGCGGGGCAGGCTGGCCCGCTAGCCCGCAAAAAAAAAAAATTGTATGTTGACTTGAGTTAGGCTTGGTAGTGACAACTTGGACAAGAAAAAAAATTAATGTTTTTGAATTAACTATGTTAATTGTAGTGATGTTTATGTTTAATATTTTTGAATTAGCTATTTTTAATGTTTTTGAAATGGAAGAATATTGATATTTGATTTTTATCTTAATTGAATTAATGATGTTTGATTATGTTTGAAATGGAAGAAAAAAATATTAATATTTGATAGTAACAAATATATAAGTTCAATTTAACAATTTTTTAAGAGCTAAAAGTTAAAAATATTTTTTTTTTAAATTTTTTTTCTTTTAAAAAAAAAAAAAGCAAATGCGAGCTAGCCCGCAAACCCGCGAGTTGGCCTTATGCGGTGCGGGACAAAGAATCCAATCCACATTCTTTCTGTGGGACGGGGCAATCTGGCCCGTATTTTGCGGGCCAAGTGCGGGGCGGGCCTATGCGGGACAGGGCGGGCCGGCCCGCTTTGCCACCCCTACACAAATTGATTTATCAGGTGATGATTATCCCTACTTATATACTGTAAATTGATCTTATTTTTAATTGATATAAGATGTCCAACACACTACTTCATGAACATATCACGAGATTGAATATTTATAAATAATTTAATAGTAACTCAATAATAAATGAGATGACAAATTCAATAAACTTTATTACAACAAATTTTAATATCATATTAAAAAGTAAATTTTATTTTATTTTATACTCACAAAATCTGCTTATAGAAGTAAAGTTTACTATCGCTTATATATAGTATAAAAATTAACTGTACAGTATAAATTAACTGTATTTTTAGTTGACCTCATATTTCCATCATGTATAAGACTGTTTAACATAGCAATAGTTAAATATACTTATTAACTCTAACATATATAAGATTTTTTTAACTTAATAACAATAGTTAAATAAACTTACTAAGTATTTCAATATTTTTTTAAAAATTATGGCAATCTCCAAATACTAAGAAGGGAATGGAAAATTAGGTACAAAAATAAATAAATAGAAGATGATGAAAAATTGAAAAGCATAGCTCCACCAGAAAGTGAGACGAAACACCGACAGTTCAACCATCTTAAAACTATCAAACTACATATCATTATCTTCTTTAATTAGTGGTGTGCACTGCAACATCCTCTGCGGTTAAGATTTCATTTCTTTTTTGTACATTTTGTTGAGTATATTGGTTGGAACTGGAACTATTGGTGGGTGACCAAGTTTAAAATATTTTTATATTATCTCTGTATTTAATTTTGGTGCAACTAACGATCAATCAATAAATTAAGTGATCACCAAGTTTGTCCTCAATTAATTCATAGCTCACCCATAATAAACATGCTTGATGCTAAACCTAATCTCTAGAGTTTATTCATTAATCTCTTTCCAACCACAATCGTCTACATTTAAATCTCCCCCACTTCATAGTTGGTAATAGTTAATAACTATAACCTAAAAATACTGTACTATACCAACTTTTCTTTCATTTTTTAGCCATCTAGTCTCACATATATACTCATTAATTAAATAGGTTAATTATATATAAATTAAGTTCTCATAAAATGCATGCATTAGTTAAAAAAAGGTTTAGATCGTCAAAATATTTTTATTTGATTTATATTAAACCAAATTCACCCACTTCTCTTTTGATAGAAAACTAGTTACGGCTTAGTCAAAAAAGAAATATCACACCACATCAACAAACTGATTGCCAAACATTTCTATCTAAAAATTTTACAAATTTAGCCGTATGGAAATAAAGATTTATTCCATTAAAAAATTCATGTTGATTAAAAATTTAATTAAATTATAATATATAAATAGAATAAAGTCATTTCTAAATTGGTTTTATGAGATTTGATTAAATATAAACTTATTTATTAAAATATATTTTAAAATTCTGTTTTAAAAAACTATATTGGAAGTCTTATATTTACTAGTGATATCATAAAATCATAACAATAATATATATACATGAACATATGAATACTATAATATTCGATATATCATGTTTGCATTATGTGATTATTTATTTAAAATTCTTATATATATATATGTATATATATTATTAACCATTAATTTTAAATCCTAATATAATATTTAGTTAAAATATCTCACATATATAATATAATCATGTATTTTTTACTTTATAATTCCGAACTATAAAGCAAATATAATGTCAGTGTATTTTTTTTTTGAAAAATCTTAGAGAGTAGGAGCTCATGATATATTCCAATTTGAAACACTCTTAAAATTTACTGTTAGATTCTATAAACTTGAAGAATTATAAAGTTAAATTTAAGAGTGACTATATTAAATGATATGTTTTAAATGTTGTATTTATGTTTGAAAGATTTAATAATGATTTTTTATTTCAGTAGTATAAATTTATTTATTACTGATTATTGATTTTACGCATAGTTTATATTAATACATGTATAAATATATGTATCTATGACTAAAATTATTATTATTATTATTATTATTATTATTATTATTATTATTATTTTCATTATTATTATTCATACGGATATTCTACGAGATAGGTATAATATATTTTTTCAAATGCAAGTACTATAATGTTGTACCGAAACATTATCAGTTGTCATCATGTCATGATTAGCTTCTGATGGCTTCTTATTATATAAAAAAAATCTTCAAGTAATCAATAGAAAAATTATATTAAATACTAATAATTTAACATTCAAAAAAGTTATGCATGTACGTTTATTCCCGTGTGTGATCCATAACTTTAACATGGTACACGTGGAATCATATTATATAATGCTTCGAGCCACGCGTGTTTGACATGAATAAGTGACTAAGGTTGATAACTAACCTGGTACATTTGGATTGTTTAATTTTAGTATATAATAAATAATAATTTTTAAATACTAAAATAATACTATATTTACTTAGATCTGATATATTAATTATAGAAAAGAAGTAAGCAATTAATTATAATTGCATAAGTTTTAAAATAGAATACTAAATAACAATTACATAAATAATTAATTATATAGAAAAAGCAATTATATATAAATAAAATTTCATCACAACTATATTATTTTTATATTTTGTTTTGTCCAACTCTTTCCTCGTTATTCCTTAAAGTGCAAGTCACTTACATGTATAAAAATATTTTGATTGATGAAATGTTGTTAATGAATTAAATTGGAGAATTTAGTTGAAATTAAATTTGCTATGATTATGTATATGCATGTATAAACTTAAGAGCATGATTATGATTGGTTGTTGAATTCTTCCATTTGCTTAATAACCTTAAGGTGATTTTGTGAGACTTTTCCGATCAAAGTTTATTGAATCATATTGGTGAAGTGTAAAATATTATGTTATGTTTTTTACTTATTCTAACTTTAAAAGGGTTTATATCAAAGAGATTTTTCTATGTTGGTGGATGGGAAAGGTATTTCTTGAGACATCCTTAGGGGTTGTTGACCTTTTGAATGTTCAAATTAGTTATTTTAGTTAAATCATGATAAACTTATTTGAAATCATTTTATTTTGTTTTTTTTTTTTATGTTTTGTTGTTTGGTTTGTTTGAATGTAATCATAACAACTGAGACTATGATAATATTTTTTTTGTAAAGGTGAGAGTTGATGTTAGCAAACACTTTGTGATTGTTGAAGACCATATTTTAATGTATACAAAGTTTATGTGTACAGGTTTTAATGATTTTCAAATTTGTTAGGAGTTATGTATATACATAATTTGTTTTTTAATAATGAAATTAGGACATTCATAAAATATCTTCCGTTTATTTTATTAATTCTTTATTGATAAAAAATATTAACTTAATATTTATTTTTGATAATGACTTGTGATGATTGAATTATAAATGTATATGGTTGAAATTAGGTACATACTAAACTATAATTCTTTTAGAATATGATTATATATTATTATTATTAAAAATAATATATATATATATATATATTAATTATTGTCTTTATTTTTAATAACTTGTCTTTTTATAACTTTTTATAAAAAAATTAAATAAATAAAACAGAATATTTTATGGATAACCTTTATAAAAAAAATTAGATAAAGATTTTACAATATCAAATACAAAGGCTATATGCTTTTCAACCAAAACTTTGAACAAAAGATTGTAATTTAATGCCCAGCATAAGCCAGAAAAGCATAATCATAAATCTGCCAGATAGTGCATAGGCACTTATCCTTTTATATAGAATCCTATTCTAATTGTATTTGGTACATGTGAAATCAATTAAGTATGTGCTTAGTGAATGTAACACTCTTTATATTTTGAGAAACTAAATTAAAATTTTAATTCTTTCAAAAGATTAATTACTGTTGATTTCCATGAGTGACAAAAATGATTATTTTTTCAAAAAATTACTTAAAATTATATTTCGTGGTTTATAAATTCGACTTTGAAAAATTTTAATGAAAAAAAACAAAATACACATTTTAAATGCGTAAGTGTAGAATCCACCCGTCTTAGATACATTGAGAAAAAAAATAAAGATGAAGGAAAGAACAAAATTGAAACAGAAACAGTGAGTATAGAGGAAATTTTTTCAGAAATATAACTTTTTTAAATTATAAAAATACATCTCTTCCGACTTATTTATCAAATTAGACTATTTTACTTGAGGGACTTTTTATATAAAATTCCGACATTTGATATAAAAACATGTAATTTTATACTGTATTTATATGAAAACGTTTTTTAATATGTTATTTAATTAAGAATAAATTGCATATATTGATAATATAAGTTTTATGAAGAGAAATATAAAAATGAATTTTTTTCTATAAAATAATATTATTTTTAAAAATATTGACTTGATTAAACTCTGGTTGGTGATAAAGTAGAGTCGTCGACAATCCACACTAAGATCTCATGTTGCTTCTTTTTTATGATAACTACAACTTCTACATAAAAACCAATGTTTTGAGAGGATGAAGTGAGAGGGTGAAGTGCAACTCGTAGTATGAGATAACTATGAATGAAGTTGAGAGAGTGTGATCATTAAAATGTGATGAATTTGTTTTTTTTTATCAGTAATCAATAAATAAAATAAAATAAGATACTTTAGAGGTATCATAACCTTTGTACAAAAAATATTCAAGGTCAATCTGTTCAACATTTGACCTATTAACATTCTTCAAACTTTACAGACCACCAAATCAATCATCAAATGAAAATAATGGTAAGTCATATCAAAAGAAATCAGCATCTACTCTATCAGATCCTTATAACTAATTTTTAATCAAAATAATACACTCAAAATATCTCCTTATACATTAAAATTACTCACTTTTCATTTGTCAAAACTTCTCACGAAGAAAAACTCTAATTTAGTAAATAAAGTGAAGATATATTTATTTTTGTAATTTAAAAAAAGTTTATTTTAGAAAAAAGAATTCAAGACAAAGATACAACTTGATCGTCTTCTACTCCTAGTTAGCTTCCACCCTTTTCCTTTTATAGTAATTATTGATGGCACATTATATATTGTTCTTCAATTATGAACATTTACATTGTATTTGTATCTCAAGTTGTACTGTAACTTAGGAAAGAAATGCTAAGAAATAGTGTTCACTTATGCTAATGAGAAAGGAAATGCGACCAATTCGGATTTGTAACTATTTTCGCTTTTCACCTTCCATTGCTGTTGATATGAAAAGAATGAAAAGCCAACATGATATTGTTAAGATTATCCTCTTATCCTACCTTTTACAACTTTTACTGCAAATTAAAGTGAAAATTTTCATAATCATGATAATAGAGATTTTACATGCAGAAGATGGTTTGTGTTTACAATAATTTTAGTTAATCTCAAACATAAATTGTATGAATAAAACTACAACAAATAATATATTTGAAAAAGCAGCATAATCTATTATGCCTTTTAAATATGTTGAAGAAAGTTGTTATGTTATATGACATAAGCAATTATTTTATGATTATGATTATGTTAGATAACATAATAAAACATTGATAAGATTAAAGTAATAATAATAATAATAATAATATTCTTAAATAATAACAATTTTATATAACAATATAAATAAAAATTAGTAATAATAGAAATATTAAATGAAAATAATAATAAATAATAATATAAATAAATTTATGTGATAATAATATTAATAATAAAATATAAAATATAATTGTGACAATAATTACATGAAAAATAATAAATAATAATATAAATAAATTTATATAATAAATAATAATATTAATCATGGAATAATAATAATACTATATAATAATAATAAATATTATTATTTATTGTATTTATAACAATACTAATTTTTTTATACAATAACAACAATAAATAATAATATTATCACAATAAAAAAATAATACAAAACAATAATATTAATAAAATTAAAATTTAATATTTAATTATTTGTAATAGTCAAGATAATTTTAGTCATTTTATAAATATATTATTTTTAAAAAAATTTTATATCATCAAATTATATACAAACCTTTATGAATTTTCTCTAAATTTCTAATATTTTTCTCTTGATAAAAAGTCTTACTTCCAATTCTTTTTTTTTTCTTTTCTTTTCTAATCCTTAAATCCACGTCTTACTCTAAACACACTCAAGTTCACTATTGAAACTTTATGGTAACATTTTTATTTTACTCCATCTTTATATTTAATCTGTTTAGAACAAGTTAGGATGGCCAAATCACATCAAATTTGCGGATTATTATATATAGTTCATTGCATATTTAGGGGTTGGCCTTCACAAATTATAGAAAGTTACCATAAAATCATAGATACATTTTTCATCCCAGATTCAACTATCTCATAAAAAATATTAAAAATAAATAAAGAAACATATTACTAAAAAATATTAAAATAAAACATAAAAATAAATTATAAATTTTATATATAATTTTAATAAAATAATAGATAAATACAAATTAGTCATATTTAACCTATAAATAATTATATGTAGAAAAATTAAAAAGAATTTACACAAGGTGCAACTCAAGATAAATTTGGTGGAAATATTCTTAAAACTACATATTGGTCCACACTATAGACTGTGAGATGGATATATACATATTGATAAATTAAAGTGTTCAATCATATACACATGACTGGTATGTTATCTTGTTCAAACTTAAGATAAATTCAATTGACAAAAGATTTTTTTTCAAATTTCATCTAACAAAAATTCCAACAAAGTTATTAAATAAAAATTAATTTTAAAAATCAAAATAACTAGTTACTATATTAACTAAATTAAATATCATTTTATAAATTAAAAAAATTATTAATATTTAAAATAACTTTATTATTAATAAAAATTATAAAATAATTTTTAAATTAATATATAATTATTAGCTATTCAAATTCAAATTCAAATTATTAATTATTTTATATTAATATTTAATTATTAGCTTCTAACTATTTTATAATTTTCTATTAATAATAAAAATCATTTAAATATCAATAATTTTATAATCTCTAAAATAATATATAATTTTATCAATAAAATAATTAATTTTTTTTTTTAAATTATATGTTTTATTTAATAAAAAAAATTAATAAAATATGTGAATTATACTGTTATGTCATATAAAATAAAGTTTGGTATTTTATTACATTTTCATAACAATGTTAACTTATTTGATATTTTGTATGTCATATTTGTTTTACTTAAATTTAATCATTTAATTTAATCTATATTTTTTTAAATAAAAAAAATCTGTTAGACAAATCTTAAGGAAACATGTATATAATAAGAAAACGAAAAAAAAAACTTATCTATAAATTAAAATTAATATATTAAAAATATTTTTTTTAACAAACAACATTCTAAAAAAAAAGTTAGTTTATAAATTAATTTAAGTATGAATAATCTGTTAAATCTATGAGAAGATTTATTTAATTTGTGTAAGTGTTTTGGAAGAAAAATGTAAATGAAATATAAAAATGAAGAATAAAGTATGTAAAATAAGATTTTTACCGCCAGTGGTGTCTGATCTCTTACGCAAACAATTCCTTTTCATTGTTTTTTCTTCCTTGGGTTTTGGTGTATACAAACTCCGTTGTTCACGTCTGAGAGGGTTATAAAAAGAGCGAGAAGGAGAGATTGGAATTTCCAGGTGTCAGTGCTTCCATCTTAGCTCACCCTCTCTCAGACATTAACATCATTACCATTACCATACATAGAGTGGTCCTCAACACAATAATCTCTGCCTCTCTCTCTGTTTCCCTAATCCCTATTTTGGCCCCCTTCTCTTCCCTTAATCACTCACACCTCCCCGTGCAGACCAGATGCAAGAAGCAGGATTGGGAATGAATATGTTGAGCGCAGAAGTCTCAGCCGCCGCCGACCACCACCACCGTCAAGTTAAGGCGGAGATAGCCACCCACCCACTTTGCGAACAGCTTCTCGCTGCACACGTCTCATGCCTCCGCGTCGCCACACCCATCGACCAATTGCCCCTCATCGACGCTCAGTTATCACACTTCAACAATCTCCTCCGCTCTTACGCCTCACACTATTCCCATTCCCATGACCGACAAGAACTCGACAACTTCATGGTACATCTTTTTTTCACTTCCCACCCCTCCCTACGAGGCTTTTACCTCTGATGTTTTTTACTTATTATTTTAAGACATTCAAAGAGTTAAGTCTGGTAACTGTTTCAATACATTTGATGATGATTATTTATAAATTAATTAATTAGTGCAGACACAATATTTGATTGTGTTATGCGCGTTGAAAGAGCAGCTTCAGCAACATGTGAGGGTGCATGCCGTGGAGGCTGTGATGGCCTGCCGTGACATTGAAAGCACCTTGCAAGCTCTGACAGGTACTCATCACTCTCCTCTTCAATTTAATTTATTCGTTTTCCGATTCCGTTGGCTTTAAAGGAGATAACTTGATTTAGGTATAATAACAGCAGCATGATGCTGCTGTATTAGTT
This sequence comes from Phaseolus lunatus, assembly GCA_013389735.1. NCBI lineage: Eukaryota > Viridiplantae > Streptophyta > Magnoliopsida > Fabales > Fabaceae > Phaseolus > Phaseolus lunatus. The sequence goes on from CM023859.1 coordinate 38,341,927, forward strand.
AATTAATTAAAAGGAAATAAAAAATGGTTTGGTATGGTATGATTTGAGAGAAAGGAAAGATGCATTGTGATCTGGGTATTTTACGTTAAGGGAAGTGGTTGTGTAGAGAAGTATACGCCAAATAAGAATAGGAATAGAGGTGGGTTAGTTTGGTGGAGGGTGGTAGTCTCGCCCACCGTGCCATTCCCAACAGCCTAACACAACTAAAAAGTAATAATACAAAATACTAATTAAAAACCTTATTTTATAATTCATTTCAAGCCTCCAAATAATGTATATTAATTTTTTTTTCTTTAACAATTTACATATTTATTTTTATCCATTCTTTCTTTCATATAAAAGTTAGCAAATAATCTTTGTTGTATATATATATATATATCTATATATATATATATAATTTTTTTCCATCCATACAAATAATATATTTTTTATTCTTTTTTTTTTTTACTTTGATTGTTCTTAGTCATTCTTTTTTTACTTTTACTCCAAACTTTCGTAATTGAATTCTTAAATACTTTCGAAGTCAATGTCTAAATGAAATATGTAAAACGTGTATTGCTTGTATTTATTATTATTATTGTTATTTTTTATTTATAAATAATAAATATATTAAAAATATTCTTCTTCCTGCTTTTAAATTATTCATAACTTCGTAATAGGTATACGTTTAAGAATAGTTATATTGATATCTCTTATGTTGTCTTTTAATGAAGATTTATTAAGTACTTGTGGTGAAAGATGAGGTTTGTAAAAAATTTAAGGAAAATTTAAATTTCTTAAACTATGGAAATATTCCCACGGCTTATGATAAAATTTCAAATTATAAAAAAAAAAAAAATTAAATTCTTTATTGTGCCTCTTCTTTCTCTCATATTTCTTTATTGTATCGTAATTGTCTCTCATTTTCTCCACTTGCTTTATTTTCTTTCTGTTTTTTTCTCCCTACCTCCTCTCACTCCTTTTTTTCATCTCTTTCTTTTCCTCATCCATTTTTCTTATCTATATCAATATTTGTGAAAAATGGGTTAATATTTATATTTTTAATTGCTAAATATTATCTAAAATAAAAATGAGCTAATATTTATTTTCAAATTTTAATATTACAACTTTTAATTTTTGAAATATATTTAGAAAATAAATTTACACATATAATAAAAATCAAATTTCTTATATAAATTAAAAATTTAATAAATATGAATTGATTTACCTAAACATAACATTAAGAGAATGAAGAAAAATTAAACAAAGAAATAACGTCTGACAAGCATTTCAAATTTTCTAAAATTTTAAAATTAACTTTTAGGTTTTGTGTGATTGTATAGACTTTATGTGTTTTTAGCATCTACAACCGTCCCTTATAAGGAAATACAATAATATTTTTTAAAAGAGTTAGTATAGTATCGTAGAGTGTCAATTATTTTGCTCGATAAGTTTTTGTATATTAACAAAGATTAAATACAGGTTTCCATTATACTAATCGTCCTTAAGGGTTTCAGAGTGTCCAATCACTACGTTAATCCATTCTATTCAATGTAATATAAGAGTTTGTGTAATTTATTGAAATTTCAACACGTTATACCTTGCAACATGAAACTATATAATAAGTTACTGTATGTATACATAAATAGAAGAAAAGAATTAAGAACTGAATTTAAGTATATTAATTTTATATTGAAGGTTTTAAACTAATTTTGAAGAACGTCATCCTCCAAAGGATCTAACTGTCCACGACAAGTGTAATTTGAAATTTAATAGTGGTAGTTGCATAGGAATGTGTGGCCAACCATTCTGAAAACTTTGTATTTGATAAGGTGGTAGTTGTAGGCGAGCATCTTAATAGTGTATGCGCTAGGAAGGATAGAAACGGAAAAAAAAAAAGGAAGTCAATAATAAGGAAAAAAAATATAAGAGAAAATGAGAAGATGATCGAGTCAGGACATGTAGGAGAGGAGTAGAATGAAAATTATTGTAAAGCACAAAAAAATATAGATAAAAATAATGCACACATCCTTCATTTTCAATATAATATTATATATACGTTACTCACATATCTCATTTTCACTTCACAGAATACGACAACAACTTACAATTATATATACAAATTTTGGAATGTAGAATAATTTGTAATGCTCATTGTCTTTTCCAAAACTCATATTGAGTGTATTTCTCACAAAGATTAACACCTAACTCATTTATCATTTGTTATGAATTTTACTAGTAAGTATTCGCACATATTATTAAAATCATTTTATAGTATATAATTAAGTGGAAACTTCATCTTATAAGTCGATTTTATAAGGTTGAGTTAGGCTTAAAGTCTACTTCTTAACATGGTATCATAGTCATTTAGAGTCTATTATAGTAAGATTTATTAGACTTATTATGCCACCCGCTGTTGGACCGCTATTGGATCACCCACAATATATAGTTTTGGCGTGAGGGGGGTGTGCTAGATATCCCACATCAAATAGAAATAAGACTATATTTCATAATATATAAGTGAGTGCAAACCTCACATTATAAGTCGATTTTATAAGGTTGAGTTAGACCTAAAATCCACTTCTTTATATGATATCAAGAGTCATTTAGAACATATCCTAACGAGGTTTGTTGAGCTTATCAAGTCACCTTTTATCGGACTGCTATCGACCACTCACAATGTATAGTCTAACACACGATTTGACAACCTCGACGTAAGGGTGTTGAAGATTTCACATCAATTAAAAATAAAGACATTTCATAGTATATAAGTGGGTACAAACCTCACCTTATTAGTCTATTTTATAAAGTTGAATTAGACCTAAAGTTTACTTCTTAATATGTATGAATTTTTTTGTCATCCCTACTATAGAGACACAAGTTTTACAAACAATATTGGGAAAAAAAATCAACTAGAACTAATACTATATTTAAAAATACTCCAAAACAATAATTAGACTCTAGATATTTGTTATATTCGTATATTTAAACTTTTATAACAATAATTTGATTTTCCCACAATTTTACATGTATATAATCATATTTCTAACGTATAAATTTATTCAACCACTATACATTTTATCCCTCTAAATTACTATTATAATGAAATATATACTATAATTAAGTCTCTTAACCTAAACTATTTCTATACACTTTCAAAAACTCAAGCACACAATCAGGACTCTCAAAGTTTGAATCTATACATTGACAACGCCTCCACTTAATCAAGATCCAAATGAAATTGAAAGAGAAGTTAAATAAAAAATAGAAAATAAATTTGATCTCCTAATTACTACCTGTACATGAATATAATTTGGCAGCAGAGCAACTCACTTATCAATCTCTATTCTTAAAAAATTTATATAATATAATGATAGAGAGATGAAATTTATAATGAAATAAAGAATTATACCTGTTGCTAGACTTTTTATTATTTATTCATTATAAAATTACAAAGAAAATTTTAGCTCGTACAATTATATGTCAAAAATATTTTGGTTAATTTTTTTCATAAAGGATAATAATAATAATTATTATTATTTGTTATTAATATTAATTATAATTATGTATTATTTTCTCTATTACTAATAGTATTAATTTTTTTCTTATTTTTTATTTATTTTTCTTAATATTATCAATTTTACTTATTTATTATGGATATTAATTTGACTATTTATTAATTATATTTTTTCAGTGTTAATATTATTTATTTATTTTTGTATTCATATTATTTTTATTACATATGAAACGTGGAACCTTTAGTGTGTGTTTGGATTGATGAGGAGATGTGTGAGAATTTGAGGAAGTGGATGTGTGAGGATGTGAAAAGAAAGTGCGAAGAAAGTGAGAGTGTTTGGATTGAGGTATGTTAGATGGATGTGTGAGGAAAATTTATGGGAGTTTGTGAATAATGTGATGGTTGTGAGGGAATTTTAATTTTTTTTTTAAATTGTTAAATATTACTTTACAAATTTATCCTTGTCGATTAAAAATTTGTAATAATGAAATGAGTTATTTTTGTTTAAAAATAAACAACTTTCACATATAATAGATTTAAAAATTAAAATTAAAAAATATATATATATTAAATATAAATAGATATAATTTAAAAATTATAATTAGAAAAAAAATGTATTCAACAAATTAAATAAAAACAAAACTTCAAATAATTTATCAAATATTAAACCTGCATTATAAAATTAGAAAATAAATTAGATCTTATATAAATAAAAAATAAGATTTTTTATTATTAAAAACCCTATAATAATGAAAAATAAAAAAAAATACTAAAAAATAATATAACTTAATTAACAATAGAAAATAATTTCATAAAAAACTATTATAAAAAAAAATACTAACTCATAAACATAATAATTATAAAAAAATATATTAATATAAACACAACAACAAACTAAATAAAAAGAGAACTTCAAATAATTTCTTAAAATATTAAATATATATATATATATATATATATATATATATAAAATTAGAAAATAAATCACATCGTATATAAATAAATAAAAAAATACTATTTTTTAATATTAAAAATTTTGGTAGAAGAATGAGGGTAAATTCAGAAATAACACATGCTGGCTTTCCCTCTACATCTATTTATTTTGAGGGGAGAAGATATTTACTATTCACAGGTATATCCTCTCCTCCTTTTTTTTGCAAAACCCTAGATCCAAACCACTGATATCCTCTTACTTCTTTTCTTGTAAACCGTACATCCATCTAAGCAAATAAGCAAAGAGAGTCTTATAATCTATTGCTAGATACCTCCATAATTAATTAGAAAGTCTAACTTTGTATTTTGTAAAGAAAGATATACAATAAAATTGTTTATGTTCCATTATTCTGCACAATTTTATTATGTTGCTCGAAAAACATTTCATGCGAGTTCCACTTCTTTTCAAACAAAAATTCTCTACATTTCCTTTTCTATATAAGAACAAATATTTTTCCACTTCTACCCTTCTTCCGTCCTCATGTAGATTCGTTCCCACCACGGTTCCATCCTTGCCAGCATCCTACCAAACATCCTTTAAATTAATAGGTAGTTAATGAAGTTTGTTTAATATAAAGATAGAAATAAAGAAAATGATGTGAAATTGTATAGTTGTTTGTTAATTTGATTCCGCTTTCATATATATATGTCCTTCTAGTTGAATGTTATTATACCAGTTGTGTACGTTTTTCTTTTCAACTCCTGAAATAGACATGCCTCATCCGCCAAGGGGAGCACTCATAATAATACTTATTTAAAGTCTGAGTTATATAATCTTTTGTTATATTAAGACTCTTCTAAAGAGTGGTGCAATGTGTGGTGTTTACCACCAAGCCACTTGGATCTAGTCCTTTAGTATTGATATTAGTTACACATCAATTTAATGATGATATACAAGTAAGATGTATGTTTGTGCTCAAATCTAGTTAATAAAACAAAAAATGAAACACCTTTTTTCCCTCCAAAGTTATAATAATCAGATTCACCATTTGTAATTCAGGAGTGAGTTTGGGAGAAGGATCAGGTGCAACAATGTCAGATGACGAAGAGGATTTTCAAATGGATGGGTCTTTAGATCAGTCAAGCGCTGACGGGCACGACATGATGGGATTTGGTCCATTGCTTCAAACAGAATCTGAAAGGTCCCTCATGGAAAGAGTTCGTCAGGAGCTTAAGATTGAGCTGAAGCAGGTCATTCTTAGAACTCAATGATCAATGTGCATGCTATTCGTGCAACTGTGTCATTCTCAATTTCCTTTTCCCTCCTTAAGTGGGTTTGAATCACAAACCAGATTTAATATCTGCAGGGGTTTAAGTCAAGAATTGAAGATGTTCGGGAGGAAATATTAAGGAAACGGAGAGCTGGGAAATTGCCTGGTGACACGACATCGGTTTTAAAGGCATGGTGGCAGCAACATGCTAAGTGGCCCTACCCAACTGTAAGTAAAGAATAAACCATCTTCTGCTTGAGCAATTGGGTATTAATCATTGTGTAAGCCAATTAACTAATTTCTGTCTCTTTACCTTTCATCAATCTTCGTATTATGTCTTTTGGTGATACCAAAACTAGACTAGTAAGGTTTATTATTGCTTGTATACATTACATGTATATTCACGAAAACATATTTAGTGTAACTTAACAATAAAGATTTATCCTACTATGTGAAGTCTGCTAGTGGATAAAGTTGCTCGAACTCATTTGACATTGTACTTGAATTATATAAAAACATTAGTTCTAAGTAACAACTTAATATTAGCAAAATATGTCGTGAGTGATTCATGTTCAGTATATCTACGAGTTTGTTTGTTGTCGATGACCTAACACAACCCTTCTCTTTTAACCGGGCTTAGGACTGGATATGAAACCATTGTCGGTGTTGTTTTTCAAAGTTAACAACAGTGCTAAATTACGCTGTGAACAATCAATGCTCTTGATATCCAGCTAAATAGATAGTGTGACTTAAGTATGATGGATACTATACCCCTTGCTGAATTAGATGTTGCTAAATTTGTAATTCTTTCAGGAAGATGACAAGGCAAAGCTTGTGGAGGAGACAGGGTTGCAACTGAAGCAAATCAATAATTGGTTCATCAACCAAAGGAAACGTAATTGGCACAGCAACTCTCAATCGGTGACCTCTCTGAAGTCCAAGCGCAAGAGGTAGAGAGATTTAGTTTCTCCCTGATTCGAAGATATAGCAACATTTGTATATGTATCCGGAGTTTTAATTACTTTATGCTGATTGCTGACAGGGATTATTCTCACTAAGGATTCCAGACTGGTGCAGTAGATCATAGGTGAAGCGCTATAACATAAGATGGCTTACAAAACTGATGGTTTGTAAATTCCTGGACTATAAAATGAAAACAATTTTCTTCTTGCTGTGTGTTGCCTCCATTTCAAGTGTTTCTTATTTGTAAACTGTGTGCTATTATTTGACTGGCTGAGGAAAAAATATTAATATTGTTTTTAGCTGGTGAAAATATTTCCTACACTTGATATGTTTGCATGTATTGTTGTGTAAGTTGTGTTGTACCAACATCTCCATTCTTTGAAGGAGATAACTAAAATTTGTGGTGAGTGAGGATGCAAGCTTTTCAAAACGCTTGTGCTCTTTGGGTAGGATTACTTCTGCAGAACAACAAAGGGAATCTTAAGGACGAATCCGCTAATGAAATCAAGGCTTTTTTGTTTCCCCTGTCAGTTGTTAGATGAGATACTGATGCTTACAAGATGACATGAATGCCTAGACAACCAATTAACCATTGTTAAAGTTTTAGAGAGAAATAAGGATAAGACAGGGCGAAAAAAAACGACATTGAGAATTTAAAGAAGGAATATTCTGCTGTTATCCTTTACGTTTTTAAAATTCGGGAAATTGTCAATCAAGTGAAAGTAAAACTTGATAGAAATGAAGACTACTTTTACAAGTTTTACCCAGAAAATTTGATCCTCTTTAGCTCTTCGTGACAGATGTTAAAGAACAATCTCCTATGGTACACAAGATCCAAAACTAACAAGAGGTGCAAAGACAAACAAGATAGGAATAAAGTGGTAATCTATAACTATTATTCAGTGCTTGGACCCAAAATTAAACTCCAAAAAACAAACTGCTTTGTCGGCAATGTTTTGTTATGTATGGTTAATTTTATGACGGTAATTCTGGTGGCGTAACAACTGTGGTTTGTCGGTGGAGAGAACAGAGGTCCGCGGTTCTGAAGTTTCTGTTTCGTGTTTTATGTCCTAAATGTTTGGTGCGTATATTTTATTGCTGCTATTACAAAAACATGTTTAATGATTCTTTCTCATTTTGATGCATTCGGTAAAAGAAGATAAGAAAGTGAGAGATATGTATAAAATAACGTGTAGTTTTAGCAGTACGCGAGCATAATAATTATGTATTATCTTTTACCAAATTTTATTTTTAATTTTAAAAGGTATAAAACGTATATTTTATATTTATTTAAATCAGTCAAATATTGTGTGTTTTCTATTGTATAGTGGAAAGTATTTATACACATAAGCTCTATTTATTCTTTTTATCATCAAGCAAGACACGTAAGACTTTGATTTGAAGATTAATTATTCTAGAAATTGATTAAATTATAATAAGACTTTGATTTGAAGATTTCCACAACACAATACATCTACCAAAAACTAACACGTATTAGAATCTACCACCAAAAATTATGATACTTACGTAGCTTAATAATTTTAATGTTAAATACACATCACATCTCACACATATCAGTTTACACTGAGGATTCTTATAACAAAACAAATTATGACATAACTATCTCTACATATTGCTAAATCATATTAATAATTTAATTATATAATTCAATTCAAATAATAATACTAATCTAATATAAGATTAATATAATATTTTAAATCATTCATATAATTAATAAAACAGATTAAAACTATATATAACAAAGTGATTTAAACTATATATAAGTAAATAAAAAAATATAAGTCTTTCTATAAATTGAGTTTTTTACTTTGTATATGCATTGAATTTTTTAATTATCTATCATTATAAATTTACAATTTTTCTTCATCATTAAATTTAATTTCAATATTTTTCTTCAAAAAATATCAACGTAGTTACTGTAACTAGAATATAAGGTTTGTATTTGAATATACTTATTTCATGTATTTTTAGTCATATATATATATATATATATATATATATATATATATATATATATATATATATATATATATATATATATATATATATATATATGAACCGATTCATAATATGTGTATACGACTATAATTTAGTTAACTTCTAACTCTAATTTTTTTCTTTCTTTGCTTTTACTATTATTTCATCAAAACTTTCACTATCTCATGTCATGAAATTATTTATCCTTTATTTTAGTGGAAAAATCAAGCTAATGGATTAAAATCGTAACTCATACAGTCTAAAAAAAATGGGTTAAATTAACAATTCCACTGAGTCAATATTGTTTTACCACCCACAATTACAAGTTTGCACCTTATCCACCCATTGCACACTTTTTTTTTTTGTTTTCTCAAATAAATTATACAACGATAATTCATAATTCTAAAATTCATATAAAATTAATAAATTGAAAACGTTCAAAATAAGTTTTAAGATAATAAAGGTAATTAATCTTTACAAAATAAACTACTTAATAACAATTAACTAATTAATATTTTATAAATTATTAATAACTGAATATATTCTTCTCTTATTTTGCAAATATAATTGACTAGATATATGACAACTAAATTCAAATGTATAATTTGATCTCAACTAGACCGTGTTAAGGGAATTTCGCTTTGTTGAATCCCTACCACTAAACTTGCTTTTGTAATTTACACTATTTTTTTATAGCTAATTCTTTTTATAACTAACAAATATAATTCATGTTATAACTAAAAAACAGACACTATAATAATTAAATAATAAATTTAAAATAAATAATTTATTAAAACACAAACATATGGGGAAATTCCTTGTGGATATGGAAATAGGGGTATGCCTGCAGAAAAGTAAAAAATAAAATTAAACTGAATATACAAACTGAATATATATATTCAATTAAAAATATGAGTATTCTTTGTTGCAAATGAAAAAGAAACAATGATTAAAGCATAAAAGAAAGAAAAGTAGAGAAAAAAATAATAAAAAAAACTCTTATTTACTTGTATCTTGGAGAGTAAAATACATGGTGTATATATAAGAAAAAGACTAAAACCTAGCTGAAACATAAAAGAAAATTTGGACCCAAAAACAAACAAAAAAGCAAAGGTCACATAAAGTTTTTCTTCTATGTGTTAGTAGTACTGTGATAGAGAATAAAGGAGTACACCGGTGCAACTGGCAATGACTAGATACGTTTATTCTTCCATTTGACCCTCTCGTCTGAGAAAAAATTGAGATGATAAATACTTAACAAACACAAAACAGCAAAACAACATTGAAATAAAACATCAACGTGATAAGGTATTTACAATCATGATAGTGATGACCAGTGAAAAAACTAGCGCCTCTAAGTAGGGCAGTTCACTTGGGAACCTGGGAGCCACGAGCGCGAAAACCCATCGTAACAATGTTGCCATTACTCGCCTTGACTCTTCACTCTTTTCTGTTTTAGCTATAAGAATTGGTAAAAAATGAAAATGCTTATATAGCTCCAAAACACGTGATACGTACTTCATCATTTTCTGTTTTCCTGACATCATTTTCTGTTTTCCTTATCATCATAAGACTCATCATGTAAACATGTGGTACATATTTTCTGTTTTCCCTCACATCATTTTTTGTTTTCCTCATCATCATATCATGATAGCACTCATCATGTAAATGTGGTACATATTTTCTGTCCCTCACATCATTTTCTGTTTTCCTCATCATAACACTCATCATTTTACATATATAAATAAAGTCTCTGATAAAAAAATAAAATTATATATATATATATATAAATCAAGATATTACAAAAGAGTTATATTATCCTTCAATTCCAATAGTTATGAAATTAAACATTGGTAATGATGGAAATATTATAATTAATACCAAAGCCGCTTGCAGCTAAGAACATTATAGATCTAGACTAATCTTCACTCCTTACAAGAAAGAATTTTTTAAGATTAAGTTAGAATACATATAGCATATTCACTTTTAGAGGTATTACACTCAATGAAGATGAATATTTCTTCCTTGAAGTGGTGATTAATAGAGTACACGTAATCACAATGGAGAAAAAGAGGTTCAGATGAATTCTAATTGCAAATGAAAAAGAAACCATGGCTAAAGCGTAAAAGAGAGAAAGACAGAGAAAAAAAATATAAAAGAAACTCTTATTCACTTGTATCTTGAGAGTAAAATACATGTTGTATATGTAAGAAAAAGAATTAAGATCTAGCTGAAACAAAAAAGGAAAGTTGGGCAAAAAAAAAAAACCCAATAATTTAAAATAGAAAAACTAAATATGTTAACAATATAATCCAATACACTATAGAGTGGACAACAAAATACACACATAAAGCAAAGCTCACAGAAAGTTTTTCTTCTATGTGTACTGTGATAGAGAATAAAGGATCAAATACGTATAGGAGTATCTAGTTGCAACAAACAATGACCATATACGTATTATTCTTCCATTAGATCCTCTCGTCTGAGAAAAAATTGAGATGATAAATACTTAAAAAATATGAAACAGCATTGCAATAAAACATCATCTACAATCATGATAATGATGACCAGCGAAAGAACGAGCACCTCTAAGTAGGACAGTTCGCTTGGGAACCTGGGAGCCACGAGCACAAAAACCCTATCGTACTAGTGTCCCCATTGCTCGCCTTGACTCTTCACTCTTTTCTGTTTTAGCCATAAGAATTGGTAAAAAGTGAAAATGCTTATATAGCTCCAAAACAATACTTCATCATTTTCTGTTTTCCTCATCATCATATCATCATAGCACTCATCATGTAAACACGCTGTACCTATTTTCTGTTTTCCGCATCATCATAGCACTCATTATTTTACATATATAAATCAAGTTACTGATAAAATATATATATATATATATATATATATATATATATATATATATATAAATCAAGAGATTACAAAAGAGTTATATTATCATTCAATTCATATAGTTATGAAATTAAACATTGGTAATGATTGAAATATTATAATTAATATCGAAGCAGCTTGCAGCTAAGAACATTATAGATCTAGACTAATCTTCACTCCTTCTAAGACAGAATTTTTTAAGATTAAGTTGGAATACATATAGTATATTCACTTTTAGAGTATTACAGTCAATAAAGATGAATATTCCTTGCTTGAAGTGGTGATTAATGGAGCGCACGTAATCGCAATGAAGAAAAAGAGGTTCTGATGAACCCTAATTGCAAAATAAACAATGACTAAAGCGTGAAAGAGAGAAAGAAAGAGAAAAGAAAATATAAAAGAAACTCTTATTTACTTGTATCTTTGAGAGTAAAACACATGGTGTATATATAAGAAAAAAACTAAGACCTAGCTGAAATAGAAAAGAAAAGTTGGGCCAAAAAACAAATAAAACCCAATAACTTAAAATAGAAAAACTAAATATGTTAAAAATATACTCCAATACACTAGAGTAGATAACAAAATGCACACATAAAGCAAAGTTCATAGAAAGTTTTTCTTCTATGTTTTGATAGTACTGTTGTGATAGAGAATAAAGGAGTACACCGGTACAACCAGCAATGACCAGATACGTATTATTCTTCCGTTTGATCCTCTCGTTTGAGACAAAATTGAGATGATAAATACTTAAAAAACACAAAACAGCATTGAAATAAAACATCATCGTATTTACAATCATGATAGTGATGACCAGCGAAAGAACGAGCACCTCTACGCATGGCAGTTCGCTTGGGAACCTGGGATCCACGAGCACGAAAACCTCATCGTACCAGTGTCGCCATTGCTTGCCTTGACTCTTCACTCTTTTTTGTTTTAGCTATAAGAATTGGTAAAAAGTGAAAATGCTTATATAGCTCCAAAACATTGCGTACTTCATCATTTTCTGTTTTCCTGACATCATTTTATGTTTTCCTCATCATCATAGCACTCATCATTTTACATATATAAAGCTAGTTACTGATAACAAAATAATATATATATATATATATATATATATATATATATAAATCAAGATATTACAAAAGAGTTATATTATCATTCAATTCTAATAGTTCTGAAATTAAACATTGATAATGATTGAAATATTATAATTAATACCAAAGCAGCTTGCAGCTAAGAACATTATAGATCTAGACTAATCTTCACTCCTTGCAAGAAAGAATTTTTTAATATTTAGTTGGAATACATATAGCATATTCACTTTTAGGGGTATTACCGTCAATGAAGATAAATATAAATATTCCTTACTTGAAGTGGTGATTAATGGAGCACACGTAATCGCAATGGAGAAAAAGAGATTCCGATGAACCCTAATTGCAAATGAAAAAGAAACAATGAATAAAGTGTAAAAGAGAGAAAGGTAGAAGAATATTCAAATGAAAAAAAAAACATGTACGAAAACACTATACATTCCTTTACAATATTCATATGTGAATTACTCTACCCTCTAATTGGAAACAGAATCTGAATCCGGCGGGGGCGGCGGGTACCGAAGAAGATGTAGCATCTGGCGGCAAAGGCAGGGAATAACTAGAAGGCAGGGTGGGTGCGGTTGAGTAAAGGGAGGAGAGACATCCACATCGAAGTCCAAGTCCATATTAGAAGGCGGGGGCGGCGCGGGTAGCGGATTTTGTGGAGAACGAGGGTTGGACAGTAATAACAGTGGAAATTGTTGCTAAAAATCTCCAATGAGAATCTCGAAACAAACCAGAGTCATTTGATGGAAACCAAGAATTGAATCACCACCACTACATTACTGTACGAAAAGGATATATTGTTTGGGATAATTTATTATTAATAATATAATTGGTTGAAATATTTTTTTACTAAAGTTTATGTGAAATTTTTTAATGGCATTGTCAATACATTTTCTATAATACTCCAGTAAAATTGTGAAATTACTGAAAAAATTATATAACCTTTTCAGTATTTATTATTTCTAAAATATTCTCAATAATATTTTTGTTCATTATTGTTATTGTTGAATGTACTAAGAGTGCATTTTTGTGTACTTTTAGTATATCCTAAATATCCCAAGTGCATTTTTGATCGAGGTAATAATTATTTCATTTTTATATAGAATTAAAGAAAATTATAGTAGTGACACATATAATATTAAAATATACTAAAAATGTACCAATAGTGCATTTTTAGTACATCCTGAATATGACAAGTTCATTTTTTATCGAGATAAAGTTATTATCATTTTACATATATAAATCAAGTTGCTGATAATATATATATATATATATATATATATATATATATATATATATATATAAATCAAGATATTACAAAAGAGTTATATTATCATTCAAATCCAATAGTTATGAAATTAAACATGGACAATGATTAAAATATTATAATTAATAACAAAGCAGTTTGCAGCTAAGAACATTATAGATCTAGACTAATCTTCACTCCTTGCAAGAAATCATTTTTTAAGATTAAGTTAGAATACATATAGCATATTTACTTTTGGAGGTATTACAGTCAATGAAGATGAATATTCCTTGCTTGAAGTGGTGATTAATGGAGCGCACGTAATCGCAATGGAGAAAAAAAAGTTCTGATGAACCCTAATTGCAAATGAAAAAGAAACAATGGCAAAAGCGTAAAAGAGAGAAAGACAGAAGAATGTTCAAATGAAAAAAAACATGCACCAAAACACTATACATCCCCTTTACAATATTCATATATGAACTACTCTACCCTCTAATCTGAATCGGAATCCGAATCCAGCGGGGGCGGTGGGGCACCGAAGAAGACATAGCGTATGGCGGTAGAGGCAAGAGATAACTAGAAGGCGGGGGCGGGGACGGTTGTGTAAAGGGAGGAGAGACATCCCTTCCAAGTCCGAGCCTGTATCAGAAGGCGGGTGCGGCGCCGACAGCGGATTGGGTGGAGAACTAGGTTGGATGGTAAAAGTAGTGGAAATTGTTGTTAAAAACCTCCAGTAAGAAACTTCAAAACAAACCATTTGATGGAAACCAAGAATTGAATCACCACCACTACATTGTTGTACGAAAATGATATATTGTTTGGGATAATTTATTATTAATAATATAATTAGTTGAAATATTTTTTTACTAAAGTTTGTGTGAAATTTTTTAATGGCATTGTCAATACATTTTCTATAATACTCCACTAAAATTGTGAAATTACTTAAAAGGATTATATAACCTTTTCAGTATTTATTATTTCTAAAATATTTTCAATAATATTTTTTTTCATATATCCTAAAGATTCCAAGTGCATTTTTGATAGAGGTAATAATTATTATCATTTTTTATATAGAATTAAAGAAAATTATAGTAACGACGTACACAATATTAAAATATACTAAAAATGTACCAATAGTGCATTTTTAGTACATCCTGAATATCACAAGTCCATTTTTTATCGAGATGATAGTTATTATCATTTTACATATATAAATCAAGATATTACAAAAGAGTTATATTATCATTCAATTCCAATAGTTATGAATTTAAACATGGGTAATGATTGAAATATTATAATTAATATCAAAGCAGCTTGTAGCTAAGAACATTATAGATTTAGACTAATCTTCACTCCTTGCAAGAAAGAATTTTTTAAGATTAAGTTGGAATACGTATAGCATATTCACTTTTAGAGGTATTATAGTCAATGAAGATGAATATTCCTTGCTTGAAGTGGTGATTAATGGAGCGCACGTAATGGAGAAAAAGAGGTTCTAATGAATTTTAATTGCAAATGAAAAAGAAACCATGACTAAAGCGTAAAAGAGAGAAAGACAGAGAAAAAAAAAATATAAAAGAAACTCTTGTTCACTTGTATTTTGGAAAGTAAAATACATTGTGTATATATAAGAAAAAGACTAAGACCTAGCTGAAACAGAAAAGGAAAGTTGGGCCAAAAAACAAACAAAACCCATTTAAAACAGAAATACTAAATAGGTTAACAATATACTCTAATACACTAGAGTAGACAACAAAATACACACATAAAGCAAAGCTCACAGAAAGTTTTTCTTCTATGTGTTTATGTGTTGGTAGTACTATGATAGAGAATAAAGGAGTACAGCGGTGCAACCGGCAATATTATTCTTCCATTTGACCCTCTCGATTGAAAAAAAATTAAGATGATAAATACTTAAAAAACACAAAACGGCGAAACAACATTGAAATAAAACATCATCATGATAAGGTATTTACAATCACGATAGTGATGACCAGCGAAAGAACGAGCGCCTCCATGTAGGGCAATTTGCTTGGGAACTTGAGAGTCACGAGTGCGAAAACCCCATCATACCAATGTCGTCATTGCTCGCCTTGACTCTTTCCTCATCATCATATCATCATGGCACTCATCATGTAAACACGTGGTACATATTTTCTATTTTCCCTCACATCATATTCTATTTTCCTCATCATCATTTTACATATATAAATCAAGTTGCTGATCAAAAAAGAATATATATATATATATATATAAATCAAGATATTACAAAAAAGTTATATTATCATTAAATTCCAATAGTTATGAAATTAAACATTGTTAATGATTGAAATATTATAAGTAATACCGAAGTAGCTTGCAACTAAGAACATTATAGATCTTACTTGAGCATTCACTCGTTATCCGAGAAACCATCATCATCTTCTATTTCTCAAGCTTCACATTGGCGCTTGAGTGAGAAGATTTGCGATATAATCCACCTTATCCAAAAATATCAAGCACACCACCTCCTCAACACTTGAGTGACCACATTATTGTTTGAGCAAAGATGTGCAGTGACATAGTCTAACATGTTCCAAAAATATTGTGCACCACTGTCAAACATCAACAATTACACAACCTCTTATGACTTGTTTGAGAGGAGAGAAAATTATTTCAACATCTCTCGCTCAAGCCTTAAGTAATAACTTAAGCGATATGTTGTCACTTTTACATTTATGGTAGTACTTGATGGACATTGATGATAATTCATCATATGAACTGTAGTCTACCACTTAAGTGAAATCAATATAGAGTATGGATAACAATGGATTGGGTAAAAAAGTCTACCTTATTACTCATTTTGTTACCTATTGGGTATTCCTAGATTTTTATATATATATATATACTTATTGGTAAATACGTGTTGACATTTTTTTTTTAAAATAAAATTGTTTTAAAATAATTTTATAAAATATAATTCTAACAAAATTGCATGGTAAAATATTAGTGCAAATAAATTTGGTCTTTTTAAAATACAAATTTAAATAAGTTGTACCACAAAATATAAGCTTTAAAAATCAATTTTTTAAAAGCATCTTCAATTTTATAGGTATAAATAAAAAATATATAATTTGATCAATAAACATTTTTTTTCTATCCATAATCTAGTAAGTAACTTTTGATAAATTTTTTATCTATCCCTTGAGGAATTTAATTGAGTGAAATTCTTCATTATCTATTCCTTTTAATTTTGCCTCAAATTTGTTGAGAAGATTGTACAAAAATAAGAAACTATAAAACTCATTAAAATTGAACAAAGCTATACTTTAAATATTATAAAGGTGTGACAAAATAAAAGTATGGACATATCATTATCATGTATTTATGATTTTATTTACTCTTTAATTGATTTAGATACTAAAATATCTTTACATACTCTCTCAAGGAGAGAGTTGATAATTATGAATTGGAGAGAAAAATAATTGACAGAGGAAACACTTCGCGGTTATCATTGTAAGAATAATTCATGAGTTTTTTTACTCCTTTTTATCACTGATATGGTTAACTTTCTTAAGACGACCTCATTGATTTTACTCTCACATTTCTTTGTCGTTTGAATTACTTTCACTTTATTCTGTCACTGTGATTGACTATAACAGAAAGACAATTTCACAACAATATATGATTTTAAATTTGAATGATTTCAATAGTCTTATGTCTTTATTAATTTATTATTAAATATATGTATTGTTTTAAGTGAAGTATTTTTATTATTATATTTTAATTAAAAGATAAAGCATAATAAATCATTAATAAAAGAAGAAAGTTAAAATTAAAAAATAAAAATTGAAAATCACAAAAGTTGATCAATAATTGATGTAGTTTGATTTGGGTTTTTTAATTTTAAATTGAACCATACCTACTGGAAATGTTCTTTCCATCTGATTTAGACATATCTTAATAAAAAATGGAGTGTGACAGATGGAGAAAGGAACTGTTTATGCGTTTCTCTATGGATCACGTGTATAATTTATAGTTATAGTAAAGGTAACACTCTCTTTTTCTTTTATATTTATTAGATAATATGATTATTTACATTATTAAGTATTATTTTGGAAATAAAAGAAGAAAGAGAGTATTGTATTGTGTGTGGTGTATATGAGTGGCAACAAATAGGACAGGGAAAGAGAAGCCAAGGGAGTTGGAAAGAAAGAGAAAAGACTGCAGAGATCTAACTTATTCTTTTACTCTTCCTTCTTTCTTACACTTTCACGCTCGGACAATGGGCTTCCCAGCCAACGGCGCCTCAGCGGAACATCCCATCAAGTTCCTTATCTACGGCCGTACGGGCTGGATTGGTGGCCTCCTCGGCACCCTCTGCCAGGCCCAAGCCATCCCCTTCCAGTATGCCTCGGGCCGTCTCGAGGACCGGGCCTCCCTCGAAAAGGACATAGCTGAGGTCAAGCCCACCCACGTATTCAACGCCGCCGGAGTCACAGGCCGGCCCAACGTGGACTGGTGCGAGTCCCACAAGGTTGAGACCATCCGAACCAACGTCGTCGGAACCCTCACTCTCGCCGACGTCTGCCGCAACCACGGCCTCCTCCTCCTCAACTACGCCACCGGTTGCATCTTCGAGTACGATTCCGGTCATCCTCTCGGATCCGGAATCGGCTTCAAAGAGCACGACACTCCCAATTTCACCGGTTCCTTCTACTCTAAGACCAAGGCCATGGTTGGAGTCTAAACTTTTTAGCACAATTCAATTTATGTAATATTTTAGATCTGGTTTTTATTATTGATTGCCTTACCTGGCTTTGGCAGGTAGAGGATCTGCTTAAGAACTACGATAATGTGTGTACCTTGCGAGTGAGGATGCCTATCTCGTCTGATTTATTGAATCCGCGCAATTTCATCACGAAGATCACTCGATACGAGAAGGTTGTGGATATTCCGAATTCCATGAGTATATTGGATGAACTTCTTCCCATCTCCATTGAGATGGCGAAGAGGAATCTGACTGGGATCTGGAACTTCACAAACCCTGGAGTGGTTAGTCACAATGAAATTCTAGAGATGTACAGAGAGTATGTTGACCCCAACTTCACCTGGAAGAACTTCACTCTGGAGGAACAGGCGAAGGTGATTGTTGCCCCCAGGAGCAACAATGAGCTTGATGCCACCAAATTGAAAACGGAATTTCCAGAATTGCTGTCTATCAAGGACTCCCTCGTTAAGTATGTCTTCCACCCCAACCAGAAGGTTAAAGCGTAGGTGTGTAAGTCTCCAGTTTTATCATTATTATTCTCCCCATTGATCTAAGTGTGCGTGTATTTTTATTTGGATGTTGTATTTTGAATTTTTACCCTCTGCTGATTGAATAAATTAGTTCTCAAAGTAGTTTCCAATTATTTTTAGGACACCTATTTTCATATCTTGTGGTTTATGATGCTTACATTACACATTGAATATGGTTTGTGGAGTAAGTAAGACTTGGAACTGCCTCCATCCCTACACTTTTTCTGCTATTCACTGGTCTACAGTTCAAGACACAAAGGAGAGGAAGGGAATGAAAAAATAAATAAAATCACTCAACACAAATATTTTGTTATTTTACTTATTTATTACTATTATAATGAGAGAGAAAATTAATAGAATTATTTATTATCGATGTATGAAAGACTCATAATATATATTATTTTAGTAAATATTAGATGTCTACGTGACTTTTTATTTTCTTATCACCTCTGCTTGAAACTCTTCATTATGGGTTTCAGACATAAAAGAGATGAAATCATCTCAATCTTCTTGTAACAAACTCTGGTCGCAAAAGGACAGCTTAAGAGTGTGTCTGGGTTTGGTGATCTCTTCTGAGTTCAATACACATAAACACGTGTTGAATGCTCATGATAAGTTAACGGTTTTCGTTTCTATTTATACGTAAAATGTGATATGTATTATTGATATATATTTTTTTTAATAAATAAAAATATAATATTATAAATTTGCGGAAGAAACATGATTGATATATTTATGAATTTTATTTGTTTGTAATTAAAATTTTGTTTTTTATTTTAATAAAAACTGATTTTTAAGAAAATAAGAATTATGCCAGAAATTATCATAACATGGGAAATTAGAAAAAAAAATATTTTTTTAAATTAAAAATACAATTTTAGTTGTATAATTGTAAAAGATGTTTGCGGAAATCTATAAATGTAGTAAAACATTATTTATTAGTGTATTTATTATAAAATTTGAATTAATAAAATAAATGATTTATTTTATATATTTATAAATAATTTATTTATTTTAAAATAAGAATTAAAAAATAATGACAATTTAAAAAAAAATAATAATTCAGTTTTATTCATAATTTGTAAATTTATTTTTTGAAATAGGTGATGATAAAAAAATGTAGAATATTATTTGTAAAATTAAAAGAGTAATAATGTAAAATTTATATGGTTCAAGTGTCTTTCTCACCTTTTCACAGTGTATATAAGAAAGAAGAAAGTAACTTTCCATCGTTTTCACGCTTGCGTTTTGGTTTAATTGGCTGGATACAAACGTTGATGATCCCAAACCTTTCTTTCATGGTGTCTCATGTATCCAATTTATAATTGATTTAATAAGCTTTTCTTTAAAATCTTTAACAAATTTAAATTTTCAGTTTAAGTTTCTTTTATCACTTTTTTTTTTTCCAGTTATAATATTGAAGTCTTACATTATCTACATTTTCAGACAATGATCTATACTGAAAGTGTTTCCATTATGTTGAAAGGATAGATATTTAAGGAAACATATATTAATTATTATAATTAAAAAATTAAAAAATTGAAAGATAATATGAACAAAATTATTGACTTAAATAAAAAATAAATATAAATAATTGTTAATGATAATTAAAATAAATAAAAATAAGTATTTTTAGATACTAAATTTATTAGACACTTAATTTGAAGGAAAAATTTATTACATCCTTGAAACAAAAAAATAGTCATATATTAGAAGCATAAAAAAAATTTAAACTCAATTTTTTTATTGTTGAACTTAAAAGTTAAAACATCCACTCGACTCTCCAAATGTTTTTTAAGTGAGAAACTAATGCATGAATATATTAAAGTATTAATTTAGGAATTAATATTGATTGAATAGGTGTAGTTGTTTATGTCCCTTGATTAAATAGAATAAATTATGTCAAAAGTATTCATTTTATTTCCAACAGGAATCTATAATTTCTATGAATATTATAATATTAAATAAGAATTCTTTTTACGTTATTTATTTAAATCTGAACGTTAAAATCAATTAAAAATTATTAGGAATTGAAATTTTAATTTCAAATAAATTTTAGAAAATAATTTTTATTTTCAGTTTACATGAAATCTGAAACTACAAGCATAACTTCTTATCTTATTTTATGGTAAATGTTGACTTGTATTTATATTTGAAATATTTTATTGGTACATCACAATGGTAAATTATGTTTTATTAAAATGTTAAAATGTCCATTGCTTATAGAAAGTATTGAAATTGCAACAATTTGATCCATCACGTGGGATAAAGAGTTAGTGTCACATACCACAAATTAAGTAAATTAATTTATGAGAGAAGCGCAATATTAGGCTTAGGAGAATGAACACAACTCATCAATTGGGCCCATTACATTTGGCACGTTGAGTTTTGAGTATTAAATAGTGGATAATGCGTCTCTCACAAAACACAATAATTAACACAAAATTCACTGTATAATTGTGTCTACCTCAAATAAATAACATATTCTCTACGCATAACTATGAGTGGATCCATCTACTTCACACAACAATTGACCTGGATATGATCTGCAAAACCAAATCTGGAAAAACCAAATACATGCAGTAATTAATTGTGTATCTGTTTTTTTATAAATATAGGTCAAGTAAATAATAATAAAAATTAATGTAGTTAATAATGAAATAAATATAATTAAAGAAACAATTAAAAATGCAATATCATTTTAATATATGTTTTTTTAAAAAATATTATCATATTCAACTATTTGTTGGATTTTCTGTTCTTAGAATTTCAATTAATTAAAACTTTGTGAATTCCAATACTAATTAGGCGGCTTTTATAATTTAAAGTCTTATACTTTCAAATAGACATTTCAAAGATAAAAAACTAACAAAAAGCATTTGTGGGATACCCCTTTATGTATTCTTCTATCTCTATTGTACCAAAAAGAGTAAGAATAAAAAAAATTAAGTATATAAACCTGAGAAAATAACTATATCTATACAGACATTTCCAAAACGATAAATTTATAAATGTTTTTCAAGTTTTCACTAAATTATTTATCCAAAGATAATTCATCAATCGGTCACTAATAATAAATATATAAAATGTCTTTTTAAGTTTACACTGATATTTAAAGAGAAGAATTGCGTCTCTAATATTTTCACAAGAAGTCCATGCATGATGTTGCAATATAATTACGAAACTATTTTTACTTTATACATTTCGGTCACTGTAATCTATTGGTAGTTGCAATAGTTTTTTTAAACTAATATTGTTAAGTAGATTACAAATAATTTGACTAAATTGTTCACCTATAAAAAAATATACAATAGATTGAAATCACAATTTATTGATAATTCACAATTACATAATAATTTATCTGAATGTACAGGGTGTATATATAACCTTTTGATTTAAAAAAAAAATAACATATGTAATAATGGGCTATTTCTTCCTACACCTCCATATCTTATTCTCTTACCTCCATAAATTTTCGTATTTCAAAAAATCTCATCTGTAATATTTCGAATTACATAATTCAAAAGTATTTTTTAAATTTGTAATTAGTTTTTGGATTATATAATCTTAAAATTTTTTTAACTTCAGAATTATGTAATCTGGAAGTTTTTTTTAAATATATTTCTAAATTACATAATTCAAAAATTACTTTATGAAATAATAAAAAAAAATAAAAATATATTTTCATGTTATATATGAGGTGAGATTAAAAGATAAAAATACGAAGGTGCAGGAAGTAACCGTCGTAATAATGACATTCTCTTTCCTTTAATTTTTTAAAAACAATAGTTTGATATAAAAAACAAACTAATTGTTGGACCAAGGCTTCAATCCTCTCCACAATTCTCCATCCTCAAAGAGCACCTACCAATTGTGACAGTGACAGTTGCCTATTTTTGTTGAATGAGAAAGATAAAGAGATTTGTTAAGATAAATTTCTCTATATATTTTATAAAATATTTGTTAGCATGGTTTTTTTCCATAAATATTTATAAGAGGAAAAAATAAAAAACAAATAAACAAGTTTTTTTATAAGTTAGATTAAGTTAGTATAGTTAAAAAATAAGAATTTAAAGAAGTCAAAGGAGAACTTCTACAAATTAGTTTATTGTTAAGCTTGAACTTTTTGAAAAAAATATTTTATATTTTCTTTCGTAAAAGCGTTTGTGAAAAATATGCCCAAAATAAATACTCTTTTATGAAAAATATTTACTGAACTTTAATCTTTAACTGTGATTAAATTGTTATAAGATGATTGTCGTGACTCTTACTTTACCGATGTGTCGTATTAAAACACTAATCAGTCAGTCAAGAAGAGTACTTACAAAGATAATATGATGCTCAAGTTTTCATATATTAAAATATTAATATTATCTTAATTAACTCTTACATGTCTTTTGAGTCTCTATTTATATACACCTATCGTGGCCTTGTAGTGGACTATGAATAGTACTGGACTTTGCTTAGATTTAGATACATGGATGTTTTTTTCTCTACCTCTACATTTTTTTCATGTACCATTTCATTTGAAATT
The DNA here is from genome assembly GCA_013389735.1 of Phaseolus lunatus. Lineage (NCBI taxonomy): Eukaryota > Viridiplantae > Streptophyta > Magnoliopsida > Fabales > Fabaceae > Phaseolus > Phaseolus lunatus. The sequence continues at coordinate 38,365,631 of CM023859.1, forward strand.
ACAAAAGTATCTTTCTGACTTCTTAAAAACCCCAATGCAGAATATCATGGTGACTTTTTCTTTCTTCCTTCTTTGTCATCGTTGTGCACAGAGTAAAAAAAGTGCAAGGAGTCGCATAGTATTGAGTGTTCTTGGTAGTTCCATGTTTTAAGAAGAAGATAAGTAATATTTTTTTTGTTTGCAAATTAGGTGTTCCTTTTTTCTTGGCGGATTTGGGATTCGGCAATTCAACTTTTAGGTTACATTCTGTCATAAGTAAAAAAAGCATTCCAGATATTCATAAATCTAAAAATGTATATGTTAAACAATGCATTTCGAATCTACTAATTTATAAGTCCAAAAATATTTCCAGAACACCTCCTCATTTGAAATACAAAAAATTTACTTATAAATTAATCATTTCTTACTTCATTTTACACTTGCGGATTGCTTGGTCTATAGTATTACGAAACCCAATTTTCAAGAATTTCTAAATCCTATAACCACCCAAACTTCTTTAACAAAATTAAGTTCTTATCTCCAAAAGTTAATCAACACTTCAAAATGACAACCACACATCTATCCTTACTTAGTGCAACTTAAATCAACCTCTACCATCGCCAACTATCAACCAATAAAATCAATGACATTCTTGGAAACAATCAACTATGTCTTTTTAAATAAAAAATGACAGGACTAATTTTGAAATTTTAAAAATTTAGGAGTTTTGAAGAAACACCCTACTTTCATTGATGCATAATGCTTTATTTATTTAATGATTTAACCCTTAAACTTAAATAATTAGATCAATTAGGTGTGTATCTCGAGGAAAATTTGCAAATTTCTTTGGGTCAAGTAGACATATTGATAGACCGAACGGGACCGCGAGTGATCCAGATGCCAAAGTTGTTGTTTATCATTTTATTACTGTGCAAATTTTACTTATATAAACTCTCTACCTTTTTTAAGGGTATTTTCCGTTGTTTTTGGAACCCAATTAAAAAAAAAACGTTGTTAGCGTAAACAAAGCAATCGAAAGTCTTGTATGGCCACACAAAAAGGTTTTTTTCTTCTGAAACTACAAAAGGTTCTAATTATCAGAATTGAACTGTTTCCATTTACACTTTATGGCAAGTGATTACTATAATCATCTTATATTCTTACTAATTTATTTTCATCTTTCTAAATTTAAAAAATATTAGTACAATCAATTTTGTTTTTGTTTTATGTTTTACATCCGCAGACGTTATATCGGTCTATCTTAGTAGGTTGTAGAAAAGAAAATGAAATAAATAATATTAATTCATAATTATATTAGTCCAAATTATTTTATATCCATTCTAATAAATTGGTTTCATATCCAAATTTTTTCAGTTTAAAATTAAATCAATTAATTAAATATGAATTGATATTTATTTGAATTTTAAAGATTCAAATTCGGTGTCCATCTTAAAAAGGACTGGTATAAAACTAAATTTAAACCACTTTAAAAATTCCATACCAGTTTTAATTAAATGAATATAAATTTCAAAGATGTAATCTATTTACTTAGATTTGTAGTAGATTTTTAAAAATTCTATTTACCAAAGTATTTGTATGTGATATATATATATATATATATATATATATATATATATATATATATATATATATATTTTTTTTTTTATCATCTTAGATTTAGATCTAGGAAATCAATCATAACTCATCCATAAAAATAAGATATGATAATTAAATTCATTAAATAGGTAAATCTTATAATATTATTAAGATATTTAAATCATCTTAATACAAATTATGAGATTAAAGAGACATAATTAGTGAAATAAATATAACAAATAGAAACTAAAAACAATGTCTTGTATTAATCATAAGGTTATAAAAGAAACAATTGAAAAAGGAAAAGGGATAAATGGAATAATTTTCAATTTTAGGGGATTAACCATAACTAACTCATCAAAATAAGATACGATAGTTAAATTCATTTAATAGGAGAATTTCAAAAAATACTACTAAGACTTTTAAACCATCTTAATACAAAATATGTGATTAAAGAGGTGTAATTATTAATAAATGTAATAAATAAAGATAAATATTAAAAACAATGTCTTATACAAATCACTATGATGATTGAGAAATGAGTAAATATTAAATTAAAAGAATAATTTTAAAAAAAATTGATAGACTGAATGCTCGGACTTAGTACTACAATAATTCTATACAAGAACAATGACACTTACTGTGGGACTAGCTATAAGTTTTCCTACCTCCCACTCCAAGACAATCACTAAATAGTAACCAGATTTAGAGACAAAAAATAATTAGAATTATTATTGCTTCGTGCGATCAAAATTATTATCGTCCTAATATTATTGTTATCGTCCTGTGCTATTAGAATTACTATTGTCTTAATATTATTGTTGTTATTTAATTCTGTTATGATTTAAATCCATTGAGAGTTTATCCTGAAAGAATTATTATTGTCCGTGCAATCAGAATTATTACCATCTCAATATTATTGTTATCGTCCCGTGCAATCATAATTACTATTGTTTTAATGTTATTATTTTTATTTAATTCTGTTATGATTTAAATTTGTTGAGAGTTTATCTCGAAAGAATTATTATCGCTCCGTGCGATCAGAGTTATTATCGTCCCAATATCATTGTTATCGCCCCAATCAGAATTGTTATCGTCATAATATTATTGTTTTTACTTAATTTTGTTATGCTTTAAATCCGTTGAGAGTTTATCCTGAAAGAATTATTATTGCCCCGTGCGATCAGAGTTATTATTGTCCCAATATTATTGTTTTCATCCGTGCGATCAGAATTACTATCGTCCTAATATTATTGTTGTTACTTGATTCTGTTATGATTTAAATCCGTTGAGAGTTTATCTTGAAAGAATTATTATCGTCCCGTGCGATCAGAGTTATTATCGTCCCAATACTATTCTTGTCATCCCGTGCGATTAGAATTACTATCGTTTTAATATTGTTGTTGTTACTTAATTCTATTATGATTTAAATTCGTTGAGAGTTTATCTTGAAAAAATTATTATTGCCCTATGCGATCAGAACTATTATCGTCCCAATATTATTGTTGTCGCTCTGGGTGATCAGAATTGTTATCATCCTAACATTATTGTTGTTGTTACTTAATTTTGTTATGATTATCGTCCTAACATTATCTCTGTTGATGCTCATAGAAGCGAATTTTTGCTGGCAATGACCTCTGGTCGCTAGTGATGAGTTTGAAACAGATATGACGATTATTGAAGTATTGATAAAATATGGGCAAGAATGTTGGAGATGCCAAGTATGAAGTCATGAAAATCTTTTTAGATTTGAGACTATTGGAGAATGGGCTAACATGCTGCAAGGGTTTCAAGAAGCCTTCTCTAGTTCAATTGCGGGCATGATTTTGCTTATGGTCGCAAGGGTTAATCAAAGACCATCTTTATTAGGCGACATCTGCAATTATCATCTTTATTAGGCGACATCTACAAAGACCATCTTTATTAAGCAACGTCTACCAAGAAAGTATTTACACTACTAGAAAATTATGAAATAAAAACCAATTTAGAAACTAAAAATAATTAATTGTTATATTAACTAAATTAGATACTATTTTAGAGACTAAACAAATTATTGATTTCTAAATTAGTTTCTATTACTGATAAATAGTTTCTAAATTGGTATTTAATTAACGACCAAGGTTTTAACTTATATGAAATATAATATATAGAGATTAAAATTAATGTCTTATACGAAACATAATAAAAATTGAGAAATTAGTAAGTATTAAATTAAAAAATTAATTAAAAGAAAAAGAGTTGAGTGAATACTCGAAAAACTTCAATAGATCTAGATCAAAATAATTATCGTAAAATATTTTTAAAATACTTTTATCCTTTACGTAAGTACTATATTTTCATTTTAATGTGTTTTTAATGAAGATGAGCTTGATATTTGTATTCTTCCGTGAGTATGCTTTCAGTTAGTCTCCAGTTAGAGATAAAAGTCCACCTAAAAAAGACTATCTGATGTTTAAGTTAAGGGTAATGATATATTGATAACCCTACTTTTTTATACAACCACATTACAACCCTCAATACTATTATTTTAATATTTTTCTATATCATTTAATTACAAATTTACCCTTTATTATATATATTTATATATAAATTAATCACATCAAGAATTATATACAATTCTTATGATTGTCAAAGTATCATTTCTCTTAAGTTAATAAGAACACAAAAGTTCACCTAAAAAAGATTATTTGATGTTTAAGTTAATAAAAATACAAAAAATTATTGTATGTCCCTCAAGTATAAGTGTATAAACATATTGAATAAGGTAAGATGTACTTTTTACAAGTTTACATTTAAAAATCTTTAAATCTCCCAACTTTATAACCTCATTCTACTATTGTAACGGTAATTATAACCCTGTTATAGGTACTCTCAACTTTATGATGTGTAGTTATAATCTCTATAAATATAATTTTTATTTTAAATTACGTTATCATGTGACTATATCAAGCATCAACACATTTAAATATTATATTTTCATTCTGACAAATCCATGTTGCCCTATCTTTAACTATAACCATGTTTGCACACTTCTTCTGTAGATATTATTCTTTTTTCTTATTGAATTTTCTTTAATACAATCGTTTAAGAGTTGTTCTTGTTCGGGTGATGGGGTCCAGAGAACGATTGTCTGCTACTCCAATCGATCTGTCACACTAGCTTTCAACCTCCCTTCTCTTAAGCTTATTCCTTCCTCCTTACTCTCTACTCTCGGTTGTTCAGAAATGTAGACTCGGATGGTACCTATAAAAGACACTTCGACGGTCAAGTCAGCAAAGGATTCAACGCTCGATTGTCAGAGCACTGTAGATAATGACGTACCTAATTCTTGAAATTTGCACTATTTATATTATCTTTACTGGTTTTTGTTAGTGGGCCAGATTAGAGGATTGGACTGCGCTTAAAATTGCGCTAAGTAACTCTTAATTGTGGATTAACTTTGTTGACTTGGTCAACTCATGATTCGTCAACATAAATTGATCAGTCATACGATATTTATCAGCGATGGTCATCATACGTACACGATCATGCTATCTGCGTTGCAGACCGGGTCAAGATGAGTGTGCTGTATCAATTCATAATATTATTATGTATTCCACTCATAATGTCAAAAATATTTACTTTTTACAAAGTAACTGGCCTTCATCTTATCTTATAATAACGTTCTTATTTCACTGGTAACAGTTTATTGAACAAAGAGTTGTATTATTTTATGATTTTTTTCTTATAAAAGTTAAGTCTGTTTACATTGTTGTTTAACTATATATTGCTCAAAATGATATGCTTTTTAATTTTTATAAAAGGAAATTCAGAAGCTATATCATCTGAAAGATTTTATCATGAAAAGATATTATATAGTCTACAATGAAATATTTTGACATCTTTACATTTTTAAAATATTATCATAAAATCCAATAGACAACAGTTTGCAGTTTGAATTTTGTCAAACATTCGTTAATAAAATATTTTTTTCATAAAGAATACATTGTTAATTTTTTAAAATATTAAAAAAAGTTAATTTTCTAAATATCACAGATCAAAGGAAAACTAAATTTGTAATTGCAAAAATTATTCAATTTGTCTATTTGTTTTATTTAAAAAAAAGTAAAACATCTCCTAGAATTTGACTTATAAAAAAGCAGAATTTTGGTAGGGTCTTAGAAGGTAAAAATTAAAAATAAAGATGGAAATTGAATTCTGAAAGAACAAAATTCCAATGAATAAATAATAATTGGTGTTATTTCGAAAAATAAGCTTCCTGTCTGTTGATTTTGATTTTTTTAAAAACGATTATTTATAGAAAATTTAGTAAGAGCAGCATAGTGTAGGTGGAATTGTGGATGATGATGAAAAGGAGGGGAGGTTGGAGAAAGAAGCGCGTGCGTGGTTTGTGATTGATCCAAGAGAAAAAACTGCGTTACGTTGCACAGAACAGAGTGACAGATGGCAGGGTTTGGAGACGAGGTGTTAGGAAATGGGAGGGGACGGTGCTGTTGGGTAAGACAATAACTGATGAGTGTGCGCAAAGTGCATTGCAGCCGCAGCTGGCGGCTTTGAATTTTAGGGTTCCCCCAGGCCCCACCCACTTTTACACAACTGCTTTTTGCTCTCAAAACAAAAAAACCCTTCAAAATTTCAAAATGAATAATTTAATTTCATTGTGACTGTAAGATTAAGATACGTTTTTAGAGATTAGATTTATCCTTCTAAATAGATTATAAAGAGTAGCATGTGAAAAGCATTTTTTGAGGAAGGAGTGAGGCATCGTCAATCCTCCATTAGTAGGTGGGGCACCCTCCTCACTCTCTCAGTCGCCCCCCTCCCCACACGTGTCACACTTTCCACTCACATCTCCGTACTCCTTCTTTCTCCCCACTCTCTTCTCTTTCATTCCCCTCCCTTCCCTTCCCTTCCCAGAACATTCATAAATAATTCTTCCTCCCTCTCGCCAAAACCATATATATATATATTTATTTATATAACGCAATCATAGGGAACAAAAGCATAGCAATTATGACTAGGAGCTAAAAACTTCAATCACTGCACCAACACTAGTCACTCTCCACTATTTTCACATGGTCACATTTATTCAATTAAAGAGAAACTCTCAAAAAAGGGAAGAAGAAGAAGAAGATAAAAAAAAAAAAAAAAGGTTCCTAAAGGTGGATTAACGTGTTTCTCATGGATTGGCGTGAGTGCCAGAGCGGCCCAAGAACTGCAACTCTTGCTTATCGTAAATTTGGAGGGAAAAATCCCGCAACGTCTGAGTCTTGGTGGCGCTGGAACTAACACTAGGGGCCATGCTAGAATTAGTAGCCACTTTAGCCCCCACCGTGCTCGTACTCACCGCTGCTGAGTTAGAACCGTTACTGCAGGCCGTCGTAACGGGCCAAGCTTCTGGAATATTCCTTGTCGTCACGAGACTGGACATGGGCCTAGCCGCCACGTTGAATACGGAGGGAGATAAGGCCCATATCTGAGGCCGTTCGCTGGCGGGGCCCGTAACTCTGCCCAAGGGGTTGCTGGTGGTCGCGGCCTGCGGAATCATCCAGAAGGTGTTAGCGGGGACCACCATGCTGGGGTTACTTACGGCCCAGACCGGGACCAGTCCTTGGGGTACTTGAATCGGGGCCAGACCGGACGTCTGCGAAACGGCATCGTTTACGTCCACGAACTCGCTGTTGGAAGGGCGTTTCCGTTTCTTGTTAGACTCGCCTTCCTCGCCCGTGTTGTTTTGGTTGGCGCTCGAGGTCTTTGGGATTTTGAGCGCGCCACCGACGGAGACCGCGATGGCCGGCACCGTACCTGTGCCGGTGGCTTCTATGATGGCCTGCTCGGAGTGCTCGAGGAGCCACCGGACAGTTTCGCCGTCGGATTTGTGGCCCAGCTCTCGGGTGAGTTGGAAGATCCGGGCGGCGCAGGTGGCGGGTATTCGGATCCTACGGCCACGGCCTTCGACTTTGGTGTGGCGGTCCTTGGTGGAGGAGCGCCTGGGCGATTTGAGCGAAAGGTGCATCGGCGGCGACGGAGGAATCGGTGCGTTTGGGTCCGGGTCAGGGTCGGAATCCGTTGGCTCGTTTTTGAGCGGCAGGACTTGGAAGTGTTGGGGAAGTCCATTGAGGTTAGTGCGTTGGGATGAGGGTTTGTCTGCGTCGGCGTGGCTGGTGCTGAGGTCCGTTTTTCCTCCGTCTTGATCTTGATCCATGTCCTGTTCCTCCTGATTGGACGCCATTTCACTGATTCTGAATTGTAAGATTAACCCAGAGAGAATGGGAAGGCTGAAATATAAAAGTTTTTAAATTTTTTGTTGGGTTGGGTTCAGTGAAATTCAAGGAAGGAGCCTGGGGGGAATTTTTTTAGGTGTGGTGGCTAAAACACCAAAATGCACTACAACAAATGGAATGTCATATAAATGATCATTAATTAAATACACGGATAGAAAGGTAAAGATATTTCCTCTCCAATCTTTTCTTATCCTCAACGTCGACTACGTTATTCTTAATAGGATTGGATAACTTTTCAAAAATATTTCACTTTACATAATTTACTTAAACTCGTCGTTTTTTTCTAATTTTTTAAAATATAAATTAAAAATTCTTAGTTAACATTAATAAAGAAATTATTATTTAAATATAACTTATATTATAAGTTTTCATTATTTAATTTATTATTTATTTATACACCCAATACTAAATAAGATTGTGGTGTATCATTTTTTGTTCTATAATATTTTTATTCTATTCTATTATAATTTTTATTCTATCATATTATATCAATCAATTATCTTTAAATTTATAATTTTTTTATCTCTTTAATGTATTAATTATTCAACAAAATATATTTTTAATTAATAGAAATAGAGTAATATTTACTTTTAATTTTTTTATATATATCTTGATTATTTTTTTATTTACAAAATATATCATATATTGTTTTTGTTTTTATAAATAAGAGAAAAAAAAATTCATAGAAAAAAAAGCAAAATTCTCATCTCATAAACACGTTGTATACCTTTCTAAACTAAAAACAAATGCTGGCTTATGTATAAATATTATATACACTTCTACTACAACGAGTCCTTTATATTGTTATTAAATAAAAAATTATTGTATAATAATTTATGTATTGTGTGACTGAGACGATAAATATCTGATAGGATTAATTTAACTGATGTTATCTTGACAAATCATGTCAGAAATAACAAATTTAAAATGATTTTGAAAAACTTCATCGAATACATGACAAGAACATAAAATGACAAATAAGTAAAGAATGATTAAAATTAATCATGTTAAGTTAATCAATTTGTAGAATTAGATTAAATGAAGATTAATCTTAAGGGACATATTAATCCAGGTCCACTTCAAACAATACCTCTACTCATCTCTATAAATAGGTTGACACTACCAGGTAAAATTTATATTTTCAATAGCATTAAATACTTCAACCACTAAATACTAATTTAGCCGTAAGAGAACATTTTGCAGGTATCTCCACTTCGACTAAGACCGCAAGAAGAAATTAACTAGAAGGACAACCAAATCAACAAGGTAGAGACAAAAAAAACTTTACCAACACATACAAGAACAATTGACACCCATTGCAGGACTGAGAGAGAAGTATATTGAAAAATTCGATGGTATCTACAAAAAATATGACTAACGACCAAAGATCACTAGACACAAGACTAACCTAGAACTAACACATAGCTATATTTATGGATCTTCATAAGGAATTGTTCGAAATGAAATAAAGGGAAAAATGAGAAAATTAATGCCCTTAAACAAGAAAACAAAGAAATAAAGAGGAGATTAGAAGGGACCCACTTGTCCCAACTTGAGGAGGAAGAATATTGAGAACCAATGATTAAAAATATAACAATTTCCCCATGACACCAAGCACCCCAACTATGTTAACCCATATGTTGAAGGTAGAATCATAACTTCACACATTGTTGAACACTTCAATAATATTGGAAAGTGCTCAATGACACCCTTTCATTGACAGGATAATGAACGTTGAACTTCCACCATGCTGAAAAGGTTTAAGTACCAACCAATATGATAGGACGATCGACCTCAATGAACATGTTGACATGTATGTAACCCAGATAGGTCGACCTGTACACCTCAAATGTTGCATTACTCTACAACATTTTCCCTATATCTCTAAAAGGGGCAGTTTGAAGCTGATTTACGTGCCTTCCACCATTCTTTATTGACTGCTTTGAAATTAGGTTAGCCAAATTCATAATACAATTTTCAACAAATCGACCACACCACCTGACATCAATCGCCCTTTTCAACATTCGACAAGAGAATGAAGAGTCATATAGGTTCTTCATGGAGAGGTTCATAAAGTTGCTTTGAATATTCGAAACCTTAGTCCAGAGATAACCTTCCATCATATGGTCATGACCCTAATACTAAGACCATTCGCAAACAGTCTTTGCAAGAAACTAGCTAAGGTGAAGAGCTTCAAAGTTCATGCAGCTAAAAAAACTTTATGAGTTCTAGAGTCAAGTCCAAATCGAGATTGCATCCAAAAAGCCCAAAGAATAGGAGAGATCAGACATACCTCAACCATCAAACAAACCTAAGGAAATAGATTACCTAGATTCTCTCATTACATCCATTGAACTAGACAGGATGGATTCTAGAAGAGACCTAAGTATCGACCTTATCCCAACACCTTGTAAGGTGTCAAAGCCACGAAATATTGACACAAGCAAGTAATGTAGATATCATCATAATTTCGATCACACAACCGATGAGTGCTTGGCATTGAAGGATAAGTTTGAAGAGTTAATTTAGGCAGGACACCTACGATGGTTCTTTAGACAACAGAGGTATCACTCTGTACCTCACTCATTCAAACAAAGAGATGACTTATTCCACCAAGACTACGACATACGAGACACCCTAGTAGAATCCTGGTAAGATGATGATGACAAACTAAGATCGATCCAATGCACCAATAATGACCGAAAGGGACAAATCAGGGAAGCTTTCCTCAGAAAAGTCATTAATACGATAATCAAAGATTTTATTGGAGAAAAAACATCAACCTCAATAAGAAAATGATATCTATGTGTGATACAATCAATAAACACAATGACATTTCCATTTTGACGAAAAATATCTCTTATATTACCTTAGTGGTACGACTTCAAAGTCATTCCCTGTGCACATGATTATTCTTTTATTATAACTATGAAAATATAATATTTCACCCAAATGAGAATACTAGTTGATCCTAGGAGCTCTATTGTATTTGAAGATGGTTGCATAACTTTCTTACAAGATCCGTAAGGAAAAGATAATATTGAAGTGTTAGCTTAAAGTTTATATAGATAATATGATGACGAATTGGGTGGTGATATTGTATATTGATGGGGGAGTTGTTGTTACGTGTAAATTTGATAAGAATCCATTGTATTTATGATTATGTTTGAAACGTAGTTAGTTGCATATGGCAATAACCTTAATTAATAAGGAACTTTGTAGGGGCTGGGTAGGGACGAGGTATAAATGTCCGAGTGGGAAACATCATTATCACACCATTGTAATTTCTTCAAATGTGTGAAGGGAAGCATGGAGTGACACGTGTTAAGATCTGCTCCATGGGATCCACCAATTCTCATCCATCTTATTCCTGGACCACCGGAAGGGATGGTCTCCTCTTTAGACCAATAAGGCACAAAGATGATGTGAGAGGGACCTCCAAAAGTTGGGTTTCTACCTTAGTTAATGGTTTTCATTGGTAGGCACCATTAATTTAAGGTGGTTTACACACCATTAGAAGAGTGGGTCTTACAAAAATATTTTCAGCTTTTTTTTTTTTTCACTCAAAAAGAAAATTCTGTAAAGCTTTTGTTTATATTAAATTATTTTTAACATTTTGTATAACGTTTTACTTGTTAAATATTAAAGGGTGAAAATATTTTTAGTTTTTTAATTTCAACTCATTTTTAGTCATTAAATTGTTTTTCATCTCTGAATTTTAAAAATATTTTTTTTTATCTTTGAGTATTAACGTAGTTATACTCATTACTGATGTTATTACTAATATTTATGCCAGCAATAACATAGTTAACTAAAATAATTAGATAAAAATTAATTTTGTAATTTTTTAGATAAAATATATTTTTAGTCTCTTTGAATTTGAATTTGAGTCAAATTTTATTTTAGTCCTTAAATTTAAAGTTGATGGTTTTAGCGTTTCAAATTTACAATTTTAGTCTTTAAATGATAAATTAATAACAATTCTAATTCAAAATTTAATGTGAACTTTTTCTTCCATTCAACTCGTTTAAGTAAATAATAAAGTAACGAGAAATTAAAAATAATTTACTCATAGTATCTATGTCAGCTCTTTTATATCAGATTAGTGAGAAAAAAAAAATACTCCACTCCTTTACAGTTTTTAAGAAAACGAAATTACTGAGTTATTTCTAATTTCTGAATAATTTTTTTATTTTTTAAATTTTAAATATAATTAAATATAAAATAGAAATATAAAATATGTATAATAAATGATATTTTTTTTTTATATGTTGTTACATTCAATTTAAGGATTTTGTTGCTTTCAGTTTAATGTATAGAACCAAGATAAATAAAAAATATCAAAAAAAAAAAAACATTAAAAAGAGAGTGGAGGAAGATGTACATAATGGATTTTCACACCTAATAACACCTTGTCACTATACTAAATTTGGAAACTCTATCCAAAATAGTCTAAGAATTCAAAATAAATATAGAAAATGAAAACAATATAATGTGAAACAAGACAAATACAATATAAAAGAATAAACTAGATGAAGATCTAGGTTTAAAAAAAACATTGATCTCATATTTCACAAAGAAAGTTTCATAAATAATTTACAACTCACTTTGGTGTTCAATTAATTAATCTCAAAATATATAAATAAAAATTAAATAAATGAACATATGATAATTATCAAGTAATTGATTTTAAAAATATATAATTTTTTTTTATCATGTTATTTATATTTCAATTATAAACACATACATATATGCTCAATTGTCAATAAGTTTAAATATGTCATTTTGTCATATCAAAATATGTCTAAAAATAAAATAAAATCATCCAATTATTAAAATTATTTTTTTCTAATTATAATACTCAATATATATATATATATATATATATATATATATATGATTTTATATTAAACACATGGTAAATATATAGAATAATATAATGAAAAAATAAGTCAAAAAAATATCGATGTTCAAACATGATAATCACTCTTATATCAATAGTTAAAACCAAACTAAGAATTTGATAAAAAAAACTACCATCAATACAATCTTGAATTTATCATGTTAATCATCACAACTAAAATAACATACTTAAATTCATAATGATGAGAAAATACAATTATTTTGCTTTGCAGATGAACACATAATCTGTTGAAAGTTTTTCACTTTATTTATGTTTCTTATTATAATGGGGTGTCAGACTAGTAAATAACTTAATTTTTTTACTATAATGGGATATCAGACTAGTAAATAACTTAATGTGATATGAAGATCTAATCTATTTATGAACAAATGAGATTCTCCTTTAATAATTTCATTTACTTATTGTAAAATAAGATTACCATTTTAATAACCACACATTAAATATCACATAACTTTTGAGATACATAACTATTAAAAATAATTAAATATATATTAATTATTTTTAATTTATTATAAAATATATTGATATTTTTAGTATCTTTCATAAATATCAAAATTCAATTTTAGAGATAAAAAATAATTAATTACTATATTGACTAAATTATATACTATTTTAGAGATTAAAAATATTATTGGTATCTAACTTAGTTGATATTATTAATAAATAGTTTCTAAATTATAATTTAACTAGCAATTAAGATTTTAACTACCAATTTTAGAATTTAAATAATTGATGGTTAAAAACTTTGATAGCTAATTAGATACCAATTTAAAAACTATTTATTAATAATCAAAATTAATTTAGATATTTATAATTTTTTTACTCTCTAACTTAATATATAATTTAGTCAATAATTATTTATTTTTTCAAAAAATTGAATGTAAGATATATAAGACCGTTTGGTAAATGACATTCAATTCACCACTTAACATTCGAAGTTCACCTAAAAAAATGGGAGACATGCACCTATTACAATTTCTTTAAGAATATGTTTGAACTCTAGATTGGAGATAGAGAATGAAATAAAGTGGATTAAATATAGTCCCTGACATATATTGAAGTGAAATAGATAAAAACGTCATTTCATTGTTTTAATATTTTATTATTATAAAATGAGAGAGGTTTCATTTCATATTTCGAAAATAAGAAGAATAAAAAGAATTATAGGTTTTTAATTCTTATATTTCTTTTTTCTGAAAGGAAACTCGTACATTATTCCTTACTGGTTATAATTGATAAAATTTGAAGAAAATGTAGAATTTCATAGATAAAAATATCAATGATTTATTGAACATGAAAATAGGTTAACGTAAATGTTTCATATTATTAAAATGATTTTAATTTCTTATACAAAGAAAACTATTATAATTCATTCAAAATATATAAAACTGTTATATATATATATATATATATATGTGTGTGTATCTTACTATATTGTTTTATAATACTTTTATAAAAATATATATGTATTGTTATTTTTTAGTTTCTGTGATTTTTTTTTATTATATAAGAATAAAAGAAAATAATATATTAAAATTATGATGTAATAAAAGAAAGTATAATTATACGTCAGTAAGATGTAATTAATTACTTTTTTTAATCTATGAGAATTACTTCTATTTAATAGTTTCTTTTTCTTTGTTCCAGTATCTATTAATTTTTATTTTATTTTTTACATCAGTGCTTTTTATATAAATTTTATAATATAATTTTGAAATATTAAGATTACTAGACTCTTTTCTCTCAAATTCTGAATTTTCAACTGATAGCATTAGCCTTTTAAAAGTAATGTTAAATATATTATACTCCCTATTTAAGGTAACATATTTGACAAATCAATATACTGCTACCCTAATCATAATTAGTGTCCCCTCAAGAAGAAACTAATGTAAACAAATAACAAACCTTATAAATGCTAGACACAGTTGACTTTATGGCTTCTAAGTTTTACACATCCTCTAAGTAAACATCAGTGACCATTGGTGACCAAATCATTTTCACTACTTTTCTTAGCATAGAATCTCCTATACATAGAGTCAACTTCAGTGAGATAGAATGTGCCTGGAGGTAAAAGGCTGGTGTCCTTGCTTGTTACAAACTCCTTGGCACCATACCTATGTTCCATTAGGTTCATGGTTTCAACAAATTTCTCTGGTGGAAACTGCATAAAAATTGCACTTGTCAAAAGTCTAATAAATTGTGAAACCCACAAAGGTTCTGTTTCTACATCTTGTGAGCATTGAAACAAGATGGCAACAAAGAAATTCTAGACTATTCCAAGTCAATAAAATTTCTTGAGACACAACGGAAAGGATGAAAAAAAAACAAAAGTTTCCACGAAACGATGTATTCTTATGAAACTTACGAACTAGTTAATCGAATATATATATAAAATCATATGCCTTTATTATGGCAAAAAATTGACGCATTGATGTATTGCAGAAGCCGACAGCTATATATTCAAAGTAAATCTTAAATGTTGCAGGCACCGTGTAATACTTTATTAAGACTCTTAAAAGAAAAATACCTCATGCCTTGACTTCAATTTTCCAGCAACATCCATCACTTTGACAATGTTTGACAAGCTAAATGGAGATTGACCTTCATGTAGTTGCAAGGAGAACATTGTGGAAGTTAAGCCACTTCCATACGAGAACAATATTACCCTCTTACTATCCTGCAATTTGTAAAATGTAAATCTTAATATCAGAAAGCACGAACCTGTGTTGAGAAGATACTTATATTTAACTAAGGTATTGTTTAGAACATTCACCAATGTGCTATGCTTGTCGTGAATAAGTGAAATAAATGCGGCGTAAAGAGATGCGGTGTACATGTTGCCGACTTGTTTTGGTATCAAGGTGGTTGGTTGCACCTTTACATCGAATTGAGGCTTTGCAACTTGCTGGCATGCCTGTAAATCAAGAATACTTTACAACATTAGCAAAAGTTTCAAATTGTCCATTTTCTTAATAGTTACATAAATGGGAAATAATATCTTTTCCCTCCAACCCAAAGGAAAAGTGAGAAATAAATGAGTGACTAAAGAAACATAAGAACATGATTTTACTTCCCAAACTATACTTAGAGCTCTTGGACCTTTTCTAGATCCCGACTTTGATAGCTCTCATCACCAGATAATGTTGCAAAAGGTTCCAGCTTTTCTTTGGCAATCTCATCCACAGAACTGTAATCATAACCAACTTTTAAACACTACCAATACATGAAAATTTTGAAATTTGAAAAAGGTTTCCAGAGATGAAAAAATAAAAAAAACCTGGGATTTTTCAAGAAGTCATTGAACACCAAACGAGCAAAACTTTTCTGTACAAGCTGCAATAACTCGAAGTATTAGATAGATATATAAATAGAAAAGAAAATGCACATGCAGGTATCAATTAAGATAGATAAATCATGAATGATTATTATACAAAGCATTCTTAAATGTGAGGGGGGGGGGAGGGCGCGCTGTTAAGATATTGAATGAGATCCTTGTAGCCATACCTTGTTATATGGAGAGTGAAATACAAAGTATTCAGCATCAGAAATAGAAAATTGTTTCCCCTCTAGTTTCTCATATCTGCCAAAGAGCAATGCTGTAATGTGCCTGGTTTAAATTTACAATTTACAAACCAAATTTCAGAAAAACTATATTAACACCAGAAGCTTACTTATGACTTAAGTGATTATAGCAAGAATCAAGGGCCATAAGGTAACAAGTTTGAGAAAGCTTTCCATCAACAACCTATAAAAACATAAACGACGTGGATTTATTGTAGTTAGTCAAAACTCAAAGTGAAGAGTAGAAAAAGTTAAATGTCATCCCTCGTAGCACTTTCTCAAACGGAAAGAAAATTGAATGATTTCTTTCACACTAGTGGGGAAAATGGAAGTACGCTCTCAAATCCCATAGTCCAAAGATACTGAGAGCAGCTTACTGGATATTCGCTGGCAAGATTAGGCTTGTAAAAGTCATAGGCATGAGCCATATGACTTCCCCTCAATTTGCTTTCAAAAGCAATGGGAGCATCAGGACCAATTAGCATGGCAACAGCGGCAGCTCCACCAGTAGGCCGAGCAGGTCCTTCAGCATATACCTGAGAAAGGAACCCATCATCAGTGACACATGCTTGAGTTGATTGAGACTAACTTGACATCACGGTACAACAGAATATAGGATATGCATCTGAGTTCATAACTTGTAGTTCTTAAAATAGCACATTTAAAAGGGAATGGGAAACATGTTCACTGTTACTAAATATATAGTTCAAAGACCATGAATATGGAAGTGATCTTACAGCGCTGTCTGTGCAAACAACAAGTCCATAGCGCCCATCCCATGAGCTGCTCTCCACCCAATTGACACAATTGAATAAAGCAGCAGTTCCTCCATAGCAGGCATTTGTTGAATCAACACCCTCGATATCGGTATTTCCATATTTCTGCGTATTTCAGACAAAAAAAAAGAATATTGTACTAAAAAGCTACAGAAATAGGTTATTTGATCAACAAAGTCATTAACATAACCACACAATTTTAATTATTGGCAATACTTATTATATTCGAGACAGTGGAACATTACTTAATGGCATTCAAATGCAGAAGCTGGTATCCGGTCTGGGTATAGAATTAATGAAAAGACCCCAGATAGTTATGAAACACTTCAGCTATGCTCTCTTTTAGATGATATACCCAACATTGACAACGAAAAACCTCCCATCCAGCATTAAAATACTTCAATTTAAGGTTTAATCATTCCATACATTTTATGTATTTATATCAGTTAAGAATTTTTAAACTACCATTATGTGGTGAAGAAAGTCAATTTACATTAACAAAGAGAATCATCTATCCGTGCAGTTTGACACTGAAAGCATACCTCAAAGATCTGCATTATGAAAGTTTTGATGGATTTGCTTTTGTCAATCACAGTCTCACTACCTACTTCCAGCCGACCAATTTGTTTAGGATCTATCCCATACTTCTCTAGAAGGGAAGAAACTACTGTCAAACTGAAAATGCCAGAGTTAGTCCTCAAAAGCAAAGTCCTATTTAACATTTAACACAAAAGCAAAGAGAGCAATATATCAAGATTGCTTTGGCGGGCAGGTCTAGTGTTATACAAGCAGTAAAATGAAAACAACTTAAAAATATAAGACTACAGAAAGATTAAAATAATATTATGGCATTGAACATTTGCTTTGTATAATGCTATAAACTCATCTCCTTTATATGGTTAAAAATGGCTTATGATAGAATAAAAAGGGACTGTTTCTTTATGTCATTAATAATTGTTATACATGTTTTTTCTATCTCTCCTCAAATTAAATTTCTTGCTCAGGAAGCAGCAATAGTGACTATATGCAATGGCAAGTCCAAACAAAGTAAGCATCTAATATCTACTATTGCCAGAATATAAATTATAAAGATTATAAAATCCAAAGCAGAAACCTCATCGAAACGACATCTTCTACTTCTGTACAAAACGCCATGCAATCTTGACCAAGTCCAATAGTATATTTCCCTTTACTGGCACCATCATGAGCCTCCAGCACTTCCTGCATAAGTGAAGAAACTGAAAACATTACGATAAAGGAAGCCAAAAAAAAAAAAAAAGGTGTGGACAACTTCAATTTACATCAGCGAGATAACAAAACAAATGGATGCGTATAGCATAAGCGATAGTAATCCATAACAACAAGTTCTGTTATTTCCCTTCCCTTCCCCTGTCGGCAAATGGAGAAAAACGCCATAATTTGGATTAGGATGCAGTTTGAGAAGATCTCACGATTTTTCCCGCAGAAAAAACAGAGTTATGTTATGTGTGTCACAGAACACAATATATGAAAACTAGAAACCATGGGTCTGTTAGGCCTAGTCCTTTTCAATAGTGATAAGAAAAGCGCATAACAATTTTTTTGAGGCCCTTAAGCAGTTGGCTACTAGCAACTACAATCATGTTTAACGTTCATGAGACGATCTTCATTATTGAATCATGAGCATAAATCGAAAACAAAATTCTTGTACTGAACTCAACTTCTGTGACAGTTTCCTTATACTTGGTTAATCGTCATAAAAGAAACTCGCGCGTGGTGAGTGGTGTGTAAATCATAGGATTATGCAAAAAATAAAGGTGAAATTAAGATGAAAAGGAGAGAGAACTGAAAGACAGATGCGTTCACCTGTTGAATACAGGTAGGCGGGAAGTAGATGTCAATAGCGAGAATCCCCACATTCTTTGCCATCACAGTTAGTCGCGGTCCCTGTAAGAGAGAGAGAAAGAGAGGGTTGGGTGAAGAGCCCTTACGTGCAGATATATTTATATATTGGAGGAAGAAGTAAAAGTAAGCAGCTAGCAGCAACGAAGTGGTTTTGTCGTTTTGCTTCTTACGTCGGAAAGTTTGATGGTAGAGAGAGCTAGTTAGGTCGCAACAAATGCAGAATTGGCTGTTTTGCTTCAATAATCTCACCCTTACTTTCCTTCTAATTACCGGTCTTGCCATTCATCCGCGAGAATCTCACAACTCGTAAGAACCAACATTGCTTAGTCCCATTAGTGACGGAGTTCAATACACATGTTCCACCGTATAACCACATTCTAAAATGTTTTTTTTTTCTTCTGCTATTTTATTTATAAAATAAAATCAAGTTATTTCTGTAATTCATTTGAAAAAATAAAAAAATGCACTAACCATTTCATTTGGAGTTAGGTGGGAGAGGTTATAAACAGTATCAAAGTATGATTCTTCTACGTCCTCGCTGTCCTTAGAAAATATTCTCTCTTTCACAATCACGCTTATTTTGATACTCCAAAGGCTTAGTATTATCTTGAGGAAAATGACTGAATTGAATTCAAATATTCTAAAATTCAACTGAGTTGTTATTTGAATGGTATAATAATTTAAATAAATAGAACTAAACTATATTATTTTGTAATTTTCTTCAAATTATTTTCAATTATTTAAACTATTTTAATTGATTCAACTGCTATCAATAAATATTTTATGTTCAAAATATGTTTTTACAAACTCATAAATTATAAATCAATTTAGTTCAAAAATAATTACATTTTTTAAATTAAAGTTATATAGCAGTTTAGTTTGTTTTTTTTTAAATAATTTAGTTTTTTTAAATACATTTCAATTTAGTTAAATATAATTTAGTTCGGTTCAAAACCCCTACAAATAGAATAGTATAGTTGACCTTAATTTGATACTTCAAAGTTTGTCTAGTAAAAGAAAAATAAGCATTATATATTTATGTGGTAGAGCGGAAGAAAAAAGACAATGAAGTAGAAAATTGAAGTGATGTGCTTGAGGAGAAGAGAATAAAAAATAAATAATTTTAAAATGCTAAGATTTATTTTATTATTTTTATTCATCTTTTAATTTGTATTAAATTAATCAAATTATATCACTTCTATATATTTTTTTTTTCTATTTTCACTCATTTTTACAATACAAAACGATTAACCATTCAATTTTATTTTTTACACTCTTTTCTCTTAACTTATTCTTTCTCTATTTTTGTTCTATTTTTTCCTTTATATTTATTTTAGTCCTTAAAAATGTATTTTTTTAAGTTAGTCCTTGAATGTTAATAAAAAAATATTATCTAACTGTTGTCTTTCACATTCATCCTTTAGGTCAAATATCTTACATATTATCATTAAAATGTATTTTCATAATAACACAAGGGAATAAATTGTATTTTAAGGATATCATCTAGGGATATCCATGAAATGAAATAAAAGATGAATAGAAGAAATGAAATATATTTTCAAGGACTTTGTTTTAATTTATTTCACTTATAAATATAAAATGAAACCTTTGTACACATTTAAGAACGTAATTAATAATTTCACTCTCTTGAAAGCTAAACAAAACTTTAAAAAAAAATAGAAAAGAAAATATAAAAATGGATATGTTTGATAAGAACAAAATAAGAAAGTCCCTCACTTGAATGATATATTCCAATAAAAAGAGTTTGCATAAGAAAGTCACTTCTCTCTCAAACAATAAGTAGAAATAGGTTCAAGTGTAGTCATTAATCACAAAAACAAGTACAAGTACATAAATTCAAAAATAGACCTCATTTAACCTCAAAATTCAACCAATTTCTGAAGTTAACTAAACATTATTCATATACAAGAATCCCAATGCACACAATAATCAAACTATTGTTATAATCGAACTTAAGAATTTAAAACTAAACTGAGGAAATGAGACTATGTAAAGGTATTTCATATCGCCTCAAAATTTCAATTCTTAATTATTAAATACCCTATATATGTTCAATACTACTAAAACCTCTTTTCCCAAACAATACCCACATGCATGCACTCTTTCCTAGATGAAGAGAAATAAATATAATTTATATAAAGGAGAAGATATTTACATCCAAAAAAATTTCACAATTTATTATTGCTCATTAAAGATTTTTACATGAGAAAAGAGTGAAAATATGGTCATGGATTATTTGGGTGCAAGCGAAGAAAAAATAATTAAATAAATAAATAAACAAATTTTTTATAAGGTTAGATATGGCAAAAAAATCAAATTTTCTATTTACAGTCCCAATCTTTCTAAACTCACTCATGCTCCGTATTATTATTGTAATGCTCCGTATTATTATTGTAATTGAATGAAAACCCCAAATTTTAAGTTTCAAATCAATGTAAATTATAACATATTTTTTAATATATTTACATTTTCAGAAGAACAAGTAAGTTAACCATTGGAAAACTATTTTAATTATAGTTAAAAAATTTCTAAAACGACAATTGTAGAATTGTTATTGTTCAAGTCTTCATTAAAAGATTTTTAATGACGATTAGACATAGAAAATCATTGCATGTATTACATAAGACAACAATTACAAAGAGAATTCTGATAGTGTATTTACATCCTATATAAATTGTTATTATATACAATAATGAAAATACACTTTCTAAGTCAATTTTAATTTGTTCAATAAAAGAAACAATACAAACAATCTCAATACAATCAAAAAAATATTTTTAAACTATATAAAATATAATATATTTTCACAATACAAACTCAACATTAAAAATTATCAAACTCAATTTGCTATGATGGATCTCGATTTAAGAGGTTTCAATCCTAAAGATCTTAACTTTAGAGAATGGTGTGTTTATAAAAATATTCAAACGTTCAAGTAATTATCTGTGCTAATGCACTAATAGAATAAACAATAATGTCAATAGTAAATATCTTTATCTTACAATAATTGTCTATTTGTAGTACATATAATATGTAAAACAAAAAAATATAAATACCTAAACACATTACTTTACAAAACAAATAATATATATATTAAAAAACAGGAAATTAAATTTCCAAAGCTAAAACATACATAGATTTCTTCACTACTATTATAATAATAGTAGAGTATAATCCTAACTTTTAATGTGATATATTTACGTGTTAACACATAATGAGTATATTTACAAAGTAAAACACGAATAAACACATTCAAATTACTAAAAAAATAAATCAATATATAAAATATAAAAAATTAGTATTACATTCCGACTAAATTTTAATTCATCCTATATCAAATAATTCGATAATTAGTATAGATTAAGTGAAATAAACATTAATATTATAATGTACAACATTTTATGATGACGACATAATGTTTAAGGATTTTTAAAAAAAAAACTACCTTAAACTAGTAAAATATATCATAGCAAAAGGGAAATGTTGATTAAACAAATTAATTTGAGATATATTTTTCAGTAAAACAAAACTTCATATAATGTTTTTATGAGGGAACATTTGAGTGAGTGACTTTTCAGTCAAGTAATATTTGGTTCCACGAGCAAAACAAAATTTAATAAGAATAACATTTTCACATAAAATGTCACCTGTTAATTTCAAAAGATAATAGATGCATAAAGCTAAAAAAACAAACAAGTTTCGATTATTTGACTGCATCATTAGGCAATACTCAAATCACAATTCCATATTTAAGCCTCCTTTGAGTGGCTAGATGCATTTATTTTGTACCTAATCTGTCTTTGAAATGACAAACCAATTCAACGACTTTTATTCCTCCGACCAAATTACTTAAATTAAATAAATGAACCACCATCAAAACGATTAAATTAGGTCAAGAATATTGCAACCAATTCACCGAAATAAAGTAAATGAACAACTACCAAAATAAATTGATTTGTGTTGAGTTTAAAAATAATTACAGTCCAAATATTAACGAATTAGTATCACTTCTACACAGATAGATAAAGTTACATTAGCACGAGTGTCACACATGATTTTATTTTCAATAGTTTTTATAAAATATTTTTATTAGTGATTTAACAGTTAAATTATTTATCTTTCTTTATAATAAAAAATAGATCCATATATTTTTCTTAATTGTAACAAACATAAATTATATTCTGCATTATTATATTTAAATTTATAATAAATAATTTAAATTATGGGATAAAGTTGTTTTTAAATATTCATAATTTCCTTATAAAAATATTTAAATTTAATTTAGAAATATCGATAAAAAATATTCTGTAACGCCCCTAAAATCTTATTCATATTTATATCATAAAATAAACATAAAACAATAATATCAAAATTAACATATGTATATATGATAAAATACATCCATCCCATACATTGTACTTCAAAATAATATCTCTTCTCTAGGTAATTTTAATACATAACCATCCAGTGTTTCAAAATAAAACAAAATACAGCATAAGAACAGGTGATCTCCTTGTCCAACCACTCACTGAGGAGCTCTACTACCTGCAACATCATCTGCTCCCGTGTAAATTTCACACGATCATCACAGTTTTAAGAACACGAAATACAACACAAAACACAGGGTAAGCTAGCTATTCAAAAAAAACTTGAAATACGAAACTTTAAAATCAACATAAATCAGCTTTTAAACACCCACATAAAATCCATCACTTTCTCATTCATATCACACAACCATCAAGTGTCTATCAACAATTTTCAATATTCATCTTTCTCACGTCAGAATTCCCACTGACTCACAACACATAGACACTTGACTCTACTTCCGGAAGACTCGTGCGTTGACTCAGACTCAGAGATCTGCACCTGTCATACTACACCACTGTGAATCCACACAGGGTCAGTGTGAATCCACACAGCCATGCGCATAAATAAATCTCAATATCATCACTCTCCCAGTATGACAGGGTTAATCCATACAACAGGTCAAGTTAGTTATCTTTCAAACAACTTACCCATACATATGAACCTCCTTCGACTCTCAACGCCTGAATAACTTCATCTATATGATTCCATTATATCAGGAGAGTCAGGATATCTCCTTCTAGACAAGTCCCTAGTCAATGCACATTACACACGATCTTACACGGTATTTTCTTTCCTGAAAATACTATGCCTTGATCCCACATTCACAACATTCAATGCATCATACAACACGTAAATGGACGGTTCCAAATCACAGCAACAATCAAAACCAAGTTCAGAATTTCGAAAATCATATACAGTTCACATTTCAATATCAGACAATTTCAATTCGTCACTAAAACAGGGGATTTCGAAATTTGCATTAAAATCGGCGATCACGTCGCCCCACACATAAAAACAGAGCATCGTGCAAGAAAGTTTAAAACCGGCGACCACGTCGCCCCAACTTCAGAATCTTCTAGCCTAAGGTTTTTATTGAACGAATGCTAGCTTCCCTTACCTGGACTAGCGTAAAACCTCACTAAGAGCTCCAAACCCACGGAGACTTAAGGATACCTTAACCTGCACCATGGAGCCTTAGTCATAAAACTAACGACCTTACCCATATTCTGCGTTAACAAAGACTAATTCTGAAGCTAAAAGAGTTGAATGCAAAGCTCATGCAAATGCAACTCTCTCAAGTTCAGAAACGACTCTAAAAACAGAGCACGGAGGACTTACTTTGTTTCACGGCTTTGATCAAAAAACTTGCAGGGCACAAACATCAGGAATCCAGGGGCAGTCGCCGATCGTCAACTGGTGTGTGAGAAGGTCTAAATCGCAGAGTGAAGGAGAGGAAGGAAAAGGATGAAGACTAACTCACTCTATCACTCTCGAACCATAGCAACGTTCTCTGCCTCTCAGGAAGTGAGTTTTGAATCTAAACCAACTTGCCCAGCAATGCCGCTGCCACCGCCCACTCTGTAGGAAAGTTTGCATGCACATTTCCTCTAACAGAACTGTCATGTGATGTCTCTGTGCGTACCAAACTTTGGGTTACCTGCCTTACCAACTCTCTTATGCCAACTATTTTGAAACACCCATTTCCGTCTACGTTTCGCGCATGCAGAACGCTCATGCTGGGAGCCTGGGTCCCACCTTATCTGCGTGAAACACGACATCGTGCGATAACCATCCACCGATGACTGCTCGCGCGATGACCTTGTCTCTCATACCGGCGATGACTGATGCCTCTCATACCGGCGATGACTGATGCCTCTCATACCGGCGATGACTGATTCCTCACCTTGGAAGACGACCGATGTCCGATTCTCTCCATCTGGCAGACAACCGATGTCTCATTCAGGAAGACGACCGATGTGTCTCCCATCCTGGTTGATGACCGATGTTCCTCTCATCCTGTTGGCGATCTCTTATCGCCCTTGTGTGTGACGAGGACACATCGCCTCACTCTGGTCACCGATGTCACATCGTCACACCTAGCTGAGGGCTCATCCTCCCATTCCTCTAAGTCTGGGGTATCACTCCCACATGACTCGGTGACGTCGGTAGCTTCTCCTGCCCGAGGACAGGTCGGTACCAACTCCTCGCGCGCCAATGCATGCAACACTAAGGACAATCTCTTATGTCCCAGCATAGAGTTTCGCATGCATAGCGTATCTAAGGTGCAAATCACACCTTAATACGTGTGATTTTTGGAACCCCCTATGGTCCCCCGACTGACCTCTACCAGCTGACCTCAGACCTTGGGCGACGTCCGAGGTCTGACCACCATGAAACTTCTATTACAAGCTCTTTTCATTTTAAATAATAACATCTTCATAAATTATTTAAATATAACACTTTTATTCCAATTAAATTTTTTTTCTAGGTCCTTACATATTCAAATAGTTAAATAGATAGAGTACAATGCGAAAAAAAAATTAATATTCATATAAGAAAGAGAGAAAATATTTAAAAAGTTTAATTGCGAGAATAAGGAAAGTGAATGTCTTAGTCTCTTTAAGTTGTCGATGGGGAGAGTGATTTGTGAGAAGTGTATATGTGGATATTACTTTTATCACAACCTAAAGTTGAAATCTTTCTATTGCATGAAAGATCACATGCACTACACTTCCTTACAACTTCCTTAACCTTTTCTTTTTAGCATAGCTGTCCATTTATCAATCACCTATTAATCAACTTTAATTTCCTTTTAAAATAAGTTTTTTTTATTAATCTATTAAATGAGTGAGTTTAAAAAGTCTCATTTGGTAAATCTTTTACATAAAGTGAGTTAAATTTATTTAATTTACTATAACATTAAAATAAGACTTTAATTAATATTTTTAAATATTTTTTAAAATTATTTGAATTCTTCAATATTTTAAATTAAAAATTGATTCTCAAATATTTTTATTTAATTATAAATTAGTTTTTAATTAATTTTTGTTATTTGTAACTTAGTTATAAGCTTGAAGGTAAACTCAATTTACTTGAGCTCAATTTGATTTAATTTATACTTGACTTTATTCAATTCAACCTTACATAACTTGGACACAACTTAACTAGACATTTTCTAACTTGAACCCAACTTGATTTGGGTTGACACGACTTAATCTAGTTTGAACTTAATCTCACCAGACTGTTCAATCTGACCTGATTAAGTCTGACTTGAGCTCGATCTATTTTAACTCATCTTAATTTGGGTTAAGCCCAAACTAATCTAATATAGATTTGCTCATGCTTTACCGAGATTGACATAGGCTCAATCTGACTCAGTCCCTTCTTGACATAGGCCAGACCCAACCTAGTTCAACTTGACTTGCACCTAACTAATCCTATTTTGAGCCTCGCCCAATCCAACCTACTTTGGCCTAACTCGACCTAGTCTAACTTAGGCTCGATTTGACCCAACATTGCATGACTTGGACCCTGACCTGACCTTTCTCGATTAAGACTCAACTTGACTTGTGCCCTACCCGACTTGGTTTGATTTGGGCTCAGGATAACTTGGCCTAACCTATGTCCAACTCGACTCGGACTGATTGGGTAAATCTAATACAACCTAGGCTAGCCAAACTCAACTCGACTTGACTTGGATCCAACATTGCCTAATGTGCGTATGACCTGAGTTGGGCTTGTCTCAACCCGAGCTACCATAAACCTCATCTGGACCTAGGTTGATCCACACTCAACTTAGCACGACGTGGGTTTGACCTAAACTCAAACTGATTAAACCTTACCTAGATTGGCTCGACTTATCTTGACATAAACCTAGCCCAACCTACTTCAAATGGTCCTAGCTCAACCTAACTTGACTTGAGCTCGATCCAACCCTATTCACATTTACTTAGGCCTAACCTGACCCGACTTGACCAAACTTAAGCATGACTCGATCTGGGCTTGCACAAACTTAGCTTATATGTGTTCAACCCAACTTGCCTTGACCTAAACCAAGTCTGTCTTAGCCTGATTTGAAGTTGACCTGACCTAACTCGACCTACATGACTTGAGTTTGACCCAACTAGGTCTGACTTAGACCTAATCTATCTCGGCTTAACATAGACTTAACCCAACTTAGTTTGACATGGACTCAGTTTAACATGCACCTGGCCCGACTCGTTATGATGTTCATCTCGATAAGTTTGACATGATCTCTTTTGAGTTCGCCTCATTTAGGCCCATCAAATTAACCTCACTCATTTAAGAAACTAATTTCATGAACCAAACGTTAAGGAGATGTAATGGTTTACTTACAGATTCCTACACGCTATAGTCAACATTAAAGAATTAATAATTAATTAACCATAATTCAATAATTTAACTAAAAAATTACATATCTACAAAATAAGAAAATGAATGCGTGAAGTTAAAATTTGGATGATAGAAATTATACTTTAGCCTATTTTTATTTATACACACATCAATTAAAGAAATATCATATCATAAGCCAACTAATTCTGCAACATCATCGTGTTATTATTAATTTCACATATAGTTAGAGGTTAACCTGAATTTGTAAAATTAAACTTGCAAGAGAAGCAAAGTTGTGGGCAAAAAAATAAAGATGAAATTTGGGAAATTGAACGTAGAGAGAGCAAAGGTACAATCAAACAATTAGTTTATTAGACAATTTTACTAAACATTTTATTACAATAAATCGAATATTTTTCTCTTTTCAGCTAAAAGAAATATTTTCCAATTTTACCTAACTTCTCCATTGAAATTGAAGTTAGTTATACGAACTAACCGTGTGTACCTTTGCCAGCCTTGAAACTAGTTTTACAAGCAGTAATAAGTTAGAAATTATATTAATAAAAAATGACTCTATAAAGGATTCAAAAGGAGGCGTAAATTATATAAAAGTAAAAATTGGGTGTTCAAAAGTGATTCTAAAAATTCTCCAGAGATACATAAACTTTGGTACAAACATTATTCTAGAATAATGTAACGGTAAAAAATGAACTAATGAGAGAGATAACGAAATGAAACAATAGGAAGCAATAAATTCATACTTCAACAGTCTTTTGATTTAGAGCTATGTATCTCCATTTCTCTTTCTCCACAAAGTCTGCATCCAGGAACCTAGAAAGAAAAGCCCATAGTCTGTAAATATCTTCAAAGTTTGTCAAGAGACCCAGTGCAGCAGTCACAACGTATATCCCAGATTCATGGCTACGTGACTTCTTGGACAGGCCCAACCCTTCAACCTCACAAGCTCTCTCCTCTTCATTCTTGTCAGAGAACCTTATATTTCTCAAAAATGACCTATTTATAGAGATGTTGTTTCTATCAGCAAGCTTCTGCACAAGTGCAGGATCAATTTTTTCCCCTTTCCAGTCAAATATATTAAAAGCCACAGCGGGTCCACGGAAAGAACTTATCTTAGGCCCATAAACCCTTATTAGGGAAAGCCTATTTTCATGATGTGGATGTTTAAGACTCATTAGAGCATTAACCAACCAATTGACCAGATACTTGGTCCTGTTACTGATCAGTAATAAACCCACGGAGTCTGCATGGTCTAATCCTCTACAATGAATCTCTGAGCCATCATTTTTAGTACCTAATCTGTTTCTATCCATAGATGAGTCAGAGGGTGTGCTTAACTCCTCAATTTCTGATGTTGATGATGGCCCCTCTTGCGGATGAGCCGTTTCAGTGTCAATCACTACTTGTTCAGCCTCAGGTTTAAATGCTGGGACAAGGCTTATGATTCCTATGCTTGTAGCATTAGAAGGATCTTTCAAAGCAGACACACTAGATCTTTTAACAAATAAGCACCCAACACCTGAAGGATTTTTACCAAAAACTTTGTAAAACGAGCAAACCATAAAATCAGGCTTAAAAAGTAACATACCCAAGGTGTCCATTTCCTTAGGTTTCAATGAACACACATCAAGTAAGATGCACCACCCATTCTCCTGAGCCGTGGACATCCAGCCATAGGAATATTGTGCTCCTGTTACCCTTGAATGAAGTGGGAAAACAAATAAACCTCCCTTTCTCTTTTCCCTTTTGTTCATGACCATCTTCTTTAGCTTCCTCCTCTGGATTCCGAGATTGGGCCAGGAGAATTCTGATGACAAGACACGCACCCCTTGCTTCTTGCAACTCTCAATCATCACATCCAATGCCTCGCTGCTATGGTCATACACTGTGAGGAGCCGTCTATTGGATTGAAATTGGAAAGAATCGGCTACAATTTTAAAAGCAGATACCTCATTGGCAATGAAAACAAGGGTGTATTCAGCTTCAGAGACATTCATGAACGACATGATCCTCTTTCTGATTCTGGCTTCCAGTTCTGACTCGTGGCCGCCGTAGAGAACCTGGGACTGCAAGTTCACCGACTTGTAGGATATATCAAAGAAGGAGGCGTCTGATGCAAAGTAGGACAATGATGAGGATGAAGAAGAAGAAGAAGCAATTGAAGTTGTGGGGCAAGGTCTCTGTTGCTGAGCGTAGGAGAAAAGGCCATATCCAGTGTAATCGAAGCAAGCGTTGGAGTGGTTCAAGTGATAGTATTCTTGGGCTCGAATTTGATCAACTTGAGAAGTAGCTGAAAACTGAGGGAATGCTTTGGTGAAGTTGATGTATGAGTCGTGCAGAGATGGAAGGGACTCGGGGTTGGTGAATTGTGTGTGGGGGTGAAGGCTGGAGGATGTGGCCGCAGCGAAGTCATCGTGTGATGAAGTGACATTACTGATTTTAGGCTTATGGGACCTCTCGGAGGCAAGAAGTGGAGATGGGAAGCAGCCATTAAAGCAGGGTTGTGAGGCTGCTGCTTCAGCACGAGATGGGTGCATTTTGGTTCTTTGGACTCGGTCGTCCCTTCAAATTTCATAACATTGACTTACAAGTTTTGTAAATGAAAATGGCTAAATAGTTCATGGTCGTTCAACCACCACATAGTTAACGTTTGTGGCTTCTGTGATGGAAAGAAAGGTCTTATGTCATACACAGTAGGGTTGACTGTGCTTATGGCAATATTCATTTCTTAACCAACAAAATTGGGAAGTTCGTGACACATTTATTACTGAAGATGTTGTACTAGATTTGTTGATTAATGTGGCTAGAGATTACCGGTGAAGATCATTATCCAATACAGCTACGTCTGGAAGGGGCTGGTCCATAATTATGTGGTGAGATCATCTCAGGGACCTTACCATTTGAGCCATCTTAGTCAAGATCAAAAGTAGTTGTGCTACTTTCTTAAAATAGGGTAAAAAACAACCAAAGTTAAGGCCACAGGGTGGGTTTTCACAGTAAATTAGCACCCATCAGTCACCACAATCATCAATCATTCAGAGGCTAGTGCTTTGAGAAAAGGACACTTTTTTGACTGCTTCCCAGAAATTTATTTATACTCTTTAAACCATCTTTAATAATATTCTTTAAAATTGAAGAAATTTTGTTATATAAATAATTATTTTCAATTTCAAGCAAGTCAAAGTACATAACTTTTTTTAAGAAATTTCCGTCAGTCAAAGTATAATTTTTCTAAAAAATATAGTGAAGTAATTGTTGACAGTAAATAAGTGATAATCTGGCGTAACTTTAGAGCGTGAGTTATGAGCTTAGTGTAGATGGTGTTATCCCTTGTTATGAGTTTGTTACTTTAGAAGCAGTCCACCACGTGATGCAGTGGATCATCTTTTCCCTTTATTAAGGCATGTACCATCTTGTGGTTGGACCCACTGCTTTGACTTCATCATGAGCCCCGCCAGTTGGCTGTAATTTCACATCAGATACAACTATACTTATGACAAATTATATTTTCATTTTATAAATAAAAAAAACTATAACTAAACAATAACCTTTATTCAAAATAATAACTCTCATCTCTTAAAAATAATTATCAGGGTGTACTTGAAAAAGACGTTACTTTCTGATTACGCATATGTTTTCTTCTTCAAATGTAACGAAGTTTCCATCAGTGTAAAATTAATTTATTTGTTTAAATAAAAAGTTATACTTCAATTTAAATATTTATTATAATTAATTTATTCATTTTCAATAAATAAAACTCGATTTACCTTAAAAGTTAACATGATCTTATGAATCACGACTTCTATTTTTCAATACTAACAAAGTTATGATTTTTCTTTAAAAAATTTAGAAACCAAAATAATGACAATTTTTTCCCAGTGAAATAGTGGACAATTTACTCACTTAAGTAATTTTTTAAAAATGTCCTAATACATAAAGTTTAAAATAATTTCAGTATTTCAATGCAAAATCCGTATTTGAAAAAACGTTACCATTAATTCATTTTTGTTTTTTCCAAAAACCAATGTACTCTATTCTCAATCTTCAGCTTTGGAAACTCTGAATTTCCTTTATTTCAGGGAAATTAAACATCAAGTTATTAATTCCACAGAATAGATTTGGTATTAACTTGACTGGTTTCGGAACTGGGGTTAAGATTTTGTAGGCTTACAAATATAACGCAATTCTCTAGATAATATTATTGCTATTATTATACGTTTTCTAATAAAAAAATCCATTTCCGTAATAACGTTTTTTCCTATTTGGAAATTACTAAAAGAAAACATTAATAAAGAATAATATGAAAAAGGTGATTTCATCTTACCTACGACAAGATTTAAAGTGTCTAAGATATAAAATGGTTTTGATTACATAAATAACCTAATTAGTAACTTATTTAACTAGCTAATAAATTAGTTTTATCAACAAAAAAGTGTTTGGTAATTTATTTTAAAAAATTTCAAACTTATAAGTTATAAGTCACTTTATCTAGATTTTAAGTTATAACTTCTAATTTATAATTTATTTAATTTTTTTATCTCTTCAATTTTAATACATTTTTTTATTATTTTTAATTTAATTTTATATATTATTCTCTATTTTAGTCACACGCAATTAATTATTACACTGTTTTTATTCATTGTTAGGTTATTTTTATACTTTATGCATTTCAAATAAAAACATAGTTAAATAAATATATTTATTTTCTTTATTCTAATATGAAATGTTTTTATCATTCTAGACCATTTAAATATTTATAATATAGAAATAATTAAAATGAGCAATTTTCTATGTAGAATTTGTTTAATTTAAAATTCGATTTTATTAATCCATTAAAAATAGTTAAACGTCTACAATCGAAATGACATTAAATTTAAAAAATAATTAATAATTTTTGAAAAAAAAAACAATCATTAATCATTATATAAATACTCATTTTCATTTCAATCATTTCAATAATACTATGAATGATCTAAAATTTAGGCCATAAAAAATTAATTTCATATTATTATAGTATAAGAATGAAAAAACATATTTTATTTTAAACAATTAGTATTAAAATTGAAATTAAAATAACAAATTTGTAAAAACTACACACCGTAAGATTGTAAAACAACAAAATTAATATAACAGTAGTTTAACTGAAAAAATCAAAAATTTTAAATTTCTGAAAAGTAAATAAAAATTAAATTTTACTAATACTCATTAGATCAACTTATTTAAATAAAGACGACTTCTTCAAATAATGAAAACCTAGATAATTTTTTTTAAAAAGTACTAAAAATTTTAATTATCCAAAATAATCTAAAATTATAATTACATAATATTTTTTATAAAAAACACAAATTTCATTTATATAATAAAACTTATGTTATTATATCCTTTTATTTCATTTTACATTTACTAATTAGTTTATCAACTAGTTTACTAAATATTTTTAAACCAATAAAGTAGTTTATCAGTTCATAACTTATAAGTTAAAAGTTTACCAGCTACCACTAACTTGTCAATTAGAAGCTAAATTTAATAATTTTTATTTATGCTATATATATATATATATATATATTTTTTTTTTTAATATTCAACTAGACAATCCAATCCAAGATTCATTATTGTTGAAACAACATTCAATACTTTTAATATAAAGTTTATCACAATGAAAGATTTTTGTAAAATTGGAGGAGTACTACACAAGTTAAAGTGTTAAATTTAAAATCGGAAACTAAGGATCCCTCAATAAACAAGTCTAAAAAAAGTGAGTTGTAGCGTGGTGTTAGTAGAGAGGATAGGGTGGTGCATGGGAGGCAATGGAGGTCACACAATAGCCGGCAACGGGACAAACAATGACATATCGCACACTAGCAACAACGATGATGTGCTAAGGAGAGCACTCAACTTACGCTAGGTCTGAGGTCATCGACGTTGAGTTAGTAGCGACAAGCGACTGAGGTGACAGCAAGTCAGGCGACTTGAAGAGAGAGAGTAAAATGGAGAGAGCGCGGGTACGGGATTAATAGCAAGTGGAGTTATTAGGTCAACAAGAGGCGGGCATTGAGTCGACAACGATATATGATTGGGGTGATGACTGAGTCAACAGCAACAAGCGATTGGGGAGAGAGTCAAAAGAAGCACGAAGAGAAAAAGTTAAATGTAGCAGCGAGAAATAAAGCAAAATAAAAACAAATGTCGTTTCTACTTTTAATAATGGTTCAAATGGAGTTGTTGTTTCTAAGGCTCATAACAATGATTCTTCTGCAACCGTCATCATTTCCTTTTTTTTTTTATTTGACTCGTCATTATCATTTTAACGACAGTCCAAATCCCATTACCATCGAAAAGTTACATTTATTAAAAAAAATCACCACGTCTTCTTTAATGACAATGACTTTATAATCATCATAAAATCACATCGTTAATTCATTATTTTGCACTAATAATCTCTACTATTCTCGTTATACCATTTTTCCATCTTCAATTTAAGATTTTTCAATTTCTATTTCAAAATATATAAATTTCTTCCTTGTATTGCCATATTCTACCATTCATCTTTAACTACCCACAAAAATCCATCCTCCAACCAACCAATAGTCCATCACCAGTACTATCAAAAAATAGTGAGAGCAATTGCTCTTTAGTATTCATTGCACAATTTCTCACCAAATATCTAACCATTACGTAGATACCATAATCTTATATGTTCTACTTTTCTTAAATATATCTTTGTTCCGCCATATGTACTCCAAACTCTTTTATAAAATTATTAAATTTATATATTTCTTTCCTTCCATATTCCATCGCATAACAGTAGTGTGTTGGAAATCCTACATCGATTAGAGATTATGACATTTCATAATTTATAAGTGAATGCAAACCTCATCTTATGAGTTAGTTTTATAAGATTGAGTTATGTTTAAAGTTCATTTTTTAATATCGTATCAAAGTTATTTAGAATTTATCTTAACAAGTATTTGCTGGATTTATTAGGTTACCGGTTCTTAGGTCGTTATCAGACCAGTTATAACACAACTTTCAAAGATAAGAATGGTTATTTGCTGAAAAGGAAAACAAAACTTTTTCTTAAAAGAAATATAATTTTATTGATGAATAAGTAGTGGATTGAGATCAATGACACACTAGGGATAATTTTATTGATGAATGCGTGGAATTATTTTAAGACTTTTGAGTGTTCTACCTTCTCATTCAAAAACTCCTTAAAGGAAAAATTTCTTGACTTTTTTGCTTTTTATTAGCTTAAATGCATTAGTACCTAGATATTTATAGATACAAAAGACACTTTTTGGTATAGTGGACACACATCTAAATCATACAAATTATAAGTTTTTTAATCCATAGATAAATATATATATATATATATATATATATATATATAAAATAAAATAGTATGCATGTCAAGTAATAGAAATACTTATATAGGATTATAACTCTTGTTCTATTAAAATTTTAACACAATAAGGAAATGGAAATAAGTAAAGAGAATATTTTCACGTTTAATTCAAAAGTTTGAACGAAAGAAGGGGAGTTAAAGTCTATTTCCATTCAATTTTGAGTTACTTCCAAAATTAGTTAGAGGAGAATTCTTTCTTTACTAAATAAATAGGCTAAGTTATTTTTTAGTTGAGAGAAGTATAATGTTAGGAGAGAAATGAATAAAAAAATGAAATGAAATAGAGTAAATAAATATTTGTTGAATTGAATAAAGTTGAAAGAGAGTACAAATAAATAAATAAAGATGTTTTGGTTTGAAAAAAAAAATGACCTTTTATAAAATTGCTTATTTACTCACGGGTCATTTTTATTTCTTTATAGTTTTCTTTATCGTTAGTTTATTTTTTTTATTCTTCTATTCCCAAACTAATTGTGATAAATTTTTTTATCAAAAATAAAAATTAATAAATATGGAGAAAAGGTCCAACTCTTATACGTTTCAGATCTTTAAACATTTAAAATTCACCAAAATTAAACTTATAAACCCTTGCGGATTGGATAAACCTCTCAATCCATATCCAGTTCTAAAAATTGCTAAACAAGACCTGCAGTTCTGTTCTTATCATCCCAATCACAACCTTAAGCAGTTTTCTTTTTATATACATATTTCCTTAAAAAATAAAAAATTCTTCTTCAAATTCAGAACACAATGATGTTTTCTGCAAACAAAAAAATTAGTCATACCGTAATTTATTTTAAAAATAAAAGTTTTCAGGACATCTTAGCTAGACTGATACCTCAAATAATAACAATCATCTGTCATCACATAAAAAAAAATATTATTTAAAATAAAAATTACAGTCATAACCAATTTTTTTTCTTTCTTTTCATACATAGTGGTGATAGCAGGCGTGTTCATTGTTTTTCTATCCAAGATCATCTGAAGAGTTCTTGTATTGGCCCTGCAGCTTATCTAACAACCCTGCTACAAACCCAGAATTTTTGGCTTCCGATTCTGATCTTCCTTTTGCATCCAAACTGCTCTCTACTGATCCCAGACAATCCTCCACTGCTCCTCCATACCTTAACTGCTAAATTCTCCTGAACCTTTCTATATCTGTTCTACCTGCATCAACAGTCACGAAACCTTTCCAGCCAAATGGCATATATCAAATGTCCTACCAGATCAAGATTTACAAATAGGATTTACAGTTAATTACACCAATTGAGGATAGCACTAAGGTGTACAAATTGTACCAATCAATCTCTCTTTTGATTTTCTTCCAAGATACACCAATCAATCTTACCTCTCTTTACTGATTCAAAAAATGTAATGGGATCTATAAACCATTATGAATATTGAAAATCAACTTTTCAGTTTTTTTTTAAGAAATCAAAGACCACGACTTTGTACGATCTATTCTATCATTCTTAAAGATAATATTGTTTTTCTATTTCTAAATTTCTCCTATGATGATCCACAAACTTCTCCTTATTCTACTATTAGATTTGGATACATTAAAAGTCCTAAAATGAATGAAGTGAGGTTTGAGTGTTCATTCCTAGTCATGAAAAACATAAACACAAAGCCAAACAATCTCACAACTAAAAAATAAATGATTTCCTTTACCTCACCACACATTACATTATCTAAAGATATACCTCTTCTCATAAGATTTTCCTTCCTAACTAACATCTTTTAGAACACCTTCCAAAAGAAGAAGGGAGGATCTAAACCTTCCAAAAGCATTGAAGGGAGG
This sequence comes from Phaseolus lunatus, assembly GCA_013389735.1. NCBI lineage: Eukaryota > Viridiplantae > Streptophyta > Magnoliopsida > Fabales > Fabaceae > Phaseolus > Phaseolus lunatus. The sequence continues at coordinate 38,402,601 of CM023859.1, forward strand.
ACCTTAACCTTCCAAAAGCAGAGATTTCTATCTTTTTCTACTAACTCATTCATTAGTAACTTGTATGCTGACAAGATCACCTATTGTTAAACCACTCTCCTACCTGATTCACCGTGACTCATGACAATATCATATGAAAAATACTATTTATGGAATCAACCTACTTTGAAATGGTTTTTTTTTCATTTTTTACTATCAAAGATTAACTTTTTAATATATTTTTTCATGAAAATGATCGAATAGTATCCACGACATCGTCACAAATTAATCTGATCAAATTGGGAGGAAAGTAAAGTTTAGCAAAAATTTTCCTCCAATAATTAAATACAACAATGCTTGAACAATTCAATTTTAAACTCAATACATTAACCACTTGTAACTGTATTTTTAATATTTGATTCTTCTCAAATTTATTTTATTTGTTTCTCTTCTCTTTTGTGAATCAAATCAAGCAAAGTATCCTCTCTTTTTTTTTTTCTTTCAAATTCAGCAATATCTCTTTTTCTCCTTCTCATTAAAATTCCTCGTAAGTCTTTCACTCTTTTAAATCAAATGCATAAATTAGAACTGTTTTTCCACCTAAAAAAAGTAGATGTGAAAATCTGATCGTGGTTAATTATCTTTTAGCTTATGAATTATTTTTATTTGATTTAAGCATTTGATTCCTAATGAAAAAAATCTTATTAGTTTATCAATAATTACAAAGAAGTTAAATGAGAGAAGTACTTTAAAAATTATGATTCATGATTTTTTTTTTGTTTGTATAAAAGGTTTATTTGTTTGTTTGATAGATGGATTGATTGATTTTATTATTTTATTTTATTTTCCTGTTAAAAATTCTTGTACCGAACTATTTGGATTTGGTGAAATTAAAAAGAAAAGGCTAAATATAGAAATAAATGATTTTAATTGAAGTGGTTTTTCTGTGAAATTTTGTATTATTTGGATGGATGAAATTATAAATAAAATTGATAATGCTATTTATTTTCATCTGTTTGATTGTATGAAAAAGTGGAGGAAGAACGAGAACATTCTGAAAAATTATTTATATAATTAATCAATTTAAAACTAAATAAAATTTCAAACACAATTTTGATTAAATGATCTAACGAAATATGATACAAGTATTAAATATTTAATTGCTTTATTTAATATTTGTTCGAACAAAATTCCTTTCATATTATTTATTTTTATTGAAATTAAACTCAAATTAATATTTCACGCACAAAATTGACTATCTATTATCCTAACACTCCAAACTCTTAATAATATAAAAACTACTGCATGGGTGAAACTAATTTTCATTCACTACAAATCACGGGTAACGTAGAGGAAAATTGGTTATTGTAGGTTCATAGATTTTTATTACAAATCCTTTCTATTTCTCGCCTAAACAAACGATAGAAATATCTAATTAATATTTCCCTCTCAAATCATCCAAAAAGGCTGAATCAAGAATGAATTTTCGGAGCTTGTTATCATTAACATATAGTTGGGGAACCAGGTACTATGAACATGTGTGTGATATTCCAATAATTCAATTTGTAGAGTTCATTAACGGGTCAGCAGATAAATAACCAGGTTCCTCGGTAGTTGAAACGGTCAACTCATAACATAAATTAGATTGAAGGATATTAATTATTAACTTTTTTTAAGAAAGATCAATATATATATATATATATATATATATATATATATATATATATATATATATATTGAAGATCTCATGTGAAGTAGAGATTAGAGTATTAAATATTATATAGGTAGGTATAAATCTTATTTTATAAATCAGTTTTACGAAGTTTAATTAGGGTTAAATTTCACATTTTAATATGATATTATAGATAACAATACGGATGGACTATGCTGGCTGACCAATAGCCCACTACCAAAAAATACGGGGTGGACTCACTAATCTAGCCCGTTGATCCGTCCCGCATAATTTGTACCTGCACGGACTAATAGCAGTGCGGGTTGGCCTATTGGCCCGCATAAATAAAAAATTATTATTATTTTTTTAAAAAAAGCATACCCATATTGTAATGTAACCTTTATTTTGTTTTAAAAAATTAAATTTAGTACTAAAAAAAGAAATGTTTTATTTTAATATCTAAAGAAGTTAGTATAAAGAGTTAGTGGATTTAGTTTTAAGTGAAATCTTATATTTAAAATTTGTTAATAAAAAATTATATAAAAAAAGATTTTAATAAGATAGTTAAAAAATTAGTCATCTTCATTAAAATATTTTGTAGCAAACTTTAATAAGATACTCTTATACATTTACATATATATATATATATATAAATAAATAAATGCAAAGCAAAATTTTAATTATTTTTAATCAAACCTTTTAACAACCCTCATACTTGAATTTATATTTTTATTTTAATTGAATAGATTAAAATACGGATAAAATTTTAATTTTTCAGTACTAGGAATAAATTTTTTTTATTATTAATAAAATTTTAATTTTTGTATAAAAAAAAATTCTTATGCAGACTAATGACCCGTTGATTACCTCTCATGTATGACAGTTCAGTAAAATGAGTTTGCACTCCTTGCATACGGAGGGCCAAACGCAGGGCGGACCTGTCCGCATTGACATCCCTAATATCAGAGCTATTTTTTAAGCCTTTCTTAATGAGTATTTGTTGGCCTTATCAGAACATCAAGATCGTAAGTGCAAATCTCAACTTATAAACCGATTTTATTAGGTTGAGTTAGACTTAAACTTCACACTATTTTAGTTTCTAGTATTTGAAGTCTGAAATGCCACACTCGGTTAAACTAATGCCATTTTTTTTTCTCAGAGAATATACAGTGTAAGATTCAACCGGAGCTTGATGCATATTATGTGATGTTGCAGTGACGTGCATCTACGCATAACTAAAAACCAATGCATATTTAATGGAGAACTTAAAATAGAAACCAGTTTAAGAGGAATGGCATATACCCTTTAATCACATGAAGAAGGTGGTGCCTGCTGCGATGTTGTGTCAAGCAAGAATGAGTTGCAGGGCAACTCTCCTTTGGCACGTCCAGAACTGAAACCTCGTACAAAAACCAATTAGGTTGTCGTTGAGAGACTCGAGTATGTGCCAAAGAAGATATGCCCTGTAACTGGTTCGCTTATCTCAAACTTTACATGCCCAATGAAATAGAATCTCTCTTCTCTTGTTGTCTTGTGTTTTTTTTGTAAGACAGCTCCTAGAGACATATTTATAGTGACCTGAAGAAGAAGCATATGCTGAAGCATATGCCAGTGCCTGCTTTGTACGCATTTCATGCAAAGCATGAAAAACTTGTCTCTGAAAAAGAACATCAAATTCTTACTCCAATGTTTACAGATTCTTAGATCGCTTTATTTCTCGAGAATTCTCTATCCTTCCAACCATGTTTGCCTCTGAAGAAGGATTTCAGGAATAACGTGGAAAGGGTTTCCTGTTGGAGGGGTTGTCAATTGGTAGATGCTTTCTTACTTTAACGTCAAAAACACTCGCAACAATATTGCTTTCTTACTTTAATTTAAAATTCTAATATATATTATTGTATTGTTAAAGTGGGTTGTGAAGTGAATATATGTTTTTAGAGACTGAAAAAAAACATTTTCCTATTAATATCTCAGCCCTTATGGAATATCCCATGTTATATTCTTCGCATTATTCTTCTTTATTCTTTTTTTTTCAGTGCTTTCACTTTCAAGTGACTGATAATTCAAACCTACTATGGCAGTTTCAAAGGTGTACGTGTAGAGTGTAGATAGTTTTGCAGGGCATACACTATTATATCTTTGTATTTTATCGAAAAGGATGACCATTTATATTTTGTTGGTAATGTATACATTTACATTTAAAACTATTTTCAAAGTTTAATATTTTAATTGAATAAAATGGAGGTTCTTTTACCACCATCAGTTTTTTTTTTCCCGTTCTTTATCAAAGTGGGGCTTCCTTTTAAAAAAAAAAAATTAGATGTGGGATGACAAAAAATTTAGATTTAAGATGAAACACTTCATATGATTTCATATCACTTTAAACAAAATTAGATTTGGAATCACACAAAATTTAACTCTGATTTGTTTCAACTCTACCTAATTTGACCTGAAATGAGTATATGTTGACCAACTTGAGATGATGTCATTCTGATTTGACTTAACTTAACTTCAACCCATTTTTATTTATATTGAGTTTAAATTCGTGAAGGAAATGCGTATCCTGATAAGTTAACTAATTTATGATTTATTTATGGAGAATCATTTCATTGGTATAATAGGTTTCCATTTAGTTTATTCTTATAATTATTTATGAATAGGTATAGTTTACCTATGTATTGTTTTTGTTAACATATGAGTCTTGGTCTAGTCCTCCCATATTTTTGTATTTTCTTTCTTTTTTTTATTTTTTTAATAATACTTTTTTCATGTAATGACAGATAATTGTTGTTACTTGAGGTGTCAGTCTAGTTGAGATGTCAAGTTATATAACGATACTTATAAAAAGAATAAAAATGAAAAGTTTGCCAGCTTGACACAACTTTATCCACGTCATCAAGTTGTGAAATTGATACAACTTCAGCTATTTTTTTTTTAAAAAGTTATTTTAAAATAAATATATATTATGAGTTATTTAATTATATTTAAAAATTAATTAAAATTGTCTAGTAAATTATGTAATATTTAAAATTATCTAGTAAGTTATGTAATATTTAAAATTAATTTAATAAATAAAAAATTTAAAAATATTAGTTTTTAGGGATAAAAATTTGAATAACCATTCATGGATATGTTCGAGGATAATGTAATATATTAATTGAATTAATAAAAAAATATTATTATATTTAAATATAAATAAAAAAAATTAAGAATTGTTATTACACTTAAAAAATAAATAAATAAATTTTATTTTACATTTAAAAAATTAATATCTCAAAAAATAATGATTTTATAAAACATATAATGATAAATATATAGAATTTTATTTATTAAATTAATTTTAAATATTACATAACTTACTATTTAATTTTAATTATAATTAAATAATTAATAATATATTTATTTTAAAAAATTAATTAAAATCGTGCCAAACTTAATACGATTTCAGATAACTGTGATAAAATCTTGTAAAGTTAGCATGACTTTTTTTTATATGAAATTATACTGACTACTTCCTCATATCTAAATTATTTTAAAGTTTTGATAAAAAAAACACCATAGTGATAAAAAAAAAAACTAAAATGGACTTGATACTTTTCCTCCATTCATAATTATTACCGTACATTTTACTATTAAAAAATTGTCTTTCTAGTTATTAAGGCTTTGTTTGGATTAAAAAGTCTAGGAGAGTGGAAAGTTGAGGGTGTGGGTGGTGGAAGTGTGAAAATTTAAAAAAAAAGTGTGAAAAAAGTTAAGGTCTTTGGATTGGGGTATGTTAGAGTGAATGTGTAAAAAAACTTTATTGAAATATGTAAATGATTTGATGATTGTAAGGATATTTTTAATGATGTAAATTATAAGATTACGAATTTACCCTTATCTATAAAAAAAAGAAATAAATGATAATTAATTTTGTGCACATTTTATTCAATTAAAATAATTTAAAATTTCAATAATAAATAAAAGAATAAAATAATGCAAAATTCAAATAAATAAATAAAATATAAAATATAAATATAAATTATATTAATTTTCAATTTATTAATTTATTTTAATTTTGTTAGTTTAATTTACGAAACTCACTGTTCACTAGTGTGGTGCTGTGGAAGACATGCAGGCTCACGTGAAAGATAGTAAAAGCAAGGGTAGCAATGTAATGACACTATACTACGTGACTTTCTTCTTAATCTTCCCTACTTTCTCTTCACTAATGAGAACAACAAAAACACTATCTACTTTTCCTTCACTCACTCTAGAAGCAAATGGGGGTGGCACCAACAATCTATCTCAGAGTGTCACCCCTAAAAGCAAACAGGTACTAAGTGGCGTACTCAATTATATGTATAATTTTTTGGTATTTTTTTCAAATAATCATTTGATTACCTCTTCGAATAATAAAATATTATATCAAGATAATAAAAATAATAAATAAACAAAAAATTTAAAATGAAAATAAGAAAATATCTGTCTGTTGAATGGTTCTATAAAGTATAAAGGTGTTCGCGCATCATTGTCCTATTTTATGTAGTAATTTCACTATGCAGGTTTTATCTTCTTTTTTTTTGGATTCTTTTGGTTTTAGTAATTTAGGATGTATTCTATTTATAGGAGTTTGTTCCTAAAAATCTACTTTGCCAATTTTAATAACTGAAAAACTGATTTGAGAGAAAATAACTTACTCGAAAAATGTATTCTTATGGATTCCTAGATTTAAGGATTTACTTAAATTCCTAAAATTTTGATAACTGACTTATCATTTTTAGTAGTATCATTATGTTGGATCGGGACAACCTCCAATGACTAATACGTTATAAAGAATGAATTTTAAACTTAATTTAAGTTTATAAAAGTAGTTTAAAGTTTGAATCCAGTTATATTTAACAAAATGGATTTCTAGTTAATATGAAATCTACAACCGAAATTGTAAGGAAAGCTAAAGGCCAGAAACAAGTTAAGCCGTTCTATGTTTTTCTTAAATAAAAAAATCAAAGTTTCACAAGTAGTGTAAAGTTAGTAGTATTTAAAATGAGTGCTAATTATGGAGATAAAATTACAATGTTGCAAGAATTAGCATCCATTGTGAAATCAAAATACGAGAAGAAATGTTCTTCCTCCCTAGCCTCTGTATATTGATCAAGTACAAGAATAGTGATCAGTTTCTTATTTTTGTGATTGGTGGGTTGCATCAGAAGCAACATTGATGAAAAGCTGAAATCGGAGAAAAAACTATACAGTCTATTGGTCTGTTTGATCTGCAGCAGGCCCACCAACTCTCTGAGTCAGTATTTGAAGTCCCATGTACCGGCCAAGCATCATAACGGTGGCCTGAGGATTAGTCCCAGGAGAGTATTTAAAGGTGGAGCCATCGATAACGCGAAGGGCATCCACACCAAGAACCTTGTAGTCCCTGTCGACCACTTTCCCAACTTGGCAACCTCCGTGGTAGTGCCAAATGGTCATCACAGTGTCTCTGCAGAACTGTTGGAGAGAGAGGGAGGAATTGGTGTGTTTGGGCAGCAAGTTAACGGGGGAATTTGCGGTCATGTTGAGAAGCACTGAGAGTGGCATGTTGGGGTATCTGAAGGGAGCGAATGCCTTGGATTCGATTATCTTCTCCACCACGCTAAGGCCCTGCACGCACCTCTCCAAGTCTCGGGGGTCCTGGAAGTAGTTGAAGGTCACTGATGGGTTCTGGTTTGGATCGCGGCTTCGGAGCTCCAAATGCCCGCTTGAAATCGGACCCATTATCTTCTCCAGGATGAACCCTCCCCTGAAGGCTGCTTGGTCCAGACTCTGCATCACTTCTGTTGCCTTAGCAAGGGCCTCTGGGGTCCTTTGCTTTGGGGGCACCCTCGACAGTTGACCAATCTGCATCAACCACCTTCTCTTTCTTATGGACTTGAGTTTCACTTCAATGTCTCAATTGCATCACCCACCGGATCAAATGCAATTTTTACCATAATTATTATAAATTTTATATCTTCGAGTTATTTTTATTAACTTTTTTTATAAATTATACATAGAAATCAAACTACTCTTTTTTGCTGTGTGAGTATTTGTAAATTTAAGTAAATTGTATAAAATTAAATTAAAGACAATAATGTATGTTTTACTATATTATATTCGGATAAGTTGTAGAGATAAGACTTTAAAATCTGACCACAACTTATAAATTTTAATTTTAATTAAGTTTAGTAAAAATTTTGGTTGTTTTGAAGTTTAGTTTATCTAAAAAGAAAGATAAATGCATGGAAATTTAAACTGAAGCTAAATTCAGAATTTACCAAATATTTTTGAAAGAAATAAAAAATATAATCAAAATATGTACAACCCACTACAATACAATCCTACTATACACCTAAATTGTTGTTTGCATTATTTAATATAACAAGTATATATAATGTGAGTACCTTGGGGGAGAACATTCCGTAGTCCCTAGGGGAACCACCGGCGAAGTTTTCACCACTGGCAGCTTCAATGTAACTGCCAAAACTGGTGATGCCCACCACCTGAATCAGAGATACCTCCACCGGTTGAGGAGATGGGATGAAGATGGCATTCATGGGGTTATCTGACATTCCCTGGCCAACCAATGGCTGGTCCAATGTTATACTGATGTTATGGGCCCGAAGATGCTCTGCCGGCCCAACGCCACTCAACATTAGAAGTTGTGGGCTTCCAAGCGCACCAGCCGAAACAATGATCTCGCTCCTGGGATGGTGCTTCAGGTACGCCCTGTGTTTACGACCCAATGAATCTCTGAACACCACTCCATGGGCCATTGGTTTTGATCCATCTGCAATCACTTAAACTTGTGAATTTCATGTGAGTACTGGGTAGAGAAAAATGAAAATGAGGAAGGGACCTTTGACTCTAAAAAGGATCCTGTGGACGGTGGCATGCAGAAGGAGGGTAATTGCAGAGGGGTTGGCATATTGCAAAAGATCAGCAGCGGTGTGTCGGAAGCCTTGGTGGTCAAAGATGGTGCCCCCTACCTTAGTGCCACCAATGTGATCATAACTGAAGCCATTATTAGGCACAACCCCTATCTCAAGCAGTCCTTCCCGAACAGCCGACTGCCACTGCTTCACTTCTGGCTCAAACGCCACTACCTTCTCCACCCATTCGTACGACTCATTCACTGCCCTTCCATCCCACCCCGCTTCCCTACCCGTAAACAATCAATCAATAATCATTACCATAATATCATCGATAAGAGAAGAATAAGGTTGCGTATTGCCTGTACCTTGCATATTGAGGGCTGGCGCGAGTGTAAAAGCCAGCGTTCAAGCAACTTCCACCGCCGAGGACGCGGGCTCTTGAGTTGATGACGCCGTCTTCGGAGATAAAACGCTGAGCGGGAGAGGTAGGGGAGATGTCAGATAGGGCAGCACCGAAGGCTGCTAAGTTGCTGATGTTGGGGTTACCGTAGGGTGAGCCACCACGTTCAAGGAGCAACACGCTGTAATTCTGGGACAGCGTCGCAGCTAGAGGACAACCGGCTGTGCCGCCGCCAATTATGATGTAGTCATAATATGAGATGTCTGGTGCCGTCGTTGCATTGCGCATAAATGTGTAGTTCGGAACTGTAAATTCGTATGACCAACACCAATTCGTTAGATTTAGCAAACAGTCTAAAACTCACTACTACCAGTATTGGTTTGAAAATGGAAAGAATGATGATGGATCCTGATACCTTGACACTAAAAACACTCATAACAAACAAATAAATTAATATTTTAACTATTTTAATTTTAATTTTAATTTAAAAATTATAATATTATTATAAAGAGTTGTTGATTAGTGTTATTCACTGCGTGCAGTGTTGATCCCAATGATAAATGATGAGAAGAATCCGGAAAAACGTTCTTAGCTAGCTAGGCTTACAAGTGAAAGTGTTTCTGTTTGTCTGAATGAAGTAAATAGATGATGTAGATAAATTTTGTAAGAACCTAATTAGGTATAACATGATTAATTTGTTGTGGAACCAAATCTATATAAACAAAATATTTAGTTTTAATTAAGAATATTAATTAAATTGATTTTTTTTATTTTATATAAATTGATTTTTTATTTGAATTATATGTAACTTGATTAAATTAGGATAGATTTTACTTCAAGTTAAAAGAAGTGTCAAATATTTAATTTTTACCTGATCAATCCCCAAATCAAGAATATGTTTGGAATTAATTGATAGTTTATTAGCTATCAATTTAATTATACGTTATATTTTTACGTTTTTTCTATCCGTATTTATATATGGTTATTATACCAAAAACTTAAATTATAAATATAACAATATAAAATATTTATAAAAAAATTACCATTCTTTTCATTTAACAATCGTACGGTTTGTAAGAAAATATTTAACAAAATTTAATAATAAAATACCATTAAAATAGATTCAATTTAAATTATAAAGCATTGATTTAGTTTAGTTAAAATTTATATTAAATTAAATTAAATCAAATTAACTACAAAACTAATCAGAACAAACAACTTTAATGTGAAATTTATTATTAGAAATACACTCTAATTGCATGTTAAGATATCAATTATATCTTGCTTCGAAATAAAGAGAAAAATTATTAAATAAAAATTAATTTAAGAAAAAATAAAATTAAATACTATTTTTTAGTTTAAAAAACTATTGATATATAAGTGAATTGTATTATTAATAAAAAAAATTTAAATTAGTTTTTAAATTTGTAGTTATCTAAGTTTTAGTTACCAACTTTAATATCTAAAGTAATTGGTAGTTAAAATCTTAGTAGATATTAGAAAGTACTTTGTAATTTTTTATTAATAATAAAAACTATATTAAATATCAATAATATTTTAATCTATAAAATAATATTTAATTTAATTAATATAATAGTTATTTATTTTTATTTTTAAAATTAATTTTTATTTAATAATTTTTTTATATTTTAATTTATTACAAAATTTTATATTCAATAACAAATAAGATGTATTAACTTAAAGAAAAATGATATTTTGACAATATGAAAGAAAATAAAAGAACCATTTTATATGATATTTTAATAATGTGATAATATATCTTAATATTTTTTATTAAAAAAAGAAAATATGATTAAATATTAATATATAATCTTATTGATGAGAATTTAATGCGAAGGAACACCTAGTTGAAGTTTCTTTACATCACTTTCCTTCTCATTGAGGTGTGATAATGCAAAATGTTTCCCCTCGTTTTTTCTCGCCCTTTTCTATCTTTGCATTAAAAGGAAACACAAATAAAGAAAAACATGGGTTACCATATTGCTGGCATGTCAAAATCAAGATCAATCTCTGTGATTCAATACTCCAAAGCTCAAGCATTCTTCAACTGCCCCATTTACTTATGACATCTTTCACATAAATAGACATTTTCATCTACATAATAGCTTTTCTTTAAATTTTGTTATACCTCCTTCCCAATAAAACATGCGTACATATTTTACATATTTTGTTGGTTGCTAATTTTAAACATGCATACATATTTTACAATTTGTTCGTTGCTAACTTTTTAATATACTTGAAAATCTCACTTCAACTACTAAATTCATAAATATTTTCCATGATATGCATAGTAGTTGAATCTTGATTAACAACCTAATTAAGGTAGCATTTAATTAGGAGATTGAACAGAACAAGATGGAGCTTGTATTTCATTATTGTCTTCGGTTTCATTTATTTTAGTGGACCAAAATGAATGACTTTTTGGTTTCACGTTCTATTCTATTTTTAGAATACAGTAATATAGAATATAATATCTCAAGCTCTATTCCATCTCCTTCATTGTGCAAGAGATTCAAAGATTTGCCAACTGTGTTGAGTTTTGTTTGTTGAGTGAAGAGTATTTAGCTTATCCTATCAAATGCTAGTTTCTTGAAAAAAATGGAAGTTATTTATTTACTTTTACATGAAAAAATACCTTTTTTTAAGGCCTTTGTGAATATGTGAGAGAAGGTGATTGATGTTTTATAGTTCTACTTAGCTAATGAATGGCCATGTGGTAGTTAGTTGAGGGAATTTACTTTTATTTTCTCCTTCTTGCAATTATTACACTTCCTTAACTAGTTAGCCAGGACACACCAGTGATGTGGTGAAATTCTATTCTGGTTGTATACTTTCACCTAATAATTAATACATGTGAAAGTTTGTATGCTGACAAAATGTATCAAAACTGAATCACAAACCAAATTCTACTCTAAACCCTATTCCTTGTTACCAGATTACCCAATTAAGGAAACTACTTAATTTAGTTTGATTCACTTTGGAAATAAATATTTTCTAGTTTGATTTCATCTTCTTCATTCATTCAACCCAACCATAACTTTTCAAACCAAACTGAACCAAGAGTTTAAAAATTGGAATCTTTTTCAACTGTATAAACTCAAAAATAGGTCATTCCGGTTGAAGAACCATTTTCTAGTTCAGTCCTATTTCAGTGAATCGTTTTCTTGTTTTGTTTGGTCTAGTTTTCTTCAGAAGCAACCCATTAACAGAAAGTGCCCCGCACTCTGCACAATACCACAGAAATTATATAGTTTTTTTCCTTTTTTCACTTATAATAACTAGATTTGCAGTAACACAAACTTATAATAATTATATTTAATCGAAAGGTTTAGCCAGTGGTTATGTATAATTAAGGAACCAAACAGCAATTGAGAAATCATATTTTGATGATCTTTTTATATATATAACTAATTAATAGTTATTTTAATAGTAAAAATATATAAATCAGCTTGAGAAGTAAATACCTTTGAGACATATTTCCTAAAAATCATGTGGGTAATGCATTAGAATCACAGTGAGATGTATTAATCACATTTTTAAACAAAAAACATTTTAAATTGTCTTGTTACTCTGCTAAAAAAGCTAACAGTTGTTGAATAATTAAGTCTCTGATGCATGATGAATAATTTTATCAGCACAGATGCAGTTCATTTGCAATAAAACCCTGTAATCCAATCTTTCTATAAATCCGTAAAAGAGAAAGAGAGAAGAAAAGTAGAAGAATGACCTTTTTGGGAAGCAGAGAGTTGAGTTGAGAAAAGAATCCCAGAAAGAGCAGCAAATAAAAAGGTCCAGCAGGAAACAGCCATTGCAGAGTTGTGAGGCACAGAGCTGAAAAAGTTGAAGTGAAGTGATGAAGGGAGCTTATTATAATGATCCCCTGCAGTTACTGAAATGACAGTTGTTCCTATTCGTATTTATAGAGTTGAACGCCCAATAATCCCAACGATCATGACGGCCATATCTGAACAATATAAAGATTACTAGCTGTTTATGTCGCCGAAAACTAAGATTAATTTCAATTAATCACTGCTGTGGGGACATAATAAATAAATAAATAGTGAAGAAAATGCAGAGATTTTGAAGTAGTATCATTCAAAAATCACCTTCCCATCTCCTCGCCTTGCAAATACATAGTAGTGGTTGCCACCAATCCAAAACACACAATTTATGGGAAGACAGTTGGGCTTTTTTTAATTGCACCTAATAACTGCCACTGCTCTTCATCTTCGACTTCCTTGACGGCCAAAATTATACATATTATAATTTTGTTTACTTTCCACACTTTTTCTGTTGTAAGGAAAAAGAAATAATTGTGGACAAAGAAAATAAAATAAGATAAACAATTTGTTTTCTTTCTAGTTATTTTCGAATACAAGTCACTTCTCACTTTATACTTTTCCATCAAAAGAACTTAATGAAATCTTTCTAATTTTCTTGTGTTCATTCTCATTTTTCTTATTTTTAATTGAAAAGCTAACATAATACTTTTATATGTTATATAGTATGTCATTACTATTATTTTCCTCTGTGTTTCAAATGATTAAGAAATAAATTTTAAATCTAACTCAATCTTATAAATTTGACTTATAAAGTGAGATTTGTATCCATTAATATACTATGGGATATCCTTATCTCTAGTTGATGTAGAATTTCTAACACATCTTATCACACCGAGACCTATCAACTCGTGCATGAGACTATATATTTATGAGTGGTCTGACGAGTAACCTCATAAGTCCAACAAACTCTCGTTGAGATTTAAGTGATGCTAATATCATATTGAGGAGTAAACTTTAAGTTTCACTTAACCTTATAAAATTAACTCATAAAAAAATGATATTTACACTCACTTATATACTATGAGATGTCTTTATCTCTAGTTGACGTTAGATCTCCAACACAAATCAATGAATTTTTTATTTTGTTTCAAATTTATAACTTTTTTATTTTCTTGCTATTTTGTTTTAATAATAACATGCATAATTAAGAGTAATCCATCAATTATATATAAAAATATATAATAAAAACATTTTAAAAAATTAAAGTACTTTTTATTAAATATATACTAATTAAATAACTCTTAACTAGTATCATAATATGAATAAAAATATATAAATAATCGATTATATCTTCAAATATTTAATGTTATAACACATATTTAATAATTAAAAAATTATTATAATATGAGTAGAAATATATAAATAATTGATTATATCTTCAACATAATAAATTATGTTGTAATATATAATTACTAAAAAATATTTTAATGTTATAACACATATTTAATAATTCAAAAACATGAGTAGGCAATGTTTTTTCGTTGATATTAGTTAAGTTCATTTTTCAATAAAAGTTTATTAAAAAAGTAATTAATATTAACAAAAAAATCATAAACTTTCTCTCAAACATAATTATTTTGATTGAAATCAATTAAGGTTTTTTTTACCAACTTTTCGCTTGATATCAATTGAAAAATTTCTCTAATTAATATTGTGAAAATATAATCCTAGGGTTAGTCAAAAGTTTTCTATTTCGTATTAGAAAAATATACTAACTAACTTTGGAAAGAAAATAATACTAGTATTGTTGACCGAAAAATAATCCTTACAAATATTAGTAAAAATATAAGAAATGATGTCACTATAATTAGAAAATAATCTTGACGACATTAGTTAAGAGTGTCGTGATTATGTTGATAATGAAAAAACTATTAATATTAGAGAAAAATTAATCTTGATAATGTTGATTGAAAAATAATCACCAACGACCCTAGTATAAAAAAGACCCTATCAACATTAATTAAAAAAAAAAAAGTAATGTTACCAACGATTTTCTGATTTTGACGGAACTGAAAATATCCTAGTCTAAGTAGAGTTACTATGTCTCAATAGAATATGTAGTAATTAAGAATATCACATCCGGAATCAAGACAAGAAAAAGGTATAAAAAAATTTAAATTCTAACTTTTTAGGTGAAATTTGAATCATATCTTAAGTAGTGAAATTATTTTTATAATTTAAAATCCTTTAAAATTATTTACTTAAATAACATGCTTAATTAGAAAAAACATTTCAAAATTTCTATAAAATGAATTAACTTCTAAGATCTTTTATCTAAATAAAATATAAATAAATTTAACTAACACTAGCCTTCTTATTTAATATCAATTTAGGTATAAATTTTAAAAAATTATAATAATTTATTTTTAAATATATTTTTGTGTATAAATAACAGAATATTTCAAAAATATCATAAAAATAATATACATTAACTTATAAAATATTTTTTTCGTATAATGTAAAAATTTACGTTTTTAATTCTTATAATTAGAGTTTTATCTTTATATGATGATATAATGTATAAAACATCATATTATTACAATACATGATGTCAGATGATATCTCCAACCCAGATTATATTTCATACATCATGATGAAATCCAAATAATAAAAGAAAAAACAATAAAATTTTATATTTTACTAAAACAAATAATATATTTACTTTTTAAATTTATTTTAAATATAAATATATCACAATTATTGTATTTATTATTATATTATAAATGTAAAATATTTGTAGACTTTATTGATTAAACTTGATTGACTAGACTAACTATATATATATATATATATATATATATATATATATATATATATATATATATAAATTTATCATCTAAAAAACTTAAATTCGAATCATTATTTAATAGATCCTAAGTTTAATTTAATGTTGGTTATGGTCACTTTATTGGGACTTCACTTTAGAACTTTTATTACGTTATAATTACACGAGAGTTAATGACATAAAACAACAGGGAATTACAGGATGTATGGAAATATTTTAAAAGATTGCAAAATACGTAATACAGATATTATATTTAAAATATAGTAATTATGTTTAATTAATTGAAATAAGAGTACTCGATTATTAGCAAACCCAATTTTCTAATTGATCGTAAATTAAGATAGCAACTTTTGTTATAAAATTAAAATGCTTTATTTTTTAAAAGATTGATGATAAATAGTAAATGGTTGAAATATATTTATGAATAAAAATTTGAAACAATGATTAAAATAATATTTTTTTTAAGCCATGAGCATAACAAAATCTTATATTTTATTTTTTTATTAATAAAGAATTAATGAATTAAAATGGTCTATTTTAGAGGTGTTCTAAACTCTTATAAAAACCAAAACCTGACCACTTAACTAACAAGATCAGATGAACATTACAGACATCAAAATTGGAGAAAACATGAAGGCAAAGAGAACCAAAAGCACATAAGAATCCTGAAAAAGGAAGCCTAGTCTTTTTGAGCAACCAACTCTGCCCTTAGAGTGCTTAATTATGCAGCAATACCTGCATAAAACAGCAGCTAACAAAATCTTGTATGATAAAATAAGAATTCTAAAATAATAAAAAGAAGTTCATGTATTGTTTGATATTTATTGTTGAATTGTTCACTATTATAGTGTTCATTCTTCAACATCATGTTATTTTATAACTGAAAAAGAAAAGCTAAATTTTTGTTTAGGAAATACAATCGAAAGTATATCAATTACAAAAAAAAATAAAAATGTGTTATTTTATTCCATCAAAGGTTTATCCCAATATATTATATTATAGACTAGTTTTGCTCATTATCCTTACCATGAGAATAATGCAAAGTGTAATCCTCACTGGAAACAACGAGAAGTTTATAACCTCAATGGACCTCATAAAAATTCAAACGTCAGAAACAGGATAAAATCTTTACTTAGATAATGCAGAATGTGAAGTGTAAACACATGTAAAGTACACCTCAATGTGATGAGGATCAAGATCATTAACAGAACACTTTTAACCTCTCAAATATGCTTCAAAGGTATTTTTTTTGCTGATTCAAGATGTTTTTTCTTCATGATCATGTAGTATGAATTCTTTTTTCAGAAAAGGCTTGCTACTATATGAGCAGAGCCTACATAGAACATATGTAAATATTTTTAACATTTCATTTAATCATTAATGGTAGGTGATTGGTATTATTTGAGTTTTCAACTTAATTGATATATCAAGTTGCATAGTAATGTTTATCATAAAAAATTTTATATAAAAAAAAAGTCTTGAATATAAATATTTTGTATATAAGTTAAAATACCCAAAATACTCTATTATATATTATTACTAAAAAATTATTAAATAAAAATTAATTTTAGAACAAAAAATAATTAATTACTATATTGATTAAATAAAATACTATTTTAGATACTAAAAAAAAATATTGATATATAAATTATTTTCTGTCATTGATAAATAGATTTTAAATTGGTATCAATTTAGAAATTATTTATCAATAATAAAAATTAATTATTTTTATCTTTAAAATTAATTTTATTTTAATAATTTTTTTATTGTATATATATTTTTTTTAACAAAAGATTCTTACAAGGATAAATACAAAAATATATGATGTTGAAGATTAAGGAAAGTTTTATAATCATAAAGTTGATTCAATTGTATTAATGATGTCTCCAATAATATATTTAATTTTTTTATTAATACAATATTAAATTATAACATGTTATTTTTGGCATATATTAATGATTTAATTCACTTCTAATTTATTAGACATTGTAAGTAGAAAGAATGAGGAGTGTGATGAAGTTAGATTGTGATATATGTTTAGCAACACATTAGTAGTGACATTTGATTTATCATGAACAAAATTTGATCAAAAAGAATAATAGAAAACTTTTGAAAAGACCAAAATCACATTATTTGATTATTTGAAGATTGAAGAATAGGAGAGAGGAGAGAGGTGGTATAGTGGGGATCCAACGGCCTCATTGATGAGTGGTTCCATAAGAGGATGTTGAGGTGGAGTGAAGCCAAGCAAAACATAATTAAATCAAGGACAGCTTGTAAGGAAATACTTGGTTCACGGGATTCCATTTTCAGCTTCTTCTCAATAAAAGAGGTTTCACATAATTTCTAAACAAAGAAGCAATAAATTCTTTAATGGACACAATTGAATACAGTTGGAGTAGATAGGTTACTGGCTACACAAATTAATTGCACAATAATACCATATCGTATTTTTGCGGCGATTCAATGCTCTTATAATGTCTCATGTACTTCTTATTCATGCCTGTTATCGGAATATGGAGGTTGTAAGAACTTGGGAAGGCTAAAACTTTTCTTCTTCTTCAGTTATGGTTTCTTTGACAATCAACTTTGGATGATGACATCCAATAAAAATTCATTTTCAAATTTTTTTTTCCACCTTCAAGTCACTTACAGCCTTTGATGAAGAATGTTTTTGTCTCCATAAATAAAACTCAGTAACAAAATATTTATATTAATTAATTCAGTTGGGTTTTTGTTTATGATTTAACTATTTTAGTACTGTTTCTTTGGCTAACATCAATCCAACTATGAAAGTTTAATACTCAACTTGGTAGATATTGAATTGCAATGTTTTTCCCTCAGCTAAGGTAGTTCAACAAGAAAGTCAATTAAGTTTACTTGATCCTTGACTTTCATAATGTAAGCCAAATTCTAACAACTCAACAAATTAGACCTTTATTTTACATTATCATTTAGGATTTTGCTACACTCTTAACCTTATGGTTGTGGGTTTGAGTTTCATGATGGATGATACATATTCTTACTAAAATACTAAAATGTATTTTATTGAACAAAAGATTTCCTAGAAATGAAATGAGTTTTAGATGATGACATCTTACTAGTGAATAAAGTTTCTCTAACTCAAGTCAATAAAAGTTCAAATAATAATATGAGAGGGAGAAAAATTTAAAATAATCCCTTTAATGAAAACATGTATTTATAAGCATTTAAACATCCCTAAATAAGATTAAGTGAAACAAAAAATATTTTTATTTAGTTATACTTAATTTCTTTATAGTACTAGGTACATTGGTTATAGATTATTTAATAGTATATTCTACTAAATACTAGTACTCAATTATTTTAAAAAATTGAAATAATTTTATAGTTTCAACCTACTTAACACTTTTATTTAATTACTTTCTAGTTTGTTTTTTTAACTATATAGTTTTCTATAATTTCTTATTTTTTAAATATGTGAAAAAGAGAGGATATATTTTTTTTATTTTTTTATTTCACTGTTACTTTTCAAATAATAATGCAATCTCCCTAAATAGTTTTACAATAGACTTCTTAAATTCTACATTCTCTTAGCTAACATCTATACTATAAATTATATTTAAAATCAAAATTAAAGGTAATAATTATTGACCCATTCAAATTCCAAAACAAAACTGATGATGACTTTAAGTTTAATGCTAACAAATTCCTCCATTAAACTTAAACCTTTCCTATTTTTCCTCCAAATTGCTTTTCTGATTGTCATCACCCACACTTCCAATTTTATGTTTTGTCTAACCCGAGCTGCCTCCAATATTTTCTCACTAGCCACCACACTGTTATGGATTAGAAGCAAGTTCAGTCTTCTTCACTGTAGCAACCCATGCAGAGTTTTGGTTTGAATTGCTTTTCATTTCTCAAACACCAAACAAAATCTTCTGAACTTTTACCCTTGGAACTAAAATGATCTAAGGAAGACTCTAGCTTCAATGAGATCGGAACATAATAATTAGACCGTATATCCTTTTAGATGATTCCTTGACAGCATTCCATTTATCGTCTTCTCCTAAATAATAACCATTGTTTTCAAGTACAACACATGAACCAAGTTTCTTATTTCCACAAAAAACTTTACTGTATCCCGCAGCAGCTAGTCTGTCTGAAGTATTTCCTACACGCTCATGAACAATAACAAAAATTGGAAGATACTTTTCATTGGCCTTTGGTTCTACCCTCAGCTTCTTGATAGCTTCAAGGACATGTGAAAACTTATAAGGAACTTCTAATTTTACCTGTAATTCATTTACCTTCTCTTTTTATGCCAAAAGCAACAAATGGAATTCTTCTACTTGATTGACTCTAATTTCTTTGTCTTTCTCCATATCAACATATTTTTCTTCAAATTTTGTAAACCTTCTTTCTAGGTTACCAAATTTTGCTTCAACACTCTCAATTGAGATACCAAGACATTCCTTTCATTTAGAAGATTGCGCTTTTCAAAATTCAGTAAATTGCAAAATTCTTCCAAGTTACTTTATTTCTCCCTTAAACCTTCGAGCTCAACTTTTTCATCACAAAGGGACTTATTCGGTAATGTGCTATTTAAGTTGAATTTGAATCCTTCATCTTCATGACCTCCAACTCACCTAGTAGAATTTGAAGACGCATTTGTTTAACTTGAATAACACCCTTGAACACCTTTTCCAAGATGTCTCAAGCTTCCTTTGAAGTGAATGCACCAACAATCTTCTAAAAAATTGTCTCATCAACAGTTTTGTACAACATATGCAAAGTTGCGTTATCTTTCGATATTCGCCACCTTTGTTAATTGAGACAATGAAAAATTATAGGTTATATTGGCCATTTAGGATTTAGTTTGACGTTATACGTTCCATTTAGATGAGATTTATGTGGTCGATTGCACTATCCACTTTAGTTCCATGAACGAGACTATGGTATACAAAACATTTTCTCATATAGCAACTGCAGAATTCAGCACAGTATATTCTATACTAAAATGCATGTCATTTATGACGAAGAGTGGCTTTGTTTGACAGAAAAACTCAATTCCCTTCTAGAAATTAAAGTGATAAAACTTCATATAGTCCTCTTCTATTTGTGATGAGTACAAACAGACTAGTACTATAATAATAGATCTTTGTCTGCGTATATGCTTCAATAGACTCAGACATGCTGCAGAAAAAAGTCCTACCTACCACACTTACTAACTTCAAAGCAAAATATAAACAAAAAAATTAAGGTGTAAAAGTGAACCGACAATTCAAGGTTTCTTTCTAGAAGATCACTTAATTTTGTGGTTAAGTTTCAACTACAGTTTTGCATGGCTTTGACATATTCAAACACTGAATAAATGTTAGAAGTTCAAAAGTTCAATACCAAAGCAAGAAAGACATGTGATTTGTAGCCTTTTAATTAAAGGCAAATACAGATTTCCTACTGAAAACGGAATTAAAGAGTCAAATACAAAAGGTATAATATCAAGATAGTATTGAGAATTGAACACTCTGTAGGTACAGCCTTTAATGAAATTAATAGAGGAAATATTACCTTCATTTAACATTTACAAGAGTTAAATCTAGTGTAAAAGTTTTAAAATATCCATGGAATCATTAAATTGATCAAATACTACGTTAAATTTCTGGTGTCATCATGTATACACCAAAAACATTCTATCTTTGAACTTCAATTATGGTTGATGAAGTTTCTGCTTGCAAGGCAATTCTAGAAGGATCTTCTAGAACTCGCCATACGATGCTACAAAAAAATTCATTTTTAAGAGAAAGTTTCATGGAGTTGCATTTCCACTCAAGTCATTCAAGCACTTCCATTGACCAGTTTGATGTCCACACCATCTTGACCACAATCTGGACAACGCACAATACTGGCATATAAATAGAAAATATTAGCTAGATCTTTAAAACAAAAGAAGATGTACAGCATAAAAATGAGATTTGATTGTTTATTTGTTTGAGAATTTCCATTTACTTGCTAAACTTGTAGTAGAAAACTACTTTTTTCTCCAAAAGATTTTACTTTTACTGTTCATTATCTCAGGCTACAGTTTCTTCCCAGCAAAAGAAGCAGGCAAATTGTCTTCCTTGGTTGCATTTGGTTTGAGCCAATTGACAGCATTGCTAAATCTCTCCAAAACAATACATGACCAATTCTTTTAAGCTCTATAACATAATCAAATGAATTGTACCATTGTTAAATGTCAAGCAGTAACATGATTCTTTGTCTTGCTCTTGCATGGACACGCTAATAATAGCTCAAGAATGCGAGGTGTAAGACAATGACAACAATAATAACAACAACCAGCTTATCCCATTAAGTGAAGTTGATTACATACATACTAAACTCTCAAGAATCTTATTCACCATGGGAATTTCTTCTAATAATAATTTCTGATCTCCAAAATGTAAAACTTTTTTTTTTTCCTGGTTGCACATTAATTACGCTTGAAAATGATTACGCCTTCAAAATGAACCACGAACATGACTTCAAAACCTGATAGACCTGGCCAAAGTAATTATTATCATAGATTGAGACTAGGAAGTGATTTGTTTATTTCATTGCTCTATGCACACCAATACAGCAGTACTAGGTATCAGACCATTTTTGAAAAACGAACTTCATCAGGAACATATTACTCGTTATAAGATAGAACAGCTAAGTAAATTAGGAATAAGTGATATTTAATTACCTAGTAAATTAATTCATGAGATGAATTACCTAAATGCTTGATGCATGAGCTAAGAAATCTCTTACTCCATCCTCCTAAAGCTCATATAGATGTTTCTTTAGCTGCATTTCAACCCAGCTGTTAGCGAGTTTGAACTTTGGAACAACACCAAAAAGTAGGACTAAGAAGTGATACGTTATGGACGTGGAACGAAGTATCCATAGACATAGGGAATAGAAATGAATAATCCTTCGACCTAGAACTTAATGGGCTAAACTTTCACACTGTTCGTGTTACTCTCCGACAAAAATCAGCACTTAATCTTAATAATAGTGGCCAGTTTTATATTATTTACCGGGATAAAAGCACCAATCAGTAAGATGAATTGACAATTTTAATTGGAGTTCCACGGAGAGAACCGCTGCATCGTTGCACTGTCTTTTGATTTGGAAACCACACTCAGCGGCTGTTACACACGCACACTATATTATCTTATCTGTATTATATAACTTTCACATATAAACTTAAAATATATTATTAATTAAAATTTTCAAATGATTTTGACGCTAATTATTAAATACTTTTTTAACTTTATAAAAATATAATATTAGATCATAATAACAATCACATGTATTATTTAAAATATTTTATAATATTTATGATATATATTATCCTTTTTACAGTTTACTACAAAATTATTGTATCACTAATTTTTTTATGTATTTTTATAACTATTATATGACTTTGTTTGTATTAAGTAGGTGATTCCATTTTCAAAGAAAATAGAAAATACGTCTTGAAGAAAACATGTTTGATTTAAATGTTGTCCCGAGGCCACCACTCATACGGACCTAAAGTTGGGCTCATTCTGCACCCCATATTTTCAAGGGCTGATTCTCCCCACCCAATCATGGTGGTTCGAGAAAATACCAAATTATCCTTAATAAAATCTATAAGTTAAAACATATACTTTCAAATGTCTAAATCTGGAACACAGTTCATTATTTTGGATATGTACATTTGAAATTCAAAACACAATTCTGGATATGTAAATTCGGAATACAAAATCCACTTCCAGATAATCATATCCATAACGCATTTCTCTATTATGCATTTAACAATGGCTTCTGGATGCTTGCATCCGTAAGGTTAAAACTAGGCTTCCGAATATCAGTATCCGTGACTACCTCAGCTCGAATAAAATGCGAAAAATCAGCTTAAATATTTTTTTACCTCACAACAATGTCAACCAGCGAACCTTACAGTGCAAACAACCCGTCCACCATCACAGCAAAACCACCTCCTTTGCAGCTCAAACCACCACGAAAAAGGAAAACCAAGTTTCTCTGCACCCTACTCCATTTTTTCAAAATAAAGAAGACAAGGGCATAATAGGATTCTAAAAAGTTCATTGGGTGTAGGAAGCAATTGATTGGGTGCAGGAAGTAATTGCCATTTTCAAGTTGCAACCCATATTCCAATTTTACTCTTTCAATTTTGTTTTTGCTGAGAATGTTCAATCCAGTGACCTTATTATACATTTTGAACTAAAAACTAAAATTTTATTTTGAAGTATATTCTGAAGTATATATTTATATTTCAGATTGTATGCACATTCTATAATAAAAAAACATATTTTGAATAGAAAAATAAAAAATATATTTCGAATTACATAATAATCTCTCTAATACAATATTTATTTTGTATTCTAAAGTATATACAATTTTTTAATCCAAAATATATAATTTAAAATACAAAATAAAAAATTCATTCTAAAATCCACAATTCATTAGGTGTTTTGGAATGGTGTACAATATATATATGTTCTTGATCCTCTTAATCAAGTAATCCAGAACACTAATCTTACTATTCCATAATATTCTATTCGGAAATAAAAAATCATGTCATGAATTATCCAATCTAAAATGCGTATTTTTTTACATATACCCTCTAGATTGTTTGTTTAGGATCTGAAAAAGTTCGATTTATCACATGATCCGAAAACCTTTATAAAAAAGAAAAAATTCATAAATGTATCAATTCATACCTTTGGTACCTAAACAAGAGTAACCAACTTTAAATCACCACTAAAACTTGTTGGAATCCTTAACCATGTAACAATGAAGTACAAACTTCTAAGCAAAAACAAAAACTCACCCACAAGCAAGAAAAGTAAAAAAAAAACAAAAACAAAAACAAAAGGGTAGAATAGTTATTTTAAAAATTATGGGTTCAATAAGCAAAAGCCCCTCTAGTTTGAGCTGGCCCATTTTCTGTATTAAGCCTCTTTAATTTACTTCTATGATAAATTTTCATTCCAACTTGACTTATTCTGTTATCATTCAAGTTTCTACTATATTGAAATATTTCTAAAATCTCAAAACTAAGAGTCACAAATAGTATCCAGTAGCTGACTAAAATTATAAGAATATGCTATACAGTGAAATTAGTATGATGCAGTTTAAACTTTTATTTGAACGTGTAGTAATTTTATTTCTGTTTTAAAATTGCAGTTATATTTTATAGACGACAACTTTTTCAAGTCAAAAACATTTAATGTGATGAAGTTACTTAATTTTTTTTTAATAAATATAAATATAAATGTATTTAATATTCATTATCAACTTTACAATTAGTGTCCTAAAATATTAATTAAAATGTAATGAATATTTTAATTCAATATTCATAAAACAAAATATTCTATATTTACTTTTAATACTTTGTTTTCGTACTTAGTAATGCGATAATGCGTGGTTAATTAATGGTTTCATATAAATAATCTACACAACGTTTCTATTGTACAGTTTTTTTTTTGTTCACAATTATGTAAAAATACAATTCCTCAATCTTGATAGGTAATTAAGTTTAAAAGAGCTCATGTATAAGTTGGGAAGATTTTATTCGATTCATATATTTAATAAATTAGATGTCCTCACTCAGTTATATCTGCCATCAACATGTGTTAGAGGGTTTGTGCCCTTGCTTGCATGCTCTTTGGAGAGGATGAATTTCAATTTCCTTCTTTTCTCCCAAGTCCTAATAAACACACGCAGAAAATTAATAAATAAAATTTAATTTTGAAAAAAAAATAATTAAATAATATATTATTTTGTAAATTAAAATTATTCGTATTTAGAATAATTTTTATTGTTAGTAAATTTTATACCAATATTTTAGAATTTAAAATAGTTATAACTAAAATCTGGATAGATAATTAGATATCAATTTAAAAATTAATTTATAGATTTTGTTAATAATAGAAATTAATTCATATAATAATATTTTTTAATATTTAAAGTAATATTTAATTTAATTAATATATTAAGTAATTATTTTTTATTTTTAAAATTAATTTTTATTTAATGATTTTTATATAATGGTGATATATGGATTGAAGAGGATATGGGGAAGAAAAAACATCTTAACTAAAACCAAAATTTCCCCAAATTGTTCCAAAATTTAGACTCTCATATATCCCCGAGACAGGGAGAAGAGACGAAAACAATTGATGTAAAAGGGAAAAGAAACAATGGAACAAAGGTAATTGGCAGCATCTTATCTCAGTGGTTAGTACGTGTCATGAGATCAAGTACTAACTCATTAACCAGATTTGTGAAGACTTCGTTTGCCAGGTCCTCACCCAATTCTTGTATTTCTTGTTCATAGTTTTTCCACCCTTCACACTTCTCCATCTCCCTAACGTAGACGCACCTTCCTCCTTCTTCTTCCCAATCCAAATACAATTCTTGGGGCTGCCCATCTATCCAATCCTCTGCTACCTTGCAAAGGTGAAGCTTTTTTGAGAGATCAGGGCCTTTACATTCTCCAATACTCTTCTTGAAGTAGTCAAATAGCAGGTTCTCTGCGTTAATTATCAAAGTGTTGTTTGGATTTGATCCTTTAACGAAGTTGAGAAGACTTCGAGCATTCTCCTCAATGTTGTTATTGTTTGCAGGACGCAAGTTATTCTGAGTACGCGCTGCTGGCACTATTACGCGGGAGTGTTGTTTTGTAGAATGGTCGAGTGTTTCATCCCCCAGCTCTAACCGCGCGAACCTTTTCTCTAAAACCACCGGCACCAGTGGAGCCACACTTTCTAAATGGCATCTTTTGTGCATATGCTTGTGTTTCCCTCCTGAATTTAATTCATTTGTCAGAAAAGAAAAAAACAACAAAAATGGAAGAATGGCATCGAAGTTTATGACATTTTTTTGAGGGAAGAAAGAAAGGCATTACCTTCTGTGAAGGAAACAACAGTGGAAGTGGATCTGAAACGACACTTGTAAATGTCTTCTTCGTCTACAAACGGACAATCTAGTGTCGATACAGGACTAAACTGTTCTTTCTCATTAGTCCAATATTCCTGTTTCACGAGATCCACTTCACTAATTAGTCTCATTTTCATTAGAGAGAAAGAGATATCAAAGCTTTTTAGACACAACTGACGGTTTATTAATGCTAGAGTTCTAACAATAATAAGAGGGAATGGGCACAAAATCAATTGTGCACTATAATTTAGGTGAGTTTCATTTAAGAGTTTAACTTTAATACACTATTATTACCAAATTATGTAGTGGTATCAAAATACTAGAGCTTTACCCACGTCTAACTTTTCTTCAAATGCTTTATCAATATATAATTTACAGATGCGGAAAGAAATTTCAATAATGCATCATAAACACTTTATTTTAAGGATATCTGCATAAACTATAATACTTTAATTAGCTTATATTAAATTTCGTTTATGTTCATTTTATTTTCAAAATACATTAATTCAACTCAGATCAAGACTAAGTCGTTCTTACCCTTCTACGGTTTTATTTTTATTTTTTTAACTAATTGTATTATTAGATAAAAATATAATAATTTTTGTAAGTTCCCATAGAAAGGTTAAAAAATATTATGATGGTGAATGTGAGTTACCCTTGTTAACCAGTGTTCTAACTTAAAATGTTTAATAATGAAATATATACTAGTATATTAAATACTTGTAAATTATTGGAAGTATAAAGTCAAAATGGAGTAAACAGGGTAAAGCTAGGGCATAGACCCAACCCTACTAGTTCACGTGCCGCCACACACTGAAATTTATAATTTAGGTAAGTATCCTTAGCCACCCTAAACCCATAAAATGATAGAATATTAGGTGAAACCTAACTTCCCAAACGGTTAATGAGTCCTAAACAATATTTTATTTAATACACTACTCCGTACTAGTATTTCATTTTATCACAATCTTCAATAAAAATTCGCAGTGAGTTTCAGCGCCGCTGAAGGCGCTTAGTGGGCTAAGCAGTCCTCAAATCTTCTTCTCCTTAATAATTAAACGTTTAATTATCCCCACTCTGCACGTGCAAATCACGCTACTAGCTGTGTTTAAAACAGGGAATCGTATCCTCCAATACAGTTTACACAAAATATATATACTTATAATTATTAATTAAAAATTAATAATCAAAGATCATAATAATATTGAACACATGCACAGGAATATTATAAATTCAATTTTTTTTCTTACAGTTCTCCATTAATCAAAACCTTTTAATTTTTCCTTAACCTAGTATGTATTTTTTTTTTTTGGATCTGACTAGTTTAATTTACTTTATGAAGTTTGAACAGTTTTCTTTTTCTGAATGATGAACAATGTAAAAAAACTTAAAAAAAGGATAGTGAAAGAATCGAAATTGGAAATTACAGTAGTGCTTACCTTGGTTACTACTTCTTCTTCCACCTTGTGGCGTCGTGGTGCACAATCTTTGGGGGTCTCAAGCAGGAGGTAGTTTTCGTTGGAGCTTTCAGAGGATGCAACGGTAGATGCAAACGTGAATTCACTCTCTCCCCAGCTGTTACTGCCACAACCAGAAGAAGTAGTGAAGCTCGGGGCAGCTAATGCAGTATATTCATTGAACGACGTCGCTTTATGATGTTCCTGATCCAGCATAATGAGTTCGCGGAAAGATGTCCTCCTCCGCGGCACTCCTTGGCTTCCCTCTTCCCTCACGCCTGCTGCTTTTCTCCAGAAGCTTCTACTCAACAGCTTCCTCGAGAGGCTTCTACAGAGCACGCCAGTAGTATTAACACCTCTCTTCGCTCTACCACTCTTGTGTGACGTCGGCAGCGACTTTATCGCGTTGATTACGGCAACGGAAGCTCTCTGCAGAACCGACACGGATGATCGTCGTCGACGTCGTGGAGGGAGTGTGTTCCTTGTTTTGCGTTGGAGTTGGGGATCTTTTTCCACGAAGAATCCGACGGTGGTGCAGCATTGTCGGCGCGGCAACGATTTAAAACCGTTGGATGAACAGGAACTGAGGTCGTCTCTGAGGTAGTCCTTGAGCAAAAGGGGACGTTTTGGGGTATGTTTTGAAGTGTGTATTAGAGAAGTATTACACAAAGGTTTGGCAGCAGTAAAAGCCATGTATATCTAGGTTGAGAAGTAGTTGAAGAAAAAGAAGGTAGGGAAAGAGTATGATGCAGAAATAGAGAGATAGTTAGGGAGTGTGTGTGTGTGTGTGTGTGTATATATATATATATTGTTAAAGAAGTTGTGAGAGGGGAAAGAGTTGAGAAGGTTCGGCGGTGAAGATCTCAAAACTTAACAGTCTGTGAGATAATTAAAATAATGGTGTGTGTGAAGCAGACAAATTTAGAGATTGAAGTAAGAAGCGTGCGATGAAACTATGAATATGAATATAATGAAGTGTTGGTAAGTGGGGATGATGCAAGAAAGAAGAAGCTTGGATGGTTCATGAAAGTTTGAATCTGAAAGTGGGAATAATTTATGAATATTGGGTCAATTTGAAGTTTGTTGTGTACTGAGTTACTTGAGATAAACAAATACCACACTGCATGCTTTGGACTGTAAATAGACCTGTAGTTGACTCTCCCCCAATTTCTCTCCACGCGATTAGGCACGTGCCACGTGTTTCTGATCCTCCTGTAATCTCTCATCCTTTTCTTATTATTTCCTTCCAACTCCATTTTTCCGCTTCAAATCATTTTCCACATTTAAAAATTCGCAAATGCCGATAAACAACCCTAAGACACGTATTTTTAACTTTTAAATAAGGTATTATGATACATTTTCAATTTTTAATACATATTTCATAAATTCTATCAAGTATCAATATATTCTTAATTTCTAACTCACCCTTTTATTATTAATTAAAACTATAGTTATCTTCATAAAACTGTATGGTTTTATGTATGACTAATAGCATAAAAGTTTGTTGGAAAAAAGGCATTAAGTCATGAAAGTGTAAAAGTATCGTTGCTTGTATTTCCCTTGTGTTTTTTTGTTCTGAACCTCATTGCCGTTTCGATGACAAAAGTACCAGAGAGTACAGCTTTGACAATAAAAAAAATATTAACTTCATTTAGTTTTTGCAATTTAATTTAAAAAAACATTTTTTAAACTCACTCTGATTGATGAAAATTTTTAAATACTTTTTCTCCATTTTAAAGGTCAATCGTGTGATTGATATCGTGAGATTCAAAAAGATTATTGGAAAATCACCGAGCACATGGATTAGCTAGCATGAGAATGTTTAAGCTTAACTAATTAATGATTTTGAAGTTTTATATGTAACCAAATATGGCAAATAATCAATAAAAAAATGCCTAGTGATTATAACTAATTTAAACAAATTTGTCTCTAATGAAAATAAAACCT
Organism: Phaseolus lunatus; assembly: GCA_013389735.1. Lineage (NCBI taxonomy): Eukaryota > Viridiplantae > Streptophyta > Magnoliopsida > Fabales > Fabaceae > Phaseolus > Phaseolus lunatus. The sequence goes on from CM023859.1 coordinate 38,432,538, forward strand.
TTCTTAAATAAATGAGTACTTTGGAAGTTATTATTGAATTAATTAAGTAGACTGGAATCGGTTAAGATTTTCAAATAGTTTAGATTACTCTATATGAGTTTTTTTTAATACTTATATCTTACTATGAAATAGTATAGGAATAACATTCATCATATTTTTTTAAAAGTATCTAAATTTTTTTTTTACTTTTCTGTTTTTCTTTCAAGACCTTAGGCACTACTAAAAAATATAAAATTAGTGATAGATGTTTATGAAAAATTATTATTTATTGTAATTTATGACAAATTATATGACATACATTAAAATTGTGATGAATTTTTATTAAAGGTATTTTGACAAATTGTCATGTAAATTTATTTTATATAAAAATTTTATCACAAAATATCTTTAGTGAAAGTTTATGATAAATTTGATATATTCCTAACCAAATGTAGTTGTTTTTTTAGTGTCACATCCATTAAGTAGCATTTCATACATGGTTAGATCTCTTTAAAATTTCTCACCTCAATAATTTAATAGACGCACCATCAACCAAAAAAAAATCATATCAAGCATGTTGCTTCATTTTGAGCTATTTGGAACATCAATTTAATTATAAAACTTGTGAACACTTGAATTTTTATGTAACTTGAACTTTATATAGCTTTAGACTCCTAATTGATGTCATACTTCAAATACTCAATTGTCCACTTCAACATGCATCCAACTAGAGTCAATTTCACAACTATATGAAGATGAAGATGTTAATTATTTTTAACAAGTAAAAGCATTTATAGTGGTGTCAAACTAGTGTTGGATTAACTAAATTGAATATTAAAAATGAATAAGGTTAGTGTTGACATAGTTGACATTATTTTTTTTATTTTTAGTATTTATATTTATTTAAGTTAGCATCAGCTAAGCCAATGTTAATTAATGTGCTATAAATATGGGTGCCTTTCTGACAACGAATAAAAATTATATGTTATTTTTAATCGGAAGGTCAATATTTAAAGATGACAAGACTCTTTACTCATAATTTTTTTTTTCACTTTCTATATAAATCTCTTCACTTTAATCTTCTTCATTCACACTTATCTCCTGCATTCAGATTCACCTCCTTCATTCACATTCATCTCATTCGTTCACACTCATGAATCTTCTCACACTTATCTCCTTCGCTCACACATATCTTTTTCATCCACACACATCTCCTTCGTCCACACATATATTCTCATCTCCTTCATTTATATTTATCTACTTTATTCACATTCATGTCCTTCATACAATTTTTATTTTTCTTCGTCCACACATATATTCTCATCTCCTTCATTTATATTTATCTACTTTATTCACATTCATGTCCTTCATACAATTTTTATTTTTATTTTTTGTATTTATATTTTATGTTATTAAAGAAGGAAGCTTTTTATGAGAAACATTGTTTTAAATTTTTTCATTAATGTAGTCAAACCAACACAATTTAAATTAATATTAAAAATAAATTTAATTTAGTGTTAACTTAGGCAACACTAAATCAAATAGATTTTAAAATAAAAATACATTAATATCGCTCAAGTCCACACTAAATTACAGTACTACAAAATTATTAAATAGAAATTAATTTTAAAGATAAAAAATAATTAGTTAATATATTAACTAAATTAGATACTATGTTAAAGACTAAAAAAATTATTAGTATCCAAATCAATTTCTATTCTTAATAAATAATTTCTAAAACTTGATAGCTATTATTAAAATTAGAAATTAATTTAGATACCAATAAACTTTTTAGTTTCTAAAATAATATAGAATTTAGTCATTATAACAACTAATTATTATTTTTTTCTCTAAAATTGGTTTTTATTTAATAATTTTTTTTAATGTTACTTTAATTAAAAAAATAATTTAAAATTTAGTTAGTAAAGAATTAGCGTGAGGTATTTAGAATCAGTTTTCAAAACCGCTAATGAAATAGCTTTAATCATTGTAGAGTCACACAGATGTGCAACGAACATACGATACTATTAATTATTTAGTTACGAACATACGTACTATTAATTAATTAGTGTTTACTTTTACTTGTTAGTATCATTTTTTTTGCAACGTTGAATATTAATTTCTTGTAGTGATTATGATAATAAATTTACAGATAAATGAAAAGGACTTTGGGAGGTGTTTTATAATTTAGCACCTCCCATAAACTCCAAATGTTCTTGTCATGAGCTCTAAATCATTTATTGTACTTTCTTAGTTCTTTGAAACCTTTATTTATAATTTATTATTCCTATCAAATCTTAGGTTTCCTCTGTGGGAATTATGTTAATAGTTGAAACTCCTTATATAATTAATATTTAATAACTCAAAGAATGGAATGATATTTAGTAGTTCATAATAGATGGTTTTAGATTTTTGTATGTGATTGATGGTTTTTAGATTTTGTATGAGATTGATTTTGCATCTACTTGTATAGAGTCCTTCTGAATCTTTTAAGTCTTTTCATCCAAGAGACTGATCATATGTTCAGAAATGAAATATGATAGGGCACATCCGATCTACCTAATAGAAACAAATCTTTATTTATTATTAAATATTGAATTAGAACTTTATGAATCAGAACATTGCTATGGTCCTTTATGAGACATATTTAGAGGCTGAAAATTAATATAATGATTAAAGAAATCAGTATAAAAATAGAAAATAAAATTCAGAAAAACAGTTAGTATTATTTGAACAGGAATACAAATATCATAATTTTAGCTAAACCCTATAAAAGATAATCAATTATAAACAAGAATTTAATATGAAAATGAACCGTTACACTCAATATTCTAGATGATCAAAATTATAAAGTTTTACATGAAATTTTTTTAATATAAAAAAAAAATAAATATAAATTATTTAAGAATAATCAAATCCTCATACATGCCAACTACGCCTACTCGAAAAAAAAGTCCAAAAACTTTATTTAAATCAATTAACTCAAAATCAACTAAATCAATGACATACTTAACGTATACAAATAAACAAAAAGTAATAAAAACTTTAAATTGGCAACAAAATCATCGAATCAAGAGGATAACTTTCATTATATTTAATGTGATCTCATATGTAATAAATTTAATTTATAATATATAAAGAGAAATAAATTTAATTTATAATATATAAAGAGAGAGAAATTTCATCTTACAGATTAAATTAAAATTAATTACACTTATTAAGAATTACTCCGCTATAATCTTATTCACTATGGTTGTATTTCTTATTACTCGTGTACAAGAACCACAAAAACGAATGCAAGAAACAAAACTACACACAGCAAAAGGCGAAATTGCAAGTGCGTCAGATGGAGAAGCTCCAGAGAGAAACTTCAGCATCATCCTCAACACTGATCCAGTCCCTAACATATGTTACAAAAGTAGGCGATCTCAAAGGCTTATCCGCCATGCTCTGAAGCCACACATGCATTTCTTCAAATCCTGATGCGTCTGGTATTGTTATCTCATCCAAATCACAAAACACCCGCAAGGCTTTGCTTATACTGGCATCTTCATCAACACTGAGACCACCGCTGCTAACTTCGCAGTCAGCCACGGCATTCACATTCTCGTTCTCTAATTGCTCGACGCACCTGTCTTCCGCTGCAATCGCCACAACAGCAGCCCCCGCCACTCGCCGTATCTCCTTCGCATTTGTCGACGCCGGCAAGGGCAGCCGCCACGCCGAGTCGGCGAAGTTGAGGCAAGCAGACTTTCCTCGGAGCGCGAGCGCGGCAACGTCGTGCGCACGTGCGGCCATCTCGGGGGTTGGGTACGTTCCGAGCCAAATCCTTGTGGATTTGTCATTGGGGACACGCATCTCGCAGACCCACTTGTTGTTGTTCCTCTGTCGCACCCCTCGGTACACGGGGTGGCGTGTCTCCTTAAAGATTCGGCGCCCAGCACGTTTCTTGGGGCGCGCCGATGCTAATGCATGTAGTTCCTCGTCGGAGTGAACGGCGTTGGGAGGGTTAGAGGAGGTTGTTTCCGGGGAGGAGCAAACGTAGCAGCCGTTGTTTGACTCGTCTGATGATTGTTTGAGAAGGTTCATTTGTGGATAAATGTTTGCAATGGATTGATTTGGTTGAGCTGTGAAATTGACTGAGTGAGAAGTGAGAGGTTGTGAATTGACTATGTTATGTGTGGAATGTATATATATATGCAGCCTTTTGAGGAACATGAGGGAGAAAATTGACGCACGTGGCTACGAGGTAGACACGGTGTACACAGGCTGTTTGCCTGTGGGGTCCACTTGAAGTGTGAAGGGGCTAACACTTGCCTTTGCTGCTTCGTAAGATTCAGTCCCAACATTGTTTGGAAAGTTAACACCTTGACCCGCCAACGGTTTTGAACCATTTGGTTTTGGGTGAGTAGAAGACGTGTCTGGAATTTTACACTTACAGTACCCGTTTTCAGACACAGTAGAAAGAAGAAAAGATGAGATGGGTAAATTGTTGTTGTCAGCTACAACTGATTTTGTGCTCATGACTCAGATAGTTTCATACTTTTAAGTCATTGTTCATTATACAATTACTTACTATTCTGCATATGTTAATCACCCAAAATTAGTCCCACAGAGTATCTTCTGATACTTAACACTAACTTTTCAGTTTTTTGTGAACATTCAATGGGAAAAAGAAAATTGCGCTATTATCAGAATTTTCTAATTTACTTTTACGAAAATATTTAGGTGTCAAATGCCTAAATTTTACAAGTAAAAACAAAATATCGAACGTTGATATTTTAATTTAATTTAAAATAGCAAATATTCTTGACCTATTATCTAATATAAGATAACAAATTATTGCTTTTATCTAACATAATTACAAATAATATAAGCTGTGTAAATAATAATCTTTGATCAATTTTTTATGTGCTTTATTTTATTGAAAAAGTTAACTTTTGCATTTATTAATTAATCACTATAACGACAACTATGTAACGTATTAGGTTTATTTTTTAGTGGAATGTGGTAAATAAATATTTTGTGATGCCTTTCTTCTTTTCATATAATAAAACATTTTTATTTATTAAAGATGTATAAGAAATTTATTATCATGCGTATAAAATATAAGATTATATTGTTTATAACATTAGGCTTATATAATAATAATTAGAAAATATGGAAAAAAAATTGAAAAAAATTAATTGCTGGAAATGGTAACAATATTATGCTAAATATTTAACTTCATTAATCTTATTAGTAATAATTAGATTGAATGGTTATAAATAAATATATTGGTCATGTTGTTATTGTTTAAATTTATCCCAGTCTTGATGCATAATTTTTTGCATTGACGGAGTTTACATATAGATATGAGTAATATTTTATTTTTAAAAAATTTGGTGTAATGATGTTAATATATCCATATTATTATCATACGTGTTATTCTTTTAAATTATTAAATCATTTATAGTTTATTAAGTCATCTAAAAAAAAATATCTTCACTATTTTTTCTGGTTTTTTAGTTTTATTTTATTTATAATTTTTTTTCTTTCTTCTGAAGCAAAATTTGTCCATTTCTCTTTCAGTTTGATTTTTCGTTGTTCACAAAATTCACTTTATGTATAATTTTTTTTATAAAGTTTTCATGCACTACAAAAAAAATCATTAAATTAAAACTAATTTTAAAAACTAAAATAATTAGTTATTATTTGAACTAATTAAAGACCATTTTATAAACTAAAAAAACTATTGATATCTAAAAGTAGTTTATATTATTAATAAAAATTTATAAAATAGTTTCTAAATAGATATGTAACCATTAACTACCAAAATTTTAGTTACTTACTACTTTATATTCTAAATTAGTCTCTAATAGTCTTTCAGAGATTAAATTAGAATCTAAAATATTAGTTGCTAAAACTTAGGTAGCTAATTTAGATACAAATTTAGAAACCACTTTATAAATTTTCGATTACTATTTAATAATTTTCTTGTAGTAATGTTCGACATCACTATGCAACTTGACATTTCAACTATGTTGATATCTCAAGTAACAAAAATCATCAGTAATCACATGAAAAAAGTATTATTAAAAATAAAAGAAAATAAAAAAATATATATATACAAAAAAAATATGAAAGGACTAGACCAAAACTCATATGTTAAAAAACGGTGTATAAGTAAATTATACTTATTCATAAAGAATTCTAAGAACATATTAGAAGAAAACCTACTATACCAATGAAATGATTCTCTATGAATAAATCCTAAATTAGCCAACTTATAACACACATATTTCTTTCACAAAAAATATGAGTAAACCTAAATCTGATTTTGCTACAGTAATTAAGACAAGTATGTCATCAATTAATTCTAGCACTAAATGTAGCACAAACCAAGCCATAATCACATTTAAGCTATACACTAGGAAGTCTCATCCTTTGAGATTCCTCCATAGCATATATTTAAATGATGTATTACATTCTAGGAAACACAAATCTCCATCTGATTAAATTAAATAGTTTTTAGAAAACACATTTTATTATTTATATTTTTTTAAAATATTTTTATTTATAAGTAACATAAAAACTTATTTTATTTTTTCTATATGACTCTTAGTTTCATTTCTTTTGAGAAACTTTTTTTATTAGATTTTTATTCTATTTATCAAGAGTTATTCAACATCCACCAAATTTATTAATATTTTCAAGATTCTTTTTTATCAACAAAAAATGAATGAATAAATAAGAGGTATTTCAGGGATACCTCAACCCTTTATGCAAAAGATCTATTTGAAACACTAATCTTGTAAGCTCCTAACAAGGAATAAAAAACCTACAAGCAATTAATATTTTCAAGATATTTTCTCTCTTTCACAAATTTTATTAGATTTTTTTTTCGTTCTGCAAGTTCATTCAATTTTTCCAAATTGTAATTACACATTATAATGCATTACACATTATACAATATGAAATATAATTTTCAAAGAATAAAATTAGAATATCAGTTCATATAGGGTGCGATTTCAAATTATGGAGGTGCAGAATGCAATTGCCAAATTGCGAGATTTGGAAAGTGTACACCTGGGTAGGCCCATTTTAGGCCCACTTTGCTAAATTCTTAAGGCAACTAATTTTAAAATAGTATTTTAGTTTTTCCGTAATGTTTTTAGATCTGGTCTCATTCTGATATATTTAATATTAAATTATCCAGATTTTTTCACTTACGGGGTTGGTTACTCTTCTTCTTCTTCTTTTTTTAATCTTTTTTTCTTTCAATTTTGGTTCAATTTGCAACTTAATTTACTTATTGATGTAATTTTCCCTAAAAATTTATAGCTAATAAATTTTATATTTTTCTATATAAATAAATTTTAACTTAATAAAATATTCAAAATTATATGTTTAAATAGGTGTCATTTGAAATTGAAACTATAATAACCTATTTTATTCTAAGATATGATTGATGTTAATAAAAATTTAAAATTGTAGGTTCATCTGACTTTGTTATAATTTTGTAGAGCCACTGAGAGCTATATGTTTTTATGGAGAAACATATACAAAGTCTTTTAAGTAGTTGTCTTATATAAAGTAGAAAGTTTCTCTTGCATACTCTATTATGAAAGTGGATGAAAGACAACCTCTTGATAGGATAGGTAGATGGTTCAAACAAACTATGAATTATGATTAAAAATGAGAAAAATGAAGAAGAATGAAAAGAATAAATAAAATATGGTTATTGGGTGTACTTACAAACATGTCGAGGATAACGAGGATACGGAGGATCAATAATCACAGAAGTTGTTTGGAAAACTGTGAGGACGTCTTGAATGATAATAATACTAATATCATTCCTGAAATTCTTAATTTAAAAGTTATTTACATCATCATCAATTTTGAAAAAGAAATCACTCTGAACGATATTAGATCTTGAAAGATATTGAGATTTCGAGGTTAAAGAAAATTATTAAATAATAATTAATTTTAAAATAAAAAATAATTACTCATTTATATTGATTAAGTTAAATACTATTTTATAAATTAAAAAATTATTTGGATTTAAAATAGTTTTTATTATTAATAAAAATTTATAAAATAATTTTTAAATTGATATATAATATTAGCTACAAGATTTTAGCATTATCTATTTTAAATTTTAAATTAATATTTAATCAAATCAGTTATTAATTTATAATCTAAAATAATGAATAGCTAAAATCCTGGTAACTAATGATAAATACTAATTTGAAAATTACTTTATAAACTTTTATTACTTATACTACTTTAGTTATCAATAATTTTATAATTTATACAATAACATCTAACTTAATCAATATAATGATTAATTTTTTTTTTCTCCAAATTAGTTGTTATTTCATAATTTTCTTATAGTGCGAAGAACGTAAATAAAATGGAATATGTTTAAGAAAAATAATATGACAAAAATAACATAGGATTTGTGGTTGATAGGATTGCAACAATGATAACCCTTTTGATTATTCCCAACATCAAGAAAAACATACACTACAAGAAAATAATTAAATAAAAATTAATTTTAAAGGAAAAAATACTTAGTTATTATATTAACTAAATTAAATATTATTTTAAAGACTGAAAAATTTATTGATATCTAAAAGTAATTTCTATTATTAATAAAATTTATAAAATAATTTCTAAATTAATATTTAATTAACTACTAAAATTTTATTTGTGATATAATGTGATACTCTTTGTTGTCCCAAAAAAAAAAATTTAATTAAATTCCTACTTTTGTTCGACTAACTAAAAACATATAGTAATTTTATAATTTTTATTTAATAATTGGTTTTGAGACAAAGATATCACGCTATTTTTTTTTATTTATAATAAAAAATAAATAAATAAGAATCACTTTAGGGTGATCTAACCTTTTTACAGAATAACTTATTTTAAAAAAGAAATTCTAAAATCCACCAAAAGCTGTTAACTAAAATCAACATGGTCAGCTAAAGAAAACACCACAAAAACCACCTACTCAAAACTATCAAAGGTTTTTGATAAAAAAACAAACAAGTCATCGGATTAAGACACCAATCAGAGAAAAAAAAAACAAGCACAAACACATTTAGATGTTAACCAGGACCAAACCTTTAGTTATATCTCTGAATGATCAATCACTCGTTCTTTAAAGATGTGTTTATTCCTATGTATCAAAATTTTATCATTAACTGCTCAAATACTTTCTCAAACAACATTTACAAATGTTGGAACATTGTACAATTTAAAATGCAAAAAAATATCACGCTATATACATACTTTTTTTCCTTCTACTTTCTACACGATCAGGTAAAAAAGATTTTTTTTTTCATTTTTGTTCCTACTAATTACTTTCAAATAATTTTATTTTGTACCCAAATTTCCTCTCAAACTGTCTTTCTTTTGTTGTGTTTTTTCTCTTTTACTTTTCAAAACCAAAATAATAAAGATGATTAGATGTAGCAACAGTAAAAAGAAGAAGAAGAAGAATAGTGATCACTTATTGCCCATTTTAAAGTTGAAGGAAGAAGTGAAGTGAGCATATACAGTTAACATTTTAAATCTGGTCGAAAGGAATAATATGATTGTGTCTCGTATGATGCCCCTTTTAAAAAACATTTCGGAACTGCGCACTCAACTTACACTCACTATACCAACTACTTAGTTCGTTATTCAATTTTATTTTGTTTCATCTGCAATATATATAAATAATAATAGTATTTATATATACCTACTGTTAAAATGAAAATCTAGATGTCACTTGCCATAAACATATTTTTCACACCAGAAATGTAGAAAAGTGACATTGCATATAGTTTTTATTATTTTTCACTGCTTTCGAACACTAAAAATTTCCATGTTATAATTACCGTTTTTCAGAATTTTGTAGTTTATGTTTCTTGAATTTGATTATAAATTACAAGCTTGCGGGCATTAATTCTTATTGGGGGCACTTATCTCATGACCAAAAGTCTATAATTAGTGCGTTTATTTGATTCTAACATCATCTTATTAGACTTCTCACAAATAAAAAGTTATATTATGAAGCAACATGAAAGCATAGTATGATAATATGAGTATAATTATTTTTTTTTACTGAGATCGCATTAAAGTCTCTTCTTAATGAGTTATGTATATTTGATATCACACCGAAAGTCTTCTCATATAATATTGGAGTTATTCTATTAACACCTAACAATGTCTTGCATTCAAAATTTAAAACATTTTGAACTTGATTTGCATTTTTTTTAAGACGTCAAAAATCGTTTAAAACTTATTCATTAGACTTAGATAAAACATTTTTTTATAAGGATTAAAATATCCTTTAAATATCTTTATTTATTTAGTTTTTTTTTTCTGATAAAAAAAAAAACTTATTCATATTCTTACTATGTTCGAAGTTGCATATCTATGAACTAAACTGATTTCAGGATCTTCTTTTCAAACCTTTTAATGTAAACTTGTGATTGTTTTTAAACCAATCCTAACTTTAAGGGAGGATATTATGTATATCCCGTATATGCATATGCATCTCATCTCATGCACTCCTCTTTCTTTCATATATATAAATAAAATATATATATATATATATATTTAAATAACGTCAATTTGTTGGTAATTTTTTTGCTTGAATATTTTAAATAAATAAAGGAATGCTCGACTTACTGTTCCAGAGGCTTAAAATTACATTTGTAAGAATTTCAGTGCTTACTTATGTGTTAGAGGAGGCGCATTGAAATAAGAATAATTTGGTCTACAATCCAAACACTCCCTAAGCAACATGTGGGTGACATTGCATGTAATAATATAATATATATAACATTTGTGTATACAGTGTACATGTATATATTAATTATCAACTAATTAAAACTCACTATATATATCATCAAGATTTATGATTAAATGATAATTTAAATATATGAAAATAATGATTTTTGAACATAAAAATGGGATAAAATAGATATTTTTTTCAATTTATAATAAATTTTTAAAATGTATAAGCACAAAATATAAAAATATAAAACTGACTTTATAAACTACTGTTACAAAAGTAATTTAAACTTAAAACTAAAGTATATCAAAATCTATTTGAAATTATTAAAAAAGATGATCATATTATCTATGTACTAAGCCAAAATATTAGATACGATATGTTGCAAAATTCAAAATCCCACATAATGGAAAATTAATATAAATATATAAATATATTACCTATTTTAGAATGTTCATTTAGCGTTAAATTACATTTTAAGTTTTAAGATGATATAAGTAAGCGTACTAAAATTACATAAATTCGTTAAAAAGAATTATTAAATTACTATATTGATTAAATTAGATATTATTTTATAGATTACAAAAAATTTTAATTTCTAAATTAGTTTCTATTATTATTAAATAATTTCTAAATTAGTATCTAATTAAGCACCAAAGTTTTAATTAACTTTTATTTAAATTATAAATTTGATAGTAAAAAACTTGAAAGCTAAGTAACAATTTAGAAACTATTTAATAATAATAATAGAAATTAATTTAATAACAAAAATTATTTTAATTTTTAAAATAATTTTTAATTTAATCAATTAATTATTAATTGTTTTAAAATTTATTTTTATTTAATAATTTTGTTTTAGTAAAAATTAAAAAAACACTATATAAAGAAAAAATAATCCCTACCATACCAGCTTTGAGAGCCTAAAATGTCTATATTTTAAAAAAAAAGTAAAAGATGAGAAAAAATATTATATACTATGCTGCAATATCAAATGTTCAAAAGAACAAAAAGAAAGATGTAAAAGGTGGTCGCGTAAGGATCGTGTTTCAAATTTCAATATTCAAATTCACCTTTCAGACATGCATTAACTGGCTTGACAATCGACCAGCAGAATCCCGTGATGCCTAGTCTTAGATTTTCAGTTTATCTTTTTGACAGATCTGTTTTAAAATCTTGAATATCCTCATGGAAATAAAAGTCTTGATCAATAGTTTTAAAATTAATTATTGTATGTGATGAAACATGTATATTACTCATGATATGCTCCCAATTATATAAAAGCTTGTGGGAGAAAAGGAAAAGAGAGAAAGAGAGAGTTCACCAACCAAACCAAACCAGTTGTGCAGTGATACATACATGACACAGATTTAAACTCCATAGATACAGATAGGATTGGAGTGATGAAGGAAAAGGACATGGGGTCCAGAACAAAGATGTCGGTCATTTATGTCGCCACTGCAGTCAAAATCTTTTGCTTCTTATTTTCAAAGTTTGCAGCTGCAATTTCTCTGCACATCACTGAAATGTATTTCCTAACACAGACAAAAAAAATAATCAATGCCCATATTCCCTTTTCGATCAACAAATTCGCTCCACGTTAACAACACAATATGGAAGATCACCTCGCCTCCCCCTGCATATTTCATGACAGTTGACTCATAAACACTACTGGACCAGTGCGTGCACACTTAGTTGGATGTTTTTATTTAATTAAATGATTGATACTGTAGACATGGAAATTGTTGCAATCATGCTGGTGAAAGATTAAACACCTTATATCCCTGCCATGCTAAACCTATCAGGAGCTTTCACCGGAGTACGTGACTGGCAACTCTACCACGAAAAATTAGTATTACACGGTCCATGATCTGTGGTATTTCCGCGTAACATGTTATAGTAAGTGTTTTGTAAATTGAAATTTACAAGTTACGTATTATGAGAACTGATGACTTTTTACGGCAAATGATGACTTTTTACGGCAAATGATGACTTTTTACGGCAACTGATGACTTTTTACGGCAAGTGTATCGCATTGTTAGAAGTGATAATTATTTCTAAGAACAGATATCGATTTCACAAGGAATAGTAAATTATCAAGTACAATAATCGCTAAATATAGAACAAAATAATTAAAAGTGTGTTGAAAGTTGTTATAATGGCAAGAAAATAAATCAAAGAGTAATTGCGTCAATTGGAAAAATGGGGATTAGGTTTCATCTGTCTCACTCTCATGTATTTTGATTAGCATGTCAATATTAAGTTCTTTGATTGAAATTGATACCCGTATGAAAATCATTTATATCGATTCCTCGCATATAAAATTCTTAGGAATGTTCCCTAACTATCGATCCCTCGCATAATTATAAGAACAACTTAGAATGAAACTCATACGTTAATAGCAATTAACATTTCAAATCTATTCCTAACACTCAAATATGTTAAGTATTGTTGTTTAGGTTAGAACCCTAAAGATACTTTTCAGTCAGATTTAAGATTCTCAATTTGTCACGGAAAATTAAAAGTAAAACAACAATACCAATAATCAATCAAGAACTGAATATTTTAATATAAGATATCTCGAGCAGATTACTCCCAATCCCAAAAGGTAGAATTAGCCACACATATTTCTAGCACCTTCCATTCTCCCAATTGGTTTACAATTCACTCTATGGTGTTTTCCTCTCAATCTGGCACACTAGGGTTGTGCCTTTAGTTCCCTATTTAACCTAATTTGTTAGGGTTGAGTGACTTCCTGGGTCACACTTATGGGCTTAATAATAAAAACATAAAAATAGCCCAATTAATCTGACACATTCTTGTTGTTGAGTTGGACTTTTCTCTCTCTTTTGCACGTTTTGGGCCTTCCAGCTTTCTCCAATTTTATCATATATTATTCTTCTTTAGTCCAAATCTCCATTCTTCTATAAAAACTTGCAATTAACACCAAATTTAGGAATAAAATGCTCTTATTCAATTAAAGATCAAAAAAAAAAAAGGTATAAATTCATAAATTAGAGATTATTTTATATATGAATTAGCAATTAATACTCATAAATATCTATATTTTAATATGAAATATTACGAAAATTAGGCACTTATCAAGAAACATGCCCATAATCTTATATAAAGATTCCAAAACCATTCATTTATCTGATCATTCACTTTAAACCATCTATTAGAAAAAAAAAACAAAGATTTACCGCATGAAATTTATTTGTTTAGTTTTACTAATATTTAATTATTCATTCTCTAATAATTTTAAAAACCCCACAGGCCTTTTAAAAAATATTTAATGGATTAAAGTTAAAAAAATATTTTTTTTAAAACTTGAATTTTCTTATATACATTATTTAAAAATCATTAAATAGAAATCAATTTTAGAGAAAAAAATAATTAATTATTATATTAACTAACTTAGATACTATTTTAGGGACCAAAAAATTATTAATATCTAAATGAATTTCTATATTATTGATAAATAGTTTTTGTTGGAGATCTCACATCGACTAGAGATAAGGACATTTCATTGTATATAAGTGGATGTAAACCTCACTTTATAAGTCGGTTTTATGGGGTTGAGTTAGGCTTAAAGTCCACTTCTTAATATGGTATTAGAGCCATTTCAATCATATCCTAACAAGTGTTTGTTGGGTTTGTCAGGCCACCTGCTAACGAGCCGTTATTGGACCACCCACAATATGTTATCCCGCGCATGAGTTGTCACTCTCGGTGTGAGGGAAAACCTCACCTTATAATCCGATTTTATGGGGTTGAGTTAGGTTTAAAGTTCACTTCTTAATAGTTTTTAAAGTTGTATCCAATTAGCTACTAAGATTTTACCTTAATTAGATACCAATTTAGAAACTTTTTGTCAATAATAAAAACTAATTTAGATACCAATAATTTTTTAAGTCTCTAAATTAATATCAAATTTAGTCAATATATTAACTACTTATTTTTTGTCTCTAAACTTAGTTTTTATTTAATGATTTTCTTGTATTAATATTTCTTCTAAAATTTATAATATTGTGAGATTGCTTGTTCAGTACATAAAAATCATTAAATAATAATTAATCTTAGAGATAAAAAATAATTAGTTACTATATCAACCAACTTAAATAATATTTTATACATTAAAATATTATTGGTATCAAAAGTAATTTATATTATTAATAAAAATTTATAAAATAGTTTCTAAATTGGTATTTAACATTAATTATCAAGGTTTTAGCTACTAACTATTTTATATTTTAAATTAATTACTATTTATAATTAAAGACTAACTTAGAATCTAAAATAATTAGTAGATAAAACTTTGGTAACTATAATGGTAGATACCAATTTAAAAATTACTTTATAAATTTGTATTAATAATAGAAATTATTTTAAATACTAATAATTTTTTAATTTATTAGATGATATCTAACTTTAATTAATATAATAACTAATTATTTTTTATCTTCAAATTAAAATTACTCAGCATTGAGTATTTTTTTTAATGTTGATCGGACATTTAAGCTCAATTTTGATTTTGATCTAAAAATTATTGGACGAGCTTAGTTGAGCACTATGGATTAGACCTCCCAATATATTCGGATAATTCTTTATTAGGATATAATTGATTGAGTTGGATTCTCATGTCAAGAAATAAAGGAATTAGATAAGGGTATGAGATGTTATAGGGTACATAATTATATGTTGGGTATGAAGCCAGGATCAATTGGATTGTGCTGAGTAGACACTATGTTTTAGTGGTTGGGCTTAATCATTGTGTCCCCTTTATTATCTCTATTTATCTCTATTATCTCTATTTAAAGAGATCATTGTACTTGTAATTGTGTGCAACAGGACAGAATGAAAACTTAATAGTTGCCCGTGTGGATTGCAGTTGGCGACCGAACCACGTTAAATTCTGTGTCGTTTATTTTCTTGCATTAATTTGTGATTATGTGTGTTGCTTCCGTGCGCATTTTTTCCCATCAAGTACCATCAGAGCTTGATTCGTTTTCACACTAGAGATCCGATTAACAGAAATTATTCGACGAGAAGTGAAAATTGCGGCTAGGGTTTCGCAGAGGCGATAGCAGCGTCCCAAAGCTGGGGTTTCGCAGAGGCGGCAGTAGCGTTCCAAAGCTAGGGTTTCGCAGGGGCTGCAGTGGCATCCCAAAGCTAAGGTTTCGCAGAGGCGGTAGCAGCATCCCAAAGCTAAGGTTTTTTTTGCAGGGGTTGCAGCGGTGTCCCAAAGCTAGGGTTTTGCAGGGGCTGCAGCGGCGCCCCAAAGCTAGGGTTTTGCAGGGGCTGCAGCGGCGTCCCAAAGCTAGGGTTTTGCAGGGACGGCAACGGCATCCCAAAATTAGGGTTTCGCAGGGGCGGAGGCGGGTTGTGTTTTCACGGTGAATAGGTGCAGGTGCTTGCGGTGAGCGAGACGGCACGGAGGTGCAGTGCAATGGCAGTGACGGAAGACGCAGGGTGGCGCGTGCATTTTTCTGCTAATGCAACAGTGACGGTGCAGTGCTAGGCGCGGGGTTTGGCTGTTTTTCGCTACGGCACGGAGTATGACAGTTCAGTTACTGAGCACATCAATAAAATGAATTCGATCTTAGCCAGACTTATGTCAGTGGGCATTAAGTTCGATGATGAGGTTCAAGCTTTACTATTGTTATTGTTTTTGCCTGACAGTTGGTTCGGAACGGCTACAGTAGTTACCAGTTCAGCGGGACCCGATGGATTCACTTTTGAGAAGATTCGTAATCTCATTCTTGGCGAGGATGTCCGAAGAAGGAGTTTTGGGGAATTATCAAGTGAATCGCTACATCTCGTTAGAGGTAAGAAAGATATCAGAGATAGTGGGAGCAAGAACAAAAGAAGGAGTCAATCAAAGACTCGGGATGGCTCAAGTGTAACATGTTGGAACTGCGAGGAGGTGGGCATTTTAGGAATCAATGCCCAAAAGATAAACAAAGTCCGGTTCACAGAATCTCGTGGACAGAAGAGGGTTGTCTTTACAAGAGAAAAATCCAGAGTCACAGGTTAGATTCAGGATGAACGAGCGTGGAAAGGTTCAGGTAGACCAGTCAAAGGTACTTATAGCAGTGGAAGCACGGGTCGTGTTTCAGCTAAGGTCCCTAGAAGAAAGTGGGTTAGGAGAACCGGTATTCTAGCTGTTGAAACACCTTCAGAAAATTTCTTGTTGAGTATGGAGAGTGTTTATTCTCAGGTTGTTCCAGGATCTGACAGTTCTCGCAAGTGAGAGCCGGTAGGAATAGAGAATGGGTCAGTGGCAGTTTCAGTTATGACTGACGTGGCCTTCAAAATGATTAAGAAGGTTGGTGGCAACTAGTGGTGGAACATTGAGTTCCGGTGATAGATTACAAAAGTACATGTACACAGTTGAAGCGCAGGTGAACATTGTTCCGTGACTTCAAGTGGGAGATTGTTGGGTATGAAGCCAGGATCAATTGGACTAGGCTGAGTAGACACTATGTTTTAGTGATTGAGCTTAATCATTGTGTCCCCTTTATTATCTTTATTTATCTCTATTTAAAGAGATCATTGTACTTGTAATTGGTGTGCAACAGGACAAAATGAAAACCTAATAGTTGCCCGTGTGGATGTAGGTTGCAGTTGGCGACCGAACCACGTTAAATCCTGTGTCGTTTATTTTCTTTGCTTCCGCGTGTGCATTTTTTCCCATCAAGTGGTATGGTGGCAACTAGTGGTGGAACATTGAGTTTCGGTGATAGATTACAAAAGTACATGTACACAGTTGAAGCGCAGGTGAACATTGTTCTGTGACTTCAAGTGGGAGATTGTTGGGTATGAAGCCAGGATCAATTGGGTTGGGCTGAGTAGACACTATGTTTTAGTGGTTGAGCTTAATCATTGTGTCCCCTTTATTATCTCTATTTAAAGAGATCATTGTACTTGTAATTGTGTGCAACAGGACAGAATGAAAACCTAATAGTTGCCCGTGTGGATGTAGGTTGCAGTTGGCGACCGAACCACGTTAAATTCTGTGTCGTTTATTTTCTTGCATTGATTCGTGATTATGTGTGTTACTTCCGTGCGTATTTTTTCCCATCATTATATACATAAGATACTCTAAATATAAGTAATGAGTAAATATTATCAATAAAAAAAATAACACGCTCTGAAATAATTTTTCTTTTAATTTCTAGGTTGTACAATTTGTATTTCTTGTAGCCTTTAGGATAATCAACAAAAATGAATGAAATGATAGAATGAATAGATATTTATTTATGGAGGAGAGGAAAGTTGTTACATAAGTCAAACATAAAAAAAAAAAAAACTTTTAAAATTGATAGATCTGGATCATATAAAACTTGGTAAGGTGATTTTTGTTGCAGTACCAAAGAGGAAACCTTGTTAATTAGAAAGACAACAGAGTGGAAACACACTCTCACTACAAGAAAGTCATTACATTACAACTAATTTTATATACCAAAATACTTAGTTACAGACTAAATTAGAGGGCATTTTAGAGACTAAAAAGATTATTGATATCTAAAGTGGTTTCTATTATCAATAAAAATTTATAAAATGGTTAAATTGATATATAAATTAGCTACCAAAATTTTAACTATTAATATTTTATATTCTAATAAAGACTAATTTAAAATATAAAGTAGTTAATAATTAAAACTTTGGTAGTTAATAATTAAATACCAATTTAGAAATAACTTTACCAATTTTTATTGATAATAAAAACTACTTTAAATATTAATAATTTTTTATTAATTTAAATGATGATCTCTAATTTAGTCAATATAGTAATTAATTAATTTAATATATAAAATTAATTTATATTTAATAATTTTATTACATTAATAAAAATAATTGACCATGAGACATATGAGTTTTCATTAATAACATCCATTAAAAAAAAACAGAAGATATTAATAGGATGGATGTGAAAAAATCACTTCTAATATTATAATTAAAATAATAATAATTCACTAAACCAATAGGAATATTATTTTTTAAAAAAAGTAAAGACTATATATGTAAAAATATTTGATTATACAATATTTATAATATCCAATTATATTTTATTCTGATATCTCTTTAAGAAATCTTTGACTAAGATATAATGACCTTTCTCGATACCTCATTGCCTTAGGTTATGAAACATTAACAACTAAGTCTCAACCAAAACATGGTTGGTTATACCTTTTACTGAAACATCTTTGTCTCAACATAAGTGAGAAACAAAAACTCGAATTATTTATATAATTTGTGAATTATTATTTTTAAAATATTCAATGAAAAAAATAACTATTTTTAAAATAGATTATTTTTATGGACTGTCTGACAATGAAATCATTATTAATAAGTGGATTATATTTGTATTAATGAATTGGATTGAATTATTTTTTTTATTAAACTTTTTATTGATCTAAACAAGTTAAAAAAATTTTCTAATTAATTATAATTTAATGTTTTTTTATACAATTGTCCGATAGAATTCATTTGTCCGATTATTTCCTTAGTAGCGAGAATGCTGTAAATAAAAGAGATTAAACACAGGTGACCAAAGGAAATTACCAATAAGAGCTATAATGTATTTTTAAATGTATTTTTTTTAAATAAATAAATAAATTGAAGTTGTAAGCTAATTTCATTAAAGAATTTGAGAATCATTAATTAAGCTATAATATATCTTAACTATCCAAGCTTTATTCATACGCCCAATTTTTTCCTTAGTAGCAAGAATAAAAGATTTATCCCTACAAAAGGAATTTGTTAACTATAGTTAAGTCTCTTAACGATGAAGTTTTTTAGTTGTCGTAATTATCATTAAAAATAAGAGGTTTTCATTGACAACCATGTAGACATGTAAAGATAATTAAAGTAATAAGCGTCATTGTATATCTTTTTTTAAATTTGAAGTATTCTTCCAGGGTCAATGGCTGTTTTAACTGTCAATGAAAGGGAGATACAACACTAGTTGAAGTCATAATTATCATTGTATGTGATATTTTTTTTAATACTAGTTCAAGTTGATGACTATTTCAAAATTGCATTAGATCAGTTATAAAATATAATGATTTGAATCAAATTTAAGCATAATCAATATTATTCATAACTCGAAATTCTCTACTATGATAAAACATATAAAAAATAATTTGTGAATAAGTTAAATTAATAAACTATGAAGTATAAAATTATTCTAATATGTTAACGTTATAAAATTTAACAAAATATTTCGTGAAAGTGATTATGATGTAGTTAAGTGTTTCATACTTAAATGATTGTATGTTTGTGTAAAAATTGTTATACATAATAACTTTACATTAGCTTATAAATTATAAATAGTTAATTTATTATGAATTGATCAATTACAATGAATTACTTAGTTTTCAACTCTTTCAATTTTGACATGCATAGTGGTTATTATTTATTGTATTAAGTAACAGTCTTACTCATAGTATTTGGTTTGTTTATTATATTACATTTCAGTATAAATATAACTAATAAAATTAATTGACATATAAAATTGAATAAATACTTTGTGCGCGAGTGTAGGCAATGCAATAAAATACCTTGAGTTGTACATATGTATACTTCTATGATTTTTCACTTGGTCTATCCTTCAATATCTTATATGTTGTGTATGTGTTAATAACAAATAAAACAGTCATTAAAGTAGAATGAAATAAAATAAATATTTTTCCCTGTCACCAAACACAAAGTGAGGTATGTTCTTGTAGGTCATTGAGTGAATGACTAAAAGGTTTAGGCATCAAAACACCTCATATTTTCCCTTATCCAGGCATAATTGAAGCATATACTTAAAAATAGTCACATAATAATTTAAAGTAAAATCAATTATTTAAGTAACAAAACAGCAAATAAAAAATACTTTAAAAGACTTATATAATTCATAAATGAATAAATAATATGTTTAATTTTGGATTGTCTCATGCAAATCTTCAAAATATCAAAGATAAATATATAATAAGACCTTCCATGACACTATTATTATAAATATGTAATGTGAATATATAAGTATGATCAATTATTTAACTAGCAAAACTAACATTTTAAATAACTTACATAATAAATAAATTCTGAAATTATATGTTTAAGTCCAAAACATCATACATGTAAATATATAATGGGACCTTCCATGGCACAATTATAAATTTCAGAATTCAGTCTTATAATATTTTTATAACAGAAAATTAAGATATAATTAAAATAAACAATTGAATCTTTACAACACTTTGATAACTCTTATATGTATTATTGTTACAAAGGGTGAATCTATGAACACATTGAATGCAACAGATAAAGAAATGGGGTCCTCATATTTTTGGTGATTTTTCTGGACTTTTATTAACCATATCACATTAATGGAAGATGCTCTTCTAAGGTCTTGCAGCTGGGTCCGTGTTTTGCCATGAGTCCCCCACATCCTCCAATTATTACACATTGAATTGAGGTTCCCTCCTCCAGAAAACTGCGGCCACTTTGCAGTTAAAGAATGACTCATCTGGAAAATCTCCTACTTTCAGGTCGAGTAGCCAACTCTGTAGCCGATGCAGCTTTTGCAGAATTAAAAAAACAAATTTTAAATTTAATTTAATTTTATAAAATTAATTTACATTATAAAATATTCTTATCTCTAATCTCTAAACTCTAATAAACGAACCTTACTTTGCTCTTTAGAAATAATTCACTCCAAAGAGGACGGAACTTCCATGCCAGTTTTGCAAGACAGCATTATTATCCAAATTTAAGCTAAATCCCCTTCTGCATAACTTGTTCCACTTCATTCTAACCAAACATAAACTTACTATATCTTAAGTTTCTTTTCTAATTTTTTGTTTAACCTATGAAAAATATTACTTGACAGGTGTATATTGAAAAACATTAGTTTATCAGTGTGATTTGTCGAATATAATTTTAAAGTTGTATCATATCAATAAAAATATTTCTTCAATTATAATCTAATGTAGAGTTATATTCTTCTACATATATAAATTATCCTCTTAAAGTAATGTTTTTTTCATACTTTATACCCAATCAAATCAATGTAATGTGTTTACATGGAACTGAAATGCAAAAATAGGATAAAAAAAATATTCACGCTCTTTTATATTCTTTTTATATTTTTACGGGGGAATTTACGAATTATAAAGTTGTCAGAAATGACTAATTATTAACATGATTTTCTAGTCCAAAAATGATTCTAATGTTAAAATATTATACCGGTTTGTACTGAATGAGCTACTCACTTGGTTTTGATGAACTAATCAACCGCATTAAAATACATATAAAACACTCAATTAATGACAGTTGCAATAGTTATTAAAAATTCCTTGCAAATCAAGGTCATATCCCATTAAATCTGGATGATATCCCAAAAAATAAGCTAACACTTATTTATTAAAGATATTTTCCAATATATACCTCCCTATAAATTAGGGTAAAAGATCAATTAACACTGATACTTGATAGATTCGGTCCATCACAACAAAAGGCTCATGACTAAACACTACAAAATAAATCTTTTATAAAGGAGTAAGATACCACTATAAGAAAATTATTAAATAGAAATCAATTTTAGAGAAAAAAAATAATTAGTTGCTATAGTGACTAAATTAGAGACTACATGAAAGCTTTTATTTAAAAATAAAATAAAATTAGAGACCATAAATTTTGGTTTCTAAATTAGTTTCAATTATTATTAAATAATTGGTAGTTAAAACCTTGGTAGCTAATTATATACCAATTTAAAAACTATTTAACCATAGTAGAAACTAATTTATAAATAAAAATTTAGAGACCATTTTAGAGACTACAAAATTTTTTATTTCTAAATTAGTTTCTATTATTGTTAAATAGTTTTTAAATTGATATCTAATTAACTACCAAGGTTTTAACTACTAATTATTTAACAATAATTGAAACTAATTTAGAAACCAAAATTTATGGTCTCTAATTTTATTTTTTTTTAAATAAAAGCTTTCATGTAGTCTCTAATTTAGTCACTATAACAACTAATTATTTTTATTCTCTAAAATTGGTTTCTATTCAATAATTTTCTTATAATGTACGCTTTTGATTAGTTCTTAATATATACTGAGTACTTACTTAATTGTCGGAGTATCTTTTCAAGTCAACCCTAATTAAACGCGAGTGCATTAAGAAAGGAGATTAAGAATAAGGAGCAAAAGAATGACTAAGGAAACAATTGTATAATCAATTTCAATACTATGCTCTCTTTCTATATATATATATATATATATAATTAAAATATTAAGAACATTAATGTTAATGTTTTTTTATTATTATATAATCTGAACAGGGGTATTCTGACGTTTTTACATACGGTAATAGAAAAAAAGGATAAAAGTAAACATGTTTTCTTTTGAAAATGTGAAAAACATAACGGTTTAGATGATGAATATTTTATTAAATTTCAGGTACCGTTTATGTAGTAGCAGTTACTTGACAACAACAAAAAAACAAAAAAAAAGGAGAGGAAGGCCACCTCCATCATTTCAGACAACTTAGCAGTGGAAAGGTTCAGTCAATAACCAACTAATACATCATCACATTATCTCCTAATGGGACCATCACTCTTTTGAAAAGACTCTTTTCCTTTTATTATAATTACAATCTCAAATTTCAAATACCAGTAATCACCTTCATTCACACATTTTTTCTTAACAAAATCTAATTTCTTGCAAATGATCTTATATTTTTTTCTTTATTATTTTTACAAGCACTTCTTCATTTGGACTTCTTTTTTATTTTGACCATTTTAGAGTTGAATTGAGAAACTGCATGAAAGTTTTTTTTATCATTCACATAAATAAAACCTTATAATAATAAGATCTTGTTGAATAAATTAAATTTGCAATTTACACCATGCTTGTTCCAAAAATATACTATTAAGCAATGCATTTTTCCAATTATTTAAATGTAATTAATAAAAGGAACATTTCACTACAATCAAGAAAATTAGACATATTTTTAACAAAGTTGATAAGTAAAGTAAGAGTGCATGTTTCCATTGATTCCACTAATAAAGCACTGATTCAATAACTTGTTTTCTTTTTATCTATTTATTTTTCTTCCTGTACCTTTCTTCTTTCAACTCATACGACTTATTTTAATAAGAGTGCTGAAATGATAAAGTGTGAAAATAAAATAAGATTTTGGCTTAGTACGGAGTCGGCATTTCCTGCTCCCGACAGCGTATCAACTACGCGCTTTCAAACTTTGGCGTCGCAAGGGAGTGATATTCTCATTCATGTCCCAACCTGCTACTTTATGTTCCCTAATTTTTCCAGTTTTAGTATTCTTCAACAACGCAAACAAAAATCATGCCTGTACTTATTTAAAAAAGAGGCAAAAAGAGAAAAGAAAAAGTTTGATGCAAATGTCTCCCATCATATCCAAAAACTTTGATTCAAATAAACAAAACATAAAGAAAACCTCCTATACGAATGCGTCATGGCCAGTGAGGAGGAATTCTCAGAAGTCACAACCATGGAAATACCCACACAAATTATAGTAGAGCTACTAAAACACACGGAGGCACATGGTCTCAGAACAAAGTAGCCCTACGTACCCCAGTTATTTCCGTGCTTCTTCTCAACTTAATTAATTTACATTAACTTTCCAAATTCTATTAATTTTACTTAATTACTTAATATATAGAGGATCAAAAGTTCCACAAATTTTCTCCACCAGAATTTTCAGTCCAGTAATCAGAGGGTGAGCTCATTCTGGGAGGGGTTAGCAACATTCCCTCAGCCATGTCGATCAACAAACTCGGCATGGAGAATATGGCTTCCTCGTCGACAAACTCAGTTTCATGCAAAGGAGCAGCAACGTTATAGTCACCATCACTCTCTGTGTTATCAGACTGAGCTGCTGCATTAGCGTTGTTGTGGCTGGCTTCAGGCTTCATGAGTTCGGCTGCAGCAATGGCTGCGGTGCGGATGTCCGCAGGGGATTTGGACGCGGGAACTGGATACTTGCCAATTGAGTCCGGGAAGTTGAGAACCGCCTCCCCCCCTTTCAGGGCCAACGCCGCCACGTCATAGGCGGCGGCGGCCATCTCCGGCGTGAGGAACGTGCCCAACCATATTCGGTTGGTCTTACGTGGCTCACGGATTTCAGTGACCCATTTTCCTCCGCGGCAACGGATTCCATGGTACAGTGGATGTCTCTTTGATGAAGATGACGATGAAGCCATGTTGGGCGGCGTTATTTGGAAAGAAAGCAAAAGGGTTTTGGCACGTGGGGTAATGAGAGGAAAAGGATGCAGACTAGGCAAAAGAAGCGGGGTAGGTATATTTGTGAGAGAAATTTATAGGGTCAACTAGCATTGTCCTATTTATTTATATATAGAATCATATCCATATATGTAAGGTGCATATATAATAAGACAGTTTGGGGGTATTATGTGTTTTTAAGATGCATGCACGACTTAACTTGTTTCTATTCTAGCTTTGTTTAAATACATGAAGAAAGGAAGGGTTGAGATTCTGGAGTAGCACCAGACAATTGTAGTCTACAAAAGTGAAACCGTGGGAATTTCGCGGACTAACTGAGTGAGTAGTGCTGATTAGTTTTGTTAGTACTTTAAAACGGTGGCTCATAGCTGGGCTCCATTGGTTAAGGTTTCGGAGAAAAAGGCATGGAAATTAAATTTTTTCGGTAAACAGAGAATGATAACGACAAGTGGAGACACGTTCACTTGACAACTCACTAACACAGGAGATGTGAATTTTTGTGGTGTTTATATAAAAATGAGATGGATGCTGTAGCTGATGCGCACGAAACACTGGATAGCCGCAGCTACAAAGCTAGTTTTTAATTTCATGAAGACCTTAATGTCACATCTTCATTTCCTTTTCCCAAATAACTGGTCAGTGGTGTCACTCAGTTGTATATTCACTCTTCTAATTAACTCTATATAGTGAGAAATAGACAAATAACTCAGGATTTAGTAAGTTCAATCGTGTAACATTCTCACTTGCTCATTTTATACGTTCACTTTATAATTCTATATATTATTATTTTATTCTTATGTAATATTTTATTAAAAAATTATTTGTTAAATAATGTATTTAAATAGTTTGTCAAAAAATAGTTTTCCTAATAAGTTTATATAGATTCCAACATGTCGTTGACGTGACATTAACAATTGTGTCATGTGTTTAGGTGTTACTTTGTAGTTTTAAACATATTTAATTCTAAAAATTCTCAAATTTAATTTTAGTCTTTATAAAAATGGTTATTTTTTTATATTTTTATTTTATTCATTAATTATACGAAATCTCTTTTTCAATATTATTTTTTCAGACATTTTTTTATCGGCATATTTTTCACATATATTAAGCATTTTCGGAATACTATAATCTCTTCTTCTTCCCTCACATACTTTGTTATTAGGAATTGATGACAAATTGTTATTATAAGAAATACAAGTTAAAATTTAATTATTAAAATAACTTTTTTAAGAAGAATCTTAAATAAAACTATATATATATATATTACGTTGAATGTTTATCGCACAACATCAGATGTTTACTGAAAGTCTTAATAATTGTAAATATAAATAACACTTTAGAGATCTTAATTAAGTAATCTAAAAATGCATTAAGACCATGTGGAATAACACGTGCTGATAAAAAAAAATGTGGAGTAACACGTGAAAGTGTTGTTATTACTTTGGGCCCTGTAGTGACTTGTTTATTATATCTTGAGGTTGATTAAAGTCGTGTATTGTTTGAGTAAATTATTCCTCAAAAGATTAAGCAATGAAGATGTTTACTAATACTTATTAAGACAGAACTAAAGAACTCAATATATAGTTGAATCTAAATGGACTAACACTGGTTTATTGTTATGATTTTTTATATACATTTGTGGCCACCTAGATGGACAGTTGAGTAGATATTCACTTAGAGGATTTGAAGATCGTGATGATTTAGAGATGACACGACCGTGTGCATTATAGTTTTTTCATATAAAAGAGAATGTCTAAGATGTTGAAAACAAACACATTGCAGTTTTGGTCAAGGAAAACTAGAAGTTGCAGTTAGATCTTGGAATATTTTCACAAGCAATTTCTCAAAAAGTTAGGTATGTAGAAGTTGTAGTTTTTAATTACTCGTACAAAATATAAAATTGGGGATAAACTACATAATATTGGATTATAGAGAGAAGAGAAGAAGTATTAAAGAAATGTAAGAAATCATGGTGAAACAAATCAGGTCGAGTTGAGTTGTTTTGGATCAATTCAAGTTGAGTCAACTTGAGTCTAGGTCAAGTCTTGAGTCGACTTAGATCTAGGTTTACTGAGTCGATCCTGGTCCAAGTAAATTTGAGTTAGTCTAAGTCTAAGTTGAGCAGAGTCAACCCTGACATATGTCAAGTTGAGTTAGTTTAGGTTCAGGTCGAGTCGAGTAGGCACGAGTCCAAGTCAAATCCTGTCGATCTAAGCCTAGGTTAAGCCGAGTCAACTCAAGTTAGAATCGAGCCAAGTTAGCCTGACTCGAGCTAGCCCATGCATAGGCCAAGTCGAGTAAGCTCAAGTCAAGTCTGGTCAAGTTGGCTTAGACCTAGTTTGACTTGATTAAGCTTGAGTCTAAGTCAAGTTGATTAGGCCTAGGTCAAGATTGACTTGTGTCGGCCAGGCTCAGGTCCAGTCGAGTTTGCCCAGGCCAAAGTCAACCCTAGTTAGTCTAGTCCTTATTTGAGTTGAGTTGGTCCAAGCAAGGTCGAATAAAGTTGGCTTGGGTTGACCCAATTTGTCTTAGGCCCAACTTGTAGAGGGTTAGCCAAAACTCAAATTAAGTTAAGTAAGTATGAGTTTAGGTTAAGTCGAGTCAATCCAAGCTTAGGTTGTGCAATGTGGCCCGAACCAAGGTTGTGCTTAGTAAGCTTGGCCCAAGTCAAGTTGTATTAGCCCGAGCCTAAGTTGACCCTAGTTAGTCTAGACTAGGTTGAGCCGAGTCTACTTGTGCGTCGTTTAAGTCGAGTCGTCCTAGGCTAAGGTCGAGCCAAGTGAGCTCTAAATTCAGGTTGAGTCGAGTCATCCCGAGCTCAATTTGAGACAAGTCGGCTTAAGTTCATGTTAAGCAAAATTGGCTAAGGCCTAAGTAATGCCAAATTGGCTCAGGCCTAAGTCAAGCCAAATTGGCTTGGGTCCAACTCAAGCTGAATCAACTCAGGCCCAACTTGAGTGGAGTCAAGTCAGACCTAGTTCAAGTCGAGTTGAGGGTGAGACCATATTCAGCTGAGTTGGACTAGGCCCATGTCAAGTCAAATTTGGGCTGGAATAGCCCAAGTTGGATCGAGATAGACCAGGTTGGGTTTTTCCAAGTATGACCCCGTGTTAGGCCAAGACATTAGGCTTACATTGGATTGAGATCATATCAAACTTAGTTAGGTGGATCCCAAATCAGGTTGAGATGAGTTGACTTGGGCCTAGGTCCATCCGAGTCACGATGGGTCGACATTCAATCAAGTTGAGTTAGGACTAGGTCATGTTGAGTCTAATTGAGTCAGGTCCAAGTCGAGTCAAGTATAAGTCATGTTGAGCCCAAGTGGAATAGAAATGGACTAGGCTAGGTCAGGCTAAGTTGAAATGTGTATGCATCGAACTGAGACATTGGGTCCACATTAGTTTTGATCGTGTTAAGCTAAGTTAAGTGGATTCCATGTTAGGTAAAACTAATTTGGCCTTTGTCCAAGTTTATTAGAGTCGACTTGACCCCACGTTCAACGTAGTGTTGATTGGCCTAAGTCAAGTTGAGTCCGATCATAATTATGTTTGGTTCTTCCCATATCAAATTGAGTTCAACCTAATCCAGGTCAATTCGAACTCCTGTAGGATTGAGATGAACTGACTAGGTTGGGCCAAGTCAAGTTGGCCCATATTCGACCGATACATCAGACTTAAATCGAGTTGAGACCATGTCAAGTTGAGTTGAATTGAACCCACGTAAGATCGATTAGACCAATTCCATATCAGGTTGAAAGTCGATCCCACATCAAATTTAATCTAATTAACAAAGTAAATTTAATATAATTTAAATATTACAAAAATTCAAATAATGTACATCTAGTTAAAATAATTTACATCTAGTTAAAATGAATTTAGATTTTAAACTCGAATGTGTTTTATTAGATATAGAATTAATTTTGAAAAATTCAATCAACCATCTCTAGTTTGCATATGTTTACAATATCCAATATCCATTATAACGAGTATAAATGGGTTATAGATTATTTAAGTTTAATAACTAGTTTGATTTTTATTTTAAATAAATTTTAATTGTATTGTAAAAACATATATTTTAGTTTTTATAATATTATTTTTAATTTCTTTTGATTTCCACAAGTTTATATGACATTTTTTTTCAAAATTTTTCTACCCAAAATTAAAATTTATCTATTGGAGTTACAAATATTTAAAAAAATAACCACACATTTTTAGCCAATTGAACTTAAAAAAATACCTTTTAGGTAAATTTTCAGTTCTGTGGAAATTGTATGTAACACGTATGACCTTCCAGAGATAGTGAAATATTTTGAATTCATCTAATAACAAAATTTTATTGTGACATTTTTTTAACTTTTTTATGAGTTTGAAGTGATTTTTTTTTGGTTAAATTGTAATTGTTTTACTAAAATTATTTCTAGTTAACAGTAACAATGATTAAAAAATTTAAACTCAATGCCCCAAACATTTGCAAACTATTCGTAGACTTGACTGGAGCCCAAACGATCATGTAATGCTGATGGATCCATCTTTATAATTGTGGCCCAATTTCTAGGCATCTAATAGCTCAATCCCGACTGTTTATTCCTGCACCTCCATATCTTCTTCCGCCACCTTCATACACAACATGAAAATATATTTTTATCCTTCTTGTGCCACCCGTATAGAGTAGCTTCCAGATTATGTAATCCAAAAATACATTTGAAAAAAGACTTCTGGATTACATAATCCGGAAGCTAAAAAAGACTTCCGAATTATGTAATCCAGAAAGTAATCATGTATTTGAAAAAAGGCTTCGGATTATGTAATCTGGAAGCTAATTATAAATTTAAAAAATGACTTCCGGATTACGTAATTCGGAATAATACTAAGGGGCATTTTTGGAAATACAAAAATTTATGGAGGTGGGAGAAGAAGGTATGGAGGTGCAGGAAGAATTAGTCCTCAATCCCTTGCAGCTGAACTTTATACAAGAAGAACACCAGCAATGCGTTCTAATATATTTTCTTTTAAAATTACGATTTTACAGTAAAAAAAAAAGAAGAAGTGATGGTAGAGTCTTCAAAAGAATATTAAGAAGTGAACTTTAAGTCTAACTCAACCTCATAAAACTAACTTATAAGGTGAGGTTTGCACCCACTTATATACTATGAAATGTCCTTATCTCTAGTCGATGTGGGATATCCAACACATCCCCTCACGCCGAGAGTGACAACTCGTGCGCAGGACAACATATTATGGGTGGTCTAATAACGGCCTGATAGCGGGTGACTTGATAAGCCCAATAAACACTCGCTAGGATAGGATTTAAGTGGCTCTGATACCACATTAAGAAGTGGACTTTAACCCTAACTCAATCTCATAAAATTGGCTTATAAGGAGAGGTTTGCACCCACTTATATACAATGAAATGCCCTTATCTCTAGTCGATGTGGGATCTCCAACAAGAACAATTTGGAAAAAAAAAGATGCTACATGGAGTTAATATGAATTCAGCATCCCAATAAAAATGAAAATTATTTTAAAATATAAATTTTATTAATTTTACATATTTCTTAAATTGTAATTTAATTAAAATAAAAGAATTGAAGATATAATAGGGGTGGCAAAGCGGGCCGGCCCATCCCGCTTAGGCCCGGCCCGCTTAAGCCCGCCAAATGCGGACCGGGTTGGCCCGCCCCGCATACACAATGTGGGCCAATTTTTGTGGCCTGCGGGCTTGCGGGCCGGCCCGCTTAACTTTTACAAATTGGCTATTTCAAACATAAATCAAGTTTCTGGGAATTGGTGCAATCTAAAATTGTGAATTAATCAAGCCTATGGTGTACAAGAAAATATGACAAACAAATACACCTCACAAATCCTAAAATTGATAAGACAAGATGACCAAAAATCATTCATAGTACACATCATCAATAGTTACAAGAGTTTTAATGAACTCAAAAACAACACTGAATAAGCAAATGACATCGATTAACAATAAAAAGCAGTTACCACATCAAACACTTGTTATGCAATAGCTATTATATCATCTTCTTCCACATCAAGAACATTAGATGCAACCTTAGAAGAACTTTCATCTTCCACTTTTTGATAATTATAATCTTTTCCATCATCTGCATACATTTGAACAATGAAAATGAAAGAATGAATTTACCCTCAGAAAATCCATGCTTCAAAAAGTAATACAATAACAATAGGATAGGTTAAAATAATTAAATTACCCTCAGAAAAACCATGCTTCCAACTAGAAGTACAAATAATTGCTTCCACATTTTCAGGCAAAAGAGAATTCCTATACTTGTTAAGAATTCGAGAACCAATGCTAAATGCAGATTCTGTTGCAACTGTGGTTATAGGAATACTCAACAAATCTCTAGCCATTAAAGCAATATCCGAAAAGCGTTGACTATTATTTTTCCACCACTCTAAAACATCCATATGCTCCAAAAAATCAAAATCCAAAGTTGGTTCATTCAAATAAGTGTCAAGTTGTGTTCTTCCACTTTGATTAGCTACTTGAAGCTTGCGCATTTTTAATTCCTATTATAGATGTAATAAGTTAGTAACATGGGGCAAGCACAACAAAAACTAAAAGATTAAATGAAGTACATTCAAGTAAGCAACTTACATAAAAAAGACTTGGTTTAGAAGTAGACGAGGATGAAGATTGTCCTTGCTTACGCTTTAGAGTATTTGATGTTCTTCTCAAACCTTTGCTAGAATATTCGGCAAAAAGTTTGTATAACTTTTGCTTGATGTTTTCCACTTTCAGCTCCCAAGTCAATGAATCAATCTTTTCAAAGCAAAAACTCAATGTTTCTAACTTCATCCTTGGGTCTAAAATTGCACCAAATGCAAGTACGACACTATATTCATCCTAGTATTTTTCAAATTTGATCAGCATCAATTCAGCCATATTCTTAATTAGTGCATCTTCATCTTTCACGTTTTCCATCAACAAGCTTTGAATTTTCCAAACTTGTAAAAAATACAAGTTGGAAGTTGGATAACTTGTAGCAGAAATCAAGGTAGTGATATCATAAAAGGGTAACAAGAACTTACAAATTTTTTCTGCTCTCTTCCAATCTTCCTCTGAAGGGCAATATTTATAAGATTCATCAACCAAGTGTAAGCTTCCAAACACACGTTGATATTTAAGAGCACTTTTAAGCATCAAGTAAGTTGAGTTCCACCTTGTAGGGACATCAAGACACAAACCACATGACGCATCAATATCACTAAACTTTTCAAGGCATTGTTTGAATTTGACCATTCTACTCTCTGAACCCCTCACATATTTGATGCTATTTCTAATTTGGTTCAAAGCCTCACCAAGCACCTTTAATCCTTCTTGAACAATCAAATTTAATATATGTGCACAATAACGAACATGGAAGAATTCACCACCACATATCAAACCATTTTGTAAAAGAAGTTGGCTTCTTAAAGTATTTTGGAGAACATCATTAGCAGAAGCATTATCCAAAGTGATAGAAAATATTTTTTTCTCTAATCCCCAATCTTGTAAAAATTCATAAATTTTCTTAGACAACTCAAAACCTGTATGAGGGGGAGGCATATGACAAAAGTTGAGTAGCTTGCTATTTAACTTCCAATTTAGGTCAACAAAATGGGCAGTCAATGATATGAAACCCTCAGTATTAATAGATGTCCATAAATCAGTAGTCAAGCATATCTTACTAGGAATAGAATCAAGCATTTCCTTAAGCACTGTCTTTTCTTTGATATACATTCTTCCAATATCAGCCTTAACAGTGTTTCTAGAAATCATAATTGCATCAGGACACAAGTAGTTTATCCAAGTCCTAAGTTTGGGATACTCAACAAATTTATAAGGCAAATTATGTCTAATAATTAGATTAGACAACAATTCACGATGTACAACTTGATCTATCTTTTTTCCTTTCAACTTTCCCTGCATATCTAAAATCATTTGACCCACATCTTCAGTCTTTCTTTTATCACATTTTATAATATGACGATTTAAATGAGAAGTGCCATATTTTCTTCCACTAGATAGATATATTATATTGCAACTATTGCATCTTGCCCTTTCTTTTCCATCCTTATCCACCCCAACCTTAGTAAAATACTTCCAACAATCAGATGTGGTAGTCTTATTCTTTTTCTTTTTCTGACCTTCAACAGTTTCAGATTGTTTTTCAAAATCATCTTCCTCAATTTCATTTTCACAAAGGGAAATATTACTATCCTCTTTAGCCATTCCAATTTGCAAAATAACAATCCTGATTAATTAATAGCATTAACATAAGAACCTATCTAAAGCATTCAAGTGACAGAAACAATAACAAAGATATTCCAATTTTTTCAACTATGCAATTACAGTAATAGAACAACAAATTTGGCAAAATGCAAGCACAACCTAACATATACTTACATACCTAGGATCTGCATTTTTTAAAATCCATAACAGATTATCAAGGAAGAAGGCATAAAACCTAAAGGAAGATGGTGGTGTTTGCGGTGGAGGATGCGTCGCACGGTGGGGACGCTGGCAATGGAGGAGGCTCGCGCTCGCAGCGGAGGACGCTCGTGCTCGCGGTGGAGGACACTCGTGCTCGTGGTGGTTCGCGCTCGTGCTCACGGTGGTTCGTGCCGCGCTCGTGCTCGCGTCGCTGGCTCGCGGTGGTTCGCGTCGCTGGCTCGCGGTGGTTCGCGCCGCGCTCGTGGTGGAGAGGGCTCGCGTCGCTAGCTCGCGGTGGAGGAGGCTCACGTCGTGGTGGAGGAGGCTCGCGTCGCAGTGGAGGAGGCTCGCGTCGTGGTGGTTGCAGTGGTGGTTCGCGGTGGAGGAGAATAGGAATTGGGATTTTAGGGTTCAGGCACACTGGTGGAGAAATTAGGGATTGAATTCAATTGATGAAAAATGCAAATGCACAGCAACAGCCAGTCACTGCCTGCCTATGCCAACACAAAATTTCAAATTTCATGTGGGCTAACGGGCCAGCCCGCCCCGCCCCGTCGTAAGCCCGCACGAGCCGCGGGTTATGCGGGGTGGGCTTAAACGGGTTCGCGGGCTAAAGAAGGGAACCCGCCCCACGTTTTTTTGTGCGGGCTGCGGGCCGGCCCGTGCGGCCCGCCCCGTTTTGCCTGCCCTAAGTTATAATAGAAGTTAAAATTCAACTCCTCTATTCTATTCCACACATTCTTTTAGTGGATAATAAAATGATATAGATAATGTTAAGAATTTAAGTAGGAGTTGAAAGCTTCATATAGAATTAAAGAATAAAGTTGAGTGACATATAAAGAAAAAAAAAATTCAAAAGCACTAACACTATATTTGAATGGGATTGTTGCACTGAGCATTAGGATTTGGAGACTGAAAAAAAGGAAACTTCCTGTAGCAGTTTGAATGGGGGGATTTGAGCTGATTTACAAAGAAAAAAATGGGAGGAGAGGGGGAGGAAGCACTCCCTCTAAAGTATGGTGATTTGCATGGAAAATTCACTCATTGTTGTGTAATTACTACCATGTTCCTACATGGGAATTGAATGTGTAGTTGTATCCTTGGAGTTGGAGGTAATTAGTATCCCATGCAATGTTGAGTGGGGAGCTAATTGCTATTTTTCTAGGTGCAGAGGGTGAGATGAACTTAAAGAAAGTTGTACGAGTTGAGAACAAAAGGTACCAATGAAGAAGACATAAGATTTGTAAGTTTGCGATGATGGAACTTTGGTTGGATAGATTCATTTGAGTTTTTAAAATAAATGTTTGATAGTGTGTGTGGTTGAATGATAATG
The DNA here is from genome assembly GCA_013389735.1 of Phaseolus lunatus. Taxonomy (NCBI): domain Eukaryota; kingdom Viridiplantae; phylum Streptophyta; class Magnoliopsida; order Fabales; family Fabaceae; genus Phaseolus; species Phaseolus lunatus. The sequence goes on from CM023859.1 coordinate 38,467,345, forward strand.
TGGCCGTTTTAGGAAATGAAAGAAGCATGGATGTGAGCATGGTGCATGCATTTGAAGTATTGGAAACATTGTTTCAGTTAAACGAAAGGATTATAATCGATTAGGTTTGAGTCCATAATTGATTATACCCCATAAGGTAATTGATTTGGACGACTTTCGAATTGTAGAATTTGAAAGCCAACTTTGTATTTCGAATTCTACAATTTTAAAACTCATTATGACTTCCAAATTCTAGAATTTAGAATAGTGTCTGCATAGAAACAAAGATGATTATGGAAGGTGCAAGGACTTGGGTTTAATTTTAATTTTATTAAGGGTAAAGCTAATTTTCACCAAAAGTATGGAGGTAAAAAAAGAAACTATGGAGGTGGAGGAAGAAATTGTCCCCTCAATGATAATCGATTATAAACCCTTTTTGTGTAAAATTTTGTAAGAAATTAACACGTGAATGAACTTTTAGCAAACTGTTATTTGTATAGTATGTTAATCAATGATCATGGTGTGCTTACTTTAAATAGATTATTAATAAATAGTTTCTAAATTGATATTTAATTAGCTATTAATATTTTAGCTACTAATTATTTTAGATTTTAAATTAGTTGGTAGCTAAAACTTTAGTAGTCAATTAGATATCAATTTCAAATTATCTACTAATTATAAAAATTACTTTAGATATTTATAATTTTTTAATTTAGTCAATATGGTAACTAATTATTTATTATTTATAAAATTAATTTTTATTTATTGATTTTCTTATAAAATACATAAACCTTTATAAAGACACATTGGAAAGAGGATAACTCATTTCAACTCAATCTCGATAGTTAGAGCTATTCTTAATTACTCCCTTGATTAGTTATTTAATTAAGTAGTAGAATGTCATTCAAAAGTGCAACTTCATTGAATTCTAAATTATTCATCATCAATGCTAAATTTCTTCTTAATTATGAAAGTTTCATCTTATTACTTACGAAAAAAGAACGTTCAATTTCTAGAAAGAAAAATATATTTCTATGGTAGTGCTGATAAGGTTGTTAGCTGTATTTTCAAATATATCTCTGAAAAATTCAAACTTTCAAAATCATCTAGAGCTTTGAGCTAGTGATGTTAGGCAAAAAGTTTTAGTTACAGCTTAAGTTTAGAAAACCTTTTTTTAAAGGACTATACACAACGTTATTAACTTTATTTTTAATGATAGCCAAAAAAACTAAAGAAACTAAAACATTTTTTAAGTAATTAAAATACAATTAAAAAAAAGTTTTTAAAGTTTTTTTTATCAGCAAGAAACAATTAAATTAAATCGGTTACTTAAGGGGTGAACCAACTCTCATACAAGGTGAAAAAAAATCAAGAATCAACCATTAAAAATATATTAAATCGAAAACATGCATACTAAAGATTCTAAACATCAATCAGAGAATAAGAAGTTCATTGTCGGTATCTTTGAAGCAATTCAAGACTAAACCTTAATCTGTATCAAAGAAAACACTTCAATATGATCAACTATTCTACCTTTAAATAAACAATTGTTCCTATGTTTCCAAATCTCGCTAACCAACATTATCCAAATATTTCCGATAATATTAGCTTTGAAGTGTTAAAGAAAAAAGGTTTTTAAAGTGTTAAGAGCTAAAACGTTCAACTTGTACAATTTGAAAGACTAGTTAAATAATTTACTTTTAGAATAATATAGGTTAAAGAAAATTGGATCTGAGGCACTGAAACGAAGCCAGAATGCTAGACTGCAACCTGAATTGAAGACCTGGTCGTGCCGAATCTGAATGGAATTTAGTTTGTGCTGATTTTGTCACTAGTTAGACCAAAACATGGATTACAGGTAGAAAAACAAGAAGCAATAGTTGGACGATTGCTCTGCATTAATATTGCTTTAGAAAATAATCTATTGCCACCTTAAAGGTTAATTGACATTTTATACTGAGAAAGGAGAAAAAAGTGCATGCACAACAGAAGATATCCCAGTATATAAAAAGAGAAAAGCAAAGAAAATTAATTACTGTTAGTAGGCTATTTAATATGTACAAGTTTAAGTAACTTCCTTATGAGTGTGATTTGTAATCAATGAGGATTTCACTGATTTACTTAATATACATATTTTTTAAGACTAAAACTAATTTGTTTGATCTTGGTTGTTTGGATGAAGATTTATTTAAAATTTCTTAGTTTTGCAATCAAATTTTAAATTTAACGATATAACTTAATTTTATGGTTTGTACAACAGTTATAAACAGGGATTAATAATTTAAGGATGTTTTTTCATCAACAATAAAAAAAATAAAAAATAAAACACTAGAGACTCCAACCATTTTACACTAATGTTTAGTCATTATACATTTGTAAATATCTCCTCTCCGAAATAAAAATAAATAAATAAATAAAAGGCTGCACATTAAAACAATAAAAAAAATAATAAAAATTACTAAATATGTGTTTTTTAAACCATATAGAAACTTAAGATTAGTAAATATGTTTATATAGTTGTTAAAATCTTAAATTTTTTTTTTCTATCCATTCAAATGTAAATATGTGTTTTTAAGCCATACAATGTTTTGTTACTAAATTCATTTTATTGATACATAAATATACTCACAAATTTAAATATTTCATCGAATATTTGATAAAATAGATTCAATATGTTCGATTTCTAAATCAATTTTGTTTTATTAAAAAATTATTTTCAAATTTTTTTGAATCTCTATCCCTCTTACCTTGTCCAATTTTCAAAGTTTTTTTTTTTTCAATTTATTTTTAAATATCAATCTACCTATCGAATCTTAGTATTAGTAATAAATGATAGAAATGAAGTTTGAACCTCCCGTCCTTTGCATCAAATCAATAATTTTCGTAAAGAATTTTCTCTTTACTTAAACATTATTTTTTTTTCTTGTTAAACCATACTAATATGAAAGAATTGATGCAAGAATATGTATCTCTTCCCTTTTCGCATGAAGCATTAAGAATGTTTGATATCTATAAAGTTATTATATCATACAAGTTAAATACATGTAAAATGACACAAACATTAATTAGATTAACAGAATGAAACATCGAGTATGTTAATTTTTATCCATGCTTATGTTTTTACTTAAATTTTAATAAAAATTTGATCACTATAATTATTAAAAAATATATTAAATATTTCACATAATTGCAATCCACACAATTTTCAAAATCTGATTTTGTTTTCTATTAAAACCTATAAACTCAAATCTCAGAAAATGTTTGTTTAGTGATACTGTGATACATTAAAATCAAACCAAATCAATTAACTACCTTACTCCAGACCGTACATGCCAGAGAACATGTGAAAAATAGATGATTAGATTCGGTGTTCTTCTCACACATGATGCAAGTTAACCTTTTGTAAGATTATCTTGAGTAGCTAAAAGTGAAGCATTGTTACAATTTTTTTTCGCACACAATTACATTATCTTATCACATGGTAGTTTTGCAGTAACATTATCACAAAAATTCCGAGTTTGATTTTATTTGTTTGTAATATATGATTAAAGTCCGTCCATGGTACTGCTTCTATGCTATATTACATAAGAGTTAATCAATAGTTAGTCAATCTTTTTTAAGATTGGTATTCGAGTTCTCTTGATTACACGAAACAATATAATGTGCTTAATGATAGGTTTATATAAGCTTCATAAAGTTTGCATTTATAAAGAAAAAATTGTCATGCATAGGATAATATGTGGCTATAAAACTTTAAATATGTTAACAAGTAATAATGTTAAGACATTAAGTCTTAGGAATAAAAATAAAAATATATAATAAAACAACAATATAAATAACTTAAAAATCGATACTAACTATTATTTAGTTAGATAAATCTTTTCAATTCTAGTTTTTTGTGATTAAAAAATTCCTAGTTTTTATATTATTGACTAGTTTAATCTTTTGATTGAATAAATCTTAACTTATTTGATAAATAATAAGCTTTAGTCAGGCTAAACTTAATAATGTGAACATTTGAAAATGTTATGAGAACTCATGACTTGTGTGTTTTGAACTCAAACAAATAACTTATGGGTATTTTCTAGAGGCACGTGTTCTTTATTGAAACTACTTACCATAACAGTGGAGATCAAGGGATATATTTCCCTGATTGAAATGGTTGCAACCTCTCAAAATTAGTTTTTTACCATTGGAAGAATAAATTATAAAAATTGAAAAAAAATATGAATATTGGAGAAAACGACGTGAGACATTTTCACCTTATCCCTTTACAAAAATATATTTATTCCATATGTTTATTTATTATTTTCTGTTGGAGATTTCACGTAAAAAAATACATTTAATAATATAAATAAATAAATAAAGATGTTATAAATTTTGTAACGTTAAATTAAGTTTAAGTCCAATTTTTAATATGGTTTATAGTGAAAATAAAGTTGATTAGATTTATCAGGAAGTTACTATCAGATTACTTTTATAAATATATTTATAATTATATACAAATGTAAAGTTTTAATAGGAGAATGTGTTGAAAATTTCCCTGGTAATAAAAATGCAAAAACATTATTCAGGATGCCCCTTACGGTAGTTGAGCTGCAGCTCTATTGAGAATGAAACGTGCATGCAGTCGACTTCATTTGACAACTGATATGATAAGAAGATTACAGAAGTCGAATGCTCATTAACATGTCCAGACAAGGTTTTCTGGTTCTTCATTTCTTTTAACAGAAGTTCAACAGAAACGGTCATAGCGCGTTACATTTTCTTGAAAATTATATACCAATCGAATGGCGGAGAAGGAGTATACTATTGTGGAGTAAAACCTATATCTGCCTTTCTTCCCCATTATTATTTATGGCAGGATTATGATCATATAGTGGTGGTCTGATTTCAACATTTTCATTTCCCATTTCCAAGTAGACCTTCAGAAAACCAAACGAAGAAAAATGTGGAAAGGTTTCATACAAGTTGTATTTCTCTATTCCTTAAGAAGGGTCATAGTTTTCTAGAGTATAGTAGATTGTAGTGCACGGGGACATGTTTTCTTTTGTTTTGAATAAGATTGCTTCCAGAGAAAATATATGCAGAAAAAAAAATTGACCTAGTAAAAGAGCTGCTAATATGTCTCAGATTGGTCACGTCCATAAATAGTGGACCTATAAATTTTGGATCCTAATGAAAGTCTAGGTTGAAAGACTTTCCTCTTTTTTAACTCACATCACGCGTTAAACTCAAAGTTGAGTTTGATTAGATGGTTGAGGTCAACCACAAAAGTCTTCTTTAATTACTTTTATGGAGGGGGAGGCAACAAAGTCATGGAGCACTTGCCACAGAATTTGATGCAAAATAACGCACACACTATGTTGTATATTACTCGATTGTAAAATTGAATTCATTTTCAGTAACAAGTTTTTAGTTTAACCTTAATTTAGGATAGTTAACACTACAAATAGTTAATCAAGACCTGCATTAGTTACAGAGGCTGTAGAAGAATAAGCAAAAGTTATGTATGAAACCAAAATTAGAGGACTACCTCAACTTCCTTTAATTAATTTTGTCATTTCTTGTACCCTAAGTTCTTTTTCTCACAAACCACATCAAAGTACCTATACATGGTCACCACATACCGCTAAAGGGTACTAATCAAGTCAACATATATATATATATATATATATATATATATATATATATATATTTAGAATATGAAAAACGATATAAGTAAAATGTTCATAATTTAAATGTGAACAGAACTATATGAGTGGAGATAAGGTTCGTGACTCATATGTGAATAGAATAGAGAAGTTCCATTTTAAAAAATTGAACAATAATATTACATAAATTTGATGAATTTAATTCCTTGAGTTAAGTTATATTTTTCAATCCATTCATTTTCATAAATTCTTTAATATTAACTCAAATTTATTAAAAATTACAGAAATATGAAGAAAAAAAATTAAGAGTACAAACTTTTTTACCTCTAGTTAATTTCTACTGATAGCATTAGCGTAGAATATGTTAGAATGAACGTGTTCAGAATATTTCACACTGCTTTAAGGATACGTTAGAGATTCAAATCGGCGCCAAACTTAATATAACAAAATTCCACATATAATCGTTAAATCGACATACCACCATAAATACTAACGGCTAACTAACTTTATAATTAAAGCTGCTGTGATTCGTTAAGAAAATATTAATTTGACAAATGAATATTGAAACAATCATATTATAACTCTGATTTTCATATAATTTTAAAATTATTTTGTTTAAGTAAGAGAGTATGACCATCAATGTGAAATGCTCTCATTGTTTTTAATTGGTGATCATAATTTTTTTCAATGTAAATTATTTTTTAAAATATGTTTTAAATCGATTGAGATTAACATAACCGATTTAAATAGTGAATATTTTTTAACACACCTTAATTCTAAGAATCCTTACATCCTTAATCTAAAACCAAATATCCACAAATAACAAAATCAAGCACTCGAATAACTCAGCACTTGCACAATGTTAATTCGAAACACAGAATCAACAAAGAAACAACATTCACCGCTCTAACCTACAGATTTTACAAATATTTTCCAAACAATTATCTATATTTGGAATATGACCTAAAATTAACAAAAAAGTATTTTTATTGTAAAAAATTATTTAACGTATCAAAATAAATTAAAAAAATTATTAAATTACATCAATAGATGTGGACGAAAGTAAACAAAAAGAAATTGAGACATTCATTATTAAAATTTAATAATAATATCTTTATTATATTTTTAAGATCATCGTATAAATATTTTACTTATTCTTCTCTGTTCTAAGTAAAATATTTTCCCCATATGCTTTATAAATAAAATAAGTGACTTAAACATATATCAAATGTTTATCATACAGATACACATCGAACGAAAAAAATATTAAGTTTTAGTAAAATAATATTTTTCAAACTTTATTTTTTTTATCAATGAAGACTAAATATTAATATAATTAAAAAAACAAAAATAGTATTTTATCACATGATTTTATTTTAATATCTATATATTATTTAAATTAAATATAATTCAACTGTGTATTAAATGATATATCTATAAATGTTACATTATCTATATAAAGATGTATATATATATATATATGTTTATTAATAATATAAGGATCACATAATTCAACAATTATATAAAAAACAAGCGTCACATTATCTATATAAATATATATATATATATATATATATATATATATATATATATATATTTGTTTATTTATTAACAATACAAGGATCACATAATTCAGCCATTATATGAAAAACAAGCGTGATTTGAAGTAAGTTATTGTATTATCTTAAATTTGATCGGACATATATCGATTAAGTTTAAGTTTGATGCATTCCATTCCGGTCTAAAATCAAGAGAAAGCCCATAACAAAGTAAAATTAATCATATTTTTTGGAATTATTATTATAAACCTTCCACATAATTTTATTAGTGTAATAATATTAATTTAGATAAATATATTATATGAATCAAACTTATTAATGTATTATTAACGTGATTTTAATACACAATATTCTGACATCTTTGAATGCTCTGATTTACCTGTACAATGTCTCTGATTATATTGCATAAATACTATGATTTACTTATGTAATATCCCTTATTATATTGCATAAATACTCCAACTTATATACATAATATTCATATTTTATGAAAATATATTATAATATGCCATATTAAAACTTGGAGAAACAGATGTCAAAGATCCAAACCCATGAAGGTTTATAAATACATGATCACTCACAGGGAGTACTCTGAACTCGAATTTTAACATTATATTCATTATATATACAAAATTTGATGCTCTTACTGACTTGAGCATCAAAGTATTTTCTACAGGTAGAATCCCCTTTATTCCTTGAAGACTGAATCACTAGAGTCTAAAGGAAGACCACTCAAAATCTACTCAGATTCTGAGAGACCTCATTTTAGAGATAACAATTATAATGAAAAAAAATTACTTGATTAAAATTATTATAACTTATTAACAAGTTTTATTCCATTTGTACACATGTATGTTGAAATAAATAATAATGACGAAATAGCTTCATATAAAATTATTACATATTGATATTTGTGGAGTACACCACCGTAAATAAAATCAAAACTTAACACACTCTTTTCAAACTTAGTTAATTTATTGAGAATAAAATAATCATGATTGTAAAATTACATCGAATCTAAGTTTTGTTTTTTAAAATCAACATCAATGTAATAACTTTATTTAATTTTTTTTATAAATATAATTCGTCATTATTTCAAAATTTTATCTTAAACTAATTTTGTATAAAATTATTATATATTAATATTTATGAAGTCCACTAGAATTCCACCAACATAGAGTTCATCATAGTAGAATCCTTTACCTTAAATTAAATCAAAACTTAACATACTCTTTTTAAACTTTAATTGCATATTCGAGTAATCAACATCAATCAATATAATATTTTTTAATTTTAATCGCGTAATCAACATCAATCAATATAATATTTTTATTTAATTTTTTTTATAAATATAATCCGTCATTATTTCAAGACTTTATTTTAAACTAATCCAATTCCGTAAATAAGGTGTAGTGAAATATTATATCCGTGAAGGATTATTTGAATATGTGCCCGTGGGTGGAAGATAAGAATACTTTGGGTAATAATAAGGACTACCAGCGAATAATGAAGAAGGAGTTTACGAATGTTTTTGTTTAAGGTTTTTTTTTTCTCCATTAAAGTATTATTTTAAAAAATAAAATTTTATTCTATATTTATTAGAGCATTATAAAAATAATAAAAAAATTGTTATATTAAAAATTAGTTCAAACAATTATTTATTAAATAAGTTTTCCTTACTAATAAACATAAACCAACTTCTTCTTTTTTTAAATTTATAAAAACAATAATTAAATGATTTTATATAAGAATCACTTTTTTTAGTCGTAAATCAAATCCATTGAATGTCTTGATGTCTAACACTGTAGTCTTGGACATCCATTGAACAAGTTGCTTGATTGTGTTAGCAAAAGTCATGACTTTTTTTTTTATCTAAATTGAATTGAAATGAAATATCTAGCATATTCCGATCCTTATACATTATGACAAAATAGTACAATTCTAACCTACACTACATGACTATATTCAGAAAATCAAAACTGCATAAAATCAACTAGAGTATTCAGAGAACCCCGTACTTAGAATCTGCAACAGTTTTAATGGGTCAAAAATAAAACCAGCATAGTTTTCACAATCCTACCCACCAAAACCAGAAAATTCTCCAGTATCTTGTTTTCTCATTGACTTTGTCCATTGCATAAAATTTTCCAGATGATATGATAAAAACTAACATATACGGTAATTTGCCATAGCAGCATAGATCTTTTTCCTCTTAGTAATACCATAACTCATAATATTTTTTATTTGGTTCATATGGATATCTGGTGCTCTTTATTAGTCCTTCTAAATACTTTTTCACCCTGGTTGATAATTACTCCATATACACTTGGATATATTTGATAAAAAGTATAAGTGAAACTAGAAACATGTTAATTAGTTTTGTTTTCCTTATTCAAAACCAATTTAATAAAACTATCAAGATCATTATTGCTGATAAAAAAAAAACAGATAATGAGCAAGAATTTTGCTAGAAATACTTTTATGATAAGCATGGTATTGTGCATCACACATCTACTGTAGAAACTTCTCAACAAAATTTTACTGTGGACAAAAACATGAACAGATCCTAAATGTAACTAGATATGTTTCAATCTAAACTCCTAAAAGTTCTTTTGGTGTTACTTCTTAGCTCACTCCATCTATCTTATAAATAGACTTCCCTCACCAGTCATTAATAATAAGAGCCTTTTTGAGATTCTACATAATTGCATTCCTGATTTTTCTAGTTTAAGAATCTTTGAATGTTTGTGTTCTGGTTCAACCTTTGAAAATAATTGTAACAAACTTGATGCTAGAGCTAGAAGATGTATATTTCTAAGTTTCAAAACTACAGAGATTTTTGTGTTTTTCATGAACAAACTTTCTATCAAGTTATTGATATGAAAAAGTGAAGTATTTTAAGACAACAAAATTAGTTTAAATTTAAGAATTAAAGAGAAACAAAATGAATTTTTGAAAATATAAAAACCAAAATAATTTTTAGTAAAAGTTGTAGATGAAATATATATTTTATCATTTTTCTCTTTTCGAATATCGATTATTATTTGTTGTATCTCAATAGACACTTTTGTATTGTTCGATCGTGATCAAATTACTTAAACTATATCTTTTTGGCCCATTAAGCATAAACTCAACAAGACATGGTTTGGTCCAAATGAGGACAAGTCCAATTGCCTTAAAGAGGTCGGTTTTGACAATGCATTAATGTAACGAAACAAACAAACAAAAAATAACTTAAATATTTAAATACATCTGAATCAGTTAAATATATTATTTCTTGACACGAGCTCAGCAAAAATAAATAACTAGAGACATACTGTGCACCAACACCACTAAAATAAAGGGAAATATATTGACAATTTATGAGATGGTTACTAACTCCTAAAGAAAAGGTCTTTGAGATCCCTAATAAAAGTTAACCTTTATTTCATAAGATACACACTACACTCATATTTTTAATGTTCTCACTAACTTGATCATTGAAGTCTTGTCAACAAGTGAAACTTCTCTCATTTTGTTCTTCAAGCATCTTAAAGTTGCAGTCAAAAGATTGACCCAAAGATCACCTTCAATACATGATTCAAATTTATTGACGAGAACAACTTTGAAACTCTTTCATTTTCCTCATGTATATTAATTACATAATTATCACATTTTATTGTTGGATTTTAAGCACGGGACTTATATGTATTTACTCCAACCCAATAAATAAACAAATTATTATCTTATACAATTAAAGTTAATTACTTTCTTACCAGATGTAAGATCCAACAATTTGACTCTATATTATATTTATCAATTATCAATAACTTGATTATGTAGTTGAAATAATAAAAGATAACAAATAATCATTAAAAAAACGAGGCTATAAAAGCCTATAATAAGCATCAATGAAGGAGACGACTTTTGAACATATACAACTTCAAAGTAACTTTTGTTGGACTAATGACAATTAATCTATTGTTTTAATTCATAAAGTTAAAATTATTTTATTACATGTTTTAATTTATAAAGTTAAAATTAATTTATTATAGTCACTACAAGAAAATCATTAAATAGAAATAAATTTTAAAGACAAAAACTAATTAGTTACTATATTGATTAAATTAGTTACTATTTTAAAGACTAAAAAAATTATTGGTTTCTAAATTAGTTTCTATTATTGATAAATAGTTTTTAAATTGATATCAAAACTATCAAGATTTTTTCTACCAAATTTAGAATATAAATAATTGGTAGTTAAAACCTTGGTAGCTAATTAGATACCAATTTATAAACTATTTATCAATAATAGAAACTAATTTAGAAACCAATAATTTTTTTTACTTTAGAAAATTGTATCTAATTTGTAACAACTAATTATTTTTAATCTCTAAAATTGATTTCTATTTAGTAATTTTTTTAGTAATGAGGTATTATCTTTTATTTATTTGTTTTGCACAATTTTTACAATTTTTATATTTCTTATAATGTTTAAATTAATTTTTTATTGTAAGATTTAAGGTGTTTTTCGATTTCGGTTAGAACACATAAAGTACTTTTAATTTTCATTGAATTTTATGCAAACATTTTTTTTAAGATTCAGTTAAAAATAAAAAATCTCTTCAAATTCTGATTTACTTAAAAACTATAAAATATTTTTCAATTATATTTTATTTGAACTTAACTTAATCTCTTAACTGAAATCTAAACAGATGCTTGATATTCAATTGAGTTTATTCAATTAAGTTTATTCAATTACATTGATTATTTTTCTTAAAAAATGAAAGTTATAATTGTAAGAGAAATGCACCTCGTATGTACTATACCTAGTACAACAATGAGGTTGGGAAGACAACATATTTTGTCCATTTGTTTCTCTTAAAATGTTGTGGACATTGTTTATGAAGTTCCAACGTGCTTGGCCTTGAGTGCATGTTTCAAACATATCGCTATGTAAACTTTGGGTTGCAAACCAGATATTGCATTATACCTTATGCCCATCAGAATTTACTTCCAATTGATGGTATTTGGCAGGACATAATTTTTGTATTTTATTTATGTTATAGTAAAGAAGAAAGACGATCTCAACTAGTACATTAGTTTTATGAGATAGAGAGATTTCTAACTAAATTGTCATTGGTTTTTCTCAATGCTTAAAAAAATAATAAAAAAAGTAAAAAAATTATTTTTCTCAATCGCACTTCTCCCTTACTAGATCTTCTCTTTACCTTACTGTATAATCTTGTTTCCTGCCTTTCTCAGTAATAAACATTATCCCACCATTTAAGCTAATTTTTTAATCATCGCCAATTAAGTGAAATTGTATTCATGTGATTCATTATATAATTGATATCTGATCTCTTTATATCATAATCAGACTCGGTCCATGAAATCAAATCCCCTAACCTCAAACAAATATCAATAAAATTAAATTTAATCCTTGATCATACTTAAATAAATTTAATTCCATAATCGATATCTGATGAGTCTATACCATAATCGACCTTGGTTAAAAAATGTCATCCAGTATGAATGTATAATAAAATTAAAAGAGTCTATAATAATTATCTAAAAATCATATAAAAATAAAATTTATGAATTTAGAATATTTAGTTATTAAACTTTGTTTTGTGGGTGTGAGAATCCTTCTTCCGTGTGAAACCCAATATGGACTCAGTATCAGCACAGCTGAACGACTAAATGCATAGGTGCTCTGCAATCACTCCATTTCCATTAACGGAATAAAGCCAAAAATACCAGAATCCATTATTACCCTTCCAATTTATACGGCTGGGATTTAGCACAGGTGGGTTTAAATTCAATCCCTACTATTAAATGCCGACATGCCATTTGTTCACATCAGTATCGTTTTCTAAAACACAAAAATTTAACTAAAAATTTATTCAGCATGAGTCTCTACAAAAATAAAACAATTAACCCCCGTCACAAAACATTCTCCTATGAATTTAATGCAACAGTTAATTAATAACATAAGAAAAAAGAACACAAAAATAATAATTTTAGTCATTGGTACTGGTCTCACCCTTTTATTGGGCAAAATTGATCCATTCATTGTTTTATTTTACATGTCGTGCGAGTTCAGTGCTCTTCGGCGCCGCATCTCACCTCCATTGTGTTTGCAGCAGGCCAAATAGTGATCTCTACTCTCTCATATATGATATACGGCATTGGTTGGTCATAAAAGGAGGCTTGAAATATTTCAAAGAGTTTGAGTTGGTAAATGTATACTGTAGCACTTGCATCAGTGCTTTGTCGACCCTACTTGTGGCCGTGTGTAATACTCCTGATTTTGATGGAACATTCCAAATTTCATTGCTCAAACCCTCCCTTATAAAACCACTTACTGACACTCTTGCAAAGTGCAAAAATTCGCCACCAACACGGGCTCTATTCTAAATTCTAACTACTCTCTCTTTATTTGCTTTGTCTCTTGTGAGAAACTGTCAAAGAAACGATGCCCTCTACTTTCTGTGAAAGGAATGAGGGCCACCCAAACGTATCGAATTCCCCATTACAGGATGACACCAACATGTTCACCACTTTGATCCCCAAATCCCCAACATGTCAACACCATCATCACCAAACACAAAATCCCCACAAAACCCATTTGTCTCTGGCCCTCAGCGAAGCCAAGTGCATTTCCAATATATCCTTCTCCATGATCCTAACTGGCCTATTACTCTATTCCCGCTCCATGATCTCCATGCTCTTCCTCGGCCACCTCGGAGAACTCGCTCTCGCAGGTGGCTCCTTGGCCATCGGATTCGCCAACATCACTGGCTACTCTGTTCTCTCTGGCCTCGCCATGGGAATGGAACCCATCTGCGGGCAGGCCTTCGGAGCCAAAAGGTTCAAACTTCTCGGCCTCACCATGCAGAGATCCGTGCTCCTTCTTCTCCTAACTTCACTTTTCATCTCATTCTTCTGGCTCAACATCAAGAAACTATTACTCCTGTGTGGCCAAGAAGAAGACATAGCCAACGAGGCACAATTCTATATATATTACACTCTCCCAGATCTTATATTACAATCGCTGCTGCACCCTCTAAGAATCTATCTTCGAAGCCAATCAATAACTCTTCCTCTCACGTGCATCGCCGCTCTCTCCATTATCCTCCACGTGCCTATCAACTACCTCTTTGTCTCCGTCCTCAATCTCGGAATCCGAGGCATCGCGATAAGCGCTGTTGTCACAAACTTCAACCTCGTCGCGTCGTTGGTTATTTATGTTGTGGTATCAGGCACGCATAAGAAAACGTGGCCGGGTATTTCCTGGTCGTGCTTCAAGGGGTGGAAAAGGCTCTTGAATCTCGCGATTCCGAGTTGCGTTTCGGTTTGTCTGGAATGGTGGTGGTACGAGATAATGATTTTACTGTGCGGGTTGTTAGTGAACCCTCATGCAAGTGTTGCCTCCATGGGGGTTTTGATTCAAACTACGGCTTTGATATACATTTTTCCGTCGTCTTTAAGTTTTGGAGTGTCAACGCGTGTTGGAAACGAGTTGGGTGCGGGGAATCCTGAGAGGGCGAGAATTGCGGCGATTGTGGGACTCTGTTTCAGTTTCGTGTTGGGGTTCTCTGCTTTGGTGTTCGCGATTTCGGTGAGAAAGGTTTGGGCGACGATGTTCACAGGGGATGGAGAAATCCTTGCTTTGACGTCGATGGTGTTGCCTATCATTGGGCTTTGCGAGCTCGGGAACTGTCCCCAAACGACGGTTTGCGGCGTTTTGAGGGGGACGGCTCGGCCGAAATTGGGGGCGAACATAAACTTGGGTTGCTTCTACCTTGTGGGCATGCCCGTTGCGGTGTGGTTGGGGTTCTTTGCAGGGTTTGACTTCAAAGGATTGTGGCTGGGGATGTTGGCGGCGCAAGGGTCTTGTATGATCACAATGATGTTCGTGTTGGCGCGGACCAATTGGGAGGGTCAAGCTTTGAGAGCTAAGGAACTCACTTCATGTGATTCTAACGAGGAGAAAAAACTAGTGGACGAGGAAGAACAAGAGAAAGAGGAGAAAGGTTTTTTGGGATCATCTGCCACCAAACAACCCTCTGATTTAGTTGTTTGATTGGTAATCACTCACAACTCATCACCACCACACTCTCCGCAGGCAGGAATGGTTTATTATATTCAAGATTCATGACACACACAAAGATTATTCTTCTATACAGTCTATTCTTTTTTGTTCCAAAAGCAAAATCAAGGACAGGATATATGAATTAAATTTAAATGTATAATACCTTTTTTTCTAATTGTTTCGATTCACACATTTGGTTTAGTTTTTAGCTTTTGAAGAAGGGAGATAACCAAAAAGATCATCAAAGTTACTTCTGGTTTTTCTTTCTATTTTTTGTGGTAATACTATACAATACTCAATTTTGTTGCTTCTGATTGAGTTGATTTTGCGTGCATGAATTTCCTTTAAACGCCAAACCAGCTCCATGTCACGATCTTGCCACGTTCTGCATTCAAGCTATAATAGCCATTTTATAATGCTTAAATTAGAGAGCTGGAATTTGCAGAGAATGAATTCACTTGTTTTAGTTTATTCGCTTTCTGATCTATCCCTAACTGAAAAGAAAATTTCATGGAAGAAAAAAAAAAAACTAAGAGTGAGTGCGTTGCTATTTGAAACAGTTTTTTTTTTTTTTTTCTTATTAGATACTATTATTTTTTTAAGTGTTGAGATAAGTGAAATAGGTTACACGATTTAAGTATTTATTATTCCTTTTTTCTTGTCTATTTTTAGAGAAAAATATTTTATTAGTTATCTTCCTACCAAAATATCATAAATTCGTTATTATCTTTTGTCATTGAACATTGGTCATTTTGTTATAAAAAATAAAATCTAATAATTCACCTATATGTTTATAAAGTGTACCTGTATGAGAAAAGGGGGTCCAGGCACTACTTGTTGTGCGTACAAGTATTGACGTGTCGGTCTCCTCGTCTAGTTGTTTATCTGAAGTCTTCTCTGTCCTCGGTTTGACGGAAGAAGTACCTGCAAAAGGCACTCTGATGCTTAAGTAAGAGGGTGTTCTAAGTAAGGTATTTAGTGGTTTGGGAAAACGTACCTTGATTATGGTTTGAGCACTGTATTTAAAGGATTACCTCATGGGCTTTGATTCTATGAGCCTAGGATCAGTTATTGAGATATACATAACGTATCCCGAAATATCAGGGGGACGTTTGGATATCTTCCCGGATTCTTCGGAGTGACGCTAACGCTTTCAACTCTAAATGCAACACTCCTCTTTGTTAATATTTATGAAAGTGCCCTCGGTCGGCCACGTAGGCCGACAGGGTGTCGTACGATACCTACCGGTACATAAAGTATTTACCAAATTTCCACCACATGATACTAGTCTCATCGATGGAACTGCTTAATTGAGGAGGAATGGAATTTCAGATAAAGGCAGATAGAAGTATTGGTTCGAACGAAGCCTTTATAGGGAGAAGGTATAACACAAACACAATAGAGGCCCGAGAGGGAATGGATCAAATTTTATAAGATTAAGATATTTGAGAGATAATTTTATATTGATCAGAGGTGAGAGGTGAAGAGGATGAGAACATCTGGAAACCAGAAGGTGAAAAAGAGGCAAAAAACGATGATCACAACGGAGGGGTTAGAGATCCAACAAACGACAACAAGTGGAAAAAACAAATTTTTGAACATGCCAAAACACAGAAACAGAAGAGGAAATATTACAGAAAATGGAAGAGGAAATATTACAGAAATAGATAAGTGACACTGAAAAAGTGGTGCAGCTAAACACACAAATGGAAAAAATATTAATAACAATGAATATATTCAGACTATCAGAACTAGGAACAAGAAGAACTCAATATTATTGTACAACGACAAGATTCAATTTGGTAAATAATATTTCATAGCAATTAAGGTGTGTTATATATCAATATATTTTGAAATGGAATGACATGAAATATTAGAGTTAAAAACTCTTTTAAGAATATTCACCTATTTCTTGCTCTGTCTTTCATAGTATTATTAGTGGTGATTTTGATTTGAGTAGAAAAAATAGAAAGAATGTTGGAAAATCGATTATTTTGGTTTACCTTTGGATCAAGATTTGAAACATTAGGTACAATTTGGTGTGAACATGTTTTGAAGAAGGTGGTGATCTGTCATATGAAACGTGAAATTTGTTATATTGAAGAACAACTTAAGTATAATCAATGCTTTTCATCAAAACGGGCTTTTGTTTCTGCTTTCTCTTCCCAACAGGTTGAAGGCTAATAACTTTTTCAGCTCTAGTTGAGAGATGTATACTATTTCTATGGGTTTTTTTTCCTTTTTTCTAATATTCTATGAGAATTTTCTTTTATTCAAAATATTGTACAAAAATTTTGGGGTTTTGGCTCTTACTTTTTTTTTTCCACCCAATTTAAGGAAAATTAATAGAATAAAGCAAAGTTTGTTCTATAAAAAAAAAATTCACTTCTTAATATGGTATCAAAGTTATTTCGAGTATATCCTATCAAGTGTGGGCTTATCAGGTCACCCGCTATCAGGTTGCTATCGGACCACCCATGATATGTTGTCCCACACACAAGTTGCCACTCTCGGCGTGAGGAGGTGTGTTGGAGATTCCACATCGACTAGAGATGATGACATTTCATTATATAAGTCGTTGCAAACCTCAACTTATAAGTCAGTTTTATGAGGTTGAATTAAGCTTAAAGTTCACTTTTTAATAGTGATCTCCTATTTAAAACATTGTTAGTTCACGAGAACGATGATATTAATCTTCCTTTAAAATCAAACTCTAATCTCGGTAATGTGAGTTTGCGCCAGGTCAAGTTTATACTTATCTAGATTAATTATAACAAAAAAATATATATATCCTAACTAAAATAATTTTATCTTATTCTCTTTTGTATAAGTGTATGCATGTAATAAATTTTTTTACAACTAAATTAATATAATAATTGAGAATATGGTTTAAGTTTAACATATTGAAATAGAATAGTTCATGAATTAAAATCAAGTGTGTGTTTTCACAATATGGATGTTAATTAGAATAGTTTTTCTTGATAAGTAACAAGCTATTATCAATTTGCATTGCCTCATAGGTACTTTTTAATTTGAGTAAAAATTTTAAAAGTAAAAAATTTTAAACTGCAAAAAAATATGCTTTATTAATTCAAATAAATGGGTAAAGGTATAATATATTTATATTTTTCAGAAAAATATTCAATTTAAAGAAAGAAGTGGTTGAAATTTGAAACGAAAGAAGAATGATAGAAAATAACATTAAAAATTAAAGCTAAATAAAGTTGGAATGAAAAAAAGAAATATTATTGACAGGAAAAAAATGAAAATAATTATAATACTTTAAACTTTATAATATATATATATATATATATAATTATGAGTAATAAAAATCATATATTATAAAGATTGTCTTTCACCCCAAAACAACTATCTCCGAATGAAAATACCTATGAAAATAAAAACAATTAGGATATGTTCAGGTTGAAATAGAAAGTCAAATATATATAACATAAAAATTGACAACATTTTTTAAAATAATTAGCACGTAGGTTTATTCTTTATTTAGACTAAAGTGTAGGATCTTAATAATAACCATTTTACATTGTTTAGAAACTTTTTTTAGGGCATTTTTATATTGTTTTGAAAACTATACGATCTGAAGGTTTTAAAACTGTAGCACCTCCATGTTGGCTCTCTTCAAAATTAAATAAGTAATTACACATTTTTTCAGAAAACTCACGTGTTGATTTTACTTTTGATTCATTTTTATATTTCTAGCACGCACGTCTAGTCATATTAGAATAGTGTGATTTTTCAAATAAATATTTCCAGTCATATGTTTAATTACAGAAATACTTCATTTAAAAATAATAAAACAACGTTTTCGAGTGATACTAAGTCATACATACAAAACTGTAGAATCAAACTTGGAATAAAAAAGCATTTACCTTCTCTTATCTGGTTGAGCTCTTATGTCGGGTTATGGGCAACAAAAATTGACCAGCCGCACTTTGACCACTACATATTCATATGTCGATTATTATTATTTTTTATTATTATTTACTATTTTAAATAATATTTCGAACTAAAAGTCTCATGATGTTAATTTGAAGAAAGAAAATTACTTATAATAACGCAGATTAATTGCATGTGATGATCTCGACATGTATCAGATATAAGTTCTGTCATCTTTTCTTAATCTTCGTCTCAGTCAAATCCAATTTGTTCTCATTCAATGTAAACTTGTATTCTTTAAACAGGTATTTTTTAACAGTCAGAAATAAATAACATATTAGATTAATTACGTAATTTGGCATAAAAAAACTAACCAGGTCGTTCCATAAAACAAACGCATTAATATTTTGTCGATGAGGAAACAAACTTTGCAACATATCCATGATATACACTCTGCATGAAACGCTAGCTTGGATTTTCATTTTCATGCATAACACTGCATGTTGACCTTGTCAATGATTAGTTGTTAGGATTGAAGCTTGTCATAAAATTCACGTGCAATATATGATATTGCAAGGAGATGAAAACTAGTTAAACATGTAGTGTCATCATAATCATGTAAGAAATCAAATGGCCTGGGTCATGCAATGCCAAAGAAGGAAATTATTGAAGTAAGAAGCTGAGAAGAAAAAGAATCTGCACACGGCACACTTATAGGGATTTGGGATTCGAAATTATGAAAGCTAGTTGAAATTTGAGAACAGCGAAACATATGCATCTGAAGTGTGTGTGTGTGTCTATATATATATATATATATATATATATATATATATATATATATATATATATATATATATATATATATATATATATATATATATATATATGTTTCTTAACGTATGGTGTCCCCTGAAACTGTCTTATTGGTATAAATGAGTTAATGACCAAAGTAAGGTGTTTGTGCTTTTTTGCATCCCTTTATTCCAACCCAAACTAGCAGTCACAGTCATACGCAACTTGCCAACCATGCTTGCTAACTATTCAACCTTTTCTATTTCTATACGCTAGATTCAGCTAAGAACAACAGTTTTTTCGCTTTTCGTTGCTGCAAGACATGTGGCGGATGGACGCAAGTTCCTTCTGAAAATTGTTTGAAATATTGTCTGTTTTTCAAACACCCATTCATATTTCAAATGTTTTACGTACAATATTGGGGGCTTTTGAAAAATATTCATAACTGGAATCGCTTTCAGATGAATATGGTTCCCCCCATTTTGTTTACACACTGTAGCTTAATCAGTGCAAATTTAATTACGATCATCTCTGAAACTATCTGTTCTTTGTGCAGTTCACTGAGAAGAGAAGAAAGAAGAAAACAAGCAGACTAAGATTTGTATCTACGTTCAATTGATTATACACTGTTACGAACTAGATGTAATGCACTGCATTTGGCATAATTAAGTATGAAAACTTATGTTTCAAAAAAATATCAGTTTACAATCTATTTTCAATGGTTTAACATAAATAATATATTTTAAGATAATATATCTATATATATATATGTTGTATATATATAATAACTTAACTCTTTTAAATTGTAAAACTCGGTTAAAGTTAAGTATAATTATATCAAAAAATAAGACAGTAAAGTAACCATACAGACATTAATAGTTATTATATTGGAAGAAAAAAATGTGTCACGAAATTAATTTTAAAATTCTAATTCTATATTTATGATTTTCTTATTTAAATTATATATAAATTAATAATTTTAAAAATGTACTGGTCGGAGTCAAATAAGCTACATCATTCAACATTAGTGACCAACCGATCGAATGAACTAACTATATTAAATAGTAAATAAAAGAAATATAATAAATTAGGTGACACTTCAGAAAATTCGGGTAACATCCCTACAAATCCCATAATTATGAGATAAATCAACTAATACTATTTTATTAAAAATATGTGTAGGATTCATGAATGAGATAATCTACTACTAAATACTATCTATAAATAAGCATTGTCACAAAAGGTAACACTACAAGAAAATTATTGAATAGAAACCAATTTTAGAGACAAAAAATAATTAGTTGTCACATTGACTAAATTATAGACCATTTTAAAGATTAAAAAAATTATTGATTTCTAAATTAGTTTATATTATTGATAAATAGTTTCTAAATTGGTATCTAATTAGCTACTAAAATTTTTGCTACCAAATTTAGAATTTAGAATATAACTAATTAGTAGTTAAGAAATTTCTCTTTAATTAGTAACGAAAATACTTGCTCTTCCAACTTGTCTTTATTATAAAAATTGTCATTAATTTTGCTAGTTAAGAAATTTTAAATTTTCGGGGCAATGAATTTTACTCTTTCTAAATTTAATTTTGTTAATAATTAATAATAAAATATAGTTAGAGTGTGTAAAAACATGCTAATAACATTTCTCATGTTCCACACAACCTACTCACCACATATTGTCCAGATACACAGCACAAATGTGTGTCACTTTTTTTTAAAAAAAAAAAAAGTAAAAGGTGAGTCACTTGATATGTGATTAAAACAACAAAAATTGTAATACATCATTATCCAAGTCAGTATGCACATCCATCGCTGCTTTTTGTACAATGATAAATTAAGCAACCAAATGGATGGTGACAATTTCTTTATGAATTTTTTTATAAGTTTGACTATTCATTATTATTTTATCAATATATATCATTCTTACAATACGGATGTTCTTATCATAGCACCTGCTTCAAGCAATCAAATCAAAATACATATAATAAATAAAACATATACACATTATTTTTTTTTCTTTCAATCTCTTATTTAACATATCTTTATAAATACATATCTAAATGTATATAAAAAAGATAAAATTAATATCCTATTTACACGAAACATCAAAGTAAAAGTAAGTTATTATTTTAAATTTTAATATGTAAAAAATAATATTGTCTTGGTTGGGTTATCTGTCAATGAATCACTTTGATGCTAAGATATGTTGTTTGATGTTTTGTCCTACTAATGTAAATGGTTCGTTGTTTAGAGTTTGGGGGTGTGGATTTCTTTAATAGGTGAAATATGGAAACATAAGAATAGGAGAATCTTTAAGAATGGGAGAACTTATTATTTAGAGGTCTTTGTGGTGGTACAAAGAAAAATCTAGGTTTGAATTACATGTAAAGAAAAGTCTATTGAGTTTTCTTATTCTGAATGGTGTCTGGAACCATTGGAATGTATGAAAGAAGTAGTACTTCAAATTTAGATAATTTGTATAACTAATTTCTTGCTTTAGGGGGATGTAGCAGTGTGTTTTGCAGGTTTAAGGAGACGTTCTTATGTTAACTAAAGTGAACTTTTTGAAGGAATAACAACTTTTTGTTAGCGGGAGCGCAAGAGGAAATAGTTAATTTATAAAGGGGTTTTTCTTGCTTTTAATTGTCTGACTAGTCTGGAACCAATGTTATGCTTGGTTAGAGTTGACGTCGGTCCTTCTTCACATTTCCAGCATTTCAATTTTGTCAATGTACTTGTTTATGTCAATGTTGGTGAGATTTGGAGACATAGGAATAGGAATAAGCACATTTTTAAAGATGGAGTGATTGATCATTTTGGAATTTTTTTCCTTGGTTCAATTAAATGTATGGTCTTGGGTTATTTCTAAATTTTCCTCTGTATGTTTTTCGTATTCTGATTAGTGCCTTGATCCTCTAATTTATATGTATTTGATAAAGAAATTTTGAAACTCTAGGGCTTTTGTTTTTTTAGAAGGTTGTGATGAGGTGTTAGGTTGTTTCTGAGGTGTTTTTATTTCGGTCCATTAGCTTATTTTTTAGTTGCTCAAGTAAGATATTTGTGGTAAGCTCTTGGAAATAAGTGTTGTACGTCGTTGTTCCATTTTGTACAAGAATTGTACCACTCCTAAAAAAATTTATATTTATTTTTTCTTACTAATAAAAAAAAAAATATTGTTACACAAGTCTACTGGATATAATTCATAACATCAATAACATATATATAATATTAGAATAATATTAGGTTTTGTCTCATAAAATAATATTTCTCATAAATATTTGATATGTTTGGTAATCTAGCCAATCTAGTTTAAATTTCATTCACACAAATTCAAACATACAAGATTATCTAAGAATCAATAACTATTTATCTCTAATTACATAACAGAAACATTCATGAGCTTTCATAACTAAGTATATTTGTGTATATGACTTAGTGTGAGAGTAGAACTTTGATATTTCATTGAATTCTCTAACTTAATGTTCACATCATGTATTCTTGGGTGATACTAAAATCTCATATTATATAACTTTATTATAATCTCAATAAGTGTACTATATTATCAAACATAGTTGTACCTATATGGCAATAGTTAACTCACATAAATCACACTCAACCTTTGATTCCTCAAAATTTTCATTCCACATCAAAACTCATTAAACACCCAATAAAGCACTCATATAAAATGTTGAATTCAAGTAAAACAATAGTTAAAGGAAACCTTTCATAAATAGGGTAGTTGCTTGAGTGAAGTGTTGTTTAAGCGCCATTACTTCCTATGAGAGAGAATTACTTCAGTCCCTTCCTTGCTAAATGTCCATTGATTACTTAAGTGTCAGCAAAATATTTAAGATCCTAAACTCTCAAAAGAGAGAATTGTTACAACATCTATCTCATCCATGAGATCATCTAACGTAAGAGTGACCAATATTTCAACAGAGAAAGAATTAATACAATCCTCAGTTTAAACTATCATCCATAACTTGAGCAATTAAACTCCTCCCTTAGAGAGAACACGAGATGAACAAATCTCACAAACTAAACTTTTTATTTTATTTTAACTAAAACAACTACTTTTACAATTAAAACAAGTTATTCTCCATATAATATTCAAAATCATAATTAATGATCATATTTGTGTCAATTCAATCAGGCTCAAAGCAAACATCTTGTTAAAACAAAATATCCAATAACAAAACGCATACATCAATAACTTTTTAAATAATAAAAATATTTATTCTCCATTTAATTCATATTTTCTTAAGGCATAAAAATACTTAATAAATTTGTATTTAACATTAGGTACCATTTAATTCGAAACTTAAACATATCTTATGATTGATATTGATTTTTTTAAGGAAAAATACCAAAAAAAGTTAACATCATCAAAAGTAAAAGCTCATATACAAGATGAAAAGAACACTTCTAATCCAAAATTCGAAGATAATAAATTTGTAAAAAAAAAAAATCTTTATTTTTATCTAAGATAAGTTTTCCGTCTACCATTTTCCAACCATCCATATTAGAAGAAAACGGACAATAACATAAAAAGTGGAGAAGCAATTACGGGTAAGAATATATACTAACTTAGAACTGGTATACAATGTTTCAAAGAAAAATCACCATCCATGGGAGGTTTTTAAAAGGAAAGAGAAGTGTGAAAAATCCAAAACGTATCTATTCTATGAAAATTTAAATATTGCAAATTCCAGCAAAATAAAGTTGAACATGATAGTTGTTCTCTCCCATTGTCTTCTATTTCCTTAGCATCTGTCTATGATAGGACCTTTAAATCATTATCTTCCATTCCTTTTGTTTCTTCCCTTTCCTATCCAAATATTGTATATTTTTTGCATGTTCCAATTCTAAGCATAACACCTTTTTTTTAATTATAACACGCATGTTTTTATCTACAGCCACTATAAAGAAAAGACAGCTATATATATTATAAAATGGAAAAAGAAGATTTATGGCCATTAGCAAGTACAATTGTATATTTACGCGTTAATTTTGTCTATTATTGTCCAAGAAAAATAAATTATATATGTTTACAGCTCAGGATGAACTAGACGAGAGCAACTTTGGGCTTTTTAATTTTTCTTGTATAAAACTTTCAATGAAAATTACTTTAAGTAATGCCGGCAAATTTGACACAAATGAATCTGAGTTTAATAGATTAAGCCAATAAGAAAAGGTTTAATTCTTGCTCAAGTTATTTTAATCCACCCATTAAGGGTTGTGGTCATCTTCGTTCTAGAAGTGGCTGAGGAATTCAATTTTAACCTTTTCAAAGGGACTGTAGAGAAGATTACAAACCTAATTTTGATATTACCAGAGTGTTTAAAATAGATTCCACAAAAATAATAACTAAAAATTACCTAAGAAAACATACAATATTGGACAAACTTTGAATCTTGTTCAAAATTTCACATCAACCAAAGATAAAAGCATTTTATAGTATATAAATAGGTGCAAATCTCACCTTATAAACCATTTTTATAAAATTGAGTTAAGTTTAAAGTTCATTTTTTAATATGATATCAGAGTCATTTAGAGTGTATTCTAGTGAGAGTTTGTTGGATTGATCCGCTATCAAACCATCCATAAATATATAGTCTCACACATAAGTTGACAATCTCGGTGTGAGGGGGGTGTTGGAGATTACACATCGACTACAGATTATTATATTTTATAATATATAAGTGGGTGCAAATTTTATCTTTTAAGTTGGTTTTATAAGGTTGGAGATTACACATCGACTACAGATTATTATATTTTATAATATATAAGTGGGTGCAAATTTTATCTTTTAAGTTGATTTTATAAGGTTGAATTAGGCTTGTCCACTTCTTAATATGATATTAAAGTCAGGTCACCCATTATTAGATCGCTATCGGATCACCATCAGATCCTTTATTAACTAAAAATAAAGATATTTCATAGTATATAAGTAAAATATAAATCTCATCTTATAATATAAAATTGAATTAGACTTAAAATCCAGTTGAACTATGTTATTAAACTCTTTTTGAAAATATGTATGAAAATATAGTATACTAGGAAGTTGGATGGTAATAATACTGATTTGGTTTCCCATGGTAATAGGGTATTGTTATTAGCAGTAAAATATTTTTAGACTATTTACTTCATTTTTTAGTATACAACAGTATAATTTTGAAGAAGAATAACAATAAATTAAACATTCTATTAATTTTTTATTAGCATTTTTTATTTTAATTTTATTTTAATTTTATTTGGAAATTAAAAATTCATTTTTTAAATACAATGTTTAGAATTAGTAAATTAAAAACCATAAAATAAATTGGGTTTATTTAATTCAGATGTTATTTTATCTTCAAACTGAACCGTTATGTAATTTGAACAAACTATAATGTGTATATTGGTATATATCCCGGTTATTTTTATGACTTCATTATTTAAATTTTTTAATTGCAATATTAATTTTGTAAATGATCTTTTGAAATTTTACATATTTAAAATTTAATGTATTATAAGTGTGTACAGAAATATTAAATAGTTTATTTGGTTTCTACACATTTCTTTTATTAGAATTTATACTTTAAATTATTTATGATTTATTGAAAAGGCATTTTAAAGAGTCAATTTTTCATGTATTTTAATATTTAAAAGACTTCTTCTGTACGGAGAATATTTAAAAAAACTAAACTAAAATTTCCATTATACTGTATTTTCCTATAATTATATATTTTATGAGAAGATATTATATACAACAATAGCAATATTATAATATAGATTAATATGGTAAGTTACATGAATAAGATATTTTTAAAAATGAGTACATTATTTTCTCAATTTATATTTTTCCAGAAATAGAATTGGTTTTAAAAAAACATATGAGTAATAACAATTCATTGTTTTTCAAAAAATAAAACATATTCAATTTTATCTTATCTTCTGGTATGTTTGAATTGGGATGAAGATTTGAAGGATTGGATGTCTGATTATTTGAGAGGATATGTGATTATGTGTGAAGTTGTTTGGATTGAGAGATGTTATAATGGATTTGTGAAGATGATTTATTAAAGTTTGTGAGTAATGTGATGGTTGAGATAAAATTTAAATTATTTTTAAAGGTGTAAAATGTAAGTTTATGAATCTATCTTTATTATAAAAAAATATTTAAATAATAAATTATTATATATTTGAATATATTTGAGTTAATTAAAAAATTTTAAATAATTTCTGATACTATTAAATAATTATTTAAAAAAAAATACAAGTTAGGTAACATTGTCAGAAGATTGAAAGTTGTGATATAAATAATATTATTAAAATCTAAATAAATTACTGTTATATTTAATTTTAAAAAGAATATATAATTTATTTATTTTGTTAATTTTTATTTATTGTAATTAAAATATTATTTTCAGTATTTTTGGATGAAAAATGATCAATATATGTAAAAATTAGAAATTGTTACATAAAAGAACAATTGAAATATTTAAAATTTTAAAAAATATAATACAAAATCATTTTGTATTAAATTTAAATAATATTATTAAATATATTATAGTTTATGAAAATAATTATTATTATATATTTATTATTTTATATAACTATATATATATATATTTTATTTATATTATTATTTTATTTTATTATTATCATAATTATATGTTGTTATTCATAGTATAATAAAATATTTTTGTTAGATAAATTTATGTAATATTTAATATGAATATCGATTTTTTGTGTAATACAAAGAACGTTAAAAACGATTTTAGGTATATGAAAATCGATTCTCATCTTCCTCTTCCTTCTTCTTCGATGTTTTCTTCTTCCTCTTTCTTATGCATGCATTTGACAGTGTCTTGTTTAAGAGGTAGTTGTGAATTTTCTTCAATCTTATGTGTACATCATCTACAATCTCTTCATAGGAGAGAAGACTCAAGAGTGAAGGGTACTCACTCCCCCATCTGCGTCAGCACCTCCAAATCACTGGATACAAACAATGTTACCACCTGCTCGCCAATCCTCTCTCAAAGGTCATCTCTAGCTAGAAGCAAACAGTGACTTAAAGTTTTTTTAGGTGATTTAGGGTTTAGGTGATTTAGGTGATTTCTGAAACCTACAATATCATGTGCTCTTATATTAAATATAATTATAGTAATGATTAAAAACTATATATATATATATATATATATATATATATATATATAATACACCATAGTAAGTGACATAAATCAATTTAGTAAGTAATATATATATATATATATATATATATATATTATTTTTATTGACAAGAAAAAATAAATAAATGTGACCCACTTAAAAGGTGGTCCAACCCTTATACAAAACATAAAAACAAAAACTACTCTCTCCAAACACAACAAATCCCACAAGAAACCTCCAGTTGCCAACACTAACAAAATCAAATAAAAAAGTTCTACAACTCCTAACTACCTCAAAAGTTAGCTCCCCTCAAAGACACTAAACATGATCCCACCAACCTAAAAACATTTTTTAATCGAGAGCATATAAACCATGGGTTCTAAGCACCAATCTGAGAAGGAAAATCCCACATAAGACAACTTTGAATAGATCCAAGACCAAACCTTTAATTGTGTCAAGGAAAAATTTTTGGAGTGGTCAATCACTCCTCCCTTAAACAAAAAGTTATTTCTATGTTTCCAAATCTTACTTACCACCGCAATCCAAATATTATCCATAATAAAATTAACAGACATAGGCACGTCAAGAAAAATGAACTGCATAAAATGTGAGACAGACATAAGAGGGTCTACCGAACTCACTCCTAACCACGCGTAGCAAAGATTCCAGACTAGCCAGGAAACCCTGTACCCAAAGAATATATGACTTGTCGACTCCTCTAGATCTCTACACAAACAACAAAAGTTGCTCTCGACCGCAACTCCACGTCTCTCCAAATTGACCCTAGTGGTTATCTTATTTTCAATCACCCTCCAAACAATAACATGAACTAAAGGTAAAACCTTGATCTTCCAAAAGAAGTCATACATCCGCGAATTTTCGCGTTTTGCCTCTCCTCTCAGACTAAACTAAAAATGCTTCAGATTTATTATCCTTCCAAACCCATATTTTATATATATATATATATATATATATATATATTTAACAAAACATCTTTTAAGTACATTCATTTTTCACCACTTAATATCTTAATTCATATGTTTTAAAAATTCATATCTCCTTTAACTAATGAACTCTAATACTCATCACCATCAAGCATAACCAATCTAGAATAACAACACCATAAAACACAATTTCAATTTACATTAGTAAATGTATAAAAGTATTATATTATCTTGTAGGTGAATTTTATAAATTTAAATTAGGTTTAAAGTTAATTTTTTTTAAAGAATAAAAAAATTTATCAATATATATATATATATATATATATTGTAAATTTTACTATATGATGTAAAGAAACTTTTTTTTTTTGGGACATTTTCATCTACATAAATAATATATACTTCAATCTCATAAATTTAAACAGTAACTAGGGAGGTTTGATGGTTTAAATAGCAAAGTTCAAACAACAGATAAAAGTCTACTAACCCAATAAAGTTTATTCTCTATTGATATATTTGTTGAAATTTTATTTATTTCTGTCATTGTAGCAAAGACAGAAAGATAGAAGGGCAGGTAAGTACAACTTAGTACACTATAATTTAATGGATGATAAATTTTTTGTAAATTAAAAAAATATAAATAATAATTTGTGTTCTACATTAATTATAATTGATATTATATTTTAAAATATATGTCCTATTTTTCCAATTAAGGCATTCATCTTTTTTCTTTTATACTACAAACATTTTTAAATCGAAAAATTAATAATTATAAAATATAGTTTTTGCAGTTTTAAAACTTTTTAGATATGTAAGTTTTCAAAACTGTTGTTTTATGGTGTTTATTTGTATAAATTAAAATGATGCTAGATATTTATAAATATATAATAATTTTAATTTTGTATTAATATTTATGTTTACGTGTATGTCTATATATAATAATTTTTATTAATTATTTTTTAAATAAAAAGTTATGTGGGCTTTACTTTTAATTTAAATGGCTTGAATTATAATTTTTTTTAAAATTAATTTATAAGAGATAATGTGTTAAAATTGTATTAAAGAATGCATTGTTTATATTCCTCTGTACAAATTTTAATTAACAAAAAATAATATGTTATACATTAGAGAATATATTGATTTTATTCCTCTATATTGTGAAATTAAAAATATATAATAATATAAAAACATTATAAATAGAATGTCAATTATTACTCAATTCTCACTGCACTACGCTACACAAGATGTTCAATTCTAATAAGAGAACTGAAACACTACTTTCACCACAGATACCAACAAAAAAAATTACTTTAATTTATTTTATTATATTTTTAAAATAATATTACCAATATATTAAATTGATTATAGTATTAATGGTTATTTAAAAAATATTATTTATTATAAAAAAAACATACATTCATAATATTTAATGTGAACAAAGAAAATTAATGCTTCATTAGAAATATCTCATAAAAGATAGAAGTAATTAATTCTTCTAAACTACATTAAGAAGAAGAAAGAAGAGAAAGGATGAGTGTGATAACACAAACATCATACATCATAAATGAAACAGAAGATTCAGTGTAATAACACAAACATCATACATGAAATAGAATATTTCAGAGTGTGCTGATAATGAACAAATAGTCTTCCCCGGGTCAGTTCAAGTGATTGGCAAAGGAAAACAAAGAGAATACTTTGATTTTTGAAACGAATAAGAACAACGCTTTCTTTCAAATTTATACCTATAATTTGTAAGTTTACGAAACTATAATTACTTATATGGTCCCTACTCACCTGCATCAAAAGAAAAAGAAGAAAAGAGTCACAGCTAAGCATAACCGACACACACAGCAAAACCTATTGGGAGGCAGAGATCGTCCAACAGAGTCATGAAATTCCATATTTTTTTTTTGTCTCCATACGTTTTTTGAAGCTTTATTTTCATCTTAATCCTTAAAAATAACTTTAAATTTTCATCTTAATCCTTAAAAAAACTTTAAATTTTCTATCTTAATCCTTAACTTTCAATACTCATCTACCTTGACTTAAGAGTAAAACCTTTCATGCAAACAGTATTTACCAATTTCTTACATGCACAACTTGTAAATAAATAGTCCAACATTGTAAGTATGAAAAACAAATCAGAAATTGTATTAATACAATTTCTTTCTAAAATAGAGATAGAAAAATAATAAGATATAATGCAAGAAGTTTTAGAAATAAGTTAACTAATATAAAATAATACAATAAAAATGATAGAAAAATTGTCTGCAAATGCATTAATTTCAAGCAAATAAAATAAAGAATCAAACTACAGCCATCCATTCTTAAATTACCATAGTTTCTTTAGTTTTTCAAGTCCCATTTTACTTCACTTCTTTTTCTTTTATATCCTACCATTAAACACCTTTACAAAAGGTATAACATACTAAAAGGTGCAAGAGAAAATAATTTGAATTACACATTAATTTAATTTTCATTTTCAGTCTTAGAATGAGAGATTAATCATTTCTTTTTTAAAGAAAAAAATCCACAATCACGTGATAACTCTCACTAATACATTGTGATAATCACTAATACATTCTTAATGTGCAGCATTTTGGTTGTAAATCTAAAAGCCTTTCCCATCTGTTTGGTCACCACAAGAAGCATTTTGGTTGGTTGTAAATCTAAAAGCCTTGATCAATTAGTTCTAAATCTAAAAGCCTTAATCAAAAGTTTCCCATTCTGTAGTCACCACAACAGAGTCAGAACTTTGCATTGGTTGCTGCTTCTTAGGATTTTCCTGCCTCCTCTCCAAGTCATCACGATAATGCATCTTAATCTTGTTTTCATCCTTTCTAAGGGGAATTGAATTTTGCATTGTCATCCTCAACATATCAAGAGTCTCAATGTGTTTCTGAACTCTCCTAACCTTCACATAATTTTTTTTCCAGATATATAATGTTAGTGACAAATATTTTTTAATATCAATTGAAGATCAATAGTTAGTACCTGCTCTCTTATCCCCAATTTCAGTTCACCTTCACCATAGATTTCATCCAATGCAATTAATGTTCTCATCAAATTTTCAGTCAAATTCTCCACATCTAACTCTGCTATAATTCCATCTGTGGAAGCATCAGTCTCCAAAGCTGCAACCTGTCCAGTGTCAATTAATTAAAGACATTAATTAGTAGGAAAAATAGGTACTACAGTTCACACCACAGTGAAACTGCCCATATAATTTGTGAAACTAAGTACCTTCTTGGATAATTTGTCAACCTCCAACTTTATTTCTGTCAAAGATTTTGAAGTCTTTTCCTTCTTTATAATTTTTAACTTCTCAAGTATCCTTCTTTCTCTGTTCTCAATGTCCACAAGAAGCACCAATTTTGAGCCATCTTTGACTCTCTCAACATCAAGATATGACTTTGAATCTCTCTCCTTGTTCTTGTAAATCAACTTCTGATCCTGAACATGCAGTCCAGTAGGTTCTGTTAACATTTTCTTCAATTCCCCTGCAATCCCAAAGACCACATCCAATAATCCATCAACTTGTACAATAATCAGTAAAAAAAGTAAAGAGTATATGCAGTATAAAGTATAATTCAATCAGGAATTTCCTTGTACAATTGCATTATCTTATCATATACTCTCATATATAATAAATATACTATTTTTTTTTAATTTTTAACAATTACCACCAAAATTATACTATGGTTTCTTGAGTCCTTATTAGTTGTCAGTGAATAAAATTAAACTCTGAACAGACAAAAAAAGAGAGAAACTTTGAAAAATGGATTACCAAAGCTTGCATGAGAACTGATTTGAATTTGGTGATAGGATGATCCATATTTCACTCTGACTTTGATGGTGGATTTAGATATGAAATTTTGATTCACATCTGAGTTACGTTTCTGGACCACCATTCCTCCTGGCCTTAATTCCCATTCAGCCACTTTTGAGTTGTCATGACCACGAATGTCACCTCTTCTGCTGCTCGAAAACATGTTGTGTAACTTTTACTCCTTGTGTGTGGGCTTTGACCAAAACCAAGTTTTATGGCTGCAAAAGAAAGACCGGCCTTGTGTTTTCTCAGAGAAGAAAGAACATCTAAAAAAGAGGTTCCTCCCTTGGAAGGAAGGAAACCAAGGAGAGCAGAAAGAACCTTGGCTTCTCCAAAAGCGTTTTCTTCATGATGGAAAATAAAATAGAAGAAAGAGTAGAAAAAAAAAAGGAAAAGAAAGTTCAGAGTGAGTAAGATTAGAATAATTTAAAAGGAAGAAAAAGTACAAAACCTTGAGTTTGGTGAAGCTAGCAGAAACTAGTAGTCGGTGGAAGGAAAAAACAGAGAGAGAATGGAGAAGAGAAAAGAAACCGACTGGGAAATACTATGATAATGGGACGAGTGAAGGAAATTATGAGAAGAAAATAAAATTAAAAAAACAAAGAGAAACTGAGTGGCAGCTGCAGAAAGTGTCAGACTTTTGAAGTGAAGAATATAAGAAAAAGAATATGAAGAGAGAAAAGGTAAAATCAAATTTGGTAACGCGGTGGAAGAAAAGGAGAAGAAAAATTTGTGGTTCTTGGGCGAAAACAGAGGTTTCACCAGGAATTACCACTGTCTCTGCATTAGTCAAATTTATTGTGTTGTACAGTTTTAGTAAAGTGCAGGAATTAATAAATGAAAATATTGAACCATAGAGTGTGTGCTGTTGCTCTTCTGTTTCACATCTTCTATACATAAACTTATATCAGTCTTAACTTACTTTTCGCATCTTAATGTCCAATAAAATATCATACATCACCTTAAGGAAAATTAAGAACTTACCAAAAACAAATTCATGATAGATGAAGTGCGTTCATTCTTACAATGTATACCTTAAAAATCATATTATGATTTTTTATTGGTTGAAATTTCAATTTTCTTTTTCATTTTTTTATTTCACAAAAATTAATGCAATATACTTCATAATTTATCTTTCACTGTACCTGAAATATAAAGTAGAATAGGAAGAAAGATAGATACACAATGAGTTCTGTTCTTTGTATAAAAAAAAATTAACTGCACGTTTTCTATTTTTTTTCTTCTCTTTTTTTTTTCCCTCTTATTTATATGTTGAAAAAATAACTGTAGAGAATGAATCCACAAGTAATATTCCTGTTCAGTACAGAATCACCCTTAGAGCAGTGTTTGTAATGCTATTGTAAGGCCACGTCACCAAGATCAGGGCAACTATTTAAGCCTGCATGTCTCACAACAATTTCACTACTGTCAGTTTGTTACTGCAATTAATGTCATGTTTATTCATGATTTGTTAAGAAATTTAATATACTAAAGCTATGACTCTTTAATCACGAGTTCAGTTATATTATGTTGAAGAAAATGAAAAATATATATTCTATGATCATTATATCAAAATATTTTTATATGATCTGATCTTACAAATTTTGTTTCAACCAACTCAGAGGCAACTAGCTCCAATGAGCTACGCGCCTGAGATTTTGTTTTAATTAACAGAATTGAAATTGAGATGATTTGCCGAATTGGATAGTATTTGATAAATTTAAAATATAAAATTAATTGCCAAAAAATATTTTACCGATACTAAAATAAACACAAGAAATTAAATCCCTCATCTTTAGAATAAAAAAAAACACTTGATAACAAAGGTAAAATTCTTCATTAAATAAATAATTAGTTGAAAGAAAAAAATCACTTTAATTTGTATAGAATTTAATAGGCATTTTTTTTTTATCACAAGAGCTAAACCGCCCAAGCAAAAATAAACTAAACGCTAGGAGATCAATAAAGAGAAAAGCCTACAATATAGGCATATTATATGACAGTAAAAGAAAGAAAGCCTGCATAAAAATAATACTGAAATTTGTTGATCTGTAGATCTTGTTGACCAAAACAAGAAATCTGTGAGTCCCCATCATTCAAACATAACTCCAATTCCATGTTCATTTAAAAGCATTAGTGTCATTTCAAGAACAGAAACTCTGGAGAAACCAGATGACACTCCAGCCGCCAGGAATAGATTAAGACTATAATGGTTCGATTGATGATTAAATAATCTCATTGTCTCTTCAAACAAACTTAATAATCCCGTTTGATTGATGATTAAATAATCTCATTGCCTTAAACAAACTTAATAATCTCGTTTCTTTAAGCTTCTTGCTCTCCCTCTCTGTTCCTTTCTTCTAAATGAGACCCCACATGCCCTACAACACTAGCTCAAATAATAATATATCTCCATCCAGTCTCAAGATAAAGCACTGTCCTAGACATTTTCAGACAGCTCTATTTCAGAGAGATGAAATTCTTAGACCTATGATAGGCAGCTCATAATTAAAAGTTTCTTCATACCATTTGTCCTTACCTTCTGGGCAACAAAGCATGCATCACTTTGTACAAAATGACAATTTGATGGGTTTAAAACTAAATAGCACCATATACCAGAGTATATGCGTATTTGTCTGCAGTTAAGATTTGAAAAATATAGCCTCTAGCAGTAATTGTTACGAGATCTGAAACCAATCACAAAAATACAAATGTTTTTAAAATTTAGTCAATAACTGCTTTTATCAAACCTACCAACGGTATGTTTCTTATCACATAAACACAACTCAATGCTAAAGCCAGGAGCATGAAAGAGCCCAGCCATTTTCTCATGATCATGGGAGCTGTTACAAGAGGTTGAAAACCAGGGGCAGAAAAGCTGTGGAAGCTGGAGACACGTTCTCCCACATTATCCTAATCCAATTTCAAAAATTCCAACAAGAATAAACAGCATTTTCTACCTTACTGTTCCTTCTGAGCTTTGGATCTAGCAGGCCTTCCAGGTTTGATTACTTTACCAAGAAGAATCATAACAACAGGAATAATGGTCCCAACGTAATACACACTTCCATATGAAGCAAGAGTTTCGTTCAGACTTAACACCTATTCAAATATAATAAAACAATAGAAACATGTAAAACACCTTGAAATCCATATTAGCATGTTTAAGGCTGAAAATAGAAGTTGTAAATGTGTTAGTGTTTTTGCAGGGGGTTAGGGAGAGAAAGAGGACCAACCATGAAACCAACGCAGGAGTAATTAAGAACCAAAAGTGTATAGGCAAAATTCATAATCACAAGGACATTCTTAGCCAGAGCCATTGTTGGAGGCACGGCTTGCTGCCATCTGTAAATGACTGTTTCAAAAGAAACACCGCAACTCAAGTTAACTAACAGAATAAAAGATATCAAATGTGCAAAAATCAACATATACCTCTGGAACCAGCAATCATCAATGCTGACTGAACAAAGAATATAATGTATCCAGGGTATAGGCCCTACAACGATAAAGTCAAATTGTTAGGAAAAAAACTGTCACAAATCCTTGCATACAGACCATAGATCGACAATATTAAAACCAGCACGTCAAAGTTGTTTCACGCAACACTTTCTTCTTCAGCTGGCTAAAATGGATTTCTTTTCCCGAATAACATAGTAGAAGAGATTAGTAGATATATTTATACATCACCTCATCTATCACATACTGCTTATTCACAAGTGTAATGATTATTTGTCTAATAATTAGTTTTTCCTAAAAACTATACATACATTTGCAAATATAGTAAGCCTGAAGCAAAAATAATGCAAATACCAACGTACAGTACTATAGAAACAATCCGTGTATAAAATGCAGCTAAAATTTTACTCACATGCCAAACAGCACTAACGGTCTGGGTGGCCAGTAGCTGAAAGAAACCTGGTTTCTTCCCATTCTGAATAAGCCTCTCATAAACATCTATCAAAACCCAAACAATAGCAACATTAATATTTTATATTTCATCGTCAACCTTTCCGAATGGCATATAAATAAGTAATCTACATAAACTTTAATTCTGTTTCTAGCAAATCCAACAGGGTGAACAAAAAAATGAAAACTAATTGTTGATGGCTTTTTTCCCTTTTCTTTTGGTCCAGGGTTCATAGCTTGATCATGATATAATTTACTGTAAACAAAAACCATGTTCTAATTCAAGAAGAGGGATTATTAATATGACCCAAGTAATCCACAATACAAAGTTCCAACTAAGTCCCTTTTTTTATAAACATCTTTATAAATGCTTATAGAAGAATATAATAAAGTAAAAATAATTAAGTTTCCTTCATCAGTCAAAATCATCTTTATGCACCTTTCTAGAAGTTCTTTCATTTAACATCTTCAAAACTGGTTTTTAACTCAAGAAGAGATATTATTAATATGGCCCAACTAATGCATGATACAAAGTTCCCACTATGGCCATTTTTTGATCAACACCTTAATAAATACTTGAAGAAAAAACGTTTAAGTTTCCTTCATAAATCAAAATCAACTTATGTACTTCAACTTTATAGAAGCTCTTTCATTTAACATCTTCAAAACTGACTTTTAATTCACAAGAAGAAACATAATTCATTTTACCTTTTTTATTTTCTTAATGAAAAGTTTATCCAAATTCAGAAGTAACCACCTAAAAAATACTATAGCCAAATTGTAAACAAAACTTAAAAATGATGCAGCCAGGACCATAAACTAAACTTCATGCCTAACTCTGAACAATGTCTATATACTACTGAGATAACTAATCAAATCCCACAATAAAAGCATTCAATCTCATTGGCAAGAAACTCACAATGACGAAGCCAGGTGCTGACTTGAATATTCCACACAGCTGGGATGGTAACTGCACTCTTTGCAAACTCAACACCTATTATATCTACATTTTTGGCCCGGTCCCATCGTGGTTTTGGTGGGGACGAATCAGTCCAGCCACTGAAACCCAGGCCAGAGATAATTATAGAAGCTTCTGATATTGACCAAATGAAATAATACTTCCAGCGTGCAGTAAAGCCAGACATATACTGGTAACTTAATTTTTTCCAGAAACACCATTCATGGTAGGTAGGATCAGTAAACTTGGACAGAGGAAAATGAGGCACGAGGTTTAAATACATGGCCATGCAAAAACCAGCTTGGAGGAGAGCCCGGATGGTTGCCCCATAAGGTGACGGCGATGGCCCTTTTGCTTCAGAGCTCCAAATCTGCAATAACAACTATAGTAAATACAAGGGTTGAAATTGCACTTAGGAGAACAGTAATTCCTAATATATCAGCACAAAAAATGAGAAACTGCCACTGAATTTTTTATTTTAAATTTAAGGAGAATTGGGCATCAGTGCTAGTGTACTAATTATTTTTAACAGCAGGGTATGACCAGTAGGTAGCCAAAAACTAATCCCTGAGTACAGGCCTATAAATGACATATCCTGACAAATTTTACACGGGTTTAGAAATCAAAGCCTGACTACATAAGAAGCAAGGTTATCTACTAACCATAGTACATGATGTTACCCCGGTCTATCCGGCAAATCGTTATTAACCAAAACCAAAAATAAACAATAAAGAATACCCCTTTTCCTTCAGTCCAGTCAAGATAATCCTTCATTTCATAAACAGGACCAGCAAAGTGACTGCCACAGCAGAGACAGTAACCAATGTACTCAAGGAGCGAAGGCAATCTGACCAAACGATACTTCTTCTGGGCCTCACGCAAGCCCTCCTCTTTCAACAATCCATCGTTGTAATTAACCGCACAGGATATAACCTTGAGCGTCAAAACCATCAAGGCCCCTATTTCCAAGCCAACCACAATTAATGATCAAACCAACTACCACCAAAAATAACGTTACCACAGCAATAATAACAATCAGTCAAACCCCCCTCATTCCTGAATCCAAAAATTAAATAAATATAATAAGAAATCATAAATTTGCGCTCACCAGTGGCATCGATGCCACCTTCCTTCCATGCATCGCCGCTCATGTAATAAACGTGGCTGCAAAAGAGACAGTCAGAAATGCGGTGCAAGGTTAAAGAGAGGAACAATTGAATTGCAACGAGAACATAGATCGAGTATACCAGCCAATGAGGTAACCGAATCCGAGGAAGAAGGTGAGGATGCCGCATCGGGGGCGAAAGAGGAGCATGGAGGCGTAGCCAAGGAACATGGGGACGAGGAAGTGGAGGTTGGAGGAGACGCCGAAGGAGAGGTAGGAGAGGACGACGCCGACGACGGCGGAGTAAAGATGCTTGGGGAGGCCGCGGGGCAGGAAGCGGCAGAGGAAACTGAGGGGGACGGTGGCGGCGAAGCAGAGAAGGAAGCGGAGCACCGGGACGGAGACTCCGATGGAAGAGGCCATGGAATCCATGGCCATGGCTTGGAATGGAAATAGAAGAATGGTTGGTGGGAGTGATATTTGACGGCTACAATCTTTTATATGCTTTGCCTTCTTCTACTTCTGTTCTGTTTTATCTTTTCAACAAACACCTTCTCTGAGTTTGAACCTCTTAATCGCTCAGAATATCCGTGAAATGACATGCCTAGCCCTCACACACCTTCCAAGTACCACACGGGTTACACATGATACAACTCCCTTTCCGTGACTGCAATTTCGCACAGATCTTCGTTTCCTACTCTCTTCGGAAACTCCGTCAACTCTTTTACTCACGTTTTCTCTTTTCCTCAGTAAAACAAAACTAAATAAATACCCTCCTTTTTTTAATTCGATTTTTGCTTTTTCCTCGTGAAAATCAAACAAAACCTCCATTCAATTTATCCTCGTATCTAAGTATATACTGTACGGTTATTAGCATATACAGTAACTATATCTGTTTACCTAGTTCATTCCTGAAAAAAAAAACATTTAATATTGTTTCAATAAATTTCTACTTTCTTATGTGACAAATATTTTTCTTTCTTATAAATATGTTTTAACATTGCTATTCAACGACAAATATTACATTTCTATATGATCATTTATTAAACTTTATAACGATTATCTTAACAATTATATAGTAATATTTTTTTAAATGTTTATATGGTTCTATGATTATTTTTAATATATATAACACAATTCGTGATACATATTGTTTTATTATAAAAAATCGTGTAAACTTGTTTTTTTTTTTTTTTTATCTTCTACGAAATTCTAGATGTACTACCAGTAAATCATTATTTAATTAATTTGTACTGTCCTTGTTCAGCGACTTTATTTATTATATATCCAATAACTACTTTATTTATTCTGGTACATTTGTGGTTGTGTTGATATTACAGTTAAGAGAAATTAGTTGCATTAAAGAGTTGGCATTATTTATAGAATATTATTCATCTTATGTATTTTTTAAGCAATCTTTAATATTTTATTCTATAAATAAAGCCCTAAAAAATGAGTTGAGATATAAGTCGTACTATAGAGATCCCACCATGTATTTAATGTATTATTATTTGTTACAGTAATTAAATAGTTTTTAATTTCTATTGATTTTATTTTTTATGAATAAAGAATCTCTTTTCAAAGTTGTTGTAAAAAACTATTGTTATTGACTAGTTAAAATATTAATTATTATATTAATTAAATTAGATTTTTTTTTAAAATTAAAATAATTATTGATATTTAGAGTAATTTTTATTATTAATAAAAATTATAAAATAATTTTTAAATTAGTATACTATTAGATATTAATATGTTAGATTTTAAATTAATTTTTAAAAGATTAATAGAGACTAATTTAGGATATAAAGTAGTTAAATACCAATTTAAAAACTATTTTATAATTTTTTATTAATAATAAAAACTATTTTAAATATCAATAATTTTTTAATCTCTACAATAATATCTAAGTTAGTTAATATAGTGAGTAATTATCTTTTATCTCTAGATTTAGTTGGTAATAATTTTCTTATAATAATCAATTAGTTATTTATCATCGATTTAAATATTCAAAAACTAAACATTGTATTCAAGATATAACGTCTACCATACAAACAACTCTAAATAATAACTAAAAGTTTTAGGACATAAGAAAAGTTCATCCATAACTTGTAATCATCAATACTATCAAAATCAATTAATCCAATAAATTAAGTTAATTTTCCATATTTGAGAAAACAAAAATAATAATAAAATAAGCAATTGAATACACATCTAGAGCCTTTTATAACCTAAGAGAACATATTCCATGTAGCCAAAACATAAATTAAAATTGAATAATTGGGACAATTTTTTTTAATTGGTTGGACTTGTGAAATCTTTAAACGTTTATAAAAAGAGTAAAAAAGAGACAAAATAAAGAAATTCTCGACTAGAAAAAAAAACTTACTTTAAAATTGATTTTTTTTTTATGATGGCCTACAAAATTACAAAGTAATTTATTTAAAGTAATTGTACAGAAAATATTCAAGGATAGATCTATCATTTTTTTCGTATATATATCCCTATAATAAAACAGGTTTATAATTATACCCATTCCAAAAATTGGCCCCGTTATCGAGTATCCTTTTTTTTTATTTGTTGCATGTTATATTGGGGAATGATTTCATTGAATACCTCACGCAGATGCCCAACAGAAGATGTAACATATAAATGGGCCGAAGCCCAAATCTGCCACTTATCTAGATTCAACATTATGGGCCAACATATTATGTGGTTTTTCATTCTGCACCTCCATGCATTTAAACTTACACCCAATATAATTTTTAAATGACCATTTTACCCTTTTGGAAATAAATGTTGAAATGTAAGTGACATTGTCTTGCTTTGAGATTTTTTTCAGGTTTGGAGAGTCCGTGGTGGCTTGCGGTGGTTGGAGGCAATAGTTAGTGTGCTTGGTGGCTGGTGATGGTGGCACAGTGG
Organism: Phaseolus lunatus; assembly: GCA_013389735.1. Lineage (NCBI taxonomy): Eukaryota > Viridiplantae > Streptophyta > Magnoliopsida > Fabales > Fabaceae > Phaseolus > Phaseolus lunatus. Next base: position 38,509,132 of record CM023859.1, read on the forward strand.
TGTTGATTGAGTCAAATGGTGGTAATGTAGTGACTTCAGTGAGTTTGTATTTTTCGTTTTGCAAGTTGAGTTCCGTAATGTGCTATCTAGGTCCATAAGGATTGTACAATCTGAATGTTAGAAGTTAGTTTTTTTTTTTATATTTCATAACACAAAATCTAAAATACAAAAATATGTATTCCAGAACGTGAAATCTGAAATACATATATGTATTATGGATTGTACATTCTAAAATATTTTGAAATACCAAACTCTATTATAGAATTTACAATATGAAGTAAATATATGTATTTTGGATTTTATGTTTTAGAATACATATTTTATATTTTGGACTATAGGTTCTAGAATATAACTATAATTCTGAATTTTAATATTTATTTTAATTGAATTTTTTTTAATTGAAAATATGATGTATTTAGTCATGGTTGTTGAATATAAAGACACAATCTTAACAATGGAGCTAAATATCCAATAAAGTAGATAAGTTATCTAACATGGATGAGTCCAACATAATGAAGTTGGTAACATCTAAACATGAATTGGTTGGAGGAGATTGTGTTCGACCATTTACAACATATGATGTAAGTGTAATTTCATTAATTACCGTTGAATACATGTGATATTTGATATTTTGAAAATGTGTAGTATTTGTGTAGGTAGTATGCGAGATGACTTACTTCAATGAGTGCATAAGGTGGCCTTTAGACTAGATTTTGTAGATGTCAAATTGAGGTTTGACAAAGCAAATAGAAAACAGGAAAGGAAGACCTATATATTGTTAGGTTGTGAAATGGGTGGTAAGTATAAGAAATACATAAACGATTTGGAAGTGATTATAACTGGTATAAGGAAGTGTGATTATTGCGGGGCAAACAAGTTCGTCATGAAGAAGGTCGGGTGTTAAGGGTAATATGTGATACTCATAACCATGAATTGTCTAATATATTAATTGGTTAACCTTATGCTGGCAGATTAAAATTGAATGAGCATTCAATGGTTATTGACATGGCTATGAGTTTAGTGAAGCCAACAAACATATTACTTACTTTGAAAGAGCACGATGAGAACAACATCAAAACAATAAGACAAGTTTACACTGCTAGATATGCATATAAAAGATCACATAGACGAGACCAAACTGAAATGTAGTAGTTGATGATATTGCTAGAGCATGACAATCATATTCACTGGATTGTTAAAGATATTTTTCAGACACATCCCAATACAGTTAAGTTGGTGAATATACTTAAGATTGTCTTCTTAATGAACAACACATTCAAAACCAATAAGTGTGGGTTTCCCTTACTTTAAATAGTAGGTGTGATGTCCATCAAATTGACTTTCTCCATTGCTCTTGTGTTGTTAGCAACAAAATGAGAAAACAACTCCATTTTGACCCTTTAAAGACTTAGAGGGTTATTTTTTAGGGCATATATGTTCCCTCAAGTAATTATCAGTGATAGAGATCTTGCCTTATTAAATGCAATTAGCAGTGTGTTTTCCAAAGCCACCAATCTTCTATGTTGATTCCACATTAATAAAAATGTTAAAGCAAAGTATGAAATGTTAATTGATTATGTGGAGACTTGAGAATTTGTTATGGGTGCATGAGCCTCTATGATGAATTGTACAGATTGTGATGCATATGTAGAATGTGTAAAATGTTTTGAAGTTGTGTGTTCACCATGACTAGTATTTTTCGACTATGTGAATGAGACATGGATCATTTCACACAAGGAAAATGTGGTTATGTGTTGGATAGACACAATCATGCATTTGGGTAACATAGTGTCGAATAAGTAAATTACTTCAAAATGCATTCCTTAATTATTGTTAATAAAGAAGGTTAATAACTTGTTGATAGCACATTCATTTTCCAGGGTTGAATTCGCTCAAGCAAGTACTTCAAAATAATATGGGGGGCTTGTGTGCTTGTTGGGACGTAGTGAACAATGTCGTTACCTTGTAATATAATGAAATTAAGGCATCCTTTGATAAGAGTTTGCACATTGTGACCCATACTTTCAGTGTCAGATTATATAAAAGACTCCAAGGATTTGTTTCCAAACATGCTTTGATGCACATTTATGGAGAGTTTGATCAAGTTAGACATGTTGGTCTTAATAGTGATCATTGTGGTTGTGTACTCAAATGTACTCATGATCTACCTTGTGCATGCAAATTAGTGATATATAACTTAGGTAGCATACCCTTAAATGCAATTCATGTTATGTGGATCAGACTAAATTTTTCTAACATATCATGTGATTCATCATCGAAGTTGTCTATTCAATAAGAATTTGATGTTATATTAATCGTTTCAAAGAAGTTAACATTGCAGCCAAAGTGACAATTAAGACAAACCCAAACATGACATCAATGTGTGCACCAATGGATAAAGTGAAAACCAAGGGATCCTAAAAAAGTCGAGCAAATAGATTGATGAGATCTATAAAGTGCATCTTCGCGTATTTTGAGCATGTTGATGTTATTCATTCAATATATGATAGTTCTTCTTCATGGAAGTCAAACAAAGGGAGAGGAAAAATGATGGTTCCATTGACGATTAAAGCAATACAAATTTTGGACGAGTTTCATTCAGTACTCACCCTTGCATACATGATGTCATTGATGTCAAGGTTAATGGTCATTATGGTTATCAATATATAGTTGCACCGTTGGGAATAGGGGAAGATTCATGACCAATTGTCTCAATGATTTGTTTAAAGAAATTGGACAATGACAAGATGAATCTGTTGTATGTTGGGTGGTTCTGAAAAGGTAAACCAACTGAAAAGGTAATTACTTGTGGATGAGATGTTTTATGACACACCTAAGACACTTTTTTCCAACTTTTACACTATAGTCATGACTCTCTAACTAATATTTTTGTCTTTACAGCTAGTATAGACAAGTAGATGACTATGCCAGATATGCGACTGCTAGTAGATACAATGTTGTTTTAGTGTGTTTATCAATAAAAAAAAAATATCACCATATTCTCATTACAAAGTAAGCTTCCATAATTGTTTGTACACATCGATTCACATGTATAGAACATGTGCACAATTTACATTTTTTTCAAGTATTTTCTAATGTATGCTCTAGTTTGTATTCCAAGGTGCTTATCAATTACATTATATGATAAAAACTAGTGCATGTGAAATTGCATAATGATTGTCTCATATCGGCTCTAGATATAATATGATTTACATACTGTTATGTGAAGCTAACTTATGTTATTCATATTACATTAGTAGGATACAAATGTTTACACATATATTAAAATTACATGTTCATATGTTACTCTTGCATAAGTTACCTCTGACACTAAGAAACAGTTGGAATATTATATTTCCTAATGCGTACTTCTTCCATATCCGTGGATTTCTATCCTTCACATTTTCTGCTCTCTTCCAGGCTAGTCACTTCACTTGCATTGAGAATGCCCTAGGAATGATTGAGCCTGTATAGGGATTGAATGTGGTTAGAGAGAGAAAATGTAAGATCGAAGAATTGCCAGTGCTGTAATGACAAGAGTTGTGTCTCTTATAATATAGAATATAAAACACAATGAGCAAGTAATTTAACTTACAATAGAAGTGATAATCAAGTAGCATAGTGATCATTGAAGTTTTAAAGACCACCTAGCTTAGTTGGTCACACTAATCTAAAGACCACCTAGCATCATTTAAGGATGTATCTCTAATTGAAATTTATAAATAAATCATAACCATAACAAAACATTTAAACCACATATTATACATGACAAAAAAATAACATAATTGAAAACACAACAACAAAATTTCAAAATATCTCAAACCCCTAATATCCAAAACCCCAAACGTGTTAATTTAAACCACAAAATCAACTTTGTAAAAAACTCGAAGCAAATTAGAAAACAAACAACCACACAAAACTTCGTGCCGAAGCGAAAGACAGCCACACCTCGCGCCTAGCACCGCACCATCACTGCTGCACTAGCAGAAAACTGCACGCGCCACCCTGCCTCTTCCGTCACTGTCATTACATTGCACCTCCGAGCCGTCTCGCTCACCGCAAGCAACTGCAGTTGTTCGCTACAAAACGTGATCCACCGCTGCGCACAACTGTACCAGCATCGTGCACAACCACGCACAATCGCGCACGCCTGTGCACACCACGTTGCCACCGTGCTGTGTTGTCGTGCAGCAACATCGCACGACCCGCGCTTGCCTTGCGCCGTCGCCGCGAAGATCCTAGCTTACGGACACCACTGCAGCCCCTGCGAAACCCTAACTTTGGGACACGATTGTCGTCCCTGCGAAACCTTAGATTTGGGACACCACTGTCACCCCTGCGAAACTCTAACTTTGGGATGTCGCTGCCACCGCAATTTTCAGGTCTCGTCAATTAATTTCTGCTGATCGGATCTCTAGTGTGTAAACAAACCAGACTCCGATACCACTTGTTTGGGAAAATGCAAACGCGGAAGCAACACACATAATGATGAAACATCGTAACAAAATAAATGACACAAGATTTAATGTGGTTCGGTCGTCAACTACAACCTACATCCACACGGACAACTATTAGGTTTTCATTTCTTTCCTGTTGCACACCAATTACAAGCACAATTATCTCTTTAAATAGATATTATAAAGGAGACACAATGATTAAGCTCACTCACTAAAACATGATTTCTACTCAGTCCAACCCAATTGGTCTTGTTTTCATACCCAACACATCTGAAACTCTCGCATGATGAGGGGTTATTTTAACCAAATTGACCAGCCTGATGATCTTATTTCCTAAGTTACCTCTAGCACCAAGAAAACATTGGAATATTATATTTTCTAGTGCGTCCTTCTTCCATATCCGTGGATTTCTATCCTTCACTTGCATTGGGAATGCCATAAGAATGATTGAGCATGTATAGGGATTGAATGTGGTTAGAGAGAGAAAGTATAAGATCGAAGAATTACCAGTGCTGCATGACAAGAGTTATGTCTCTTATATTAATATAGAATATAAAACACAATGAGCAAGTAATTTATCTTACAATAGAAGTGGTAATCAAGTAAGATGGTGATCATTGAAGTTTTAAATACCACCTAGCTTAGTTGGTCACACTAATCTAAAGACCACCTAGCATCATTTAAGAATGTGCCTCTAATTGAAATATATAAATAAATCATAACCATAACAAAAAATTTAAATCACATATTATACATGACAAAAAAATTAACATAATTGAAAACACAACAACAAAATTTCAAAATATCTCAAACCCCTGATATCCAAAACCCCAAACTTGTTAATTTAAACCACAAAATCAACTTTGTAAAAAACTCGAAGCAAATTAGAAAACAAACAACCACACAAAACTTCGTGCCGAAGCGAAAGACAGCCACACCCCGCGCCTAGCACCGCACCAGCAGAAAACTGCATGCACCACCCTACCTCTTTCGTCACTGCTATCACACTACACCTCCGTGTCATCTCGCTCATCGCAAGCACCTGCAACTGTTCGTTGCAAAACGTGATCTGTCGCGCACAGTTGCACACGGCTGTGCACACTGCCTTACCCTTGTGATGTGTTGCAGTGCAGCACCGTCGCACGACCTGCACTTGCCTTCCGTCGCCGCCGCGAAGACACTAGCTTTGGGAGGCCGCTGCAGCTCCTACGAAACCCTAGCTTTGGGACACAGTTGCCGTCCTTGCAAAACCTTAGCTTTGGTACACCGCTACCGCCCCTGCGAAACCCTAACTTTGGGATGTCGCTGCCGCTGCAATTTTCAAGTCTCGTCAATTAATTTCTGCTGATCGGATCTCTAGTGTATAAACGAACCAAACTCTGATACCACTTGATGGAAAAAATGCAAACGCGGAAGCAACACACATAATCACGAAATAATGTAAGAAAATAAATGACACAAGATTTAACGTGATTCAGTCGTCAACTGCAACCTATATCCACACGGGCAACTATTAGGTCTTCATTTCTTTCCTATTGCACACCAATCACAAGTACATTTATCTCTTTAAATAGAGATTATAAAGGGGACACAATGATTAAGCTCACTCACTAAAACATGGTTTCTACTCAGCCCAACCCAATTGGTCCTGTTTTCATACCCAACACATCTGAAACTCTCACATGATGAGGGATTATTTTAACCAAATTGGCCAGCCTGGTGATCTTATTTCCTTTCTTTGTATTTGTTTTTGTATTTTTCATTCCTACAGTATTCATTTCATTATTATATATGATTTTATTCATGCACACTCTCAAATTTAAGTATATGAATATACACTAGATATTAAAGAATGTAATTCTGGATTATGGTACCATTATATTGTTTACTATTGTGTTTTATTATTTACTTGAGTTTGATAATCTTTAATATAGTTGTTTTGGTGTTTTTGTTGTTGTTTTTTTTGTTCTCAATTTCATATAAGTTTTACTTTGTTAATTCCAACAATAAAGATGGAGGTTTACTTTGATAACTTCAACAACAATAAGGGTACGTTTCGATGAAACGACAGAAAGTTGAGGCAAAGAAATGCGCATAAAGTTCATAAATCAAGAAATAAAATAATAAAAATAAAATGCAGAAATCGAGATAAAATAGTTCCAGTTCTCTTTCTTCGCATATTTGCGAATGTGATTAAAAATATATATTTTATAATTATTATATTAAATATATTATATTTTATATTATTAATCCATTCATATTTATATTTATATTATAATAAAATAAGTATAATAATAATTATTATTAAAATAATAATAAATATATAAAATAATAATTAAAATAAAAATATTAATAATAAATTTATGAAATAATAACTATAATTAAAATTTTTTACCAACAATCACATTATTCACAAAATTCAATAAACTTTTCTCACAAATGTACCCATAATACAAACAACCTCACTTTCCTCTTAAATTACTCCAAATCCACTCCCTCAAATATCCTCCCCAATCCAAACAGACCATAAAGCTAGACATTTACCCATGTTTGCTTATGTGGATGTACTATATTCACAGGCAAAGAAGTGAAAGGATATTAGCTATTTGGATCTAGGATTTTGCGGAGAAGAGAAAGAGAGAATATAACTGTGACCAGTAAATATCCTCTCCCCTCAAAATGAAGAGATGTAGAGGAAAAGTCATGTCAACATCTCTTATTTCCAAATTTACCCTCATTTATTCTAATATTTCACATAATCACAATGCTTCATTTGAATGTATTAGTATTTAAAAAAATTTATTGTAGAATGTTTAAAAATATATATATATATATATATATATATATTGTAGAATGTTTAAAATATATATATATATATATATATATATATATATAATATTTAAAATGAGAAACAAATCATCACAAATTTTTTAAGGAAGTTTTAAGTTTGTTTATTATTTTATAAAATATAAATTATGTAAATAATGATAAACCAGTGTAAAAAAAAATATAGTTAAATAAAATCTTTCATTTATGTAATTAATTGGGATTTATGGCTATTATTAAAATGGAAAGAAAGATAGCATTGGAAGCTTTATGTTATATTTTTGTTGTTGTAGTATTTTTTATTTTTCATTACGACAGGGGTTTTAATATTAAAAAATAATATTTTTTTGTATTTATATAAGATCTAATTTATTTTCTAGTTTTATAGCACATGTTTAATATTTTAAAGAAATTACTTGAAGTTCTGTTTTTATTTAACTTGTTGAATACATATTTTTTTTCTAATTATAATTTTTAAATTATACATATTTACATTTAACGTATATTTTTTTCTAATTATAATTTTTAAGTCTACGAAATATGTGAAAATTTTCATTTTTAAACAAAAAACTCATTTTATTATTAATTTTTTTTAATAGGCATGAGTAAATCTGTAAAGTAACATTTTACATCTTTAAAAAAAATTAAAATTCTCTTACAACCATCATATCACTCACAAACTCCCATAAACTTTCAAACATCTAGTCTAACATACCCAAATCTAAACAACCTCACTTTCTTCTCACTTTCTTCTTACATCCTCACACATCCACTCCCTCAAATCCCCACACATTCCCTCTCCAATTCAAACTGGATGTTTAGGGCCTGTTTGCTTCAAGTGAAGTACTGTTCACGAGGACGGATATAGGACTTGCATTTGCGTTTGCTTCCACAGATGAATGCGGGTGAGGGAGGAGAGAAAGAGAAAGTTAAGCGAAACTGCGATCCTCTCATGAATGCAGAGAAAGATGAGAGTGTGGAGGGAAATGCCACGTCAGATTGATGAAGTTACCCTTGTACCCTTAATTTTCTCCTCCTCCATGCAACGACAAAAGGCTCCATGCAAGGAGAAAAGGCCTGCACCATGCACTGTTAAGGCATAAGAGTCCTCCATGCAAGGACAAAACCATGCCTGCACCATAGACTCCTCCATGCAAGGACAAACCGCGTGCAGCATGCACTGTGCCAGAACACTGCATGCACACTATGCTGGCTCTGGCGTGAGATTCCTGAGCAAAACTCAGGGAATCCTTTGACCATTTCAAAGAGCATTTGAAAGGCATGAATGGAGGGAGAGTGGACAGATGAGAGTAGGTGTGTAATAAAGGCATTCAATTGTATATAAAAGCACTGTCCGCTGTTGTGTAACTTCAAACTTCAGTCATCAAACAAAACAAAGGCAAAGGCAGTGTAAGGGAGCTGTGAATTCGTTCCCTGGACTTCGAAGGGTTCTTCAGAGTGGTGCCAACTTCAGTCTCGTAGTCCTTCTTCGATCTGAGGTTAGCTTTGCCTTCATTTGTATTGCACATAATCGGTTTTGAGGGGAAAACAAGAGGCCACATAATCGATTTTTGGCTTACAGAGAAGGAGATAATCGATTATGCAGTAGGCTTAATCGATTATCTGAGACAAGTTTCCTAGCATAATCGATTATCCATAGTGTGTATTTTGGAGGATAATCGATTATGTTCCTCACATAATCGATTATGCTGGTTTTTGAACTCCTGACATAATCGATTATGGCTGGAATTTTTGTGGGTAATCGATTGTGTTCGTTTTATAGCTTATGTGCTAATCGGTTATGCTGATTTTTTTTATTTTATTTTTTTGTTGTTTTTCTTTTTTTCAGGTAGTGGGTTCTGGTGGTGTGTTCTTCATCAATCCAACTTCACTTGATTTTGTAGTCTTCTTCTTCAGGTTTTTTGTTTTGATAAAATTTTTATTTTAGACATATTTTATATTTAAATTTGTTGTTAACAATATGTATAATATTATGTTTGGATGAGGATGGTTTTGTAACTGAATTTGTTTAGGGTTTATGCTTTTATTATTGATGTTAATAAGTTAGGGTTTAGGGTGTTGTCTTAACTTGTTTAGCTGATTATTATTTTAGGGTGATTATTATTTTAGGGTTGTAAATAGTTATTAATTTATGTACATATAATTGATTATAAGAGAAATATTTAGTTATTTAAAATAAATATTTTGACATAATTTATTAATGTAATCATGAAAAAGATTATAAAAAATATGTAGTAATTAATAAAAGGAGAAAAATTTTAGAGAATAAATTTGAATTTTTAATAATAAATTTGAATAGTTATTATTTTGGAAGATTTAATTTTATATAAAAAATTGAAAATTTATTTACAAATACTATTTATAAAAATTGGAAATTAAATTTTATAATGTTTAGGTTTAAGGTTTAGGTTATTTTTTTAGATTGGACATAAATTATTAACGTTATCATTAATAACATGTTAAAATAATTGTAATTAATAGAAGTAGCAAAAGTTGTTTTTATTTGACATAAAAATTTGGAAATAAAATTATATAATGTTTAGGTTTACGGTTTAGATTAAAAACACATTAAAATAATTGTACTAATTAATAGAAGTAGAAAAAGTTGTTTTTATTTGACATAAATATTTGGAAATTCAATAGTTTGCTTTGTGAACTTTCAATATTGTGTTTGAAAAGACCTACGATTATGTTTATGATATTATGTTAACTTTTTTTTAGTTATTTATTGTAGTAATTGCATTATACATGGCATCATCATCCCACAAACGTAACAGAACCCATAAGGGTAAATCTCCAACAGAAGATGTTGTCGTTCCTCCTCAGCCAGCAACTAAGATTCCACAAGTTCTTGATTATTCAAGATACTTCAGTACCAGGCGTCAATTGTGGCTATTTGAAAAGAAGTTTCACGCAAGAGCAGTATTACCACCAAAAGTGATGCAAACTCCTTTTTTGCTGGTCCAGGATTTGAATTCCAAAATCTTCTGAATTGGCAAGGTTTACAACCTTTCGTTGGAATTGATCTTCAGTATTATGAGGATTTGGTAAGAGTCTTTTATACAACTGCAAAATTGACACCTGCTGATCACCTTGCCATTGAGATTTGTGGAAGAATGATACACATTAAAGAAATGGATTGGATGACCATTGCCCATCTACAGTATGATGGCCTTAAGTTAATCCCTGAGGAACTGAATTTTGATCGAGCACTAGCATTATCGTCCATGATTCGTGAAGATGTTGAAGGTGAAAATCTAAAAAATGTCGGTAGTCAGAAAATGAATGACCGACTGTTGCATTACACATGGGTGCATATCTTGTGCCCTCGAGGAAGCAACTATGCACAACTACTGAATGAAGATGTTTTCATGTTGTGGTTAATCAAAAATAATGTACGCATTAATTGGCCTCATTACATCATGCAACACATCATCAAATGTCGGGATAACAAGATGCCTCTCCCATATGCAAATTTGATAACGAGGATCTTGCAAGTGTATGACTTCGACTTGTCGAATGAACAACCAATAATGCTAGGCTGGAATCATTACTTTGGCAAAAAAAGTATGACAAAATTAAATGTATTCCAGGTCAATGGCATATGGCAACTTGGTAGACCTCACCATGCACATGAAGAACATGATGAAGAGGAAGAATTGCCAGCACAAGATGATGAAGGTGGTCAACCTGAGGAGCCAAACCCCACTCAAACCGATTTGTTACATCAAATTTTGTCCGACATACAAAACATGAATACCCGAATTGACAGGGTTGATCAAAGGATGGACAGAATTGAGGATACTCTGAGTGACATTCGACGTCATCAAGATCATTGACTATGTTATCATTATGTTATTGTCATTGTTATTTTTATTTGTAATTCTTATTGTTATTGTTATTGTTATTTTTGACGTTGACATTGTTATTGTTATTGTTAAGGTTTTATGCTACTTTTCATGCTACTTATTTACATAATCATATTGTTTTTAATGCAACTTTTTTACCATTTTATTATTTCGACAGCATTGGTTAAGTGTCATTCAATGTCTGCGTATCACAACACATCGTCATCTAGTCGCTATTCATAATAATGAAAATTATTATTAAAATTATTTTTATATATATTTGTATATATATAACATAACATAATTTAAAAAATCATATATAATATTAAAATTATGTAAATAAATTAACTTAAATAAAAAATATTTTTTTATTAATTAAATGTTAAATAATATAATTATACTTTAATTTTAAATTATAATTAACTAAAATATGAAATAGGATTAATCATTATTTATTTTTTTTTATATAGAAGAGTAAAATTGTAATCTTACAAACTTTACTATTCAAAATAATTTATAATATTCTTACAACTATCACATCACTCACAAATTTCAATAAATTTTCCTCACACATCCACTCACCCACACCTCAATCCAAACAACCTCAACTTTCTTCACACTTTCTTCACACTTCCACTCCCACTCACCCTCAATTTTCCACTCACCCACACCCTCTAATCCAAACACACCCTTAAGGAAAGTTTATGGGAGTTTGTGAGTGATGTAATGGCTGTGAGAAAAATTTAAATTTTTTTAAAGATGTAAAATGTTATTTTACAAATTTACCCTTGCCTATTAAATAAATTTAATAATGAAATGAATTATTTTTGTTTAAAAATAATCAACTTTCACATATTTGTAGATTTAAAAATTATAATTAGAAAATAAATATGTATTCAATAAATTAAATAAAAACAGAACTTCAAATAATTTATTAAAATATTAAACATGTACTATAAAATTGAAAAAATAAATCAGATCTTATATAAATAAATAAAAAATATTATTTTTTAATATTAAAAACCATGTAGTAATGAAAAATAAGAAATAATACAACAACAAAAAGTATAATATAATTAACAATAGAAAAAAAAATTCATAACAAATAATTATCAAACAAATTATAACTCATAAACATAATAATTATACACAAAAATATATTAATATAAACACAACAATAAATTAAATAAAAACAAAACATCAAGTACTTTTTTTAAATATTAAACATATACGATAAAATTAAAAAATAAATCACATTTTATATAAATAAAAAAATACTATTTTTTAATAATAGAAAACCCTACAGTAATGGAAAATAAAAAAATACTACAAATAATAGAATAAAATAAATGAGGATAAATTCAAAAATAATACATGCTGACTTAACTTTCTCTTTACATCTCTTTATTTTATAGGGAGAGAATATATATTACTAAGAGATATATCCTCTTCTTTTCTTCTCCCATAAAATCCTGAATCCAAATGAAATATATCTTCTTACTCTTTTTTGTCTATGAACAATATATCAAAGAAAAAAATACAAATACAAACAGACCTTTAAAGTTCTCATTCAATTTTGTTTTGAAAACAATACCAAAAGTACCTAAAAATTTGTGCGTACTTTTCTCCAATTTAAAGAACATATTTAGACATATATTTTTTAGTTGTTTTTGTATGTTCTCTGACTAAAGTTAAAATTCCACCTTTAAAATCTTGACATCTAAAATCGATGTTGAATAGCAAGGTGAATTTTCTTAAAACACAAAATTTACCACAGATTCGTCCTACTGTAAAAGACATTATTTAAATTTTTTTTTATTCTCTAATTAAAAATAGAACATCACCTCAATTACTCATGATAAAGGACAGCAGTTAAGTCGGCATTGAGTACCACATTGAAGCTCCAATTTTAGCACCAACATCTTTTAGCATAGTTAAATTGTTGTTAATTGATAGTCTCATTCACTTATACAAAAAAAAGTGTTTATGTTTTGAAGAAATTAAAACCCTTGTAATAAATTCCAGACGAACATAACCGATCGTTTACTTTTGTTATACTCTCTGTACTTAAAACTACTTACATTATATCTTCAATATTTTGACTACAATTAACTCGGCCAGCATTCTAATAAGAATCCATGTTTGAATTAGATCCAATTCTTTCCTATCGTAATTTTAAGATTTACTGTAGAATTAGTTATGGCACTTGTTAAAAATTTCGAAATCAAAGGGGACAGTGATAGAAATACCATTTCCACGCCACTGAATTATATAGTGCACGCTATAGATCAACCAAACAATGTCGAACATAAGTTAAAGCAAAGGAGACCGGTTTGAAGTATGCTAAATCCATACTGAATTTAAGTTTACAAACTTAATATTGAATGAGTTTTATTTTGCAACCTGAGTTTTAAAAAATAACCCTCATCCTTTTTCATTTCAAACTGAATTTTATGGTTAGATTATGGTAAAACCCAATTTTTAATCGGATCCAGTTGAAGACCAAACAAGAGATTTTTCAGTTTTATTTCCGTGAACATACGTTGAGGTTCTCCCAACAGAAAACCAAGCACGCCCCAAAACGTGGGGCGGGGAACAAGTAGAAAGGAATACCAAATTTCAAGTAAACTATAAACTATGATCAACGTTATCCCATAGACTAAAAAAGTAGTCCGTTTTATTCCTTCACTTCAAACATGTTCAACATTTCATTGTCATCAAATGGTCACTTTTGTTCCATCTGCAAAAAAATATATAATATTCTGCCCCATACAAGGTTGCATTAGAAGGTTCGAGATAGTCTGGCAGACTAAATAACCAGACACTTATCGATATATACATCACCTCCTGGCTTCTACAAAATTCTAAAGTAAACCTTAAAGAACCATATTAAAAACTCGATTCTCTATTCCACCTGACGCGGCCTACGCTCTAGTATACAATTATATATATTTATCACCAAGGTTAAGAGCTATTTAAAAATGCTTTAACCTTTCTGAATTCACTTGGATATATGAGCACAGAATCTAAACAGAGCCCTCCTTTAGTATGTGTACAGTCAATTTGAGTCATAGAGAATTTAACTTTTGTTGATGCATTGCCATTCTCGACAACAAAATCGCCTGCATGGTAAAAGGCCCATTTACCTGGTTCGTTCAGAAAACACTGGGATGTAACATACTGGCCATCTGATGTCCATAGCTGGAAACGAACAGGCTTTACATCCCACCCATGAACATGTTCTGTGTTGCAAACTCGTCGGCCAAATCTCTTGGAGGCTCGTCCTAGATGTATTCTGTAGAATACGCTGTATTTCCCTGCAGGAAACGGGAAGTCAACATCCCCATCCACTTCAAACCACCAGATTTGCTGGAGGTACGCAACACTGTTGAATCTGCAAATCAAGGAGATAACACTGTTAAACCAAAACAACATTTAAACTATACTTATTTTGCAAATAAACTTGACATAGAGATTGCAACTTGCATCATCAACCAAAATAGCAATAGCAAAAGAAGCATATGCTTCACAACATCACAAGTCAGAGAACAAATTTCCATACCAAAAGCTACAATACATTCTACAGCCAGAAGACTTCTTACTCTGAGCACGGAAAACATACACACAACCACCAAATTTTCTAGGTGATAAATTATAAAACACTATAAATCATGACTACATTATTGATACAGTAGTCATGAATTTAGACAGTGGTCTCAACTATAACTGCAACCACAGTATCAAGTTCTTAGTTCTCTGCAACCGAAAAGACTCTTAAGATTTACATATGTCTGCAATATCCCACAACATTACAGTTTTTGAGATTGCAGCAACAACAGCAATTAAAATCTGATACAATCCCAGTTAGCTCACTTTAATTTATAGTTCCCACATCCGGAAATGAATCAGTTTATTGAACTCATCCCATGGTTGAAATGATTTCATTATGTCAATGACTACAAAAGTGTAAAGGGAAGGGTGTGTGTGTATATCACATCAAATAACTTTTAGCAAAAACTAATTGTAGCAGAAAATAGTGACACTTTGAATAGTGTGGTTGTATATACATACAAAGTCTCAATAACATGGGGGTAAACACAAATATATCATTCGATTCGACTGTAATTATATAAACTAAAAAGTTAGCAAAGTAAAGGACCACAGTGAAGGATGGAGAATGGAACGTGAATAACAACATATAAATACGGATATTACTCATATCAGAATTATTAGGTGTGGTATAACATTCTGGGAATTAAATTGATTGTAATTTTGGAACCTTATATAGAACTTCCCATTTCCCAGGGTTTTTAAATGTAACACTTAGGGTTATCTGGGGTTTCCTTAAGAATTGCTATTTCACGAGTTCTGATACCCTAGGGTTCGCTTGATTAAGCAGGTGAAACATTGTAAGGTGGAAATTAACCCAGAATGGTAATGATTATGAAGCAAACAAGCAATCCTGGGTGAAAATGAGTTGACATTTTATAGTCCCCCTTTTCCCTTTCCACGATCCTGTAGAACTTAACAAACCCTAACCCAAATTATATTTTCGCTCTCCAATCCCCCTTTTTCTTCTCTATTTTCTCATCACCAGTTTTTCTCACCACTCCTTCAAACAGCACTGCATAATTTGGAAGGCCAGGCTAATTGAAATACAAATCAGTAAATAAAAAAGAAAAAAAGGAAAAGTATTCCAAAGGGTATAACTAGGAGAAGAAAAGTGACCTAGATTCCTCAGTGGGGATATGGTTCCAGTATCTCCTATCATCAATCCCGGTTATGGACAATCCCTTGGCCGAAACGCACAAACACAGCTTACCCGTGCTCCGATCCAGCCATACTTTCTGCACAAAACACAACTCTCTCAACTCCACTTTCTCTCACATCAAACCACAAACCAAGAACAATAATAATAAAATCAAAATGGCTTATAATTATTAATTAATCAATCAATTCATCAATTACCTTGGTGCCGTCATCAAGAGAATTGAGTCTGCAAAGCCTGGCGTAAATCCCCCTCTTCCCCAAATGAGAGGGGAAATCGGCGAAGATGCGGCGCAGGAGGACGGAGTAATTTGACGGCAGCTTGGACTCCCAGACGAAATCCGCGGAGGAAGCGCCGCGGAAGGCGCGATTGAGCGTGGCGAGCTTGCAAATCTCGGGAGGGTTCATGTAGGTCATGATCTCAGCCACGCAGCTCTCGGGCAACTCGCCCAGACCGGACTTCAGCGCCGATTCCGACGGCTGGGACGAGAATCGGAGACCCATCAATCAACGTTGGAGAGAAGGAGAAAGAGAATGAGAATGAGAATGTGAACGGAAGTAGTGGTGGCGAGTGGGTTGGGGTTAGGGTGTTGGTTTATCTATGAAAATGTCTCCGACTTGGTGTTCTAATTGTAATTCCAATTGTAATTCGTAATTTGTTATTTGTAATTTGTAGGTGATTCGGTTCCGTGGGTTTGTTTGTTTGTTTCTGCGAGACAGCGTGATATGACTTGGACTTGACGGGAACCACTTCACAGTTATCCACCACCATCCTCATCATCACCGCAAAAACCCCTAACAATCACCCTAATTCAACCAAAACTTTTAATACTCGGATAAGGTTTTTTCTTTTTTAACCCCTTCAAAACAAATGTAATAAAATTAACTAATATTTCTCACTAATACTACCCTAAATAAATATAATTAAAAAAACACGTATAGTTTTAATCAAATTAATTAATTAATCACAAATTTGTAAATAATAATACATTTTCCGTTTGTTGACTTTTATAAAATTATTTTTAAAATCATGTTTTTTAATAAAATAAATAAATAAATGTATACAATTGAGAAGTTATAATCATTCAAATCTTTAATTAAATGATAAACTGTAATGTAGTCATTTTTTTTACTGTTATAAGTCATTATAGAGAAATACATTATCCGTGAGTTAGAAATCATTGATGAAATATCTTTTAATGCATTATTTTTATGAATAAAAAATGGATATTTTGTTTTGTCAATTTTGCAGTACTTAATTTGAAATTGTCTATCGCGTAAATACTATTTTTTTAATAAATTATCCTTAATTATTACTTATTTTCCTTGAAATTGAAGTTAAAATACTTTAATGTCTTAGATTTTTAGGACCTTCTAGAAAAAAGAAAAAAAAACCGGAAATCTTATCTTATTATGCTTTAAACAATTTGACAACATTTGTCTATCTTTTCCCTTATAATTATTATATATTAGTAATAAGAAAGGTAAAAGAACCAAACCGATAAATTATTTCAAAATATTAAATGCTCATGCTAAAGGATAATATAAAAAATTATCAACTGAATTAATTAATTAATTTAATTCTCATTGATATATTTATTGTATTTAATAACAAACAAATGAGTAATTATTATAGAAATAAAAAAATGAGCGCGTAATACTTATTTTCATAAAAAAAATATTATAAAAGCTATATCAAAGATATTTTTATTGATTGACAATATATTTTTCTTATAATTCATGTTTATCAAACTCGAATAATAAGTAAGAAAAAGGAATTGAAACAGAAAATGCTATAGACATGCAAATAACGTGTTAAGAGAATTAAAAAAAATAGTTAAAAGGAATAGATATAAAATATTATAGGCACGTGTACAAATATAAAATTTGAAGCTATCCCAAGTTTTACACGTGTTAAGAAAGAAAAGAGTTAGCGCTATCAGCATAAAATGTGAGGGTGCAATTTGTTATTTTGATTGTTTATAAATTATAATTTTTAGTTTACAAACTATTGAGGAATTCAATCTCTGCTGATGTTTTCTCTACTTATATATAAAAAAAAATCACTAACAAGTAAATACTTATTTAATAAAAATTGTTTCAAGTATTACACTCAAAATTTCTGGTATTATTATGATATTAAAAATCTTAATTACATATATTGTAAAAAATATAAACAAAATTAAAGATTTAATAGTACTTCTTATAATTCAAAGAAACGTGATCAAATTGATAGTTATTCCATCTCTTTTACATTCAAATGGTTCTATATTTTCTTTTGAAAAAATTGTCTTACAAGTTAGTATTATATTTGTCATGCTTTTATAATTTTAACGATGGGATAATTTTATATAAGAGATTAAATTATTATTTAAAAAATATACTTGATTAAAAAATAAAAATATTGAATCAATGAAACACCTATGTCTCCAAAGATGTATCATAGAAAAATTTTGGACATATTTAGCATCTCAAACATAAAACATGTTTCCTAATACAACATTATAAGTTGAGTTATCAATAAACTCCTAACATTATTTTATGGATGTTATTTCACATGCAAACTTTGTTGATTTTGTAATGTAGACAATGATTCGTATATGTGATATAAAACATGTTTTCTGATACAACACTACAAGTTGAGTGACTAATAAACTCCTAACATTATTTTATGTATGTTATTCCGTATGCAAACTTTGTTGATTTTGTAATTTATGCAATGATTTGCATATGTTATAAGTATTGTAAGCAAGTTCATGTCAATTCTTAGACAAGCTTATTGTGAAACTTTTAAATCATCAAATACTTAAAGGGGTTAGTTGGAAAAATTTTAATATAAGATAGAGCTATACATGAGGCCAAAGACACTTCCATTGAAGGATTTATAGACTTTAACCATATTGGATGTTTGGACACCAAAAAATGTCTTAGGATTCATGTGTTTATTGTCACTACTATTAACCAAAAGAACAAAAGGTAGTGACTTTATCAACAACTGAAGCTAAGTACATTGTCATGACAGAATCGATAAAAGGAAACTTTGTGATTGAAAGTGCAAGATCAAGTTGTTATAATATAATGTGATAACAATAATGGCATACAATTGTCCAATAACCAAGTATAATATAAGTGATTGCTCCAGGATATATGAAGGTGATAAAGGACTCAACAATTCGCTAACATAAGTTCTTTTTGTTTAGATTAAGCATGTGATAGCTTAGTAGCACTTGGAATGATTCTCACTTGGTATATATGTCATAGACCAATATGAAGATTTGTTGAAAATTAGTTCATTAAAATTTGATTGTCTTATTTATATATAACGTAGTTTAATAGTGAATGGGTACTTTGATGAAAGCATTTCATCTGTAAAGTGTGATTGATAAAAAATACTTGATAATAAAGTCTTATTTACTAGTAACGAGTATGTCTTCTAATAAAACATGTCTTGAAGGATTCTGTAATTGAATAATGTCGTATACAATTAGTTGTGTCTAATGTTATATAAAAACATCCAAGTGTGTTGTATTTTGGGTTAAGTGATAAATACAATGTTCCATGTGTTTTGGGGTAGATCTTAGAATCTTGGAGTTTTCTCAATTCTCCTTATGTCCTTTTAAGTTTGGGCAATTTTTTTACACGTGACAGAAAGTTGTGTTTTGTCTTAAATTTGATTATTTTAAGCCTAAACTAAAATTAAGGTTAAGGAGATAAAGAAATATGGTGCAAGCATGATAAATTCTTGAATGTTGAATTAGATAAAATTTAAGATGATTTGTAGTTTGAGTTCATCAATATGCGTATGTCATGATAACAATAACTATTAAAGTGTGTTTGATAGATTTTTTTAATAGTGTTGTGACTATTTTAGTGAGCAAATGTTATGTTAGTTTTATTTGAAGTTGTTGCAATTTTTTAGCTTTTTAAGTTAAGTAAATTATTCTTTTTAAACTTGAGACATTTATAAGAGTTGTAGTTTATCCTCATAATTTTTTTATTAGTTATATTTAAGCATAGTTGAATAAGTGAAACTTGATAAGATTATCTTTAGCCATTGTCATATAGAATAATTTATGCTTTATAGGTTAGTTTTGAATTGTCATACTATATAATACTATATAATTAAGTAAGAAAATATGATATAATGTAACGATT
This sequence comes from Phaseolus lunatus, assembly GCA_013389735.1. NCBI lineage: Eukaryota > Viridiplantae > Streptophyta > Magnoliopsida > Fabales > Fabaceae > Phaseolus > Phaseolus lunatus. The sequence continues at coordinate 38,529,206 of CM023859.1, forward strand.
GTATTTAATATTATTGTTTTAATCCATATAGTCAAAATTTACATACTTTCATATATTAAAATAAGTAAGGTGTTAATATTTTAAAAAAATAATTTAATACAAATCTTTAAAAAAACATTAGTAAATACTTTTTGATGAATATTTATTGTATATATTTATATAAGTATGCCTTATAAAATGGTCATGATTATTTTGAATGAATTGTTGCAAAGAGATTATATAAAATTAATTAGTTCATAATATTATTTTATAAACTTAAATATTTTACATTTTTTTAATAGAAATATATATAATTATATATATATATATATATATATATATATATAAGTTGAAGAATTTATCATTTAATAATTTAGTTAGTATTGTGGGTATTACATTGTTTAATAACTTTTTCAACTTTATATATACCTTTTTTATATAAAAATTGATTTTATGTTTATTTAAAAATATTTTTAAATCATTTTTCATATATTTATCGACAGAAAAGCTAAATTTAATTATAATTTACAATAATATATCTATTATAATAATTGATTATAATTTTTTTCATTTTTGATTCATTTCATATTTCTCTTACATTCCAAAATTCATTATATTTTTTTTACATAAGTTCATTTACTATATTTAATAATTTGCAATTTGTTTTATATTTTCTTTCAAACATACCCTTCATTTCCTCTACTTTTTTACATTCTCATTCTGTCAAATATATCCTTCATTTCTTATAGTTTTATTATATTTTTTCTGTTGAACTCCTCGTGTGCACCTTCAATAATTAAACTCAGTGATGAGTGATAATAATCTGTGTTTAAAAAAAAAAACTAAAAATATAATGCTGTGCATTCTTGGGAGATCTTGTTCTCATTCCTTTTTATGTTATTTTAATTCTCTACTCCACCACCCCATTTTGTCATTTTCAAATTATTATAGTTCGCATAATCTTAAGACGCACCGTCCTCTTCCAAAAGCTCACAACTACATTAGATAATTATATTATATAATTATTACGTTTTGTTATGAATATTTTTTTAGAATTAGATTTAAATGCATGTTTTTCATTCATAATTAAGTTTAAATACATTATACTCACCAGACAATGACTACAGTCCAGAAGACCACAACCTACGTTGGATGGATTTGGTGGCTTACGTGCAGGTGTGGAAAGCGTTTGTCCATTCATAAGGAGTGGCTAATAGTTAAAACTCTTTAAATATATGGTAGGAGTTTGAAGTCACTATTTCCACAAATATTTGCTTTAAAAAAAATTTGTAAGTATAAATTAATGTCTAAGAATAGAGTGATTTTTAAAGTAGATGAAGAAGTATAGATATTTTATTACTAAAGTTACAAAATTTATAAATATAAAAATTAGAATTATTTTGCTAAAACATTTTTTTTAAAAAAATTAAAGGATATTTCATCTTTTTTCTTATATCAAAATCTATTTTATAAATTTTTTATTGTGAATAGAACATTTTTAACTGATTAAAAATTATTTTTGAGTAAGTTTTTTTTTTTTATCTTTTAGTTGGTTTTATGGAAATAGTTGTATGTCTAAAGATAGTGCTTGCATGTGTTGCTTTCAGTTAAAGATGACGATTAATTTAAGAACATGAGGGTATGTTTAGATTGTTGATCAAAGTGTTCTATATACAAGTTTAGTCTTCATGTAAGAGTAGTGAAAATGGAATAACATTGTTATAGACTTTGTTACCCATTTACCACAATCACTAAGAGGTCATGATGTAATTTGAGTGATAGTTGATTGACTGACAAATAATGCAAATTTCTTGCTAGTGAGTTTGAAGATGTCCATGTTGAAACTAGTATAATTGTATAATTCAGAGAGGTAGTGAGACTCCATAATTAGCATTGTGTCAGTTTGAGATCCAAGATTTACATCCAAGTTTTGACAAATTCTACAAGATGATTTGAAGAACATCTAAAAGGACGATATGAAAAATCATAGTGTTCTTCATGTGTATCTATGTATCTTAGCTTAGGAAGTACATTCCTCATCCTAGTGTTGGAATTATATGAGATATAAATTAAATGCATGAAAATTTGCCTTCAATATATGTACGTATGGACTTAATAAGGGTATGTATATAATTTTGTTTTTAAAAGTCTAGCTTAACTTACCATGTTTTTGTGTGTTATGTGTTTATATATAGTTATCAATTGTGATAATTGTATTACACGTGGGAAAATAATGTTATAAGAGGATTGTTTTTGTCAAACTTGTGATTCGAATGTTCTTTGACGATCAAGTCAATGAGAATATTAAAGTTTAGTCTTTTTCTTTGTTCAGTATCAAAAAAAATTTCTCTTTACTTGTGAAGGTTTGTTTTACCTTTATAGTGTCATTCTCACTCCTCTTAGTGGAGTCATCTAATCCTTTTTTTTTTGGAGTTGTAACAGATTCGTCCATAATTTTCTTGAAGTTTATCCCCTTAATCATTTCTTCTTTGACACATTTAAATGAAATAATATTTATCTAAAAAAAAATCATAAAATTCAAGCATATTTATTAAAAGCGGTTATACATTCAATTTTTTCCAAAGTACGACAAGAACAATCTAAAAAGAGATAGTCAAAAGAAATAAAAAAAAATTATATGTATATTTTTTTTTATTTTTTTTTAAGTTATATATATATATATATATATATATATATATATATGATGATGTTGAAATGTTGAGTAGATAATGAAACAGTTAATAAGGATATGATAACAAAAATGTAAGGTTTTGTTTTATTTTTATTTAATGACTTACTAAATTTTGGTTTTGCTGAAATAGCATACGATTCTATTTTTTTATTTGTGTAAAGAAAAACACATTAATGTAGTGATTAGAAATGTAATGTGAAAAGTTGGAACTCTACATTCTTCATCTCAATTTGAAAAAAGTCTATATCAGAAAAAACAATTGGTTTGATTTGGTTGCAGTTGCACAGTGAAACTGATTTGACGTGAATAATAAAAAAGTTGGTAATAAAATATCTAAGACTATAACCTCTCCATGTACGTAACAAAAAAAATCTGAAGGCAATGATGAATGACAAGTCCCTAATCTTAATTCTCCCCACCATACAAGAAGAAAAATTCTCTAATGGGGGAACTTGTGGTGACAAAAAAAAAAGGGGAGGTATAAAAAATGACATATCTTTGTGTAATTTGTCCAGCTCAAAAACGTTGACGCAGACATCAACTATGCATCTTATAATTAATACTTTATGTTTGCTCACTGCTAGGTAGGTCACTTTCGGTGGGTTGTCCTGCATTTTCTATAATATACATTTCTCACCTATTTTTTTAACAAAATTATCACCATTCTATTTATGTTATCAATTCTATATACTTTTCTTCTTCTTCTATTTTTGTTAAAGTAAATATTTTTACTCATACAAAAATAAAAATCAGACTAGCTTCTCTTTTATTTTATGATTTTTCCTTAAATGATAGTTTAGTTGGTTAAGCAAAAATTATACTAAAATAATTATTTTTAAAATATTTTTAATCAAGTAAAAGTTTTGTTGTTTAAGTAAAATTGTTGTCCATTTAATGAGAATTTTAATAAAAAATGTCATAACTACGGTTAATTGGATTACGATTTGTTCTCCTTTTGAGAATGACGGTTTAAAGATTACCAATCTTTACCATGAAAATAATGTTTATCTTCTTAAGCTTGCTTGGAACTTTGCTTATAGCAATAGGCCTTGATTTTTGCTCTTGAAAGCCAGGGTTCTTAAATCAAAATATGAGCTTAGAATGGTTTATAGATCTTCATCTCTTTGCCCTGGAATTAAGCAGTTTTATTCTACTATCCTTGATTATACTTCTTGAACTGTTGGTACAGGTTCTTTTATTAATATTTGGAATGATAAATGGTGTTCAGCTACTTCTTTAGCAAATATTGTAGGTATTTCTGATGGTTTTAGCATTCTGGATACCATCTCTCAGTTTTGGAAAGGTTGTGATTGGAATATTCCATTGTCTTTACAACAGATGCATCATCTTTTTAGTCATATCATGGTTAGTACGGAACATGATATTCCTAATTGGATTCTAGATGAGTCTGGTCGTTTCACTCTTAAATCGGCTAGGACTTTCTTCTTGGAACCAGGAGTTCCTTGTGGTTGGGGTAAACTTATTTGGTCTTCATTTATTCCGCCTTCAAAATCTCTTGTACTTTGGAAAGTTTTTCATGGGCGGCTTCCTACAGATCAACATATTCAGAATAAAGGTTTGCATATTTGTTCTATGTGTACGCTTTGTGAAAAGCATGAGGAATCTATTCCGCATTTATTTTTTGAATGTTCTAATGCTTTGGGTATTTGGAGTTGGGTTCGAGAGATTTTTCCTACTTCTCATCTCTCTAATAAGGATGATCTTCTTTCTTTTATTAATAGTGATGATAGTCCTTTGGTTAAATTGATTAGGCTGCTGTGATAACTTTTTCTATTTGGATGATATGGCATAAGAGGAATTTTGCTCGTTTTCAGGATAAGATTAAGGTTACTCGAGCTATTTCGATTATTAAATATTTAACTTGTCTGGTGGGGAATTCATCAAAAGCTTATATGAATAATGATATGTTGGATTTCAATGTGATCAAGTTTTTTTATATTAATATTCGTACTGGTAAAGTTCTTCATCCTCTTCCTGTGAGATGGAAATTTCCTTCACCAGGTTGGGTTAAAATTAATACTGATGGGGCTGTTAGGGGATACCCTGGTCTTGCTACTTGTAGAGGTATTTTTCGTGGGAGTATGGGGGAGTTTATTGGAGCTTTTTCTGCATTTCTTGGAGTTCAGACTACTCTAGTTGCTAAGTTTGGGGTTATACATGCTATGGAGGAAGCTCAAAAGTTGGGGCTTACTAATGTCTGGTTAGAATGTGATTCTGCTTTGGTTTGTGCTGTGTTTACTGCTAGGAAAAATGTTCCTTGGATGCTTCAGAATCGATTGAATACTTGTCTTAATTACTGTAAGAAAATCAGGTTTAGGGTTACTCATATTTTCCGCGAAGGGAATGCGTGTGCTGATAAGTTGACTAATTTAGGATTTATTCATAAAGAATCTTTTCATTTGTATAATAGGCTTCCATTTAGTCTATTCTTAGAATTTTTTATGAATATGTATAGTCTACATATGTATCGTTTTTGTTAGCATGTAGGTTTTGGTCTAGCCCCCCATATTTTTGTATTTTCTTTCTTTTTTTAACAATACTTTTTTCATGTGATGACAGATGATTGTTGTTGCTTGAGGTGTCAACCTAGCTGAGATGTCAGGTTGCACAGTGATGCCTAACATAAAAGCTTTTATTTTTAAAAAAATGGAAATTTTAATTGTTGAGCAAAAGGAACTTAATTTAAGGTAAGTTTTACACTATAGTTGAAATGTTTTGGAATTAATAAATGATATATATATTCCACGTGACGATAAAAAGATATTTAACAATATATCTAATAAGAGATAATGTGTTATAGATAAAGTTGGGAATTAATGAGTGTAATTGATAAATAAATATATATTATAAATAATTATTTGATTAATTACTTGAATCGTAGTATGAATGTTTGTATATGTCAATATATAAGTATATAGTTATAAAGATTGAAGGAGATATATAAATTTTAATAATAAATTAAGTCAAATAGATAAATGTATTTTGATAATGACGATGAAGAGTTGATAAAGATTTTATATACTTGTGAAAATTAGATATATTTAATTAAATTAATGGAAATTTAGTATGGGAGATTGTTAATGAAGTATGCAATAGAATAAAAGTAATAGTTTATTAATTTTATTATTTTAATTATTATGAAAAAATAAGGTTTATGATTACTCATATTTTTCGTAAAGGAAATGTGTGTACGGATAAGTTGGCTAACTTAGGATTTATTTATAGAAACTTATTTCATTGGTATAATAGACTTTCATTTAGTCTATTCTTAGAGTTCTTTATGTCTGTCTATGTATCGTTTTTGTTAACATATGAGTTTTGGTCTAATCTTCCATATTTTTATTTTGCTTTTTTTTTTAATAATTTTTTTGTCATATGATAACAGATAATTGTTATTACTTAGGGTGTTAGCCTAGCTCTGATGTCAAGTTGCATAGTAATGTCTAACATAAAAGCTTTATAAAAAAATGTTTGATATAACCTATATTATATTACCTTTTATTTTTGTTTGATATCATGACTTTATCTTAATTATATTTTGACAAATATCATAATATATTATGTTGTTTTTTATCTTTTAATTAATATTGTATATTTACATATTTATTATGTTTTATGCATAATGCTATGGAGTTACAAAAGAATATATAATTCGACCTATGTGATTAAACATTATTTATTATTTTCTTTTAAATTTAAAAATGTGATCTGTCACGTGTACGTTAATTGGAATTATAAAATAGATAATAAGTCAGAACCTTTTAAAAATTATTAGATATAGGGGAGATTTTAAAAATTCTTTGATATTCGATCGATAAAGAATCTTCGATCTTGTAAGATTAATTATATTTTTTTATAAATATAATATGTTTGCACATGAATAGAGGGCCATAAGAATTTTTAGAAGACCGGGTTGATATGTTTTAGTAATAATAAGTCAATTTGAAAATTAGTTCTAATACTTAAAAACTCCCAATTTAGTAATTAGTACATTAATAGATAGTAAATGTAGTATTCATTTTTAAACAAATGGACATTTGCCTGTGATGATACAATGAATAAACAAATCAAATTCATTGCATTGTCTCAAAGTAAAACTTATACATACCTTAATCATTAATTTTGAATAAAAATATCTTGTAGAACAAAAAAAATCTGAATAGAATTAACGACTCCGAAAAGCTTGTGGGTCATCAGCATAAGTCTTCGTTCTCCTCACTTTATTTAGAAAGATGAAATGTATTCTATAATTGGAATGAACGGCAACGACAAAAAGACAACAAATTATTGGCAGACACTAGAGTTCACAGACTTGATGTTTGTCCAACCATTGGGACAATATTAGCAGTTTGCTTCAAATCTTATACAAGAGAATAACTATTCATACCATTCTTTTACATCATTTTCATAATTTGGCACAAGATAATCAATAAAAACTCCTTGCCAACACATTCATCGAATTTTATTATCATAATTTTATTTTGTTGAAGACAATTGATGCATTGATTTATTACAGGTGGTGTGAGAAAATACACGAGTGATTTTCTTTTTTTCATATATGAGAGGAGTACAATATCTTTTTGGTTAGATACATTAAAATTTAATGATTTAGCGTTTGAGTGAAAAGTTAAAAGAAAAAAAAAATTACACTTTAAAATTCTTTTAGTATTTTTTTATAATTTTTATGAGAGAGTCATATTTCTCTCTCTTCGGATTCAGAGATAAAAATATTATAATTTTCTTTCCTTTTTAAGTAAAATTACAATATTGTTTATTATTAGTTTTATTCAACTTTTAATCTTTTAATTTAGTTGAAAGTTTTTATCTTCTTACTTTGACACCTAATAATGGTAGGAGAGTGATTATTGATAGTATTTTGTTGCTATTAATGCTTAAAATAGTGTTCTTGGTATGTTTTATGATGGTAAGTAGTTTGATCTTTTATTAGAAAAAAATATTCTTGTTATCCAATATAAAATGGGGTAGTGTGAAACACGGTTCAAATAAATCTAAAAAATTTTGGTATATTATGTGATTTTAGTTAAAACAAATTACTCTTGTTATTAGATATCGAGTATGTTAGTATGAAAGTGCATATTTAAAAAAAATTTGACAAAGGAATGACTTTATATTCAAATGTGTTTATTAGTGAATCACCTATCTTTTTTAGAAATTTACCTAATATACTAGTTCATAGTCTAATATTCTTGTTTTATTAAACATTACTATTCATAATGAAAAGTGCATAATTTTTTTTAAAGCCATGATGATAACAAAATATGAGATTGAGAAGTTTAATAAAAATAATTTATTGTTGTGAAAACTATAAATGATTTTTTTTAGAAAAGACAATTTTAAAAAGACAATTGAAGAAAGACCGTAGACATCACATATCAAAGATGACAAGAAATTAATGAAAATATTATCATAAATTTAGACTTAGCAATGACTAGTAGAATATTGTCCATCATTGCAAAAAAGATTACTACAAAGGTGATTTGACACACTCATTAAATTGTACAAGATTAAGTCACTTCACACAAAAATATTTTTGAAAAGAAAACTCTATATACTTTTTAAACAAGTGAGTCCAAATTGATGACAGACCACATCAACCATATGAATATGTTATTTGTCCAACTTTCAACGATAAATTTCAACATAGTTGAAAACGAACGTGCAAAACTTCAACTTCTGAGTTTACCTGATTCATATGATAAACTCGTCATCAACATAACAAGTAATAGTATTGAGAAACGGCTACACTTTTTTGAGAATGTTGTCAAAATTATTGAAGAAGAATCCAAGCAAAAAGGTAATATGAAAAGTTTTGAAAGTGCAAAGCAAGCAAAGACTTTGATGATCTTAATGAGAGATAGATGAACAAAACATGACTCCAATAGGAATTAAAATCATGGTAGATTAAAGTCTCTAAGTAGGAAACATCTCAAATGTTACCATTGTGGTAAGAATAGGTCATGCAAAGAAAGTTTTTTTTTTTTATCAGCAAAATAATAATTAATTTGTTCATTCTTTAAAAAAAAAATTCATTTAAATTTTAGTAAATATATTACTTTTAAATAACATATGAGAGATAAATATAATTTTATAAACATTGAAGATAAAGGTTTTTTAAAAACTGAAAAGGTCTAGTTATTATTTTATTAAAAACTTACGAGAATAAACATCTATTTTAAAATTATGAAAAAAGTGAATGTCATTTAATATAATGTTAACAAAAACAACTGTAATCTTCTCTTTATTAAACACGTTCTCTTTATTCATTTTTCTTTTCAACGGTACTCACGAGAGAAATCCCAGTAGCAGCGCCAGTAAAAAATAAAGTCAATCCACCTCCGCATCTATCTCCGACATTTCTATAATGTTTACTTTCTAAAATTTTTTAAATAACTCTAAATAAAATATAACTTTATATTTTTAAATAACTTGATACGCACCCTTTAGTTCATACCTCCCTTCCAACTCTAATATTTTTATTCTTCTCTCATGTCATATCCTTTCAGAGAACAAAGTTTTATCATTTAATATATTAAATAAACTTTAGAAGATAAATTCACGTTTATATGAGTGATTAGGTATGAGTGATTAGGTCTCTTGTACTTATAAATTTTTCTCAAACAATATAATACACTATCAATGATTCCACAAAATGGACTATTATCGTAATCTAAAACAAATTGTGAAATATGAAAATCAAAGATTTCTTCTACGGTGTAAATTATATATATATTTTTAAATTTGTACTTCCTTTTTCACTTCCTAGTTTTTTTTCTAATTTTGTGACTTCTTATTATACAATAAAAATATAACCATTATCACTAAAAATACCATAAAACATACTAACATCAATGTTCATCACAATTAATATTCATCACAAGCAACTATCACCAATTTAAAATGAAAAAGTCACTGTATTGAAATTATAAAAAAAAGTATGAAGTGCACTACTTAAAAAGCTGAGAAAAATGACAATAGTTTTGATGATAATGAACTAAGGATAGCGAAAATTGTGGTTCCCTAATATTAGTTACAAATGTATCAACAACAATAATAAGAGTAACAATAATTTATCAGAAAACCATTTCAATTCGATGCATTCAAACTAATTTTTTAGAAAATGTACTTAAAAGTCCCTAAACTAAAAAACTTGTAGTTAGCTCCTCAAACAGACCTAAACAATTGGATAGTTAGTTCGTTAGTTCACAAAAACCAATATATATGCCCATGAAGCTTTATTGTACCCAATCCAACATGAAAAAATTGGATCAACTCAAGAATGTAAATTCAATCTATGCAAAGTAAAATTTTAAAACAAACCAGTTCCTCACTTCTCAATTTCTGTCCCAATTTTAACATTTTAAACGCGTCAATTCATTCTCAGTATCAAGGGAAGACCAGAACGATGGTGAAAAACACAAAAAATCCTTGCTTGTAGCCTGTTTCAGGGCAAAATGTTCAGAGTCATTTTGTCTTGTGGTGGTGTTCTTTCAGACTGAAAAAAAAAAAACATAGCAAACGGAATTGCATAGAGAGCAGAGGGACACAAATAACTGAATTCATTTCATTTCAATCTGAATGACTTGTGGAACTAAAGAATTTCAACTTACATAGTAATAATAAAGAATAAAACAATGATCTGAAATGACTAAAAAAACAAATAACAGAAGGCAGTATTGCTCTGTATGTATTGATACAACTTGCACCAACTAAATTTTGGGCTAGCAAATATTATCTGCAACAAAGAATGAAAGAATAATAACAATGATAATAATGATGATGATGATGACAATAATTTCCCTACCTACAAAGAATACTTCCTTTACGTGTGTCTGTATAGCTTGAGTGTGAAGAAATGAATGAAGAAATGATCAAGTTGGGTGAGAAAAAGAGGAGGAGGTACCAGCAACATCAACAGGAACCCAAGCTGAGACAGTATACAAAGGTTGATCAAGCCAACTAAGAGTAACCGCTGTTGCTCCTTCCTTCTCCACCTTCTTCACACTGTAATTCTCACAACAATACATCTTCAACAGCAACTGGCTCTGACTTATTTCCCTTTCAGAAACTCCCAAACATCGCAACCCTCCTTCCTCCACCAGCATCCTCCTCCACTTCCCAAAACCCTCGTGCCTCTCCAACCTCTCCCTCCCTTCACATGCCACCATGTTCCTTATCTCCCTACCGTACATCTCCTCTATCTTCACCCTCACTGCACTCTCTTCAGCCACCCCACTTTCCTCGATACAATCAAACAATGCTGAGTAGTACTTCAATGAGTTGCACACCCTTGCTTCCAACCTTGCCTCGTTGTGTTCTGCTTCTTGTTCAGCCACCACAATCACGCTCGGATTGGTGCTTCGTATAAGCCCCAAGAAGTCCCTCAACGCTCCTCCGCTTCCGTCGTAAAGCGTCTTGTGCAGCTGCAAAACGCAGTTCACTGCCACCGTTTCCTGCTCCTTCACGTGGAGCATCCACAGTCTCACGTCTTCGAGTCTGTCCACAACGGGGTGGAACTCGAAGGGGAGGTTCAGTGCTTCGGCGAAACCCGCGAGTCTGTCTCCGGTTTCGTTTAGGTCTTGCTTTGACTCTCCTATCCCCGTGATTCTCACGTGACTCGGAGGGTTTGTTCTCGATGCTAGGCTCTGGAACAAGCTTGGCCATTGGAGACCTTGCTTGATGTCAAAGTCTATTATGTGAACCCTGTCTTTTCCTTCAAACGCCCTCAACAGCATCTCGTTTGATGTGAAATGGATAAACTTGGGAATTGGGGTCACCTGGTTGAGAAGCCTCAATGCAGTTCCGGTTTCATCATCCTCCACCATGTCTCGGGAATTGGTGGTGATGTGAAAAACGTGGGGCCAAAGCCTGGTGACTCTGATGGCCAAGGCTTCTGTGAAATAAGCGCAAATGCGGCTTATGGGGGTTCCCCTTGGAGATGCAAGATCACCCAGTTTTGCGATGAACTGGTTAATAGCAGCAACGTTTCTTGATCCAATAGCATCCACGCAGCCAGTGAGCAAGCTAACGAGTTCCAACCCGTGATGATCATCTTCTTCCCCTGTCTCCACCTCGTGGTGATGGTAAGGATTTCCTGAACCGTTTCCCACTTCATGCTCTGACGCGTTCTCGTTCAGCCTCAGGCTTTGGCTCTCTGAAGAAGCGTTGGAGACAGACCCTTCTGCTGCATGGTCGTTGTGATGTTGGCGAGGACGGTGGCTACCCTCGCCGAAGTTGGTGATCTTTGTTACACATGATTCCAGCCAAGGGTTTAAGGGAAAAGGTGCAGAATGAGACACCACTTCAGAAGGAACAAAACAAACCCTCTCTTCCTCTGTGGAGAAAGGAAGTGAAGTGTTGTTAAGCCCTCCTAGAGTGTTACCCTCAATGCCAGGCTGAAACCAGAAATTATCACCAGAATTGTCACACTCAGTGATACCTTTTTTCCTCTTGGCTATGTTGGTGAAGGACTCATCGTGCTCCGCGAGCCTTTTCAAACTCTTGTCCTTGATGGACTCTTCCACCAATGGTGTTGCTGCTGTGATGGCCAAGGGTGGGAGTCGAATGTTGTGCTTGAGAGAACATGTGCTGGTCTTGGCTTCTATAGGTTTCTCCACTGAAAGCCCCACTGGCCTGAGGAGGGGCTGCGAGCGTGAAGAGCTGTCTTTGCGCGTGAAGGTAGAACATGGCAAATCCAATCGCTGCGTGCTCATGGAAGGTCGCGGGAAATGGCAGGCTTGAAACTGTGCTGGTGCTTCGCTCCTCAATCTGTGGCTCGGTGACAACAATGTCGAACTAGAACACCCAGCCAACATCGTCTATGCTTTTCGTAACGCCTGTTGTTTCACTAACCCCAATGCTGCTGCTTCTCTTTCCCTTCCCTTTCTCTTTATCTAGTAATAACTTTGATCAACTATGAAAAAATATGTATGTATTTCTTTCCTCTAAAATCTTAATTCGCATGCGTATGTGAACAAGAGAGAAAATGCAGTGCGACAATCTATGTGAGTGTGTGGAAATTTTCTAAAGAATTCTTTTACGTCAAAAACAAAGGAATCCGATGAATTTAAGAAACTGTTGTGGTTGGTATTATCTTTACAAATTCAAAGTGTTCCTATATGAATTGAATCTGTGAAAATGGCAAGTAATTGTAATGAGAAAAGAATGAGAAGTTATTGGTATATGCAGGAAAGAATGAAAGAATTGAAGAGTGTAAGGAAAAGTCCTAGCTAGCACATGAATGCGATCATCGGATTCCAGAAGCGTTCAAACAAGGGACATTAGGAAAAGTGAAGTGGTTTGAAGTTTAGAAAGAAGGGATGAGAAACAGAAACATACACCTTGGAATTCGCTGCAGAAGAAGTCCTGAGAAATAGTGAAAGGCATATTAGCAGTGGAAACGTTGAACAAGTCCATCATTGCAGCAGCGGGTGAAGCAAAAGCCAGAAACCCAACCTCTGAATGCACTTTAAACATGCATTTACTTGAATCAAGAAGAACAAGAGGAGACTACTACAAACCCCCCCACCCCCCTCGCACTTACCCAAAAGATAACACAAACCTTTACCAGTGCTTTATATATATATCACAAACTACGTACGATCTCCCTCCACCACCATCTTCTGCTATACACTTCTTCTTCTACTTCTACTTCTTATTCTTCTTCTTCACCACTCCATCATAGTAGGTAGTTGTAGTTCCCCTTTTCTCTTCTCTTCTGGGCCTACGACTGCTTTCATCTACCAGCATGGGAGCAAAAGAAAGGAATATGATGATGACAACATGCGTGGGAAAGGGAGGGAAACACTTTGCTCCTGCGCCGTCGGATGCAGATCCAACGGTGCAGAGCTGGGGAGTTATATTACCGTTGAAGCATCTTGGTGAATATGACCGTTGGGAAGGGGGAGTTGGTGTACGGATAATTCATGCCACTCAGACTTTTCACGTGCCACGTTGCATGTATTGTCCCCTGATATCCGTTCACTTGACCGTTACTTTTACACCTTATAATTACACCACTTTTAATTCCTTTTTTTTAAAATACTTTTTTATTTTATTTTCTAATTAAATAATCTGGTTTTGTATTTTTTTGGATGAAGCATCAGAGTTCTCCATTTAATAAACACAACTTTTCATTTTTTTTAAGTACAGTTTGCAGAGCATATTTTATTTTTCATGATGGTGTCTACTGAGACACGTGGCACACGAGTGGAGAAGGTCCCAGAATTGGATTCTCCAACTCTTGTTGACCATTCATCATGACTTGACTGCTCTAGTTATTTTGGTGTTTAGAAAGTGAGAAGAATAATTACCTAAATCCCATCCTAATCATCTTAACATTAATTCCAGTTTTCTGTTTAATGTATTTTTCATTTAATCTTTCTTACTTTTTCAATGTTATACATGCTTCTTTTATCTGAAAAAACGTTATACTTCACCAAAATCTAATCTTAGTATAAAAATTGTCAAAAATTATTTTAAAATAAGGACATAACTCATATTTTATCACCATAAGAAAGTTACCTTCATATAAATATTAATTTAATGTTAAATATCTTTATTATAGTATTTAAATGTTTATATTTCTAAAATGTTTTGAGATTTGAATAAAACTAAACTAATATATAAAATATATTAATATTTTATAATTTATTATTTAATTTCTATTTGTGATTATTAATTTAGACAATTTTGTATGATAAATAAATTTTATTAATTAATAATAAAGTATGAAAACATGTCCATGTGGATAACTAAATAAATTTTTTCACATTAAAGTTATCTCATGCTAACACAACTTATTTATGGGGATAATTTTTTTTAAATCTGTCAATTTCAGATTTTTTTTTTTTTAAATGCACCAGTTCTCTTAAAAAACCGAAAAGTATGGTTGTTAGTGATCCTGAGAATAGGGCTGGATTGACCGATCCAATTAAGAGAATTTTTTACTCCACCTCCACAGTTTCTTCCTGCACCTCCATAAATATTTTAATTCTAAAACTATCCTTTGATAAAAGGTGTAGGTTTTTTTTATTTTTGAATTGTACAATCCATAAACCTATCAAAATTTAGAGTTTGAAATTTTAAAATTCGAAAGATGGGGAAGAGAAGTACCAATGAAAAAAAGAACAAAACTGTTATTTCACACATTTTATGATGGTGCAGGAAGGAAACATGGAGGTGCAGGAAGAAATCGCCTCCAAGCAGAAACTATACTCCTATTGTGTCCGCTTTGATTCAGGCACTAAATCAGTTATGAACAAAATTATATCAAACCATAAGAATCGATAGCAAATCAGTAAAACCAGTTAAAAATCAGTTCAGACAAAAATTAATAAATAAAGATATTAAAAAAATTTTCTTAAAAAATAAAAAATCAACTTAAAATGTTAATTATTCTTTATTCTACATATAAATTTGTTATTATTATTGAAATTTCAACTTAAGTGTGATAAAAAAAATTATTTAAACTTTTATATATATATTTTGAATGTTAAGACCGAATAGATTTATGTTTTATGTTAGTTTTATATATTTTAAAATACTAAAATAATTTCATCGATACCAGTTCATTGACCGGTAGGATTTCAAAATATATATTTCTATAGAGAGAGAGTAAAAAAAGAAACGAATCTATATTTTGATACATATAAAATGAGATTAACCAAACCAAACCAAGCTAACTAATTATTTGTTAGTTTAGTTTATGCTTAACTAAAGAAAGTTATGAACAGAATAAGTTTGTGCATCTAAAATAAAATTATGAGCAAGATACTACCCCTTTTTATTCGATTGAAATGCATGGTTAAAAGAAATTATTTGAATGAATAAGCACGAATCTCATCCATTTATGTGTTAATGAGAAAAACTTCAAATGTTATTAACAAAACCAAGCTACCTAATTCTTGATTGAATTAGTTTGGTCTAGATTTAGCCGGAAAAAAAAAATGAATCTGTCTGTAAGAGCAGACCTTTAAAGAAGAACCTATAATTAAAAGTCTATGGAGTATTAAATGCTCCTATAATAATTTCTTTTATTTCTTAACAAGTAAGCTTAACTTTTTTTCTGCTAAACACAGATTAGTAAAGCAGAAGCGAACATTTGCAATTTAATTAATCGTGAATTATTTCAATCTTACCGCAAAATATACAAAAGAATGGGCATAAGGATTTGGTAAGCACAAGTAAAAGTGTCAGTACTGTATTTCATGTAAATCTGTAAATTTATAAATTGCATCACCCAAACAGTGCAAACCCAGATTAAACTAAAATGCGACATCCGTCTGTGTATTGTGGTTCATGTTTTAATTTCAATTTTAATAAACTAAAAACTGAAATAGCTTGTTTTGTAGCAAATTGCAACAAGACATCAGATTAACTCCAAAAACAAAGCTTCTTGCTTGTTGGTTAGGCCAAGTTCAGCCAAGCTCGCAGCACTTTCTCCATCACTAAAGGCACGCCTAGGATATGGTCTCACCTGTCCCAACAATAACATCAAACACCGTCACATTAAGATTTATAGTACAAATTAACCATTTCCCTAAAAAATTAGTATCAACAATAACACTGAAAGGCAGTGGTATTCTCACCAGTCTGTAACTGCCTGGTTTCACCATCCTACCGATATCTATGAAGTCGAACAGAGACTGAAAATTTCCGGAAGCAAGTTTAGTATACGTATGCACAAAAAGGAAGGGGGAAACACCATACTTTCTAACAAACCATCACCTGTAGTCTATTAGATCTTAGGAATCGGCGTCCACGACGGTTGCCATCTGGCATTTTTACCAGCAAGTTAACAGCGTTATCATCATCTGATGATGGTTCTGGTGGCAGTGAAACTTCTTTGGCGGCTAACTGTGTTTCCAATTCCTGACACAATTTATGCAAAATGCAAGAGTAAGCACCCGAAAGTTTGCTTTCTTTCCCTAATAAGACAATCAATTTATAGCTAGGATCTGCCCAAGGCCAGATATTCAGGATACAGAACGATAAAAGCATAATATGAAATACATTTTTTTTTTCTGGGACCAAGTGTAGACTGGTTCTTAACTGACGATATTTATACCGGAATTTTTATTTTCGAATACTGGTTAAAGAGTTTGTTAAAGAGTCTCTAAGCTCTGTTAAAATTCACCCCTTATAATCAATGGAGATGATCCGTTCTTCAGACAACACAATATTGGAAAATATGCCTCATAAACGATAGGTGTCAATGACTTAATAAAGGAAATCAATGGTAACACTAGCAAATTAGCTATAAAAGTAATTTCTAGTGAGTGTGAAGACTAAAAATAGACTCCAATCAACAACAGGGTTGGAGGGATTCAAGCAAGGGGCAAGAAAAAAAAGTTCAATCAGTTATAATTGCATTACCTGCTCTTCCTGTAATTTCCTGCGGGATTCTTCTGCTATCCGTCTTTCCTCTTCACGAGCAGCCTCGGCTTCCTTCAATTCTTTTTCTCTGTCTGCTTGTAATGATGCGAGATATTCATCATCCTGCATAAATAAACAGACAGCAATAGCAACAATTAGACCATTAACAACCAACAACTCCAAACTATTTGAGAAAAAAGACACACCTGCTGTTCCCTTATCAAACGCTGTGCTGCCAGTGATGGTGAAGGTGGGCGATATGGGGCACGAGGATTAGACCCCCTACCTTGCATAAACTCATGTGGTGCATAAGCATACTGATATCCAGTCCCTTCCGGGATTCCACCAAACATTGCAGCTTCAAGCATTACTGCTTCATCATGTTCCTCTGAAGATATACCACCCCACTGCAATCTCATTTTAGTCAAAGATTGAAAATTGGGAGGCAGGGACAACTTGAAATGGCATGGCAAGTAATGACATAATAATTCTTTTTGAAAAGGAAAAAGTGAAAGCCTATACCTCCTCGGAGGGAAAGGAATTTCTATTAGGAGGATTACTGGTCTCCTGTGGTGCTGTGCTTGGTAGTGTGCTAGCCTCGGCAAATTCAACATCTTTGACTGATCCTGTGGATCCTGAAGACATATGTCTAGACCTGTTCCTAACGAGTGGCTGCTCCTCTACATCTTCAGTTTCATCATGAAAGGACAAGCTTCCTGTCTGCAACCTAGAATTACCATAATTGCCCATTTCAAATTTCACATTCTAAGAGAATATACCTTGAAGGAAACTGCTTAGTTCAGTGCAGTCAATGCAGCAGTGTGCAACAGCTACAGGTGCAAGGCAGGCAAAACGGAAGAGATAATGTACCTTCCATTAGAGGCCACTTCCCCTAGTCCAGCCTCTGATGACTTAGATGGCCCTGCTGGTGCAGATTCAGAATCTCCTCCCTGTACACGCCATGCTTTTTCTTGCTCAGCTGTCTGAACTCATTTCATGTTAGAAGCAATCCAGGTTAGAAATTTCCAATATTAAATAAAGTCAAAGCTCTATTATCTCCTGGTGAATTTCCTCAGGGTGATAATGTAGAAAATTCAAAATTAGAGGGGTACCTTCAGGGACAATGAAACTGCATGGGCAAGCTCAGGATCCTCCAAATAAGATTGCCTTGACTGTGATCCTGATTCACTTGAGTCCTGCACAAAGAGGAAAATAAATACCAACACAGACATCATGTTTAGCAAAGCATAAGAAAAATCCATCAAGAAATACACATACAGTTTGTCTGCCAAGTTTGTGATTTCTGTAATTTTCCTCAGCCTCCCGTTTAGAAGCCTCAATGGCTGCCCGAAGCATTTCTTCTTCTATCTCATTGCCATAATCTGGTAAATTGTCAGATTCAGGGGCACTAGGTCTAGCACTGCTATTGAGTGAAGTATCAGCCAATATCTTATCGTTTTGCTCATCTCGATGTGCAATCTGGGCAGGTGGAGCATTGTCATCATCTTCATCATTGATTATGACAGTCCCATGGATATCTGGACCATGGGTATCAACAGTTCCAGTGACATCTTCAATAGATGGAACACGACCAGGTTGAGTAGTGGATTGGTTACCATCCTTAACCTCTATAGGAATCTCCCTTACCTCTCTAGGATGTGTAACAAATGGTGCCTGAACTGCCGGATCAAGAGGAGTGCCAAACATACCTCTCCCAATAGTGGAATCAAGAAGAGAAAATGGATTTAGATTTGGTGCTAAAGCTGGAAGTGATGGAATTCTGTGAATATCTGCATCGTGTTGATCATCTATATCCATGAAATCCTCTTGAGGAAATGCTGTAGAGCTGTTGTGAGAGCTGACCATGAAGAAACAAAATAAAATATCAAAACTCCCAAAAATAAAGAATTAAAATGCAAACATTAAACAGTAATACCAGTACAATGGGTTATATTTCTCAATGATCACTTGCTTACTAATGGAAAAGAGAGTATACCCAGTCGTTAGGTTTCTGTCTCCTTCACTAAAATGTGCATTGACTGCTTGATTCAGATTACCACCATGTTCCTGACATAAAATAATGTTTACAATCAGATCATCTGTGTAGAGCAATTAAAAGCAAAAATTCACATAAGAGTAATTGATCACTTATAAAAAAATCTTGCAATAAGAATTCAATCTCATACATCTGATAAAAAAAAACCATCTGAGGTCAGACAAATGACTAAAATAGATCAGCTCAGTGCTTGGTCATGATATATTCGCAAACTTTCAAAGCATAATATAGTTAGCTGGCCCTCACTGATCGTATACAAGAACTAGCATTTACTACAAAGCAAATTTCTAACATTATCATTAGTGATGAAACATATTCCCTTAAAGACTTACGTTTATCTGCACACTGAACTCTGCGCTTAACTTCATATAATGTTAAAAAATAAAAGAAAATCATAAAAAAACATATTTTCCTATATGCCTAGAATAATGTTTGCACTCTATCCGCGAGGATTTATGTGTTCATTCACTTAAACTGCACCTCCATTAAAACCGATATCCATAAACAGAATATAAGGAGGACTCCAAACAGTATCAGACAATCCATCTATATATTTGAGAATAGAGAGAGACGAAATAAAACTGCAAAATTTCACCAAAAGAAAAAACATGGGTATGCAAATCGAGTCCCATTTACATAATTTGAAAGCAAAAAGTAACAAACATTGATAAATAAATAAAAAATAACAGGAGTGATCAAGCAATGCACAAAAACCCTAACTTAGATGAATTAAAGAGCTATTACAAATTACGTAAAATTTGGTCCTTTTGGATCCCAATCAAAACCTATCAAGCAGTTTCAGAATTAGAAGAAAAAAAGGGGGGAAATACCTCGAGTTTTTGCAGCGCTACTGCCTCAGGCAAGCCAGTGATGCTGACGAAAGTCTCAACCGCCTCTTGATTAGGCCTCGCCATTGCAATCGAAATTGTTTGGAACAGAGGGCAATCCAAAATTTAGAGCTTTTATTCCTTGTCTTGTTTTTAAAAAAAAAAAGAAAAAAGAAAGAGAAAGTGAGAAAGGGTGGGTGGGCCTCTAGAGTGATAGTATCCTCTGGAGTGCGTAATAGGGTGAAAGTGTTTGGAATTGCTTCGTGGTTTCGCTATTTCTATCTCTTTGCTACTCTTCTTGTTGGACAAGTATGCTCTCAAAATGCCTCCACGCATCCAACTTCCTTTGTAACTAAGTTTCAGTCAAATAAAATAAATAGGGTTACCAGATTTTCATATTTCACTTTAACTAACTATTATCAATTATCAATAATATTTCTTCACTATTTGATAACATACAAATATTTATTTTAATCATGGAATTAAATTCTATTAATAATATCATACAAAATATGTAACAGGAAATAACATATAACAAAATATATTCTCTTTTTTCTATTTTAATTAACAGTAAAGGGGAATAAAAATATTCATAAATAAATCATTATAAAGGAACAACTATGATAATTAACTCATTTTCTGAAAACACCATTAATTATTTAACGTTCTCACGACACGTTAAATAATTTTTTTTTCATATCTCATCTCTCTCTTTTTTTTTTCTTTTTTTTTCTTTTTTATAAACTTTCGTGGTAGTCATCATTATGCAACCTGACATCTCAGCTAGGCTGACACCTCAAGTAACAACAATCATCTGTCATTACATGAAAAAAGTATTATTAAAAAAATGAAAAAAGAAAGAAAATACAAAAATATGGGGGACTAGACCAAAACACATATGTTAACAAAAACGAGACATAGACAGACCATACCTATTGATAAAGAATTATAATACCAGACTAGATGGAAGTCTATTATACCAATGAAATGATTCTCTATGAATAAATCATAAATTAACCAACTTATCAGCACACGCATTCCCTTCACGAAAGATATGAGTAATCCTAAACCTGATTTTCCCACAGTAATTAAGACAAGTATTCCATCGATTACGAATCAACAACGGAACATTAGTCCTATCAGAAAATGCAGCACAAACCAAAGAAGAATCACATTCCAGCCAGACATTAGTAAGCCCCATCTTTTGAACTTCCTCCATAGCATGTATAACACCATAAAACTTAGCAACAATAGCAGTTTGAACATCAAGAAACGCAGAAAAAATGTAACATCCCGCCAAATTCTTTTCATAATTATAAAACGAATTAAAGGTAAAACAATAATATTGAAATGAACATGATTATATATATATGTAATGAAGTTTCTCCTCACATGGAGTTTAATACATAATCGGTCAGTCTTCCAAAAACGTAAACAAAATACAGTAAAATAGAAAGACAGGCGATCTCCTAACAGCAAAAGGCGATCTCCTATCAGAAAACGGCGATCTCCTATCAGAAAACAGAAAAAGGGTGATCGCCTAACAGAAATAGAAACAGGCGATCTCCTTCCGGCGACCACTCACTGAGGAGCTCTACTTCCTGCAACATCATCTGCTCCCGTGTAAATTATACACGATCATCACAGGTTTAAGAAAAAGTCAAACACCACACCAAAAACACAGGGTAAGCTAGATATTTGAAAGAGAGTTTAGATATGAAACTTTAAAATCAAGATAAAACAAATTAAAGACACCCACGTAAAAACTATCAATTTTCTCATTCCCTTCACATGACCATCAAGTAATCACATATTTCACAATTTCCTCAAGAGTCGTTCTATTCACATAATTCATCAAGTGTCTATCAATTTCAATGTTTCTCATTTCTCACGTCAGACTTCCACTGACTCATCACACAAGACACTTGACACTACTTCCGGAAGACTCGTGTGTTGAACTTAGCATCCAAAGACCTGCACCTGTCATACTTCATTGTTGTAATGTTTCCACAGCCATGCGCATCAACACAATCTCGATCTCAATTTCATCACTCTCACAGTATGACAGGGTTAATCCATATAACAGGTCAAGTCAGTTATCTTTCAAACGACTTACCCATACATATGGACCTCCTTCGACTCTCACCAACTAAATGACTTCATCTATGTGACTCCATCATATCAGCAGAGTCAGGATCGTCTCATTCACAGGATACTCACTGATCAATACACCTCATAACCAATCTCAACACGGTATTTCCTTTCCTGAAAATACTATGTCTTGATCCCACATTTACAACATTCAACACATCATATAACACTTAAATGAATGATTTCAAATCACAACAACAATCATTCCATGGTTCAGATTTTCGAACATCACATTTAAATCTCAAACAGTTTCAAATAACACACAAAAACAGGGGAGTTCGAAAAACAACGCCAAAACCGGCGATCTCGTCAAAAAACAAGGGATTATACAATAACAGTTGAAAACCGGCGACCACGTCGCCCCATCATCTCAATCATCTACTATAAGGTTTTTCGTTGGAAAATAAGGCTAGCTTCCCTTACCTGGACTTGCGCAAAACACCAAGAGCTCCAAAAAAACCCATCGAAGCTTAAAGACGCCTTAGCTTTGTTTTAGCGTCTGGTTTGTAGAACTTGCAGAGAACCTCCCAGGTGCTCTAAGGGCAGTCGTCGCTCGTCGTACTGGTGCTTGGGGATGCCTGAATCGCAGCGCGAAGGAGAGAAAAGAGAAGGATGAAGGTAAACTCACTCTTTCACTCTTGAACCACTGCAACGTTCTTTTCCTCTTAGAAGTGGGTTTTTGAATCTTAAACCAACTTGTCCACAAAAGCCGCTGCCACCACCCACTCTGCAGGGAAGTTTGCGTGTACGCTTCCCTGAACAGTACGACTACGCGTGCCTCTGCGCAGGCCAACACTCTGATGTCACTATTCTGAACCACCCTTTTTGTCTACGTGTCGCGCGTGCAGTACGTCTCATGCTGAGAGCCTGGGTCCCACCTTATCTGTGTGAAACTCGACATCGCGCGATAACCTTCCACCGATGACCGCTCGCGCGATGACTATCCACCGATGTCTCATCCTGGCGGACGACCGATGTCTCTCCCTGGGAGACGACCGATGTCTCGCCCTGGCGATGACCGCATGTCTCGCGCCCTGGCGATGCCCGCAAGTCTCGCGCCCTGGCGATGCCCGCATGCCTCGCGCCCGGCGATGCCCGACGACATATCGCCACGCCTTGCTGAAGGTTCTTCATCCCACTATGTTACGTCCAAGGTATCATCTCCACATGACTTGGTGACGTCGGTAGCTTCACATTTCCAATAGTAGATCAGCACTACTCCTCGCGCGCCCATGCATGCAACACTAAGGACGATTTCTTATGCTCAAGCATAGAGCTTCGCATGCACAGCGTATCTAAGGCTTAACCCACACCTTGATACGTGTGGTTTTTTGAACCCACTCTGGTTGATCCCGTATCCTGACCACATACTGAGTGCACTTTCGGCGATCATGTGCACCATAGGCGACTGGCGATCACGTGTAATCTAGGCGATAGACGATCATGTACTAACCAGGCGATCTCATAGTCTTCTAAACTACACTTTCCTTCCTTTTTATTTTAAATAAAAACATACTTAGAATTCATTTAAAATATATCCCTTTTTATTCCAATTTAATTTTACAGGTCCTTACAAAAAACACCAATAAATTTCCCGATACTCTCTCGGAAAATACCTCCACAAGTAGCAAAACCAGGATACCCCCTAGCAGCCCCATCAGTATTAATTTTAACTCAACCTGATCAAGGAAACTCCTATCTAACAAGAAGAAGACGAAGAACTTTACCACTATGAGTATTAATACCAAAAAATTTAATCACGTTGAAATC
This sequence comes from Phaseolus lunatus, assembly GCA_013389735.1. Lineage (NCBI taxonomy): Eukaryota > Viridiplantae > Streptophyta > Magnoliopsida > Fabales > Fabaceae > Phaseolus > Phaseolus lunatus. The sequence goes on from CM023859.1 coordinate 38,553,096, forward strand.
CAACATATCATTCTTCATTAAAGCTTTAGAAGAGTTTCCAACTAGACAAGTTAAATCTTCAATTACCGAAATACCCGTAGAAACCTCAATCTTTTCCTGAAATCTAGCAAAATTCCTCATACGCCATATTATCTAAATAGAAAAAGTTATCACAACAAGCTTAATCAATTTCACCAAAGGACTCATATGTCATCTCTCTTAAAAATTATAATCTTTATCTCTTTTTATTATTTGGTTTACAGTTATTACATGTCATGCAATATATTGTATTTTTATTAGTTGTTATATAGTAGAGATTTAAATAAAATTTCATAAATATCTCATCAATGTATTTTATATTTTTATAAAATTAGTAAATTTAAAATTTGGTTTTATTAATATGAATAGCTAAATTGTATGATTTTTACTTAAAAATTTAGAGAATTTGGATCTTATATAATACTAGTATGTGTCAATAATATAAATAAAAGATAAATTGTAGGTAAATTAATATTTAAAATTAAATAAAATATTATTATCTACATATTTATATTAAGAGTATAGATTTATAATTTTTTATTTTAATAAATATAAATATATTATATCTATATATAAATATATAAAAATAATTCCTTTTTATAAATAAATTTTAAGAATGATAAGTTTAGTTTGATTTTGAAATTTGTTTTTTCAAAACATAATTATATAAATAAATATATAAAAATTATTTAACTTTTCTGTTTCTCTTACCGAAAATCTCTGGCTCATCAAATAACTTTCTGTTTTTTCTTCTTTCACTTTTATTATGTATTTTTGTTACTTTTTATTTATTTCACATTATAATTCAATTTTTATTTTTCTTATGAAAATTAAATAAATCATAATGTTTATCAATTTTTTTTTAATTTTGATAAAATATGTAAATAAAAAAGTAATAAATAAAATTTGTAAATTTTTAAAATTAAAAGAATTATAAATGATATGTTTTATATAATTTGATTATTGTTATAATTTAATTAATGAAAACATTCGTTATATATTTTTTTTTTTTTAATAATATGCAGACAAATATATAAGGGATTTTTACTGTTTGTAATCCAAATCTATTAATAAATCTTATTTTAATATTTTGCTAATTAAGTTAATTTTTATTCATACAGTTATATATATATATATATATATATATATATATATATATATATATATATATGTATATATATCATCTATAATCGGGATTCTTCCAGGTGTACACGTGTTATACTTTTATCCTACCATTAATTATGATTTAAAATTAACAAAGTGGAATATGTAACAATATATTAATTCTCCTATTTTTATACATATCTTTTTGTATCTATTTTACTTATAAACATATTTTAAAATTAAAATAAATTATTCAAGATGTAAAGAATATCTGGACATATAAATCACTAATATCTTTCAACACAATTATTTTTTATGTAACCATTATTATTTATTTTATTTTATTAAAAGATGATTCTTTCCCACTCGTATATAATAGTAACAATAATAACCATTTTTTTTATTAATCTATAACCTATACATTATTATTAATGTATATAGGGGATTTATCTTTTTGGGATTCATTTTTTTTATATATTTTTTATATTTCTATTTTATTTTTAATTACATTTTAAAGTTTTAAAAAAAATCTATAACACTATATAAAAGGATATATATTTAATATTTTTATTTTGTTTTAATGATATTTTAAAATTAAAAAAACAAATTCTCTAAATATTTTATTTATATTTTTTATGTAACGGTATTTAAAAAAAATCATTGCATATACATCAATTTAAAAAAATAAAATAATTAGTTATTATATTAACTAAATTAAATATTATTTTAAAAAATACAAAATTATTCATACTTAAATTATTTTTATATTAATAAATTTATAAATTAATATTTAATTAAATATTAAGAGTTTAGTATCAAACTTTTAATTATCAATTATATATATAATATTTAAAAAATAATATATATATATATATATCTATATATATAATATTTAAAAAAATGTTATTTTTTACATGTACTTTATTCTTTAGTTCTGTATTTTTATATATTCATTATTTTTTCATCACACATTTTTATTTGTTTCTCTCTTGTATGTTCCTTCTTTCTAGATGAACATATAGAAGTAGAATGACTCATAGGATGGGTTTCATTCTGACGGAAAAGAATCAATAACTTTTGATATTTTAAATTATCAATAATTGTTTGATATTTAGATTTTTTGTATTTGATGATAATTCAACTATCCAACTAAGAACATTACAATTCGATAAATTTGAGTGGATTTATCAAAATAAAACATTTAAAAAGTGAAGTTATTTAAAACAACATCAATTTAAACTCAATATATTTAAATGTTTAAAAAATTGTGAAATTCTCTTTCAAAACGCAAGATTATTTTTGTAAGTGATTTTTTAGGTAGTGGGACATAATATTGTATATGTACAGAGTTATTATTTAAATAGAGTATTACTTTATTTGAATTATTAATGCAAATAGGATGTATGTTTTTTTTTTTAATTTCAAAGTAAAATAAGGTGTTCAATTATTATTTTTTCCTTATTAACCATTAGAAAGACCATTTGCTTCAAAAGTATAAGTAAAAAGAATTACTCTTAATTTAATATTTTTATTAATTTTAAATTAACAACTCAAATTACAAATTATTTAACAACAATGATACTCCAGGAGTAACTAAAAATAATTACTCTTCATCTAATCCTTTTATTTAATATCACATCTCAGATTAATTAATAATAATAATGAGGTGTATTTAGTTTCTCTCTCATAAAGGAAATAAACATTTAGTAGTCCCATGAATAACATATATTGCAGTTCAATTCTCTTTTTTCTCTTCTCCTAGTTAATAAATATACGATGTTTGTTAGAAATAAAGATGGATGATCATAGAGCATACAATAGTCGAAAAAAAATACAATTCTCATTTACATATTTAACAATTATAAAAATAAAAATTAAAGGCAATAGAAATATAAAAGTTCAGGTAATGAAGAAGCATATAAAATAATTTTTCATCTTTTTACCTCTGCATTTTTCTTCTTTCATTGTATTCATTCCTTTTTTTCATTCATTCACATCTGACAATTTTATTTTTTTTAATATTGTAGTTTATGACATAAATAGTGTTGAATAATAACTCAAATTACACATGTAAATCACTTATATTTCATGAACTGAAAAAAGAAACAACATTATATATACTACACTAGCAAACCACACAAGTTCAATAATAAAATATAAAAAAAATTAAATTAAATTAAATTACTTTTTTTTGTAAGTCCTATTATTATGATTATATTCTTCATGTTCATGAGATGTTTTTCTTTTTATTGATGACCTATTAAGTAATATTTCAAGTTTATTCTTATATATACCATTTTGGATTATTTCTCCAAAATAAAATGTTGATGCATTTTTTAGATTTGACTTTAAAAGAGACAAAGCTGTTAACAATAAAAAATTTTGGTTGCATTTCAATTGTTGATTAGTGAGTTTGGACAAATTGTAAAATAATAAACTTATGTATCTCCTTTAATTCTTCAAAATATCAATTAACATATTTGTTTGTTGTTGTGCATGTATTATTCTTAAAATTCTAGGTCTGATTGATGAACTACAAAACAAAATGATTAGGAATTTCAACAATTCATTTTTCTTGAAAAATCATCAATATTTTTATGCACTGTATTTTCATGAACTCATATAGTTGACAACCACATCTAGCAATTTTAAGTTCAAATCTATGTTAACCGTAAACTTATCTTAAACATCATAACAACTAGACACTTAGTAGGTATGAGTAAAATGATTTCTCTTTTTTTTTTTCAGTAAATTGGTTTATCTTCCCAAACTCATATCAAACTTTTCCAAAAACATTCATTGTATAAATAGATACATCATGGTTCTCAAGTTTAGACCCAATACACAAAATAGTATTTATGTCTAGATTCATAATCTTCCCTTCTTTTTACTTTGAACCGGCTATCAACATCCTTTTCAAGCTTCACCTCAAAATCTTTGAGGGTTGTTCTTCCATGCAAAAAATAATTAAAAAAAACATTAATACTTTCACTTTTCTTAATATAATTCATCAAAGCAAAGAAAAATACTTCTATTGTGGATAGTTACCCCTGATTCTTTGATGTGATATAGCCCTTGAAGTCATTCATTTTATTCCAAATTATACTAAATCATAAAATGATTTCATTCTTATGTGTGTGCACACTTTTTCATATTGCAATAAGGCACAACCAAAAAATTGATTACTATTCAATCCAATAAATGTGAACAAACAACATAGTATATTTATTGGTTTTATAAGTGGTATGAAATTTACACATCTCTCTGGATTGTTACTAAGTTATTCTTGATCTAGCATCCACCAATTTTTCTTGTTTTTTTTACAATAATTGAAAAAAGCTTCAACATCTCCAATATCTATTTTTTTATATTTATTTTATATGTTGCTCATGTGGTTCCAATATTTTCTATTGAATAATTATGAGTCACCACTGTTTAAAATAACAAACATCTTTTCACGTGTAATTATTCTTCCTCAAATTTTTCCAGTAGAGCTCTTCCTACCACACCAATATTCTTATTACACCTCATATACAATATACTTTAAGCCTAACCACAACATGATTATGGTTATTGTTGAATTATTTAAGAACTCAATTAATTTTCATATTGTCTTTTGAAACAATAAGTGAAGTTTGACAACCTTTTCAAAAAAATTTAACACATTTTTTCGTCTTATAAATGTTATCCTAAATTTTCTATTCACAGTTTTAATTTTGTGTTAACCTTCACTGCAACATACTAAAAAAAATTTAACACATTTTTTCGTCTTATAAATGTTATCCTAAATTTTCTATTCACAGTTTTTAATTTTGTGTTAACCTTCACTGCAACATACTAAGATATACTAAGATAATAGTTGAAAATAAATTGTTCTATTAGTAAACATGACCTCTTCAATTTTTTTTTTTACATTTTTATAACTTCTAAGCTTATAAGAATAGGAGGGTACTATGAAACTCGGATAACTTAGTCATAGAAGATAAAAAAAATAAATAAATTACAATACATATTTGTTCATGTCCTAAAATTTCACTTTTCTCTTGCCTTTAAATCTTTGCTTTGCAACTATTTTATACATATTAAAAAATTAATTAAATAAATAAATAAAAAAGTAATTAGTAATTATATTAATTAAATTAAATATTGTTTTAAAGAAAAAAAATATTAATATAAGAGTTTCTCTGAGAATAGAAAATAAATTACCAATTTGATAAATTAGTTTTCTTAAGAGGTGTAGCACGATTAGTTAAGCAATATAAGCAAGTTGTTATAATTGTTTTTACATGAATTCTAATGAATTAAAAAGAATACACTAATAATAAAGTGAATGAGCCTTCAAAGATTGTAATTCACCTTTTTACTTGGATGGATATGTTCTTAGGAAAAAAGAAGCCGAACGACAGCAGTAGAAGTCGTTTTGGTTGAATACCTCCTCCGAAGAAGCCAGAGGCAGAGGCAGGGGAGGAAGCAGTTGCAAATTTCCGATCTGAAGACACAGCACGTAAAGGAAGACGAAGATGACGAAGAAGAAGAAGGTTCCATTCTTCTGGACTTGGGTCATAGGTTCCGTCGTTTTGAGACTCATTCTCCTCTACTTTCCCAAAAACCTCAACCTCTCTTCTCGCCCCGAAGTCTCCACCCCACTCACCAGCCTCCGCCGCCGTATGCTTTTCTTCCCCAACTACCTTTAATTCCTATATCCGTGTTTTCTTATCAACTTCAAATTCTCTTTTCGCAGTGGCCGAGGGTTACTGGTTGAAGCAGTCGTCAGTTTCACCCTATGCCGGTATTTCACTTAGTTTTTTCCTTTTCAGATTCGTTCACTGGATCAATTTATGTTATTATTATTTATGTTGAAGCAATCTCAAGCTCTTGTTCGTGTTTCCAGGATCAATGTACCATGGTTCCCCTTTGTTATTGACACTTCTCGGCCCGCTCACAGTTACAAGGTACCTGCTTGTGTCAGATTTTGTTCAGTTGCTTTATCTAAATGGAATCACGTAAAATGTTCGAATTTCCTATGGTGTAATGACTGCGGATTACCTTGTTGATGCTTCAGAATTGAAGGACAGCCTGATCATCTTTTATGCAGGTAACTTTCTCCGCCTTTTACTTATGAGTATTACCAGTATCTATCCAGTTGTTTATTTCCAATTTCCATAGCTCATGAATCATACTTGTTGTAATCTTCGTTTCTCAATAATTCGTATCTATACTCGTAATGCTGTTTGCCGTTGAATCTTGTGTATGCAGTTCTTCACCGTTGTGTTCACTTATGTATGTTGGATACTTTGTTGAACAGTAAATAATCAACTCATTTCCGGATATAGTTTGGTTTTTGTTATTGCAGATGTGGTTAGTGCAATGCTTATTTGTGCTGTTGGTGAAAAACTCCAGGTGGCATACATTTCAAGCTTACAATTACTTGGCCTTCGTGATTTGTCAGAGAATTCAGGTTGTTAGCATGTGCTTCCAGTGTGACCCTTCTGTTCAAATTTCATATGATTATGGTTGGCTTTGCTTCTTCCATTTTTATTTGTTATTTTAAAGTGATGTATAAAACTAGTGTATAAGTTTGAAGATCCTTTTCAGATAAAATATATTGTACAATCAAAGAGAGAGAATTTATATTTCGTGCATGCTGCATTATAAGAAAATTTTAGCATGGTACTTGATGAAGATTACTGGATAGTATTAACAATTGGATATGCAAGGAGTGCCCCTTTTGACTCTTGGCTTTGCCTTTCTTCCGTCTTTTGGGATAGTGTGTTAACAGTGAAAATAAAAGGATCGGAAATGAAACACCATATCGATCATTACATGTCTGTGTGGTTTCTGTGAACAAATGGATGATGAAGTCTGTGTCTGTCTTGTTCCTGTGTCATAACAAACACTATGCTTACCTTTCCAGAAAAAAAGATAATGTGTTTTTCTGAATTGCTGAGAAGAAAACATGGTATTTGCAACTATTGTTATGGAGGGTAGGTGATGATCATATTACAAAATTTAATGTTAAAAACTCTCCTTCTGGCTATGGGTCTTTTTGAAACTATGCAAATTCCTTTTCATCCCTTTTGATTGTATCTTCTCTGTTTCCAGAGCTTCTTCCTTCAGGAGATTTTGCTGCTCTTGTATACTTGTGGAATCCTTTCACAACAGTTGCATGTGTTGGTCTATCCACATCTGCAATTGAGAACTTGATGGTTGTGCTATTGCTTTATGGAGCATGTTCGCGTAAGCAGCTCATAACCTATGTTTTTAATTTCTGAACTTTTAGATTCTACTGACTTAGTCATATCATGTTTAATTGTTTTTTTAGTTATTTTCTGGTTAAGATTTATTTGCTTTTCAATATTGAAAAATGAATTTTGCTTAGCATTGTTGTGTGATGAAAAGTACTGTTAGTTCGTGCTTCTTGGGGAAGTTCTTATGGGAAGTACAGGGGGACTCTCCATTTTTAGCAGAAGGATTACTTTTATACAAATGGACTTTGATGAACAATTTTCCATTTATTTTTATTTACACTTCTGTTTACCTGAAAAGTTCCTTGATCTTAGACTGTGTTGAATAAACGGAATATATATTATTGTTTGAGTGATAAAACCAAGAAAACATGGCTACTATAGGGGGCTGAATTTGTGTACATATAATAATAAATTACTAAGACTGAACGTCTCAAGTAAATTTGAGGAATAAATTTTCTTTAGGTATTATTGTTTCTTATGTTTTCTATCAAATTTCATGTCTGGTATACCTTTTCTGTAAGTTAGCTGACTATCATACTTGAGCCTTGAGTCTGACTATCAACTTTGATGTTCAATATTCATCTTGTTTAACTTTCTTTTTTCATATTTTCTCTCATGCACGGCAATATTTAATTTGTTATTATTGCCATTGAATTAACCAGTATTTGTTCATTTGATATCCACTTCAGTGTAAAGGTTGCCCATTGCTATATCCAGCTAGCTGATTAGGTTTTGGAAGTAGTTATGAGAAATGAAGAAGAAAGATCATTATCACATCACCTTATATTTGTAGCTTGTGCTCTTCATCTAATATTGTGTAATGTTGAACCTGTACTGACGTACAACAGGACTAGCTCCGTTGGCAGCTTTTGGATGGGTCATGGCTACACACTTGTCTCTGTACCCTGCCATCCTTATTATCCCAGTATGGTGTTGCTTGAACCCTTTGTATAACATTTTCAGCATAATCTGCAAAAAAATTTTCTCTGTAATTTTCATTTTATTTATCTGTAGACACTAATATTATCCTCTTTTACAGGTGATATTGTTATTGGGATATGGTCCTGATGCTCCTCCTAGGAAATTATTCTGGCAAAGGAACAGTCTTGAAGTTGGCAATTGCACGTTAAGTGATAGTTATTCAGAAGAGAAAGCAAAGAACCAGCTAAAGGTTGAGAATGTATTCTCATGGAGGCCAGTTGTGTCTTTTCTGTTCTGGACTTTGCTTTGGTCATCCTACATCTTAGTCCTTTGTAGTATGTATGTCCAACAGTATGGCGGTCTACAGGAGTTATTCAAAAGGTTTTGCTTAATACTTTTACATTATTCATTTCTGACAACAATTTTGCAAGTGAAGAAATACATATGCATATTTGCTCATTATTATAGTAGTTACAAACTTAGAAGAATTTGGGCTTAGTTGTTGTTAGCGAGTCAACTAAAGACCAGGAGAGCTTTTCTGAGAGCCAATGAAGAATCTAGAATATCATGCGAAAAAAGTTATACACCATTATGATTACTTTCATAATTACAGAAGTACTGGGTTTGTAATGGCTGTCTTTATGGACTTTGGAGTCACCAACAACTTTTGAAAAGCATAAGCTACCTTGAGGCCTCATAAGATTTAGAAAATTTTAGGTCCATATTACTGTTGTTTTTTTGTTCATGTAATACTGTAGAATTAGTTACTGTTGGTGTGAAACTCTAAAGTAAAATCCTTTGGGAAGTCAAATAATTCATTTCCCAGTTAAGCCACTTTCTTGGCATTTATGCACTATGCTTGATTTTTCTTGTATTATAAAAAAAATATGCACATTTTTCCACACCATTGTTTAAAAAGTAAATTAACTTAGTATGAGGACAATTAATATGTTTACCATGTGTTGAAGGAGGTAGATTTTACCGTATTATCTCTGTTGAAGAACATTGTGATTATGAAATTTATATTATTTCTTTTTATTCTCTTTTGTTATTATCATTATCAAGAACTGTTAAATGTCGACTGTCACAGTTTCTTGCTTCATGGGAGTGACAAGTTTTCTATATCTTGTAATTAAACTTCTAGGTTGTTTGTGCAGAACCTATGGCTTCATTCTCACAATACAAGATCTGTCTCCAAACATTGGGGTTTTGTGGTATGTTCTTTAGGAAGGGAAACTGCCATCTTTAGTGTAGACTTGAATGTTTTATTCCTCCCATGAACTTTGACACTTATTTGTTCTGATGATATTTGCATTACAGGTACTTCTTTGCAGAAGTTTTCGATTTTTTCAGAAATTTCTTCCTGATAGTATTTCATGGGAATGTTCTGTTGATGCTAGCACCATTAGCCTTACGGCTAAATCATCGGCCATGCTTTCTAGCTTTTGTATACATTGTGATATCTTCTATGTTAAAGTCTTATCCTTCAGTAAGTTTATTTTTTCACCAGTTTCTATTTTTTACCTGGACTCAAATTAGCTCTTAGACTTTAAGCATGATGGTCCCATTGGGTGTTGCTGAAAATATTTTTATAATTTAGAATGAAAGAGGTGTTGTTATCCTGTTAAATGTTCAATGCATGATATTGTATGATTACATCATCCAAAATAGAAATTATGCAAATAAGTATGTTACACACTTAGAGCACATTCTCATATACACGCTTAGAAGGGAAATTGTTAACGGTATAGTTGTAAATATTGAACTGTGAACTTGAACATAAATGTCCAGCACTGATGTGTTTATTTTGTGTGAATTTTCATCATGCTGGTATCTGATTGATCTATGTATCTATCTACAATCTACTTAGAGAAGTCCATATATATTATGTGGTCGTGTGAATTTGCATAATGTTGCAATCTGATTGATCCTGTACCATTTTGTCTCTCTATCTAACTTGTCAGTAATCAAACTTAACAGTCTCCTCACTGATGTTGATAGGACTCCTAGACATCAAGATGCTTATGGGCCTAATATACTTGAGAGAACTGAAAGGCCCAGAATATATGACAAGTCTACACTAGGAGAAAGAGAGTGGGGCCCAGTAGTGGAGGAAACAAGAAAGAGAGTGGGCCCGGGTAGTGGAGGGAATGAAAATTAGTTAGAGAATGGATGAGGTGGCATGAGGGACTTGTAGGGAGCAGACACTATTTGGGGAGAGAGGAGAGTGGGGGGAGGTAGGCTGGATTATTCTGTTAGTAGAATATTATTCTCTCTGGGAGGAGTCTTGGACTGGGTATTTTACTTGCTTGTAGTAGAGCCACTGAGCTCACTGATAGTCTCAAATTAAAAACATTATAGTCAAATTAATAATATTATAGCCTCTGATATTCCTTTTTCTATCATATGTGTTTATTTTTTATGAATTTGTGTCATGTTTCAATCTGGATTAATCCCTGTAACCATTTTGTTTTCATTTTAACTAGGTTGGTGATTCAGCTCTGTATTTGGGTTTACTTGGGTTATTTGCTTATGAACTCAAAGGTTACTTCTCTTTCTTTTTTACCTTTTATAATGCGTATAATCTCCTTTTGAATAATCAACTTCCTTTATTTTCAGATATGCAGTTTTCATTCTTTCTGTTATCTGGTTATGTTGGGGTTTCACTTCTTAGCCCTGTGATGCACAATTTATGGATATGGAGGGTATGGAGTTTTGTGTTCACCTACAATTTCAAATAGATTATTCTGTTATCTTCAGTTTCTCATCTCTAATAAAATGGGCAGGGTACTGGGAATGCAAATTTTTACTTTGCGACTGCAATTGCTTATGCCTGCTTTCAGGTGCGTTATATCTACTCATTGTGATACTAGCTTCTTCTCACCTCATGTTAATCATTGTTGCTGTATCTCTTTTCTTCACAAGTTTTTGTAGCCATTAAGTTTATATACAAATGGAAGTCTTTGTCAATTTACATCTACCACCCATTTTATCATGATCAGAATTGCATTTGATTTATTTATATTCTTTTTCAGACAATGTTTATCAAATAATGCTAGTTGAAGTTATTTGTATTTTCTTGTATATTTTATCATATTGTGAGCCAAATATTGATGCAAGCTCATGAACACAGGCCCCAGCCTCTGTCTGGGACAAGGGCCCTGTAGTAAAGTCTTGACCGTTTTCACTTTCTTTAATGTCGACACTTCAAAATCAACTTAGCTACATTCTAGTGGTGTATTCCATTGCCATTGAAAATGCATTTTTTCTTAAAAATTTGAGTCAATTGATTTATCAAAACTATACCTGTCAATTTAACCTATGAAAACTTCAGCTCACTTCTAAAATAATCCCCTTTTTATTTATAATTATACATATATATTGTATAAATAACTTACATAAATTATAAATTTAGTTAGTAAGCAAAATTAAGCCTTCTTAATTTAAATCAACCACTATTATCATTTATAAGTTGATTGTGTAGTTTATTTTTATTCTTTTTATTCAGTTATCAATTATTTTTTGGAAAATTTAAAATATATTTCTAATTATTATTTTTAAATATCTCAGAAGAGAAAATAATAAAAATTTACAAATATACAAGGATAGTGCTAACTGTAAAAGTTGGCGTAGACAACATTATTCTTTAAATTTTGAAATTATTGATTTTTTTTTTCTTTTGAAATGAAAAATTTTAGTTGGCCTTTATAAAATAAATTATGTCACATTTTTAAAATTGATATTAATTTGCAATTTCAAATATTCTTTTTAAGACATTTTTTTTTAAATTTTAAACAATCTTCAAATTTATATTAATTATTATATCAGGTAGATATAAAATAATTTCTGAAAGAAAAGGTTAAATTCTGAATTCACAGTATTTCTCTTTTCCAATCACTTAGTGAATTCATCTTAATTTTTAATTTATGGTTCTTTATGTTTTTGTTCTTTGTAGAAATATGTGTTTTTTTCTGAGATTTTGAGATGTTAAGACTTATAATCAAGTTATGTTGGATCATGATATCGATATTAATAATTTAAATTAGATTAGGCTGTGACCCAAACTTGAAGCAAATTAATGTTTTTATTGATATGCATAAGATTTTTTTTTAAAACAATTAATTTTTTAAACTCATTTTTAAAGGAGATTTAAAAAACAAAAAAAAAAGATTAGCCCATGGATGGATTCTTGTCCATTAGGCTTTTGTGAATATTTTAGCTCGTGTACTGGGCGATATTAACGTTTCTAATAAAAAAATTAAACGTTTTGTATGTTATCCTGTAAAACTTATGCATGCTTCTTCTCATATGTCAGATCATTCTGGTGGTTGAGAGTGTTAGTGCCATGTTAAATCATGACAGAACGCTGACAAAGCTATGTACTGCAATGGTTCAAAACGTCAAATCTTGAGAACTTTCGGGTATGATTTTATGCATCCATGGTATTCATGAGCCTTTCACGTGAATTAGTTCTCGGTTCCAGGAACAATTTTGTGCTGCCCTTCAATTACTTATCAAATAGCTGCATTTATTTGGATGTAAGCATTTCTCACCGTGATTAGTATTTGGACGCAAGACTCTGCAATCTTGATGCTGAATACCATTTAAAAAGGAATAACAATCATGATTTTGTATTGAGGTTCTTGGAGCTCTTTTGTTCTTGATGAACCATTTAGGAAGTTTCAATGGCTTTTTTCTTCTATTACAACTAGGATGCGGCACGTGTTTGTTTTATTTTATTCCAAATTCATGTTACTACAATGAATGCACTTGTTGGTCGGAATATCTGGAGCGTGCCTATAGGAATGAACCATATGTAATGACATCGACATCTCGAGCATATCTTACATTATTATCGTCTGTGTAGTGTGATATTAATGAAGGTTGTTTGGTTGCGTCCTTTGTGATTTTACAACTCTGTAACACCCCTTAACTGTTGCTTTTCCCCCATTTGAATCCATTGTGATTGCTGACAATTGCTTGATTCATACGTTGCTTGGGCTGTTATGCACACTCCACCTACTCTAGTCTCTTCACCGATCACCTTGTGCAGTGCATTTCACATGTTACTTTGACTCATTCCATGCCTTTATTTTGAATATTCTAGCATGTAAAACAAGAATAGATGCGAGAAAGCAATAGGGTTTGTCGTATGCAAGAACAAACACCCGTAAAACGCGCCTTCTCCCTGCTACATGTAAAAAGGCTTTCACATGCACAATTGAGAGATAGGTGTTAGACAACAACGGCCAACGTTGTTTCTGTCCTATTTACCTTTTGGACCGCAAGGAGTGAAAATCAGGAACTTGGATCCGAAAGTGAAACCAAAGAATGTGCTTGCTGCCTTGGGATAAATGGAATTCATACTACACCATATGCTTCCAAATGTGATGTAATGTTTGCCAGACAAATCAGTGTGATGTGATTACAACCAAGACAGTTCCATCTGACACGTTATAAATGAGTTTACTTGTGGCTAGTGATAAATTGAAATGAAAAAGATGAACAACGATTTTTTTTAATAAAGATAATAGTATTAATTATTAAATTGAATAAATAACCACACATTGTTTCTCACGGATTGCATTTCATGACCTCATGCATTATACTTTTTTTTTTCTTTTTTAGTATATAAACATTACTCGTTTAAAGAATTAAAACTCTACTGCATTTTTTGGGGGTTATGTTTAAACCTTGAAGTGTTTTTGTTTTCACTTTTATTTTAAAAAAAAAAAGAATTCTATCTAGTTTGGAAAAATTAACCGGTAGTTGGGAATCTTTCGATTTAATTATGTATAAGCAGTTCACTTAAACGGGACGTGTATGTCACTTATGATATCAAATCGTTATTTTTTATCCGTTGTGTTATTTTTTTGAATATATCCAGATAAAACTGAATTAAGTCGTCTCCTTTTCCAATTGTCAACCACAATTCTTGAAATGAGTACAATAATATTGTAATAGTAATAGAAATACGCATTACAAACAAAAATAAAAGTTACTTAAGGGATTTTCTTCTTTTTCCTTCAATGGAAAAGAGAAGCTGAGATATTACAGTGAATCTTTTATCACAAGATTGGAAATCCTCATATTTGTAATAGCATCCCAAATGACCATATATACCAGCACTATTGTTGGACCCCTGTTTAGAGTACATAAAAATAATAAATTTTAAAATTTTGATTTATAAGGATGATTAAAATACGATTGATTAGTCCAAAATATTTTTAAAATGTTTGCATAAGTCTACGGGTAATCAAATATCAATTTTAATTTTTTATCACATCAAATAATTTAATAAGGAGTAGTATAGCATTTTGACCATGGTAAAACTTTTATCTTAACATAAGAAAGTTAAGTTTTCCACTTCTCATGAAAATATCTTCTAGGAAAGATAGCTAAAATACATTTTTGAAAAACTTATTTCCAGTTAATATTACTTTCTCAATTTTAGATTTGTATTAAAGTAAAAAATTTCATTGTAAGAAATGCTCCCTAAAAAATAAAATTGGTAAATTTGTTTGGAGGAATCCCAAGGAAAACAGGTTAGTACACTGTTGAAAGAACATCACAAGCTCAACTACCACATCCATCAACGAAGGACAACTGACAGTTGTAAGTCTCTCTCATTTTGTATTATTACAGAACTGACGAATGTAATGTCTCTTAATTTACAATTGTACAATTCTCATTTAAAATATTATTTTTGTTAATAAGAAACTTTTATGAAAGATTCTCAATTAAAATAAAAGATTATTTTTATTTTCTTCACTTTATTTTGCTTGTGATTCTGTTGACTTTGACTAAAGCTGAGAAGTTAGGAGAAATAAATAAGTTAATCAAAAAGTATTTTAATTATTAGTTTATTTCATAGCGAAACACTGTGAATTTACTCCAAGCTCGTGTGAGTTTTACTGTAGTTGAATGCATATGGTAGGTTTGTGTACTGAGATTGTGTAGATATTGAGTTTAGTCTGACTTTTCAAATGAACAATTTCAATTGATTATCTCAGGATTAAGGTACCATACTCTACTTCTTTTAGTTTTTTTTTTTTTAATAACATGGTGTAATTTCTTTCCTAAATTATAAAAAAAGTAGATTTTTAAAAAATTATACAATTACATAACTGGAAACATAAGTTCAATTCAGATAGTAAATTTTGTTGTTTCAATCGTGCATGCATGGACGTTTTCTTGAATTTGTTTGTCTTTTTAAATTGAATGTTTTTGTAATTTTTTTTCCTACTTTTGTTGAAATAGCGTATGTTAGCACGTTTATAATTATTTATTTTATTTTTGGTAAAGTTGGGTTGGGCTTGTTAGGATTTTTTATTTTTTTAAAATCGTGCTTCCTAGCATTTATTTATTTATTTATTTATTTTATTTACATTATAAAAAAATTATTAAATAAAAATTAAATTTAAAGATGAAAAAAATTAGTTATTATATTAACTAAAAATAAGATACTATTTTAGAAACTAAGAAATTATTGATATCTAAATTATTTTTTATTATTGATATATAATTTTTAAATTGATATCTAATTAGTTATCAACTTTAAAATCTAAATAGTTGGTATTTAAAATCTTGCTAGCTAATTGGATACCAATTTAGAAATTATTTACTAATAATAAAAATTAATTTAGATACCAATAATTTTTTTAGTCTAAAAAATAGTATCTAATTTAGTCAATATAATAATTAATTATTTTTTATCTTTAAAACTAGTTTTTATTTAATATTTTTCAGTACTTTTGATTTTTTATATTTTAATCTTTATAAATTTAGACTATGTAATTATTTATTTATATGATAATTGAATGTATTTTGAATAATTTAAAATATTAATGTAGTCAAATATATTTAAATGATTTTTTCTAAAAAATAGTTAAATATTTAGTTAATTTAATTAATTAATGAAATTATTTATGTTAATTGAATGCAATTTTGGAAAAATTAAAGAAATATGACTAAAATATATGTCACCAATGAAATAAGATTAATTAAAATGTAAGGGGAAATAAAAATTTAGGAAATTATTTATCATTGTATGTGTGGGAAATTTTCCTAATTGTGACAATAAGAACATTCTTTTAAGACTGTGTTTATTTGGTTGAGCCATTTTATTTTGGATTCAGATTGGATGAAATTGAACTTCGTAAGTCTTGTGAGTGTTATGTAGACCTTAAATTTAATCAACATATGTTAGAAATTGCAAATGTCAAGTAAAACAAACGAAAATTAACAAAGACAAGACAGTTAAAGAGCTTGAAATGTTCCACAATCATACTAACAATTGTACATTGGTTTGGTTGTTGATTAAACTTTGATTTTTTTCCCCATAATTGATTGGACTCACTAAGCTTGTTTAACATTCTAACAATATTTTGGATTGGTGGTGGACGATGTTGAAATTATGGTGTCACCAAGATTTTTCTATAATACAGTGTGTTTGGATATTACAAAATTTTAGTGTACTATAAAAGAAGTGAAAGTAACTATTTATTATTTTACTTTTACTCCATGAAATTAATTCAGACTCATTGATAGTTTTAGTGTCATAGCGTCTTTTTAACATAATCCACCACCAATCAAAGCAAGCATACATTGATGAACAAGTTTTCATTTGTAACTAACGTTTAATTCTTTGAATATGAAGTATATAAGTTTATTTTCTATTATTTAAAAATAAAATTAATATTTTGGGCTAAAAAATATGATAGTGTTTGAAGTTTCAACCAAGTGATAATCCTGTCATATCTGAGTATTATATTTGTGTGGAGTGACCGTTGACAGAAGAAGCTATTAATAAAATAAAGCACATGTGAAGTTGGTTTTAGCCTATATGTTTTGCTGAGTCATGAATACCGTGATTAAAGTATAGTAATGTTGTAGGTGTTTAACCATCATATAAGAAGGAAATCTCTCTAGGTTACAGAGCTTGCAGTTGATTATTTAGAATGCAATGGAAGGTAGAAGTAGAAGGGAATTTAATATGATAAAGTTGAAGACCCGTGAAGAAACAGCGTGGCATAGAGCATTGTATTTTTGTTCAGAAGTGGTGCTGGGTTAGGAAGGAGAGTGGAGAGGCAATGGAGGACCCTATTTGACCATATGGAACTTCACCAAAAACAAAAACTGGTTTCACTTTGGCAGTGCATGGAAGGGGATGGACCCACCCTGCAACTTTGTTTCTTTGTTTATTACTGCAAGAGAAATGGATGTGTTGGAGCAGAAGAGAAGAGAAGAGAAGGGGGGCAAAGATTGTTTGGCAGATATGATGAGAGGGTTAAAACGATGATTGTTGCGTGCTTCTTTCTCCCTTGGTACCAACACCGACCTTGCTTCTGTCAAGTGTCTGCATCAACCTCACCATGCCAACTTTACGTCACTCACGTGATCTACCATACCATACCATATGTTGCTACCTACCTACCACCTACTGCTACACTTTTACCATAACCATTGCTTCGTTTTTAGCCAACCAATCACTAACGTTATTCTCCTTTTTCTGTGCCCTATCACCTTTAACCACTCCCCCTAACCCTAACCCTAACCCTAAAACTCTATCAAACAAAATTTTGGTTGACTCATTCCCTTTCTTTCTTTTATAGTTTTATTAAAAATCCAACTTTACTGCTCCAACAACTGCACCAGCAATGACCATGTTCACCATTGTTTCGGTGAATAAGAATTCCGTTCCAACTGTGCAACTTGGATAAAGATTCTTTTAATATCGATGTGGTGTGATCAAACTAAGACTCGTGAATTAGTATAGGAATGAAGCATTGGTAGTTAAGAAAGAAATAAAGAAAAAAGAATGTTCCAGAATGGAAAATTTTATGTTTTCTTCTTCTTTTGTTCGGTATATTGCAGGATAGGCAGAAAAGAAGAGTTTTTATTTGGATTCTTCAATTCGACTAATCTATATTCCAAAACGAGGAGGGAGGTTTTTATGGTAAAGCGACAAAAGAATATGGATGTCGTTTTTTATATTTAATTTTAATTTCATGTAATTTATATTTCTCTTTCTCTTTCTTTCCTATTAAACAATATAAGAAAGTAATCCCATTTTGTACTTTTTTTTCTTTTCCTTCAAAATCAGAATAACTTTTTTTTAATACTTTTCATTTTTAAATTCCACCTAAATTCATTTCACGTTTTGCAAAAATGATATGAAAAAAAAATTCGAACTGCGGTTCTTGTCCCATCGATTGTTGTGTCCTGGAACGAAACTAGCTTAGGGTGGGGCCTGGGCCCTGTCTCTTATTTTATTTTACCATATAATATAAGTGATAAAAAAGTATATATATTTCTATTTAAAATTGGATAATAAAATTTAACTACTAATTATTTACTTCTTATTTTTTAATAAAATTATTATGTTTTATAAATACTTTTTATAATTTCTCAAAATAATGACATTCTTTTTAACTTGTTTAGATAGGTATTTTCTCTTTTGAGATAAAAATATTTAGAATATATTTAATTTTTAATATTCCTCTTTTATTATTTATTATTGTTAGTTTACAATATTTATCATATTTATCAACTTATGTGAATAAGGTAACATATATATATATATATATATATATATATATATATATATATTGTAATTTTTTTACATTGTTTATAAGAATCTAACATTGGTCTAGATAATTGAAATGTAAACTTAGGGAAACAAGTTGTATACTGAGACTTGTTAATTTGTTTTCATTGCGTGACTATTGTCGTAACATAATTTGAAACATAAATAATAAAAATAATTTTTTTATTACATAATAAGATATTTTCTTAAAAACTTATATTCAATGTGTAAAAATACATGTAACTTATTAGAATCACGAATGATTTTAATTTAAAAATATATATAATTTGCGGTGTTAAGTAGGAAGGAAGAAGAGGATAAATAATTTAAAAAATTTGTGAAAGTTACTATACTGTTTATTATCAATTTGTACTAATCTTTCCATTTTGATATAATATTTTTTCTACTTTTCCTCAATCGAATAATCGAATTCTTTTTTTATTTTATAAATATTTATGAAGTGACACGTATTTAGATTTTTTCCTCGTTACACATTATTAGAAGGATACAAAGAACAACTAGTAGACGAAATTCATTTATATGAACTGTGATAAAGAAATAACTAGTGGATGAGATTACTTGTATGACACATAATAAATACTGATTTTTGGATTATTAAAATTATAATTATAAGACCTATTTTATAGATATAGATTTCTGGTGAATAAACAATTTAAAAAATTATAAATATGTTATAATAAAGTCATATTTTTTTCAAAAGAATTTCATTTCTTTAAAATTTTAATTTTCTTTAAACTTATAAGTTCTAAAGGTTGTTATTCTTTAAACAGATTATGTTTATGAAGATATAGTTATTGATTGAACCAAATAGTCTCAACAGATTCTTGTTATAATAAGAATTTATTTCTCTACTGTGATTCAATCTATTTTCAATTTTCTTGGGACTTTAGGGACTTTAGTGAAAAATGTGACAGTATTATGATTAAGAAAAAGTATTGTCACTGTAAAAGTTAAACATTTGAGGATTCACGTAGCTCAATTTAGATCTTTATGATTTTCTAGAAATGTTGGTTTGTTGGCATACTTAAAAAAAAGAGAATTAATAATAAAGTTGCATACATTTAGTTTTGTATCGATTTAGATGTGTAAAATACAATGTAGGTTGGATTGAGGTGGAGTTTTCAACATAAGATGTTATTTATGGAATTAACTCATGGAAAATTGAATTTTGAAGTTTGAAAGAATTATTTTGAATTGAAGTAATTAATAAGAGCTATTAAATGAGAATTGGGGTCTTGGACAAAGAAAATAATAAAAATATTTTTGTAATAATCATTGAAAAATGAAAATATGGTGAATATGGATGTATATTGCTCAAGCAATGGATTAATGTTCAAATAATATTTAAATGAAGAGTAATGATTAGATGCATCACTCAATACAATTTAATTACTAGCATGAACATTCAAGTGACAATACATATCACTCAATAGTTATAGTAACAAAGAGACAAAGACAATTCTATCTCCATTTGAACTTTCATCGTTCAAGCAACAAGATGTGATAGTGATACATGTTATTTTCAAAACATAGTAAAACATGCCATAATTAGTGAATAATTAGTGGTAGATCAAGCATTGAAAAAATATGGCACATGGTGTTTTTGGAACTTGTTGAACTATACAAAGTCTCTATACTTTAAACATTTATTTGATGCTTAAGCGATACGAGAGGAATGATGATTGCTTAAGTGAAAAAATGATACTCGAGTCAGAGAAAGATTGAACCAATTTTGTCTCCTCTAAAACTAGATTCACTTAAGTGATGTAAGGTCACTCAAGTAAGAAAATTTTCCTTTGCTAGAGAAAATAAGATTCTTCAAACAAGATGATTTCACTAAAATGACATACGTTCACCTAGTGTTAGGTGTATTGTGTCGTAATTCATATATATGTATGAGGAGGAGAAGGATAAAGATGACATATATCACATAGATTAAAACATCACATGATAAGAAGTTCAAAGAGATTTGTACATCATGTTGAAAATCACATAATAAGAAATAATTTTTTTTAGCATAAACACATATACACAAAATAAAATAAAAACACAATTTTTTTAAAAATAAAAGCTTTCATGTTAGGCATCACTATGCAACCTGCCATCCCAGCTAGGCTGACACCTCAAGCAACAACAATCATCTGCCATCACATGAAAAAGTATTATTAAAAAAAAGAAAAAGAAAAGAAAATATAAAATATGGGGGGAGTAAACCAAAACTCATATGCTAACAAAAACGATACATAAATAGACTATACCTATTCATAAAAAATTCTAAAAACACACAATTAAATTTAATGTTCTTCGGCACCTCAAAGCCTACATCCAAAAACTCAAATTAAAAATATTTTATTACTTAACATGCAATTTTTAAAAGGAGAAGATTGCAAACCCTCTCTACTCAACATACAATTTTTACAAGGAAAAAGTTGCAATCATCTCAAGACACACAATTATCTAAGCCACCTTACCCAATAAACTATTGAATTGTGGTGTAAACACTCAAATCAATTTCTTATTTCATACTTTTTCCTTCTTCATATAACTCAATTTAGAACTTTGGTAAAACACCCATTTAAAAATAATACATCATATTGTTACAAAATAAATACAACGAACTACCTTAACATAAGAAGATGATGATAGATTTTCAATATGTTCTTGATGGATCAATTATTAATATTTGGTGAGATATATTTAGTAAAAGTCTTCCATATTGATTGTTTAAATTATTCACTCACCCTTATGTGCATGTGACACTGGTGCAGAAACGTAAAACAAATACGGTTATTTTCATTTTACAAATGCGGCTAAACAACCGCATTTGATCAACACGCATTTGTAAATAAGAGATTTACAAATGCGGTTAAACAACCGCATCTGTAAATACTATTTACAAATGCGGTTGTTTCCCGTAACCGCCTCTGTAAATGCTCCAGCGGTGTGCCAGGTTTCATGAATGACAATGATTTACAAATGCGGTTGTTTACCTTAACCGCATTTGTAAATGAAGGCAATGATTTACAGAGGCGGTTGTTTACCTTAACCGCATTTGTAAATCAAGGGAATGATTTACAAATGCGGTTGTAGTAAACAACCGCCTCTGTAAATCACATTTACAGATGCGGTTGTAGTAAGCAACCGCATTTGTAAATCATTCCCTTGATTTACAAATGCGGTTAAGGTAAACAACCGCATTTGTAAATTAGGTTTTTTTTTTTTAGAACTATTTGGTTAGTTGTTTTCCCATACGAATTATCTTATGCAGTTTCATTATACCCATCCCAGCCAGGCAGACAAATAAACAGATTCAGAGAAACAAAGTCAATTTATAGTAATTGATCAAAATGTATACAAAAATAGTAATAATCTCTATCTATTCTTACACTATTGATCAAATCGTAGAGTTATAAAAGTTTAGGAAATATGTGGACCAAGATTGTCTCACATATGTCATGGCTTCCGAACTCATGGGTTCCTCATCCGTGAAGAACTGCATTTCAAAATGGTTGACACATAAATTAGTTTTAAGATAGATAAATTAGTTTGAAGTTATAAAAATAATTTAAGAAATCTTACCTCTTGCCAATTACTTGTAAGACCTAGTCTTACAATGGTACTCATCCATTGCATGACGTAATAGCCACACTCATAGCTTCCTGGTTGTTTATTACACTATAATTCAATAAATTGTAAAAGTTAGTATAATTAAACAATGAAAAAAAAAAAGAAAAATCTTACATACCTTTAATCTTATCCAGTTCAAATTTTGAAAATTTGAATTCGATCTCCCTTTTAGAATGTTATATCCACGCCATGAACTGGTTGAGACAAAAAACCTTGTTAGTGGATTACTTATAGTATCAACCATAGTTAAGTTTATAGTGTACTTACTTATCAATGATATTCTTAAAACTTGTGGATATCTTCTTGTGTAGGGAACAGAACCACAAAGCCGTCCTATCCTTCAGTGATAAGACAAGTAATTGCCAATGACCCCTATATCATCCATGAAAATAGTTGAGTAAATTTATAAAACATGAATATAATAAACTTTTAACATATATATATTTAAACTTACTCGTTAATATAAGGGCACAAATAAACCTCTTTTCCCTCTTTTTCCAGGGTGTTAGTGATGTATGATTGGGTCTCATTTGTCTTTGCTCCAGTGGGATTAGTATATGCAGGATCTAAGAATCCATACACATTTTCCTTCCCCTCAGTGACAGAGACACCATTCAAAAACCTACAAGTAATTAGTTAAATCATAATGAATGCTAATTTAACATAAATGAAAATGAAATGTAGGTAACGATACTTACATCATAAAAAATTGAATGATATTTATATTCAACTCCTGATCCCCAGCTACAAATTCTAGCAGATCTGACATGTATATGTACAATGGTAGCTCAGGGTTTGTTTCAAAAAAGGTATCATCCCATGGAACTTCTAGAGGATCTCGTCCAAGTTGTCTAGCAACTATAGCTAAGGAAGCTATAGGATCGTCAAGCGGAACCTCTTGTTTCTTTTTCGGACTTGGTTTCCGACGAGGTTTCTACAAAAAGAAAAAAGATTTGTTATAAATTACATGTAATATATAAATATAAATTAGCACATGAAATGAAATTATTACCAGTGGTTGTGGCATATATCGAATCAGGTGTCTGGGCCAGGCTACAAAGGACTGAAATGCTTCGGCCACAGTTGTTACCTCTTCTGAAGGTAGTGGAAGACGAGCATCAGGTACTCGTACTCTTTCAACCGTGACCTTTGCTGCATCAGGGGAGAGAGGAACGTTATGTAAGGTGGTGGCGTCTTCATAGACTTTTCCAATGGCCACCACCTGAGGAATGATGCCACCTTCTACCAGTAGCTCACATTGCCTCGTCTGGCCAATGATATCATCCCCTGATGCTGTAGGAGCTGCACAACTCCCCTTTGTGCTCTTGGGAGCGGGACTAAGAAGCGTCTGAATCGGCTGCTCAGCACAAAGTTGTTGCGATATCTCTTGTCGCAACTCTAGCCTCATCTTTTCCGTCTCCCTTCTCATCTCATCCATTAGTTCCTGACGTAGCCTTTGCTCCATTTCTTTTTTGCTCTCTTTGGAGGAGGAGGATGAGTGTCGTGGTGCAGCTCCAAAATAAAGTCTAATCCCAACTCCTTGTCCAGCTGCACGAACACGACCAGAGTGCTCAGGTTGTCCAATTGCTTCAACAAGGATATCGCGACGACCATCAGCAAGAAAATTACCTTGGGAGTCCAAGGCATCCTGCAAGAGACAAAAATCATGAGGTTTTATTATAAGTAATGCATCATAATAGATGAAAAAAGGCTTAAATAACTTACAATTTTTTCAATGATAAGCCCTGATTGCTCTGAACTTGGTGCACCCGACTTCTTAATTCGGGCCCTCTTCCATTTGTCATGGCGCGTAGGTGGTGATGGAGGATAAGTGACCCCTGTTTCCACATCCTGAGATGCACTCCCCTGTCTGGATTGCTCCTTTTCAACCATCAGTGCTTGCTCAAGCTTTCGATACCCCGCACGAGACATTACGTGCGGGGTAAGATTCTTTAAAGCTATTTCTTGAGCTTTCTTCCGCCGATGCTGTCATAATTGAAATAAACAAAGTGAATTCAATAATATTAACTCATTAATGTTATATAAGTCAAAATAGTTAAGTAGCTTCACTTACAGTCCATTCTTCAGTTAGACGGCTTTCTTTAAAAGCAAGTCATGTCTCTTCATCAATAAAATTGTATCTTTCACAAGGACTTTCATCCTTAAGCTCACAAAAAATGTATCTCGTCGTGAGTCTTGACTTAAAGGCGCGAAACTTTAGTCCGATATTGGATAGAATCCTTGATCGAAGCGGTTCCACATTAGGAATTTCAAAATTTGCCTGGAAAATAACATAACCAAAGTAAAGTTAGTCAATGAATATTAAATAGCTTTATATGATAACAATAATTATGTAAAGCTTACCAAAACATCCTCCCACAGCATGTTTCGGTCGACCTCTGACACCTCGTCCCATGAATTAATCAAAACGGAGACTCTCTCACGAGAAAGAACTCCAAGATAGCTATTAAACTCATCTGCATTAGGACCTGATGCCATTCCAGTGTTGACGTCAATGTCAACAGCTGTCTTCTCACCAGCGGCACGTTTCTTTGCCAGACGCTTCATCCTAGTAGGTCCTCTGTTGCCTCGTCCGGATCGGGGTCTAATTGGAGTTTGATCGTCACCCATATCTCTGTTAAAAAAATTATTTAACAAACATTAGTTCATCTGCATGGAAAGAAAATCATATCAAACAAAAACATAATATAGTAAATGCATATTATAAAAAAATATTTCTAAATTTATTACCATAATGGGTTACAAGTTCATATGTAAATTCCTTCACTGTGGTCTTTACGGGTTGCATGTACATGATCAAGTACATCGTCATCTTTATTAGTTATCATTGGTGTGAATGAATGGGGTTCACCATTTTCAATATCATCTATGGCCTCTCCTTGTTTTTTCCCGTGTAAAACAACATACCAATGTTCTGACGTAGGATCTTTCACGTAGAAAACTTGAGATGCTTGTTGAACCATTATAAATGGCTCATCTCGATACCCTATCTTTCGAAAGTCCACTAGTGTGTATCCTGATTCATCAATTTTAACCCCACTTTTATTGTCAACCCATATACACTTGAAAACTGGAACTGAAAACTTAGTATAGTCAAGCTCCCATATCTCTTCTATAAATCCATAATATGCCATTGATCCAATTACAGGATTTGTATCTTTCGAGGTGGAAAACTGCATTGACTCGGCTTCAAGAGTAACACCAGAATTTTGAACTGTACTCTTCTAATGTCAGCACGTATTATTGTCGGAGGTCCAAATACAAACACGATATTCTATTCTAATGTAACAACTAACATAACATAAATTCTACTATAAACTAACAAATAATTACTAAATAATTTAAATTTTAGAAAATAGAAATTATATAATACAAATTATATAAATTAATACAAATTTATATTAAATAATATACAAATTATAATACATAAAAAAAATATTCAAAGTACAGCAAAAAAAAATTAACAAAACTAACATAAAAACTACTAACTAAATAATATAAATTTTAAAAATTAAAAATTATATAATATAAATTTATATTAAATAATATACAAATTATAATAAATAAAGTCAAAAATTCAAAAAATCAACTAACCTTGTGTGCGAAGATGATGATTCAACTGATAGAAAACCAGAGGTGGAAGCGGGGCGCGACAGCGGCGAGCAATGCAACAGTAACTTCAAGCACTGCGCAAGGAAAAAACCATATATAAGAACAGCATTCCTAAAGCGAACTGAAGAGAATGAAATGGGATACGAAACTCACAATGGAAGCAATAACAATGAAGATGCACAGAAGCAAGGAACACAGCGCAGCGCAGCAACAGCGACAAGGAAGAGCAGAGCAGAAAGAGTGAAAGTGCAGTGGCGCGCTTCAAATTTTAGGTTAAAAACATTTTACAAATGCAGTTATTAGTTAAAACCGCATTTGTAAATGAAAGTTTTTCATTTACAAATGCGGTCACGCGTATGACCGCATTTGTAAATGAATAATTTCAAAAATGCCACCGCGTTTTTAACAAAGGCGTTTTAGCGCGAAACCGCACTTAGAAAGGAGTATTCCTTTCATCATTTTGCACTAGTGTGATAAAACTACTATGAATATATTTTGTATACTATGTATTTTCTTTTAAGAACCTTGTCTTGTTCTGTTATTGATTTGTGTAAGAAATATACGTGGGAATATATGTATGTTTGATTAAGAGAAAATATTTTACCAAGAATTTACAATAACAAAGAATATTTTTAAATATACATAAAACTACAGTTAAAACTCGTAAAAACATTTTAAATATATCAACTACATTTTACATTTAAGATAATTAATATTATAATATGTAATTGTATTTTAAAATATTGATAATTTAAAAAATATATTAAAACTCAAATGAAAGATAAAGATAAAAAATATAGTAAAATGCCAAAAAAAATGAAGTATAAACAAATAAGATAAGATGGTATATTAGATAATTGAAATAAAACAGACTATTTATTAATTGTATGGCATTATTGGTTTTGGATAGGTATAAATAATTTTCACACATTAATGTTGTATAACTATAATATATGTAAGACAAGTATATTACATCTGGTATATTTTTTTTTATGCAAAATTTAATTATGTTAAGTCATTTTTTTTTTTAATTTGACAACTCTCCCTAATTATAATTGAATTAAGTTGTCAAGTTGAATAATAAAAAATTCCTCAAAAGTTGCTTTATAATTATAATGTTTTTGTGCTCATAAAAAAAACTAAAAAAAAAACTCCTCTTTTAATATTGATTAAGGGTAAATAAATATTAATTTTTATAAAAAAAAAAAATCAAAGAGTTTCACATGTTTCAAGAAATTTATTCATGCGCAGGAGACACTTATCCTTGCGTAGTTATATAATCTATCTATTTGAACTTTCTTATTTATAAAGCAAACTTTACATCTACCAACAATATAGCAACATATTGTGTTTGATAAACATTACAACTTGTCAAAAGTATTCAAATGTCATATCATATTTCTTCATATACGTTTTGTACTTAGCGTACATTTAATGTATTGCATCTTACCAAAAATGTTTTTGATAAAATAATATCATGTTTACAAGACTGTTCTAGTTCATCTTAAAGTTTAAACTCATAAAAGTATTAATGCATAAAAAAATACATTCTAAAAAGGATTTTAACAATATTGCATAATATATGGCATATCAATATATTTTGACCAAATCACTCCTCACATAGTAGTGAAATGATAAGGATAAGTGTAATATCTCTATTTATTTACCTATAATACATATATAATATTTTATTAAATATTTACATATTCACATGTCAGTCATATAATGTTTTAAAATATATGTTTTTTATTAAATTTTTTAATAATTACATGACTTAAAACATTTATCTAACAAAACACAAATTCATTCATCAAGATATGGCAGAGTCCTATCACCTTCAAAATTATTTGTTACTAATCATATATAAAGAAAACAAAACACAAAAACATGGTAAACTAGCTATTTTTAAAATTTCTATTATAAATTTAAACTTTAGATAACAATTATAAATTCATCAATTCTAATCAAATTTTCACACAACAATCAAGTGGCTATCATATTTCAACATTCATATTACTCATGTTATACTTCTACTAACCCATATATCCAAACACTTCCTCTACTTTTGGAAGACTCGTGCATTGACTTAGATTTAGATATATGCACCTGTCATATTACCGCATTGTAAACACAGTCAGGTGTGCACATAAAATAATCTAAATATCATATAACCTAGTATGATAGGGTTGATTCTTATGACCTGAAAAATCATATTGTATTTCAAACTGAAGATAAAATCATGAACTATTAAGAAGTGGACTTTAAGCCTAACTCCAACCTCATAAAACCGGCTTATAAGGTGAGGTTTGCATCCACTTATATACAATGAAATGTTCTTATCTCTAGTCGATGTGGGATCTCAACCACACCCCTTTTCATATTATGGGTGGTCCGATAAGCCCAACAAACAATCATTAATATTCATCTATCTGATCACTACAAGAAAAATTGAAATTACATACAGATTTTTTTCCATATGTAAATAATAGACAAAACAAAATCTGCAGCAGGTGAGAATCGAAGCCAGGTTTTTTCAGTAACAAAAGAAACCATAACCACTACACCAGACAAATTCTTTTACAATATTATGATTTTTATTATAATTATTATTATTTTTAAGATTGTTATTAATATTATTATTGTTATTAATATTATTATTGTTATTAATATTATTATTGTTAATAATATTAATAATATTATGAATATTAATAATATTATGAATATTAATAATATTATGAATATTAATAATATTATGAATATTAATAATATTATGAATATTAATCAATATTATGAATATTAATAATATTATGAATATTATTAATATAAGAATATTATTAATATTCTAAATCTTATTAATGTTATGAATGTTATGAATATTATTAATATTCTTCCTCTTTCCTCTTCTTTATTCTTCCTTCTTCCCCTTTCCTCTTCTTTCTTCTTCCTCTTCAAGAGGGAAGAGGAGGATTCTTCCTCTTCTTCCCCTTTCCTCTTCTTTCTTCTTCCTCTTCTTCCTCTTTCCTCTTCTTCCTCTTTCCTCTTCTTTCTTCTTCCTCTTCTTTCTTCTTCCTCTTGTTCCTCTTCCTCCTTCGTCTTCCTCTCCTTCCTCCTCTTCCTCTTCCTCTTCTTCCTCTTCTCTTCCTCTTGTTCCTCTTCTCTTCCTCTTGTTCCTCTTCCTCTTCTTCCTTCTCTTCCTCTTGTTCCTCTTCCTCCTCTTCTCTTCCTCTTCCTCTTCTTCCTCTTGTTCCTCCCTCTTCCTCCTCTTCCTCTCCTCTTCGTCCTCTTCCTCCCTCTCTTCTTCCTCTTCTTCCTCTTTTCCTCCTCTTCTCTTCGTTTTTTCCTCTTCCTCCCTCTTTTCCTCTCTTCCTCCTCCTCTTCCTCTTCTTCCTCCTCTTCCTCCTCTCCTCCCCTCTTCCTCCCCTCCCTCCTCCTCTTCCTCCTCCTCTCCTCTTCCTCTCCTCTTCTCTTCTCTCCTCCTCTTCCTCCTCTTCCTCTCCTGTTCCTCCTCGTCCTCTCGTGTTCCTCCTCTCCCTCGTCCTCTTCCTCTTCTCTTCCTCCTCCTCTCCTCTTCCTCTTCCTTCTCTTCCTCTTCCTCCTCCTCTCCTTTCTCTTCTTCCCCTTCCTCTAAGTATAATAAAAATCGTAATATGACAAAAGAACTTGTCTGATTTAGTGGTTGTTCGAATCCTGCCTGCTGCAGTTTCCTTCCAATATTAATTTGGGACTTGGCTTCGCTGCACTGTATGTAATTCCAATTTTTCTTGTAGTGGATTCCAATATATCAGGAGAGTCAAAATACCTCATTATAGACGTTCTAAACAATCTCAACACGATATTTTCTTTCTTGGAAATTCTATGTCTTAATTACAATTCATATTTTACATCTTACATTATCCAAAATTACACCATTTACTCATACCAAAGCTTAGAAAGCAAATAAGCCAAAAATTACACAAAAACTAAAGGATTTTCAATTTATTATATAATTAAAATTCACATAAAAATTAATTAAAAATAATAAAACAAAAACACACAAGCAAATCTTTAAAACTGAAGCCTTTTTTAAACTTTTATTTTTTTAATTGTTTTAGCTTGATTGAAAATCGACCTTGCTTGAACGAACATCCTCTCACTTAAGTAAAAATAAACTTGAGAGCACCCCAAAATTTACCCATTTTTGTTTGAGCGTGATTCTCTCTCGCTTGGGCGAAAATGAGTCTTGCTTGAGCGAGATTTCCTTTCGCTTAAGCGAAAAGGAAACTCAGAGCACCATATTTTTCACCTTATTCTCGCTACTTCTCGCTTGAGTGAGATATATAGAAAAATATTTCTCAAAATTGATCTCATACCTATTTTTCACCAAAAATTACATTCAAACTTATATTTTTCATAAACCTACAACATTAAAATGAAAGTTCTCTTTACTCACAATGATAGTTATACTTTGTCAACATTTATATTCATTATTATTTCTAAATAAATTTCCAATCATTTAAATTTATAAAATAATTACATAAACTTTTACACTTCAATAAAATTCATAATGTAATTCAAGTCAATTTATACTACCATTCAACACTTTAAATCTCAAACAAAATACCATCTGCATATTTAATATCTCTCAATCAAAGTCATTCATAATCAACAATCAATACTCACAATTTCTTAACTTAAATTATATCATAATACAAATCAACTCATTTATACTATGATTCAAACACTTCCAATCTTAACCAAAACACATTCAATAATTATATTCACATCAAAATTAATATATAATATTCAAAATTAATGTGGTACATAATTGATTAAGTATTGAAGCTTAACCTATTATACATTATTTAATCTATTGTAATTGTGCAATATTTACAAATGTAATCTAATGTTTAATCTATTATTTTGTTTGAATTAATGTATTCACAATTACAACATTTACATAGCCTTCATTTAAAATATTTTTTAATTTTTTATCATTTCTAATATTAAAATAATATAATATAACACAAACTGGATGTTAATAAATATTTGTTAACGGTTAAAATAATGTACGACCATTTGAAATACTGTCACATTGACATAAAATATTCATTCTTATACAAAAACAATATGATAAAATTACATTTAACTCTTAAATTTTCACTCAGATCATTTTACATTAGGGTGCAAAGATCATCAAAGTTAGAATGAGAATTGAAATAGAATAGAATCATGAACTCCCTGCAACAAAATCAGTATGGAATAAGTTCTTTTCAAGATCTTTACAAATTTTACGCTTGATAAACATAATAACTTAAATAGTCGTCTTTACTCACTTTTTTTCCACCCATTTTATCTGCAAAAACTTATTTAGAAAAAAAAGAAAATGTGTTTTAATTGAAGTTCTCATTTTAAGAAGAGGAGATACGCTTTTTGGAACAAATAATACTTTGATAAATTAATACAACATAATTAACACATATGAGATTTCTAAATGTAACCGACAAATAATAAACCTAATACAATATAATTAACACACACGAAGATGCGAATAATAAAGTTTTTCTAAATGTAGATTATCCTAATACAATATACAATATAATTAACACATGAGATTTCACTTAATCATGGAATGATTAAAAAAAGAGGGTAAAAGTTGGTTTGGTTTAAAGTCACGTCACAAAGGTACACAAAGTTTGTTCCTTTTACTAAAAAAACCCACACTTCCTCTTCCATTTGTCACTCGTAAGCTCTGTTTTTTCCCTCTCCCTATTCAACTGCTACGCTCTTCTTCCTCTGTCCCTCATAGAAGTTGCTACTTTTTACGCAAGTTTTGTTTTTTTTCTTCTCAAAACCCAAAACTACTCACTTGTGAGAAGCAATGGGTAAGGCGTCAAAGTGGTTTCGCGGGCTTCTCGGTCTCAAAAAAACCGAGCATAGTACCTCACCTACGAAGCCACCCAAAGAGAAACGCCGATGGAGCTTCGTTAAATCATACACAGAAAAGGACAACAACACTGGTGCCACGTGTCCACAACAAGGAAGCAATGGCAGCAAGCACGCCATGGCAGTGGCAGCAGCCACTGCTGCGGTGGCCGAAGCGGCGGTGGCTGCCGCTGAAGCGGCTGCCGTTGTTGTCAGACTAACGAGCAGCAGCGGTAGGTGTGCTGACGCGGGACCCACAAGGATTCGCCAACACTGGGCCGCCGTTAAGATCCAAGCCGCTTTTCGAGGCTGTTTGGTCCGTATCCTTCACTATTATTATTCTCACCGATTTTAAAAACGTTCTTTTTTTTTTATTTCTCTGTTGTGTATGTACGAACAAAACTCTTTCTTTTTTTTCCTTTTTTTAATCTTCTGGTTTTGTGGTGGTTGTTTTTGAGGTTATTCTTTGTAGTTCCATTGTTGTGTTACCGAGCTGTTCTGTTTTGTCATTTTGCTCCAAACTAATTCCCTGAAATTTTTTATCTTCAAATTGTATCATCAGTCAAATATTTTTTTCACAGTAGTACCCTCATTATTGTAGTTCCTTCTCACAATTAAATGGTTCAATCATTCATTGGTTTACAAAACCTCGGAACTGAAATATTACTTGGAAAACTCAAGCCTTTATTTCATATTTAATAATAACAATAATAATGATAATGATATGGAAATGATTAGTTAAAACATCTTAAAAACATACTTGATGGGTGGTTTAGATGGTTTCTTTTGGGGGTAGAGCAGTTCTTGTGCCATGGCCCATAAAAGATACTGTCTTTTTTGGTGGAACAATGACATTGGACTTTTGTTTCTGTGGGGACAGATAGGAGTCTTCAGAGTGAGGAGACGTAATACATTTGGTTTTGATGTTTTGTCCTTCGATGTGCTTTTATCATTTTTCCAAGACAAATACCAAAGATGGAGTAGTGTCCGGTGTGAACTCGGGTCTTTGAAATGCAAGCTCCAGGTTAAGGGTTCAAGGTGGACCCTGTTTCTGCTTCCTTGTTCACCATCTTAATCTTAATAATAATTAATACGAGCTTTTTGTTTAGTGTCTGTACACATATTGAGTTATAAATTATGAAAAAGGAAATTTCTATATTAAAATAAAAAGTAATTTAATTTTTTGTTTCTTATGTGATTTAAAATATTGTTTTAATAATCTCGCAAATGTGACTATGTCCTTACAATTAAAAATCCTTAATAATGTGTATTTTAGTATTCCCACATGAATGCTGGAGATGTGGACTTATCCTTGGTCTGTTTTAAATACTACTTGTGTTGTCTTTTAATGGAGTAGAATACAGTGTTTTTGTTTTTTTGAATTTTTTTAATTAAGAATGAAAGGAGATATTATTCGGTAAAAGTTAAAATTTAAAAGTTCATTATAACTTCACGAGTGCTTTGGTATAATTTCTTTAATTTTACTTCTGGTAATTTTCATTTGGCTTGGTCATGCACTTACACACGACACCATTTATCCGGACTCTGAAATACTTCAATTTTTTCGAGTTCTTACACAATGACACAACTTGGTCCTGAAAATTTTCATTGAACTTTGTTGCCATTCTCATATTCTTTTACAAGGTTCTGTTGTGCCAGTGTGTGCAGTCTGCATCTAATTTCTTATTTAGGAGAACCAAATGAGGCAGACACTGAGGTTTACCATTGCCTGCTATAACTTTGAATGTAACCTTGTTGCACAGAAGACGCTAATTCTGCTCATGTACTTGTTGCAATGTTTAGGCAAGGAGAGCACTGAGAGCATTAAAGGGGTTGGTGAAGCTTCAAGCATTAGTGAGAGGTCACATTGAGAGGAAGCGTACAGCGCAGTGGCTGAAAAGAGTGCAAGCACTCTTGCATGCACAGGCACAAGTCTCTGCAGGGTTGGCTCTGCAGGTCTCACCTTCAAGTGCAAAGTTATCTAGCCACCTCCATGTTAGTATTAGTAAATTGCTTTCTCCGTTGACCTTCCTATCCTTTTATTGGAGATTGAAAAACATTTTTATCTTGTATTTGAAGTGTATAAATTTTACTGTCAATCAAAGTACTAATCAGCAAGCATAAGTTGATATGAGTTGTCGAAAGACTACTATAGCAAGTTGGTTTGCACCTGTGGAGGTTAACTCATTCTCTTGTTATCAATACATCAATTGAACATCTTAATTATTGGATGTATTACTCTTGATAAGATTATAGTATTGGGCACCAGAAATGATATGATCATACGGTTATTGAATGTATTACCATTTGCAGGGTCCAGAAACACCCGAAAAATTTGAAAGCCCCATCAGTTCTAAGAGCATGAAGTATGAGCAATCACCTATACTCAAGGTACTTTATTTTCTTGCCAGAATTTACCCAATAAGTGTGAATTTTATGCCTTATCAAGTTGTCAATTCTTATGGAAGCATCTATGACATTGTAGAGAAATGGCTCCAAATCCTGTGTCCAGATCAATGGCTATCAAGAGATATGTGGGAGTAGGTCGGAGAATCAAGTAACTGAACTATCATGGAACACAGCAAGATCATTGATAAGAACATATAGTTCCAATGATGAAAGAAATGACAGGGTTCTTGAAGTTGATTCTGGAAAACCACATTTTACAAAGCGTAGAAACCTCTCTTACTCCACAGGTTCTGATCATTATAGTAAGAGTTTGAACAGCACAAAGGAGTCAACATCTCTTCAATCTGGTCAAAGTCCATGTGGTGAAGTTCAGTCTTACAGTTACAGCTCACAAAAAGTCAACGAGGTTGAGGAGAGTCCATTCTGCACTGCCAACAATAGTCCACAATTCTTATCAGCCACTTCTAAAGATGATGGCTTCAAAAGAAGCCCTTTTACTCCCACAAGGAGTGATGGCTCTAGAAGCTACATTCGTGGTTATCCTGACCACCCAAGTTACATGGGATGCACCGAGTCTTCAAAAGCAAAAGTCAGATCCCTGAGTGCCCCAAAACAAAGGCCAAATTGTGAGAGGCCTGGTTCATCTAATAGATACTCACTTAATGGATTTGATATGTCAAGATCGACCACACAAAGGGCAATGCATGCAAGCTTCACCAACAAGGCATATCCAGGTTCTGGTCGTTTGGACAAGCTTGGTATGCCTGTGGGGTACAGATACTGATTTCTGTTAATGTTTAAGAAGCTTATGTGTCTTCTATTTTCATTGTCTTAACATCTGATTTTGCTAACTTGTTGTACTTTGGGTGTCCATTGCGAGTTTAAGTGTCAGCATTAGAAATCTATTTCAAAATTTCAGTGCATGCTGCTGCTAAGTGTCAACTCATTTTGTTACTTGGATGGACTGTTCAAAAGGAATTATTATGTTAGCCTTTCAGTTTTCCTTGCACGCATGATACATTTACTAAATTTGAGTTGAGATAGGTTAGTATGCAATCAAACAGAAAGAGTTCTAAACACAATCAAATCATTTTATTCTAAAATATACTCAAAAGCCTCATGGAACGCTTGGATTTAGGTGTGGAGTGTAAACTAATTTCTAACAATTATGTTAAGATTTTGGTTTGATAACAAATAATATTCAAGACTTCCATTTTAGTCTTAAAAGGATTTTAGAACTCAACTCATTTACTCTTAAAATGATATTATACGGTTCAATGCCTGAAGTGCTCATTAATTTATATGTGTAATAATTTTATTACTGAGTAGAGAACATAAAGGTGTCGTGGTGTAGTTGGTTATCACGTCAGTCTAACACACTGAAGGTCTCCGGTTCGAGTCCGGGCGACGCCATCGGTATAAACTTTTTAAAGTATTCACCTTTTGTAAAAATCCATAAATTTATTATGAATAAATTATTTATTATTGTTTAGAGAAAAAGTATCTTCATTAAAATATTGTGAAAAAAAATCAACAAATATGGAAATAGTTTACTATAAAGGGAACTTAGTTAATTGAAATCGTGGCATAAAATAAATTTTGGGATGTCACGACATGAAAATAGATTTTTATCCTTCTTGTGTCACTTTCATAGAGTAGTTTTTGGATTAAGTAATTCAGAAATGTATTTAAAAAAAGACTTCTAGATTATGTAATCCGGAAAATAATCATGTATATGAAAAAAGGCTTTTGGATTATGTAATCCAAAAGCTAATTACAAATTTGAAAAATGACTTCCAGATTATATAATTTGAAATATTACAGAAAGACATTTTTAAAAATATGAAAATTTATGGAGATTAGAGAATAATGTATGGATGTGCAGGAAGAAACAACCCTTATTTGGCTTCAAGATGTTGGTTCAAATTCATTTAGAACATGTACATCTTGGAACTTTATCCATTTGATCAACATTGGTTGGAAGACAGCCCAAAAAGTTGTGTGGAAGAAATGCGAATATTAATTAAGGAAGAAATTCTTTGGTGTTATTAAGAAAATAACGTAAATCATAATTATGGACATCTGTTATTATTTCTGACTATTGGCATACTAATAGACCTGTTATTTAGGAATTATGAATTAGAAGTAATCTATAATGATGAATTATATAAGTCAAATGAATTTTCTTTCTCTCAATTATATTATATGGATTCAAAATAAGAAAATAAATATCATAGTAAATGGGTGCAATTTCAAGTGTAAAATTTTAATATGAGCCAACATAAACTTTTTTTGAGAAACAAAATTAATGATGTAAAATAGTGACTGTGAATTTAAATAAGAAGTTATTTCACTTAATAAAAAAAAAAAGGAGAATTGATGGAGGAAAAAGTTATCACACTTAATAAAAAGAGAGGATTGATGGAAGAAAGATTATACGTGATTTTCATTCCAATTCATAAATTTTTATGATTCCAACCATGGAAAATTACTCGCTTTCCATTTTCTCCCTACCATTCCCCTTATTACACCACTAATCCAAACAAATTTTGAGGGGAGGTATACTTTTCTTTTGTAGAGAAATACAAATTCATTCTATGATTTTTATTATTTTATTATTATTTATTTTTATTTTTATTTTATTAACATTTTAACATTTTTGTATTTTTGTATTATTATATTATATAACATAATTCATTACATAACTTAAAATATTAACGTAACATATTTTGCAGTGGAAGTTTATGTAAATCATTGAAGTGTAGTTGGTTTTGTGTTTATTTCTTCTCACGATTACAATTGCCTTTCCTGCAAATTCATCTTCGTTTTTTCCCACAAATCAAAAAATACAAACCAATACGTTCCGCGATTTTCTTTCTGTGGCAACAAAATCAAAGTTTCTTCACTAATGAAGGAGATGAACAAAGAACAAAAAAAGAAAAAAGTGACTCAACAAGAAATGGAAAAATACAGAAAGAAATGTTTCCCATGTATATTGCTAAGGAAGAATTAAAAAGCTATATAACTGAAAAGAAAAAACCAATCTACACAGGCTAGAGTGGTCTAAACTAACAGCTATAACCCAAAAAAAGGACAATAATATATAGCCCCTCTCAAAGTTGGAGAAAAAAGTGTTTTAGAGAGCCAACTTTGAGATGTTCAAACTTTTGTGTTGGAAGAGATTTTGTATATGTTGGTCGATGAGCATTTTATAATACGCATTTTATAATTTTATAATACGTAAGAGGATGTAAATTTTATTTTATAAAGTTATTATAGTTAAAGTCTACTTTATTAATCGGACTTCCATGATTAGTGTTATACAACCTTATTCAACGTGTTCCCTGACAAAATGTACATCAATGTCTATGCGTTGTGATCTCTGATGCGAGAGAGGGTTAGTTGACAGACATAGGTAAAATATTATCAGATAACACCATAAGCATTTGAGGTTGGTTTTGGAAGCATCTAAGGAGCTGATTAAGCCACAGTAATTCTGAATTTATAAAAGCAAGACTAGAAACCCATAAACAAACACAATATAAATGAGTACTTTCCTACTCTTTCTACTGTGGACACTCGTTGTTCACCCTTATGTATCCAAGGTGCTTTCCCTAAACTACCAACTGATTAGATAAATATGCATTGCGAAGATGTTTCTAATAAGGAAATTACTCTTTTTTCTATGAGAAATTTTAAAGCTGTTTTTTTATAAGAGCCAGTGGGCTATGGTTGGAGATCATCTTTGTGATCTTATCAAGAGTACTGTTGTTGATCCCTCCAAGGTTGTGGAGATTAATGATACTCTAGTTACTCTTGTCCCTCAAGTTGAACCTGTGGTTAGTATGAAATATTTCGATCCCATGAGCTAGTGTAATATTTTATAAAGCAGGGCTTAGAAGGAGATGGAAGACCTCATTAATCCTAATCCTTGTCAATGTAGTTTTATCCCAAGCATAAATAGTGGGAATAAATAATATTATTACTGCACAAGAGGTAGTTCATTTAATGAAAAAGAAAAAAGGAATTTATGTGTCAAACATAAAGATATGTGGGTACTAGTTATTAGTTACCAAGAATTACTAGTTATTACAAATATAAAATTTATTTTAATATTTTAATATAATCAATGGATGATCCCCCTAGTAGTTAACATTGGTCAAAATTATTTTTTTTTAAATTCTATTGCAATTTTTCTTAAATATTGGTTTAGGGTCTAAGTAATATAATATCGGTCAAAGTTATTTTTAACTTATGTCGGATGATATCAACAAGAATTATTTTTCAGAATCGATAATCTTTGCTTTCTTAACGGCTGAAAAAATTGTTTCAATCGAGACTAAAAAAATCCTAATTATAATTAATTGAAAGTTTTACAAGTCAATCCACATTAGAAAAAAAATTAACTGCATTGATTAAAAAAAATCTCTAGATATTAACCAAAATACAAATGTAAGTTAAAAAATATAGTTGATATGTAGCCAAAAATACTTTGGGTTACATCATAATAAGTAATATAAAATAATATAGACAAAAGCCTCTCTTGTAGATGAACGATCTTCCATATTAACCTTTGTTCTTTTTTGAAACACTAGTAGCAACAAGCCTTGAAACCTGTTCCGTCCTTTTCCCAACGCACAGCCCCATTGCCAAAAGTAACTAACCACCACATTCGACTATGAAGACTATATATTAGCTCATTAGCTCCAAGATCTGGAGAAGTAATGCTTGATTCGTCACATATTTTATCATTGATATCATAAACAAGTACTATACAGATAAAACATTGTCGAAAGTGACCCAGTTCATCCAAGCTAAAAAAACAACATATTTAAGAAGGCGAAGCATTGATGTATCAATTGGCATCTGGACATTAGAAATTATAAGGCACATTAGTAGAACATTTTACACTATCGGAAATGCGAAAACAATGAC
Source organism: Phaseolus lunatus (assembly GCA_013389735.1). Lineage (NCBI taxonomy): Eukaryota > Viridiplantae > Streptophyta > Magnoliopsida > Fabales > Fabaceae > Phaseolus > Phaseolus lunatus. Next base: position 38,592,501 of record CM023859.1, read on the forward strand.
AACTCTGTTAAATTCAAAACCAGCTCATACAGCTTTAGCATTCTCTCGAACTAGGGAAAGCTTAGCCAATAAACCACACAATTGAAGATAAGATCCAACTCCATCACAAATTCTCATATGAGCAAACCCAGTTTCCTGCAATTTGAAGACTGCGTCAACAAACAGATACTTTATGCACGTGTGTATGTATAAGCGAACAGATTATTAACTACCTTCATGAACTCCAATTTCAGATACTCAGCCATATCATAGTTTTTTATGATACGAAAAAGAGTCGTGATGATATCAGTGGGAGAATATCCTAAATCATACAGTTGCTTGAGGCCCGAACAAGCCTCGTCAAAGTTCCCTTCTATCACATTACGCACCATATTCTTCACATGCAGTGGATGTGGCTGGTCGCAAACCTGAAACCAAACATAGATTTCAACAAAACCAATGACAAACTATGAAAAATACAAACCAAGGTTGATTCTAACCTTAAAAACATTTGCTTGGTTAACAAATTGGAACCCACTGTATGTTGCTTGCAAGTTATTCAATGCCTGTCTCATATCACCATCGGCAGTGAAAATGATGGCTTCAAGTCCTTCAGGAACGTAGGGAACCTTCAACAAGATCACGACTCAGTTATACATTTCCTCAATATTATTGAAGCCAAAATAGATAGCAACCAGTATTATCAAATAGTAGCCATGGAGATGCCACAATGTTATGGCATGATACTGCTCTCATGGTGGCTCATGGCAGCTATAACGACAAACTCTAACAGCTCTCATTAGTGAGAGTAATAATAAATTTAGAAATAAAAGAAAACAATGAAATATAACAACAGTAGTTACTTAAAAGTATATGTATTATTCTTGTCATAGCAACCCCCTGCTTCAGCATATAGTATGGGATGCCGTCAACCACCAATAATTGTGGCAAAAAAAACAGTTTTATAACCACAATGGTAGGAGCCTAGTATACCAGGCCACCTTATAACAAACTAAGAATGCATGCACAACATCTCCCCTATAAGATTTAGTTGCCATAATTTTTTTGCGAATCTTTTACTACTATATCACATAAAAACAGCAAAACCAAGGAAGCAAGTGATCAAATATTTAAGAAGATCATGATTTTTAGTTAACAACAGTGCAGCAAATACATACAATAATCCTAATCGGCAAACCTTCCAAAAAAATTTTGAGTTTCTTGCCAACTATGCAACAATAAGCATTATACAACACAGGATGAAAAAAATCCCAGAAAGGAGGGAATGCAAAACAGTAGTTGAGAAAGACTAAACATGTCAAAGAATCAAAGTTAAAAAGATGGATACATACACAAACAATCAAAAGACAAGATAGCATTAGATTTGCACGTCATAAGACTAGTGCAGAAAAATAATTTAACTTAGAAAAGAAAACAAACAAAGGGAAACAAAACTGAAAAAAACTTTCTTCCAAATCAAGAGCTCCCCTTTTGACACTAAAACATAATTATAAAGAAACAGAAGATCATAGTAGTGATTGTATTGTTATTCTATGCTGTGACATTTCCAGTAATGTCAACTGTGACATTTCCAGTAATGACAGATAGTCAAACCTATGCTCCTCTGACGAATTGGAATACCACAAGCATGTCTTATGATAGTTGAAGGCAGAATGGATGTTTGAGGTACCTTCTCAGCTTGAACCACAATCATGAGTCGACCAAGTATCTCTTGATCAGACAACCGTGAAAACCGCACTATGGCACACCTACTCTGAATGGGCTCAATAATCTTAGCTGAAGTATTGCAAGCAAGAGCAAAACGAGTAGAGTTAGAATATATCTCCATTGTTCTTCTCAATGCTTGTTGTGCCCCTGTGGTCATACTGAATTGAAAAATGAACAAAATTAAAGGGCAAACACAATAAGAGCAAACAAATTTCTTAGTTATCATGTTATAAATGCAAAATATCCACCGCCTTTTCCCATAACAAATCTCTCTTAAAAAACCTAATTGATCATTATAGTGTAGTCTTTCCTCACATTTCATTTTTTTATAACCAAAATTGTGTTGGGTTGTATTAAAACAATAGATTCATGGGTATTTTGTCACACTTGACTCCAACAATCTCCCCGTCAAGACATGTTTGCCCATACAAATAATCTGTAATTTAGTTATTCACCTACTTTGGTAACCCTTACTTGTGTCACTGTTTACCAAAATGAGTTTGTCCATACAAAGAATCCATAACTTAAGATTATTCATCTACTTTATATTTTACTCATATAAGTCAATCACCAAGATAAATCAATGACTCCCATAACACTTATTGGATTGTTAGAGAGACATTGGAGAGATTTGATACTAATGAGATATAAGTAAAAAATTAAGACACCAACTCACAAAACCTTAAAACAATAGGTTTGCTTTTCTTATCCATTTATAATCAATGCAGGACTCCAACTCACATTTGCCTCCAACAAAACACCTCTATTAGAGTAATCCGAGCTAAGTTTCCCGAGGAGGACGAACATAGTGTTGGTGTTTAAACATGCAACAATTGCTACCAATTGGACTAAATTAGATTACAATCAAAACTCACCTATCAGCTTCATCCAGTATTACTATCTTGTGCCTCCCCGGGGGAAGGGTCACTTTCTTCTGAGCAAACATCTTGATCTTGTTCCTCACAACATCAATTCCTCTGCAACAAGAAGAAAAGGGATAAATTTAAAGGAAAATGCTGCAGTCAGAGAAGTAAAATGTGAAATCATGAAAAAAACCTATCATCCGATGCATTGAGTTCAAGAACACCTTCCTTGCAATTTGGTCCAAGAAGCTCGTGAGCGAGGGCTAGTATGCTAGTGGTTTTTCCGGTCCCAGGAGGACCCTAAGACGAGACATACAATGAAAGAATGAGAAAGGGAAAATTGTCAATTTAAGGAAGCTAATGAGATAAATAAACTCACTGATAATATGAGATTGGGCATGTTGCCATCGCGAGCAATGACTTGCAGTCTGGAGACTGCGTCCTCGTTGCCGACTATGTCAGCGACCTTGTTGGGACGATACTTCTCCACCCATGGCACGTCATAGGTGTTGCTTGCTGAAGATGATGACATGCTTGGCCACCAATAAACAAGGGTTTCAGTTTGAGGTTGCAGAAACCCTCAAAACCCTATCCCAAACCACTTCAGACTTGAAGAAATTTGTCCCAGTTTTAGAGGGAAAATCCCATGTCAGGGTTGGATTTTGGTACCTCTGAGGACTTTTTATTTATTTATATCAAATTATTTTTTAATTCTTATACTTTAAAATTATTTGTTTCAATATTTATATGTCCAATTTTATTTTCTTTTGGCCCCTTTATGCTATTTTTTGTTTTTTTAAATGATTGTCTCCAAAACTCATATAAATTAAAATACTAAAAATATGCATCTAAAGAATTTTATAGTATTAGTTAATTAAAAAATAATGTAAAAGTAGGTTTTTAAGGTAATTGTTGAAATAGTTAATAAAATTATTATACATAATTGTTTTAAATTATTTGATAGGGTCAAATTTTTCCTTATATTTTTAACATGTATTTTATTTGTTCTTTACCTTTATTAATATATGTTTTTTATAAGTACTACTTTTTATACATAATTACTATCTCTAACTATGTTTAGTTATAATTAATCAAAGTTAATTACTGTATGAATTATTTATATTACCAAAAAGGTTGAAAAAACTGCACGAACTTAAATATAAATATTTAATTATTTTTCTCATAGACAAAATAGTTCAACTTATGAATAATTTGTAGTAAAATTACAGTAAATGAAATAGTTTTTCCTTAAATAAAAACATGTACAATATTCAAATAAAATGAAGTATTTACTTTTTGAATTTTTTTTACTATTACAAATTTTGCAGGAATTATTTGAAGAGATAACAGTAAAGGTATTTAAAGTTCAATTTTTTTTTATAATTTTTTAAAATTTTATAGTTTAAAAAATTATATATATATATATATATATATATATTGAATAATAGAGTAGATATACATTCTTTTCTATCAAAAATAACATGTTGTTCTTAAATTAATTTATCATTTAAAAAAATTAATAAGTATTTCTTTTAAAAAATAAATTACTGAAGTTGTAGATGATAATAATATTTTCAGTATAATATGATATAACTTAACTTCACACATTTTACTATAATTATTAATTAAAATTATGTATACAAAATACAATTTATTTACAAAGTTACCTGCATTTAATTTATTAGCTTTAACTTGTATCTTTCATTTATGATTTTTTTTTAATTCAGAAATTGTGAACATAAATAGTGATTTTTTTAAAGTAGTGATTTGCCCCATTCTAAAATAAAAATAATAATCTAACCATCTCAAGAAATATGAAATTAAATTACATAATTTTAGAAAAAAGACTTTATATGGATCACAAATTAGTTGTTGAGAGTTGTGACTTCATATCAATAATGTTGAAATATCATTTCGGTAATGATATTAACGTGATTATAAACATTAGTAATGTGAACCCTATGACTCACATGAACTTGATGAGCACTTAATAGTTAAGAAGATTAGGGTAGAACATTAGTAATTTGAAGCCTAAGACTCTCAGAGATGATGAACTACACAATAGTTAAAAGAATTAGGGTGACAGGATTCAATGTACAGTGAAGAGTTATTAAAGAGTAATGTGTAGATGCTTTCAAATATCTGAATTTGGATTCATAATGTTTTGTAAGAGAAAACGAGGTCAGTTGAAGTTTTTTTATTATGTTCTATTTTACTCCATACAAATTAGTGATAACAAATTTCAACTATGAAGTTGCTATTAAGAATGATAATGATCTTGACCACTTCATAACTAGATTAGGAAGAATATCAAAATTTGAGATATTATTTTAAAAAATATTCTCCTAATAAACAATCTTCAGATGTGGACAAATAAAATTATAAAGGTCATAAAAAAAATATTGAGAGGTCATCCCATGATTTGATTGATTTTATGAAATAGTTAATTTTTTTTAGAAAACAAATAAATAACAAAAGTGTTTTAAGAAATATATTTTTGAATAATGAAAGGATGAGAAATAATCATTCATCTTATTGTGAACCAAGAAGGAAGATCATAATTTATTTCACTCTGCACTAAATCTGTCTTTAAAAATGCAAATTTCTCTTCATGAAGAAAACATCTTAAAATTTCTACATTTGTTTTGTATTTTTTTTTTTTTAAGATTTCATTTCTTATTTTATAATATTTCATGACAGTAATATTATTAAAAGTGAGAAACATGTGATTCAAAATATAACTTATTCTGATATATTATTTTTGTTAATGTATTTTAAAATATCAAAATCAATATATTTTAAATGCATAGTAGAAAGATAACACAACATTTTTTTAAAAAAAATTCCAAATTCTTAATATCTTACAATAATTTATCTTAGTTATTTGATAAATAATTTTCAACACTTTGATTTAAGGATTCAAATAAAAAAAAATATATTGATTTTTTTATAACTACAAGGTATTAAATAATAATTTTTTTTATATTTTGTTTATATTTTTAAAAAACTTGTTTATTCATTATAACAAATTTACAACTACTAAAACATTACCTATTATATTCAAGAATGAGTTCTTTAAATAATGTGATTTACAATGAGATATTCTAAAATTTATCATATTTTAACGTGCTTTATCATTAAATTTTTAAAATTTATAATAATTATATATTAAATATAATTTATAACATTGAGTTATTTCTAACCTATGTTATTTTAATCGTTTTATTTTTTACCATGTTCTTATTTTATTAGTTATCTAATTATTTATTTTATGATTTCATCATATAATTTATCTTAGTTGATTCAGTTATTTTTTATGCGTACAACACGCAGTCAAACTAGTATATGGATAAAAACAAAAAAAAACTGAAATCCTTTTAGTTAAAAAATAAACATAGTTGGATTGAAAAGAAAGGAATGAAAGTCTAACTAGTTATAAAGAAAGATGGTGAATTCTACAGGTGGATCTATAAAGTATTTTCATGATGATTGCAGGAAACAGAGAAGTTTATAAAAAATTGTCAATCATGCTCATATAAAAAATAAAAAATTTAAAAAAATCACAATTTTTTTCTAATTTTTCTTCTATTTCAAATTAAATATCTTTATTTATTCATTTTCTTCTATTCCTACGCTTCTCTTCTACCAAACAACTGTCATATTTATATATTAATTAATTAACACAACGCTGACGTTTCAGACTTGAGAAGTTTCAAGAAATTCCCTCCTAAAAAAAGAAATAAAAAACCCAATTGTTATGTTTCAGCGGGTAAAAGACGAATGCGCGTTCCCGAATATCAAAACGGCAGCGTTGGGTATCTCGTAGGCAGTGAACACTAAAAAAAATAAGGGTCATTTAATATCCTCTTTCAGATAATAGCTATTTCCATATTTGCATATTCTCAAACCTTTGAATCGTTGAATTCTGGAATCCTTTGTTATGTTCTTCTGACACTGTCTGAGGTAGATTCAGATTCAGATGTCCTAAAGCACCTCGCATGGCCACCACAAGGTCACCTAATCATTCTTCCGAGGGAGGCGCCGATCCGACGCCGTTCCTCGGCACTTCATCCGACGACTCTACCTCTGGCCGCCGTCTCCTCCGCCGCCCGAGCCTCCACGAGGCGGCGCGCTTCCTGCGGCAGGCGAGCGGCCGCCGCTTGATGCGCGAGCCGTCGATGGTGGTGCGGGAGGCAGCGGCGGAGCAATTGGAAGAAAGACAGAGCGATTGGGCCTATTCGAAGCCCGTGGTAGTCTTGGATATTCTCTGGAACTTCGCGTTCGTCGTAGCGGCCGCCACCGTCTTGATTCTCGGTCGCAACGAGAATCCGAATATGCCTCTGAGGCTGTGGATTGTAGGCTACGCTATGCAGTGCGTTCTTCACGTCGCGTGCGTCTGCGTTGAGTACCGGAGGCGCCAGCGCCGCCGTGAACAGTCCAGCCTCGCCGTCGCTGTTGGCGGCAGCGGGGATTTGAGTTCGGCTTCGATGGAAGGCTCTAGACACTACGTGTCGTTGCCGCAGCTCGAGGGCGACGGTATAAGGTAAATTTCTAAACAGTAACTATGCGTCTGGGATTTGAATTTATGAGTACTTTTCCCTTTTTTTTTTCAGTTTTTATGTATTTATTACTGTAGCGCTGCACTATAATGAATTGAGTTTGCCAAATGAATTTAAGGAACCAGCATGCTTTTAAGTGTTTGCTATGATGTAACTGAGTCCATCTAACTAATTTAAGTTTCATGATATACGCTGTTTCTTTGCTGTATTGTTGGGATGTGCGTGTGTTAATTGGAAACCCCGCCAAACCTTCTGTTCATGCTTCAGAGAACCCGTGGGGAGATTCTGGGTTTCTAAGTTGCTTAGTTAAAAAAGAATTTTGTCAGTTCAAAGTATATCAAATGCTCTGATTTTCTGACTTTTTGTTGTACTCTTGAATCTCTAAAATCTCTCTCAAATTGCTTTGAGCGACTGAAATGAATGTTGTAACTTTTTACGAATGGGTGATATAAAAGGCTCTCTCATCTGATAATTGGACGAATTATTAGATACTAAAGTTATTTTTATTCACTCTCTTAAAACACGGGTGTAAATGATGGCTAAGTCTAGACATCTAAATGATGGATGATTAGGGAAAATTTATCTATTGGCCTGATATACTTTCCAGCAAGGTTATATGTGGGTCAGTTTGTTGCATTTTTTTATTTTTTTTTTTGCATTTTCTATGTGTCTGTTTCATCTCTTTAAAATAATCAGAAGCTAAGGGTTGAAACAATTATACAATATGTCCAATATTTATTAGATCGGGAAATTAGTACCATCAATTATTGATTCATTCATCTTTTTTTATTTAGTATTATGAGTTTTTATTTTTATTTTTTCCAAACAGTATGGCCAAGCATTTGGAATCAGCCAACACAATGTTTTCTTTCATTTGGTGGGTTGTTGGATTCTATTGGATATCAGCTGACAATGAAGCTTTGGTCCAAGATTCTCCTCTGCTTTACTGGTTTGTTTCTCTCTCTCTCTGTGTAACTAACTCATGTGTGTTTGTGTAGCTTGTTCATACGTCTCTTTGTCGTTTATTTTCCTTTTTTGGGAAACCTACGGCTATTTTAGCTAATTACCTTTGACGAATTCTACTTGCTTTGCAGGTTATGTATAGCCTTCCTGGGTTTTGATGTTTTCTTTGTCGTTTTCTGCATTGCACTAGCATGCATAATTGGTATAGCTGTTTGCTGTTGTCTTCCATGTATCATTGCACTCCTGTATGCAGTTGCAGACCAGGTACATCATAGTGTCATTACTGGTTCTTGTTTGAGTTGTATGGATGTACGAATCAAGTAGTGCCTCAAGTGCTCGTTTCCTTAAATGTGCCTCTTAATTCACATTTACCTACCGAGTCTATAAAGAAAATTCATGATATTTATGGCTCCAAGTATTCGAGTTTTTGTATTTACTGAGGCTAAGTAAAATGGAAAGATGAATGGCTATAGATTTGCTATTCAGTATAAAGAGACATTTATGCTAGCTTCTAGGATCTGTTTTTTGTAGATGAAACGGTGTTGTATTTGAATGAAAAGATGTCTTGTACCAGCAAAATATGTGAAATCTTAAATTTTCATTATTGTTGCTAGTTGTGGTGTGACTTTAATAGGACTTTTAGTGTATAAGATTCTTAGCAGAAATTAGGAATGGAATATGATTGGGATGGTTGAAGATTTATCTATTGTGCCTTGTATTCAGTCAGTCGCATGAATTGTTACAAAGGAAGTATTATGTTTGTTCTACTGTTTAAGGTGAATAACCTAGGCTAAACCATAATATCTTGATAATGCTATTTGACTTTCTGAGGGAGCTAGCACCTGTAGCAAATCAGAAGCGCTGATTGTCTCAGTTGTGTTTGCCTGATCTTCTAGACACTAATTTTTCTCACTTTTACTTACTAAGCTCTGCCTTCTCTCTGAAGAAAATAAAAGAAACAGTCTTGTGAATACATATATGTTTTTCTATCATAATAAATACACCAGGTAACCATTGAAGGAAGTTGTCTGGTCTTGTGGCTTATGAAAAATAGTTTCATGGTTGTGAATTAATGTTTAGTACATAATGTACGAGAAAAATTGTGGTGAACTCTGGGAATTAATGTTTAGTACAAAATGTACGAGAAAAATTGTGGTGAACTCTGAAACTTGTTATGTAAAAGCAAAAGTGTCTTTTGATGAGGTGGAACTAATTTTGAGATACTTTGCATGTGTATGATATGAAAGGTGATTTGACCAACTGTGATTAGTAAAAGGTAAAGTTCATTTTTAGGTTGCTTTGTTGGGACCTTGCGGAATGGAGACAGTTAAATGAATGTGTCCCCGAGACTTTTTAGGGTTCAAGATGAGGTGAATTATAACATGATATACTTATAACAAAAATGGCACGTCCTGTATATTTTTGTTTTTGAGATAACATATTTTATCCTGTGATTTGTGTGCTTGGTTCAGGTTGACATTGTTGCCTTCTAGGATTTGTGAGGAGTAAAATTTGTTTATCATGGTGCATTGTGAATATATTATTGATTATTTAACTGTGAGATAATTGTGTAATCTAGTAATTGTACTGTTCCTTGCCTAATGTCTTTTTTTTCTCATTTGTTCGGGATTAAAAAAAAGCAGGAAGGGGCATCAAAAGAAGACATTGAGCAATTGTCAAAATTCAAGTTCCAGAGAACCGAAACTAATGAGAAACTTGCTGGGAATACACAAGGAGCTGCTGGAGGGATAATGACGGAATGCGATACTGATTCTCCCATTGAACATATTCTTTCTGATGAGGATGCGGTATGATGGTCATTTTTGTTATGCATTGGCTTGGCCTTTTTCTTCCTTTCCCTCATATATTTTTTGTTTTGTCTGTCTTTTTCTTTTTAAATATATTTCAAAGGGAAATCCATGTTTGTTCCAAACACTGGCCTTGTTTGTTCCAAGCACAGAGTCGTGTTTTCAACACATTCCCAGATTGGAGAATACATTTTGTATTTTTTTGGTGTGATTCGCCTTCCATCTCCTCCTTTTTGGCATGACTTTTCAATATAATTTTACGTTGGAAGGAAATTTGACAAAGTGATTCCTGAAAATAGGAGATAATTTTGATGAGATCAGTAATTTGCTTTAGAAAAACTGATTGCACCATTTGTTGTGCTGCTAATCTGAAAATTTTTGGGTTGCAAACTGTAGGAATGTTGCATCTGTCTTTCTGCTTATGATGACGGGGTTGAACTTAGGCAACTTCCTTGTGGCCACCATTTTCACTGTTCCTGTGTGGACAAATGGCTGCATATCAATGCTACTTGCCCCCTCTGCAAGTACAATATCTTGAAAAGTACCAGTCATGGTCAAGACGAAGTTTAGGCAGAAAAGTTCTAGCAGCCATGCTGGGGAAATTGCACATCTTTTGGTTCACAGTATATTAGGCGCAACTTGTTTATATAATCCAATACAGGCCTTTATTGTAGTTGCTGCTGCATACTCTCGTAGTGATAGTTGTTTCGATTATTCTTCGTTTTGATTGGTTTCTTACTGGTTATGTATATCTGCTCATTGTATACCGTAAATAATTATCTTGAGGCAGTTTGGTTGTCATTTTTTATTTTATTTTATTTTATTTTTTATCATCAGTGTTCTTTGAGTGTATACTGTCTTTTATAAACCCTCCTCCTTCTTAGTCACTAATTTTCTGAATTCAAATTGAGACTGTTGCAAGTATTGGGTTTACCTCTATCTCGATTGGTTGCTATTCTATTGCTGAAGAACAATACCAGAATAATGAGTGGCTACAAGCTGAATCCGGGGAAGAACTTTTGGTCATTGAAAATTTGCAGCTCCTGTTTTTGCTGAATAACATTACAGTTAAGTTCCAATTATGGTTTTGGGTTCATTGTAGTTTTACACATTTCAAATGTAGTTCATTTAATATTCCAAATGTAGTTCATAATGTCTCTTGCACAAACATTCTGGAAAAAATTCGAAGGGTTTAGGCTTTGACTTCTGTTTTTATTATTGATTATGATGAATGGTTATGTATAATACGAGCTTCAGAATATAGACATGTTTGGTTCATTTTGTTTTTGTGAAGAAAATTAACTCTAGTGTTCTACAAAAAAAAAGAAATTTTAGTGAAACATATGACGAGTATATTTATTATTTTATGATTTAAATAAAGCGAGCTTTATGAACTCAAACGCTTGGAAAGAAATGCAGAGATTTCATAATATTCATATATGAAAATTTCTCAAATTACACACTATTTATATAATGATTTTTTACTGTGATAAATGATAGTTATAAATATAAAATATTAAATTTTTTAATGGTGAAGATAAAAAAGATGTCTTGTGAATTTTTAAGTAATGATGTTGACTATTAAATTAAACTTTGATTATCTACATATGGTTTTATATATTCATTGTTCTTCATTTTCCTATTAAGAAAAGTTCAATAAATGTACCAACCATAGATATACGTGACTGCAATCAAATACCTAAATATCCATACATTGGTGTCAAAATATACTTATACACACACATACACGAATTTATCCCTTAAATTTTCCACCAGAACACTATTTTTAAATAAATTATTATAAGTTATAAAATGTTTAAATTAATAGAATCTAACATGTAATATATACTTCATACAAGTATGAATGTAGTATTATATAAATATTTAAATAACTATATTTTTATCTTCTATAATTTATTTCATACATTGATTAAAATATATTTATATAAAGTTATAAGTGTAAGGATTTTCTTGTGTCTATTAAACCTATATCCTAATTTGTTGACACTCTAAAAAATTTCCACTCTCATCTTATAACCCCATTTCATTATTTTTATATTCAATAATTTAACTTATATTTTAATTAAATAACATAATTTCATATATTATTATTATTATTATTTATGGTTGTTATAATATTGTCAAATAGGAACACTGTTGTCAAAACATCTTATTAAATAGTGTGTAGTGTGTGGGTTGGTATATTTATTACACTTATTAAATGAAACTTATGTATGGTGGTAACGTTGGAGTTAGTTGCAAACAATTATAATGTGTGGATCGTGCTGAGTGTTTTTTATTTTTTAATACGAATTTGTTATCACCAAATTTAGAAAACACATGTGTTTTAGTTAAAAGATAAATATATATTTAAAATTTATTATATTGTTACTTCTCACTCTTAATTTATAAAATATATTTTAAAATAAAAATCCAAATATGTGTTTCTACATATTCTGTTATGTTATTTTATTTTATGTAATACATTATTTTGCTTGGAGTTAAGATTTTTATCAACTCTATTTTATAGAAAATTGATTTTATGCAACACATAATAAGATAGATGCTTCTTTTATATAAGTAAAAATCATAAAAAAAATATCATTATTTTAAAAAATAAACATTTTTTAACACAAATTATACGTTAGATATATGATAAATATTTATATTGTAATATAAGATTACTTTAATTATTAGTATTTTTAAAAAGTTAAAATTTTAATTTTAAAAAAATAACTTATGTGAGACTTAATTTTTTTTATTTAGTAAAAATAATTTAAAATATAAAGGTTAAAATTCTGATTTATAGAGTATATCATTACATTATAATTAGCTATTTAATTATTTATTTATAAAACTCACAATTTTTTAAAACTTGTTTTCTTTTTTATTTTCTCTCCCTTATTTTTAATTTTTTTTTACATCAATTCTCATTTTTTTTCACAATCATATAATACCAATAAATGACTGCAGAAAATTAATTTTGACTGATAATTTTTTTTTTTGATAGAACATGTTTATTATTATTATTATATAAATTTTCATTTTAGTCTTTTCTATAATGTTTAGAGATCTTATAGGTTTTATGAGATAAAAAGATAATGTTTTCTCAAGATAAACCTTTTTATTTTTTATGTTATTGTTGTGGAGGTGTTTTGTGAAACGAAATTGTAAGAGTAGTTTTTTAAATCTTTTCCTAAACTTAGGATATCTATGTAACTTAAAGAACACGTAATTATGAGAGTTAATAACTTAAACTTGCTTCAATTTAGTTTTAGGAATATTTAGTTAAAGTTGAGATTTGATGGATTTTTGGGTAGATTCATAACTCAGAATGTTAAATTGGTTTGGAGTAGTCATTTTAAATTAGGACTAGTTTTTGAGAAAGTACATGATTAGATTAGATTTGTTTTGAATTTTTTAATCTTGTTTTAAAATTGGTAATAGTTGAGTAAAAAATGTTTGGTACTATCATAATGCTTCAACACTTTGTTTTGGGCTTGAATTTCTTGGATTGAGATTAAACTTCATGGAAAGGAGGTTTTTTGGAGAGAATATCCAGAAGTCTTGAGATGAAATTAACACCTTAGAAAAATGTGCTACTCCTCTCTACATGCTTGCTAGGAATCAAAGATCCATTTGTAGGGCTATAACAGGGTAGGCTTAAAAGGTTGGGATTGAATTTGGGTTTCTTCATTGGCACTCAATAAATCCAATGTGGATTTGATTTTTTTAACCCTCTGTGAGTTGCCAATTTCTTACTGCACCTCCATGTTTTCTCCCCGCACCTCCACAGAAAACATGAAATGACAATTTTGCCAATTTCTTCCTTTTTCATTGACACTCCTCCTTTTCTTTTCCCAGTTGTATTTTGAATTTTATAATTTATAAGAAATTTTATAGTTTTTGCATTCCAAACTCTAGAATTTAAAAATTAAAATTGTATTTCCAATTCTTAAGTTTGTAATGCATTTTCTAGAAAATGTTTTTCAAACTCTATAGTTTTTAATACAATTTTGTATTCTAAATTTTAAAATTCGAAAGATCGATAAATTATAGAATTAAAAAATGAAAAAAAAAAATCAAATCCTGCACAAAGATAGTTTTGGAATTGAAAGATTTAGGAGGTGTTGGAAGAAAATATGGAGGTGGAGGAAGAAATTGACTTGTGAGTTAAACTAGAATTGAAATAGGAATTTTTCTTCTAATTTGATTAAGACTCGTAATTGAAAGCTAAAACCATATATTTCATTTGATGAGTTTGATTAGGTCATCCCATTTTACCTCCTCCAAATAAAAATATCATTTTGCAAATGATTTTTGGTACCTTTATCTTGGATAGAATTACTTTACAACTTGTTATAGTAATACGATAATATAAATGTTTAAATTAAAAAAATATTTTTTAAATATTATATTATTATACTATTATAATGAGATTATCAAGTAATTATATCCAAAAACAGAGAGTGTCAAAAATATAATTTTTCATCTTCAAAAATGCTATTATTTAATATGTAGGTTCACATAATATGGTTCAATAGACTAGGTTGAGTTTGACATTTCGACTAACTTATATAATTTAATCTATTAACTCAATGTGGGCTGGATTGAATTAGTATTTTTTCTAAACTCTTTAATCTATATTTTTTTTCTTAAACAAATTTAGTATTTATGTCGTTTATGATATCTTTTAAATATTTACTAGTTTTCTAATACCTTTTTCTTTTCTTAATTACATCTTATTATAATTTAGAAAAACTTTAAGACAAGTAAAATTAATAAATAATTTTTATAAAAAAATTAAGTTAGTAGGCAAACCTAACTCAACTTTAAAAAAAATAGTTGAGTTAGTATTTTCAATCTAATGCAAAAAGGGGTTCCACCCATCTTATTAATTAGGATTGAGTTGAGTTAACGTATTTAACATTTGTAAGACTATATTTGTCAACATATTACACTTAAAACAACACACGTTGCAACCTACATCAGAAAAAAATGATTAGTTTTTTTACTTGAACCATCATATTCAGTAAAAGTAAACAAAATATTTTATTAGTCTTTCTTAATATAACTTGTGTAACAAAAAATGAATTATTAATATTGAAAATATGATATATTATAATAATAAATATGGTACTAAATGTTAGTATATGTCATTAAATACTATTACAATATAATATCCAATAATTAATATTTCACCAAATAAATAATGTATTAACAAAAAAATTAACTCTAAGATTTTTTTAGTAATATTTTAAATTTTAGTAATGCAGGTATTTTGTAGTTTTTATTTAATTTGTTTAGTTATTTTTTATAATTTTTTTTTCGTTTATTTCTATTTAAAGTGAGACTCTTAACTCTATTTATTTGTATAAATTCACGAGTTTTTTTACTAGTATAATAATATATTTTTCTTATTTATATAACATCATCTCTCATATATAAAAATTTGATGAATCTCAAATCATGAAGTCAACTCATATTTAAGAGATTTTGTCACTATCTCTGATTAAGATCGATCTGAAGGATGAAAGATTATGTGGATTTCGTGGGAAAAGTTATGTGAGCCATATAAAGCTGGCGGGTTAGGGGTTATTAATATTAAATTATTCAATATAGCCTTGTTGGGAAAATGGATTTGGGGATGGGCTATTCCAAGGATGGGTTGTGGAAGGAGGTTATAGATTCCAAGTATGGGGGTTGGAGAAGTTTGAAAGCATCCAAAACAAATAAGTATGAGTCTTTTTGGTGGAGGGAGTTGAAGGAGATTTGGTTGATGAAAGAGTGGAGTGGAAATTTTGAAGATCGTGTTAAGTGGGAAGTTGGTAATGAGAAGGCTATAAAGTTTTGGGAAGACAGATGGGTGGGGAATTTTGCCTTAAAATGTACATTCCCAAGGTTGTTTTCCTGTGTGTTGATAAAGATATTTTGTTAGAGTTTTGTGGGGCTTGGGAAAATGGTGTTTGGAGGTGGAATTTGAAGTGGCGAAGAAGTCTGTTTGAGTGGGAGAAGATTCAAGTTTGCCATCTTCTTTAGGAGGTAAGTGGGACAAGTATTGTATCCGGTGTTGATGACAAGTGGTATTGGAAAGGTGGTACGTCCATGGAATTCTCGGCTAATAATGTGTATGGTTTGTTATGGGGAGAAATTGATGGGGTACTTTCGAGGTATTAAAACTTTTTCTAGAACATTAAAGCGTTGCCTGCAGTTCGGGTTATGCCTTGGAAGGTGCTAGAGAACAAGATTGTTGCTAAAGTTAATTTGGCTAGAAGAGGGGTGGTGGTTGAAAGTAGTATTTTTTGTTGTTTGTGTGGATTAAAGGAGGGGTCCACTAACCATATGTTTTTTGGTTGCAGAATAGCATGATTAATTTGGAATCAGTGTTTCTTGTGGTTAGGGTTATCGGTGGTTGCCCCTATTTTGGTGGTCTTTGTTCTGTTTGGTTAGTATGTTGAACATATTGATTTAAAATTTGGCAGTTTGGTTTAGCATTTTTTTATTGATTAGATGGTGATCTTTTTTCTTTTGTTAAAATGGTTGTTAAGGGAAGTTTACTTTATTATTATGTTATGTATACGAGTTGGATCACTACTTTAATAAATAAAAAATTCGTTTTTATCTTTAATGATTTTCAACAAACTTGAGACTCTAACTCAACTCACTTTCTATAAGATTATAATCTAATAATTATTTAGAGTCTTTACCCAAAATAGTGTTATGACTTTGTGATATGAAAAACAAACACTAAGAGAGTGCATAATATTCCACTGAAAATGAAAAGGGAAAATTATTAAAGTATTCCCGGTCTCGCGCTAAGTGTTGCGCGCACAATCCACAAAGACCGCTATTTTATTCCGGCAAAGTAATATGTTATTGTTAGGGGTAATTTCATCTTCATCAGAAGTGTTTCTCACTTCAGAATATACCAATGATAATCTTTCTAAATTATTAAAAAACGTAAAAATTCAACACCGATAATTTTATTAAGTGAGACAGAGGTGATGTGGACGTTTAGAGATGCCAAACTCTTGGGTTCAATATAAACATAACTAAACAAACAGATATAAACAAAAAAGAAACAAGTGAGTGAATGATTATGTGTAACTGCATAATTCAATGAATCCGAAGGACACGTTGAGGTTCCAGATGGGGCTGTTCTATGATGAACTTTTTACTTTTCTTTTCTTTTAGATAAAGCTTGCCAATATTGTTTTAGGAGATATAGTTGCAACTTAGAAGAGAATAATAAATCTTAAATAATCACTTATCTGTTTATTAGCAGTAATCAATGTTAAAAAATCTGAGCCTGGAATATAAAATGGTAACTCATTGATACACTAATAGTAAGAATCTGACTAAATTGCAATTTTAATCTCCTTTTTATTTCTAACAATTTCTTATTTCTCTATTTTTTTTATAACTTCAGTTTGTAAATTTTAGAAAATTCATAATTTTAGTTTCATTTGAATTTTTTTGACATATTTTCATTTACTTTTATATTTTAATCAAATTAGTTCTTATGGTAACTTGAATACGTCAAGGTTAGACATAAGAAGCTGGTTTTATGGTAAAAAAATGTACTTCATTGAGGTAGTTGAAACAATCCTCCACGGATTTTCCTATGCCAAACTTGTTGAGCATTGAGTTTGTAAGTGAGAAATCTAAAATCAGAAAGGGAAGTGTAAATAATAATCAATCATTGCTCGCCATCACAAACCTCAAATCATTGCATATGAAATGAGAGAAACTTCCAAGTCATAAGTGTTGAAATTTGAAAAGAGACCCTCCACCAACCTGCTAGCCATCTTAAAGCTTACTCAAGATCACCAAACAAGCATCCAAAAAGAAAATATGACCACAAACCAAACTTAAAGGACGCATGTCAGCACCCTAACAAAAGATTGAAATGAATTTTGTTTTCTAAATGGGACATGTAGCTAAATTCTAGAGCTTAACGCTTAACCTGCAACCACAACAAATTAGGTAGCTATCAGCAGCTGGATGAAAAGAAAAGTGAGACTTATAACAGAAGCAAAGGCATTCCTTCCTCTCTACTCAACAACATGCAAAGGACCACATAAGAACCGTTATTATCACCAAAATCTCACAACGTATGAGAAGGATGTAATGTAGCAGCAGTTTTCTGAAAGGAGAGAGTAAAGGAGCATTAAAAAAAATTAAGATGCCCCCAGATTTACTTCATTTTCGTCCTCTCCTATCACCTCTAGTTCAGTTTTCTCCTTCACTCACATCTCCAGCACAAGAAAATCATATTTGTTGTGTTCACAAATATTGGCAAGGAAGGAAAAGGATGAATCTCACCAAAAAGAAACTTATCCCCATCCTTGTTTTGATCCTTTCAATCATATCAGTCCTCAGACTTCTGAGCCTCAATGTCAAGACTTCACCCTTTTCCACGGGGATATCTGCTTTGTTTCCAGCTCCTCAACAGAATTGTTCTTCACCTTTGTCCACCTGCAACAAAATTGCATCACATACACCTGGATCCTCAGATCAGCCTAGAAAACCTCCCAACACCACAACCACCCTGACTGAGAAAGAATTCAAAGTTCTTTCAGATCTCATTGCTCTTAAATCCCCATGCAACCTCCTTATATTTGGATTTCAACCCCAGTACCTCATCCTCTCAAACATGAATGTCGCTGGTAGCACCATCTTTCTTGACGATGACCCTGATAAAATAAGCAAGGTAAGAATAAACTCCAACAACACTCAAATATACAGATTTGAGTATAACACGCCTACAAAAGCAGGTTACAAACTTCTCAAGCACGCAAGGCAGAACCCGACTGCA
Source organism: Phaseolus lunatus (assembly GCA_013389735.1). Taxonomy (NCBI): domain Eukaryota; kingdom Viridiplantae; phylum Streptophyta; class Magnoliopsida; order Fabales; family Fabaceae; genus Phaseolus; species Phaseolus lunatus. The sequence goes on from CM023859.1 coordinate 38,611,219, forward strand.
TGTGTACCAAATCCTAGATTCCTTCAAAAATCAAAATGCAAGCTTGCATTGAAAAACTTGCCATTACAAGTGTATGAAAAGAACTGGGATGTCATGGTGGTAGATGGACCCAGTGGGGGTTCACCAGAATCACCTGGCAGGATGGGGTCCATTTACACTACTAGTGTTCTAGCAAGAGCAGGGAATACTTCAGATGTAATAGTACATGATGTAGATCGTATCATAGAGAAATGGTTTTCATGGGAGTTCTTGTGTCATGAGAATTTGTTGTATTCTAAAGGGAAGTTATGGCATTTCAGAATCAGAGGTCTCTCAAATTCCACAAGATTCTGCCCTGTTGAGGCAGGGAAATAGTATTAAATTTTTTTGTTCAAACATGGTATATACAAAACTCACTAATCAATTAGCCCTTTTCACCCTAAACGTGCCACTTGATAAACTATATTTCAATTTCAATACCCTGACTATCTATCATAAACATATACAATTAGTGGCTCAAATGATAATAAATGTGAGGCAAACACAGGTTATCTTCATAAACTTTTAAGTAACAGGTGAGAATTTTCAGTATTTTGCATACTACGATGGACCATGTTGCCCCCAGGAAAGTAGAAACGTGTTGCAAATCAGTCCTATCTAACATTGTCATAGAATCCAACATTGAAAATCATTTTGGTTGACATAACTCGAAATGATGAGTAACCGGACAAAAGTTGTGCTGATCAACCATATAAAAGTTTCAAATTTGTTGCTTTTGAGTCATAACACTTTCCACTCACTGAATATAAGAGGTTTAGGAAGGATTCTGCAACTAACGGGCAACAAAAGGATCATAAGATAGAAAATGCATCATGCATATAGAATCATCACCATTACACCCAATCTTCTGTGAACGGTACACGAGAGATTCAGGAAAAAGTGTCAACTGTCAAGAATTTTGCGTATAAGCACAAACAAACGCCATGTTGCCACTGAATGCATAATTTGAAAGTACGTTTCTGAAAGCTTTGTATTGCTATAAGAATGGAAGCAAAACCAATAATAAAAAGAGACAAGGAAAGAGGGGTAAGTGATGTCAGAAAACTGAGTGAGTAATTTCACAGACTTAGTTTTAAAGCTTAGGGTCAAAACATGGTGTCAAACCCACAATTGGATCTGTTGTTTGAACTCGTTGATAGAGTTTCCTAGACCTTGTTGATCTTGATTTTCTTGAGGAATTAGGTTTTCTCTTCTATTCTTAAAGTAGTAGTGTGATTCTCAACAAATAAAACTCGTGTGTGTATAGCAATGAAGGAGACATTACTAATTAAAATATTTGTTATCCAATAAAATCTAAACATTACTAATTACTTGCAATCCAATACATTTACAATTAAAGATAAAGCTGAATAACTGGTAACTGTCTTCTTTGCGTAGCATTCTACCATCTAACATTTGATAGACATAATATATACTATACAAGAAAACAGAAAAACATCAAAGGAAGTAAAAACAGATATAAAAGTACAAATATGCATTTCAAGAAGAAAACTACAATCCTTGATCATCAAAGACGTGCAGTTAGATACCTAAAATTTAGGCAAAACTTCAGATCCATTGTTCTTGCAACCAAACCAACCAATCAGGCGACATAACATAAAAAATTAAGAAAAAAGACACACAGGAAAAGGACCATATGAAGTTACCCACCAAGGAGTGCAGAAACTCGTGTATTCATATTTTGATGATTAACAGATATACCTACCCACTATCCCAAACACAAACAAAAAAAGACAAAGAAACTCACCGCTTTATTAGTGGGAGTAGGTGGTAACCTTCCTTTATCGCCTTTAGCACCACGGAGAGAATCACTTCCATTGTCAATTGAAAACACACTGAAGATAAGTGCCACTTCAAGAACTTTAAAGACAGGATATGTATATCCATACATACAAGGAAATTCTTACAATTACACCAAATCATATATAGTGTAGGCAACGATACCAATGAAGGAGGTGATTTTGCAAAATGGGAATAAACACTTGTGAATTCATCAATATTGCCATGGTTGAGAATGAGTTGTCTTAGAATTATAGAAGTTTTAATTCAAATCAGAAATAAAAAATCTAATTCTTTCGCCTAGCACTTGTTTCACTTGCTTATGTGAGTGTTTCTTTTTTTTTTTTTTTTTTTGGTTGTCTTCTGGTTATTTACACAAGTTGTACCCTCTTTCTTTCATCAATAAGAATAGTTCATGTTTTCTCTCTTTTATCTTTTTCTTGTTTCTTTCTTTGCTTTTCTTCTTCTTTCTATTTCCCGTTTTTCTCATATTTTTTGTACATGTTTTATATGTGCCAGTAATTACACATCAACATGCATCACAATTTTTCACCAATTGCAAATACTCTATGAAATTGATTATGCACATCATCATTAAGAGAGTCCAACGAAAAAGTTGACAACACGACTTTTTTTTTTAATAACAACTTCCTTTTTAGGGTCTCACACTTCACTTAAAAATAAACAAAAATTTGAAGAGCATTTTAAGTCTCCCTTTCCATCAATAAAGGCCAAAAAAGTGACATAAAAAAGTACGTATGAGCTCAAAAGGCTCCCTAAATTCTTAGAAGGAAAAGGTAAGACTACAAAAACGGTTTTTCTATAAAGGAACAAGACCGAATTACTTCATAAAATAGTTCGATTTAAATAAAGTTTTTTTTATGTAATAAAGTTTTTGTATTAAAAAAGGTTTCGGTTTTTTTGTTTGGTTTAGTTGGGATATTCTTTTTGCGTTTGAGGTTCGAATTATTAAAAAATTTGAATTTAATCAGGTTCGGCTGAACAGATGTGGTTTGGTTTTTTACAAAATGTATTGGCAAAAGTCAAAGTCTTTTTTATTATATAAATTCAAAATATAGTATATAAATAAAAAGTAATTTTATAGGCTTAAAGTTATACTTAAATCATTTTATAATACAATATGACAGTTTATTTATTGAAGATGTTCTCCATATTAGAAGAGAATTCTCACTTTAAAAAATTGATTTTGTAGTATTGTCTATTTTCTAATATAATATTAGAATTAGGGGATGTATTAGAAAAAATTTAAAATTTTCAAAAACTGAAAATAATTTTTATTTTATAGGTATGAGTTAAACTTAAATCATTTTATAACAAAATAATTTAATGTTTTTTCACTTCTAAAGAAGGGATATGAAGGCTTAAATGACATAGTGTATAATTACTTCACTTGAATTTATAATTCTAATATATTTAACATTTATAAATTTTTCAAAAAAGAGGGACATTACATTGAAGGTGGGTGATTTTATAAAAATAGGTTAAGTTTAAGAAGAGGACAGCCTAAACTTTTAAAGAATTTAAAAACCTTTTGCATATAATTACTATTGAATTAATGGATACTTTAAAGAAAATAAATTTGAGTTACAAGAAATACTATTTTCAATGTTCTTTATTTAATCTTATGTAACTTACAATACGAATTCAATTCAAATATGAATTTCTAAAAAATAGAAGAAAAGTATAATAGCATCAAGAGTTATATTAGTTCACACTCACAAGATAACTCACAGGATACCTACATTCATTTGCTTAATCATCTTGATTAAACAACTAATTCACTAATTTTAAGATTCTACAAAGTATCCTACAAGAAAAACAGAAAATTACAATAACCACAAGATTTAATCCTAGAAAATCTCTTACAACCTCTTGTGAACTCCTCTTAACAAACCTATTCGAGAACAATACAACTCAAAAGAAAAAAATTGAGAGAAGATCACTTGGATAAATTTCACCTGACACTAGGAAGAAAAGAAATAAATGGTTGTAAGTTAATTAATCTATGATCTTGATTCCATGATTATTATAGAAAAGCTCCAATAAAATGTTTCTTTAAAATGGAAAGCTTCCATCATAATATTTTGAAAGATTTTATATATGTTAAACTTTGAGTTAATTCATATTAAAAAAAAAAAGGAAACATAACTTTGTAGGTCCTTCTATTTAAAAACTAATTTAACTAGCTAAAACAATATTTTATGAAGTTCCATAAATTTTAAACAATTAAAATGATATTTTAGCTAGTTACAAGAATTTGAAAGTGTTATTTTAATAATTTTAATTGATTAAAATTTAATCGGTTAAAGCAACTAGAACTCCATTTTTTAAAATGCTAAAGTGATTTTAATAAACTAAAATAAATATTTAATCGATTAAATGTTTTAGCCTACAAACTCATCAAAATCAAGAATATTTTAGTTGATTAAATTTTTTTAATCAACTAAAATTAACTTAATATTTAAAGAAAGTTTTAAATACTTCTTATAGACAATTTATTCAAAACTAATCATGATCAAATAAATAAAACTTACTTATAAAACGTCAAAGTTGCAACACAAAGACTAGATTGACTACAATATCAACTCTTCAATACACACATCATCAAATTCAAGTGGTTGGGAGTATTAGATTAACTCAATCAAAAAAAGTTAACTTAATCAATTAATCAATCATGCTTGAATCTTCAATCTCATCAAACTTTCTTTATTTAGTGATATAATTCTTAAAAACAAAGAAATCAAATCTTTCTCTTTTTTTCTTTTTATATCAAATGTAAGAAAAACATAAGATAATAGAATTTTTCAAGAGAAGATAAAACTTGTAAATAAAATAACTAAGCAATGTAAAACATATGTAGTGAAACTCAATGTAGTGAAAGATATAAAATGAAATCTAACTAAAGACAAAAGCCACCAAATAAAAAAACACATGAAGGAAATGTTGAATTGTGTTTTAATAATCTTTTGAAAACTTTTTGTAAATATTGTCGGTTGACAATAACTTCACATGATGATTTTATAGATAGGAAATACGTCAACAACTTCTTTTAACAAATTTACTAGTTTAAAAAGATTTCTTAAACTTGATTTTTACAATGACTCTCTAACTTAAATTAGTACAAACAATAATAACATGCAAAACAAAAGAGATAAAGCAAAAAAGAAAATACACATGACATCTTTTTATTAGTTCATCTAATGCTACGTCCAATTCTCAATCAATAAATTAAATTTCATTAAGCAGATTAATAATACAAAGTACGTAATGCAAGTATTATTTTAGATCATAAACACTTATGGCTAAATCATTGAGAATTTTTTAGGCTCATAGTCACTCATAGCTAATCTCTTTAGTATTATCTAAAAATGTAGTCACTCCTAGCTAATTCTTGAGTATTGTTTGGGACCGTAATCACTATTAGCTAATCCCTATTAACTAATCCCTTGAATATTATTTAGATCTGTAGTCACTCCTAACTAACTCCTTAAGATTTTAAATTAGTCTATGATTATATATTAGTAATTAATTTAGAATAAAAAATAGTTAGTACCTAAAACTTTGATAACTAATGTTAGATACTAATTTAAAAATTATTCTATAAATTTTTTAATAATAGAAACTACTTTAGATACTAAGAATTTTTTAATTTATAAAATAATATCTAACTTAATCATTATAATAACTAATTATTTTTTATCTCTAAAAGTAATAATAATTTAATAATTCTTTTTATTGAGAATTAACTATTAATTATGTAAAGGATGTGTTAATTATATGTAAGAGATATTGTAAGATATTATTCCAAATTATAGGATTGCACCGTTGTTAATTATCCTAACATGTAGTTTTCTTATGTTAAACATATGTTTAATGCTACTCAAAAAAATGATGGTCCAAGTTAGTTTGTTAAATAAGGACGTGAAGAGAAAGGTCCAAAATCATGATATAATTTGTGTTTAATACAGACTTAAGCTTATATAATTGTCAATACGATAAAAATTAGTTCTGTCATTATTTTAAAATAATTAATAATTATAAAAAATATATATTTATTCTATTTGATAACTTATGTATGATTAAATAATATAAATAAATAACAGATTTAGTAGACGCCAAGGATAGATTCGCCCCCGTGTAAGGTAAGATAGTTAGGGTTCACTGGACATTATCTATCTACTTCAAAATTGACTGATTTTTAATAATCATGTTATGTCGGTGAAAATATTTACAATCTTTATCAACAACAAGAGGTAATGTTTGTAAGAAAATTGATTCTTCTAATAAACTTTTTCATTGATCTAAAATGAATATAATGAAATTATGGTTGTTCACCTTAAAATCTGAGAGCCAAGATTGGAAACTGGTGCGAGAAGAAGGAATTGTGAAAGTGAGATGATATAGATAGTATGTAGCTGATATCTCAAAATGAATGGGGAAAATGATAGTATATATGTATATAAGATGAAATTTTAGGTAAGTGGGTGTATGATTAATAGGGCAAAGTGTAGGTGATGCTTTTGGTTGTTTCTCATCTTCTTCTGCCCCATGCTCCTATTCTTCTCTCTGTGATGAATAATAATATATATAAAAGTGAAGAAAATATAGAATTGTAAACAGCCCTACACGACAACATGTACGTGGCCGTAACAAGAACTTCAGTTTATCTCTTTCCTGATGAATTTCGTAATTAAGCATCCCTAGAGCAGATAGTTGCAAAGTCCAATAATGGAATTAAAGGGTGCTCCACAATAATCTCACATGGTGTGACTCTACAAGCGTTTTAGTTTAGCAGGATCAGAACTTTCCTACACTTTCCCAAACTAGCTACCTTTTTTACCTCATTGGTTAAATGATTTGATTGAACAATCTTGCTCATTCTATTCCATATTTTCCTTTTCTTCTTCCTGCCTAGATAGAGATGGAAAACGGTTCCCTCATTTTTGGAAATATTTTCCTCCTTTATGTCAGGAACAACTTTATATCATCTTTGCTCAACCTCAACCTGAATCTTCACATGACAACATCGACATTCATTGTTTTTATTATTATTATCATTGTTATTATGGCTTCCTCTCCTCTTCAAAGTAATTGACGAGCTTGGATTTTAGCAGATTTAATTGCTAAAATACCAAGGTAGCTAGATTTTTTCAACTTCCTACAAGTTAAAGTAGTTATGAATAATTAAAGCAAATTATTAATTGATTGAACTAAAATGTAATACGTGGAAGAATATATTGCTACAGAAATGAATAATTATAATCATTTACTAGTTTGTTTTCTCTCATCACATTTTTTTATCACATCATCGTCTATCACTATTTTTCTTCATTCCTTTCTCTCCCTTTTCCTACATATTTCCACCTCAATCCACCCCAAAATGGGGGTGGATGAATCTCACTACTCTATGGAAATTTACTAATCATAAGTACGGGTGTTGTGTACTGTGCACTGCATATCCCTGCAATGCCGATGAAGATTTGGTTGTCCCAGATATTAACAATGAAATAATAAAAGAAGATATCTTCTCTGTATGATGGTTCATGCATGTGTAACCATCGTGTATATATACATATAATTCTCCCCAATCCAAGCAAAACAGTATCGCTTGACAATTATATGCGGACAACCTGAAAAGACAAATGTTAAGGTTTTGTCATGATGACTAGTTTGATGGATCGGAAAACATGTCCTACAGCTTTACCGTGCTATCGACTTTCTGAGCGAAATTGATTGATTGTTCTAGCATTTCTATGATTGTAACCAAATAAAATATATAAGACAATGTAACTGTGATTCAGCTGGACATATGTCGGAGTACGGGTTGATCATGATTCATGACCATGCTCATGAATGTTTTATCTAAGTTTGGATTCAAAAATTAAGAATTATTTTTTTCTGTGGTTCATATTGTAGTTTTGCCCCCGTTCCAAATTTCAAAACAACCTAGAAGGACCCAAGGTTTTCCTCGTGGACAAGGAGACTATAATTATTTTGTTTCAGAAACTGTGTTCATTATATCCCATCATTTTCTGATGATTTTGAATTTTAAAGGAAATAAAATACTCATAATTGAGGCTGTTAGCTGCAAACAAAGATCTGATTTTGGTGATAATAACTTACGAGGGATACTGATCCTACGATATGGAAACAGTGCCATTAAATAATGCTGATTTCAGTACCCTAGTAGGCAGAAAAGAAGCCGTTTTGTTAAATCCAACATCCTGGAAGAAGCAGAACAATGAAGGTTGTGACATAATCACCATTTATATACTCTTTTACATAATTTTTGTTGCATCATTCTTTATTAAAAATAACTAATAGAAAAATTAGAATGCATATATGTTTAATATTTTTTTATTATTTTAAAAAATGATGTAAAATAATAAATAAATGGTGTGAAAAAACAGCATTGTTGTTTTATAAAAGGGACACCGAGGCATCAACTTACTAATGAAGCTTGTCGTGAAATAGTTGGTAACAAAGACCCCTAGTAGTTAGTAAGGCAATTCATGAACCCATAATATCTAGATTACTACTCAATAAAATAAAATGATATGGGAATAAATCGAAGACTAGATACAAATTTGACTTATCAGGATTGCGACTTCATGCCTTCCCTAACGTTTCTCAAACGTACTTTTCGCAAAGTCTATGATTTGTGCCCACTGGATACTTTTTCAGTTCATAATAGAATCAAAGTGGCTACTGTATTATTGTGTCACAGCCTTCACCCTTTTCACTGTACGTATCTGAGTGTTATATAATTCAGATCAGAGGTTGCTTGACAATTGCAAACTACGATAATTCACTCTCTTGCTTTACTTGTTGCAAAGTTGGAACTTGAGTACTGGATTTCAGGATTGTAGATAATGATATATTTATATAAAATTTCATAAAAAAAAAATTGTAGTGTTTCTTTCCTTACTTTCCCTAATCAAAACCCTCTTTTTTTCGTACAGAAAATAAAAAAGGTTTGCCGACATATCAAGCTAATTCCAGTCTTGCAACATCTTCGAAAAGGAGGACTACTGTTCACTGTTCTGATTGATGCTTTTAGTCAGTAATCCGATCCAAAATAGACAGGGATGGTGGGTGTTGGGTCTGTGATGTGCAAAAGTTAAGAAGTTGAATACAAGTGGATACAGCTATCTTGTCTTTGTGATTGGTGGAATACTACGCTTTTTGTTCCGATTCATTTGTTCTATCGTCATCCAAGTTCCCAACTTGGGTATTGTCTCACCAAGTTTATCACCATTCCGTTATTCGCGATCAGTTTCAGCACTATGTTTTTATATAATAGGATAATTAAACTGAGATGTTAAGATATATAGAATGTTGTTAATTTTGGTTGAAAGGGCAACAGCAATACAATAGTAACGTACTGTACTGTAGCACAGATGAATAAATGATTTTTAGAGGGAAGATCGGGCTTCTTAGACAATATTACTTTTGTGCATTAAATTATGAGCAGAAACACAGAAGTTGCGGTAATATGTGGGTTGTAATCCTCGAGATATGTAATAAGAGCAATAATTATAAAATACGTTTATGAAAAGTTGAAAACTACAGGTCCGCACACACTGGTTCAGTTCTGTGATTTATCCTTTTAACTCAAAAGGGTAAAAGAAACAGATTTGCAGAAATAATTTAAGGAAACTGGATTGGGTACTCAGACTTCAATCTCCATCCTCTCACGGGACCTCACTCGCGTACGTAAGTATTAATTGTGCTGTCTGCTCACCGCGAAACACATGTATGTATCATGGAAATAAAAACATGGAATGAAATTAACGATTTACAGAGGACACACACACACGCATGTAATTATGTGTTATTGTGAGGAAGGGAAAAACGGTTAATTAATTAAGGGGAGTGTTATTGTGGTTGGTTTGTTAGAGAAACTGAAAACGGAAACAGAGGGAAAAAGCGAAGATGGAAGGGAGAGTGGTGTTTTGTGGGATCAAGCTGGCCTGAACCTTTGCCTACAGGAATGGCAAGTGATCTCCATGCACGTCGAGTCCACCTGTCTGGTCGCGCGCTCCTTCATCCTCTCCGCTCGCTCCACCTCCTCCCTCGCACGCTCCCACATTTGCCGCGCACGTGCGAACTCCGACTGCGCCATCTCCATCTCGCGCCGCGTCAGCTCCCTCATACGCTCAGCGTACGCTTTCTCCATCGCCGCCAGCCGGATTTGCTCCGCCGCCTGCCACTTCAGCGCCTCCACGCCGTCGCACATCAGCACCGCCGCCGGCGGACGCACGCTGATCGACAGCTGCAGGTCCAGCGACGGGTTGCCGCCGCAGTCTGTGGTGGAGGAAGAGGACACCGCCGAACGCAGCCGGAGGAGTGAGGAATCGGTGCGCGACGGTGGGAGAAGGTCGAGTTCTCTGTTAACTTCGTCTTCCATTGGAGAAGGAACGTGTTACGGTTACGAGAGACGGGGGAAGGAAACTGTTTTTGATCGTGTAGTGACGAAAGAACGAGTTAGGACTAAATTCCCGTAGCGGGAGCTATATATAAACAACTTCACCACTTTAAATTACCACTTCACCCTTCCCAATATTCAAAATTCTCAATCTTTCTATTTTAGTACCAACCAAAACTGTTATCATACAATAATTAAAGATTAATTTTATGAGAATACTATGTAACTTTTTTTTATCGTTTTATTATAATTTTTTATAGGATATAACTATCACCCAACGTATATTGAAACTATTACAAACATAAACCTATTTAAATATTTAACATTTAAATTTATTATATTAATTAAATTAGAACAATCTCACACCAATTAATTATCATGGTAACAAAATATTGTTGTTTGTGGAAAAAACTGTGCAAGAAGTTAACCGAAAGGACCAGTTACCAAAACTATATCTATTTTTTATCAAAATTTTCTATAAGAATTAGTTATTCGAATTTATTAAAGGAGTAATTTAATTTAAAGAATTAATTTTTTCTTAATTTTAGGAAACATTTGATTGGAAGGTTATTCTGCCGTTAATTAATTATATAATACTACTCAAGAGGTTGATAATTGGGTTATATACGAAATTTCAGTTGAAGCGTATAGAAGTAGCACTGTTTTAATTCTGTAATTGTATTTGTTAAATAGTTTGATTTAATTTAAAGGGAAAAAGGGAATAAATAATTGATTTTATATAATGTTATTGCATGTGAAAAGGAGAAGAGAAGAGAATGGACCCAGTAATTAACCTGATTTATTTGACTTTGTTTTGCTGTCTGTTTGTGTACATGGATAGTAAGAATAAGAAATGAGGAGGAGAAAAGAGTAATTTAGGTAGAGTGTGGGGAGGGGGATTTGGAAGGGTGGGAAAATCCGTTATGAGATTGAGGAAAGGGAGGGAAAATAACGGATGACGTTATTGAGATGAGAGGGACCCCAGGGTCTGAGAATTGAGATGGTGAAAAGTTTGTTTAGGGTATCTTTTTTTTTTTATTAATATTTTTATTTTTATTTTAATTAATATTGACTTTTTTTCTTTTACAGGAGAGGAGATGAGCATGGCGTATATGAATGTGGGTGTGTAATAATTACCGTCGCACGTGCGCGCCCGTGGGCAAGTGAAAATGGACAAAACTCATTCCCCGATATAATACTATCAATTTGCATTTTAAAGGTGGAGATATGAAAACGAAATTAGAATGAATATTCTTAATTTATTTTTGTTTCATTTCTCATCTGCTACATATTCTATTTTTGTTGACATTTCGTGAATATAAAATTTTTATAACGCATGTATTATATTATTTAATAACTTAATAATTAAATGAAATATTAAGAGTAAAAAAATAATGTATAATTATATAAAAGCTTTCATGATAGACATCACTATGCAACTTGACATCTCAGTTAAGCTGACACCTCAAGTAACAACAATCATCTGTCATTACATGAAAAAAATATTATTAAAAAAATGAAAAAAGAAAGAAAATACAAAAATATGGGGGGACTAGACTAAAACTCATATATTAACAAAAACGATATATAGGTAGACTATACCTATTCATAAAGAATTCTAAAAATAGACTAGATGGAAGCCTATTATACCAATGAAAAGATTCTCTATGAATAAATCATAAATTAGCCAACTTATCAGCACATGCATTCCCTTCACGAAAAATATGAGTAACTCTAAACCTGATTTTTTCACAGTAATTAAGACAAGTATGTCATCGATTACGAATCATCCACGGAACATTAGTCCTAGCAGTGAATGCCGCACAAACCAAGGAAGAATCGCATTCAAGCCAGACATTAGTAAGACCCATCTTTTGAGCTTCCTCCATAACATGTATAACTCCATAAAACTCAGCAACAATAGCCATATGAACATCAAGAAATGTAGAGAAAGCACAATAAATTCCTCCATACTCCGACGAAAAATACCTCCACAAGTAGCAAGACCAGGATACCCCCTAGCAGTCCCATCAGTATTAATTTTAACCCAACCTGGTGAAGGAAACTCCCACCTAACAGGAATGGGACAAAGAACTTTACCACTACGAGTATTAATACCAAAAAATTTAATCACGTTGAAATGCAACATATCATTCTTCATTGAAGCTTTAGACGAATTTCCCACTAGACAAGTTAAATCTTTAATCACCGAAATAGTCATAGAAACCTCAATCTTTTCCTGAAATCTAGCAAAATTCCTCATACGCCATATCATCCAAATAGAAAAAGTTATCATAGCAAGCTTAATCAATTTAACCAAAGGACTACCATCACTCTTAATGAAAATAAGAAGGTCATCCTTATTAGAGAAATGAGAAGTAACAAAAATCTGCCGAACCCAACTCCAAATATTCTTCGCATTAGAACATTCAAAAAATAAATGTTGAATAGATTCCTCATGCTTTTCACAAAGCGTACACATAGAACATATATGCAAACCTTTATTTTGAATATGTAGATCTGTAGAAAGTCGCCCATGAAAAACCTTCCAGAGTACTAGAGTTTTGGAAGGCGGAATAAATGAAGACCAAATGAATTTACCCCAACCACAGGGAACTCCTGGTTCCAAGAAAAAAGTCCTAGCCGATTTAAGAGTGAAACGACCAGATTCATCTAGAGTCCAATTAGAAATATCCTGCTCCTCCCTAACCATGATATGATTAAAAAAATGAGGCATCTGCTGTAAAGATAAAGGAATATTCCAATCACAACCTGTCCAAAACTGAGAAACTGTATCTGAAATACTAGTACCATCAGATACCCCTGCAATATTTGCTAAAGAAGTAGTACAACACCATTTATCATTCCAGAAGTTAATAGAAGAACCTGTACCAACAGTCCAAGAAGTATAATTAAGAATAGTAGAATAAAACTGCTTAATTCCAGGCCAAAGAGATGAGGACCTATAAACCATTTTAAACTCATATTTTGATTTAAGAACCCTGGTTTTCAAGTGCAAAGACCAAGGCTTGTTGCTATAAGCAAAGTTCCAAGCAAGCTTAAGAAGATATGCATAGTTTTCATGATGAAGGTTAATAATCTTCAAACCTCCATTCTCCAGAGGTGAACAAATCGTCGCCCAATTAACGGTAGCGATGCCTTTTTTCAGAATATCACGAGTCCAAATAAAATTTCGACATCACTACTCAACTTGCTTAAGAAGTGAAACAGGTCATTTATACATATTAAAGCTATAAGCTAGAAATCCAGAAATCACCGTATTGACCAATTGAATCCGACCCATCATGCTAAGAGATTTACCTTTCCAAGATGCAAGCTTCAATTTAACTTTATCTGCCAAAGGTTGAAGAAAACGACACTTTGGAGCACCAACAAAGATAGGCACTCCTAAATAATTGAAAGGCAAAGAACCATGACTACAAGAAAGAATATGTTGAATTTTGGTGACAAATCTTGCAGAATTATCTATGGTGAAAAAACTACTTTTAGAATTATTAACATATTGACCAGAAAAATCACCGTATGTTTTAAGAAAAAGACTTAGATTTCTAAGAGACTTATTATCCCCTCTACAAAAAACAAATATGTCATCAGCATATAAAATATGAGAGGGAGTGAGATAACCTTGCGGACTAGTCATATGTAAAATTTTCTTATCATTCACAAGCTTAGAGATACCTCTACTAAGAACTTCCTATGCAAGACAGAAAAGTAAAGGAGACAAAGGATTACCTTGTCTGACACCTCTAATCCAATCAACAAACGATGGGTGAAAACCAAAGCGTGTCAAAACTAATAATAAGAACTTCCAACTCAAAGTGTCAAAGGCTTTATGAATATCAACTTCGTAAGCCACATTACCTCCTCTAACCTTTTTAGAAAGCATGTTTATAGCTTCAGAAGCAATACCAATGCAATCCTGAATCTGTCTACCCTGCACAAACCCATATTGATTAGGAGAAATGATTTTAGCAGCCACAAGTGCAAGCCTTCCGCCAATATCTTGGAAATAATCTTAAATTTGAAATTAGCAACAGCAATTGGCCTGTAATCTTTAATGGAATCAGCACCCTGAATCTTAGGAATAAGAGATACCACATTACTGTTCATTCTAGGGAGAACCCAATTATGTTTAAAAAATTGTTGAACAGCATTGCAAACATCTGTTCCAATAATATCCCAGCAAGAATGATAAAAAAACTCCACCAAAACCATCAGGACCAGGAGTACTATTACCATTAAGACTAAAAACAGCAGACTTGATTTCCAAAGAGTCAGGACATTTAATCAACATCATATTTTCCTCAGAGGAAACTATCTCGGGAATATAAGAACCAATAAAATCCTCCATACTACTTGTATCTGGAACATTAGAAATAGACTCAGCATAAAGATTTTTATAAAAGTCCAAAATATTATCCTCAATGAATTTAGGATCCTCAATAATCTAATTATCAATCCGTAGACGATGAATCCCACTAAAATTATTTCTTCTTTTGACCACAACATGAAAAAAAACAGTATTTCGATCGTCATCTTTGAACCATAACATCTTAGCCCTTTCTTTCCAAAACAAACATTGACAGTGAAGAGCATGATCAAGCTCCTTCTTAACAAGCTTTTCTTGACAGAGAAGTCCATCAATATCAAACAAACTAGCAGTCTCTAAGTTTTGTTGAATACCAAGGAGGATACTCTACTTAAGAAGAACTGCATTGTGAACATTACCAAAAGAATTTTTATTCTAGTCTCAGAGCTCAATTCTTAGTCTTTTTAACTTATGTTGCAAAATAAACATAGGACAACCAACAACCTTATTAGCCCAAGAATCATGAATAAGCTTCAAACATGAAATGTCCTGAAGCCACATAGAAAAGAAACGAAAATTGCTAACCTTCCTCGAAGAATTACTAGCAAGACAAGCAAGAATAGGAGAATGATCAGAACAAGTTTTAACAAGAACCTGATAAGTACAAGAATCACATTCATCAAGACACACTCCATTACATAAAGCCCTATCCAGTCTTCTATGAATTCTATGCAACCCTCTCCTTCCATTACACCAAGTATAAGAAGGTCCAATAAAAGGCATACAAGAAAGATTATTAGTATTAATCCAATCAAGGAATTCATTACAAGAAACCTGATTAGGAGCCACCCCCCTTTACAATTATCCGTCGAAAGCACAACATTAAAATCTCCCATAATACACCAAGGCCCTGTGAAGGAACTAAGATCCCTCCACAAAAATCGTCTAGTCAAGTATGTGTTAGCACCATAAACACCTACAAAGCTAAAACATTTATCATACAAAATACAAGTTACCGAAATAAACTGATCACTGACCAAGAAATTTTGGACAAGATTAGGAACTGACAAACATCAAAGCTTAACAACTTTATTAATAATAGGAGACGTAGCTACCAAATGCATATTAACAGATTTGAAAAGAACGTCGAAAGCATTAGTGTATGGCATCATAGGTTCAGCAAGAAAAACTAGGAGGGGTTTATATAGTTTAAGTAAACTAATCAACATCTCCACAGTTTTGTGGTTTCCTAGTCCTTTAACATTTCAGAAAAATGAGGAGACCTTCATTGCGACGTTGTAGAGAGAACTACCTCAGCAGTTTTTTTGGATTTACCAGTCCCCTTAGGAGGTATTCCTGGTTTTCTTTTAGTGCGAGCTATTTCCTCCTCAGTATCACTAGCATCCTCCTCCATCTCATTAGGATCAACCCAAAATTTTGAAACAACTTGATTTTCAACATGATCCGAATTAATTTCAACAATGGCAGGCGGAATAGTTGACGCACCAATATGAGGATCACCTCCCCATCTATAGTTTCCAAACCATCAAGAGAGGAAAAGTGATTCTGCAGGACCAATGATAGTGCTTTAACATCATTCCCAAGAGATTTAGCCTTCCGAGAGGTATGAGGCGACAGAGATGATACAATCATTATACCAGAGACTTCCACATTATGACCGTCAATATGAGTTTTAATTGGTGCATCTACATGTAATTTAGCCTTCCGATGGGAGATAGAACTCAACAGAGATGGTACAGCTATAGGAGCAGAGACCTCCACATGATGATTATCAGTAAGATTCGTAATTGAATGTGACTCTGATCCCTTGGCTTGCATAATGGTAGGTGAATTCCTTAGCCTCCTCGGTTCTAGGAAATCCAAAGTGGGATTGGACAACCCTTGCCTGGGTAAGGATCTATCATTATCTGAGGCATCCTCGAGAGGAGGCATATATGCAAAATCATCCTCCACGCCACCGGTTTTATCAGAAGCAAGGTGACCCAAGGGTAACCCTGCATTAGCCCCACCAGGAACATCAACTGACAATTTATTCGTGGGGCCTTCAACGAGATTCGGCTGCGGATCTTTCTTCCGATACTCTTTACGTTGTTTAGGAACCGCAGTCCTCCCTTGTTCCCGTTCATCAGAAGATGTCTTTTGAGAAGGTTCACTTTGATGTCTAGGAACACGATCCTGATCATGAATCGCCCGACACTGAGCAAGCTCATGCCCAATCATTTTACAGTGAGAGCAAAATGGAGGGAGCCATTCATATTCCACCCCCAGCTACAAAAGCAAAGTCTGGACATTCAACCAAGAGGTGATTGGGAAGAGGGGACAACAAATCAATGTCCACCAACACTCTAGCAAACATACCCCTATTCTTTCTCATATTATGCTCATCCAAAGACAAAGGAGTACCAAGAGCTCTGATGATGGAAAATATTGTTCGTGGTCTCCAATACTCCAAAGGCAAATGATAAAGTCTAACCCAGGCTTGAGTTTTGGTACTCTTCATGGTTGCCGGGACGAAATCCTTTGTCCAGGCAAACAATCTCAAAAAACCAGGAGATAACTTCAAGGAACCCATCCCGATGGCCCATCGCATGTCTTCTATAGAAGCGAACTAAAACTCATAAAAATCTTTCCTAAGAGGAATTGCTTTCCACGGTCCAAGGGTCTCCCACACCGACTGCAACTTTTTCGTTAAATCTAGGTGTGTGAGGGGTTT
Organism: Phaseolus lunatus; assembly: GCA_013389735.1. Taxonomy (NCBI): domain Eukaryota; kingdom Viridiplantae; phylum Streptophyta; class Magnoliopsida; order Fabales; family Fabaceae; genus Phaseolus; species Phaseolus lunatus. The sequence goes on from CM023859.1 coordinate 38,628,550, forward strand.
ATCTCCCTTAGATAAAATAATCCGACCATGAAAATGAGTCTTGCAATCCTCAAGGTCGGCCAAGTAGTCTGCCTCATCAATCTGGACAGCAATCATGTCTCCCTTAATAAAAGAGTAGGTAGCTGGGATAAAGGAATGTCGCATGTAATTCCCAAAGCTTGAGCAAATGTCTTTCTTTGTCCAGTCATAGCATATACAATCTTTTCAGGAGATACTTCACTATTCATCAAACAACTCCATGGGATGAAAAAACCCTTAGAACCCTCCGTCATTCTCAAAGACCAATTCCCAAACACCAAGATTCGTCGATGTCCACCACTGTCCAAGCAGCACACCACCACAGAATACTGCACCACCGCCACATACGCCTGTAACAACGCCGCACCACACACGGCAGCGCCCCTCGCACACCTGCCCTACTCGCAGCACCTCGCCTTCGCGCCTCTACGCGAACCCAGCCACTACCACCGCTGCGCGGGTCGCAGTCGTCGCCGCTCCCCAACGCCACCGCGATCTAGAGGCACACCAACCTGGCCTCAAAATCCTAGCCGTCGCCGTTGTTAAAGTTCTTAAAGAAACCCTAGTCGACGTCGTTGTTCTCCAAAATAATGTATAATTAAATGTACATACTTTTTATTTTAAAAGTATATGAAAATTAAATTTATGAGATATTATTTTTTTTCTATTTCATATTTATTATTAAGGATAATAAAATAAGCTAAAAGTTGTATATATAAGACTGATTTAAGCAGTGCACGGCATGGGATCTCCTCTCATTGTTTAAATTACGGATTAAATATTTTTTAATTTTGTTTAAATTTAGTTTTAATCCTTTTGCATAAAAGGTTTTATTTTGAACACTTTAGTTCTAAGCATAAGCATTTTTAGAAGATAAAGAAAATGAACTTCTCCAAATTAAAATTAAGTCATTTAGAAGTTTAAAAATTAAAGAGAATTTTTTTTTTTATAAATTAACTAATGTATGAATTAATTTAAGTTTATGGAAAAATATTTTTATTTTATTTTATTTTCTAAATTTTTTATGTAAAATTATAAATATTCATAATGAATAAAACTAACACATGATCTATAGTCATGTGTGAGAATTGTTAATTACATTAATTCTTATAAGTGTTAATAATTCTAGGAAATATTAAAATTAAATTTTATATATTTGGAGACCTAAAAATATATAATTATTTTAATTTGTGCAACTTTATTGAAATTAAGTTGAGTTATGTAGTTTTATAACATTTCAATGAAAAAAAAAAACATTCAAGTTTTCTTTGAAAGGAAATTAAGATTGGAGATAAGTTCAATCTACAATAAATTTATTAACATTGTAACAAGTTAAGAATGGATGGTGATATGTCGTATATCTTGGTGTATGCAAATGTAAAGTAGTTAATGTCTACAAAAATTTGATCCTATGTTTGCTCAATTATGTATGAATTATTTTGTAGTACAAACTCGAGAGAATATGTAAGATGGATGTTATTGATGTCAAAGCATCATTATCCACGATGAATAAAGTTTCTTTGACATTCTAATAATAAAAAACAATCATTTTTCAGAATAAAATATTATAATAATTTTTTTTTAGTGTCAAATAGATGAAACTAGTGTCAAAGTATCATTACATGAATGAATAAAGATTTTTTGACACTCTAATAGTAAAAAACAATCATTCAACAATGTTTTTTTAAATAAAATATTATATTATAATAAAATAATAATTTTTCTGGGTTTCAAAGGATGAATAAAGTTCATTTAAGACTCTAATAGTAAAAAAACAACTATTCAACAATTTTTTTTAGAATAAAATATTATATTATAATAAAATAATAATAATTTTTTTTTAAGTGGATGAAACCGGTATCAAAATATCATTACAAGGTGAATAAAGTTCCTTTTGACACTTTAATAGTAAAAAACAATCACTCAACAATCGTTTTTTAAATAAAATATTATATTATAATAAAACAATAATTTTGTTTGGGTGTAATGGATCAATAAAGTTTCTTTGATACTCTAATAATAAAAAACAATCATTCAACAACTTTTTTTTAAAATAAAATTATATTATAATAAAATAATAATAATTTTTTTAGTATCAAATGGATAAAACTGATATCAAAGTATCATTATCCTTAAAAGATATATCTGATTAATTGTTTAACATTGTATGAGATTTCCATGTAGTCGTATTCACATACTTTGCAATATTCATAATTTATTTGTTTAATGTTATGTCAAAATATTATTTAAATTATTATGTAGATTTGTTGTTTATCCTTTGTGAATAGATGTGGAAGGGTAGTGTATATTATATTTTTTATAAGGTTACTCTTGCATTCTCTTGTTTGAGTGAGATTAGTGATATGATGAAGCTATAGCATATCGAATAACTCAGTAGATTTGGAGATGTTGTGATGGGAGTTGAAGAATTTGGTTAGTGGGACAAGTCACGTTCGTGCAAATAGGGTTGAGGAATTATCCTATGGCTTTTGATTCTTTTTTAGGCTTACCAATTAAGGGATGTGTTTTCTATTTTCCTCCCCATTTTCATGTATTCACTCTTTTCCTAGGTATCCTTTATTTTCAGAACTTCAATTCCATATTTTGAATTATTTTCAGATCGTGAATTGAGAATTAATCCATGAAAAATTCACACACATTTTCATTAAATAAATTGAAATTGTTTTTTTTTTCTTCAACAATTACTTAATAGGTGTCATGAAGTATGAAGTGACAATGAGTAATCACAAATTTGAATAATTTACATAGAAAATAGATTCTCACCCTTTTTTATTGCCATAGTAAATAAAATATAGTTAAACATTAAATATTTATTTATTATATTATAATAAAATTATTAAATATAAATCAAATTTAAAGATAAAAAATAATTAGTTCTTATGTTGATTAAATTAGATATTATTTTAAAGACTTGGTATTTAAATTAGTTTATATTATTAATAAATAGATAATAACTTTTTTAATCTCTAAAATAATATTTAATTTAGTCAATATAATTTATTAATTTTTGTATTTAAAATTAATTTTTATTTAATAATTTTTTTAATAATGTTACGTAGATGTATATTATTGATAAATAATGTAAACACAAAACAACAGATAATTGTGATGGAATAATACAACTAGTATTTTCCCTTGTGGGTTGAATAGAATAAATATTTATTTATAGAATTAAACTTTATGATAAAAAGTATTTTTAATTTATAATTTGTCAAAATACATTTTAATTACGATATATTACTTTTAGTTATTTAAGTTTTTAAAATTGTTTAAAACTATTTTTTATATATAGAAATAAAAAAGATGAAAGAATAATAGTTTGAGATGATGATATGTATATCACTCCTACATAACAATCAACTTAAGAAAAAAAAATTAAGATATTATGAACTTAATCTTCATGCATTTTCATAACTTTTCAATTACTTGTGGAACCGATTATGTATTTTCGGTATATATGCGTTTCAGAACTGAAGTTAAGAACATTGAATTTAAGATAAAGAAATATAATATAACTTTTGGATTGAAGATTAAAACTCGAGTTGCTTAAAAGAAATAAAGAAAAACCATAAGTCTACAATTTTCATTATCGTTACATTCTAAATCACACATATCTTTAAGCTACTTGAGACTTCACATTCTAAATCATGATGGTATAATTTTTTATCCTTTACATTGTAGTTATGAAGTGGATCCAAAACTCTTAAGTCTATTCCCTTCAAATAGCTTCTTTCAAGAGTTAGGATTAAACATTCTAATCTTCATTAGAAAAAAAAATATTTCTCTTCTTAGTATTTTTTAGTTTGATGTTCTTTTTTTTTTATTTAACTTGACTACAAAGTTATTGATTTCTTTGTTCTAGGACTAAGGTTTAATACTTGATCACAATTTATGTTTTCTTTGATTACTTTTTTTATTCTTTTAATCTTTGTTAATTTCTTAGGTATGAATTTTATTTATACAAAACGTCATAAAATTTAAATCACAGTAATAGATTAATCGTTCTTATAATTTAGGGTTTATTACTTAAAATTTATAATTTAATACAATAAATAGTTTAATACAACTATTAAAGTTATAACCATCGATTAAATAAATAATAAAAACATGAGAGAAGACAAATATTGCATTGCATCACCTCTGAAAATAAATAATAAAAATATTAAAATAAAAAAAATAAAGCAATAAAGAATCTTGATAATTATTATTTTGTTAAAGACATAAACTGAATACTAAATAAAAAAATCATTGTTTTGTGTTAGAGTTTTAAATTTGTTACCTGGATTGTCATAAAATTGAATATTAAATAAAGAAAATCATTACTTTCAATAGAGTTAAAATTTTAAATTTGTGACGTTGACTATCATATTATTTATTAAATCAAATATTTATAAATTTTTTTTTATTTAATAACATAATAAATTCAGTATAATTTTGTCTACTTAAAAGTGGGTATGACTATTTGAGGATGGACAATACGAACAACAAGACTAGACGAATAATATGTGTAACATCAAATGACAAAAGATTTATGATCAACTTTAATTGAAAATACGAAAGTATGAGTAACATTCATAATGTGCTAGACCTTTCATTCTATAGGTCATTTTGTTGAAGAGTTTCAACCCAACAAGTTTGGTTAATAATTCCTTTATTGATGAAAAAAACATGCATAAAAAATCTAAGTCCATTATCACTTATCGAGATTTTTAATTTGTTCTTAGATTAATTTTCAAGTTTAACTATAAAGTTTTATAAACTTTTTCTTACTTCACTTTTTTTCTTTAATAAACATATCCAAGTGAACCTGGTACATTTATCCACTAAGATGCACATATTTGTAATTTTCTACAAATGGGATTATGAGTGGTTCTCAAATATCAAATATAATATTTTTAGAAAAAATTATAGACTTTATATTGCTACATATAATCATTATGTTTTTCCCCCTAAATTTACATCATTGATAAAATTATCATATGAGATGTTGACATGATTGAAGTATGTTAAAAGGAATTTGTGATTTTTGATGAAAGCCACAAGTTGTTAAGTTGTTGATATTGTTCATGAGTTAATCCTTACATGGTTTATGTTGTATTTTCTTTATCAAAAAATTGCACCTTATTGAAATTTCTTTGAAGGTAAAACTGAGACCATTATAATGGTCCACTAGGTAAATGAAATATATGTTGATTAAATGATTCAAGAGACATTTTTTTCTTTATAAAAGCTTTTATATTAAACATTATTATGCAATTTGATGTCTCAGTTAAACTGATACTTCAAATAACAATAATCAGCTGTCATCACATGAAAAAATTATTACTTAAAAAAAGAAAAAGAAAATACAAAAATATGAGAAGACTATACTAAAACTCATATATTAATAAAAATGATACATAAGTAGACTATACCTATTCATAAATAATTATAAGAACAGACTAAATGAAAGTCTATTATACCAATGAAATAATTTTCTATTAATAAATCTTAAATTAGTCATCAAGAATTTAAGAGACATATATGAGCCAAAGCTTTATTTCATAACACTCATTCTAATATTTTATTAACAATTCACCCCCTATAGAAAATATATAAAAAAATAAGGAAAATATAGAATAAAGAGGAATCATTATTTTCTCTTATTTGATTTCTAAATATCTAAGAGAATGTATCTATATACAAACATTGAATTTAAAAAAGCATAGATCAGACTCCTAAGATTTTGTAAATACACAACCTCACACGTTGTTTAAATGTTAATGTTGAAATTCTGTAACTTGAAAAATCAGTAATTGATATTAATTAATTAGTATGTTAGATTCTATGACACAGCGGACTAAGAAATAAGACCCATCTCTCCCTTCCAAAACATTTCACAACTATCACAAATAAACTAACATTATAGACCTATTTTATATAATTCACAATATTAATATATTATGGGTCTATCTTAAAAAATCTATCTTTAGTTTTAAAAGATTACTCAATATTCAAGTTCAAAACTAAAACAAAATTAACATACTAATTAACCTAAATTTCTACTCCAAACCTCACTTAGATCTCACAAATTCATATATATATATATATATATATATATATATATATATATATATATATATATATATATATATATTCTATGTTCCTTAAAACAATAATAATACATGTTTTCAATTCAACCAACTATCAACACATTCTATGTTCTTACATTCTCAATCAACACCAAAATTCCAACACAATAAAATGAATTAATTATTTTAACTTTCATTACTTCATTTTAAAGCTTTTTAAGGAAAGAATGATCAAATTTCACATGCAGACTACAGCTCATACATGCAAACACACACACAAAAAGGAGATAACTATAAATATAATGAGAAAGAAAACTTAGTCTAAAACAATGTTTAAATGGTTGAGATTACCTTAAACTCCGTTCACTTCTATATATATTGACTTCTAATTGAAGAAAGAATGAGAAATAATTTTATATTTTTAAAGAGATGTAAATAAAATCGTGAGATTTTTTTTTTTAAGAAAGATAATAAAGTTTGTAAAGTAAATTACTAAATAGTTTTAAAATCTAATTTATATACTAAACATAAGTTAAAATTTTAGTCTTTTATGCTTTCTAAAACCATCCATATACTGAATATAAAAATCGTTCAAGGCATCCACAATAACCACTTAAGTGTTGCATTGTAACTATTTTGGATATTGAAAGTTTTATATACAAGTTCTTTTAAAATACTTAATAGTTGATTTTTTTAAACTCATCTGCATAGGTATTTTATATTTATTTTCATATATGTATGTATATTTGTAATATATATATATATATATATATATATACACTATATTTCATATTTAAGTTTTCTATTTTATTTAAGATAAAATGTTTAGTGGGAACATTTCAAGAGACAGTCTTTTTTATGTGATATTTCTTAATTAATTTAGTTATGTTGATCTAATATTATTTGCCGTTTATCATAAAAATTAAAATAATTATTTTTAAAATATTATTGGTATAAATATATTAACAAAACTGTATATAAGCTTTATAATTATTAGTATTTCTTAAAAAAATTCCTGCCATAAAAAAATAAAAGAGTAACATTAATTTCTTTTAGAAAAATTGTGAGAGAGAAAAGTTGATTTACAAATTCCATATATCATTATATAAAACATAGAAAACGCATAGTTAAATTTTTTAAAACAAAATGAAAAAAATAAAGATAAAATTTTAAATACGTGTTAATTTATGTTGGTACTTGTACCTAAATAAATATATTTTAAATATGAGTATTACAAACTAGCGTCCTAAATATACTTAATAATAAGAAATTAAAAGAAAAAATTTTCACTATAAATTCTGGAAGACCACATTAGATATTAAATTATATGGAGTAGCGCAGTGTTACACATTTCTATAAAAAAAAATAATCTATCAATTTCTTTCTTAAATAATGTTCAAATTTAACTTTAAATATACACTAATCATTAAATAAAACTTAATTTTAAAGATTTAAAATAATTAATTACTATATATATTAATTAAATTATATACTATTTTAAAGACTACAAAAATTATTAATTTATAAATTAATTTTTATTATTAATAAATAATTTCTAAATTAATATTTAATTAGTTATCAAGATTTTAATTACCAATTATTTAAATTTTAAATTTGGTAACAAAAATCTAATTACATATCAATTTATAAACTATCTATCAATAATAGAAACTAATTAAAAATTAATAACTTTTATAATCTCTAAAATAATATATAATTTAATCAATATAATAATTAATTGTTTTTTATTTCTAAAATTGATTTTTTTTAATGATTTTGTAGTGATATTTACAAGTAAAATTGACTAAATCACTAACTTGAAAGTAAAACTTTAGCCTCTAATGTTTTGTTATAGACATGTTAGTCTCTAAGTTTAATTTGTATTAAAATGGTTTTATGTGTTTTCTTAAAATGAGAATAAATTATAAATTTAATCATAATTTGTCATTAAATTATAATTATAAAATTTAGATAAACTAGTTATTATTTAACTACCTCTGCATTCGAAGTTTGATTTTAAGTATAAACTAAATATGAAAATAAAATAAAAAATAACAAAATACAAAAGACTAAAGCAAATTTGTGAAATGTTATGTACTAAAACTTAATTATTTTTAAATGATGAAAATATTAAATATAAATAAGTTGTAAAAATGAAAAAAAAAATATATGTAAAATTTAAATAAAACTGGTAATAAATAAAAATTAAAATCAATAAAAAATATTAATTAATAGTTTAGTTTCCATTATTGTAAAGCCTTGACTTTAAGGCCCATTCCCTCTTTTTCCTTTTCCTTTTTCCTTTTCTTTCTTCCTTTCTAGTAGCTATATTATCCATAATCATGTAAATCTAATTACATTTTAGTTCAAAGTGAGTGTTTTCCTATTATGAAAACTTCTCAATTTATTTTTTTTAATAGTATTTGAGTTTATTATTGATTCGGTCAGTTGAGAAAAGAAGTCAACAAATTTAGGGTATGACTAAAGTTTGGTATTGTTTGATTGTATTACACTAGTTCTCTAAAATTTTAGAAAATTTCAAAAATTTTATACCTATTACTTGGAGTGCAAATAACATCTAGGTAAGAAAAAATTATTTTAAGTTGAATTATCTATTGGTTTGTGCATAGTTGTGCTTGTTGATTGAATTTATCACTAATGTGTGGAAAGTTGAAGTTGGATATATTTGAAAAACTATATTTATTTTGAACTACATAATGACTTGGAAGGAACAAATTGAATATTATTAATTATTTGAGTAAAATATGTTTTTGTTGAGTTTAAAACTGTATTTTTAAACTTGTTAGAGTGACTGAATTGAATGAAATTGATTTTATGATGGTTTTAAGTTTTGTTCAAAATTTGGTGTTTTCTACATATCTTGATTGAGTCACTAGTTATTATTCGAACAAAGGATTTCAATCTTGAGTATAAACCATTATCACTTGAGTAATCAGTTGGATGCTTAAGTGATAACTCTCTTCGCTCAAGTTAAGAGCTATAAATTTGAGTGAGAGATAATAACAATACTTTCTTAAGTTATATAGTTGTGTATCCGTCAAGTATTGCTTTAACACTTAAGTGACGAGACTAGTCACTCAAACGACATATTGTAGGTTGAATAAAGAGAAATCTAAAAACAATATTTATTTATTTTATATTATCACTCAATTATTTACGAAACACCGAAACAATACAAACTCTTGTTCAAGTCGCACCACCTAATTTAAGTGATGAGACTACTATATTTTTTCATTATTTTTCTTTTATAAGACACTCAAACTGTTTATCTTCACTCAAATGATATTTTTAGAGTTTTAGGCATATATTGTTTAGTTCAATTATTCAAAATAATAATGAGATGTTATATGAATGATTTTGTAATATTTTACTAATTTAAATCATTATTGGAATGATTATGAATGATATAAATATATGATATGAATTTAGTTGAGGTCGTAGATATGGAATGATATGTAAAACATTATTTAAATTTATGTATTAAATACAAATACTTATGTTTAATAGAAATATCATGACTTCATCAAATATCTAAATTATATATATTAAGAATTCATATAATGAAAAGTTGGAGAAAATTTTATTACATATATAATATATGTATATATAATGAACATGGTTTTGTTCATAGTTTAAAGATTTAATAATAAATTTTTAAACAATAATCATAAATAAATCTATTGTTTACATGAACAAATCTCCTACATGTACTATAACTGTATTAGTGTAAACTCATAATATCTACACTGACAAGTTATTTTTTAAAAATAAATACTACGTTAATGAAAACTAATCCAAATATATTAAAATATTAGTATATAATAAATTACAATTTATTATGCGCATATTTTTTTATTTGATTGTTTTAGTGTTATAAGTTTTTGTAAATCTGACTATATTTATACTTTTATAATATTTAATTTTGATGAATTTTATGAAAAATTATTTGTTTAATATTTATTAAGGGAAGTAAAATAAAATTTCCCCGTATCCTTATTATATTTTGGAGGGTGGTCCTGCATCCAATTAGTGCATTTAGAACCCTTGGCTAGGCTAGATATCTCCACAACGTAAGTGTGAATTTAGCTCTCGAGTCATTCATAGTGGTTGGTTAGAAAAGTTCCTTTCAAAGTGATGATTCCAAAATTCCAATTACTCACATTGCACAGATAAAATTCATGTTGATTACATATTTTTAGATAAAAATATTTTTTATAAAAAAAAAATTGTTTGAGTTTAATAAGATTATGGTTAAATATGTTTTTCGTCTATATTTTTTCATAAAACTTATTTTTATCCTTAGTTAAAACTTTAAATTTGTAATATTTGAAGTAAATAAACTATTGGAATGTATCATTGTTAATTTTTTTTTTGACAAACAAATTTCTAATATAGATTAAGATGTTAAAATATTTCATACTGATCGATCGATTGTGTAGATATTATAATATTATAATACAGTTTACACTGAAAATTCGTTTATCACGGAAAAAAAAAACACCAATATAAATTTATTTCAAATTTTTTTTCACAATAAATATTTAAAAAGTCTAAAATTTAAACTATAAAAAATAATAATTCTACAATATAGTATAAAAACAAAAAATATATATTTAACTATTAAAATTTTTATCTTCATCAAAGTTCTCCTACCTTTTAATCCGGACAAAAAGAAACACGTGGCATTTTGGGTTATAGTTATTTTTTTAGGTATAGCTTGCTTCTATATTACAAGTGTACACTTCATACCTTGCTAACTGGTTACTATTATTTATAATTTACTTTCCAAAATTAATTTATTACATTAACATTTTAGAAGTTGTTGAAATGTGAAGTAATTTAGCATATTTTGATAGTATTTAAATGTGGTGTTTAAATTAATAAATATTTTGGCCATGAAATTTTGTTGTATTGGGGTGATGTAAAAGTATAGCTTTATGGTAGGGTTGGGGTGTCTGGGGCGGGGAGCAAAAAGGGAAATATATATATACACAAATATAAGCATAGAGGAAGTCACGCCCACGCTTTGGGCAGATTGGCACGTGGGAGAGTGGGAAATGACCTATTGTAGGGAGGGGCTAACACTTCATTCATCATTGTGTTTTCCTCACTCTCACATACCACCCTTCATCTTAGAGGTAGGGGCCCTTCTTTTTGTTTATTAATTTTTCATCTTCTAAGCATCATGTGGGTGGGAAATCCACCAGATCTTCTTTTTTTAATGCAACATGTAAACAAGGTACATGAAGAGTGGTCAATTCTGTGTGGTCTAGGTGCCATTGGAGGATTAGGGAGAGAAAAAGGTTATATAACTTAATTCACAAAACTAACCCATCAAACATCTTCAACAATCTAATCCAATGCACCACAACAGAATGTGTAAGCTACAACAATTATCTCTACAGCCCCTGCACATTATCTACTGCTTTTATGTTGCTCTTTTTTTTCTTCTATCAATCCTTCATCACTCTTTCCACCTCTCTTTCTTCATGCTCATTTCAATAAATTAAAATCTAGCCATTTATAATTTAACTAATGTTGGATTATCTTAAAAACAAATGTTTAATTTTTATTATTCTCTGAAATTTGTGTATAAATAAATGTAAACTTTATGTTTATTTCATTACTTTAAAACTCTACTCTTTTTAAACTATCCATGGAATTTGAATTATGAAGTTATTTGTTTTTGCTAATAGATTATAACCTTGATGAGATAGTAGGTGGTAGATTAAGATAGTTGATTGAAATTTTGAATGATTTAACTACTCTTTCTTTCTTTCTAAAAGTTATGATTAAGGGTGGGTGCTGATAGGGTATGCATTTATAAGTTGGAATTCTAGAAGCTCAATTGAAATGAAATGTTGTGATACTTTAAAAGTATATAAAGGAAGTTTTGCTAATAAAAACATTACCTGTAGGTAAGAGTTAATTTTATATTTATTTCAATTTGGATATTGAGATAGATATGTAAAAATATAATGTTATATGTGAGAATATAATCATACAAATAACCTTGAAGTTAGTGTAATTTTGAAGGTAATAAAACAAGATAGTTGCACTAGGTGTTTGAATTGATGGTTTAGGTATATTAGTTAAAATAAATATGTTGCACTTTATGTTGGTGAAGTGGGCTTCCATCACTTAAATGAGGGATTAATGCTCAAGCGATGTGTGTCTAATCAATAAGTTATCATTGCATACATTACTTAATGTCCTTCAACCAAAACATAAACACTCAAGCTATGCTTGAAACTTGCACAAGCGATAAATTGATACAATTATCTCTAATCTCGAGTAAGTGACACTTAAGTAACAGATGTTACTCAAGTGTTGAGTGAGCATTTAAGTGAAGGAGATACCAAATTATTGCTTCGCTGAAGCTCATGTTGCTCAAGCAATATGAGAATAACCAAATGAGAAAATTTTCCTTTCTATAAGGAAACAAGATTGTTCAAGTAGAAATAATTTGTCCAAGTAATGTATGGATAATGGTGATATGTGTGTGATAAAAAATAAAAAATATATAGACACACATATACATACAATATTAATGATGATGTTGGAATGCATGCATTTCTATGATATACATTGTGTTGCATATTGGATGTAGCTGATATATGATGGCTCTTTTATGAGAATGTGACCATTTATAGATATTCGACTCTTTACAAGTGTGTTATAACTTTGTTGTTAGTGTGGTGAGGTATGTGTGATCCAAAAAATTATAATATTAAACATGAAACTTATTATGAAAAAGAGATATCATATATTTTATTGATGATCTCATCCCAAATATCATGGTATCAAGTGGTGAAAAAAATGAATGAAATTTGTGTATATGTTTTTTATAAATAAATTGTCAATCTATGATGAAACATGTTTAATACAATATCTAAGAAGGTATCATATTCTCAATTATTGAGATATAGTTTAAGATTTTTGTGATATTGGATAATGATTGAGCTGTAATTTATTCTGTGCAAATATGGTTTAGGGGATATATAAATATTTATATATATATATATATATATATATATATATATATATATATGCACAACAAAAATGTAGAATAGAAGATAGAATATTTTTATGTTCTCGGACTTTGTAATATATATGAGAAATATTGCCTTTTGACACCCACATTTTTTACCTATATTAATTTCACAATTATTTTTTATAATAAAATAATAATAATAATAATAAATATAGATAAAATGTTATAATAAAATAATAATTTAGGGAGTTATAGTTTAAATGGAATAGAAGAATTGATGATATCACGACATTATCACCCAAACATAATATATATATATATATATATATATATATATATATATATATATATATATATATATATATATATATATATATATATATATATATACCTTTTAGTGTAGGATATGACTATAATACTCAGATTAAATGGAGTTTTACAATTCTAATAGTTTAATATCTTATAACTATAATTATCTTTATTGATTTTTTTTATCCAAATAGTCCTTAAATAATTTGATAATTTGTTACTTGGAGGGAAAAAACTTATAATAATCTATAGTTTAACTTTAAGATTTAAAAGAAAATTGTTAGCAACACACTTTCTATTATTAGCACAAATTTATTGAAAATAGCATATTTTGAAAGGTTTCACATTTTATTTTATATTTTCTCTCTCTTGATTTATAGTTTTTAAATAATTTTAATTAATAAAGAATGTGTTGAAAATAGTGTATAAAATAAACACTTTTCTTAAATGTTATACATTCCATATTTAGGAGTGATATAACAAAAAAACATGAATATTTTATTTTGCAAGTCAAATTTTTATAGTTAAATTATGTTCAAACTCGAATTATATGAGTATATCTTAAATCTATCAAAAAGTACCAATTGTCATATTATTATCCACATAGTAAGTTGTTGAATGTGAGAGGTATATAAAAAAACTTCAATCCACAATTCTAGAGATAAAGTTTTGTGAAATTTATTCATATTTAAATTTAAATATTGAGATTACGTTAAAGTTTATCTTAAGTTCATTAAAGAATCATATATCGTATTATTCATACACCGGAACTAATTATATTAGACATTGAAGTGTATAAAAAAAAACAAGGGCCTCACTTTAAATAGATATAGGCAAATTATCCCTCTATTTTTATACTTTTTCTCTCCACTTCTATATTAATTATTGTGAAATATCAATTTTAACATTTTAAAAAAATTTAAATAATCTTAAATTAAGCATAATTTGATTTTTTTTAAATAACCACGGTTGTAATTTCACACTCTCATATTTTTTTTCCAGTCGCATACCTCTATTTTAATCGCAACACTTCCATTATTCTCAAGCCACAACGTTTGAGAGAACAATTTCATTATCTAAGTGTGTGCAATGATTAACAATAAGATTTTTTTTTTTTTTTAGTTTTGTACTCCATTTCTTTACACCTAGTTAGTTTTTTTTTTCCAAAAGAATGGAAAAAAAAATTAAACAAACGAAAACACAACCACCACCAGTAAAAAATATCACAAAACTTATCTCAATCACCATTCAACGCAAACAACTACCACCATCACTTGAAAATGAAGAAGAAAACATCACACCCTCCACGATACTCAAAAAGATTTTGTTGAAATTAAAAAAATATGTGAAAATAAAAAAGTGTATTAAAGTGCAGTAAAAATTCGACTTAGATATAATGTTTATCACACAATCCTTTTTGTGGAAAATAGTTTCGTCAAACCCAAATTATAAAATTATTAATCCTCAATTTAAAATTGAACAAAAAGTGAGTTAAAATTTCACATTTCTATCTCCTATAATACCAGCAAGATTTATTTAAATAGAAAATAATCGTAAATTTTAGTGGAATGTTTTATCCAAATCAAGTATTGAATTATTATGTTGTTAAGGTTTAATAAGATTATTTAAGTGTAATAATATTTTTCTTAAAATAGAGGATGTAGTCAATTTTGTTAACTTTTTTTTTTTAAATGGCATTTCTACAGAATTTTATGTCAAAAATAATGATTGATATGGTTGGAGAACTTAATGTAACCTACTGTTAAAAACAGAAACCAAACACCCAAACCCCACCCCCACCACCTTTTTTTTTCTTTTTTTTTTCTTTTTCTCTCTCCCTCTACCTTCTCTCTTCAACTTTTCTCCCATACATTATCTATTCCAAAATCTGATCACGCCATGGTGTAGCTGAGGAGTCAGGGTACATTTCTACCAGATCAAATTTTCAAACAAAGTAAGTTCATTTTTACTCTAAAGATCCCTTATTCTCTATTTTTCTCTATGATTTAGTCATAAATCTTAGTGGGGCCAGTTAAGAAAAGTGTTTCTCTAAACTTTATTAAGCTCGTACTAAAATTTGGTAATTTTTGAATAACTTGCTTTAGGCCCCTAGATTTTAGAGTGGTTCCCCTGCTTGAACTGGCGGAATAAGGAATTTAAGGTAAGGAAAGCTAAATTTAATTTTTAATAGCACCCTAGGCTAGAAGATTCTGGATGTGAAAGGGACTTAGTCCCAATATTCAATTTCTCTTGCAGGGATGTTGTGTGTTTATATTTTGTGTTATTTGTTTATATATTATTTAAATTTGTAAAAATATTATATTTTGATGGTTTAGTATTTAAATGTTATTTTTTTATGTTAAATAAGATTTTAAATATTGTGGATTGTGTTCTTGAATGATACTGTATGATGAAAATTGTATGGAATTGAATTCATACATTTTGGATAATGTATGGACGAATGTTTGTATGTGTATTAAATATTGATGTCTATGTGGTAACAGAGATCTCCAAGCTTCATTGATGATCTAAGTCACATAGACTAAGATATCAGGTGGTGAGAAGCTGATGGAGGAGTTCACGCACACCGTGACATATGAGATGCATGGCTTGGGTTGTATTGAACTTACCCTGACCCTTTATGTTGGATTCGCTGGTA
This sequence comes from Phaseolus lunatus, assembly GCA_013389735.1. Classification (NCBI taxonomy): domain Eukaryota; kingdom Viridiplantae; phylum Streptophyta; class Magnoliopsida; order Fabales; family Fabaceae; genus Phaseolus; species Phaseolus lunatus. Next base: position 38,644,643 of record CM023859.1, read on the forward strand.
ATTTTTGGATCAGGTGTTAGTCTCTGGTAGGACTTACTTAATACGAGTCTTCCGGAAGATGTTGTTTGTTGAATATCTTGAATGTGTAGATCCATGTGAAATCTATGTGATTGTTTTATTATTGGGAATTTGAAGTAGATTGAATAATTGAGAAATTGATCATGTAAATTGGTTTTCTCTTTTTATTTAATTGTGTATATTCTAAAATTTTATTTTTACTAGCTTACCCTTGCTTTTTTTGTTGTGTTTGAACTGCGATGACTGTACTACGTAGATGATCATACAGGTGTAAGAGATCTTGGAAGGCTTTAGAGTATTTTAAACCTTATATTGTAAATAATTCTATTTCTATGAGTCATACTCTTGTAATAGAAATATTTCGAAAAACTCAAAGTGGGTATGGAAACCGGTAGAACTTCTATTGTAATAGTTAGATGTTTTTTTTTTTTTTGGTGTTACACTTAACATTTATAATATTTACCAAAATTTAAATAAATTAATGTTTTCGTTTTATATTTATTTTGAGTATTAAAATCATATTTAATTTACTAGTTTAAAAAAAGGCATAATGCAAATTTTCATTTAGGTAAGGTACAAATTATATAAAAATATACAAAATTAATTTGAAAATGTTGAAAATGAGCTGAAAGAAGAAGAAAAGGTTGAAAATAACACGTATACCAACTTTTTTTTAAAATTACGCTTGAAATAAAGGTTCCAATTCGAGTTTAATTCTAGTTAGTTAGATCATAGCTTAATCATTAACTTGTACGCATAGTAAAATTATTATTTTTTTCAAAAAATTATTTAAAACCTCACCAGGAAGATAGTGTGTGAACAATTAATTTAAATTTATCTTTTTTAAGATTATTTCATGTGTTTATTACTAAGAAGGTTAAGGATGTACCTTTAATAAGTTGGAAATTCCTCATTGACTAGAGATTATGACCAATTAATATTTCTAACTAATCCATTGAATATATTCAATGATGATCATTAAAAAGTTCTTTTTGAAAATTGTAACTCTTTCTTGAAAATGTAAGGAGCATTAATCTTTTTATGAATTGAGTGTTATCCTCACAGAGTCAGAAAAACAAATATTATAGTCCTATTTTCATAGTGGAGACATTTTCTGAACTAGATCCCGTTGATTTTTATTTCTCCAAGTTAAAGAAGTTTTTCCACGTTAAAAATTCTTAATTTCATTATTTTATTTTTTTCTCTATTTTTTATTATTTCCACAAGTGTTCATCTTATATCTACACGGAGAAAATTAATTCTGAATTTTCCCTACATAACATGCTTTCAAACAATGTTACCCACTAGAAATTATTAAAAACTGAAAAGCAAGTGATATGATAAGGATTTGTTATAAGTTTAAAGGAAAAAATTAAATTAAATCAAAAATGAATATTTTATTATTTAGAAATTATAAAAACAGTATAATGTATATATATATATATATATATATATATATATTTATAAATATAATATATTTTTCACTTATCTAAAATATTTCACCTCTTAAATATAAAATCTTATATTTCTTTTTTCTGAAGTTAGTTTTTATCATTCCTTTGATGAAAGCGTGCATATTAGTAGAATAGAATAGGTGAATCAAACTCAAACAGATATTTATTTTAATTTTTTTTTCTTTCATATATTTAGTTTCCTATTTTTCTTGTTTGAATGTATTGGTAAGTATTTGGAGTTGCATGTGAGATATGAGATAGAAAGATAATCTCAACTATTTAAAATCAGTAATAATTTGTTTGTTATGTGAATTGGATTTTTCTGGAACATTTTATGGACGTTTTTGTAACATTTTAATGAATTGTGATGTATAATGAATTATGAAAAATAAGAATGAGTAACATCTTCGCATAATAATTTATCATGATGGTTGAAAAATTCTCATTTTTAAAATTATTGAAAAGTGTAAGGTAATTGCAAATAATGTTTTAAATATATTAAATGCATCAAATTTAAATACAGTTTTATATTGTGTAGAGATATATTGTGAGTTTTCATTTTTATGGAACCAATTTTAATTTTTTAAATTTTAATGGTGGTTTTATACTACGTGTGTGAGTACGTTACTATTTATTTTAGAAAACTGCAAACATCTAAATGATGACCATAGCTTTTAATTATTTAGTTAGTCTTTAAATTTTTCTTTTATTTTTAATCATTATCTGCTTCTTATTTTTAAAATTCTAACACCAGACAATATATTATAAGTATTTATATAAATTACCCTTTAACCAAAGTAATAAACACTTTAAAATTGTAAATTTCTTGTATAAGTACTTATAGTATGGTTAATATGGTATATCATATGTCTCACAAATAAAGTTTATTTCCTATACCTTGTAAAAAACTTAAAAATTGTGAAAACACTTATATATTTAATTTATTAAATGTTAAATACTTAAAACGTAAATATTATATAATAAGAATTTATTTTAATTTTTTTTCAAATTGTCCGTAAAAATCATATGTAAATAAATATTAGCTATTTAAAAGCGTAAAGGTTTATATATTGATCATGTATAAAATATAATAATATAATTCATACAAGAGATTATTTTTTAAAATAAAAAACAGTCAAGTTCTAACATATTACAATATCTGTAACATTCTGAAAATACATATAACTATTTAAATACATGTTTTACATATTTTTATATAAACTTAGAATTTTTCAAAATATTTCTATTATTAGATTATGACTTATAGAAATTGTATTGACCAGTCCTCGGACGTCAGCTGGGTCCCACAGCATGGGCCAAAGCCAAGAGTGGACCCCGCAGGGGTATTGAACAGAGAGGGGTGACGAGTCATCAACCTACAAAGAGGGGTGACGAGTCATCAGCCTACAAAGAGGGTGACGAGTCATCAGCCTACAGAGGGGGGTGACGAGTCATCAGCCTGCAGAGAGGGGTGACGAGTCATCAGTCTACAGAAAGGGGTGACGAGTCATCAGCCTATAGAGACGGGGAGTAGTCGTCAGATCTCCAGGATGGGCGGAGGTGTCATCATCACTCAGCAGGTCGAGGAGTCCTCGGCGACAGTGTGGGGCGAGGTGACATCAGCCTTGGGTGATTTGAACAGTATAAACAGGACAACTAAGATTGGTTCCCAGAAGGGGACCAATGACCAATTAAATACCCAGAGGTAGGGAGAAGCCTGAATCACGAAGTGCCTATGCGGGTAGCAGGGAGGGCACAGTTGGGTGTAGAGTCCTGAGGGGACGAGTACTCACCAGAACTAGGGTTTTCCCAGTGAAGCTACATGCATGGCACGTAAACAGTGAAGGCACTCCCAGAACAGGTGGCCCCAGAGACTAGGTGCACAAGGAGGTACCCAGGTGGCCACCCTGTGAGAGTTTGCACTCCAGAGAAGGAAACCTTATGTGCTAGATTACCCTAAGATTGGGTGATAGCGGCGCAAGGGTATTCCAGTAAACCCTAAATATGGCTAGTAGCGCAGTAAACCCTAATTAGGGCTAGCAGCGCTGAGACTATACAAGGGATAGTAAAATACTTCACAAAGGTACGCAGTTTCTATACCTAAACACACAGAGAGAAACTTATACACTTGGTGTCCTTGCCCTACACTGACTTGAGCGTTGGAGTGCAAACGGCCTCTAGGGCGCCCCCTTTTCTCTTTTGCAGGTGCAGATTGCTTCGAGAGAACCAGGCACATATCAACGTGAGGAATGAGGCGTGTGAGTGTCGTGAGTCAACCGACAGGCGGGTCAACCGACAAGAACAGAAATATAAATATTTACAAATCCATAGCTCAAAATAAAACTCCAAAACCTTTAAGGCTCTCCTACACCTGTATGGTCATATGCTCGTGTACATAATACAGTTATCGCAATTCAAACACAACAAGAAATGCAAGGGTAAGCTAGTGAAAATAAAATTTTAGAATATACACAATTAAATCAAATTACATGACCAATTCCTCAATTATTCAATCTTCTTCAAATTCCAATAATAAAACAACCACATAGATCTCACATGAATCTACACATCCAATATATTCAACAAACAACGTCTTCCGAAAGACTAGTGTTAAGTAAGTCCTACCAAAGACTAACACCTGATCTAAAGATTACCAGCGAATCCAACATAAAGGGTTAGGGTAAGTTCAATACAACTCAAGCCGTGCATCTCATATGTCACGGTATGCATGAACTCCTCCATCAGCTTCTCACCACCTGATATTTAGTTTATGTGACTTAGATCATCAATGAAGTTTGGAAATCTCTGTTACCACATAGGCACCAATACTTAATACACATACAAACATCCGTCCATATATTAACTCAAATGTATGAATTCAATTCCATACCATTTTCATCATACAGTATCATTCCAAAACACAATCCACAATATTTAAAATCTTATTTAACATAAAAAAAATAACATTTAAATACTAAACCATCAAAATATAATATTTTTACAAATTTAAATAATATATAAACAAACAACATAAAATATAAACACACAACATCCCTACAAGAGAAATTGAATATTGGGATCACGTCCCTTCCACATTCAGATCTTCTAGCCTAGGGTGTTATTAAAAAAAAAATTGAGCTTCCCTTACCTTAATTGTTTGCTTTCTAAGCAACTTCTAAAATTTGATTCCCCACAGTTTAGATAAGCTTTAAGATTTATGGGCCTAATGCAAGTTATCCAAACAAAACAAAAATTCAGTATATAGTAAAATAAATTGATAGGATTACTCCTCTCAACTGACCCCACAAAGATTGATGACTAAATCCTAAGGAAAAACAGAGAACAAAGACCCTTTAGAGAAAAAATGAACTTACTCTGTTTAAAAATCTGATCGGATAGAATTGTTCCTTGACTCCTCAGTGGTTTTGTGGTTTTTTTTTTACGCTGTTATAGGATCAAAACTAAAAAGTGATTATATAAAAAAGTAAATATATGTTTCATAAAGTAAAACATATTATCTATTAGTTAATTAATTAATTAATATTTTTATATTATTAAAAACTATAATAGTTTCTCTTTGAAACTTTTAAGGATAAATATATGTTTAGTCTAATAATTTTTTCTTTTGATTAATGTAAAAAAGTATTTTTATGTCTCAAAAAAAAAATCTAAAAAATTAAAAAATATAAAATATTTTTTCCTCTATTATTACAGGACAAATTGTAACACCAAAAAAAAAAAATACATATAATTATTATGATAGAAATTCTACCGGTTTCTATATCCACTTAGAGATTTTCAAAATATTCCTATTACAAGATTATGGCTTATAGAAATATAATTATTTACAATATAATGTTTAAAACATCCTAAAGTATTCTAAGACCTCCTACACCTTTATGATCATCTGCTCGTGTACATAGTACAGTCATCGCAGTTCAAACACAATACGAAAAACAAAGGTAAGCTAGTGAAAATAAAGTTTTATAATACACACAATTAAATCAAAAAAGAAAATAAAATTACATGGATCAATTTTTCAGTTATTCAACCTTCTTCAAAACCCAACATAAAACAATCACGTAGATCTTACATGGATCTACACATCCAAGATAATCAACAAATAACATCTTCCGGAAGACTCGTATTAAGTAAGTCCCACTAGAGATTAACACCTGATCCAAAGATTACCAGCGAATCCAACAGAAAGGATCAGGGTAAGTTCAATACAACCCAAGTCGTGCATCTCATATGTCACGGTGTGCATGAACTCCTCCATCAGCTTCTCACCACCTGATATCTTAGTCTATGTGACTTAGATCATCAGTGAAGCTCGAAGATCTCTGTTACCACATAGGCATCAATACTTAATACACAGCAAACATCCGTCCATACATTATCCCAAATGTATGAATTCAATTTCATATCATTTTCATCATATAGTATCATTTCAAAACACAATCCACAATATTTAAAATCTTATTTAATATAAAAAATAACACTTAAATACTAAACAATCAAAATGTAATACTTTTACAAGTTTAAATAATATATAAACAAACAACACAAAATATAAACACACAACATTCCTGCAAGAGAAATTGAATATTGAGACCACGTCCCTTCCACATCCAGAATCTTCTAGCCTAGGGTGCTATTAAAAAATTAGATTTAGCTTCCCTTACCTTAATTGTTTGCTTTTCAAGCAACTTCTAGAATTTTATTCCCCACAGTCTGGATAAGCTTCAAGATTTACGGGCCTAATGCAAGTTATCCAAATATTACCAAATTTTAGTATGAGCTTAATCAAGTTGAGAGAAACACTTTTCTCAACTGGCCCCACTAATATTGACGACTAAATTATAGAGGAAAACAGAGAATAAGGGAACTTTAGAGTAAAAATGAACTTACTCTGTTTGAAAATCTGGTCGGGTAGAAATATACCCTGACTCCTCAGCTACACCATGACATGATCAGATTTTGGAATAGATGAGATATGGGAGAGAAAATGAGAAAAGAAGAGAGAGGGAGAGAGAAAAAAAAAACAAAAAGAAGAAAGAAGGTGCGGGAGAAGGGGGTTTGGGTTGTATGTTTTTTTTTTTATGGCTCTTACACAAATGTTAAGTACGAATGTGTTTAATAGAAAGTTAATGAAATCATTTCAAATAATCCTCACTTAACAATTTTGTTATTAGTCACCTTCAATATTTTTTAAATCCTTAACATGATTTCTATTTATTTTTGTTAAAATCAACATTAAAGAAAATAACAGTATCATACTATTTAGGAATGAAAATCGATTGCCTTTTCGATAATGACTAAACAAAATTTTATTAAGTTTAAGAAAAGTAAAGATAATTTTAGATAAATAATTCAGAAGATATACTCTTTACATGATAATTAATAATATACTTAAGCTATTTTTTTTAACTTTAAATTTATTTTTGAACTATTTTCCCTTAAAATAGTTGTTTAATATTTTGTTTTTCCAATTTATATATTATATGTTGAAATTATTGCTTAAATAGTAGAATTTTCATAATTTTATCAATCTATAACATTAATATTGGATTCTCTATCTGAAACTACTCATTTGATTTACATAAATCTTTATTATTTTATCTTTTAAATAACTATTTTTTAACTCAAATAATTATTTATAATAAGAAAAACTTCTTAAACATAAAAAAATAAAAATTACCTACAATAATTTTTTATGTACAAAATTAATATTTTAATAATACAATTTTTTTAATCATTTTTAATAAGTGGATGCATAACCAAGGAATAGTAGAAACTCTTTGAAAGAAAAGTGTAAAAACACAAATTGTTGAGAGTGGGATTTGAACCCACGCCCTTTCGGACCAGAACCTTAATCTGGCGCCTTAGACCAACTCGGCCATCTCAACTTGTTGAAATTATTTTGTATTATAAAATTAACAAACAATATATATTTGTGAGCTTACCATTATTTTGAGAGTAATTTATAATATAGCTTAATGATTAATTTGACGTGTCTAAATAAGTAAATTTTATTAGATACTAAAGTTAAAAGATAGGATACTAACAATTCATATTCAATATATATATAAAAAATTAAATGACATTTTTATAATATTACACAGAATTTGATTTTTATTCATTAAATCATAAACCTTTAATTATATATAACTTTACTTTTTGTGTCGAATTTCGTCAAATTAATAAGCACACGATGAAAGTTTTGTTACATATGTGTATAGCTATATCATACATTAAAAAAAAGTAATAAAAAATAATTAAATAAATTATATTTCTCTCTCTCTATATATATATATATATCCTAAAATATATTGTAAATGAGATATAAAAAAAAAGATTTTTGTTTTGTATGCTTATTTGAACTAAATATCTTTGTTTTTTTTTTGTTTTGCGGGTTAAGGTTATCATAATTATGAAGAGATATCAAATTATTCTATTTTAATCTTGAATTTTATAAAATGATCTATATGAAAAAAAATACTTTGATAGAAAATATAATTTTGAAATGAATCATCTAACTAAATTTTTGAAGGATGTAAGAATGTGTGAAATTTATATATGGGCACAAGTTCAGCTCTAAATAAAGGTAGATACGATAAAAGGAGATTTCATTGCCAAACCAAAATTAGATAAAGTTGATGAAAGTATGCATATGTGATATTAGAAGTTCTTAAGAAATAATAAAGAGTATTTTTACATGGACTGTAAATGTTTATGTGGGTGATGAATTGTTATTTGTTAGGAAGCAAACAAAGGAATAGGAAAGTTGGATAGAAAGAAACAAAAAGAAGAGTGATGATGATGGGATGTTTTTCTTGTGAAAAGGGGAAACCATAAACAAGAGAAGAGTCTTATGCTACAACTGGCAAAGGGGTGGTTGAAAAAAAAGGGCTTTGGGGTTCACGAAATTGGGTCCCAAGGAACAATATGTTAGAGAAGAGCTTAGTTGGAGACCATGATAAATGAATGATTGTGCTAAAGTGGCCTCCATCACTCCCTCAAATGCTGCTTATAAAGGTGATAATGGAGTTAGATGAAGGGCATGCAGGCACATTGAACCTTCAAACCTCTCAAACTTTCACATGCTTCATCATTCATCTAAAACTTTCCCAAATTAATATTTCCTTCTCCTATTGCCTCTATCATATCTTTACTTCTTGGTTCCCCTCTTTGCCTTTCTGCCACCCTATAATTCATCATTAAACAGTTTGTAGTTTTCACACTTTAAAAGTTCAATCAATTATTTTTTGCCATCATTGTCCATACTCTATAGTCCATGCTCACATGTTCAATTGCTTTTGGGAGCATGCATAATTTGCATCTCTTCAATGCATTGTAATTAGATCACTTACTTTCTAAAAACTTGCAAAAATGGACAAACTTTTTTTTCCTATTTTACTTTTCAGTGTCCTTTTCATTTTGAAAATATAATAGGTTGATGTTAAATCCTACACAAAAATCTTTTGGATGCTTGGAAAAGTAGTGTTAAAAGGCACTCACTAAAGGTTTGTAAAGACTAAAGAGGACATAACTAGGTACAATAAATCATCATAGTTTTTTAAATATTGATGTTATGTGTTTTCTTTTTTAATTTACGACTTTTTAAAAAAAATTATAAGAAAAGGACACAGTCACACGTTGTGGGATACCTCTCATCATTGTTTTTGTGAATAGGTGAATGAATTCTAATTCTTGTAACTATACATGAATCTTTCGTAACCATAGAGTAGAGTGAGCCACAATAAAAGTGGGCATGTTTCTATTCTAGCGTCTTTGGTCGGTGAAATTAATTCAATCATAGCTTTTTAAAAATTTCTAATAATATGTTGGAAATTAGGTTCGGACACTCTTTTAAATGACGTGTCATTGACACATGTATTAGATATCGATACTTGTAGGAATGTATTGGTGAAGTGTCAAGTTCAACAAATATTTGTTGAATTTTTTATAATTATAACATGGTTTTAATACAATTTTAAAAAAGAAAAATACATTAATTTTTTAAAAATTCAAACTTGTTATATAAATTCTTATTATGATTATAAAAATAATAAACAAATTATTTTAAACCAGTCATGAAAAACAATTTTCTATTCTAAACAAAATCTAAAATATATTTGTGCACATAAATCTTTATTATTAATTTATATATTTAATTATATAATATATATATATATATATATATTCGTGTTCTCGTGTCCTATATTTTAAAAATTATATGTATTTTTGTATCAGTATCCGTCTCAATGTTACTTAGGTTGGAAATTCTATAGTAGAATGAGATATTAAATTATTTGTAAAAAATAAAAATCATAAATAAAGGGGTTTAGATTGAACGTGTATATAAATCTTAATGTACTTTTATTGATTTATAGTATATGATAATGGTTTATAATAAAAGTTATGATACTGATTATAAAAAAATCCAATTTTTATTGAAAAAACTTATTCCTAGTTGTTTCTACCTTGACATGGAAAGTTCATGAAAGGTGGAAGGGTTACTTCAAAAGTGTCGTCAAGAGAAGAGCAATAATAAAAGAATCAACAATTTTGGTGGAACAAGTCATAATTATAAAAAAGATAATTTATTTTTACTTAATATTTTTTTTAAAAGCTGGTTTTTTTTAAAGATAATTAGCTCTGAACAAGCACGAAAAAATGAGTGATCCAGCTGAATAACGACGTTTAAAAATATAAATTTCATTAATCTCCACGGTTTTAACAATTTGATTTTGGGTAAAAATTGATAATTTTAGTGGAACTATTAATTTTTATCCAATTTTTAACCTATAGCACGGTGTGATGAGTTCAAAGAAACATTAGTGAGACATTAATCATTTAAATTTTTACAAGTTAAATAATGTAATATGAAATAAATTAAAAAATAAAACAAAATCATAAAAGTCACTATCCAACCAAAAAAACTAAATAACTGATTATTAAAATAATTAAAAATTAATGGTAAGTTAACCACAAAACTAAAATCTCTATTTTCAAATACATAGATTAAAACTGAATAATTAAATATAAAAAAAATCAAAATCATTTAATTTAAATTATAAATCAAAGCTGTAAAAATAAAGAAGTTGAATACTACAAAGAGGAAAGTGAATTGATATAAAAAAAAATCAAAAACTATTTTATCTTCAAATAGTTTTTCCTGAATCACTTAACAAAGCATTTTAAATATCATTTTAGGTATTGAGAATGTAAAGATCAAAATAGAAGATTTAAAGGATGTAGATAAAAAAAAATCAGAGATTTCATGTTGATTTGATTGTAATATATATTCACTTTTAATCTAATCAATCTATAGAGAATTGTTTCATTAAAAATAATTAAGTAACATATATTCTTTACAAATATTATATAATACACTAAAAAACATGCAATTTATTGAAAAAGGTATAAAAAAAAACTTGAGCATATAAACTTACTACATTAACACACTAAATATAGACGTAAGATCTAATTAAAAAATAATCTGAAAAGGTTTTTTTTTTTTTTTTATCATGTGTGTGTGTGTTATTTTTTTTCAAGCTTACCTTTTATCCTTATACTTTTAAATTGATGAATTTAATCTTTAAATATACAATTAAATATAACATCTCATCCCAAGAAGAATTATCCACTATACTATAAACTGAAAGAGGATTTATACGAAGCATAATGTATTTTAAAACAAAACTTGTAGATACACAAAACACATATAAAAGAAAATATGAAATAAAGTCAACCAATAAATATAATAAATACAAAAGAATTAGTCATTGGAATAAATTTTTAAGATAATGCAGATAAAAGGGAACAATTTATTAAGAATCCATAACCTATACAAAAATACAATCATATTATATATATATATATTATATATATATATATATATATATATATATATATATATATATATATATATATATATATAACCACAAATTCACATAATTCTTACCGGTCACAACAACTAACGTATATCATTTAAAAACATAAAATTAATTAAATATACAACCTAATATTCATTTTACATTTAAAATAACCATTCATACACAATTCAGTACATTGAAGAGACAAAAAGAAAAGAAAATGAGAGATTTTTTTTTAAAATTATCTTTTGGCTTGAGTGAGAATATTTATAAATCATTCAAACTCAATATATATTTCACTCATATCAAACCCATAAACTCATTAAAATCGTAATCAAAACTCTGAGAATATAAATATTTTTCAATCATTTTAGCCTTAGTGAAAATATTTCAGTTTCAGCAAAATTTTTTCTACTGGAATGAAAATAGGGTTGAAAGCAAGGGTAAGTTGCATGGCTAGCGAAAATACAAGCAAAATTAGTTTTAGTAGTACAATTAAATCATTTTTCAAATATATTTTCAAAAACATTCTAATAATACTACTTTTACCCGTTGTTTGCTTATATGGATGTACTGTTTACAAGCAAAGAAGTGAGGGGATATCAATTATTTGGATATAGGATTTTGTGGGGAAAAAAATGAAAGAATATATCTGTGAACAGTAAATATCCCTTCCCCTCAAAATGAAGAGATTTTAGAGGAAAAGTCATGTCAGCATCCCTTTACCCTCATTTATTCTAATATTTAATCACAGTGCTTAATTTGTTGTTGTGTTTATATTAATATATTTCTATGTATAGTTATTATGTTTGTGAGTTATAATTTATTTGATTATAACTTTTTATGAAATCTTTTTCTATTGTTAATTACGTTATATTTTTGTTGTTGTAGTATTTTTTATTTTTCACTACTACATGATTTTTAATAATAAATAATATATTTTTTTGTTTATATAAGATCTGATTTATTTTCCAATTTTATAGCACATGTTTAATATTTAAAAAAAAATTACTTGAAGTTCTGTTTTTATTTAATTTATTGAATAAATATTTTTTTAATTATATTTTTAAATTGTACATATTTACATTTAACATATATTTTTTTATCTAATTATAGTTTTTAAATTTATGAAATATATGAAAATTGTTCATTTTTAAATAAAAACAACTCATTTTATTATTAATTTTTTTTAATAGGCAAGGGTAAATCTGTAAATTAACATTTTACACCTTTAAAAAAAATAAAATTTCCTCACAACCATCACATCACATATAAACTCCCGTAAACTTTCTTCATACATTCATCCTAATATACTCCAATCCAAACATCCTCACTTTTTTTACAATTTCCTCTCACATTTTCACACATCCCCTCCCCAATCCAAATAGACCTTTAAAGATGGGTGGTGATATGTTAACACCACAATTAGTAAAAAAAAAAAATCACTTCACAAACTAATAAATTAATATTTTAATCATATTTAATTTATTTTTTAATTTTAAATATTATTATATTATTATAATGTGGTGCCAAGTATATGTTTTTATTGTATGGTGTCAAAAAAAAAAAAAAATTCCTTTAAAGATTTCAAAATGACTAATCCAAACAATAATTTCTTCAAACACAATTCTTCACCCATTTCAATTCTATCTAAATAATTCAAAAATCAATCTATATTTCATTCATATCAAACTCATAAACTCATTAAAACCACAATCAAAACTCAATTTAACACACTTTATACTTTAACATGCATAATTAAGTTACTAAGTTAACTTCTCATATAAAGTGTTCAAATCAAAACATTATAAAACAATTGTCTCTTAACCAAAACACAAATAACATTTAGTCTCAAACATTAAAAAAAAAAAAAATTCAAACAAAACATTATATCCCTGGATAAAAACACTATCCCATGAGCAAGTTACCTTCGCATTTAAATCATATATCACAATGTTCTATACAAAACATGAATAACTTATCTTACCCATAATACGTATCTTCAAAGCAAAATTTCAAATTCAAGCAAAACTAGTTAAAGTATAGAGACCTAGAATAAGGTTTACAAACATTATAAATTTTTAGAACATGCTTATCTAAGTTGAGATAATCACTTTTCTCAGTTAACCATGCAAAGATTTATGACAACATTATAAAAAGAAAAAAGAAAACAAATAATATTCAAAGAAAATATGAAGTAACTCCATTTAAAAATCTGATCGAACAAAAATATCATTGGTTCCTCATATATTGCGAGGTGCAATCAAATTCTAAAAATGATAAAGTATGTGAGAGAAAATTTAGAAAAAAGTTGGAGGAAGAGAATACAAATATGAAGATATAACATAATTTATATGTCATTATTTAATTAAAAAAAATAAAAAATTTAGCACTTTTAAACTAAAGATTGATAAACTTACACAAATAATTACTATAACTCAAAGTAATGTACGAACAAGAGTCACACATAAAAATAAAAACAAAAACATGAATTTCTAGTATATGTATTTATTATCCAAACAATCTTATACTAAGTATTCATGATAAAAAAATCATACAATTAAAATTTATAAAAGCTAAAGTTTAGTTTTTAAACTAAAACTCTTTTGGTCATTAGAGAAGGGAAAGGACACTCATATTTGTTTGCTTTGATTAGAGATTAATGATTTGCATGGAAAGTTATAGGAGTAATATGTATCCTCTTATCTAAGGGAAACCATGGTCACTTTTGAGAAAAAATGTTAATATATATCAAATAATAAAAAAATAGTTTATAAACGAATATCCATTTATAAAAAGATGAAATTTTAACTAAAGTTAATAATAAATATTTTTAAAATTGAGTTATATTGTACTTTATCATAAAAACGCTTTTATTATTTTTCAAATATATTTATTTATAATTATTTTTATTTCATCATATCAATTAAATAATATGTAAATATTTTATTTCTTTGAATCAAAACAATAATGTTCATCACTATATATTTTTTCTTTTTCTACTCTCTCATTTTGAACTTGAAAAAAAATAAAGATATAATAATACTATGTGAATTTAAATTCACTCTTTCTATGCTATAAAGTATAACTAAATCACATTCAAATACACCAACTAAACCGAATTCGTTTTGGAAAATTTGCCGCCCTCTTTCCCGCTTCCAAGTTCCAACTTTTGTGTTTATTTATTTATTTTATAGTTCATACAAATTTTTTGACATTTTCAACCCTGAAACTGCATCTTCCCCCAAATCCAGTTCGTGTTGGTTTTCATATTTTTGAGCTCCATGAACTCTCGCGAGGCTACTTTGGTTGCCACGGCAACTGTGATTGGCGCCATGGCCTCTGCAGTTGCTTTCCGCTTCTTCTGCCGCTCCCAAGCGCGCGCAAAATCATCCCAAAACGGCACCGTCTCCTCTCCTCAGGACCCTTTCGACCCTTCCAAGCGAAAAAGGTAATTTTGAGTTCTTCCGTTGCGAAAAATGGATGCATTGAACCTTGCTTTTGTCTTTATTTATTTTAATTTTTTAATTTTTACAGATATTTATCGTGGGATGACTATTTTATGGCAATTGCGTTTTTGTCAGCTGAGAGGTCCAAAGACCCTAACAGGCAGGTCATGTTTATTTCAATTTTTGTAAATAATACACTTGAATTTGGATTTTGGGTTTGCTTGGGTTGGTTTGAATTATAAGCTTGTGCGTCGGTGTTGTTAGTGTAGCAGGTTGGGGCTTGTTTGGTGAGTCAAAAGGGCATAATTCTTGGTAAGTTCATTACTAGGTTCTTTTGCGCATTCGCTTTCTTATGTGAAACGTGGATTTTTTACTTTGATTCTTCTTCTGTCAGGAATTGGTTACAATGGGTTTCCAAGGGGTTGCTCTGATGACAAGCTACCATGGGCAAAGGTTGATATTTAAGAGAACGATTTATGTTTTTTAGTATTGTTTAAACATTCTCATTCATAAATCTGTGTTTCAGAAATCCAGGACTGGAAATCCTTTGGACACAAAATACCCGTGAGTGTTTTGCTTTTGTTTATTCAATCTCGCTGAAATTTTAATGGTAGTTTTGTTTGATGAGATGGGTTTTGTTATGCACTGAATCTTCTGTGTGGATTGATAATGCTCTTGCTCAAGTCATTTGATTTTTTATTAAACGTGATCGTGGTTGACTATGCCTTTTTATGTCTACTTTAGTTATGTTTGTCATGCTGAAGTAAATGCTATTCTTAACACAAATCATGCCTCTGCTGCTGGACAAGTGAGTTTCGCTCCACTTTCTAGTTAAGATATAATTTAAATGTCTTGATCGGAAATATTGGCTTATGCTTTATTTATCATTTTTCCTTTTGAAACTTGACTATTTATCTGGTTCACACACTGAGTATGTCACTACCCTTACCAGTTAGCATAGAAAATAATTTTCTTAAAGATTCGTTGTAAGTTATGACAAATGCTAACTAGTGGTGTGGTGATTAAGGAATTTAAAACAGAAAGTTTTCATTAATGTATTTTTATTGCGGTTTCCAATTCATTCAGAATGTAAATTTCAGTGAAAACTTTCTATTTTAAATTTCTTAACCAATATACTCAGGATTACTTACAAAACCCCTATGTTATAAACACATCGTTTTATTTAACCACTTGATACAAAGATGTTCCACTTATCTCTTCTTCTCTTATCTGGTCTAATCATTGCAGCGGCTATATGTGACCATGTTTCCCTGCAATGAATGTGCTAAGATCATAATCCAGGTTGGTAACCTTGTCCTGCTTGACGTATAATATGTTTTGATGAACCATTTTTCAGACGAGGTCTTCATTTTTATTATCAAAGCATTAAGCTTTTTACGCGAGTAATGCATTTCTTACTCTGATAATGAAATATGTTGCAGATCTTATATTGATTAAAGTATATTTAAATAAAAATATAGATGTGACAGACAATTTTCATGGTTTTGTGGAGTTGAGTTTTATGCAAACTCAAATTCTAAGATAGGCTATAACATGCTTCAGCTAGCTTCTAAATTTGCTTGGTAGCTGAATTTTTTTTTCCACTTAATTAACAGTGTTGGATTAACACAATTTTGTACTAGTTTGTAGTGTTTTTTTTTTTTTTTTTGTAATTATTTATTTTTAAACTATCATTCAATCTTCCCTTTAATCTTTTTTATATAATTCTCTTCCACTAATAAAGTAGGGTTTATTTTTTTTTATTTAAGATTTTTTTTCTTTTTATTCGGTAAGATATTGATAATAATTAGTTTTTGTAATATTTTTATATTATACTATTTATTTTGACCGTCATACTATGTACAGTATTTATTATATTAATATTATTGATAAATGATAGATTTTTATATTCCCCTATTTTTTAACCATTACATTAATTGAAATAATGAAAATATGACATCTACTTAAAAATACCATATTTTTATTTTGAATTTGGGTAGAAATAAAATTATAAAAATTTTAAAATTAATTAAAGACTAAAATTATAAAAACTCCAAAATATATTTTTATTAATGAAATTAAAAGTTAAATAAAACATCATACTAGCATGTTTATCTTTATCATTTTATCAATTGCTTCATCCTATCATTTTATCAAACACTTACAATTTAATAATTCAGTTTAACAAATATCAACTTTCAAGACAATTAAAGCTAGTTTTTAACAAATATCAACTTTCAACAACTAAGTTTTTTTTTTTTTTTTTTTCTTTTAGCTTCAAAGCTTTAAATTAGTTTCGCCAAACATGTTCATCCTAATAATTATTAGGCTCGTTAGATCACTTACTATCATTTCATTATTAGCCTTATGTGTGAGAATGTGTATTGATAATCTTATATTGATCTAATATAATAACTGAGATAACTCTGATATTACAAGTCAGTTTATGTGAGATAAGTTAACCACAAGTCCAAATTCTAAGATAAATCGCCTCATTTATGTTCTTTCTCCCGAGAGGTCCTTTATGTGTGTTGAATCAGTTGTCATTTACAACTCCTACATCTCATTATATTCAATATTACAGTTGGCTTCCCTCCGAGGGGGGGAAACTTAGGTTGTATAATGTGAATAACAACTGCTTTTTGGCTATAAGGCGATAAGCTGGCAATCATATTCAATGGTCGTCTGATTTATATCAGTAACAGAAAGTACAGTTGTCAGTCATATCTTTATCTTACTATCCAATCTTTAAAAGAGGGGCATTATCTATTAAATTCTTTCTTGCAGTCAGGAGTTTCTGAAGTAATTTATTTTGTGGAGAAGAGATTAGAAACTTCAGATATGACATATATAGCCTCTCACAAGCTACTTTCATTAGCTGGTGTAAAGGTAACATTTTCGTAAACTTTTGGATGTAAATAAATTATCGTTGCAGTTCAATAGGCTTTGGGGTGCCCACTGACACTGATTCAATATAATTAACTTCTTAGCTGTTAGTTCCTTATATTTGTGTTTAATATCTCTAGCCATTCTGAAAAAGACATGGAGTATAATTTTGATGTGAAAAATTCCTTATCATGCAGGTCAGGAAACATCAACCACTGATGAATGGAATTCATCTGAAGTTTGAGGAGAGTTAGATTTTGAAGTTTGACTAAAAAAATTCCTCTGTAATATGATAGAACAGCTCTCAACATGTCAGGAGAACAGAACGTGAAAAAGAAGACTTAGTTGGAAGGTTCTGACCAGATCAACAATAACCAGTCCACTACTTTAGTGTAGGCTGTAAAGGACTGGAACATGAGCATGTTTAAGTTTCATAAAAGTCAGGTTCTTAGTCGTAGAAGCAGTTGGTTATTTAGGCCTTGTGCGTAGGATATTATAAAATACGCTTTAAGAATGTGAAGCTAGTTTTTTGAGTATGTTTATGTGCCTTGAGCGAGGGAGTTCATTCCATACGTAACGAGTACAACGTACGTACTCGTTGGAAGTAATAAACGTTGATATTATTGCCTTTATTATTTTCAGCGACTCTCCTTGAAATTCTGTTATCTAATTTTTTCGTTTTGCATGCAGTATAGCCTTTACACGATTGCAATGCAAAACTGTGCGTGGCTGCATTGCTCTTAATCTATATCTTTGATGTTTGTTTTTTAGGATTCTTTATCTCTTTTATGAGCAACTTTATTATGGTCACAATTATTTCTTCACTATTCGAGATGATTATACATATTTTACATGATTTTTTTATTGGCTCACAAGGCTAAATCTCGTGCTGATAATTAATTTTGTTTGACATATTGAAACAATTTGAAAAACATGTTATGTTAAGCTATTCAATTAAACAATGGACACAATTTTTTAATCACTCAATTTTTTTTTACTTCAAAGGCATTATACACCAAATAAATGCTTTGAGATCCCTAAATAATTGAATTGTCGAGTGAAAATACTAACATTTGTAAAATGTTAAATGTTACATGGGCTCTTTTTATTCAATCTAATATGCATCATTTTTGTGTTTTGCTCTTACATGGGACATATCTCATCAATTGCATTGCCACTCCATACTTGTAACATATTTTACCTTATGAAAAATTGTATGAGAAACCATGTGATAGTACTTTTTTTGGATGTCTTTGTTACATGAGTCATAGAAAGAAGCTTGATCCCAGGGCTACTCCTGGCATTTTTCCTTGCTTCAAGCCTCACACAAAAGGTTATCTTACCTTTAACTCTACACTCATTATCTTGAAGTCTCATGTAATGTCATTTTTTTATGAAAATAATTTTTCATACATTAACCCAGTTTCTCCTGATACATCTTCTCTTCCTGTGCCTTTCCACAATGATCATCATCTCACTGATTTTGATTCCTCCATACATCCACAACTTCTCCCTCTCCTACTAATGATGATCACTACCCTCTCGTTCCTGTGAAATATAAAGCTGAAAGTGATATCTTTATTAAATCAAGGATCATGGCATTATATAGCCTTACAGGAGAAATAAACAGAATAACAGAAGCAAGCTAAAAACTAGGAAACAGACTCCACTAAAGCTAGAAACTAGGAAACAAACTTCACTACAGGTGACTTATTCAACTAAGATAAATTCCAACTCCAACAGACCCTCCCTTAAACTTAACTATCCTGAATTAAGTTTACATCAGACAAGTTAACAATTCCAAGTGATGCTCTTAGCTTCTCGAACTGCTCCAGCTTCAACGGTTTCGTAAAGATATCCGCAACTTGGTTTTTGGTTGCACAATACTCCAGCTTAACAGTTTCGCTATTCACCAGCTCTCTAAGATAGTGAAACCTTACTCCAATATGCTTACTTTTCCCATGAAGAACTTGATGTTTGGATAAAGCAATCGTCGAACTGTTGTCACAATAAATGACGGTTGCAGACTCTTCTTCAGCTCTAATCTTCTCTAAGATCCTTCTAATCCACACACATTGACAAGCACAAAAGGCAGCAGCAATATATTCGGCCTCAGTGGTGGAAAGGGCAACAACAGGTTGTTTTTTTGATGCCCAAGAAATCGCACCAGACCCTATCAAAAACACACAGCCTGCTGTGCTTTTCTGATCATCCAAATCGTCGGCGTAGTCGCTATCCGTGAATGCCATAAGTCTCGTACTGCTGCTTTCACTTTTCCTGTAGAAGATTCCAAGTTCCATTGTACCTTTTAAGTACCTTAAGATCCTCTTTGCAGCAAGCCAATGTGACATCCTTGGATTTGCCATGAATCGACTTATGAGACATACTGCATACATTAAATCTAGCCTGGTTACTGTTAGATACATAAGACTCCCAACCAATTGCTTGAACATGGTTGCATCCACCTTCTCGCCATCCTCATCTTTTGTGAGCTTCGTTCCCGGCACAATTGGATTCTTAACAACATTACTTTCTTCCATTCCAAACCTTGCTAAAACTTCACGAGCATACCGTTTTTGACAAATAAAAATCCCATTAACACTCTGCTTCACCTCTACCCCAAGAAAATATTTCATTTTTCCCAAATCTGACATCTCAAATTCCATCATCATCGACTTCTTAAACTCATCACACATAGCTCTATCATTTCCAGTGAATATTAAGTCATCAACATACAAGCTGACAATGAGAATTTTACCTCCTTTCGTCTTGGTGAATAGAGTATGCTCGCTCGGACACCTCTCAAACTCCTCATCCAAGAAATATCCTTCAATACGGCTGTACCAAGCTCTCGGGGCTTGTTTGAGCCCATACAACGCCTTCCTCAACTTGTACACTTTCTCCTCTTCTCCTGTCTTTATAAATCCCTCTGGTTGTCGTACATACACATTCTCTTTTAGTTCCCCATGTAGAAACGCACTCTTGACATCTAATTGGAAGATTTCCCAATTTGATTGTGCTGCAACCGCAAGTATAGTTCGAATCGTATCGAGCCTCGCCACCGGAGCAAAGACTTCGGTATAGTCTATGCCATAACACTGAGCATATCCCTTTGCCACCAACCTCGCCTTGTATTTGTCAACTTTACCATCTTCATTTAGCTTTGTTTTATATACCCATTTCACTCCAATTGGTGTAAAACCTGCAGGTAAGATAGTTAGCTCCCATGTATTGTTTTTCTCGATCGCTTCGATCTCGTTTTTCATTGCTTCTCTCCACATCTTGTCTTTCACTGCTTCTTTGAATTTGACTGGATCATTTTCTGTCATCATCATCAATAACATAACCGATAAGCTTTCTTCCTCATCTTCTCCTTCACCCGTGACATAATCAGCCAAATAACTCGGTGTTCTCCTTGTCCGCGGGCTTGTAACCACTTCTCTTTCAATTGATCTTGATGGAGATGAGGAAATTGAACTGGGCAGAGGAGAGACTGGGCTTGGTGGTGTCGAATTACCATCAGATGCTGAAGATGAAGACGAACCAGAAGGCGATGAATTCGCGGTTGACGGAGCACAGGCCATTTCTGTATTTTGTTCTTCTTCTCCACAGTCGAGTATTTTCTCTTTTACACCAGTTTGATGCCAATCCCAGCTTTTGTCTTCATCAAACACTACATCTTTGCTTATCACGATCGTTTTCGTAACCGGATCATACAGCCTCCATGCTTTCGATTCCTCACTGACTCCGAGAAAAACACATTTCTTGCTTTTGTCATCTAGTTTTCTCCTCTTCTGATTAGGTATGTGCACATATGCTATGCACCCAAATACACGAAAATGCTTCACCTCAGGTTTTGAACCGCTCCAAGCTTCTTCAGGTGTCATGTCTTCTACTGCTGCTCTTGGAGATCGATTCTAGATGTGCACACTCCATCTTGTAGCTTCAGACCAAAACTCCTTTGGGACTTGTCTCTCACTCAGCATAGATCGTACCGCATTCATTATTGTTCTATTCTTCCTCTCTGCCACTCCATTCTGTTGTGGCGTAAATGCAGCCGTCAATTGCCTGGTGATACCATGAGTTTTACAAAATTCTCCGAATTTAGTAGACGTGAATTCCCCTCCACGGTCTGTACTCAGGCAAGTGATGAAGGTTCCAATCTCCTTTTCAACACTTGCTTTGAAAGCCTTGAAGGTGATGAGTGTCTCTGATTTTTCATGGAGAAAATAAACCCAAGTTTTTCTAGTGAAATCATCAATGAAAGTTAAAATGTACCACTTTTCGCTGTGTGAAATTGGTGTAATCGGACCACATATATCCGAATGCACCAACTGCAGTTGTCTCGATGCACGCCAGAAGCTCCTTTTTGACATTGATACTCTGTGTTGTTTTCCAGTCAGACACACAGCACATATCTCCTTCGTGGACTTCAGCATCGACAGTCCAATAACCATCTTTTTTTGTGCAAGTTGTTTTAGAGCTTCTTGGTTTAAATGCCCAAAACGGCGATGCCACAAATTCGTCTCCTTCTCGATCTCCTCTTCTGTCTTCAAGCAAATCATGTTTTTCTGCAATTTGGATGTTAGAAGAAAGAACATCCTGTTTCCACTCATATTAGTCTCCATGATTGCACCTTTCTTGGGATGATATACTTTGTAGGTTCCATCACGAATCTAAATTGCCAAGCCTCTCTCTAGCAATTGTCCAAGGCTTAGTAAATTATTCTTGAGATCTGGAACATAATAAACATCAGGTATGACTTGGGTGACATCGTTAACTTGTATTTTCACGCTTCCTTTTCCCACCACCGACATTCTTGTGTCGTTTCCAAGTTTCACAGATCGATTGAAACCTTCTTCCAAATCAAAAAACCAATCTTTGCATCCAGTCATATGATTGCTGCATCCGGAGTCAAGAAACCAAACTTCTTCTCTGTTTGCCTGATGTTTCTCCAGATAAGACATCAAGAGAAGCTCTTCTTCTTCTTCTAGTTCAGCATAATTCGCCTTCTTCTCCCATTCGGGACACTCGTTCTGATAGTGCCCTAACTGGTGACATCTGTAGCACTCGATAATGGCACGATCGACCGCGTTTCTTCCTCTTCCTCTACCGCGTCCTCCTCGGACCATTCCGCGACCTCTTCCCCTACTAGGTTTTTCATCTTGATGCACTTTTAGTACCAACTCTTCTTGTACATATCCATTCATTCGCTGCTCATGGACAAGTAGGCTGCCATGTAATTCATCGATACTCATCATGCTCAGATCATTTGATTCCTCAATCGAACACACCACATAGTTGAATCTCGAGGTTAGTGATCTGAGAATTTTGCTCACGACCGTGCTCTGCTCCATTGTTTCACCATTCACCTTCATCTTGTTCACTACCTTCAAGGTTCTTCCTAGGAAAGTGTCGATCTTCTCTCCTTCTTTCATGGTCAGCAATTCGAACTCTCTTCTCAAAGCTTGCAATTGCGCCCTTTTCACTTTTGTGGAGCCTTGATACTTCTTTTTCATGGATTCCCAGATCGCCTTAGAGGTACCTTTGTCAAGAATAGTTTCCAGAATCTCTCTGTCAATGGACTTGAACAAGAAATTCTTGGCCTTCAAATCCTTCAACTTCGCCTCTTTTACAGATTTGTTTTGCACCTCACTTGCCTGTGATGTTCCGATCGACATCGCCGGAATCCCATCTTCCACCAGGCTCCACAATTCTCTGCTTCTCAGAAAATTCTCCATCGTCATGGACCAAAAATCGTAATGGCCATCAAATTTTGGGATGGCCAGCTGCACAAATTTTTCAGATCTCTCAGACATCTCTCTCAATCACTTTCTCACAGGTATTTGCTCTGATACCAAATGTGAAATATAAAGCTGAAAGTGATATCTTTATTAAATCAAGGATCATGGCATTATATAGCCTTACAGGAGAAATAAACAAAATAACAGAAGCAAGCTAGAAACTAGGAAACAGACTCCACTAAAGCTAGAAACTAGGAAACAAACTTCACTACAGGTGACTTATTCAACTAAGATAAATTCAAACTCCAACAGTTCCTCGTTGTTCAATTTGCTCGTATCAGCCACCAACATATTTCCAAGATTTTCATGTCACATTTGCATCAGCTGGACCACATTCTTCTTTAGGTATTCACTATCCTTTGGATTCTTACGTTTCAAATAATCACTTGTCATTTTATCATGTCTCTTTGTACCACCATTGAGCCCACTTTGTATGCTAAGGCTTTCAAGAGTGGATTAAAGTTGAGAGGAGATTGTGTCCTTTGAAGCGAACAATATCTCGACCCTTATTTCTTTCCCTCCTAGCAAGTTAGCTATTGGGTGAAAATGGGTTTACAAGTTCAAACATTATGAGGATAGTTCTGTTAAGAGCTATAAAGCATGTCTCATGGCCAAAGGGTACATTGAGGTCGTTGACAAAATTAATTACTTCTCGTCTTCTTCCTTCCTTCCTTCGCTGCAACTAACAACTGGGTTTCTCAAATAGTTGGATCAACAATATCTTTTTTATGGAGAACTTCGTGAAGAAATTTATATGTAACTTCTACTTGGTCTCTCTTCTCCTATGCCGAACTAAGTTTGTTGATTATAAAGGTCTTTATATAGGCTTAAGCAAGCCAATCGTGAATGGTATGCTTGTCTTTCGACTTTTCTTTTATCGCATGGCTATAATAATTCTTCTGCGGATCATTCTTTGTTTTTGAAGTTCACCAACACTTCATACTTCCCTTCATGTCTACATAGATGACAAAATTTTTATTGGGAATGATCTTCTTGAGATCTGTAATATCACTTCTCTCCTTTATCAGGCTTTCAAAATTAAAGACGTTGATGACTTAACATATTTTCTTGGTTTGGAGGTTGGTCGAAATACAATTGGTATCCATTTATCCCAATATAAGTATACCCTTGATTTATTTCTGAGACTAGAACGTTGGTAGCCGCTCTATTTCTACTCCTACGGATTACTCCACTC
The DNA here is from genome assembly GCA_013389735.1 of Phaseolus lunatus. Classification (NCBI taxonomy): domain Eukaryota; kingdom Viridiplantae; phylum Streptophyta; class Magnoliopsida; order Fabales; family Fabaceae; genus Phaseolus; species Phaseolus lunatus. Next base: position 38,669,330 of record CM023859.1, read on the forward strand.
GTTCATCTGCTTCTAGTAGTACAACTCTCCAAGATCTTTCTGTTTATAGAAGACTGGTTTGTTGTTTAATTTATCTCACCAACACTTGCCCAGATATTACACATCTTGTTCTTGTTCATCACCTTAGCCACTTTGTTTCCCAACCTTTTATAGCGATAACTAAAGTAGGCTCCTAGCTATGACATCTTCCTTGATGCTAGTAATTCCTATCCATCAAAAGTCTTCAGTGATTCAGATTGGACACCTTTCAATTGTCCTGCGCTTCTCTCTTGGGATAACCAATCTGCAATTGATATTGCTTTCAATCAAGTGTTTCACAAACAAACAAAACACATTGATATTAATTGTCATCTTGTTCGAGAACGAGTTAACATTGGTTTGATTACATTGCTTCCGGTTTCTTCTTCTCTTGAGGTGGCGAAATTCTTCATCAAGACGCTTATACTAGCGTTTTTCAAAATCATCGTTCAAAGCTAGGAATAATGGATATATATTCTCACCATGAGGGGCTTTTAACTATTTTTTTTTGGTTTTGCGTGTAGCATGGCCTTACATAATTGCGTTGCAAAGCTGGACATGGTTGCATTGCAATGCATTTTTTTTTTTTGTTTTTCCTAGTTTGTTATTTTCTTTTTCTCTCATCATTAGTGCAATGAGATTATCTGTTGTTGACATCTCAGATGTTGTTTATTTTCTGCGAGAGTATTTCTTATGTGCTTATGAGTCGTTATCATCCAAAATAAGCAACAAAGAGGACCATTAGAAAGCCTTGTTGAATTAAACCATATGCAGGTAGTCTATAGTGTCAACATTGGACTTACGCAAGTAGAGTACAAATTAACCAAACGGTATGCTAAAGGGTCTTGGAATTATAGGGAATTAGGTCAAGTAAACAGTATCTTGAGGACCTATTCTAACTACAATTGCCTCAGCAAATATATCATATTTCCCGATGATGACATGAAAATTTGGGTCTCTTAATATCATTCCAATTGCAGATATCGTGGCTGCAATCCAGAACATTAGAAGGTGAAAAGTGCAGAGAGCTATTCATTTAAAATAAAACATGAATTGAACATATACAATAAAGTTCTCCTTTTAAGTATCTTATCAAATCATAATACTCATATATAATACTTGGAGATCTATGTTAACAATTGTTTTATCTCCTTATCTCAATCTATTTATTTGCAATTTCGTTTTTGTCACACTCTTTTTTTTATTTGTAATTCCGTTTTTGTCACTCTTTTTTAGGATCAACAATGACACAATTTTTATTTATAAAAACAAAATACTATTATTATTATTTTCCAATGCCATCAAATGTAAGTTATCATTAAGTATCATCAAATATATATTTATCACGTTAATTAATGGATCTTTTATTATATTATTATTATTATTATTAAATCACAGTCCAAAGTCCAACTTCTATGTCATTATAAAAATTAATTTATATACTTTCTTATAATTTACACTAGATATAAAAAAAAATTCAGAATAGCAAATTCACCATAAGACCGGTAAAGTTCGTAAAAAAGTAGGATCTTTGTATTTATTTTGAGAGTACCCTTGTCTGTTAATAAAGCTTCAGCAAGTCTTCATTTTTATCATTAAATATAAAATCAAATGATATTTTACCCAATGAGCTGATTAGGTTTTACGTGGAAAGTGTTATGAACTGAGCAACCCATACGCTTCGATATATTTAAGAGTCACTTTCTGAAACTAAAGCAGTTTTTTAAGCCGTTGGTTTCTATTAAAAACATTTTTACAGTTTTAATAAACAATATACGTTTAATTAAAAGTGCAGGATAGATAGTATGATAGTCAATAATTTAAAATTAGTTTTTCTCAATTTTAAAACAAACTGATCCTAAGTTAAACTGGCTTAATAGAAAAATTAAATTCAGAAGTTTTTTCTTTTAAAAAAGAAAAAATATTTTGACACTATGCAGAATTAATGGCTTCAAGTTGCCTACGAAGATCTTCAAGGTCGTCATTGTCAGCTTCTGGAGAGTCAAGAGTTGCCTTATGAAACTCGTCTGCACTAGGAAGTTCACGTGTGAGACCTTCGGGCAGAACATCTGAAATAGATTTTGAGAAAAGGTTAATATAAATATTTATTGAAAATGAGCAACAAAAACAAAACAGATCTTGAACCCTTTCAGATCGAAATGTAAACGCATTCCCTACTTTGTCAATAGCAATTTATCCTTTCGACGAACCAAAATGTTATAAAGGGATAGAAAATTTTGCTTTTGCAGTCAAGGTGCAACAGAGAAAGCAACATTTTATGTGAAAACATTTGCAGGAAGGAGCTGAATGAGAAAGAAAACCTCCCATTTAATTTCCCCCGTGTTCCAACAAACTAGGAAATCAACAAATGCCTCTTTGGCCCAGTTACAGCGAGTTCTTAAAAATAAAATGAATTATGCAAATTAAGTGAATCATCTTTTCCTAAGATAAAATCAACCTATGTACTTCAACATTTTCTTCATTTAACTTCTGAAAATGTTGAGTTGAGAGGCAAAATATTAATTTGAGAGAAATTTTATTCATTCTATCTTTCTACTTTATTTTATTTCTACTATAAAAGCACTTAAAAAATTATCTCAGCCGACCAAGTCCACAAGAAATGGGGGCCATGCAAATTTTACTTGCTGAATTATCTAGTCGTGATAACAACCACAGAAAAGCATGCAGCACTTTAATTCAATTGTAATGAAGGATAAATTCTGAGCTTATGATTATGAATTTAAACTTTCAGAAAATATAAATTAATATAATACCTGGACTTCTGGTATCCGGACCATCCAGCTCAACATCATCAACAACACTGAAAATTAATGCAAAAGGACATCACTAAATGTGAAGGCTAAAATTTCAAGAGAGGGAATCACGTTTGATACTATAGGGTACTTGTATAGATGATAGCGATTAGTAAACCAGGGATTAAATCTATGCCAACTGATAAGTGTGTTTTTTATCTTCTCTCACACACAGAAAAATGAACACGAACAAAGTCATTAAACACCTTATATTCCACTCATTATCGTTGTGAAGTGGCACTTCCTCAGTTGATAGTACTTCAGCTTCCATTTTTGCTTTTGCTGCAGCATCTCTTGCTGGTTTTGCAAGCATGTATTCTTCCTGCATGACATGCATAGCAGTTTCATAGTAGGAAGGAGCAATGAATTTATTAACGAGATCAAAGGGACATGATTGGAAACACTTTCCTGCCTTTATTTCAAAATTTCAAACCATAAACAACTTACCTGTCTTTTCAAGCAAGCAACATTTGAACATTGAGGGTTTGGCTTCATTTGCATAGTTGGGAAAAAATCCTTAAGAGAATTATATCCCTGAGATAAACAACCAGTGTGAGGATATCAGCATAAAGTTAATGCATTTAACAAAAACAGAGACTGTTTCATTGAAGTAGCCTAACCAGATTCCTCCGAAGAATAAACTCAGTTCACAACTTAATTAATTTGTTTTTAGAATATAAGGAACCATTTGCAAGACAACAAAGAAAACACCAATCCAGTCCTTACCAAATATGGAGAGACTTGTCCAAAGCCTAACAATAATTTTAGTGTGTTTTGGACTAGAAGGCCAGCAACAACCCCCTAGAAAAGCAAATAAGATTTTGTAACGTTAGATAACAATAAACTAAAAGTGTGCTGCGCATTCTAAACAATGAACATAAAATAATTAAGGCCCTAAAATTAGTAGACAAATGTCATGGTTATTGAAAATTTGAATTTTAAACTCTGAAGAAGAAAAGCCAATGTAAGATATAGAGAATCGTAGTTTACCATAGTGGTGGGTAAAGATGCAGCACAGACCCCTTCGCGCTTGAGTGTGCGTTCATCTACTCCAGATGCAACAACCTAAAAGGAAAACATAAATGTATGCTTCACACATGTTGTACATATTGCATAAAAAATCCATATTTACTGTAAGGTGGATGAAATAACACACATCAATAGATTAGCTACAAAGTCATTCATCCAAAGTTTTTTTATATCTTGAGATTAAATAGCTCAGTGGTTCTTGTCATATGGATGAGCTTCAGAAGTTGTGTATTTCACCAGATATAATTAAGTTTAATCCCTTGCGCCCACTTATCATTATTGTGAATCATACACAAATTCATATAAGAGCCATACCAGAGGAGGTGCACATGCAAAACAGGCACTTTCACCGGGAATGAGTAATTGAATATGGCCAGAAACAGCATCCTCAGAAACACCTGGTCAAATTTGTATATTTCATTAGTTTCCACACGCCAAAAAAAGATCCATACTTCATACATACAGATATGCAAAATCATCATAAAAATATTGCATATATAATGCATTAGGTGCTGGCATGTGCTGTAATATATGCCAGTACATAGTCAATAGCCACATATACATATGAAGGTATGTATACTTTTTTAGCACCAAAAAGCATTGGCAAAAGAAAATGACGTTTTGCAATATTTATCAGAAACATGTTTATTTCTGTATCTTTGAGTATCATTGATTCTTTTCACATTACTACTCCACAATATAGATAGGCGGTGGAGTCAATCAAGCAATTTAGTTTCCTTCCATAAACAAGTCCAAGAATTTTATCCCTAACAAGAAAATATATTTGCAGATCCTTTTGCTTACCTGACTCCATCCATGTTTGATTCAATTCATTACAGGCCTGCAGTGCTTACAGAAACCAGTCAGACATAAGAATTCCCAGGGAAAACGAAAAAGAAGAAAAGTAATTGTTTTTAATTGAAATTATTTTGTATGTACCTGGTTAACAGCCATTCTTGCTTCATAATTATCCACACAACTTAGAACCAGATCCACACCACTCCCTTCTTTATTTGGGCGAAATGATTTTTTTTTCAAACTTGACATAAAGGTTTCAAAACCTGTGACGGTCGTGATATTCAGTGTATAGCTCTAAATCAAAAGGAAAAGGGAACTATGTCAGCAAAGAAAGAGTATTAACAAATTACCAATCAGCAAAATGTTTATAAAGATTCATTTTAACAATAACACAGATATATGAAAAGATCCTGCGCCTATAAACATTGCAACTTACCTCTAGTACAACATCGGGGTTTATGTCCGAAAGAGTCTGCACAGCTGCATCAGTCTTAGTCAAACCAACCTGCAAAGCTAAAAATATTATATCACACAATTATGGTATGGATACAGGGAACTTCTAGAAAATTCAGGATTGAAAATATAATTTAATGTATAGGTTTGTCTGTACAAAATTCTAACTCCTACAGTTAGCTATTAGCATCAAATTTCACATTTGTACTAAGTCAACCAAGAGAAACTAAGTTAAAAATCACTCATGTGATTAGCCATTTCAGTTTCACGAAATAATGTGTAGAAATAATAAACATAAAAAAAAAAAAATTCAGAACAAGAAAATGAAGAATTGGATACCCACCTGATCTGGACGAAAGAACAACCTATTCATGTTTGCAAGCTCCACTTTGTCATAATCATACAACAAAAGTCGACCTATGCCGCATCTAGTCAGCATCTCGGCTGCGACACTTCCTACACCACCTATCCCCTGTGTTTGTGCAAGAATAACCAAAAACCACCATCAATTATGTCATATTGGAAAGAAAGTGTAGCAATGGATAAAAAAAATACTCCAACAAGTTTATCATCTATGTTCAGAACTTAGATGGTACATATTTCTAATTTCATTTTATCAAAAAACATACGACCATAAATAAACAATAAGAATGTCACTCTAAGTAGTTTCCCAAAATAAAGGTGATTCCAAAAGGACTCAAGGACAGGAACTTCTTAATTAATATGAATCCCAAGTCAAGGGGGAAGAATAATGTTTCATGCTCTTGTGATTCACCCCGTACTTTGGTCTTTGAAATTTACTAATACAGGCCATTAAATATTTCAAAAAACTAAAAAATAAAAACATGCGTATCACAAATTTTATGCTACAGCAACAAGAGTGATAAAGGAGATTAATACAGACAACTATGGCAACGGAGAAATCGCGTATTCTTTCATAGTTCTCCACAATACCCATTCTCTGAAGTGCCATAAGCCGACTATAAGGATTGCTATCTACAACCTCAGCACTCATATCCTGACAACAATGTAACAAGAAGAAAAAACATTCAATTAAACGTAACACTGTGAATTCATCAAATAAAGTACAGGGATGTGTTAGACCAACAGGCAATTCAATTACCTCAACTTTGGAGCGTCGAACAGGTGTAGCCGCTGCAAGCTTGACAATGTCCTCAACACGCAATTGAATCTTCAAAAACATAAATGCGAAAATACCGCACATGTTTAGTTAAGTTCATAATCGGATCTAATAATGTACTTAACTCTCGTGAAGAGTCTTTAGATTAATTGAAGGAGTTGGAATACAAATTCGGAATTGAAAAGAAGAAAAACCTTGCGGAGCAAAGCATGGTGAGATGGATCGGGAAGCGATTGGCTCAGAAATTGAAGATCGGCGTTCAACTCTTTGAGTTCGATCTCCATCTCGCTCCCGATTCAACAGCTTTTTTCAAACGCCTTTATTCTGGTTTGTGCGGATCGCGCTTTTCTGCGGATAGTTGGAAATTTGGAATCTGCAGAAACACTGAATTTGAAGTTTTGGAGCAATGTGTTGATGGTTGGTGCTGTAGTCAGAGAGAGGTGGCTTGGGTCCAGTTATTGTGTGTAGTCTACACTCCACTAGGGTCAGCAGCATAGGTTCTATGTTGAACTCTCCCTGCGGCTGCCGTTACATGCTTTGGTTTAGTGTGTTAATTATAATTTAAATGCAATTTTTTTTTAGTTTTTATAATTTTAGCTACATGTTTACTTTTTTTAATTTATAAAATTAAAAAAGTTTAATTGACTATTAATTTATATTAAAATTAATTGTCAAATTTAATATTAATATTTTGCACATATGCATCAAAGGTTGATGTTTGAATATTTCATATTAAATATCTTGTACGAATAGATGATGAACAATGTAAAAAAAAATCGAATATAAACATAATTTAAATTTCAATGCTTGAATTTATAATATAAAAAAAATTATTTGAAGAGTATGTAAATGTTTAAAAACACGCAAAACACATTATAACTAAAATTTACTTTTCGAGTATCTAAAGTATGAAAGATGAAGATTAACGTGATACATTTGATAAGACATTAAGTCAAAAAGAATTTAAAATATGTAAAATAATCATATTTGAAGAATATAAAGAAATAATTTAAAATCTCTCACATGCTTAAAACATGTAAAGATCAGTGAGAAAAAGTTTTTATATTAAGTGTTTAACGACTATAATGAATAATAAAGAACGTAAATCTTCAACGTCATATTCTAAAGGTTATATAGAGACCTTGAAGATGAAGAACATAACAATAAATATACAGATATCGATTCAAGAATGTCATTGTAAATAGATATTTAGTTAGAGAGAATTGTGAGATTGAATTGTGTGCTTAACCTTTCTAAATCTTTCACACTATGAAGTATTCTCTTTGAGCTTTCATTGTTATTTTTTTAGAGAATTTCTCATATTGTTAAGAGGTATTGATTTCACGAGAAGAGAGAATTAAAAAATATTTGGTGACTTAGAAGATGTGTAAGAATATTACTTGTGTGGTAGAGAATACTTGGTGACATGAAGAAGTGTAATTAATTATATTTGTAGACTTAAAGAGGTATAAAAATATTTACGGACGGAAAGATGTTTAAGAATACTCATATATCTAGAAATGTAAAGAATACTTAGTGAAAAATTCTTAACCAAGTTACTTTAGAGGACTAACATAGTTCTTATTCTTATGTGAACGAATATAAACACTAGATATTGTGTTTACTTTATTTTTTAGGTTTGCGATTTAAGTTCAAATTCCATTCAATTCCCTCCGAATAACCAATTGTATATATCTCATCTTCCATAAAGACAATTATAAACAAAATAACACTAAAAATGGTTAAAATATATATATATATGTAAGGATATAAATAAAACATATATCTCTTTTATTAAAGGATGAAATTATTAAATAAAAAATAACATTAGATATTGTAAAAAAAAGTACATTTCCTTTATATAATTATATAATAATATAGATATTTTTTTTAAAAAGAAAATAACTTAAAAAACGTATAGAAAGTATGCTGGAGTAGTCAATAGAATAAAATTCTGACCAGTGTTTTGTAACATTAGATTTGTTGAGATCATAGATAATATTAAATTATATAACAATTTATCTATTTATATTACACTTTTAAAATTAGTTCTCTTTTTTATTTATACTTTTATTTCTATTTACGAAAGAATTTTTAAATTTTTTTAATAAATAAAAAAAAATTATATCAATATTTAAATTATTCATAATATATATATATATATATATATATATATATATATATATATAGAAAAATAATTATTTATAGTGCATTTAACTATACTATACTTATATATTTAAATAGATTAATTTGTTTGAATTTCTAAATCTATCTCTTCCATCATTATTTTTTAGTTGAATTAACAGTTAAAAGCAAAAAACGTATAATAGTTGTTCACCTGGGAACAATTAACTTGTATTAGAATGATTGAAAAACTAATTACATGGGTTAAATAATTTTAATTAATTATTTTTTATGCAGAAAAACATTTATATTGTTTAATAAGATTTATAAATAGGTTCTCTTTGACCGATTTAAATTTAAATGTATCTCCTAAAAAGAAACTGTTTAAATTTTTTTATGTAGAAAAAACATTTATATTATTTAAATAAGATTTATAAATAGTTTTACTTTGACCGAGTTAAATTTCATTGTAACCATATAAATTTGATTGATTGATTTATTTAAACAAGTTAAAGATAATAAAAAGTAAAATTGTTTTAGTTAAGGTAAAAAAAAGGTGAAGTTGTTAAATTAAAGTAAAAAGAGTATAAATAAGAGAATGAAAAAAAATATAGTAAATTGAAGGAATTTTCTCCTCTTTTCTGCTCACAGGTGGGTTCCAGAATCATACAAAGAAGAATAAACTAAAAAAAAGTTAAGAAATTAAGAAAAAATAGAAAGAGACTGGTTGTGGATCCCCTTATATTAAATTTTTTAATCCCCATGAAGGTAAATATAAAAGATATTGAACCTAAATTTTACTGAACATCTAAGTTCCCACACAATTATAGAGAGTAGGTTACATGGGTAAGTTGTGGGCTTTTGCTCAAATAATGAACCATAATTGTATGAAGCAAAAATATATTAGAGAGTTTAGATTAATAAATAGTATTTTGGCTTACCTAGTCTAGTCTTCTTATTTATTTTATTTAATTTGGTCTCAATGTTAATAAAATATTCAATTTGTGAAACATAATAACGTGACTTTCCATTTAATTAGCACTAAAATCCTTAAAAAAGCATGTTAACTATTTTAATTTACACATAATACAATTTATAACCAATGCATACTCACAATTTATAAAACTAGCAAGGCCATTTACGCCACTAGAAAGTGTAACATTGTTGAAGTTTTAAAATTAAAGATAAAATTGAACAAAATAAATAACTAATAGGACAACAAAAGTAATCAAACCTAATATTTAATTAACTCCTATATTTTCATGTGGATGTTATACATATTGTCAATACCATCATAGTTGATGGAAACATGGTCTCATTATAAAATTAAAGATCTATTTGATATGAGATTCTTAATAACTTTTTGAAGTGTTAAAATTCTGATATTATTTTTCGAAGTAGATTATTTTAGCCAATCATATTCATATTCTATGGTTTGTATTTTACACAATTTTTTTTTTAGAAGAAAGATGTATTTTGATTCAATATAATAACTTTTAAATGCAAAATTGGAAGTACAAATACAAAATGAGAATAATGTGACACGGTTTAATCTTATGAATACTAATAAAGGATCCAACAACTCTCTTAATGTTGTCATGAAATGTTGGAATGAGAAAATGTTGAACAAATTGATTATATTGCAAAGTAAATTTGACCTTAAAAAACTTTTGTTAATCATTCATAATTTAAAAGAAAAGATGACCACAAGGAAATCTAAACAAGGAAAACAAAAGTGAATATCTTATTGCTAATAACGAATTTGATTAGGAGTAAGTTTTGAAAAAATATTTATATTAACAAATTAATTGAATTTGTGAATTTAATCAGATTCACAAGAATGTGTGAATATTCAAAAAAAATGTTACGAGTGATTGTGTAAAATGTTTTTTTTACTCATCTAATCAAGAATTTTTGAATGTTTTATTTTTTTAAGAAGCTTTCCAGGAGATGTTTTTTATTCCAATCTATTAGTAAAGTATGTCAAAGCTTCATGACTTGATGATGATTTTGATGATATGTGTGCATCTTATATTGATGGTTTCCCTCTTCATTGTTTATTAGTATTGATCAAAATGTAAAACTGAAATCAATTTTTAAAATTATCATAAATAAATTTACATTGAAAAATTGGATTTCTTCATATTCTAAACATAATAATTAATTATGCAGAATTTATAATCGATTATCTCAAATAAAATAAAACTTAAATTTTATTCAATTTTACATATAATTAATTACGAATAATGAATAATCGATCATGTTAATTAAATATAGATACTTCATTTCTCAAGATAATATTTAACACACCAACTAATGATGAGTTAATGAAAAATTGTAATATCTTCAATTAAAAAAAATATTTTATTTATTGCAAACTTATTATACTTATTCTTTTAATGAATATTCAATTTAAAAAATCATTTTTAAAGACTCAAAACTTATATAAACCTAAAACAAATATAATGAATTCGATGAATTGTTTTAAATTATCTTTCCAACGAAACGCATGGTACATTTTTTCACTTCCTCTCCTGGTCTAAATTCAACGGAACAGGTTACTAATGATAATTTGTTGTTTAAAGAGAGTGCGTTAAGATTTGATGTTAGTATTCCTTTAATAAAACTCATTTAATAGTAGAAAAAGAATGAGATGCTATGGAGATAAGATAAAATGACACATAATCAAAACAAGATACTAAACTCCTAAGTAACTGCTCATACGTTTCAGTGGTGACCTTTCTCTTTATTTTTCTGGTCGGAATATTATTTTGTAAAAAAAATAAAAAATCCAAATCAGAAACCAAAAAAACCACTCTTCCACCCATCGGCATCCACGTGTCCAAAGTTGATTATCTTATCCGCGAGATAAGAGGCCACAGTGATCCTCTCAATCCTCCAAGAGCCCCTTCTCTTGCTCCTTAACATCACAAAATAACACAAAAAACCGAAACAAAAACAATATCACAACACAATCACATTCATTCCTCACTCACCGCAAAAAATGGCGTCCTTGCACCATCCCACAGCTTCCCTCCAATCCAAACACGTCCTAATCCCCGGAAAGCCCCTCGCCCAGAAACCCACGCACACCGTCTCCCTGCCCCGCTCCACCTTCTCCGCCCTCAAACTCAAGCTCGCCGCCGCCACCCGCCGCTCCAACGGCGCCGCGGGCGCAAGAATGTCCGCTACGGCGGCCTCCAGCTACGCGTCGGCCCTGGCTGACGTGGCGAGCGCCAACAACACGCTGGAAGCGACCACCTCCGACATCGAGAAAATCGACGAGCTGTTCTCGGACCCACAGGTGTCGGACTTCTTCGCGGACCCCACGCTGGAAGTGGAGAAGAAGCGGAAGGTGGTGGACGAGATCGCGGAGTCCTCGGGGTTCCAACCCCACACCAGAAACTTCCTGTACATCCTGGTGGACGCGCAGAGGATCAATCTCATTAATGAGATCGCGAAGGAGTTCGACCTGGTGTATAACAAGTTGACCGACACAGAGTTGGCGGTGGTGACCTCGGTGGTGAAGTTGGAGTCCCAGCACCTGACGCAAATTGCGAAGCAGGTTCAGAAGCTGACTGGGGCCAAAAACGTGAGGATTAAGACCCTCCTTGACCCTAGTTTGGTGGCGGGTTTCACTGTGAGGTACGGCAATTCTGGCTCCAAGTTGATTGACATGAGCGTCAGGAAGCAGCTTGAGGACATTGCTGCTCAGCTTGAGTTGAGTGATCTCACACTCGCCGTATAACCCTATCATCATATCTTTCTATTCCATTTCGTTTCCTATTATTTTTGGGCTAAGTGTAATGTGTATGTATCTATGAGATATGATGAACGATTTCTCAAACTCTCTACAACATTATAATACTTTCCTCGCCTTTATTTCTTAAGTTTTTTTCACGTTAATTTTATCTCCCAACTCCACTTTCTGATCACAATCCAATCGCTTCATTATACCTTATCCAACAACCCCATGAAAGTATTGCGGAAGGAATCATAATTCAAACATTCTTTGGACCTGTATTTGAGGATTTGTTTCATAGCAAATAAGTACAATTATATTTAGTAATGCCGGGATTAGTTTATTTTATGAAAATGGTTTTTACAATCTTTAAGGATTTATTAAAAGTATTTTTTATACTTTGAGTTATTATCTTATTTTAGTTACAATATATTTCAAGGTTCAGCATGTTTGGCAAGGAAAAAAACCAATTACCTCAATTCTCTATGGATTGTATCAGAGTTATCTCTTACTTATCTCCAAATCTTTCTTAGTTTTTCCCTTTTTTTATGTATGCCATATTAGAAATGGCTTTAAAATTAAGAGGGACAAGCACCTAAAACAAAACTATTTTGCTGCTTGAATAACTTTTACAGTTGGACAGAACCTTTATTGCAGAGGTAAGAAAACAATGAATGGAAACACCCATCCAAATACTCGGAGGGTAAATGCAGCAGCAACATAAATCTCATCTCACTTATTGTGTTATGTTAACTGCAATGGGACTCCTATCATGGTGCTTCTTATCAGTCCACGTCAACTATGCGAATACGAAATCAGTGGTGCTTTCAGTTTTCTTCTTCAAGGTCAATGCCACTCTGAACTCCTTTTTTTCACCCTTTTTCTTGAACCTTAGTTTCCTTGGCTCAGCCGAAACTTCAACCTATGGTGACAGTTCGAGAGACGTTCACAGAATTTCCGGGGCCAAACTCAGGAATTGTGATTGTTGGATAATTGAAATCTGCTAAACTGAACGACTTTGGATTGGACAAGTGTAAGGCTTGTGGTTGAAGATCTTAAGCTGGGAACTGTTGTAGCCACGACCACACAAATAGTTCAAATAATCAGTAATATTCAGGTCATATACAAGTCCAGGGTCCACAGCACTGTTAGGTTTAATGTGCCCTGAACCATAGTGAAATGGAGTTGCCTCGTTCAATGATGAGTCCTGGATAGGCTCTTTAGAGTTATCTGTCGAAGTTGCTGCAAAATGCATGAAATTTTATAATTAGAGTGGGGAAAAATATGAATGTAAGATTCTATAGGCGTGTTAATATAAGGCCTGAGTGTGTGTGTGTCTATATATATATATATATATATATATATATATATATATATATAGTTTACCTGAGGTCATGATTGCTGACTTTATAGCAGCTGGGCTCCAATCAGGATGAAGGGAGCTGGCTTCACACCCAATTCTGTTTTCACTCTGGAAATATAAGCCACAGGAGACCTGATACTACAAAATGTTAATTAAGAAAAGGTCCAACCCGGAAATAAAAACTCATGAAAACTGAGGCATGAGGAAGTTACTTGGTGGTGCTGATGTAATTGTAAATGTAATTGCCGTTCTCAAATTTGGCAGCAGGAAGCAAGTAGGGTTCGGGTAAAATTTCATTCCCTGCATCCCTTCCATTAAGCAAAAGCAATCCAACAGCGCCTACCCTAATAGCTTCCACACCCTTGTCAGTTCCATCACAAAAACAGACGAATATTTTCCCCGTCCCCTTCTCAGGATCAAGACTTTTATCCTGGCAATAAAGTCTGCAGCAATGGACTGAATTACAAGAGAACATCCACAATGCTAAGGTAGCTTAGAAGGTCAAGTTGGTATGAGTATTTACGCTTCAGAAATAGATGTATTGAAATATTTGGCATCAACAGAACTAATCAATGGGTACACCTTATTAGATGATAATCCACACTCTGACCCTCTTCAGGGTTCTAACAAAGATTTCTGATTGTACTTGATATTGAAAGTGTTGGCTTGACATGTGAAAAAGCAAAACCTAAAGTGACATATTTTCATATAAGAAGAAAGTTAAGGTTCTAGAAACGATATACCTTAATGATTTTCTGGTCAGCAAGTGTAACATAACTAGCAAGTCTCTATCAATTGTGCTTGCTGCAACTGTGAGCACCCATGGTCCAACGTTGGATACAAATTTAGGAAAAGGTCCTGAATTTCCTGCAGAAGCCATTACGACTATGCCACTGGCAACTGCATGGAAGGACCCTATGGCGATAACGTCTTCTTCGAAATAATCTTGAGCCTTCGTTGCACCCAAAGACAATGAAAGCACTTCGACCCCGTCACTTATGGCTGCCATAAAGGCAGTCATAATGTCTGCATCAGAACATCCACCACCGAAAAAGATAAGATTTGGCCAACACACCATATATGCTGCAACTCGAGCTTTTGGTGATCCACCACTTGCTGTTCCATTTCCAATGCCAAAAACATTAGCTCCAGGAACAAAGGGTGGTGTCACAGGGAAATTTTCCTTGATAAAATTACCAAACACAGTTAAACAAATGAAACTCCTCACGATGCAATGCAAGTGATGCCTTGCCTTGCCACCAAACATCTGTTTATGACTAATACTTAAGGAACATATATGTCTAGAAACTAATTAAAGGAAATAATAAAAGGCAAAAAGTTGTTGAACTAATTGAATGTAATTGCACGAAATTGTAAAACTATTGAACTGATTCATTCAACTTTGATTTACTTCAATAATATATATAATAAAATTACAATTAGTGGAAGCTATAAAATAGGAATATTAATAGATTACTAATGCAATACTAAGGGAAATAATTTAAGACTAATAAAATCTGAATTAATAACCAACATTTCCCTTAATTCTGATTTAGAACTACCTTTATGCCCAACAAATCCCTTAACTTGATGAAAACATCAATCTTCAATGACTTAGTGAGAGTATTTGTAATCTGATCTGCAGTATTCCAATTTGATCATGTTCTTCTCAACTTGGTCTCGCAGGAAGTGATATCGAATATCATGTGTTTACTTCTTTGATGAAAAACCAGGTTCCTTTACAAGATTAATTGCAGAGACATTGTCAACATAAATCTTGATTGAAACATCTAGATTAAAACCAATTTGAGTCATGATATTGTTGAGCCAAACTAATTGACAAGAGCTACATACTCAGCTTCACAAGTAGATAATGTAACAATTAACTGTTTCTTTGATGACCACAAGCAAACAGTCTTTCCGATCATAAAACAATGACCACTTGTGCTCTTCCTCTCGTATGAATCTCCACCCCAATCACTATCTGAGTATCCGACGATCTCAATCTTCTTAGATGAAGAGTAAAATAGACCAAAAGCTGTAGTACCTTTGATGTAACGCATAATTCTCTTTACAGCTTGTAAATGAACTTATGGAGGTGACTCCATGTATCGACTGACAAATCCCAGAGCATAACATGTGGGATATGACTCACCTTTTTTCTGTCCGTTTTCTTGTTATTAACTGAAATCAATGGGAGGTTACTTACCGTTCACAATTAATTGTCATCAAAGGGAGGTTACTTACCGTTTATAATTAATTGTCATCAAATGGAGGTTACCATTCTCAATTAATTGCTTTTGATTGTTGTTGTCTCCTAGAACCACTATATATAGTGACTTCTTTCAACCAATGTAACACACACAAAAACAGCAACACACTTGCTTCCTCTCTCTCTCTCCTTTCATATACTCTCTATTTCTTTTCTTTGGGTGTAAGTGTTTAACCCATATAGAGAGAATTTGTTTTGAGGCTATTTATCTATTAGTTTGAGAGGAATTCATTGTACTCCCAGTACCATTATAGTGGAAGGTTTTTGGCTCTCTCGCCGGTGGTTTTTTACCTCTATTTAAAGGGGTTTTCCACCTAAAAATTCTGGTATCATTCTCATTTTTCTTGTTACTTTAATTTCTCATATAATCTTTGGTTGAAATTATTACGCTTCCACACACGATATCCCTACAAATTGGCATTAGAGCTTTTCGATAATTCAACCAAGATTTGTTGTTCAATAATGTCGAAATTCGATATTGAGAAATTTGATGGTAAAATCAGCTTTGCTATCTGGCGAGTCCAGATGCTAGCTGTTCTCACCCAGAATGGTTTAAAGAAAGTTCTGACAGGGAAAATGACGAGGCCAACCACTATGACAGAAGAGCAGTGGGATGAGATGGATGAAAAGGCATTGTCTACAATCCAGTTATGCTTGTCTCGTGAGGTGTTGCGTGAGGTCATCAACGAGAAAACTGCAGCAGGCATATGGAGTAAATTGGAGTCTCTATACATGACCAAAAGTCTTGCAAACAAACTCCGGTTAAAGGAGCGACTTTTTACACTCCGAATGTCAGAAGGTACTTCCATCCAATCTCACCTTGATGAATTTAATTCCATCATAATTGATTTGGAAAATTTGGATGTTAAAATTGATGATGAGGATAAAGCCGTTCTACTTATTGTTTCTCTACCACCCTCGTATCGACAATTCAAAGAAATTATGTTATACGGTAATTATCTTACCTTAAGCTTTGATGATGTCAAGACTAATTTACTAGCCAAAGAAAAATTTGATACTGAAATTCATTCTGGAAGTTCTGGTGAAGGATTAGTAGTTAGAGGGAGAAACCAAGAGAAAGGTAGGAACAATAAATATAAATCTAGGTCAAAATCTAGAGGCAAGAACTCCAAATATTGTCGTTATTGCAAGAAAAAGGGACACGAGATCTCTGAATGTTATAAATTGAAAAATAAGCAAGATAGAGAAGATAAGGGAAATGGTAAACAACCAGAAAGATCTGCCGAAGCTAGTATTGTTGAAACTGAATCTGATGGGGATTGTTTTGTAGCTTCCAACACTGAACAAAGGTCTAAAAATGAATGGATTCTTGATTCCGGTTGTACTTTTCACATGTCTCACAATAGAGACTGGTTTACCACATATAAACCAGTTTATGATGGTCTTGTTTTGATGGGAAACGATGCTCAATGCAAAGTTGTTGGTGTAGGAACAATCAAAATCAAAACACATGATGGAATTGTTCGAACTTTAACAGGTGTCAGATATGTCCCTGATTTGAAACGGAATCTCATTTCCTTAGGCACCCTTGAATCTCATGGGTGTAGATACTCAGCTGAAGGTGGAGTTTTAAAAGTGTCTAAAGGAGCTCTTGTGCTACTAAAGGCAATTCGATGTGATAGTTTGTATGTGCTGCAGGGTTCAACAGTTACAGGTTCTGCAGCTATTGCCTCACCCAACACAGATAACACCAAGTTGTGGCATATGAGATTAGGCCACATGAGTGAGAAGGGAATTCTAATCCTCAAGAAGAAGGGTCACCTTGGTAACCATTGTACTGGAAAGGTTGATTTCTGCGAACATTGCATTTTTGGTAAGCAGAAAAAGGTTAGTTTTTCTAAAGCCATACACAGAACCAAAGGTACCTTGGATTATATTCATTCGGATCTTTGGGGTCCGTCAAAAGTTCCCTCCAGAGGTAAATGTTGTTATATGATGACAATTATTGATGATTTCTCACGAAAACTTTGGGTGTATTTTCTCAAACATAAGAATGAAGCATTTTCCACTTTTAAAGAGTGGAAATTATTGATTGAGAATCAAACTGGCAAGAAAATAAAAAGGCTAAGGACAGACAATGGCCTTGAGTTTTGTTCGAATGAATTCAATGATTTCTGCAAGAAGGAAGGCATTTCCAGACACCTCACCATCCCAAGGACTCCACAACAGAACGGGGTTGCAGAAAGGATGAATAGGACTATCCTGGAGAGAGTTCGTTGCATGCTCTCCCATTCTGGTTTGAAGAAATCTTTTTGGGCTGAAGCGGCTTCAACGGCATGTTATCTGATAAATCGCTCTCCTAACAGATCAATTGATTGCAACATTCCAGAAGAAGTTTGGTCAGGTAACCCTGTTGATTATTCTAATCTTAAAATATTTGGTTGCCCTGCTTATTCTCATGTAAACGAGGGAAAATTAGAACCTCGTGCTAAGAAGTGCATTTTCTTGGGTTATGGCTTAGGGGTTAAAGGCTATCGTTTATATGACCCAGAATCTCACAAAGTAATTCACAGTCGGAATGTAACCTTTAATGAAATTGCTATGTTCTCTTCTGTAAAAGATACTGTCATTTCCTCAATTGATACAGGTGACCAGGAAGATGCTCGAGAGAAGGTGGAGTTTGAGATTAAAACACCTGCTCATGAGGAAAACGTTCCCAATTCCTCCAGTATTCAAGATGATCAAGCTACTGCTATTGATGGTACAAATGAACATTTGAGACCACATGAGAAATGTCCACCTCAACGACGAGGGTTACCACAGCCGTGGCCTATGGCTCAAGAGCTTCCACAAAAGAGACCAAGAAAACCGACTCAAAGATTAATTGCAGAATCTGCCAACATTGCTTATGCTTTAACTATTGCTCAAGAGATGGGTGAAGAAGGTGAACCCAAGAATTACTATGAAGCTATCTCTAGTGACGACTCAACAAAGTGGATTGCTGCTATGCAAGAAGAAGTTGAGAGTCTTCACAAAAACGAAACATGAGAATTGGTGAAGTTACCAGAAGGAAAACGAGTCATTAGTTGCAAGTGGATCTTTAAGAGAAAAGAAGGGATCCCTGGTGTTGAGAGTACAAGGAATAAAGCAAGATTTGTTGTAAGAGGTTTTGATCAAGAGGAAGGTATTGACTTTAATGAAGTATTTTCTCCTGTTGTTCGTCATACTTCAATACGTATATTACTTGCTTTAGTTGCCTTGTATGATTTGGAGCTGGAACAGTTAGATGTGAAAACTGCTTTTCTTCATGGTAATCTTGAGGAAGAAATTTACATCCAGCAGCCTGAAGGGTTCCTTATTCCTGGAAAGGAGGACCATGTATGTCGTTTGAAGAAATCTCTCTACGGCTTGAAGCAATCACCAAGACAATGGTATAAGAGGTTTGATTCTTTCATGGTTGGACATGGCTACTCCAGAAGTAGCTATGATAATTGTGTCTATTTTCAAAAGACATCCGATGGGTCATTTATATACTTGTTGTTATATGTTGATGACATGTTGATTGCCGCAAGAGATAAATCTTTAGTTAACAAGTTAAAGGCCCAGCTTAGCAGTGAATTTGATATGAAGGACTTAGGTCCTGCTAAGAAAATTTTAGGAATGGAGATCAGCAGAGATCGTCAAGCTGGAAAACTTTTTCTATCACAAAAGAAGTATGTTCTTAAGATGCTTGACAAATTTGGAATGCGAGATTGCAAAGCTGTTAATACTCCAATTGCCGCCCACTTCAAGTTGTCATCAGATCAGTGTCCAAAATCAGAGGAGGACAAAAGGCGCATGTCACATGTCCCGTATTCAAATGCAATTGGAAGTCTCATGTATGCTATGGTATGTACCAGGCCTGATTTAGCTTATGCTGTTAGCATTGTTAGCAGGTTCATGCATAATCCAGGCAAGGCACACTGGGAAGCCGTTAAATGGATACTTCGTTATCTAAAAGGTTCTCCTGATCTTGGTTTGGTATTTGATCAACATAGAGCCGATCCCGGAGGAGCAGTTGGCTATGTTGATGCTGACTATGGTGGTGATTTAGATCGAAGAAGGTCACTTTCAGCCTACATTTTTACCCTATGTGGTTCTGCTATCAGCTGATATTCTTCACTTCAAGCCATTGCGGCCTTGTCCACCACTGAAGCAGAATATATCGCTGCTACAGAAGGTATCAAAGAGGCTATATGGCTTCGAGGCTTGGTAAGTGAACTTGGTCTTCAACAAGATGTTCTTGTTATATTTTGTGATAGTCAGAGTGCTGTCCACTTAACCAGGAACAACAAGTATCACTCAAGGACCAAGCACATTGAAATTAAACACCATTTTATCCGAGACATTGTTGATACGGGAGATATAATTGTTGAAAAAATTCATACAGCCGAAAATCCTGCAGACATGTTGACCAAGGTACTTCCACCGGCTAAGTTCGATCATTGCCTGAACTTAGCTGGTATTATCCATACTTAATCAAGGTTTCATGGCGAGAGAGTGTTCCAGTCAAAGGCAAGTCAAGGTGGAGATTTGTGGGATATGACTCACCTTTTTTCTGTCCGTTTTCTTGTCATTAACTGAAATCAATGGGAGGTTACTTACCGTTCACAATTAATTGTCATCAAAGGGAGGTTACTTACCGTTTATAATTAATTGTCATCAAATGGAGGTTACCATTCTCAATTAATTGCTTTTGATTGTTGTTGTCTCCTAGAACCACTATATATAGTGACTTCTTTCAACCAATGTAACACACACAAAAACAGCAACACACTTGCTTCCTCTCTCTCTCTCCTTTCATATACTCTTTATTTCTTTTCTTTGGGTGTAAGTGTTTAACCCATATAGAGAGAATTTGTTTTAAGGCTATTTATCTATTAGTTTGAGAGGAATTCATTGTACTCCCAGTACCATTATAGTGGAAGGTTTTTGGCTCTCTCGCCGGTGGTTTTTTACCTCTATTTAAAGGGGTTTTCCACCTAAAAATTCTGGTATCATTCTCATTTTTCTTGTTACTTTAATTTCTCATATAATCTTTGGTTGAAATTATTACGCTTCCACACACGATATCCCTACATAACATATGTCAGGTCTAGTAAATGTGAGATATCTAAGGCTCCTGAAAATCTGCTTAAAGTATGTTGAATCTACAATTCGCCCATCACCTTCCTTCGTAAGCTTAAGTCTAGTTTCAATTGGAGTCTTAACTGAGTTTGAATCCTCCATCTTAAACTTCTTTAAAAACTCAGTAGCAAATTTCCTCTTATGAATGAAAATTCCATTGTCTCTTTGGATGACTTCAATGCCCAAAAAGTTAGACATAAGAACGAGATCACTCATCTCAAATTCCTTCATCATGATATGCTTGAAGTCACCAATCATTTTGAGATTATTTCTTGTAAAAATCACATCATCAACATAAAAATATAAAATTAGAAAATCTTCATAATCATTAGTCTTTACATAAAGACCATGATCTGATGCACATTTTTTGAATCCAGTGGCATGAAAAGAAAAGTGAACCAATTCTCCATTGTCATCAACCTCATAATCAAGATTTACCGCAATTGGAGCTGCAACTTCAGGTTGAGCTACAGCTTCACCGCAGGTGCTTCAAGAGTGACTCCATCTTCCACATCATCGTTCAAAACGTAAATATATCATTTTTTTTAATCCATTTTAGTTGCTGCATTCCATTGCCATTCCTCATCTTCGACAAATGTAACTTCACGATTGATAATCACCTTCTTTGTCATTGGATTGTACAGTTTATATCCCATGCTTATATCCAATGAAAATGGTCTTCACTGCCTTATCATGCTACTTTGATATTGCTGCCTTGGGGACATGAGCATAAGTAATTGACCTAAATACCTTCAAGTGCTGCACATTGAGTTTGAATCCGCTCCATGCCTCAATCGAAGTTGTGTTAGGAAGACTCTGAGTGGGTGATCTGTTTATCAAATATACCGCACATGTTATGGCCTCAAGCCCAAAAATAATTTGACATACCTTTCGCTTTAAGCATGCTCCTCGCCATGTCCATGATTGTTATATTCTTTCTTTCAGCAACTTCGTTGTGTTGAGGTGTGTAGGGATATGTTATGTTATGCTGCAACCCAAGTTCTTCATAGTGCCTCTTGAACTCATTAGACTTGTACTGACCCCTCCATCACTACGCACCATTTTAATTAGTCTGCCACTCTGTCTTTCAACAAATGCTTTAAATATTTTAAAGCAGTGGAATACCTCATCCTTGCTTTTCAATAGATAAATTTAGGTTTTCCTTGAAAAATCATCAATAAAGGTTAAAAAATACTTATTACCTCCAATTGATATGGGGTAAACCATTCACTAAAATTTGTTTGGAGAGATTTTCCAAACTTTGAAAATTTAAGTGCCCAAAACGTAAATGCCATAACCACGATTTATTATTCACTATTGCATTCAAGCACTTGAAATCACCCATATGAAAATCTATTGGAAACATGTAGTTTTTGATAAAAAGGTTTTAAGAATCAATCTACATTTTTTATCAAAAATTGAGAATTGATTTTCAACTATGTGCATCACCGTAACCCTTTTTGGCCAGCTGTCTCATACTCAACAAATTACTTTTCATATCAGGTACATAGAAAACATCATAGATGTACCCTTGATCACCATTCTTCAATGTGATAAGAATTTGCCCTTTTCCAGTCACCGGAACAAACTTGCCATCACCGGATTTCACTTTTGTGCGAAATGAGTCATCCAAATATGCAAACAGCTCCTTCAAACCACACATATGATTCGTGCAATCCAAATACCAAGTTTGATTGTTCGGAGTTTCATTTGATGTGGCTACCATTAGTACTACATGATCTTCTTTATCTTGTTTGTGATTACGGTCTTCTTGAGCACAATTGGCAACATGATTGTCACTTTTTGATCTGCTCTCTTTTGCATAATGGCTGCGTTTATGGCAGTTATAACACTCCACATTTGATTTATTATACATGCCTCCTCGTCCTCCGCGACCACATTCTCCGCGACCACGTCCTCCGCGCCAAGAGTTATTTGAACTTGGATTGTGATGGGAACTAGTGTTGTTTTGCTTAACACCTCCATGATTCTGACCACCACGTCCCCGTCCTTTGCCTCGTGAACTACCGTGTTTATGATCGGAGCTACCGATTGAGGCTTGTGCTTGTAAAGCCTGTTCAATTGGTTTTTCAATCTTATTGTCATTCATCTGCTGCTCATGTACTCGTAGGGAACCGAACAATAACCTTACTGTCATTGTTGAAATGTCATTGGTCTCTTCAATTGCGGCAACAACATGTTCAAATCTGGGAGTTAAAGACCTCAAAATCTTCTCGACCTTTGCCTGCTCCGAATGTGTTTCACCATTGGTCTTCATCTGATTTGTCAAGGCACTATTTATATAGACATCAACCGTCTGTCGTTTCCATCTGCAACAATTCATATTGGCGTCTTAAGGTTTGAAGACGCACCCTCTTGATCTTGTCATTACCTTTATAATTGGTTGACAAAATGGTCCAAGCCTCACTTGTAGTTCCTTCTATCTGCTCAATTGCATTATCAGCTAATGCAGACACTCCACTCTCAACGACATCCCATAACTCATGATAATCAAACAAAACTCTCATCTACACACATCACTGATTGTAATTTTTTTCATACAAAAAATTATAGGAACTAATTGAATGTAATTACACAAAATTACAAAACTGCTGAACTGGTTCTTATATTTTGATTTACTTCAATAATATATTTAATAAAATTACAATTATTGAAAGTTATAACCAGAAGGAATCGATGTTCTTGTATTATTTGTTTGGAGAAATAAGGAAGAGTAAAAAGAATGAACGTGTAGCATTGAAATTTATCATTAGTATTTTTGTGTGTTTGACATATTCGGCGCCAACGTTTGCCCCTATCCCTTCGTCCCTAAAACTCTTAGACTCGGGCCAAACACCTGTACGACAAGTTTTGACATTGACCCGAAAATTTATTAAAATAAGCTGGCAGTAGAAGCAAGAACATTAAGAGCTTCATGAAATGTATCATATTGCATGACTACCAAAAGCAAAACAAATTATTTAGTTTAGCAGTCAACTTATCATAAAAATGGTTTCACATGTTAGAACACAAGAAAAATGTAACCAGAATAGGGAAATCAACACCTCAAACACAAAATAAAAAATAAATGTTTGGATAGGTGTGTGAAAAAATTTATATCTTCAAATTTAATCCATAATTATTCAAATTCATATTACATTAATTCTATTTTAATGGATTTAATGTATTTGATTGGATTTGGATGAAATATAAATTGTATAATATTTTGATTTTGAAAATTCAAAATCAAGGTGAGAATGTGTTAGTTAATGTTATGAAAGATTATGGTAAGATCCACTTAAGATAAGATTGAGTTAGGTTGGGCCTAGCTCGTGAAGGTCAAGTTAAGTTTGATCAAAATTATGTAAAACAGGATTGAGTCAAAGTTATGATAAGATAAGTAAGACCCACATCAAGAAAGTGCATAATCATATAAGGACTTTACTTGTACGTGGATTGAGGAAGGAGAATATTAGCTGTATAGTACTTGATGAATTAAAAAATAATCAATACTTTCCTCTGAAAATATATGGCAGTAATAAATGGCTATAGATTTTTGGCATTCATCCTCGAAGATACTTTTGTACCTTCTCTTTTAATTTATACTCAAGGTTCTCTCAGCTGGGGTGTTGGTAGATACGGAACTTTATCTTATTGGGTGTGGATATTTTGTTAAGTGAGTTTAAACCAAAGGGTCTCATAAATTTTTTTATATGGTTTAGGACACCTTTGTAAATCACGTGATCGTTTGAGTATCCCTAAATACTTTAATTAATTAATTTTATTATTTGTTGATAAAAAATTAATATAATTATCTTTTTATTTTGCATTAAGGGTTAATAATAAATTTGGTTTAGTGATTTTTAAAAAAAATTAATTTCGTCCTAAGTTTTTAAAAAAATATGTAATTTGATCACTTTTGTTAAATTCACATAAACAATATTAACGGGTGATGATGTGACACAAAGTGATATATTTATAAATCTATGGACTTCATGTGTAATCTGAATCAAAGTTTAAGTAATATTTGAATGTGTTATAGAAAAGAGAATTTTAAGTCAAAGTTGAAGTCATCTTTAATGTTTTGTTTAGATTTGAAGAAACATTTGAGAAAATTTAAGGCAAAATTCTTAAATTATTAACAATTCTAAATAAATACAAATTAAAATTATTTAATATCAGTATTTAAATAAAATATAAAATAAATAAAAGTTTTAAAGTATTTAAAATCCTACATAAATATAAATCTAAATTATTCATTATAAATATTTAAATAAAATATAAAATAAATAAATAATGCATATGGTTGGAAGAAATTTTTTTAAACTTTTCTGGATTTGAAGAAAGATTTGAGAGAATGGATTTGAGAAGATTTAAGGTAAAAGTGAGTAAAAAGTGAGATTGTTTAAATTTAGGGAAAAATGATAAGAAATGAAGAAAAAGTTTACAAAAATTAGTGAATAATGTGATAGGTGTGATTGATAAAATATTATTTTTAGATAAATAAAAGTGTAAGATTACAAATGTATCCTTATAATTAAAATTAAATTAAAATAAAATATGATTAAATTGTTTTATGCATAAACAAAATAAAATTTATGTAAAAATATTTTACAAACTTTTTGACATATATATTTCGTATAAATAAAATTCCTAAAATTATTAAAAAAATTTAATAAATATAAATCCTAAATTATGTAATATAAATAAACAAAATTCTTAAATTAACAAAATTTTTAAATTATTAAAAGTTCTAAATAAATACAAATTAAAATTATTTAATATCAGTATTTAAATAAAATATAAAATAAATAAAAGTTTTAAAGTATTTAAAATCCTATATAAATATAAATCTAAATTATTCATTATAAATATTTAAATAAAATATAAAATAAATTAAATAATGCATTGTGTGTATGGTTGGAAGAAAATTTTTTAAACTTTTCATAAAAATAAAAATGTAATAGCATTTGGTCTGTGTGGATTTCTTCTACAATCTCTTCAAAGGTTGGTCTGTGTGGATTTCTTCTACAATCTCTTCAAAGGTACCAAGAAAGTTTTTTTTTTTTTTAAATTTCTTTCCTTAACTTCACTCTCTATTCCTCTCTAAATCAATAAATACAAACACACTTATTCTTTCCTTTTCTATTCGCATGAACACTGTTCATGCGGAAACAAACAAGCACTTCATAAGAGTAAAAATGTAGTAGCATTTGCTCTTTGTGATTTCTTCTGCAATCTCTTCAAAGGTACCAAGATTTTTTTTTTTTTATTTCTTTCCTAAACTTCACTCTCTATTCCTCTCTAGAGTTAGTTAGTATAATTAACAAAAAGGATACAATTCCTGATATTAACAACAGTAGCCATGTAAAATAAAGTACAAGATCTGGGTTGTAGTGAGTTTGCGACAATTTAAGGAAGGAGAAGAGTTGGGGGTGAGAAGACTTAGGCACAACCTAGAGATGAGCAAAATATTAAGATTGAGAAACTAAGAGAATAACAAGAGTCCCAATGAGAGTGAAACACATACTAGCAGAAAATTAGCACCTGTGTGAAGTGTGAGAATCAACATGATCAAGTTTTGAACATGTTTGACAGAGAACTCCGGTATTTTTCCAAGCTGTGGATAAATTTGAGTTCCAAGAATTGCATTGGAAAGTTCTTGATACCATCTTGAGGAAAGATAAGATGCATACAAGGCACAGAGAAAGAGAAACACAACTAGATTATTATATACATATAAGCGTACAAATATATATAGAGATGCATGCTGATAAAAAAAGTAGATGCATGTTAGAGAAGCAACAGAAAGAGTTAGTTAGTATAGTTAACCAAAACGATACAATCCCTGAGATTTACATAATATAATTAAATTAAAAAATTTGTGTATAATAACTATTAAAATATTATTAATTCAATGATTAAAAATTTACATTTTTAATAGAATAAATATTGTCAAAATATTCTTTAATTTCTTATTACAGAAAATAATTAAATTAATATTTTTATTCATTATTTCAATTTATTGTATAAAATTATTTATTTTTATTTTGTAATAATAATTATTTGAAATTAATATTACTCCTTCATAAAATTTATTATTTAAACAATTTTTTTACTTATAATTTAAATATTATATTTAATAGTTATTAATGTATTATTAATTAAAATTTAAAAATCAAGGAGTTAGATATTATGATTTTGTAACTCCACATAAATGCACGTAACTACATGTTACTCTTTATTTTTCTGTTTTAATTGTTGAATAAATATTTCTAAGTAACTCATAAGCATTTAGGAGACAACTAAAGTATTATAAATTTAATTGTTAGCAAAGATAATAAAATATCTTGCTATGTTTTATCCACATTGAAGAGTGTACTGTCCTTTGTGCCAAAGAATGAAGGGTTCACCGTCATCACTAATCGTAGCAGAAAATTGGGACGTGTTGGCAGTTATCATGGGTGAAGTGTGAGGATCAGCATGGCCAGGTTTTGAACATGTTCTGGTATTTTTCCAAGACGTTGATAAATTTGAGTTCCAAGAATTGCATTGGAAAGTTCTTGATACCATCTTGAGGAAAGATAAGATGCATACAAGGCACAGAGAAAGAGAAACACAACTAGATTATTATATACATATAAGCGTACAAATATATATAGAGATGCATGCTGATAAAAAAAGTAGATGCATGTTAGAGAAGCAACAGAAAGAGTTAGTTAGTATAGTTAACCAAAACGATACAATCCCTGAGATTTACATAATATAATTAAATTAAAAAATTTGTGTATAATAACTATTAAAATATTATTAATTCAATGATTAAAAATTTACATTTTTAATAGAATAAATATTGTCAAAATATTCTTTAATTTCTTATTACAGAAAATAATTAAATTAATATTTTTATTCATTATTTCAATTTATTGTATAAAATTATTTATTTTTATTTTGTAATAATAATTATTTGAAATTAATATTACTCCTTCATAAAATTTATTATTTAAACAATTTTTTTACTTATAATTTAAATATTATATTTAATAGTTATTAATGTATTATTAATTAAAATTTAAAAATCAAGGAGTTAGATATTATGATTTTGTAACTCCACATAAATGCACGTAACTACATGTTACTCTTTATTTTTCTGTTTTAATTGTTGAATAAATATTTCTAAGTAACTCATAAGCATTTAGGAGACAACTAAAGTATTATAAATTTAATTGTTAGCAAAGATAATAAAATATCTTGCTATGTTTTATCCACATTGAAGAGTGTACTGTCCTTTGTGCCAAAGAATGAAGGGTTCACCGTCATCACTAATCGTAGCAGAAAATTGGGACGTGTTGGCAGTTATCATGGGTGAAGTGTGAGGATCAGCATGGCCAGGTTTTGAACATGTTCTGGTATTTTTCCAAGACGTTGATAAATTTGAGTTCCAAGAATTGCATTGGAAAGTTCTTGATACCATCTTGAGGAAAGATAAGATGCATACAAGGCATAGAGAAAAAGAGAAACACAACTGAATTATTATATACGTATAAGCTTACAAATATATATAGCAGATGCATGGTGATAAAGAAAAAAGCAGATGCATGACAGTTACAGAAAGAGTTAGTTAGTATAGTTAACAAAAAAGGATACAATTTCTGAGATTAACAACAGTAGCCATGTAAAATAAAGTACAAGATCTGGGTTGGAGTGAGTTTGCGACAATTTAAGGAAGGAGAAGAGTTGGGGTGAGAAGACTTAGGCACAACAAAGAGATGAGCAAAATATTAAGATTGAGAAACTAAGAGAATAACAAGAGTCCCAATGACATTATTTGATTTCTTTTCATAAATTAATATCCAAAGAAACTCACCAAATATCTATTATTATTTTTTAATTTTAATTTATGTTAATATAAAATTAAAAATTATATTAAGAAATTTGACAGAGGGTAAAGTGGTTGTTGGATGCACGCTCTAGTTTCCTTTTCTAAAGGCAATGGATGTTAGTAATATCTGTTATAACCTCTTTTATGCATAACCATGTAATTCAGGGTTTATATATACCCATCTCTTTCTCTCATAATAATACACAGAATATTATCTTTCTCTCTCTTACATCTCTTTCTTCTTTCCAAATACTCTCTCTCTCTTTTCCTATATGGTACAGAGCACCATGACTTCATCATCATCTCTCTCTGAAAATTTTTCTTCCAAAACAGAGGCTTTTGTGCCCTACCTTTATCACACACCTATTCCATTAAAGCTGGATGCTGATAATTTCTTGATCTGGCGCCAGCAAGTTACTGCAACCTTAAGAAGCATGGATCTCCTACATTTCTTGGATGGATCATGCATACCGTCTCGCCTCCTTGCCGCTGACGAAGACTCTTCTCCTTCTGTTAATCCCAAATATCTTACATATGAGCGTCAGGATCAATCTGTTCTTGCTTGGTTATTGGCTTCCATGACGTCTAGCATTCTCACGCAAATGGTAGGCTTGGATTCATCGCATCAGGTGTGGAGCAAACTTCAAACTCACTATGCCTCTCAAACCAGAGCACAGATCAAGAAACACAAACAACATCTACATACCCCCAAGAAAGATCGGTCAGTTTCTACTTTTCTTCTTTATATCAAGAAAACTATTGACAATCTTGCTGCTGTTGGATGCCCAATCTCCACGGAGGACCACATTGAAGCTATACTTGATGGGTTGTCCGATGAATACGACCCTTTCGTTACTTCCGTTACGTCTTGACTTGATCCATATACGGTGGACGATATCGAAGCGCTTCTTTTGGCTCAAGAGGGTCGTATTGAAAAAGCAAAACAATCTGTCGATCATCTTCTGCAGGCTAATGTTTCAACTGTTCCCGCCAACATTCATCAATCTCATTCTTCTAGGACCAAGCATTTCCCATCTCATTCCACTGGTAATGGCAAACAACGCTTTCCAACCTTCAAGAACTATCAAAAGATACCTCCCACTACCTCCCACTACCTCCACGTCAAGAGTGCAATGTCAAATCTGCGGAAAATATGGGCATTCAACTCTTCATTGTTGGCACAGGTTTGAACCATCTTCTTCATCTCAAGTTTCAGCTAACACATCCCATTTCTCCTCTATTAGTGATGATGATGAACCATCGATCCTTGGCATGCCTGGTAATCTACATGATCCGCTGTGGTACCCTGATAGTGGTGCTTCTCATCACCTC
Source organism: Phaseolus lunatus (assembly GCA_013389735.1). Lineage (NCBI taxonomy): Eukaryota > Viridiplantae > Streptophyta > Magnoliopsida > Fabales > Fabaceae > Phaseolus > Phaseolus lunatus. The sequence continues at coordinate 38,699,424 of CM023859.1, forward strand.
ACTGCTCAAAGCAATAATCTCTCAACTAAAACACCCTACACAGGTTCTGAAAAAGTCTCCATAGGTAATGGTTCAAGGTTACCTATTCAGTCCATTGGTACTACCACTTATACTGACTTATCCACACATAATACATTCTCTTTAACCAACTTGCTGCATGTTCCCTCTATCTCCAAGAATCTCTTTAGTGTTTCTCGGTTTGCTCGAGATAATTGTGTGTTTTTTGAGTTTCATCCTAACATGTGCTTTGTCAAACGTCAGGGAACAAATGAGATACTCCTTCAAGGCAGGCTTAAGGATGGTCTTTATGTCTTTCCAAATCTTGTTCATAATACTCCTTGTTCTGCTTATGCTTCTACTGTTACCTCTTCTACTTACAACATTTGGCATTCTCGATTTGGCCATGCTCAACCTAAAGTGATTAAACAAATCATGAAACATTGTAATATCCCATATACTGCAACTCGTGAATTCTGTGTTGCATGTGTAATTGGAAAATCTCATCAATGACCTTTTAATACTACTGAAACTGTATATTCCAAACCTCTTCAACTTGTTTTCATTGATATTTGGGGTCCCTCTTATACACCTGCTACTAATGGTGCTTGCTATTACATTGCTTTTGTGGATGCTTACACTAGATATGTATGGCTTTACTTAATACACAACAAAGCACAAGCTCTTACTGTTTTTCAATCTTTTAAAGTATATGCAGAAAAACAAACTGGCTTCTCTCTTTTAAGCATTCAAACAGATAATGCAAAAGAATTCTTATGTTTCAAAACTTTTCTCTCCATTCATGGTATTACACATCGTTTAACTTGTCCTCATACACATCAACAAAATGGTTCTGTTGAATGCAAACACAGACACATAGTTGATATTGGTTTAACTTTGCTTGCTAGTTCGTCTTTACCTATGTCTTTTTGGGGATATGCTTTTACTGCTGCTATGTCTATTATAAATGTGCTACCTACTTCTGTCTTACACAATTCAAGCCCATATCAACTTCTATTTAATAAGAAACCAAATTATTCTATATATAGAATCTTTGGATGTGCATGTTATCCGTTGCTTAGGCCATATAATAAGCATAAAATGAATTTACGTTCTTCTTTATGTGTTTTCCTTGGGTATGCACCAAATCACAGAGGTTATCTTTGTCTATCGCCCACGGGTCGTATATACATCACTCGTCATGTTATCTTTGATGAACAGGTTTATCCTTATGCTCTTTCTCCTAACCCATTCTCCTCTGTTTCTTCAAATAATACGAGCCCTTCCTATTCTACACCCACTCTAGCTGTGTTTCCGAATATTGAGCATTCTACGCTTCCACCCACAAACATTGATCGTCCTTCCTGTTCCTCTAACCCTCCTCCCCCTCAGGATGATATTGCTTCTGCTATTTCTTCACCACAGCTAAGCCCACCTTCATCCCCTGTTCTCCCCTCACATACAGATGAACCTCAAAACACCCATCCTATGATTACTCGTGCTAAGGCTGGTGTTTTTAAACCTCGCACGTTTGTTGCCCCCACTGTTTCTAGTCTTCCTAAGTCCATAAAAGATGCTTTTCTTCATCCTGAATGGTTCTCTGCCATGCAAGACGAACTCGCCGCTTTACACCATAATAACACATGGGTTCTCACGTCTCTCCCTCATGGCGTTACACCCATAGGATGCAAATGGATTTTCAAAATCAAATACAACGCTGATGGCTCTTTCCAGCGGAACAAAGCTCGTCTTGTTGCCAAAGGGTTTCACCAACAACCAGGTTTGGATTATTTTGAAACTTTCGGTTCTGTTATTAAACCTGTTACTATCCGTCTCATCCTTACCTTAGCTTTACAACGTAACTGGTTTGTGAATCAAATTGATATAAATAATGCGTTTCTATATGGGGATCTGGAAGAATCTGTTTATATGGTTCAACCACCTGGTTTTGTCACTGGAAATTCCAACACAGTATGTAAACTCAACAAAGCTATCTACGGTCTGAAGCAGGCACCACGATCTTGGTTTCACAAGCTAAGTACCACTTTATGCTCTCTTGGTTTCAGTTCAACCAAAAGTGATACTTCTCTTTTTATTCATTTTAAAGATGATATTATCTTATTTGTGCTCATTTACGTCGATGATATTCTCATCACAGGAAACTCTACACCTGCTATTCAATCACTTATCACGGAACTTAGTAATCACTTTGGCTTAAAGAACATTGGTCGTCTTCATTATTTTCTGGGAGTTGAAGCTCACTGGACATCTGATGGCGGTTTACATCTCTCTCAAACAAAATATATTCATGATCTTCTTCACAAAACTAACATGGGTTCTTCGAAACCGCAACCAACACCAATGTTGTCCACCTCTCGTTTAACAAAGGATGCTACCACTGCGTTTGACGATCCTTCACTGTATCGCTCTGTGGTTGGGTCTCTTCAATATCTTCTCATCACTTGTCCAGAGCTTGCTTACAGTGTCAATCGGGTTTGTCAATTCATGCATAACCCTCAACAACATCACTGGAAAGCTGTCGAACGGATTTTACGCTATCTAGCTGGAACTTCTACACATGGTCTTCAGCTTCATCGTTCTTCTCATCTCTCTCTCAATGCCTTTGTCGATGCTGACTGGGGATCGGATCCAGATGATCAGAAATCCACCTCAGGACTTGTTGTCTATTTTGGTTCTAACCCCATTGCTTGGCTCTCAAAGAAGCAAAAGGTTGTCTCCCGAAGTTCTACGGAAGCAGAATATCGCAGCATTGCTGCAGCTTTAGCTGAACTCAAATGGATTCAGAATTTGCTAACAGAGATTCATCTTCCTCCTACCACTCCCACCATTCGCTCAGACAACCTTGGTGCAGTTCTGCTTGCTTCCAATCCCATCATGCACTCTAAAACCAAACATTTCGAATTAGACCTTTACTTTGTGAGAGATGCTCTCCAACAGCGACAACTACACTTGCTTCATGTTCCTGCAACTTTTCAAATTGCAGATATATTCACAAAACCCTTAAGGACCACCACCTTCACTGCCTTCTCACGTAAATTAAAGGTGTTTGACAAAAACAACCTTTAATTTAAGGGGGGCTGTTAGTAATATCTGTTATAACCTCTTTTATGCATAACCATGTAATTCAGGGTTTATATATACCCATCTCTTTCTCTCATAATAATACACAGAATATTATCTTTCTCTCTCTTACATCTCTTTCTTCTTTCCAAATACTCTCTCTCTCTTTTCCTATAATGGAAAAGTCTAGGTTTTAGTCTACTTGTGCTTCTGAATTTTCAAAGACAAACTCATTAGAGTTATCAGTTACCTCGTGTAATCATGGTGGGTTGGATTCATGAACATGCACAAAGGAACATGCCCAAATATTAGACCTATAATTGTTAGCCTGATTAGGATCCACGATGTATTATAGACCATTAGCTAAATAGCTGAGTTCTATAACATAATCTCTCTTACTTTCTTCACTCTGGATAATGACTACCACCTCATTAAGTCCCGTGACTTTCTCTTTTCCAAATATTTGGTTTCGGACCTGATTATATTCAGGATTCATGCCTACCAAAAAATCATATATAGACTCCGTCTTTGTTCAATATAGTGATCCAATTCCATCTATATTATTAGAATATTCTCTAATTGATTTGTTTCCCTATTTGATAGCTATAGTTCTCATTTTTACATCATAGATTTGAACAACATCCTTGGCGTTAAAATAAACATGTTATATTGTCTCCCAAATTTCCTCTGCTGATTTAAGAAACATGCTGGTATCAGTAGTTTCTGGGACCATTGAATTTCACATTCCATGATTTGAATTTGACATCATTTTCATCAGGGTGCATTATCAATCAAGTGGTGGACCTTTCCTTTTCCTTTCAAGAGGTTGATACCATTTAACGATCAGAATGAAAACTCTGCAATTGTCCAACAGTATAGGATTTGTCCACTTTTCAAACCATGATTCCCAATCCCATCATAGGTGAATGTGATCACAAATAAGGTAGATTGCGGAGTATTGAAGGTTGCGATAAAGCTCAAGGTTGCACAATGATGGATATTGCGTTTTAGGGTTTACAAACATGGACAAAGGCTCCCAAAAATCACGAGTTCTGATAGGATATCAAATTAAGGAATACTATTATGCTTTATTGTATCAATTATGAGGTGGTTGGACCTATGATTATTTTAAAAAATATGGATAACTAATTCTAAGGACAAAATTTCTATGATTATGGGATTATTTCTAAATACATAAATGTAAAATTAATAGTAGAGATACAATTGTTATTTATGAGAGAACATAAATGCATATAAGTTAATAATTAAATAACATAAACAAATTGTGGGAATCCTTTGTGTCAAAATGGCTAATGCGAGTTAAGTAAATTTAGCAGGAAGGAGTGACGAACACTGCAAAGGTTGCTGAGGCCTCGTTTTAAATTTTGGTAACATTGATGTTGAAAGAATTCACAAGATCTTCGTGAAACGTGTTTAACCATAAACACCTGATGAACATTCACAATGGTTGATACATTCTCTTATAAAGTTTCCAGAGAGCTTTCAACAAAACCATTATTGCAAAGATAGAATAACAACATAAACCTTACAAATTATTGAAGTTGACTACAATTGGACTCCTAACACGGTGTTTGTGATTAGTCCACGTCAACGACCCATATACGAAATCAGTGGTGTTGTCAGTTTTGGACTTCAAGGTGAATGAAACTCGGAACTCCTTTTTCTCACCCTTTTTCTCGAACTTCAGTTTGGTAGGCTCAACCCAAACTGCAACCTTTGGTGGCGCCTCAATGTGAACTCTATACAAGCTAGGGGACCCAACATTCGTAACAGTTCGAGAAACATTCACAGAATGTCCATATTTAATCTGAGGAATCGTGATTGTTGGGTAATTGAAATCTGCTAAACTGAAGGACTTCGAACAAGTGTAAGGCCTGCTGTAGAACAACTTCAGCTGGGAACTGTTGTAGCCACGACCACACAAATAGTTCAAATAATCAGTAGTATTTAGGTCATATACAAGTCCAGGGTCTGCAGCATGATTAGGTCGAATGTGGCCTCCACCGAAGTCAAATGGTGTTGACTCGTTCTGTGCTGAAGCCCGGATACGCCTTCCAGAGTTATCTTTTGTAGTTGCTGCAAAATGCATGAAATTTTATAATTAGTGTGTGTAAAAAATTAAGTGAAAAATTGTATTACTCTTGCCATACATATATAATATATAATTTACCTGAGGTAATGATTGCTGACTTAATAGCAGCTGGGCTCCAATTAGGATGGAGGGCTTTCAGCAACCCAACAACACCAGCAACATGAGGACATGACATTGAAGTGCCAGAAAGCATATTGTAAGGAGTTATTGGTTGTTTAGATTCTGTGAGAACTGTGGCTTCACTATAAGCAGCAATGATGTTGACTCCTGGTCCAGTGATATCAGGCTGAAACACAAAACAAAAATTTGCAATTATATAACTATGAGTGTTGATATGTTCACAATCATACTTACACCAGATTAGAACTGTAGAGAGAAACAACTCTTTATTGTAAATTAAAGTCTTTCGATTTGCGGTTGTTAAAGTAAATTTTCCTACAATTATTTCATATTTAAATCCTAAAGGGTGAGTGAGTGGTGAGGTGATCATCACAGGAAACACTGAACCTGCTGAAAAAAAAAAAAGGAAACACTGAACCTTGAGGATTCCTTGGTCGAGGAGATTGGGACCCCTTGATGAAAATGCAGCCATAACTGGAGCTGGCTTCATACCCAGTTCTGTTTTCGCTCTAGAAATATATGCCATGGGAGACCTGATGACATAAAATGGTATATATAAGGCCCTGACCATGAAATCAAAACTAGCAAAAATTTAACAAGCTTGAAGTAAGATACCAGAAAGAGAATTACTTGGTACTGTTGATGTAACTATAAATGTATCTGCCACTCTCGTAGTCAACATGTGTAGCAGGAAGCACATGTGGGTCAGATATAATTTCATTTCCTGTTTGCTGATCATTAGCCAGAATCATCCCAACAGCGCCTAAACTGGCGGCTACCACACCCTTCTCTACTCTACCATTTATGCCGCGAAGACAGACCAATATCTTCCCCTTCACCTTCCCAGCATCAAGAGTGTTATTCAAGCAATAAGGGCTACAAGAACGGACTAGATTACAAGAGAGAACAACCCAAACATTAATTTAATTTACAAGATGAAGATGGTATGAGTATTTTTACGCGTTAGAAGAAGATGCAGAATTAGTTTGTGCTTCAGCACCGCTGATCAATGGGTACTTCTTATTAGATGGTAAGCCAGACTCTGAAAGGCTAGCTCCCTAACAATAACAAACAAAAAGGACGGTGGGTCAGTGCCTCATTTCTCATGACAAAAAACAAAAAAACGAAGACAAAATCAAGGTTGTATGTATAAACAGTATACCTTGAAGATTTTGTTGTTACCAAGTACAACGTAACTAAAGAAGTCTCTATCCATTGTGCTTGCTCCAACTGTGAGAGTCCATGGTTCATTGTTGGATACAGATCCTGGAGCAGGTCCTGAATTTCCAGCAGAGGCCACAATAGTTATGCCGTGGGCAACTGCATGGAAGGACCCTACGGATATAGCACTTTCAGAAAACTCTGGTGGATTATCTGAACCCAAAGACATGGAAATCACATCTACACCATCACTTATGGCAGCCTCAAAAGCAGCAAAAACATCTGCATCATAACATCCTGCATCCCAGCACACCTTATAGGCTGCAACTCGAGCTTTTGGTGATCCACCACTTGCAGTTCCATTGCCAAACCCAAAAATGCTAGCTCCAGGAACAACGCTGCCACCAGCTGTTGATAAAGTATGTGAACCATGACCTTCATAGTCGCGTGCACTAAGCATCGACACATTCAGTTTTTTACCAACAGTTGCCTCGTACCCTTTGTAAAAATACCTTGCTCCAATAAGCTTCCTACATACATATTATAGATGTTAAATTGGTTCAAATATTAAACACGATTAAAAAACTCAAGTTTCACAGGGAAAGAACGATTTTGTGTATGAGATGACAGAACAAACCTGTTGCATTTAAAATTATCATTCGTTTGACATATTCCACGCCACCTTTCTGGGATGGGTCCAAACCCTTCATCACTAAAACTCTTGGATTCAGGCCAAACACCTACCACACGTCACAGCATCAGTAAAAAGAGGGTTCATACTTGGCAATGAAGATTGATTAAGATTCATAAAAATGTCAAAGCATTTGAACAGTAACTCATCTCGATCCTTTCTTTTCCTTAATTTAACTGTTAAAGAGTTACTCATTAAAATAATTAAATTAAAAAATAACTCACTTAAAATTCATAATTACTCTGATTCATAATTATCTAAGTGTAAAGCTTTTACAAAATAAACTCTTAAAAAGTGTAGTGTACTTTGTTTTAGTTATTTTATATAATTTTTTTGTTGTAATCAGGAATAAAAAATCATATATAAGAAGACTCCACTCCAAGATTAAATTGTTGAATACAACACTTATAGAACTTATTTATGTGAAATATTCAATAATTTATAAATGTAATGATGTGCATGTTTTATTATTAGAGTTTACTTTGTTAATTCATAAATATTTTTTATAAACCATATATATATATATATATATATATATATATATATATATATAATAACATTTAAGAAAGAGAAAAATAAAAAATAATTATAACCATATGTAATCAACAAAAGTACGATAGTATGAATTTTCGTATTCATCGTATAAAATGTTTATTAAGACAGATTTTTATTCAGATTCATTTGTAACAACAATAGTGGTACTTAATCAAATGCTGAAGGATAATATTAAAATAAATTATAAAAAAAAAAAAAGCGTTTGATTACTTACGTTGGGTATTTCAAGATGCAAAAAGAAAAAAACAATTTACCTGTATCTATATTTGCAATGATGACATCTTCACCCTCAGTCTTCCGCCATAGTGAGTGAGGTGGAAACACACCTTTTCTTTCTAAACCAAGGAAGTTCCATGAGTGTGTTGTGTGCAATTTTCGTTCTTTGTTTAAGAAAACTGATATCACATTGGGATTCTCTACATGCATCAATCATAAACAGGAGTTACAACATTAAAATAACAATTTCTCAAATAATCCATAGAATACATTTTGCATACAATAAATGCACATACTTGCAACATTCGCTGCTTCATCTTCATCAAGAACTGCAGCAAACCCATTAATATATCTATTATAAGAATAAAAGATTGCTTCCTTGGCCTTTTCGATGCTGTGAAAAAGAAGAAGAAACAACATATAATCACTCTATATTTGGTTTTTTCAACAAGATTTCATAAAGTTGGGATAATTCTATACCTTCCCACATAAGATCCAAGTAAATCATAGTGAGAGTTTGTGACAGATTCAAGAACAGCTGAAGGAGGATTTGGACCAAAAGAATGGGATCCTAAGTATACAATATAGGACTGACAAAACAAAATAAAACTGTGTTAGGTAACACTTTTTGTGGCATCACAAGAAGCTTAAAATAAGTTTCAATGCTAAAAACTAGAAATTATTGAATAATAAGCTTGCCTGTTTGAGTGCTTGGATATGATCTTGCAGCAGAATGCAAAGAAGAAGAAAAAATAAGACATGAGAAATGGATCGTGCCATTGTTACTATGGTGAGTTGTTTTGTTTAGCACAATAAATCAGAGAGACATATGCAAGGTTTTTATACTTTCCCTTGCTTATATCACTATTATGTAACACTTAGCAAATTAAAACAACTTGCTCCTCTGATTCAGTATTCCGAATTGAGCCAACTATGTTCACAAATCATTTAATGCTTCTTAAGACAAGGATTGTGTTTAATAATAAATTTAATGAATAATCAATTTCTTGTAAAAATAATAATTAATAATCAATTTTGTTTTGGTAACAAATCATATCAATATGGAATATATACAGTAATAATAATAATATAATAATAAAAAAATACATAGAATGAAATGAAAATTGCTCCAGTTAAGTGAAATAATTATGTTTCATTATTCTACATCTAGTTCATAATTAATAATAGTAGTAGTCAAATACAATGATAGAATGAATTGGGAATTACTACAGAATGCATCTACATAAATTGAAATTAATTTTTATTTCATGGAATGTTTTAAATCAACAATTTATTATTTATGAGACCATGATTATGATAAATAGCTTTATTCGAGAGAGGTGTTTATATTTTTTTATCCTACTTTTATATATATTGCTAAATTTTAATTTTTAAATAAATTGACTTTATTTTACATTGATTAAAATAAATTAATATTATTTTATGCTAAGTAGTCATTAAATCAAATGAAATATTTATTTTGTTTAGCTTCTTAAATAGTCAACTCTTGTAATTAATTTTATTAAATATAATATTACTATTACAAAAACCGTTTATCATTTAAACTGTTTTAAATTTTCAGATTTCTAAAACTAAATATTCCAAATACTTTTACTTTTTATTTACATCTTATACACTACTTAGCACAGACACTGACATTAATATGATACGGAGACGGAAATACGTATAATCTCTAAAATGAAGAATATAGAAACACAGATCTATATTTTATATAATTATGAATTATATAAATTGACAATAAAGATTTATGTGCACAAGTATGTTTCAGATTTTTTTTGTAAAAAAAAAATGTTTTTCATGACTGGTTTAAAAAGATTTGTTTCTTATTTTTATAATTATAATAAAAATTTATACAATAAGTTTGAGTTTTTAAAAAATTAATATATTTCTTCTTTTTAAAATTGTGTTAGAACCGTGTTAGAATTGTCAGAAATTCAACAAATATTTTTTGAATTGGACACTTCACCAATACATATCCTACGAGTGTCTTACCAGTATCGGTGTCCGATACAGACACGTCATTTTAGAGGAGTGTCCAAACCTTATAGCTTATACATTCCATGTATTAATAAATAATACCCATTCAATACACAAAATATGTTGCCAGTAAATATATAAAATGAGAATCCAATATTAATAATAATTAATAATCTTTAATTAGTTTATAGCATAAAATATTTAAAAATTACAATCTAATTTTTTAAATAATTATAAATTTTAGTAATCATATATATAAATGTATTATAATAAAAAAAATACTTTAATATCATATAATCAATTATCAGATTTTATGAACTCGGGTGAAACAGTATATATTACATTAAAAATGATATATTTTATTATATTAAATGAATGATATCATTTTGATAAATCTAAAAAAGATTATAGTTCGGATTCAATTTAGAATTAACAACTCGTTTATATTTTATTAAGTTTCAATTTATTGTGATATAATTATGTGATGTGTGCATTTAGTGTGGATGGTGAGATTAATAGAAATTAAGTATTGAGTTGTTGGACTTTATTAGAATTTTTTTTTGGTTAGCCTTGAGTGGTTGGACTTTCATGCGAGTTGAACATAAATAGAGGCATTTCTTTCTCCACCTCCATGCATTTCTTCTAAATCTTATAAACATAAAAAAATTCATTTTGTTTTTTTTAAATTATATAATTTAAAAGTTTGTTAAGATTGTACTCTGAAAATTATTTTTATTTTTGAATTACACAATCTAAAAGTGATTTTACATAATTTAAAAGTTATTTTTGACTTCCGAATTACACGTAATCCAAAAATTAAAAATGATTTTTAAATTAAGTAATTTAAAAATAAAAAATAACTTCAATTAAGAATCTAAAAGTTATTTTTTACAAAAAGAAATGACTATTGCATTATGATCCGAAAGACAATTTTAACTTTTGAATTGTATAATATAAGAAGAATATAAAAATGACAATGGAAACTTTTATATTTACGGTGTATAAAAGTAATGTATGTAGGTGCAAGAAGAAATTTATGTTTTCTGATTTATCTTGTATGATTTTCATATTATTTATAAATGTGGTCGCAAATTATATTCATAATGCTAATTTTATTATTATTATTATGATGATGATGATGGTGAGTAGTAGTATAAGAAAAAACACTTCAATTATCATGGTGTATAGTTGTATTTTTATAATTAACTCACTTTATAAATAAAAATGTATATGTATATTATTTTGTATTTTATGTAAGTTTGTTTATCGTATAAAAATAAGATATTTATATTTATTATTTATTGTATGTTATATTAAATTATATTTTAATAAAAAAATTAATTATATAGACTCAAATATTCTAAACAGATATAAATGTATAGAATATTTTTTAATTTTCAGGTGGAATATTTTTATAGTTAGTTTTTATTTTATTGTTTTAATTTTGTTATTGTTTTCATTCTTTTACAGATCTTAGGAAATTCTATTATATGTCGTTATAAAGTATAGTTAAAACTATATTATTTTTAACAAAAAATAGCAAAGATAATGAATGTTGCGAAGGAAAGTTCAACGAACGTCAACAAAGCATTCGTTGCCATCGAGGGGGTAAATATTAGCAGTTTATCTTATATTCTGAGCATTAAAATATCCGTGACTGAGACTAACCAGAATAATTTGATTAAGAAAAACAAACATGTTACAAGTCATAATTTTGACTTAAAAGGCTTCTTGTTGGAGAAAATTGGTTTTTCATAATCTCTTCAGGTCCTCAATAATAAGAGCAAAAAATTCTTGATCTTTCTACTGCCAAAGCATGTTAGAGAGAGAGAGTTGAGTAAAAGAAACACAAAATAGAAGAAAGTCAAAGTGGAATGATTCTGGGTATCCAAACAGCATATAACTCTTCTGAATTTGCCAAAACAAATAATAGCACATGAAGATGAGGGTAGAAGGGTTCCTTAACATTAATCTGGTAGCGCTGGTGGCGTGGTTGCTGAACTTCAACATCGTTTTTTGTTTTGCTCATATTCATGGCTTTGGAGACCAACCACTGGCAAAGATTGCTATCCATAAAGCTATTGTGTCACTCCACACTGGCGCTTCCATCACTGCCGCCCCGTCGCTTCTCGGTACAAAGGTAACAACATTTTCCTTAAACTTCGCTAATTTAGCAAGAGGACAGTAAAAAATTACAACTTTTTTTTTCGCTTCAATTTTATAATTTAGGATTAAGTTTCACTGAATAGAAGATACATTATTAGATAGCCTACTATTTAAAAGCTAATCTGAACATTTAAAAGTTAATGCAAGAAAGAGGAAGAAGGTCAACAGGTGTATTATAAGAGGTGGTAAATTAATTTTTTGTTTTTAAAAATCTCATCGTCATTATAGATAAAAAGGTGAGCTAATTAAAGTCTGTTCAGTTTTATTTATAAAGAATAATATAAACCTTTACTATATCAAGGGATGATCATAAGAAGATAATAGATTTATTGAACAAAAAAGAGAGACTATTACAGTTAGGAATAGTGTAAGTTGGAAATTTTATAATTTGTGTATCTATTGTTACACTGTTTAATCTTATATGTTTTCGCAAATAAGAGCACTATCATAGTTAATTAATACCAATGATTTTTTTTAATTTTTGCAAATGGTTAGCCTTTATAGTTTGGCTGAATGTAAAATTTCCAACCATTTAAGCTCTGCTGTGTCTTTAAGTTTGCTCATTTGTACTTTGATGTGTACGATTTCAGGGTGAGGATACTCAATGGGTGACAGTGGATATTGATTACCCTGACCCATCTGCTGCAGATGATTGGGTTGGAGTTTTCTCTCCTGCAAAGCTCAAGTAATAATTACACATCTTCTCTTGATGGACTTATATTGAATATTGCATAGAAGTTGGAACTCAACTCTGTACTTTTCCAAGCAGTGCTCAATAACTGAAATTTACAAATCTAGTTATTTCAAAAGCCTGTGCTTCTAATTGTTGCTAGAGAACCAAATGATAGTCTTATTTTCTAATGGCAGTTCATCAACATGTCCACCTGTGAGTAATCCAAAAGAAGAGATTCCGTACATATGCTCAGCCCCAGTTAAGGTATGTGTCATAGATGTCTGATTGAATTAAAATGCAGGTTGGATTAATTTTCTAAGTGACGCATTTCTCATGTTGTTTGTTTGAAACTTTGTACCAGTTCAAGTTTTTGAATTACTCCAATTCACACTATTCGAAGACAGGAAAAGCTTCTTTGAAGTTCCAGTTGATCAATCAACGTGCAGATTTCTCCTTTGCTCTATTTTCAGGCGGACTACTAAATGTGCTTCCAGACTCTTTCAACTGTTCTTATATTTGTTATCTCCCTCCCATTCTTACTAAATCATGCACATGCTAATTGATTCTCACCTTAGATGTAGCATTGCCTGTGAAAACTGCCACTATATTACACTTAGCACTCAATACCAAACCACCCTATCTTCATTCAGAGTATGTATATGATTTTTTGGCTGAGTTGGAGTCATCTGATTGAACAATGCAGCCTAAGCTTATGGCAGTTTCCAATTTCATATCGTTTGTCAATCCTAAGGTGCCGCTATATCCACGACTTGCTCAGGGGAAGTCATGGGATGAAGTAAGTTTACCTTGATATGATTTCTCTTATCTGATGCAATTCCTATGTATGAAGCACACAACTAGCAATTATCATAAGGCAACATGTATAGATTTAATAGATTTTCAGTACAACCCTCCAATGATGAATGATATCATTAGATTTTATAATTTGACATGATATTTTGGAAATAGGAATTGATGCTATTACGACTACGAAGTGATTTCAGAATTGTTCGGCCTGCTTATGCAGATGACAGTTACCTGGACTAGTGGATATCACATAAATGAAGCTATACCGTTTGTTGAGTGGGGTTCTAAGGGTAAAACACAAGTGCAATCTCCTGCCGGAACATTGACATTTGGTCCTGACAGCATGTGTGGTATGGTTTATTTGGTCATAATGCCATCGCACAACATTTTTTTACTGCATACGTGGTCTGATCCAGTTAATATTTTTCAGAAACCTAACTGTTAAATGATTTTTTGCTTAGCATTCTGTAAATTGCCTAAACCCTTACTAGGAATCATCATGAGCGTCAATCTTTAGTGTAGTTATATTAAAACTGTCCAGAGTTGGACTTATGCAGCATCGTGTCAAACTTTTCCACCCTGCACTGTCATTCTTTCTTTCTCTCTTTTCGATATGCATTTTTATTAAAATTGTTCAGAGTTGGACTTATGCAGCATCGTGTCAAACTTTTCCACCCTGCACTGTCATTTTTTTTTCTCTCTTTTTGATATGCATTTTTATTAAAATTGGCTTGTTTGTTCACTTTCAACCTTGACCAAGCAAAACATGGGTTTACTCTTCTAGTTACTTTGAAACTGAATAAACTGAAATCTAATGGTTTATTTACATCCTCTCTCCTCTTTACTGCCCCATCTATAATGTTCCTCATAACGTGTCTTGAAAATATACTAAGGAGAACAAGCTTCTATTCCTGGAAGTTATACTAGAGTAGCATCATGAAATGGAGGATTGGGAGGGTAATAAACAAAGAACTGAAAAACCTAAGTTTATTAGAAGTAATTTTCGGTAAGCTTAAGTCTATAACCAGTAATGATTTTCTGTTAAAATAGCCATAAAATCTCACTTTTCATGATTTCTGTACAATTTGCGACATTTCATCGTGTCACCAAAAGCTTACCACCAAAAAAGTTGTAGTTCTCCAGCAACTGGGAGCAATTAAATGTTGAAATGTTAATTTTGTCTTTGTTATATGTTGGAAACTCATATGTTCAGATTGCTGCTTTTTTATTCTTTTGAAAATGGATCTTCTTTCTAGACAAATTGGAAGTAGGCTTTTTGTATAGCTCTATAATTTGGTTTTTTGGTTATTCTCACTTGCAGGTTCACCTGCACGAACTGTTGGGTGGCGTGACCCTGGTTTTATACACACAAGTTTTCTAAAAAATCTTTGGCCCAACTTAGTGTATGCATTCAGATATTCATTTCTTTTTATAACACAATATGCTTGTTCTATAATTTTTAAATATTATATATATATATATATATATATATATATATATATATATATATCATTTCAGGTATACCTATCGATTAGGACATCTACTGTCTAATGGTTCTTATATTTGGAGCAAGAAATATTCATTTAAGTCATCACCTTATCCTGGACAGGACTCACTGCAACGTGTTATCATATTTGGTGACATGGGGAAGGTAATGTAAGAAGAATACTCAAATTGTCTTTGAGGGGAAGAACAAGTGTGCTCTAATTAAGTGCAATTATAGGCATATTTATGCATATGAACTTATGAAGAAAAATAACTCACCTTTTTATCATCTCTACTTATTTTTTATCACTCTACTCTAAAATGTATTTAATATCTTCTCTTCTCTCTACAATCTTGAAGATCATAAACTGTCAGACAATGATATCATCATAAACTGTTAGAGTGGAATTACATAGGTTAAATAGTCATAAGCTTCTTTAGTAAATAAAATAAGTCATTGGCTGCTTTCTTGTCTATCTGAGATGTCTCCATTTGGTTACAATTGTTTCTTTAGCGACCCTTGTTTGCTGATGAAGCATTAATTTTTAATTTACTCTGCTATTGATTGATCAATTCAAGCGTTTCTTTCAATGCTACATAACACATTTGTCATCATTTATTGACTTTTACCCAAGTAACTTCAGTGGCTTGATTTCTCATGTTGCATTCTATGCCCATAATACCAAAAAACAGCTCTGATTTTTTTATCCTTTTTCTTTTTTTACCTTTTTTTTTTTGTGGGTTAGAGGAGTGGGCATTTTTTCCTTGGAGGACTCAACAGAAGTCAATTATGCGAAGTAATGTAATCATAGAAATGAAAATTTGGAATCCATGTAAATTTCTGGCTCATTGAATGGCTAAATGATCAGGTTAAAAATGATGAAGTTGTGAGCTGAGTGTTGAGCATGATTATCGATAAAAAGCATTTGATTTTCTTTCATTTTGTTTCAGGCTGAGCATGATGGTTCAAATGAGTATAATGACTATCAACCTGGTTCGCTTAACACCACTGACCAGCTCATCAAGGATTTAGAAAATATTGACATTGTTTTCCACATCGGAGATATAACTTATGCAAACGGATACATCTCGCAGTGGGACCAATTCACTGCTCAGGTGGAACCAATTGCATCAACAGTTCCTTATATGATTGCCAGGTTTGTCCTATTGTCCACAACTTCTATTTGCAAGTAAATTAGATTCATGTGTTATATAATGTATATATTAAACCAGAATTGTCTGATAATCCTGCAGTGGTAATCACGAACGTGATTGGCCCAACACAGGATCCTTTTATAACACTACAGATTCAGGTGGCGAATGTGGAGTTTTGGCCCAGAACATGTTTTTTGTTCCAGCCGAGAACAGAGCAAACTTTTGGTACATTCAGTTCCATGAAAAAAAATCAAATTTATGTAAAATCTCTTTTATCAAGAATTTTGTTAGTACTATATTGATTGTAAAGCCATTTTGATTGCAATGCAAGCTAATTGAAATGCACAAATTTGAACTTTTATGGATAATTATAAGAATGGTGTTGCACATATCACCACTAAATTTAATTAAGTTTTACATGAATATGTTTTATGTTACAAAGGAGATTTAGTTGAATTAATTTAAACTCGGTGAGAGAGGTTTTCATAAAATGACTGATTAAATAAGAATGTTTTGCTTCTGATATTCTAAACTGAGCAACTGTGAGTTATAGAATGTAGTCTTATTTTTCATATTTGATATATAAAAAATGAGATTCTGAATATGTAGGTACGCGACGGATTATGGCATGTTTCATTTCTGCATAGCTGACAGTGAACATGATTGGAGAGAAGGAACAGAACAATACAAATTCATTGAGCATTGCCTTGCAACAGTAGATAGACAGAAACAACCCTGGTTGATTTTTGTGGCTCATCGTGTGCTCGGATATTCTTCTGATTTTTGGTATGCCAAGGAGGGCTCATTTGAAGAGCCCATGGGAAGGGAAAGTTTGCAGAGACTTTGGCAGAAATATAAAGTAGATATTGCATTTTATGGCCATGTCCATAACTACGAAAGGACATGCCCCATATATCAGGTAAAGATAATAGCCTAATATGCATGACTTTATTTAAATTCGAACTAACTTGCGCAGTTGAAAAGTTAATGATTTGTTACTTTCATTGTATGCTTTTCATGGGAGCTTTTTTTATCCTTATCAAATTATTGAAATGGTCTATGGTTGGTTGCTTCATTCATTTTTTACAATTTGCTATTACTACTGTTATGATGGTGAGCTTTTAACAGCTTCCATACTAATGCCAAAGTTTTTATGAACAAAATCCATATGCAGAATCAATGTGTGAATGATGAAAGGTCTCACTATTCTGGTGTTGTGAATGGAACAATTCATGTTGTTGCTGGAGGTGCAGGAAGCCACTTGTCAAATTTCAGTGAAGTAACCCCTAAGTGGAGTCTTTACAGAGACTACGACTTTGGGTTTGTCAAGTTGACAGCATTCAATCATTCATCTCTCCTCTTTGAATACAAGAAAAGCAGTGATGGAAAGGTCTATGATTCTTTCACCGTTTCAAGGGATTACAGAGATGTTTTAGCCTGCGTGCATGATGGCTGTGAAGCAACCACTTCTACAACTTGAACTGCTTTACTCACATGCAAGTTCTAATGCCTTTTCTTTCTTAAAAAAAAGTGAACATTTTCTTATGTCTTTTCTTTCAACCCAACTGCATTTTACGGTGCAGCATGTTAACACAGGCAAACTTGGTGAGAAGGAACATCTTCTTAGTCATGGAGAGAAATAGTCTTGAAAAGAGTTTCTAAAAAGTAAAAAAAAAAAATTAGTATGTCAAGTCAATTTGTGAAAGTTATATTCACAAATTAAAGATATATAATCATTGTATTTTGTATTTATATTTTTATCGTTGTTTGAAGGTTTAAGAGGTCTATAGATATGTTTGTTTTTCTTTACATTAAAAATGTTTTTCACACTAAAAAACTTCGGTATTATTACTATACATCTATATTTTGTTTATGTTCTTATGAGAAAAAAATTCCTGCAGAAGGAAAATAAAGTAATTGTGATAAACTCTTCAAAGGAGTGTTATACTTCTTTAATAGGGAGGAATTGGCCAGACCTAAAAAAATTTAGAATTTACATTGGACTAAATGCAGTCCCTAAATAGAGATTCTTCATTTGTGTCAAATGAAGGAGTTTTTACATCTAAGTGGTGAGTTATGCTTGAAGATGTTATTGGATCTTAAGTTTTAGTAAACTAACCCCAGAAGAAAACTGTTGAAAGTTACAACTTACAACTAAAGTCTTGAAACAAGTGTTACTGTTTGTGAAATGTGCATAAGGACTTGACTAGGGCTGCTTCTTCCTGCACCCTCATATGTTCTTGCGGCACCCATAAATTTGTTAATTCCAGAAATGCCTTTCTGTAAAAAAGTTAAAAAAGTAAGAAGTTTTGGTTGTGAAAGTTTGGTGGTGTGGATATGTTTGATTTCAATGTGATTAAGTTTTTTTATATTAATACTCGTATTGGTAAAGTTATTCGTCCTCTTCCTATGAGATAGGAGTTTCCTTCACCAGGCTAGGTTAAAATTAATACTAATGGGGCTGCTAGGGGATACCTTGGTATTGCTACTTGTGGAGGTATTTTTCGTGGGAGTATGGGAGAGTTTATTGGAGTTTTTTCTGCGTTTCTTGGAGTTCAAACTACTCTGGTTGTTGAGTTTTATGGGATTATACATGCTACGGAGGAAGCTCAAAAGTTGGCGTTTACTAATGTCTGGTTGGAATGTGATTCTGCTTTGGTTTGTGCTGCGTTTACTGCTAGGACAAATGTTCCTTGGGTGTTTCGGAATCGATGGAATACTTGTCTTAATTACTATGTAAAAATCAAGTTTAGGATTACTCATATTTTCCATAAAGGGAATGCATGTGCTGATAAGTTGGTTAATTTAGGATTTATTCATAGAGAATTTTTTCATTAATATAATAGGCTTCCATCTAGTCTATTCTTAAAATTTTTAATAAATAGGTATAGTCTACCTATGTATCGCTTTTGGTATTCACAAGTTGCTTCCAAATTCGGTATTAACTTTTGATTTACATAATTCATAATATAATATTTGAAATAATTATTTTTGGATTATATGATCCGGATTTTATTTGCTTTCAATTTGCCTTCCGATTTACGCAATTCATAAGGTTTTAAAAACAATAACGCAGTGACCAATCACAAACCATGCAAGAGAAGAATGAAAAAGAACTCAAAAACTAACATTTTCAACCATCCAATCACAAACGCACCGCAAAAGCTATCAAATTTGTCCAAAACCACACAAAAATTCTTCAATCGGACCAAATGCGTGCTTGGGGTGCCGCCGTGAGAGAAGAAACAAGAAAGAATAAGGTGTATAACTGTGTAGGATTTTGGGGTTTTAATTATTTACTGAAGGAAAAAACGGTAATTTATGGGGTGCTGAAAGAACTCATGGGGGTGCAAGAAAAAGTAGCCCTTGACGAGATGAATAACTTAAATCTTATCAAAAATTAAACTTTGGAACAGGTTTTTCAAGTTGGTGCTTCGATATGTTAGAAAAAAAATAGTAAAACAGTTGAAACCTCAAAATTATTTTTTCTATTGAAAGCTAAATTAACTTATTGAATTACAAGTATTAGATGTGATTAATTATTCAACTAATTGTTCAATATAAAATAAGCTTTTTATTATACAAGTTTATTTTGATAAACTAAAACTATAGACTAGTTAAACTGGATTATAAACTGTTAAAATCACTGGTTAAATACATTCTACGCATATGTATATGATTTTTATATAGAATAAAATTTAATTATATGGACAAGAATATATTTTATGTAATTATTATAATTTTTAGGTTTCACTTAATTTTAAAATTTTATCATTTTTGTCTAAAGATTAATTTTTTATTTAAAAGTGAATAAATAAATAAAGTAGAACTAAAGGAAGAATTTCATAAAAATAAATAATATAATATTAAACGATGGTGAATGAGAACTTTTATTAAAACATTCAAAGTAAATAGAAAAATAATAATTAGTTGCAAGATTTTGGTATTGTTTCAAGTCCTATCTAGATAATGTTATCACTAACAACAAAACTTTATTGCAATAAATGAAGTCGGCTACTTCTATCATCACTTTATTACACTCATTTCACACGGTTCAGAGTCAACATTTTTTTTAAATCATTATAAATTAGAGAAAATATTTATCAAATGTTTTTATTTAATTCAAGCAAACTTTCAAGTTATTATTTTAAATTTTGAAAATAATTTCTTTAAAGAATTTTCTGGTGTATATAATTAATTAATTAAAATTATAAAGTTATTAGCTAACATTAATTAAATATCAATTTATAAATTAGTTTATAAATTTTTATTATTAATAAAAATTATTTTAGATATTAATATTTTTTTAATATATAAGATAATAACTAATTTAGTTAATATAGTAATTAATTATTTTTTATTTAATAAATTTTTAGTAGTACTGAAGATTAAGTTATTTCAAAATAATTATTATAAAAATATTATTATGGGATTAAAAAAAACTTACTCATCTTTAAGTGAAACTTATTATTAGAATAAATTTAAATGAAAACTTATACTTTATTTAATATGGAAGGACCTATGAAAAAATAATGTAACATTAAAGGAACGTGGTGTTACGTAAAGATATTCTCAGAGGTCTATGTCGTATTTTTTATTAATTTTATTATTAAAAATATATTGTAAGAGGTAAATAAATCAGATAATATCTTATCACACGTGCTCATGCTACAAATTTTCTTCCTAATTTCTTTTAATATTTTCATATTTTCACAACCATCATATTGCTGAGTTTCGAGTTTTCAAGTTTAATTTGAGGAGAAAACTTTCATCAGTTCAATTTTAAAAATGAACATTATTTTTTTATATTTTAATAAGATAATACATATATTTTCTCCCATTTAAATAGATATTAGTATTTTATATAAATGATGTTTTTATAATTTTAAGGAAACGGTAGTTGCTTTCTTTGCTTTATTCAAACACATTATATTAGTTAAAACTTCAATAAAAAAAATTAAAATTTAAAGTTTTAAAACACAAAATTTTAAATATATGTTTAACCAAATTAAATTATTTAAATATATATTAAGAGATCATTACAATTTTTTTAAAAGGTACAAATAAGATGATTGTCATTTATTAAAAACAAAAGGAAAGCAATATCTGTTTAAGAATTAGAGAGTGTGTAACATCTTCGTTAAAGGTTACGTTTAAAAGAATGAATGAGAAAATTTTCTAATGTTTTTGAAGAATTGGATACTTTTTTAAACATATAATATTTTTATCAGTATCTGTATTAGAAATATTACTTTAACTATAAATATAATTAAATTATAATATATAATGAAGATGAAAATTTCACTTTATTAAATTAGATTTAAAGTTTAATATTATAATATATTATTAGAATTCAGTAATGCTTATCTTAGTAAAGTTAGGTTTATTATATCACTTGATAAAAAAAATATCACTCATTGTTAATATTTTTACTTTTAAAATATAATCAAATTACAATACATAAATAAATTAATTATTAGAGGAATAGTCTCATTTAAATGCAAATTTCTTCCAACAAAGTGATTTTTTTTATAGAAATCTAAAATTTACAACATTTATAAATATTTCACAATAATAATAAGTTAATTTTTTTTCTC
The DNA here is from genome assembly GCA_013389735.1 of Phaseolus lunatus. Classification (NCBI taxonomy): domain Eukaryota; kingdom Viridiplantae; phylum Streptophyta; class Magnoliopsida; order Fabales; family Fabaceae; genus Phaseolus; species Phaseolus lunatus. The sequence continues at coordinate 38,721,239 of CM023859.1, forward strand.
CAAACATTAATTTTATAATTCATATACTAAATAATAATAAATTCACTTATGATATTACGATGATTACTAGTCTGATTTGTTTTAAACACAAAACATGAATTTGATTAGTTCTTAATCATTAAGTTAATCCATTGATTTCTAATCACAATTAAATAATAAAAGAGTTGAAACAGAGTATGAATTTTAGTGGAGTATAATTTTCTACTATCTTAATAATTATATTTGAATGCATTACTAGTTAATATAGGAGGAAAATATTTCTTAAGAACCTATTCAATTATGTTTTGAAAAAAAACATAATTAATTGTAAAACTTTCATAATGGATTATACAAAATCCATAATAAATTAACACTTTTTTTATTGTCAATCTTTTTTTCAAAAAATATTAATAATAATATATGTACAATAAATTAATATTAATATTTATAAATTTATATTATTTTCTTAATCTTTTCTTCGTTTTTCATTAACTAAATGAAACCGATGAGTAATACCAAAATTATAAATTTGAACAAAAATTTTAATCTACTGTAAAAAACAATGAAATTTTAATATTTATGGTCTTTATAACAATTAGCGGGAACATAGGCGTCTCAATACGTGTATCTGCATTTTTTTTTATTTCTCTTTGTTTGACTTTTTTTAAAATTAAAACGGTTAGTATATTAAAACGGAGGTTATTTTTAATTTTAGATAAAAATGAATTGAAGAGAAAAGTAAAAGTTTCATTATTGGTGATGAAAAGATTTACTATATTAAAAGAGAATAAAGGAGGTATAATTTATAAAATGAAAGGAAAAACTATATATATATATAATTATAATTATTTACATTAAAACAATATTATTTTTTGAAATTGTCTGCCAAAATTCGATATTTATAAGATCAAATTCAAGTTATGATTATTTAAGATTGTAATAATTTAAGTAACACGTGTCTTAATTAAAATGATAATTCTTAAAAATCATCACTCCCTAGTAAAACTATTTATGGATTGCTTAGAAAAATAATATAAAAAAAAGTTCAACAAAATGATCCTACCATAAATTAAAAGATAGAATAAAATGCGATGATGAGATTGAAATAGACCCTTGACCAGCAAGTTGGTTGATTAATAAAATGAGATCAAATAGCATTCAATCAATCAATCAATCAAAGGTCAACTCTTTCTTAAAATATTAATTAAAATATAATTAAAATTAAAAAGTTCAGATCCATTTTGCATTGCATGTTTCAATGAATTCAGTGATTCATCTGTTTGACTGAATCAACTTGCACTTTCTCAATTGTGCTTTCACACTCAATTTTCAGGATTGAAAGTTTCTAAATTTCAATTCATTCCAAAACCAAATACTATGTTTACTTTTATTTAAAATTATATTGAAATTTTATTATAAAGTATGGCAAAAATATTAATAAAGAAATGATAATAAATTCTTATTCAAATTAGAGTACTTATTTGTGAAGAATTTTGGACAAAATTATAATTGGAAAATAATAATTTTTTTTAAATTGGAAAAATAATAATTTTTTAAAATATAAATGTCAAATAAAAAATAAAATAGTTTTTAAATTATATTATATCATAATACAGTTATAAATTGGTGTTTTCAATTACAATTATAAAAGTTAAATGATAGAAAGAATTAAAAACTGTTCTGAATCTATTTTTGAGGAAATTTTTAGCGACTTCTTAATCTGATAATACATTTTCACAGATATTGGTTAACAATTTGCTACTATTTTTTATATATTTGTTGAATGAAAGGTTATATAAAACTAAAATAACCCAAAATAAATAAATAAATAAATAAGTGAACAACGTTGACAATTGTACGCGGAATTTTAATATGAAGTTGGAAAGAATAAACAGTAATTATTATATATTGATATAAATAATTAAAATTAATATTTATAACTAATTTAAACTTTTTACAAGTATTAACGGAAATAATGTTGTCCGTACTTTTTAAACATTTTAAAAAAAATTATTAATTAATATATGTCATAAATTTACAAATATTATTATTGTAAATTTTACTAACACATAAAAATGAGAACACTAATTTAAAGTATGATAAATTTATAATAATAAATTAATTTTTAAATAAAAAATAAAACAAAAATTTAGTATTCACGAGTCTATTTGAGTTTACCTACAATTTATAAAAAATAATTTTTTTTATAAATTAATTTTTTAAATTATTACAACAATTAAGCATATTTGTTCTTTAAAGGATAAATTGTATGTGACATTCTTGGGTTTATTTTCGTTTAAGTAAGATTATTTTCGCTCAAGTTAAAAAAAAATTTAAAAAAAAACTTAAATTTTTAAGACTTTCTTTTGTGTTCCTATTTTATTATTATTTATTGTTTAGTTCATATGTCAATTTTAATTATATATTTAATTGAAATTTCTTTAGGTTTTAGGTGTTTATTTAAAATTTGGATATTTTTTTGGTTTATTTCCTTTCTAAGATTTAGTGTGGTTAAATGGTATGATTTTGAATCATGTGAGATGTGAAGTATGCAATAGTGTAAAAATTTGATCCAAACATAGTATTTTTAGAAGTGATAAAGTAGGAATGTTAGATAACTCAATTAAGTATTTTTTAAAGAATAACTCAATTGAGTAATATATTTATTTATTTTTATAAAAATAATGACAAACTACTTATATTTATCATTTTTTAAAATTTTAATATATTACAAGGATTGGTGTGCTATTCTTATGAACTGATTATTACTTTTTTAATCACAAAATTATTTAAATAATAATAATTACATATATTTTTTATATCATATGTAATAATTATTTCATGCATAAAAAGGGATAATAATAAAATATATTTAATACATCACTGCAAGGATTTTTATAATGTGTATATAATTAATTTTAAATTTATGTTAAGCTATAATTTATTTAAGACTTTGATAGTTTATCGGGAAGAAGGTGAAAATAGAGTAGAGGTTATGAGAATAGCTAAAAGTTTAAGCTAAAAGAGGTTATGAGAAATATAATTAGGAAGAAAGGAGTATACGATGTAAGGAAATCATTATAAAATCATACAAGCCCACTTCTTACTCCATTATTATTCTACTATTTTTTATCAAGCCCAACTTCAGAGAAAAAATTAAGTCTTTTCTCTTTATTGTTGTGAAATTTAATCTTCAATCTAGCTAAAACACAGTTTAGAACGCCTATCTTAGGACTTTTTTTTCTTTAGGTAACTCATTCTCAAGTGTAGTTTTTGCAGGCAAGGGTTTAGAGATTTTAGGATGTATAGGGTTTTTTTCAAGTCAAAGTTTGATATTAAGGTGTTTTGATAGTCATAAGGATTTAAATATTGAATTGATCAATGAATTTTTGTGGTATTATGCTTAATCATCTTCTTCAATCTTTAGTTTCTTTAGAGTACACAAAAAATATAATATAAGAGAACCTGTGGGGAATAACTGACTTTGAATTATAAAAATGAGGTTTTTTGTTATAATAATTGGTTGATAATTTATGAGTTATAGACGAATTGAAATTTTAAGAATTGTTTAATATCATCTGCACTTGAATTGAAATTTAGAAATTGTGAATGAGTTTGATTTTGATGATGTTCTTGGATTGTTTGCAATAATCTGAAGTTGATTTCATGATTGTTGTATGTTTGAGATGTTAAAATAAGCAATGATACTTTACAGGATTATAAATGGAATGGAGATTTGTTTTTTTTTTTTTATGTATGTGAAATTATTTATAAGTCTTAATTAGTTATTCAAATTAAGGTCCAATACAATAATAAAATATGAGATATTTTTTTTATGTGTAAATTTGAGTTAATTAAAATATTATAATTTATTTTTGATATAGTTAAATAATTGTTTTTGAAAAAAAATATGAGTTACTCAATATTGTCGAAACATGAAAAGAATCGTAAAAATAATATTATCTAAGTATATACAAATTTACCGTTATATTTATTTATAAATTTTGAAAGTTTTTTCTATTCATTGAATTAGATTGTATGTAGATATATAACCATGTAGATATTTTAAAAAACATTTTATAATGAAAAATGTAATATATAAAGTGAATTGAACAACAAATTTATTCATAAAAAAATAAAATATATAGAATAAAGTATGAAATATGATGAAAAAATAATAGAAATAAAATGCATTATATATACTATTGTATGAATGACAAAGTAAAAAATAAGGGCAAAACGGGAAAACACCACCATCTTAAGTGACTTTTCCCATTCAATCTTTGCATCTGATAAGGAGGAGGGAAATCACTCTGGGGATCCACTCTCCCCCCTTTTGTGCACATCTCTTGATCCAAATCATAAATACTCTCTTCAATCTTCCTTTTCAACCGTAGAATCCTTGAAATAAAAATAGTTTAGTGATTTTCTTATATACAAATAAAAACAGTTTATTAATTTACTCTATATTTTTATTTTGTAATTATAGTAATTATGTGTTGATACATGAATAAATGCACCTATTCAAGACAATTCTTTAGACAAATTTAGATTTTAAATATTTTATATGGAACTTTCATCTTTTTGAAGTACATGTAGGTATATTTTATTTAGATTTATAAGCTTATACATTTAGATAATTATATAATTATGTTGTATACACGTATTTATGTATAAAGTTGTCGTTTTATGTTTTTAATTTATTTCAGACAAAATTATCTCTTTACATTGTTAATAAACAAACTAGCGAAGATATTAGAGTCGTATTATTACATGATCAATAACTTATTTTTCTTAGTTAAATTTTAGAACGAAAAAATTAAATAAATATGATACTCTCACAGGATGAAAAGTAAAATTAAATTTGTAAGCATGAGAAATCTATTCCGCATTTATTTTTTTAATGTTCTAATGTTTTGAGTATTTGGAGTTGAGTTCGGGAGATTTTTCCTACTTCTCATTTCTCTAATAAGGATTATCTTCTTTCTTTTATTAAGAGTGATGGTAGTCCTTTGATTAAATTGATAATTGATTAAGCTTGTTGTGATAACTTTTTCTATTTTTATGACGTATGAGGAATTTTACTCGTTTTAAAGGTAAGATTGAGGTTACTCAGGCTATTTCGGTTATTAAATATTTAACTTGTCTGGTGAGTAATTCGTCAAAAGCTTCTATGAATAATAATATGTTCGATTTCAAAGTGATCAAGTTTTTTGGTATTAATACTCATATTCTGAATCTTACAATATCCAATATCAAACAATCAAATCATACCAAATTTTAGAATTTCCAAAACACAAAACAATTCATTTACTAATCATATAAATTTCTAATTAAATAAATTTTCAATTAAATAAACATGAACTAAAAGTCTACATAATTTATAACTGTACAGAAATAAATAAACCAACCTTTTAAAAGCAAATATATATATATATATATATATATATATATATATATATATATATAAATTCAGATTTATTTTATTTTATTTTTAGAGAGTCTAACTTGAGCTAGAATTTGCTAGCTTGAGCTAGAATCAACCAGAGAGCACCCAGGATTTTAGCTTGAACTAGAATTTGCTAGCTTAATCTAGAATCAACCAGAGAGCACCCAAGATTTTAGCTTGAGCTAGAATTTGCTAGCTTAAGCTAAAATCAACCAGAGAGCACCCATAATGTTATTTTTATTCTAGCTTGAACGAGATATGCAAAAAAATTATGCTTAACTTATTATACCTATTAGATTCTAAATCAACATCTCATTCAATTCATAAATTTACAAATCTACACATTACATTGATAGTTCCTGCTCAGTATGATACAATCACTCTCATTAAATCATTGAGTTATTATGTCCATCTATACATATATATGATTTCTAAATCCAAAACCATTTAAAATCAAACAATCAATTCTCAATCACAACACTTTCAATTTCAACCAAACAATCAAACAATCAATTCTCAAAACAAGAAATCCTACAATAGATTTTTGGAATTGGTGACCACGTTACCCCTCCGCATCCAAATCTTTTAACTTAGGGTTCTATTGACAATTTAAACTAGCTTCCCTTACTTGAACTTAAGCAGATACTCACTAAGATCTCTAACCCACCAAAAGCTTAAAGATAATCTAACATGCACCACATAGTCTTTATCACAAATCTAACTATATCACTAGGACCCTGAGCTAACAGAGACTAATTCAGAAGATAAAAACCTTACATGCAAACTTAAATTAAAATTCAACCTAATCAGATCAAAACTAACTCAAAGGAAAAGGAGCCAATAATGAACTTACTCTATCTAAGATTTTGATCGGACAATCTTGTAGAGTTTACTGCCACAGGAATCCAATGACGAACTCCGATCGTTGATCTGATGAGCGACAAGGTCAGAATTTTAGAGAGAATGCAGAGGAAAGGAAAAGGAGTTTTTAGAAAGATGATAGTTCTTTTAAAATGAAACATGAATAAATAAATTTCTATTTATATAGCCTTTTCACTTTAATAATAAAATATTCAGATGTCATTTTAATTGTACCATTTCTATTCTAAGACTATTTTTTTGACCCTTACAATATTAATGCTAAATGAAGATGTTTATCAAATAAGATTGATTTAATGAATTTGATAATTCAAATTAGTTAAATTAATTCAGTTTAGTTAAATTGAAGTAAATCAATTTTAATTAATTGATTTAATAAAAAATATCAAACATTATTAACTTATTCTTAACTTTTAGATCTATATATAGATTTAAAAACTTTTATCCTTCTACTTTATTCTTTTATATTTCTCTCTTTCATTGATTTTGATATTCTCACAGCGTACTCTACACGTTACTACGCGTTTTGAATTTGGTGTTTATTGTGTAAAATTACATTATATTTGGTAAAGAATATAATGTTGTGATAAAATAAGAAAGAAATTTACACGCATTTTGTTGATTTTTTTTTTCTAATGGAAATAATTAATACATACATGATTGAATTAGACACTTCAAAACAACTGAATATATTAATTTAAAACATTACTTATTATCTTAAATATTATTTAATTTTACGTTAAATTAATTATAATTAATAATAAAGATTAAAAAATGTCAAAAATGTAATATTAACAAAAGATATGCCAATAAACTTAATGTATGTGTGTGTGTAAATATATATATATATATATATATATATATATATATTAATTCAAAAACTTTAAATATATTTAAGTCTTTATTTTTAGTTAACTGGAATCAAACTAACGGGTTTTAATAATATTAATTTAGTTTGGCTAGATCAATAATATTTTAAAATTTAAATCAAATTAATATGAATAAACGCGTTTTAATAACTAACTTTTCATCTTAATTTAAACTGGACCGAATTAAACCCATTAATTTCATTTATGCGGGATAATTTTCCAAATCCCTTTTGTTCAATTCCCAAAAAATACCATTTGAATGAAGGTGATTTAAATTAATGGCTAATTATTTGAACTTTGAAGAAGAATTATATGCATAAAATTAATTATATGAGGAGAAATATTCCAGTTACAATTTTGTTTCTTAAACTTCTATTTATTTAAAGGAGAGAAAATAAGATAAAAATAATAATTAAATTAAGAGGGAAAAAGGACTTTGTTCAAAGTTAATATTTTAGTTTTGTTGACTAAATTAATATATTATTTTCGTTTTTATATTTTTGAAGAAAATTATCCTCTGACAGTTATCCTTAGATTACTGTTATAAAGGTTTTAATATAGTTTTTTAAGATTGATACATGTGTTTTCAGACTTGACTACATAAAAGTATTTTGAGAAATGTGTAAACTGAAACGCAGTAATTTGGAGAAGCGTTGAAAAGAAAGAGAGTGTGTAGAAGAGAGGCATTAAGAAGAGAGGAAAGGGTAGTTTGTTTAGCCAAATAAGAAGCGAGAGCATAAAAATTCCATAAAGTCACTGCGTGATTAGCAAGGTCTCTCACTCTAACTCCAACTAAGCCGGCTAAAACTGGTTTTTTCTTCTCTTATTTTCTGTTTCCCCAAACACTCCGCAACAACGCCAAAAATAAAAAATAAAAAAAAATAAAATTCTGACATATCCGAGAATAATGCTCACCAGCATATCTTCCTTTCCCTTTTCCATTTCCCTTCTCACTCCAACAATTCTCTGACTCCAAACTCTTCACTCCACCCCTTCTCCGCTATCGAACACACAAAAAAAATTAATCTCAGAACAAATAAATATACAAAACCCTAAAACCGTTTTGGTGGAGGAAACACATGGCCACCACCACCACCACCAGTCTTGGCGGCGGCGCCGGCGGAGATGACCGCGTCCTAGCCACGGCTCAGCAGATCGTGAAGAGCCTCAGAGCCGCCAAAGAGGATCGCGAAGACATGCTTCTGATCTTCTCCACCTTCGATAACCGACTCTCCGGCATCTCCGACCTAATAAACGGCGACGATTCCAAATCTTCCGAAGAGGAAGAACTCGACCGTTTTGAAGCCGCGGAGAAAGTGATTCTCGCCGACGCATCCCTCTCCGACGAGCCTTCGCGCCAATCCACGTCTCTCTTTAAGCCTCCGAATAATCCAGCGGAGTACTTTTCTGCGGTTGACGAGATCATCCACTGGATGGAGCAGTTCTCGATCGCGCCACCGTCCTCCGCCGTGGGACGCACGGGGCCGGTCATCGCGGACCGGGCGGAGAACGCGATTCAGCTCGCGATGTCGCGACTGGAGGACGAGCTTCGCCACGTGCTGATTTGCAATACGATCCCGCTCGACGCCGTGAGCCGCTACGGTTCGATCAGGAGGGTTTCGCTCTCGTTCAGCTCGCACGACGGCGCCATCGACGATACCCTAGAGAGCTTCGGTGAGGTCGGCTCGAGCCGCTTCCACGAGCGAGGCGCGAGCCTCGGCGACGATTTGTTCGTCGATTTGGTGCGTCCCGAAGCGGTTCAGGACCTCAGGGAAATTATCGATCGCATGGTTAGGTCTGGTTATGAGAGAGAGTGTCTTCAGGTTTATAGCAGTGTCCGTCGCGACGCCTTGGATGAGTGTTTGGTCATTCTGGGTGTTGAGCGGTTGAGTATTGAAGAGGTTCAGAGGGTTGAGTGGAGGAGTTTGGATGAGAAGATGAAGAATTGGGTTCAGGCTGTGAAGGTTCTTGTTGGGGTTTTGTTGAGTGGTGAGAAGAGGCTGTGTGATGGTTTGTTTGGGGATTTGGATGATTTGAAGGAGATTTGTTTCAATGAGACTGCTAAGGGGTGTGTTATGCAGTTGCTGAATTTCGGCGAGGCTATTTCAATTTGTAAGCGCTCGCCGGAGAAGTTGTTTCGGATTTTGGACATGTATGAGGCTTTGAGGGATGCCATGCCTGATTTACAGGCCATGGTTTCGGACGAGTTTGTGATTGGTGAGGCCTATGGAGTGCTGAGTGGGCTTGGTGAGGCTGCCAAGGGGACTTTTGCTGAGTTTGAGAATTGTATAAGGAATGAAACTTCCAAAAAGCCAGTCATAACTGGGGATGTTCACCCCTTGCCTCGTTATGTCATGAATTACCTCAAGTTGCTTGTGGATTATGGAGACCCTATGGATTCGCTTCTGGAGATTAGTGAGGAGGATCTCTATAGATTTAAAAATGATCTTGGTGGTGATGTTTCGCAGTTGGAGGCCATGTCACCCTTGGGCCAGCGGATTCTGTTGCTCATATCTGAGCTTGAGTATAATCTTGAGGAGAAATCGAGGCTTTATGAAGATAGTGCTATGCAGCAGGTGTTTTTGATGAACAATCTGTATTACTTAGTGCGGAAAGTGAAGGACTCGGATCTTGGGAAGGTCTTGGGGGATAATTGGATTCGGAAACGACGTGGCCAGATACGGCAGTATGCTACAGGGTATCTCAGAGCCTCTTGGAGCAGGGCCTTGTCTTGTTTGAAGGATGAAGGGATTGGAGGGAGCTCTAATAATGCATCGAAGATGGCTTTGAAGGAGAGATTCAAAAGCTTCAATGCCTGTTTTGAAGAAATTTATAGGGTTCAGACAGCTTGGAAGGTACCGGACGATCAGCTTCGCGAGGAGCTGCGGATATCTATATCGGAGAAGGTGATTCCTGCATATCGCTCTTTTGTGGGTAGGTTTGGGAGTCAGTTAGCGGGAAGACATTTGGTGAAATACATAAAGTATACAGCAGAGGATTTAGAGACCTATCTATTAGATTTATTTGAAGGATCCCCTGCTGTATTGCATTACATAAGGAGGAAAAGTACATAGTACATTATAAGATCTTTTAGCAGGTGAACTCATTTTATGAGGATTACTTCAAAATGGTTTCCTGTGTCGTGTATTTCTACTTGGATAGGTCTTTGTTTTACAGGTCTTAATGTTAGAATGGGATTTTGTGAAATTCAAGTCTTCTCCTGGGCCCCTCCCTCAACAACCAAAAAAGATTTTTTTTTCTTCCGAATTCTGTAATATCTTTTGTATATAGTATCTCATACAGGTTATCTATGTTGTTTATACTTGTTTAAACAGTACACTCATTAGCTATCATAAATTCAGACCATGTGTATTTACGTATCTGCGCTTTGCATAATTGTCGGGTTTTTTTTTAATAATCAAAGGACATTGATATTTCGTACCAGGTAGTTTTGTATGATGTTTAGCTGATGATAATCGATTTGAGGAAATATAATAAGATAAGTTTAGTAACTTGATCTACCCAGGATTAAAAATTGCTCCTGGAAAGCTTGCAAATGTTGTCAATGAAGAAGATTGAATGTTGGAAGTTATGCATTAGCAATTATTTCAATGATTTTCTTGTTCATTTTTTTATCTCACTATTTTTCAACGCCTGACAGCACTTTAAGATGCTGCGTTTGTGCACCTTTCTAAGCAATATTTTGGACGGGCTTCATTAAAATCTTAAATTGTAGTTCCGGCGAATGTGGATATGCTACTTTGCCTTTACCCAAGGTTTCACCAACTGAAGCTCTTTACCTTGTGTAGAAAAAGTGTGTATTTTTCTTGTCATGATTGCCTGCGGTTTTACCAGCTAGAGATTGTTGTATGGTCATTGCATCTGCATTTTCATTCAGGAAAATCAAGATGAATGGGTTCGGTCTCTACCATATTCTTTGATGTATGAATTATGATTTAAATTGATATATCATGTTTTCTGTTAGGAAAGAAATGGATGTTTCTGTTTTGTCGGACTAATGGTCTGGGTAAGAAACTCTACACGGTGAGAACTGAGGAAGCATGATATGGTGATGGCATATCTACCTATCCGCATCTTAGCTAGCTACTACTCACATTTAGCAGCAACAGAGTTGTGTCTTAATTTCTTTAACCCATCACGGGGAAACGTTAACGCTACGTCTATTTAGTTTTTCATCAATTTCCGCGTCATCGTAGCAGTATCATTCGGACCTAGTCTATTGGTAAATGGTGAAAGTAGTTGGATTTGACTAATTTAATCTACGATTTTGTCATCCTTTATTTATGAATAAAGAATCATCAAATCTATAAATTAAAAACTTTCGTAAAATATATAAGTAATATGAAATATCATACTTATTATTTTTTTGTTTCTTATTTAGTATGTAGCGTTTTTCTTTAAATTAAAGGGTACGTTTTAAAACAAAATAACAAATGTATGCGAATGATTCTAATAGTATACGTGTATTCTCGTTTCTTAATTCACATTTTATAGTTTTTTGTCGTACCATTCACTTAAGAGTCTGATTTGAAAAGGATTGGAAGGGGAGGGATAGTTTTAATGCAACTTTTCCACACGATAGTTATCTTCGTTCTCATGCGTCAACCTTTTCTCTGTTTTTGTCAACTTATTACGTCAAACACGACGGATTCAAAACAAAAAGTCCCAACTGCTTGGATTTCTTCGTAAGATTATCACAAGTCACAGATGCTCCAACCAAATCAACCCTCAAGAAGAATGAGTTTGTTTCACTATGCTTGGTTACGTTTACTTAATCACCAACGCAATGACCTCGTTTTGGTTTTCTGTATAAGCACGATGCCACCTTTTTAAGAGCAGAGGTGAAGAGAGAAGAAAATACAATTTAAAAGTAAAGAAAACGTATGGTTACTTACACTTGCGCCAGAATTTACAACACACGCAATCTCACTCTAACACACACTTAATAAAACGGATACAAGTGACTTGCAAAAACCTTCCTACACCTTATACAAAGACCCAAGTACACGTCTTCAACCATGAAGAGAACCACATAGGTCTATTTGTGTGCTTTTTCACTTTTACTAAAACAATTTATTTCAAAAAAAGAACAGAAAAACCTTGCTGCACCAGGTTATTCTCCCTTCATATTAAACTCTGGTGTTTGCAGGCAGAGGTAGAACACCATCAAAGAAATCACCAAAATAGCCACGGGGTTCGTGTACTAGTCTTGAGATTATGTCTCTTAGTGTGATTAGTCCTTGCAGATCCCCATCATCGTCCACCACATACACCCTATGAATCTTCTCTTGATCAAGCAGTTGAATCAACTCTTTGATTGTACAGTCCTCTCTGCATGTAACATACTCACTTACCATTGGGAATGCGTTTTTATTCTTCTCCAAGTAACTTCTAACGGCTGTCAGGAAGTCCTTTACTGTAATAGCTCTGTTATAGTGAGAATATCCAATGAGTGTGTAAGTAATGGAACAAAAACATACAAGATACAGAACAATTCAGTCTAATAAACTCATTCTGTCAGATTCAATTGATGACATACATACATACATACCTATAATCATGGTATATTTCTGGAGCATTTAGCAAGAATTGAACGTCTCGCAAGTTTATGTTACCAACTGCCTTTTTGCTATCTCTATCAATTACAGGCACCGCTCCCACCCTCTTTTTTCTCATTACTTTAAATGCTTGAAGGACTGGTTCATCCTCATAAACCTGAAAAAAGAAATAGTCCATTATGAAGTTCATAAAAATCAACAAGCTAACTACTTCAAGAGGAAAAAAAGAAAGAAATTACTTATCCAAGTTGAGAGCATTTGACATATAGTTTACAAATTTAAGATTTGTAGGATAGATTTTACTCCTCCATATTCACTAAAATTATGGTGAATTGATACATTGCTCGGTTCAATGCAGTGAGTTTGAATTGCACCATCTTAGCTGTAGTTCGTGAAAGGGATTGTAAGAAGGTTTATGTTGGTATAATTCACTGGACAACTTTTTAGAGAATAGCATGGCATTATACTAATCCTATTTTATATTGTGGCAGTTTTATTGCGATATTGTGAGGCTTAAACTGTTAATTAGGGTATGATGTGCTAACAATCCAGTTCAATCAATTGATGAAGATCTTTAACTTAAGATAGGACCACACCTTTATGATCTGATCTGGTGTAACCAGGGGAAGACCAACTTCAGATAGTTTTTTGGTTCCCCAACTTTCAAACCACTGAAGTCCAGCGCATTCTGCCAGCATATGAATAACAGCAGATTGTGTAATAATCTTATCAATTGTACCAGAGCCTAAATCCAACACAGGAACACTCTTCATCTTGTACTTAGAAAGCAGCAAGAGCATGGTTAGAAATGAGTTTGATCTCTCTAAAGCAAGAAATGGGGCCCAGCGGAATGTCCCTGAAATGTCACGAACCTGTTTGCTAAAATGTTAGCTAGTGAAATAAATAAGATCAATCAAACTTAGTAAATAGCTAGAATAAGAAAAGAAGCACTTAAAAGAAATTCTTTTTGTTTGACGTTGTAAAGGCATATACATTACCTTGGTATTCTTATAAAGTTCAGATGAAGTAAGATCCTCAAAAAAGTTTCCTGAAGTTGCTGCAGCAGATCCAAGGCCTAAGGCTTCAAGTTCTAGAGCAAAACTCACTCCATTAGCAGCAGCTGCAATAGCCCTTGCACTGGATGGAGTAGATGGACTCCTAGGAGATGCAGGTTCAGACTGTTAAGAGTATAGTGACATTAGCTTAGTGTGAAAATGAGACATCAAAGAAAATAATGACTTCAACCACCAGCACCGGATAATTATTCTGTAATGGGATAATTGCATTGCACTAACTTCTCTTAAGTTTAGCATTACTGCAGTTATATTCTCTTCTTTATTGAAAAATTACATCTACTTTTCTTACTTTATGTATTATTTTTTGACACCATGATATTTAAAAATTTACACATATCTTCCCTATTTTTATGCACAAACCATACACATGGTATGGTACCCTTGAAAATACAATATAGAGAGGTATAATGAAGGTGATTTTTCAATAAAAAAAGGCATAAATGTAATCATCCATAACCTCAAAGGAGGTCAGTCTAATTACCCTTTTTTACTTATTTCACCTTTCAAATGTTCCATTATTATTTTTTTAAAACACCATTAGGCATAGTAACAATCAAATCATCATTCAACAAAAAGGAAAAACACCACTGATCATACACTAAATCGTCCATTTGTACCAGACCCAATAGTAATACCAGATTCAATTCTACATATTTTGAATTAAAAATAAAGCATAAAATGCAAAAATGACCAGATTCTTATGTGTTCTTCCTCACTCCTTATTTTTCCTTTCCTTTTTTTTTTCTCAAAAATCGGTGGAGGGGATCGCTGCCCGAACATCAGTAATTGAATTGGTATGTAACAATTAAAAAAAACGTCCGACAAACCTGATGCAAGATCCATACAACAATTCCAGCAAACTCAACAACTCCGATGTATCTGTCAATCCAAGTAGCATCTTCAGGCGCATCAACATCCACCACAGGTGCACTGAAAACATTGTGCCGTGCCAGTTTCATAACAGCTTCGGCCAGGGTGGCGTCTGATTTGATCTCAATTTCTGAACACAAAATAAAAATTTTACACGTTGAGAACTAAACCAAAAGACACAAACAAAAAGCGCACATACCATAACATAAACAAGATGAAAAAATAAGCCTCACTCAAATGATCAGATAGTTTACACTTCAAAGCCTAAAATATATTTATCTTCTGTGTCAAGTCAACTTTCATCTGGGTCGAATCAAAATCACTTCTTTCTTCCTTATTCAATTACCCTTCACGTACTTTTGATGATCAAAGACGAATGTGTTCATAAAAGTGATATATAGATAGAAAGACAGACAGACAGATAGATAGATACCTTGGTTTGAAGGAGCTAGAGGAAACGCAGAGACAGGGATGCTCTCAAAACAAGCGTTGAGCTTCTCAGTAGGACTTAGCTGTGCCTCTTGCACGTCCCAAAGATCCTCAACTCGCATACCCAATTTCGCTTCTGGGCTCCGAGGACTCTCTTCCATTGTTGCCATTGCCATTACTCCCTTTATCTCTCTCCCGTTATTTCTCTGTAACTGCACTGACAAGCTTATAAGATCTCTATTCTCCAACACATTCCCATAATAATTAACTGAAAAATAGGATCATAAAATCTACCAAGGTGTCACAGACCAACTTCCCTGCTCCTGACATCTTCACCGTTCGATTTTACCACTTAACCTTGAGCATTGACTCTAGTAAGATCGTACGGACACTATGGTGATACACATTGTGCGCGATGCATAGTAGCGGTCAACGTGATTGTTATCTTGTCCTCACTGTTCGCTGTGCTTATCCAAATTTGCATTATTAATTGAAACACTTCCCCGTCCGGTTTTTACTGTGGGCCATAAAAGAGTTTGCCGTGCTAATGTGCGCCTGGGAGGGTTTTGCGCGCCCACAGAATTGAGTGTTCTTGAAAATGCGTGCTGGTGATTAATTATTGGTGATCAGAACCTACCAAAATGTTCACGACAAAACATTTGTTAATTGTATAACGCATTAATGATGGATTGGTTTTTATGTTTTACTTTTTTTTCCTTGTTTGCATTAGCGGATAAACCTTCATGTCTCACTTTGTTTCCACTTTTCATGAATAAAAGTTGCACTTGATTTAAATTTACTTTTTATGCATAAAATATTTCTTAATTTTGTCAAAAATATAATAATTTCGGTCAAAAATATAATAATTTCGGTCAAAAATATCCACTCTTTCTTTATGTCACTTCTTTTCGTTATTTACATTCAATCTTCAAAGCTTTTATGGCAAGAGTTTGATACAAGCACACTTTAAATTTCTCCTTTTTCTCATCTAAGAAGTCTATTATATAGTCCTTCAAATGACATAACATTAATGTAAAATTATAAGTTACTGAAACAAATAAATTTGTTGAGATTTTTTTTTTTTTACATGGTGGTAACATATTTTTTTTTTCTTCACATAACCCACATAATTAGTGGAGATAAACTTGTTAAACAAGTTATGTTACTCTATTAATTCATTATCTACTTCTTCCATTAATGATACATTATTTTTCACACACCTTGTAAAGTTATGCATAATAAGACATGTTAAAAAAATATTTCTCATAATACAAAAATAATAAAGGATTTCGTATATATTGTGAAATTCTTTTTGAATACTCTGAATATTTTGTATTGATTATTATTTTTTCTTATGAAATATGACTATACTTAAATAATCTTTATGAGTTATGTAAATTTCTTCTTATATACTTTTTAAAGTGATATCTAATTCATAATATAGACATTTTAAAGTGAAATGAAAAGTTATCAACTAGTATTTAAAAAATAAATAAAACACTTAAGTAATTAATTAATAATTTTGTATATAGAATAATTTATTATTGTTTAGCATTAAAATTCACCACTTCAAGTATTTCTAATAAGGTAATTTTTTAAAATTTTAGAATACAAGGTTGCTCATTCTCATCTAACTAGGATGGATATATATGAATTTTATGTGAAAATCTTAAACTCCAAAATACATTATAGTAATCTTTTGTATCACAAAACAGATGACATAATTTTAGGAATAAAATATCATTGTTAATTAAAGTTAATGTTTTGCAGGACGCGAACACAAGTCCTTTCAATCACCAGAGAAGCTTTAACCACTAAACCAGACAAGTTCTTCTATCATATTACAATTTTTATTTTACTTATTATTAGTTATAATAGTTATATTAATGTTAATAATATAAATTATATTAATATTAATATTCATAATACAAATTATATTATTAATATTAATTATATTAATATTATTATTAATATAATATTAATATTACTATTTATATTATTAACACTATATTACTATTATTAACATTATATTAATATTATTAATATTATATTATATTAATATAATATTAATAATATATTTATTAATATTACTAATATTATATTAATATTTATTAACAATATTAATAATATTAATAATATTAATAATATTCATAACATTAATAATATTCATAATATTAATAATATTCACAATATTAATAATATTCATAATATTATTAATATTCATAATATTATTAATATTCATTATATGATTAATATTATTAACAATAATAATATTAATAAGAATTTTAAAAATAATTATTATTATAATAAAAATCATAATATTGTAAAAGAATTTTTCTGGTGTAGTGGTTAAGGTTTCTTTTATCCATCTAAATTGCAATCTAGTTACAAATTGACAACTCCTTAAATGAACATTATATATATTAGTAGATGTCACCAAGTGTAGATTTGCTTGGTTATTGTGGAACCATTGTTGTGTATGGCTGGATGTACAGAGTGCATTCCACAATAAATGAAGTTTGGGGAGTGATTTAGATTGCAGTAGTCAATGAGGTTTGGAAGCGTAGAAACATGGTAATCTTTAAAGGAGGTATAGTAGATGTATTGGAAGTGTTTGCTTTGGTTCAATTAAAGGTTTGGACTTGAGTTACATCAAAGTCACATTCTGCATTTTTCTCCTTTTCTGATTGGTGTCTTGACCCTTTGGTTTGTATGAGGATGATTTCATGAAGTTCTCTTTAAGGTGTGTTTGATTTATCTTAGGAGATTTTCTCTGAGTTCAGTTATGAGTGTTTTGTATTAGCATATATGAGAGGTCAAAGATTGTGTTTATGTATTAGGGTTGGATCACCCCTAAAGTGATTCATATTTATTCATTTTTTTATTGCCGGTAAAAAAAAACATTATATATATTAGTAATATCTTTAATACACTCCATCAATTCTTATCCACAATAATTAGGGACAAATAAATTAATCTTAACACGTCATTTGTCCTAATATGAAATACACATGTTCTCTAATATCAAATAAACATTTTTTAAACATCTTGAATGCCATAATTCACAAATAATAATTTTCTAAAAATAAACAAATGGGCCATATTCCACAAATATGAAAAAAAATACTTTTAAAATATATTAAATTTTCTACCATAGCCATAATCACATTTATTTAAACCATAATCATTAAATTTTTTTTCAAAGAAAACATAGGCTATTTCTATAATTCCATTTTATAAACATGCTTCGGCATAAATCATATTTATGTAATCTTTTTAATCATTAAACACATTATCCACTTCTACATGTACCCTAATGTTACTTAAATATGTTTTCAAAGAATCAACCATGATTAATGATTATTAGTGAACATGAAGCATTTGATAGTCGATTATCCAACTGACATAATCGATTATGATTAAAGAATCACATAATTGATTATATTAAGTGAAAAATCTTGGGCATGTCATAACTAAAGGATAATAATAAAATATACAATCACTGACAACATCACAACAAAAGTCTAAACACAAGTACCATGAGTTTACTTCATATCTAATTGAAGATGGTTTTGTTGATGATTTGTCAAATCTGAAAAATAGACTAATATTGTGTTTCTTCTTGCTACTTTTTTTATCGTGGCTTTATAAATGAAGAAAATAACTCGAAAAGAACTAGCTTGAACAAAAAATAACATAACTTAATTGAAGACAAGTAAAGTAATTGAGGTTCATGCTTTGTTAAAGAGCATTACCACTATCAAGGATTCATTAAGCATCAAATTCTTGACAACAAACTACAATAATCATAATGGTGTCTAGTCTTAGGCACTTGAAGTTATAGGAAGGACGATGGATGAAATTAAACATTGTTAACACGTCTTTCTATACATTTGAAAAAAAAAATGAAAGATTACTATAACATTTTATCTACTTCTATTTGAATTGAAGTATAAAAAAAAATTATGAGACAACATGTGCATTTTTATTTTATTTTCTTATTAAGTGTAACATCAAAGAAAAAATGTTAAATAAGTTTAATTTAGTTAATTTATTTTAATTAAATTTATTCTTAAATTTAAAAAAAAAATTCCATTAAAAAAAATATTTATTTTAGTTAAAAGAAATATTGAAATACTATTTGAACTTACAAATTGTAATTAGTAGACGTGATATATATATATATATATATATATATATATATATATATATATATATATTATATAACCTTTATTTGGATCAAAGTGTGGAAAGTTGAATACATAAAGATTACAAAGAAAGTTTGAAAAACAAGGTAATAAAATATTTAAAAAAATGAAAAGTGAAACATTTTATACATTAAATTTTCTTTACAATATTAAAGAATTTTACAAAAAATATTGATAAATTTATTATGTTACAAATATTATGTTTTTTTTCAACATTTACATTAGATAGTGATAAATGAAACAATATTTTGATACTCCTAAATAGTTACTCTTATCATGGACAATAAATGGACTTTTTAAAATTCAAATTCAAAACATTTTATTGGCCATGTCCATGGTGATGTAAAGATGAAAGTGTGGGTGAATTATACTATATGCCTTCATAAATTATGTCTTCCAACATAATTGATTGGGTTCATTATAATCGATTATATGACAAGAGATAATCGATTATGTCCTTTATCATAATTCAATACTCATCACATTTGTAAAATGTTCATGTCAGTGCTTTGAAGACCACCTCTATTGTCCATTATAATTTTTTGATTTAGGGATATTTTATTCACTCACTTGTCAATGTTAAATGAACTAATAAAACATTGATTTACTCTAGCTTCAAACCATGCAAACAACAACAACCTAAACCAAAATAAATCATATGTGTTTTATCCTGAACACGTAGAACTTGTTTGATATTACTTGACTTGTAGACCCTTTTTATTATACATCAATTAGTTAACATTTCATGTTTCATCACGATCTCTTTCTTAACCTCAAACATAATTTATTCAAAGTTTTTATTATCAATAAAGAATTAAATGAATTAATTTTTCTCCAATTGTATGATTTAAGAGTAATAAGGTGTTATTTAACACCAACTCCCAATTATATGATTTAAGAAAAATAAGGTGTTATTTAACACCAACTCCCAATTATATAATTTAAGAGTAATAAGGTGTTATTTAACACCAACTCCTTATTCTTGATCAAGCATAAACTCACCTTGCACTTGTGTTGACCACAGAGTTCACTCTAATATACTCTAAACTAAAATAGAATTTAATGTTAGGCATGTGAAATGACAGCTTCAATTTTATAAAAACATGTCTAGGGTCAAAATTACATGGTTTTTGTGTCATGTAACAAAGAAGCTAAACACTGAACCACTGTATTTTGATAGAATCCTTCTTCTTTTTTTTTCCCTAATGTTAATTTCTATCATCAAAATTTATTTATTATTTATGCATAAAATTAAAAATAAATTCAAGTAACCAATAAATTACTAAAACAACATTTTTTTTTCTACAGCACACTCTAACATATAATTTCTTGAAATGAAATTACAAATTTAAGAATAAAATAACATTTTTTTGTGAAAGAATAAGGAGAACTGTCTAATAGATTACATAATTTAGTGACGTGACGAGATAATGTGTAGTGGATTATAATATGCAGTAGGAAAAGAAATATCCTTATTTGAATTCAATGAATGGGACATTGACATCATCATGATATGATGTATTAAATTTTTGTAATGAAATTCTTTGACTGCTTTTTCTCTTCTCCTTTTTAAATCACTTAATATCATGTCTTTAGATTTAGCAGTTAGAATAGATAAGCGTGCTGTAAGCATTCAAGGTAGGTTTTGCATAGAAATTATTTTATTTTATTTTTTCATTTTTTTTATTAAAAGTCTTTAAATTTTTTCTTAAATAAAATTGACTTCAATTCTTTTAAGTGAAGTCTTACTGTATGTGGTGATTTTCTTTAATTAATTTCTTATATATGTACATGAAGATTTCATTTTCTTATATAGTTACATTAAATAATATTTTACATTTATTAATTTATATTTTCAATTTAAATTGAAGAATTAAATTTTATAGTTATAAAATTGTGTTATTTATATTTTAAAATTAACAGTTAGATTTTTTAGATGATCTTTTTTTTTTTAAAAATAGCTTACACTAAATTGAGTTTTTTTTATTACAAATGAAATCAAAATTAAAATTAGTTATAATGGTACAATATATATTTACTCTTAATATTTTTGAAGAGCTAAAGACCATTCTATTGAAAAACTAAGATCTATTTAAGTTAATTTATGTCCATTAATGTTTGTACTATACACACATGTAAATGAAAATGAAAAACCCTAAATTATATAAAGCTCTTAACAATGCAATATCCCACATTATTAAAAAATTTAAGAACTAATTATCATAACTTATTTTATAATGTGGTGGATCTTAGCAATTGAAATAAATTCAGTGGAAAAGTAAGTTATCATGGAATTAATAGGGAAAAAATTACATATTTCATTCTAGTGAAAACTATAAAGGAAAAGTACTCCAAGCTTGATGCTAGAGATTGAAATAAAAATCATCGAGAGTCTTTGCTAATGGATTAATATATTATTAACAAGGTTTAATACGAATTAAAATTACAAAACCAAATTGAATGTTGATAGATATCTAGTAAAATGCTTAAGAAGAAAAATAAAAGGATTCCATTGATCCAAAATGACCAAAGAAAAAGAAAGTTAGACAAACCTAGTAATTTTCATGAGAGGAAGAGTAAAATAGTCTAATGAACATTTAAAAGCAATCAACTACAAGCCCAAAATTGGAGAAAAAAAAGTCCAAAATGGTGTACTTGATTCAAGAGGAAGAATGCCTAACTAAAAAAATACACAGACTTGTAACATAATTTCTAGTTTCATTTTATTTAAGATTTTTGCGCCAATTTTGATTGATATAGGTGGGCTAATTCGATGCTATTAGAAAGTAATATTTCAATAAGTTAGTTTTATTTATGGATCATTTTTTCTTCCACTTCATGCTTTCATTATGCTTTCACAAATATTAAAAAAAATCAAAATTATACATTAGTCAGAATTTTAATGGAAACATATTTTAAATTATACCATTCAAAATACATTTATGATAATATATTTCTGAATTTTGAATTGTTCATTATAAAAAATATTTTTTATTTGAAATGTTCCTGATCCCATGAACAATTTAGACCTTAATCTCACTCATGCAGGTGTAGAGAAAACTATGAAGTGTAAAAGAATAGTCTTGTTTATGTGATTTTGAATCTTAAGCTTGTTTTTGCTTTGCCTTGTGTTTTTTTTAATAGGGATAATTGCTGAGCTTTAAAAAGGTGTGACTTAGTAGCAAATATATTAACATGGTTATACTTCTAATCATTTGAGAGGTCGAATAATGTTTAAATTTTGGTCACTTAGATTATAAACTTTTTATTCCCATAAAAGGTTTTACCTTTGTGGGGAATCCATGCTTGTCACTTCTCATAAAGTGTGGTGTTTCTTTCTCTACTTTCGTTTTATTTATTTATTTTTTCATTTCATATGTCATCTTAATTATTTTTTTTCATGTTTACAACATTTGTGACCTTTACACTTTTGCATTGTTGGCTCTTCACTTTTTTAATATTCTATTATTTGAATTCCAAGATGACAAACTTAAAGACAAATTGTAAAAATAATGACTCCTAATTAGGTTAATGTCATGTGTTTCGATAGCTTTTGTCCATGCGCAAAGAGTTTTCATACAACATAAGACTTGGCTAATTGAATGAAAAAAGAAATATCTTAAAAGCTTTGAAAAAATTAATTCGTACCTCAAAAAATGTGAAAGATATTGAATAACAATAATAATAATAATAATTTTGATAAAAAATTATTAATTGTACTATATACTACTTCTAGGGGGATAAAGTTTCTTCATTTTTTATACTTCCATATCTTCTTCTCCTACCCCATAATATAAAAATGACCAAGATGTTCATGTCATGGCATATATAATCAATTCAAAACTATATTTTACATTAGAAAACATGAAATATAATTCTTGATTATGAAACTCAAAATATAATTTTGAAAATGTTGTTCTATATTACCAAATTCATAAACTACCATTAAGATAATAATTATGAACTTGTGGAACAACAAATGTGAAGATTGTACGGGGCGAGGAAGAAAATGTGGGCTTCCTAATGGTAGGGAGAAACCCAGCCCAACCCACTTGGGATGAGGCAGGCCCATTTGGTGGGAACAGAACGTTATGCGTTTTGAGAAGAGCACAGGAAGCAAATTTGAGAGATGGAATGGCGCAATGAGGAGTGCTTACGTTATGAGAGAGTAATAGAGAAAGAAGCAATCGGCAGCGAAGACTGAATCTCCAATCTCCAAGGATAAACAGTAAGAACGTTTTTCCCTCCTCTTTTCCATCCAATTAGGGTTTTCACGCTCTTTCTTCTTCTAGATCCAACACTTGTTAGAAGCTATTTAGAATTTAGAACAATGAACAACATCAACAATCCAGCAAAAAATGCTGCAACGCCGTCGTTTTTCGCCAACCCAGGTGCACCCTCGATCCCCATGAACCACCCGTCACCCCACCTTCTCTCACAGGCGCAGCCTCAACCACAAGCTGGTGCCTCTCACTTCCATG
This sequence comes from Phaseolus lunatus, assembly GCA_013389735.1. Classification (NCBI taxonomy): domain Eukaryota; kingdom Viridiplantae; phylum Streptophyta; class Magnoliopsida; order Fabales; family Fabaceae; genus Phaseolus; species Phaseolus lunatus. The sequence goes on from CM023859.1 coordinate 38,745,058, forward strand.
GCCACTTTCAGCTCTCGCAACCCCAAACCCACGTCCTCGCACAGCCACACCCTATTCCTCACCCGCAGGTGCACAACAATTCTAACACCAATGCCAACGTCGCAACACCTGCGCCTCCCAAGCGTGCAAATCACAAACCCCCTTCACGCCCTCCCGGTTCCTCCAACGCCACCCAGTCCTCTGCCTTCAAGACCATGGAACTTACCCTGGCGCCTCCTCGGAAAAAGAGAAGCTTTCCCGAGAAGCTCATTCCCGACAAGGTGGCCAAGCTTGTGCCTGAGTCTGCTATTTATGCAAAGTTGCTTGAACTTGAGGCTCATATAGATTCTGTATTGGTTAGGAAGAAAATTGATGTGCAGGAGAATGTTAGAAACCCTCGCTGTGTTAGGAGAACACTTAGGATTTATGTGTATAATACTTTTTCGAAACAGGTAAAAGTGGAACCTGGGAAGATTGATGTGGAGGAGCTTTCTTGGGTTCTCAGGATAACAGGAAGGGTGTTGGAAGATGGTAAGGATCCAGTGGCAGATGGAGTTTTGCCTAAGGAAAATCCAAAATTCTCGGCTTTCTTCAAGAAGATTACCATTTACTTGGATCAGGGATTCTATCCGGATAACCATGTTGTTGTGTGGGATAGTGCCCGTTCGGCTGCGCAGCGGGATGGTTTTGAGGTGAAGAGGAAAGGAGATAAGGAATTCACTGCGGTTGTTAGAATGTCAATGAATTATTCGCCTGACAAGTTTGTGGTTTCAGCTCAGCTGGCTAGAGTGTTAGGGGTTGAGTTTGACTCGCGCTCTAGGATCATTGCTGCTCTTTGGCATTATGTGAAGGCTAAGAAGCTGCAGAGTCCGAATGACCCTTCGTTCTTCATGTGTGATGCTTCTCTCCAAAGGGTGTTTGGGGAGGAGAAGATGAAATTTTCTGTGGCTTCGCAGAAGATATCACAGCATTTGTCACCTCCGCAGCCTATACACCTGGAGCATAAAATCAAGCTTTCGGGAAATTGTCCAGCCGGAGCTACGTGTTATGATGTGCAGGTTGATGTGCCTCTTCCACTAGAGAAGGATATGTCTTCATTCTTGGCAAGCACTGAGAAGCACAAAGAGATTGATGTTTTTGATAAACTGATCTGCGATTCCATAAAGAAGATCCATGAACATCATAGGAGACGGGCATTCTTTCTCGGCTTTAGTCAGTCCCCAGCAGACTTTATTAATGCTTTGATAGCTTCTCAGAGCAAGGATCTGAAGCTTGTTGCTGGAGATGTTAGCCATAATGTTGAGAATGAACGACGTTCTGAATTCTACAATCAACCATGGTAAGCATCATTCTACTCAACTATTTCTTTTTGTTATTGAAGACGGTTAAACAACCTTTTAAAACGGGCAGGTTAAGAAAGAAAGTGTCTGTCTGACCCTAGTTTTAGACGGTAACCATTACTAAGCATGGCTCCTGAAAATGAGCAAGTAAGGGTGAATAGATAGGACCTTGATTTGATTTGAAGTACTTCCTAAAGTAGATACTATTTTAAATAAAACTCATTTCATAGGTGCCTTTTCCATTTTATAGTACTATTTTATGTCTTCTACAGAGTTTTGTTTGTGCTATCGAATGAGGCATACTCTATGCACTGCAAAGATACTAAATGTTTATGTCTGATTTGAGATAATAAAGGCAGTACAAGTAAGGGATTTAATCTTGATGTAATAGTATATGACTGGAGATTTGGGGTATGTTTAGGTTGGTGGTAAACAATGGAGTGGAGTGAATCGTAACATAATGGGATGGAATGGATTGAAATGAATGGATTAAATATGTCGCTTTATTGTTTGGAGATTTTATAATGGGATTGATTGAGATTACCTTCTATTGTTTACAAAAAGTAAGCAATGAAATAAGCTATAACCTTGTAGTTCATATATATTACCTTCAAAGGGTTAAGATTTTAGCTGGTCAAAATAGAGATTTAATTTTTTTAAGTTTAGCTCCATCCACTGCACCCCCAAATGAGGGAATAAAAACTAGACTAGACAATAGAATGGGATGGATGAGGTCCCATCGCCTTCCATACTGGTCTATTCTTATTTTTACAAAACAAACAATAAAACAACTTTCTCATCCACTTCATCATCTACCTTGAATCCAATTATATCCTAGGATTCATTTGTCTGTATTTTTCAAGGATTTTTGTTTAATTATAAAATGTTCAATTTATTAATGATAATTAGACAAGTTTTTTTCTTAAAAATGAAAAAGAAAGTTAATTTAGTGTTCATTCTCAAAAGTTAGAAAAAGTAACTTCTAGGAAAAAAAATTTACAAGCACATTTTTTCAAAGTTTATCTAAATGCACAAGTGAGGAACCCTGCTGCACCTTTGGGTGATAAGAATGACCAGGCAACATGAAGAGTAAAACTGGAAGATATGACGAAGATGTCTTTCCATCTTTTATTCATTTTTTATGCAATCTCGGCCTTCGAATATATTTGTGAAATTTAAGAAATGAATTCTAATTGGTCTGTATTCTCTTATAATTAATTTGCAGGGTTGAGGATGCTGTCGTTCGCTACTTGACCCGGAAAAATGCTCGAAGTGATGCTCCTGGAAACATTTGAGAAATTGTGAAATAGTTTATTTTTTGGGGTAGAGGTGGTTAGTTTTCTGACACCACCGTGAGGGCTTGACCCAACGCTGCTAAACGTTCTATTCCATGCTTCATTTATGCTTTGGAGTAGAGTGCTAGCAGAGTATATTGACTCAAGAATTCTGATCCCTAGCTCATTTTGGGAGTCCCTCAACCGTAATTGGTTCTCATTTGCTCTTCTCGCCGATTCCAGTTTGGTAAAATGAGCCAAGATCAATAAGCTAACAACAACTAATGTAGCATCAATGTCTTCACAATGGTATATATAATTGAGTGCTATGCTATGGATTAGATATCTCTACCTATACCTTGTACTCTTTTTTTTCAGGCATGTAGTGCGGAATGCAAGGCTACATTTTACTGTATGTACCTAAATATAGAATTATCAATTTGTTGTCCTCTGGACATGTAAGTTCATGGCTCTATCTGATAGTTTGAAGTAATTCATGGCTTGGAGATGGACGAGTTAAGAATTATTTGAATGTTTCATATTACCATGTTAGTTGAGATGTGTGTTGGGGGTAAATGCTTCTGTAGAATTATCAATTTGCCACTCATCAGGAAGAAAGTATAAATGAATGCGTTTTGTTCTCTCGGGGCATTTCCAAGAACAGTGTGAAGCGTAAAATCTGAATGCTCTTTGTGCCTGTATCGTCGTCCCCACTGAGAATAAACGGAAGAGTAGCGAATTGGTTTGGTCATTATATGTGTATGTATGATTAAAGGAATTGTTCAAGAGAGGACACTATCATTGTATTTTTTATATTATTTAACACAACATAAATATGGACAAAAATAATGCTTTATATGATTATTCTTTTAATCGTAGTTAAATTAATATAAAATGTTCCTAAAGTGCCCTTTATTAAAATTGATATCAAGAATAAAAAGGACCGTGAAACGTAGAATCTGTTTTGAAGATGATGTCATCGAATAAGGTGAAAGTATTTGTTAACAGTTGTTTATCCATTACTTTTTGAATTTTTCTTCCTAAATTTGAGTTGAAGGCGTAGACTTCATGATATTTTGTGTGAACCCATCCTTAGTTACGTGGACTTGTCGAGAACTCACTTCTAAAATTTATTCTCTCTTCAACTTCATGATTACGTCATTTCTTTTCAAGAATCATGATATAAGATACTAATTTATTTTCATATTATATTATTTTTAAGATTTTAATGTAAATTTTTCTTTAATGCAATAGTTTTTTAAGATTCTATTTTAATAATACCTTTTTTCTGAATTTCTTGAGTAAAAAGTTATTTTTAAGAAGAAAATTATTTTTTTTATTCTTATAAACTATTATCTTATTTAAGATAAGACCTTATTCTTAAATTTTATGTTATGTCAGTACACTGTAATACTGAGAGTTTTATTAGATGAGTCTTAAACTTATAATTCTGGATATAACTCATGTAATAAATATATCTTTAAATGGTTATTACATTATAGATATATATTAACCGATCAAAAAAATGGTTTCTTGGAGATCCAAGTAGACCTTTTAGTTGAATTTCGATCTTATGGAAATGTTTGGCCTTGCCAAAACAACACTAGACATGTTTCTACGTTGAACAAAAAACACTTGAAGACAATAATTACTATGTTGAAATTTCAACAACGGTAACAAACACTATTACCTATCATTTGAATATGCAATAAATCCACTCTAAGATTTGGGATGTGGTTTCCTAAAAAAAATTAATATGCCTAATCCATTTTCTTGTGCATGCGGTCTCTTTGATTTTGATATGTATCCTTTCTCTCTTTTGATAAACTGTTACTAGCATCCCCAAGTATTTGCTTAACATTTTAACTTCAGTAAGAAACAATGAAAGAAGGATTTTGAACTCAAGAATACCATATTTAGGTCTAGTCTCCTTAGGATGAATGTTAACTACTGTAGCTATATTAGAAACAAAAACAAACTTTTAGAAGATGATTCATGGCATACCAATCATGGTGGAACGAACCACTTTAACTATTATCAGTAACCGTTCAACTGTATAGAATTAATGTATCAAGGTAAATTAAAGAAATATACGAAAAATCATGTAATTCCGTTTAAATAACTATACACATTAAATATTATTCATAAACAAAACAGTTTATTACAAACGTTTTATTACTATAATAATCATTCTCATATGAAACATTTACTTTATTTTTATAAAGCTTTTTATAAATACATTTTTTACGGAGAGCTAAGAAATGAATACAAGAAGAGAAAAAAGGAAAATATAACAAAAAAAAATATCAATTACTCAACCAATAACAAATATTGTTTAGGTTTTATACAAATACATATGGTACTTAAAAAACTGAGAGGTGTGACATGAGTTACGGTTAAGGAGATAGAGAATTTTGAGATTGTGTAAAACTGGGATTAAAATTGAAAGAAAAATTTAAATCTTTGAAAAGTAGGCGCATTAGGAAAAATATCAGACAATGTTTTAGCTTTAGACATTATAAAAAAGATCCAAATGAGCCTTGAATAGGGTTTTACTAAGGACAAGTTATATCTATATCCTCCACAAGAGGTAATGTGAGAAAGTCCCCAAAATTATGTTTAAATAACAATTTTTCATTAAAATTTCATATAATTTTCTAAAACTTAGCCTTTAATTGACATTTCTTTATAAATTATGAAAATTATTAAAAAATGAAATAAAAAGAACAAACTTAAACTTAATTTATATAATTATTTCTTATATTAGAAAAAAAGTATAAGATTTTAAATTTACAATTAAATTTTAAAGAATATTTAAATATTTATTATTTAATTTAACATTGTAATAAATAATGTAATTTAAATTTTCACAATAATTACATATAACATAATACGTAAAACAAAAAATTATAATGCATATTATCATATAAATCAATATTGGCAAAATGCATACAATAAAATTATTTTTCTACAAAATTGTTGTCATAAAATTATAAAATATTATACATGTTTTGTAAAATTAATAATATGATGCAATTTTGAAAAATGATATTTGAATAATAAGAAATCTTTTATATTTTAATTACCATTATAATTAAATTTGTGTTTGAATATTTATACAGAGACGGGAGAGAGAGAGAATTTATTTTAAATCGTTAAATTTAATATAATTCTTCTTTTGAGATAAGAGATAAGAAATAGACTAAAATGACACAATAAGATAAATGTAAAAATAATATTATCTAAACACAAGATATTATCATCTCATAAGATAAATGTCTTGTGTCCATCGAACGGAACTGTGAAATCCTTGTATATGAGAATGAGAATCTATTTCCAACACTTTTGGCCGCAGCTAAACCCTTTTAAAGGGGTGAATGCGTTGAAAATGTAAAAGCCAAATAGATGTTGGAATTCACCACTTGATGATTGTTCAACAAATCTCATTACAAGAGTTGAAATGCAGAAGAAAAGGATGCAACCGCAGATCGTAATTAAAACTTGAAAACCACCACTGATTGACCACTTGTGTAGTTGACCTCTACCAATCATGCCCCAAAAAACATACTCAATGCTGATAGTCACGAAACAGTAGTAGCCCCAAAACGATAATATTTATCCGTAACTGTAATTTGCACTGGGTATATATATTAGTTCCAGATCCTAAGTTACAACTAACACTAACTACTATTACATTGGATGCTTAATGGAAAGGGTATTCCTTCCACCACGCTACGCTTTAACCAGTTGCATCTTTTAGACGAGTAATAAGCTCCTCCTGCAGATTTTATTTCGTCAGAAGGTAAGCAAGCACCTTGACAACAAGAAATAAATCATGGAAAATAATATACCAGCTGACAACTATTACATTGTAACATATGAATAAACAAAAAAACTACCAAGCAAATTAGCGAGCTAAAGATCTTCCAAATGCATGTCTGTTAAAACTGTAGGAATAGTGGAATACTTGCCTTCTTTCCCTTGGTTGAAAGACCTTTAGCTTTCAAAAGAGCACGAAGTCTCTCTACAGTCAGGTTGTGGAAGTCCCTAGTGGCTGTTTGACTGTTTGATCCCTCTGTATGATTAAAACCCATAATAAGAAGACAAAATTGATATATAGTGCAAAAAAGGGTCCAGCCTGCTAAGTCTCTTTCAAAATTAGGAACCTTTGCTATGGATTGAACATATGACCTCAGCTGAAATCCTTTCCTTAAAGTAAGTTCAAAATCACAAGGGAACAGCTCATGAGGCAACTCAACTTATCTTGTTTGCATTATTCTTTATTAGTCTCTTTCTGTCAGTGGAGGATATTTTAATGGTGAAAGCATGCATAGGATAGGTAGTCCACCTAGAGCATTGAACCTCCAACACACTCAGCACATCAAAGTCACAAAAAATCATGTCATTTAAACTAAACTATAATAAGTTCATCGGTCTCTAATAGTTTTTTAGTATCGAATGCAATTTGTCTTGCCTCTCAGGAGATTACACTAGTGACTTTTGATTATATGAATCAATAAAACATGAAAACCCCACTTTGATAAGAAATTCTACAGAAAAAACAAGCATCACTAGATGCAAAACATGTATTAAAGGAAAAGAATAAAATGCTGTGCATGGCAACACTAACATATATGTATATCTGAAAGGTTAAGTTCAAAGCATAAATCAGCAAGCAAAAATCTGACCTCTATAGTCTTCAAAAACAAAGTTAAGGAACTGAGGTCTTTCGCAAGAAAAAAAATGAATTTGAATTTACAAGGGCATATACAGCACCAATGACCATACCATGGTTCTGTTTTAAGTTTTTCCTAAACTACTGCCAATTAAATTTCCTTTAGGAACCCAGCATAATACACTATACCAGACATGATTAGGTTCATATCAGTCAAAATACTCCTACAGTTGGGGATGCAATGTGCACTTTGAGGAAATGGAACTTAAAAGTTTTCAGATGATCATATACAGTAATTTTGGTACATGCTCACATTGCTGTGTTCTTTTTTGCCCCTTTTTATATGACACTAAGAAATACGTAACTTATAAAACTCAGTACAAATTACCAAACATGAAGGTGAAGTCTATCCATTCCATCTTTACTAAAAAAATTAGACAAAATGTTTATCAATGTATTTAAAATGAGGTTGATGTCACGTCTGACCATGTATCAGAGAGACATGTCTTCGAAAAGTATCATTGAGACATGAGTAATACCTGAGAATTTTGAAGTTGAACTAGTAATATTAAGAAAAAAAGTAACATTTTTGTTGTGAGCAAACACAGTATTGGGATAAGTAGTTTATGACAAAAATCTTCAAACATATTTCAGATTTGATTATTGGGATAATAAATATCATATGAACCCACCTAGTCGGGAATTTATTTGATTATTTGTTTTCTTGGCTGAAGATCTTTCCAAAACCTTTTCAGCGTTCCTGACAAAAAGGTTTGATTAGGTAGTGTTCAATAAAAATAGACCAAGATAAAAATATAGGCACCAAAGAATGAGGGAAAGAAGCAATAACTTGGGAATCTGTACATTGGTCATAATGTACACTCGAAATATAACTCTTCCAACAAAAAGTGGGAACAATACCTCTTTCTTGAACCATCAGATCCATCCTTTGAGCTGGAATCGCCCCTTTGTTTCTTGAGAGTGAGTGATCTAATCAGTATGTTTTGTTGGTTTGTCTTAATATGTTGACCTTCTGCATAACCAAGGGAATCAAAATGTCTATTTTACAAGAATATCTATATAAAAAGCTAAAAAGGAAGATAGCTAATATCAATAGGAAGAGAATATACCATGGCATTATGACCAAGAGGACAGTCAGAACAATTTTCAAACATAAATTTTACAATGTAAGAATTCTCTAAATTAAGACTACCAAATCATAGATAAGTGTTAATAAATAAAATAAACTCGAAACTACATAATAAACTCACATGTTCACATACATACTATTTCATGATAAAGTTGTCATCAATGCACATGCCTCCAATATTAAATTAAGTGGAACAAACAGTATATGAATCTGGCCGAGTAATATGTCCCATGTGGATGAAAAATAACCGATCCTACAATTGGTAATGACAAGGAAACTTGTGGCTAAGCATACCTAATAGTTATATAGCTTACAGGTATTTATAAGGAAGAGGAAGTTTCTACACCGATAAAACATTTTTTATTTGTTTCTTCTCTAAAGTTACTGCTCGGCAGCAGGCTAACCTACACAAATTTGAAGCCACAATAATATGTTTTACAAGTTGCAACAAGGTAAAGAAAATGACCTGGTGGCGAGGTATCATGATCGCATACATAGGCCCGCATCCCAACCTGCACAATCAGAATATCAAATTCAAACATAATGTCTCTCGTATAACAAATAAACTCGTAAACATATTAAAAGACAGTGCTTAAAGCAGGAGGTCTCCTAAGTCCCACCAATTGGAGTGAAAATAATTTCTGTAATAAAAAGAAAAAAATCACCATGACATTTACAACTCAACATAAAGAAACATGTGCATCAATAATGGTGGGGTTACAGAGTCACTAGCTAATAGCTATAATGTCATGTGACCCTGTTTAGATAAACTTCTCTACAAACACTCATGGGTGAAGAGAACGTGAATTGAGTTTCAAAATCAACTATTGAACTATCTTCTCAAACTTCTAAAAAAACTGATGTGCATAAGTTGCCCCATGAAAAAACTATATTCATTTTCTCCTTCTCATTCTCTTACAAGCTTCTATGAAGAAGTGTATTCAATACATTGCCTACTCACTCAACAAAGAAGCCAGTATAGTGTAAATGCATAATCAACTACGAAAACAAAATCCCTTAAACCATACAATATGAAACTTCTATTCTATTTGCGGTAAACTAGTAATTATCACATTTGATAGGCGAAATATAAAACACACCACAAATTTTAACATCAGCAAGCTTGGATTAAAACTCCATAACAATCCCTCAAGACCAACCTAAGTCCAATCAATCTCTCCTAGTATTTTTGCCCTACTAAACACCTTGAAATTCAATAAACTAGAGACAGGTAAAAAAAGGTTAACATAACACAATAAACATGATTCACACAAAAACCTAAACAACAAATCCCTTAGTTTCACCAGCGCTTCTACAAAAGCAGGGAGAACGTTCTGGAAGCACACGGATCGAAATCATCGCAGTAAATGTGGGTAAGTCCGAAATCAGAAATCGAAAAAAAAAATGAGAAGGGAAAAAGGGGAATTGAAGTACCGGATTGGACAAAACGATGGTGGAAGAGAAGTGGCCTCGAGAGGGAAGATTGGCGAGGAAGGAGGAAGCGGCGGAAGAAGAAGGATTGGGTGCATCCATTAGCATGGAATGGAAGTGAGGTTTGGCAATCGCAGTGAAAAGTAGAGGACTTGACCTCTCGTACGTTCTTCGTAGTGTCACACTCACACACTAGAAAACTGAAGCGTCGACACCAAACACACCGTAACTTTCTCTCCCACTGCGCTATATATATATATATATATATATATATATATATATATATATATATATATATATATATATATATATATATATATATATATAGACTAACACAGCCAAGCCAAGGCCTTGTAATCTTAATCTTAGTAATGTTAATGTTTGTTCGTGGACTCTTCGCAGAAGGGATACCCTTATGCGCACTTTGCAACTCTATTCTGTTCAATGTGAAACATGTATTTTCGTAATAAAATATTTAAACACGTTTTCTTAATAGTTAAAAAACAGATTAATAAGTATATTATTATTGATCCAGCAGTGAAAACACATCTGCTTCCACTTATGTTCATATTTTTTATTATATAATTTTATTATTTTTATAAATAATTTATTAAAAATAGATAAATTATGCAGTTTAAAAAATATATATACATAATTTTACGAAAATAATATTAAAAAAATTATGTAATCATAATTTTTTTTTAAATATTTAATTAATTTTGAAATGTAAATTTTATTTATTTATTAAAAAGCAAAATTATAATGACAAAGAAATTACTAAATAATGTATATTTTTATGTAATATTTTTTATATAGTAATATAAGTATACGATATATTATGTATTAAGTAATTTTAGATGACACATCAATAATACATTTATTATTTCATTAATTTTTTAACAGAATCTTTTCTTTCACGAATGGAAACTAAAAAAAATACTGTCATGAAAATTAATAAACATTATGACTAAAAAAATACTCTAATTTTATAAATTTAAAATGGTTTTAATTGTTAACTTGTTATCACATGTATTTGTTGGTAGGGTTCCCACCATGACTTGACATCCGGTCCAAGTCGACTGATACCATAAGGACCATTACGCCTAAACATGATTAATTAGATTAATTAGCGATCAAGCACAATCTAACTTCCTAATCTGACCCAATAAGAAAGGATATCTGATAATTATATAAATAGACACAGATTCTAAGAATCAAGTACGTCATTACACAATACTCAAAGCACCGAGTGTCGAATATCAAATTCTCACTTGAGTGTTAGAGTATCTTTTGTAAGTATCATCCGAGTTTGGACTTTATGGAGACCAAGAGGTAGAGTGACGAAAGAGGAAGGAGGAGTTCGTTTAGAAAGGAAGGAAGGAAGAGCAGACCGACCGACCGAAGAAGGGAGGCAAAGTAACTTGAATCATTATCTTGGTTCCAACCAAGTTCGAGAAAATTGGGTTGTGTTAATGTAACCTAATCTAACATAATTATATGGAGCTTATTTTAATTTATGACTAGGTTTTCAACCTAAATTAATATACTTTATATAGGTTGGATGAAGAGTTTAGTATGTGTGGTCCGAGATCCAATCCAAAAGTCATTCTTATATTTGTTTCACACTCACACACAGTTGGTACAACCCTTAACAAACTTAAAACTATCGTGGTGATGGTGTGTCTTCCTCCATTTTGTCTCCACCCTTCACCTTCGGTGTTCACCTTGTTGTATCTCAACCCTAACTCACATAAACAAACTTAAACACTCATGGTGGTGTCTTCCTCTTCCTCTTCGTATCAGCACTAACATTCTCACCTTTGTTGTTCATCTTTGCTGTTTGTCTCCACAACATTTCAACCTTAACATTACATAAACATTGTTGTGATGTGTTTTCTTTTTCGCATAAACTTTATCATTATTGCATTTGTCGTTCTCCTCCACTATTCTCTTTTGTTATTTTCCTTCGCCTTTCACCTCTGTCATTTGTCTTCACATTGTTTGTCTTTTTCATTCCCCTCCCTCATTTGCCTTTGTCATCTCTTCTCCAACACAGCCTCGTCTTCAACCTCTGTTTCAGATGAAATATTTTGGATTATAATTTCCAATCTTTTAAATGCAGACATTGCCTTTATTCTTTATCACCTTTTATCTACTTATCATGGTCATGCTTATAATTTGCATAAACACAAGTTATTCCTTACAAGAATAAAGCACACTAATAATGTGTGTTGCATGATTCTATGATGTTTTTTGCACTTGATTAGGTGGATGTGGTAGGTGAGTGGTGATAGTGTATATTTGTAATTGTTCTTTTGTTGATTATTATTGATTAATCTTATAAGAAATAAAGTGTTGATTATTACTTAAATGTTTTGGTAAATTATAAGTGTTTCAATGTCCGTAAAGTATGAATGCCTTGAGTTTCATGCCACCAGTAACATCCTCTAAAGATCCTACTCAGTCTACACTATTTGAACTTCAATCACAATCAATATCAGAGATTCCTACACACTAAGTTGAACCATGTTATGGACTCAAGAGAAAGCCTATAAAGTCTTATTCAAAAGTTTGGGTTCATCATAATAGGTAGATGAAAATGCAGTTTGCAAGTACTCTGAGGACAAGTAACATAAGATTAATAGTAAAAAGTATAAAACCACTAACTTGGTTGAACATTTGTTTGAGAAAAAATCTAGCTAAATCACGAATTGAATTTTGGTGTCATTTTTGCTTGAGTGAAAATAGGATTAAAATTAATGTTGAATTTCAAATTTACTTTTGCTTGAGTAAAAAATCTTTTGCTAATAAAGCCAAGAGTAAGTTCTAAAACTCTATTATATTTTCGCTTGAGCGAAAATTTTCCCCTTTAGTGAAACTCTTACGTCAGAGCGAAAATCCTCTACTTAAACAAAAATATAAAAAAAAATAAGTCTCAACGACATAATCAAACTAGTTTTTTAAGATCTTTTCTCAAAAAAAAATTCTAATAATACAACTTCTAAACAATTTTAAATTTATCAATCTAAACCATGATTTGTTTAAATATCCTCTTTCATTCATTTCATTTCAATCTTTGTCCTTCAAACTCAAAATATGTACATTTATATTTACATCAAATTCGTAAACTAACATAAGGAAAGTTATAGAAATTAACTTTACTTGTCTAGATCATATTCAAAAACTCAGTCTAATCACTTTATCAACTTCTCAATAAGAATATCCAATTCCAAACATTTTAAAGCAATCATTTATCAAACAAAACCCAACAACACTTAAGTTCAAATATTCAAACAACTTTTAACCAACTACATCCCTACATAAAAATCAAAATCTAGTGACTAAGTCACCTTCACGTTTAGATAATTTGTCCTAAGATTCTATCTAAAACATAAATAGTTTCTCTTACTTGCAATGCTTATCTTCAAATCAAATTTTCAAAATAATAGTAAAAATATTCAAAATATAGGAACCTAAAATAAAGTATCAAAAAATAACAAAATTTTAGTATATACTTAGCTAGTAAAGATAATCACTTTTTTCAACTGAACTCATAAAGATTGACGACAAAAACATAAGAAAAATGAGAGAACAAATAATTTATAGAGTAAACAAAAGTTTACTCTATTTAAAAATTTGATTAAACAGAAATCTTCATTGGTTCATCACCTAGTATAGAATTTGATATACACTATGAAAGAGATTATACGAAGACAATAACAGAAAAATAAAAAAAATGAGAGAAAAGAAAGAAAAAAAGTAAAGAGAGTATGTTACATTTAATAAAAAAAACATTTAAGATCAATGTGATATTATTTGAAAAATAAAATAATTATATATATCTAATTATAAGGATGTAAAAAAAATATGTAATACTTAACACAATTAGGTCTAAATATACCTGTTTTAACACTGTCGTTAAACCTTAGTAATTAATTTGACGGAGAATGAGCTCTGGACTCTATAAGTTAACTCTCAAACAATTGCACCCATTTAAAGACAATAATTTTTTGACATGGATTATATATGTGATGATGCTTTGTGATATCTTTATTTTAAACTTTATTAATACAAGGCTTTAATAAAGAGTACATGTAACACATTTTAAAATATTTTGGGATTATTAATTTTACTATATTTTATTAAATTAATAAGAATAAATATTTTAACCTCAAAATCAATGTTCAACGATCAAAACTAATAAATATTATAATAAATAAATAGCTTTTATTTATAGGGTGTGTTGGATACTTGTCCAATGAGCCTACCCTTTCGATACCTGGAATTGCATGAGGAAGTATAGGATATGGAATTGATTTTCACCTCTGATAATTTGAATTCATAAGTTTCACTACCAGAATGCAACAAACTGTTATTTTTGCTTTCCCAACAACAACAATGACGTGAAGGAACGGAAATAGGCCAAGGAAAAACAATAATAAATTGGAATAGTATTTGCTTGATGTAAACTTAGGTTCTGGTTTGTTTAGTCTAATCTTTTATTTTCTTTCCTTAAAATAAATAAATTGAGCTGTGAGTTATTTTAGAAGTAAATTGAGCCACGTTAAACACCTTTAAAAAAATCTCTAAAATCAAGGGTGTTAATTTTTATAAAAAAAAAATAGAGAAAAAATAGCTGAAAAAGTTAATTAACATGACATTTAAATATAAGCTACACATCTTAGCTCTTATCCTCGTCATTAAGTAATTGATTTGAGCAATGAATTAAAAAAAAAAACTAGTTTTGTTTAACAGAAATCGTGGGAAAGCTTTTGGCATGACAAAGTCAAACATATCTTCCATAGTCAACTACGGAAGTGATGAAAGTGAGGTAATTAAGAACATCACACTTACACAGTCTTCCATTACAAAAGTGGTTGAGTGACTCATGGTTAATTATGTTACATGTGATTAATGTGATAGAAATCATTGGCTTACACTTGCAAGAAAGGAAATTCTAAGAATCTGTTTATAAGGAGTTAGTTGTCCGTGGGGGTTGAGAATTCAATGTGAGATTTATGAGGAAGAATGCGAAGACTTTAACTAAAAAAAATATTATTAATAAATATTTATAAAATAATTTTTTAATAATAAAAATCATATTAAATATTAATAATTTTTTAATCTTTAAAATATATATAATTTAGTTAATATAATAACTTTTTTCTTATAATGTATAAATTATTGTAATTTATATGGTAAACTTCTAGAATTGGTATAATCTTCTTTAAGTTAATATTTTACTTTATTTTTTAAAATTTTAATCTTAAGAGTGAGTTTTTATCCTTAAAAAATACGAGTTAATTAAATATAACATAGCATTGGGTAAGGGAACTTAAATATTTAAAACATGTAAATATATTACTTCAAGATTGTCCTCACTGAAAATAACGTCTTTGGACTAGCAATTGAAAAGTTAAAACTTTTGTAATGAATTGTAGATTTCAAAAAATAACTCTTATGAATCATTTAAATACCGGATTCATCTTCATAATATTTTTCAACATTCGGATCAGTTCAAAATTAATGAATAGTATATATAACAGTTTTATTATAAGTAATGATTGTATATTTGTTTGATAGAGACGTTCTTGTAGAATTTTGATTCTCTGTGTGTAATGATGAATATTAACATAAAAATAATTAAAATTGAGTTATTATTAAATTGGTTACTATAAATATATGATAGAATAATATTATAATTGATATTTATAATCGAACTATTAAAATAATTTATAGGATTACTCATTATTTTGATTGATAACCAACTTATTAATATTTTTCGAGATATTTAGATTTGGGTAGATTAATAAGCTTTTTAAAACTTAAAATCCAAATTATTAAGGAGGTAGACGATTTGGTTTATTTATCTTTTTTTGGGATGGACCAACTTTATCATTTTCTAAACTTTTTGAGTTCAAAGTTTTATATGTTTGTCTTTTTGAACTCTTTCTTTAAATGATGGACTTTAATTTGAGTTGGAATTCATACATAAATTATAAGTCATTGCATGCATGTAAATAATGAATTGAGATTGCTATCTTGTGATGCATTCTAAGGCAACAATTTGACTATATATGATGTAAAAGTTATATTATAATCCTTCTTTTTCATGATGAAAATTTTCATAACTTACTATAAAGCTTAAAACAAAGGACTTATCTGTTAGTTGTTAGTTGAGATATTACTCAATATAATACTTGAGTATGTAACAATTGTTTTTGGAAATCGTTATTTTCGTGTGTTTTGAAACAACATTTTTGTTTAAAATTGTCCAATAACAAGTTAATTAATATCCTATCATTTACGAGTAATCGTTTTAAAAAATAACATTTAAAGAGTGATTCTTTATATATTTTATCATAAGTTAAATATTTAATAAAGACTCCATCACCAAATGTCAAAATCTGGTATTATAAGAAAATGAAATTTGAACCTATAATGATTAATTTTGTCAATTATCCATTGGGTTAAAGATTTGTAACAAATGGAAAGATTAATTTTACATTTCCTAATCAAGCATTTTATATAAAATGGTGCGCATTATTTAGTAAAAAAAAATATTTCAATTATTTGTATGGATCGATGTACAACATGGTTATTTAAAAAATGGTGTACAATATTTAGATGAATCAACGATATTTAAACTCTTTATATAATTTAGCTTTACAATTTAATACAAAGATCGAAAATATTCATTTATGTATTTTTATATAAAAAAATTGTTAAAAACATAACAACAAGTTAAAGATATTAAGATCAAATTAAAAATCATTAACATTTAAAGTCGAACAAAAGATATTTAAGGCGTCACGTCAAATTAAATATATTTGTATCCTCATTAATAAAGAATTATCATGAATTTAAATAAAAAATTCTAAATTTATGTAATCGAACTAATAATGCTTAACACCTTAAACTAAATTAGAAATGTTACACGCGTCGAACTCAAATTAACTGCAACATCCCAAACTTATAATACAAATACAATATTTTAAATCATATTATTATTAGATAATTTAAATATTTCATTATTTAATAACAAATTGTGGATAGACATTCAAATTTTTAAAGTACCTATTTGTTCAACTCTTTTATGAAACATTTTAAATTTTTGAAAATTTAGAGTTTAAAACTCACTTTTTAAGTGATTGACGATGCATTTATATCATTTACTATGATGATTTGTATGTACTTATTAAAGTATGGATTTTATACTTGTAATAAGGATAAATTATTAGATGATTTCATACTAGTGTGAATGTTAATATTGTAACCCAAATAAATTTTATTATTTTATTTCACTAATTATAATTTAAATGTGTTATTTTAATATTGGTTTATACTATGTATTTATTAGCTTTTACAGCTTTGAAAAAATTCCTAGTAGGTGCAAGAATTAATCTTCAACAGCTTTCATGAGTTGAAACAAATTCATGTGCCCAAAATTGGCATACTCTTATAGTTGGTTTGATTTTTTTTAAGGGTGCGTTTTTATTCATACGGGGCTACAAATTGTGTGTATTCACATTTTCTTTCATAAAAGGTGATTATTTCTATCAAAAGAGTGTGAAAGATGATAAATAACAAAAAAATGATGGTAAAATTTTCAACCGTTGGTGACATGTTTAATGGTGTGTTTGTATGGCAACTTGAATCAGCTTCCAAAATTAAAAAATTGAACTCAAATTGTTTTGGCTTTTAAGTTGGAATTGGAATTGATTGAGAAGAAATTGAATCTAATCAAATTATATTATAAGTAAATTAACCAAAGTTTGATTATTCGCATTAATGGAAAGGGATTCTTTTGTTTAAAATTTATTTAATGGTATATATGCCCTGAAAAGAAAAGAAATATCCGAAAAGGAAAATATCATTTACAAAACAAAAAAATATGTCTTTTAACATTTTAAATATTAAGATAGGGAAAGAAACATTTATTGCTTTTAAAATATGCCATATTATTTTTATTTGGTAAGGTGTCTCTAACATCTTATTTTTTTTTTATTATATGTTCCTTATGACTTTAATTGTTTAGCATGATGACTCTACTATTTTCCATTAATGTGAATATGGTAAGTAATCATTTTTAACATATATACTATTATTTTACATATTCATTCAATGATAAAATAGGAAATGAATTTTATATTAATTTTTATTTATAAAAAAAAAGATATGCATAAGTAATAGTATATATTAATTAGTGGTTAGAATTAGAATGAATAAATATAAACATCAATTAAGGTAAAAGTCATAAAGAAACTAAAAAACATATGATAATATGCATCTATAAATATATATATATATATATATGGAAATATTATATGTTGTGTGTTTTTTAATTCATCGAATTATTTAAACTATTTTTATGATATTTGTTTTTATTTTTATGCTCTTATATTTTAGAATGACTATCACATTCAAATTTTAGAGTGAAAATAAATCTTCATCCCCATCCTCGTACGGAGTAGGTATAGAATTTTTATCTCATCCTCGTCTCCATAGAATAATGGAAATACTTGTACTTGTCTCCTACTAATTCAAATATTAATTAAATACTATTTTTTACAAAAAAAACACAACAAACAAATATGTTACTATTAAGAATTTTCTGTCAAAATGATACACATTTTAAGATTTTAAGTGATTGAACACTTGAAATTGATAATAAAATATTCTCATTAAAAAAATAAACAATAAAATAATTAAATATGTGCCATAAAAACTATTTGATTTAATGAAATCGAGGTTTGTGTTTTCTGAAATCAATGCATCATTTAAACAAATTTGCAGAGAGGAAATAATGTATAATAAAGGTTGTGATATGAAGGAAAATACTTTAGAGATCTAAGCAAGCTTTGTAAATATTGAACAAGTCAAAAAAATAGTTGAGAAAAGTAATGAAAAATTGGGTTTATGCACATATAGACAAATTTATACTCATAATTTTATTTTTTACACTTTGGTTTCACAAATAAAATGTGTTATCTCTAATTCAATTATCGAGACACATAAAATATCATTTTACATTAAAACTTACATATATGTTATACTATAACTTTTAGTTTTTTTTTTATAATTTAAATTTGTAATTATATTTCTTATGTTAGCGTTCTTCAATACATATCTATATTTAAGAAAAATGGCTTATACACACTCAAAATACAAGAGAAAAAAATAAAAGAAAAAAAAATGAATGTTTATGATTGATAAGATAAGAGATACAAATAAACAAGAGGAGATATATAATAAGTGTTTAAGACAAATATATGTAAGTGTTTTATTGTCTTTAAAAAGTACATAAATAAAACAATAATTTTAATTTATTTATAAAAATAATACAAAAAAAAGTATCATATACATGCATGTATAAAGCATTTTAATTTAGAAAGCGAAAAATATACTATTTGACAAGAGAGTCATGTTGGTGACTAATTATAAATGTCACAATATATATCTAATAATGATTTGATTCAAAAATAGTTAAATATTATTAAAATTAGCGGAAAAACAGGCACAATGGATTTTTTTTTTTAAACTTTCACGATTATAGAATTTTAATGTACATATATAAATAATTTTGGATGAATCGAAATTTAAAATAAAAAATAACATGTAAAATAAAAATGATGAATTGATTAATTAATATTTTTTTTTCTTCTTCAAGCTTTTCCTCTTCTTCCATTTGTACTTTTGAGATATGAGAGTTTGATGATGTTTACCTAAGGTTAGGATTCACTTGAAATGGAGTAGAGAGAGTGATTGAGAATAAAGATTATTTTATTTAATATGTAAAATTTGGTGTGATATGTTTTCCTTTTTTCTCTATTGTTGTTGCCTTAAAATAAGAAATTAAAAGAGAAATGAAGTTGTATATTAAAATGGTCTCTTAATATTAATTTTAAAAATTAATAATTTTATTTTTTAAGTAATTCATATTAAATGACGAAATGTTCTATCGTACTACTAAAATGAGACATATTTAATAAGAATAGAATAACAAAAAATTATTATACACCAAACCACGATTATGAAGAAAAATCATCTTCATATATATAAAGAAAATAATTTAATTGCACAATTTTTTATAAATAAAAAAAAAACACGTGTCAAACTATAACTGAAATAAAACTAAGTAAATTTAATTCCTTTCAAGTTAAATTCAGGTTAAATCATGAGTCAAATTTTTATCTTAATTTCAGCCATCTTACTCTTTTTAGTAGTCAAATTTTAAAAAAATTGTAATCTTGATGAATATATTACATTGTGTATGAAGGCGTGAAACCAGAAAACATAAAATGTCTGCCTAAAGCATTACAAACTTTAGCCACCATTTGGGATAATGATATAGTAACCATTTTAATGTTACTATGTGTTTTCCAATATTGGATAAATGACAGAGATAGTTTTCAAAAGATAACCAAATTTGTCAACGAAAACAATATTCTGTATCCACGTTATCACTGCACTTTTACACTAAATGGATTTTATTAATTATTTTTTAAAGTCAACAAATGCAGTCAAAGTTTCAGCCATTTTCAACTATACAATATTTACTCCACAATCACCATAAAATATTTTACATACTATGATGATTGTTAAATACTTTAATCATTTGTTAATATGTTATGATAATTACAAATAGAATCAGAATATATAAAATTGTACGCGTATATCTATATTTATGTATTCACCTTTTACGTATATTAACAAGTTTGACTAGAGTAATTACAAATATTGATAGCTAAACATTAATTATTATTTTTAAACGAGGAAAAAAATTAATCGTGCAAAAAGTTAATTTAATAGTTTCATCCTTAAAATATTAAATTTACATGTAAAATTAAAATTGTATTTTATTCTCAACTTTTAGTTAGCAAATCATAAACATACATTTATATTAAAAAGCTCTAAATTTAATTTTGTGATTATTAAATTCAAAAATACCAATCTATGTTTTATTTTAGATGAATTATATCTTTAATTTTTTTTTCTAATATAAATGCAAAACGCACGAAATACTTCTTTATCGTATTATTAATATAAAATTCTAACTATTCGTAAAATGTATGATATTAATTTAATCTAATTACAAAGTGCATTGAACCAAATTAAATTAATGATGTGCATTTATAATTTAGTCTTTAATGCCAACCAAACTTTAACTAGTTTGATGGAATTCTTTTTTCTGTGAATTATGTTAATCCCAAACAACTTGTTCTACCTCTTCTCAACTTTCTTCCTAACAAAATCAACTTTTTTTTTTTTTTTTATCCCTTTTCACTTTTTCCCTCGTCATTTCTTACACCATGAAATAGTTTGAAGCAGGGAAAACTAATAATTTAAACAATATTGAATTTTGTGTTTGAAATTCTGTTCGTAAACTTCAAAACATCCCTTCACCAATTTTTTAAATAAGAAACGAGCTTTTGCACCAATTATGATTTAAGGTTTTCTCATGCCAACAGCGTAATTAGTTTAGTTTACTTTAGAGAATAATTACTAATTTGAGTAGTAATAATAAATTTGGAAAATTTATTAATAATTATATTTAATCAAACCAAACGTATGAATATTATAATTCAAACATTTACCTGATAAATAACAACAAAAAAATGTTCCAATCTAGATAAAGAAAAAGTTCAGTATAAATACTTAAGTGTATACTTTCTCGCCACATCAATACATATTTATGTTCACGGCATATTCACAATTCGTGATAAATAATACAGTTTTGATTATTTTGTATAGTTTAATCATTTGTTAAAATTATTATGTACTTTTATATGAATTTATTTATAAATATTATACCGAATTTTTTTAAATAACACACTAATTATCTTAATTATTTAAAAAAGTTGATAATTTTTATGAGAAAGCTGTAAGGTTGGAAAACGTAAAATTAATGGCTGCAGTCCTCCAAAATCTAGGTTGGTGTGAATAGTTTGATTTCTGAAAATGAGAAAATAATTAATTTATTGTTGATAAGGAGGAAAAAGTAAACATACCACATCTGTATACAACTGAGTATTGATTTGCTTCACCGGTGAGACCGAGTAGCGTGCCAAAATTCGACGCAATGAATACAAGATGGAATCAGAGTCAGAGTCAGACGACTCAGAATTCACTTCAGAAAAGATAATTCAGCTACCAAACAAGTCTTATGATGAGGTTACAATACGTATTGGATTGTATTAAGAAAATGGACAGAAACATCCTATTTTAATATATATTTTTTTATTAATTAAAATTATCAAAAGTTTATATTTTGTTCTCATAAGTTTTGATAAAAATATAATTGATAAAAATATTAAAATTGCGATTAATTAGTCAAATATTAATAAATTTTGAAGAACAAAAGAAAATATAAGTTTGATGAAAAACACGCCAACAAGTGAATGTATAATTTTTAGTGGAATTTGTTGTATTTTTTTATTTTTTATTTATAAAAAGGCGTATTATAAAACAATGATGGATACCTATATGTATCTGGCTAAACTGCGCAACCACCAAAGGGGAAATACTAACTTACGCACATGGTATCCGGTGGTAGGAGCAATTTAAAAAGACGATAAATAAATAAATAAAAAGTAGATTTAACTCGCATGAAAAAGAAGAAAACGTAAAATCACTAAAATCATCGATATCCCCTCTTCTTGAAAATAGAGGAGAAAGAAGAAAGCAGAAGAGAGAAGAAGGAAAGAAGCATGGTTTCGACGAGACGGAGTGGATCTCTCTCTGCCAACAACTCCAAACGATCTTCCTCGTCGGAAAACAAACCTCCTTCGCCGAAGCGTCAAAAGGTTCGTCTTCTTTTTTCTTCCCTTTTTCTTTCCCTACTTATGTTCGATTCACTTTATTCCGGACGCTTCGGCTTCGGAGATTTCCGGCATCGAAGCCGTTACTTAGCGTTGTTATCTGCGATTGAGACGTTGCGATTTGTTCCAATTTTTTTAGGTCGACAATGGCGGTTCGTCGGAGAAACCGGTGTCGACACCGGCGGAGAATTCAAAGGATTTACGTACTCCGGAGCCCGTGCCTGATCCCGGGGAATGTGGCTCTGTCGACGTTCAGATCGCCGGAGCGGGTTCCGCCGATGTAGTGAGCGCCGGCAAGGTTGATGCTACGCCGGCTGTGCCTGTCACGGCACCGATTGCTGATGCCGCATGTTAGTATTCTGAATCTTTTTGGGTTTTTTGTTTTAATTTTTGTTAGTTTCTTAATCGCTGCTTGTGTTGTGAATTGATTCAATCATTTCTTTATTTTTTACTTTTTTTGCGTCGTTTTACTGTGAAGGCCCGTCCTTCTCTTCGTGGAGTGTATATCAGAAACAGATTCCGAATATCGAGGGAGGACCGTGGTGCAGGTTCTTGTCTCAGTCTGCACAGGTAAATTCGTGTTCAAACGAGTGAAGTGAATCATAAAAGTTTCTAATGTATTAGTCACTGTTCACGCTTTTGAGTGTTGACTCCACGTGAAGCATGTGGCGTTTTTGTTTAGTTCTTAACTTTTTGACTTGGAATTTGTGTTACTGCTGCAGAATCCTAATGTTGCTGTTTGCATACCCAATTTCACAATTGGTTCTAATAGAAGTTGCAACTTTGCACTGAAAGATCAATCTATAAGCGGAAATTTATGCAAGATCAAGCACACGCAGGTACTATTTGAAGACTATATAAGTTTACTCCATGAAGCTTTGGATAATTGATTAGACTGTGTGTGTGGCTAGGCTCTCTTTTATGCTCAAAAGTATGCACATGTTAGTGGATCATTGTACCCTATTTCTTCTACGCAAAGTTTTCTTATACAGTAATCTCTATAAATACTTTTTGAGCTTTGATTGCTTTTTCTGCTCCTTTATTATTTTTAGTTATTTGAGGTGAATATGGTAGGATATGTAAGCACAGTTTGATTGCTGTTGTTTCTGAATATGATCAGCGTGATGGAAGTGCTGTAGCAGTGCTAGAAAGTACGGGTAGCAAAGGATCTGTGCTAGTAAATGGGACGCATGTGAAGAAGAATACCAACTGTGTGCTTAACTCGGGTGATGAAGTGGTTTTTGGTGTTCTTGGAAATCATTCTTATGTATCCTCTTCATTCGTTCAGTTGAATGGGTTTTATTCTAAATAAGAAGTATCAGTTATAGAATTATCAATTGTTTCTTTTTTCTCTAGATGTTTTATTTTTTAACTTACATTTATATAGGTGATTTTTCTTAATTAATATTCAACTTAGATTTTTCAGCAACTAAATACTGAGGTTGCAATTAGGGGTGCAGAAGTTTCTAGTGGTGTTGGGAAATTTCTGCCTCTTGAAAGGAAAAGTGGAGACCCTTCAGCTGTGGCGGGGGCCTCTATTCTGGCTTCTCTTTCCATCAAACAGGACCTTACAAGATGGAAATCTCCAACTCATACCTCTAGTAAACCTCACCAGGGTACTGATGTCTCTAGTCATCCAGTCCTTCATGATAGTACAGATATTGAGCTTGACGGCTCAGAGTCAACTCCAAATGTGCATACTGATAAAGCAGCAGATGCTCAAACAAATGAGAAGAATTCAACAATGGATTGCAATCCAGATGCTGGTGCAGAGGCAGGCAATGTAAAACTCTCTGGGGTGAATGATTTCCTAAGGCCTTTCTTCAGGATCTTAGCTCGACCTAGTTGTAAACTGAAATTGAGCAAAAGTATCTGTAAACAGGTATTGGAAGAAAAAAATGGGACGCTGGACATGCAGGCTGCATCAACTTTGGGTACATCTGTGCGCTGTGCAGTGTTTAAAGAAGATGTTCACGCCGCTATACTGGATGGAAAAGAAATAGACGTTTCTTTTGACAACTTCCCTTACTATTTAAGGTATACTTTCTTCTGTTTTGTATTTATAGTCATGTTACATAAGAATTCCTACAGATACGTTTCTTGGGCCAAGCTTTTTTCTAAATATTTGAATTTATCCCAGGTGTTCAGGCACTAATTTATTATTTGCTTTTTACTTTTCATGTTTTTGTTTTCTTATAATATCTATATATTTAGAATGTCAAGGACATAACATTTGACATTTAATTTAAATTTGTTTGCTGAGGTTCATTTGATTTTTTTAAAATTTTAAATGTTATTTATATTTAGACTATGGTTAATTCGTGTAACTTGATTGAGTCTTTCAAGTGTTGATGCTTGAAATTATTTTTTTTACTCTTTCATTTGATGGATTATTATTTTATACTGCATTTATGTTTGTATTCATGTTTTTTTGTAGTGAGAGCACAAAAAATGTCTTGGTGGCTGCTTGCTTTATGCACCTAAGGCATAAAGAGCATGAAAAGTTTACTTCAGATCTTACAACCATAAACCCTCGTATTCTGCTCTCAGGACCTGCAGGTGTGTTAATATTATATTACTTCTCTCCATCTTTTTCAGTAAGTATTTGTTCCCTTAATAGCCAAATTTTGCTGGTTACAGGGTCAGAAATATATCAGGAGATGTTGGCAAAGGCACTTGCAAAATACTTTGGAGCTAAGCTGCTCATATTTGATAGTCATTTGCTTTTGGGTGTAAGATAAGGCTTCCTTTTTGGGCCGGGTTCTTGAATTTTTTTTTTTTGCTGAAAACTCTGACAAGAAACTTCACTTGCTGTGTTATCATAGGGTTTATCTTCCAAGGAAGCCGAGCTACTCAAAGATGGACTAAATGCTGAAAAATCCTTCAGCAGCACTAAACAAAGTCCTACAGCAACAAAAGTGGCTGGGAGCGTGGATCCACCTGCTACTGAAACAGAGACACCTAGCTCTTCAAATGCACCTTCATTGGGCTTTGACTCTCAACCTAAGTTGGAAACCGATAACATTCCATCCGCCTCTGGGACAGCCAAAAGTTGCTTGTTCAAATTAGGTGTGTACTCTTCTATATTTCTTCTGCTTTGCTTTGGTTTTACATGAAGCATAGCTTTTGGTGTGACATTCATATTTTGGTGCGACACTCAATCAAAACATTATATTTTTTTTTTCTGAATTCATCATGGTTGGGACATGGCCATTTAAAAATTGTTAAATAAATGATACCGCACAGTGGTTCAGTCAGTTTTTAACTCTTACACGTAAATTTTAATAATAAAAAAGGAAATAAGATGTGTGCTTTTGTCATATACATTAATCCATTTGCTCTGACCTTTTAATTTCATTTTATTACAAACATACATATGACATTTATCAAGATACTATCAATATTGAAACCTGTATGTATTTATGATATGAATTTAAATTATAAGTATATGCACTGTCACATGTCTCTGTGTGTGCTTTGTACCGTTATCTTAAGCTAGTTGTATTTTTGATATATTATCAATACAGGTGATAGGGTGAAATTTAGCTGTTCATCTTCTTGTGGCGTATATCAAACATCTCCAAGGTATGGATTTGTAGAAAACTGAATTGATTTGTTTCATTGGTATTTTGTATTCTATTTTGCATGTCAGTTGAACTATTGAGCCCAAGCTACCATGAATACTTATACTGTCTAAAGTAGTGTAATAAAAGGACCTTTATATGCCAATCAAACTATAACTAATAATGTGCAAGTGTTTATATGTTATCATTATAATTTTTATTGGTGATTTCATATATAGGGGACCATCTAATGGAGGTCGGGGGAAGGTTGTCTTACTATTTGATGATAATCCCTTGTCTAAAATTGGTGTGAGATTTGATAAACCCATACCTGATGGAGTTGATCTTGGTGGTGCATGTGAGGGAGGTCAAGGATTTTTCTGCAATGGTAATGTGGTACTCTGATACAACTTTTATATCTTTAGAAATTATATATTATTGTATTTTGATCCGTATATTATATAATGTTGTATCTTACTAATTTTATGTTTCCAGTCACTGATCTTCGCTTGGAAAGTAGTGCTGTAGAAGAACTGGACAAATTACTTATTCATTCGTTGTTTGAGGTTGGCATTTACCCTGCCTTGTAGTCTAAGAATGTCCTTTAAATTATTTTTGGTTTCAATCTTGCAATTACCGATACATATTCAAATTTTTTTCCAGGTTGTTTTTAGTGAGAGTAGAAATGCACCATTCATTTTGTTCATGAAGGATGCTGAGAAGTCTATTGTAGGAAACGGAGATTCTTATGCATTTAAAAGTAAGCTTGAAAATCTTCCAGACAATGTGGTCGTAATAGGTTCTCACACTCAAAATGACAGTCGTAAAGAGAAGGTATTATTATTATTTTTTTGGTTAAACTAATCTGTAAACAATAAGAACCTATAGTGCAATGTATTTAAGTCTCTTCTTTTAATGTATATGAATAGCTCTGTGCAAACTTTTCGATTGTGAGTCCTATGCTTCTTTTGGATAAACTTGTCTATTATTCACCTTAGCTTTCGAAGAAGTTGGCTGAAAATAATTCTATGTAAGTGTTAGATTAAATAGTCCTTAACATAATTTATTGTAATTTGTAAAGGTGCTGTGTGCTTTGTGTTGCACCTAGTTCCTAGATGAATCTTTTCAGTTTCTCTTCTCTTCCCCCTCATACATTGTATCTGATGCATCTAAAGAAATACTATATGCATCTAAAAAAAAGGATATTGATGTTACTCTCTTGAGACCAAGAAATACTATATGTCTGCCAATGTCACCTTTTTCAAACCAACTCCCTTCTTTCCTCCTTATACACAATATTCTAATTTTATCCAACATGTTTTACCTGTGTCCTTTATCGAGTCTTTCGCTCCTTTTCTTCCCGACACCCAATTACCTACCGAATGACTAGTCCAAAACCCCAAGGTGAGTCCTCTTTAGCATATCCTTCTCAATCATCACCAAAAATCACAACTCCTGTTCATGATGACTTGATCTACCCGTATCTCTTATCCTATTTACAATTTTCTTTGCTACTGCATGTCGTCTCCTTCCTATTTTTCCTTTATTTTTTCTGTCTCTTCTATACTATTCCTAAAAGGATGATAGAAGCACTTGATCATCCTGGGTGATGACAAACCATGATTAATGAAATTCAGGATCTTGAATATAACAAAACATGAGAGTTAGTTCCTCTTCCTTTTGAGTAGACAATATGCTGTCGTTGGGTCTATGCCACTAAGGTTGGACCTAATGGTGAAGTTGATTGTCTTAAAGCTTGATTGGTGGCTAAAGGATATAGTAAGATCTATGGTCTTGACTAAAGTGATACTTTTTCTTTGTCGGCCGAAATGACTATTGTCATACTTTTTATTGCCATGATAACCATTCGTCATTGACCCCTTCATTAATTAGATATTAAAAATGCTTTTTGCATGGTGATTTAGAAGAGGAGGCCTAAATGGAGAAACTTCCTGGGTTTGTTGCTCAGGGTGAGTCTGGATTGGTTTGTAAGTTGCCTTGCTCTCTTTTGTGTTGCACCTAGTTCCTAAATGAATGTTTTCGGTTTCTCCTAGAGAGAGAAACACACTCTTCTAATTTCTAATTCCTTTGTATTAATTTGAAGTTTAAGTTTAGTGTATAAGTTGATTTAAGCTTATGTGAGAAGTTCGGTTTATACCTTGATATTTTCTTCTACAAGTGTCTTTGAAGATGTTTATCCAAGTAGAATCCTATTTAGAATTTTTTTTGGTTGTCAAGGACCCAAAAAGTTTGAAATTTCGTTAGATTTTAATTTAGTCCTTGAATCTAATATCATAAAGTAACACTCAATGCTTTAGACATAGGGAATTCTTAGAAAGTGAATTTTAAGTTTAACTCAATCTCTCCAAACCAATTTGTAAGGCGAGGTTGCACCTACTTATATAATATAATTTGGTCATATCTTTAGTTAATGTGAGATCTTCAGCATTTCTTTCTTCACGTTGAGGACCAAACATCTCGAGCATAGGACTAAATATTTGTGGGTTGTTTGATAACGACGGGTGACACAATAGACTTAATATAACACTATTTGGATAAACTTGGATACTATCTTAAAAAGTGGACTTTAAGTTTACTCAACCTAATAAAATTAACTTGCATAGTTAGGTTTGTGTCCACTTATATTGTATAATTTGTCATATCTTTAGTTGATGTGTATGATCTCCAACAAGAGTCATTGAGGCTCTAGGTATTTGTTTAAAAGTTTGAAAATATAGGGACTTAATACTATAACCATTTTTTAACTTGAAAAGTCTATAGTAGTCAATTCTAAATAGTGTAGTGTAGAGCAGCTGACCTGAAAAGTGCTAGATTAGGTAGGTTGGAAGACCACTATTATGAAGTTTTGATATGCACATTTCATAATTTATAATTCACACTGAAAAATAAAATAAAATAAAATGGTCAAAATTAAAGACATGTAATTAGTGATATAAAGTCGGGATTTGAAACTTAATAAGTATGTCATATCAACAAAGGTGATGGGCATGATGGAAAATGGCCGTTGAGCAAGCCCTGGAGATGAAACTAAAGAACTAATTTTAGGGACAGAGCATATCAAGGCTGTACTTGTTGGCAACAAATAGTATTTGATTCACTGGAAAGTGGCTATGGGCACAAGAGATGACTTGAAACCAAGGAACAGAACGAGACTGCAGAAGCCAGCAGAAGGTAGAAACTGTCATCACATGTTTGAAAATACTGGGATAATATTGAAGAATTCTAAAGGGTGGGGGTGGTACCCAGCGAGGTGTTTTATGGCTCCAGCCATGAAGCATTAGAAGCGTCGAAGCTCAACAGTCTAAATTAATATACAATGTACCTGGAAATCCTTTTGTGATATAATTGGTTGATCGCATTGTTGAAAGTATAAATTAATTAGCCTCCAAAAAACCATTTTTTAGTAGTTGTTGGCTTGGCTTTCTCTCTCTCTCTGCTTTGTATTAAAATACAATCTGTATTATGTATATATTTGATTTATTGAATTTACTTCCTTCACTGGTTTAAATTTCTTCATAATTGATTATTTAATTGATATATAACTTTTTCCCCTGCAGTCACATCCTGGTGGTTTGCTTTTTACAAAATTTGGTAGCAATCAGACTGCCCTTCTTGACTTGGCTTTCCCTGTAATGACTAATATCCCTTTTTCACTTCTATTACTTGTATTTGGAAGAGAGAAACAGGAATTGCTGACCTATGTTTGTACTTTTGTGTATTACGCACTTGTGCCTCTTCAATTTTTTTAGGATAGTTTTGGACGATTGCATGACAGAGGGAAGGAAGTTCCAAAACCAAATAGAACATTGACTAAGCTCTTCCCAAATAAAATTATAATTCACATGCCTCAGGTATATACAGTTGATTTGTCATGAATTTTGTTCTCCTTATACAATATTCATAATATATTTCCTGGTATAGGATGAGGCTCTTCTAGCATCTTGGAAGCAGCAACTGGATCGAGATGTTGAAACTCTCAAAATCAAAGGAAATTTACATCACTTGCGTGCAGTGAGTGCCTTGTGTGTTGCTTGTAAATTTAATTTATTCAGCATAATTGAATGGTTTTCATATCATCACATCCGCATATTTTGTGTAAAAATAGAGTTGGAAGCAACACTTCTTCATCCTATTATTTCTTTGTGCTACTAAATAATTCAAAGTATGATTTATATATGAATGGATGGGATACTAGTTGAACATCCAGTAGAAGTTATGTTTGCCCGTGGAAGTTTGTCTCCCTTGCATGTATGACAATCACCACCTTTTAAGGTTTGGCTGGTCTGAAATTTTATTTTTGTATGAATTTTAGAAACTGAGAAGTTAGTCAGAATCATACTATGGCCTTTATTTGATTCTGTAATTTCTTACTTGTACATATGTAGGAAAATTTAGACACATCTGATTTATTTAGTCTGTTTTAATGGAAGTCCTCCAATAACTGCTATAATTTTCTGAGGTTCATTTTATATGAATTCAGATTTAGTTGAAAGTCAAGTACCTTCTGTAAATTTTTGTTTAAATAAGGGTGCATAATAGGGTTACTTGACACAGATGTTGAACCGAGTCATAAATTCATAATGTTAATGTTAATTCTTGTTGTTCAGAGTTGCTGTTCTGATGTTTTAAATTTTCAGTAATCATAGTCTAGCTCATTTTATTTATAGGTTTTGGGACGATGTGGAATGGAATGTGAAGGACTTGATACCTTATGCATTAAGGATCAGACACTTACAAATGAAAGTATGTTCTAAGCATTCAATGCTTTTGGATTTGTCTAGAAGCTCTCTCCTATATCATGTTTGCCACATTGCAGATGCAGAGAAGATAATTGGTTGGGCTTTGAGTCACCACCTCATGCAGAATTCAGAAGCTAAGCCTGATTCGAAGCTTGTATTATCATGTGATAGGTAATTGCTAGTTTACACTGCTTGTGATTTGATATATTATATTTAGTTAATTGTATTTTACAATTTTTATATGGTATTCCTCCAGCATTCAGTATGGAATTGGGATCTTAAATTCCGTGCAGAATGAGTCCAAGAGCCTGAAGAAATCTCTTAAGGTGATTGTTTGTGATGTAGATGTCATTCCAGCTTTGCCTTTTAGTATTTACAAGTTATTCTGTTGGTAGAGTTCATAAACACTGTATTCTAAAATTAAGTTGCTTGTTCAGGATGTTGTAACAGAAAATGAATTTGAAAAGAGGCTTTTGGCTGACGTTATTCCACCTAGTGACATTGATGTTACCTTCGATGATATTGGAGCTCTTGAAAAAGTCAAGGATACATTAAAGGAGTTGGTGATGCTTCCTTTACAGAGGCCTGAGCTTTTTTGCAAGGGGCAATTAACCAAGGTTCACTTCCTCTAAAGATTATTGAAATTTGTTTTATTGTTTAAAAGGTTTCACGTTTGTTCTCTTTACTTTGGTTGACTCCCTGTGTTGATTTGATTGATTGATTTTGTGATGTTTTAATTTGCATTAATCTTTTAGTGTTCTTCCTCTATCCCCACTCTAAAAGTGAAGAAAACGAAGGAAGCGAAATCGGCTGCCATGCATTAATTATGTTTGATTTGATTGGCATACTTGACATCTAGGATTTGTCAAGATCTAGGACATCTATGCAACTCATTTGTTGTTTATTGAAAAATTCCATTAAGTGTGAAAAGCTAAAAGCAATTGTGATAGGTTTTTTGGAGAAAAATTGGAGCGTTATTTTCCATAATAAATATTTCTTTTTTGGCATTACAATTTACAACAATTAAATAAATCATACAATTTTGATGATCATCTAACTGACTCTATCAAAATATTATCCATTCTGCTATCTCAGCTCTGAATTACCTTTTGTGCAGCCATGCAAAGGTATCCTATTATTTGGTCCTCCTGGAACAGGTAAAACAATGCTCGCAAAGGCAATTGCTACTGAAGCTGGTGCAAACTTCATCAACATTTCTATGTCAAGTATTACATCTAAGGTTAAATTTGTACCCCTCTTAGTGTATTTTGATCTCACCTTTATCAGTTTGTGCATATCAACTTACGTTCTTGTTTTTTTGTTTCGCTTTAGTGGTTTGGTGAGGGTGAGAAATATGTGAAAGCTGTTTTCTCTCTGGCGAGTAAAATTTCTCCGAGTGTTATATTTGTTGATGAGGTAAGGCTTTGAACTAAAGTGTGTTATTTTGTATTGATTCATTGGCTATAACTTTTCTATCCTTTTTTCAGGTTGACAGCATGTTGGGTCGGAGGGAAAACCCAGGGGAGCATGAGGCCATGCGTAAGATGAAGAATGAATTCATGGTAAATTGGGATGGCTTACGTACCAAGGAAACAGAGAGAGTTCTTGTGCTGGCAGCCACTAACAGGCCTTTTGACCTAGATGAAGCTGTTATAAGGAGAATGCCAAGAAGGTGAATATCTTATTTAATTGTGCTTCAACTCCCCTTTCCATTGTTTTGTTAACTTGAGATACCTAGAATATTATCTTTTTTTTAAATATTTGTTTTCTGCAGATTGATGGTAAATTTGCCAGACGCTCCCAATAGAGCAAAAATATTGAAAGTCATACTGGCCCAAGAGGAATTGTCTCCTGATGTTGATTTGGATGCAGTTGCTACTATGACAGATGGATATTCCGGAAGTGATCTTAAGGTTGCTGGTGTTATTTTTCTTGTTACCCTATTCTTTAGGGATTAATTGATAACTACCAAAACATTTTTTGAAAATAACCAAATATTTAATATACATCGAACATCCCATACTACCTACTTGATGTTGGACTTAGACACTCCACGATATCCAAATTTCTATCATTAAAGTTTCAACTTTTAGTCAGTATCTGATTCTTGCTCTTGTACTGCAGAATTTATGTATTACTGCAGCACATCGGCCTATTAAAGAGATATTAGAAAAAGAAAAAAAGGTAAGACTCTTCTATATGCTAGTGTTATGCTCGGTATCTATGGGTTGAAAGCATGAATCATTCCGTAAAGTCTACATGCTATTTAAAATTATAACCTTAGTTGAGACTGTGCAATGATAGACCTGGATAGTTTTTTATTTCTTGATGATCTTGGATTTTGAATACATTCCCTGATTAAGTTGTTCGTCAGTGATAAAAAGGGAATTATAGTATCCTTACAAAATATGTGTTTATGTTTAAAAGGAACTTATGCTTTTACTTATTTTGTTTGATGCATGACAGGAACGTGTTGCTGCTCTAGCAGAAGGTCAACCAGCTCCAGCATTATGTAGCAGTGGGGACATCAGATCATTAAACATGGAAGACTTCAAATATGCTCATCAACAGGTATGAAATGAAATTCCATTAATGCAAAGCCCTCTCTCTCCCGACCTTTGAGTTGTCCCACCTTTCACTTTTAGTAATACATTACTTTGTACATTATATGGACGCAGGTTTGCGCAAGTGTTTCTTCTGAATCAGTAAACATGACTGAGCTTTTACAATGGAATGAACTATATGGAGAAGGGGGTTCAAGAGTAAAGAAAGCACTCAGCTATTTCATGTGAGTTTTTCTTTAGCCGGCATGTTTTCCCCCAGTGCTGCCTCCCTCTCCTGAAGCCTGCATTTATAGTTTGCCCATTTTCATGGCTTCCGAGGGGTTTGCTGTTGAGCCATTACGTTTGTAAAATGAAATATAAAATTTTATTAAAAAAGTAATTTTAGTACATTTGGGATGATGGGTTTTGGAAGAAGGGAAGCCTTCCAGAATTTTGGTCTGTTCCGCTACTTTTGTTTTGTTCCTCATCCCAAAGGAACATCTTTTTATTTTTTTAAGTTATAAAAGTTCTACTAGATGAAATAGTCAGCTTGTCATGTGCATAATAAGTATTTAGATCCTGTCTCTATCTGTTTTATAACTTTTTTATGTACATAACAGACGTGTTAGAGCCTCTTTAATTCATTCCTGCGGGATGCTAGCTATTGAAGATTTTTATTTGGATTCTGCAATGTTCAGATTACCTCTTCTTAATACTTTTTATTCTTTTTTAAATAAGTTTTTACTTTCAAGCCGAATCAATTCCAAACAATCAAATCAATACAAATTTAACTTTTGGATTAAAATAATAACTTAAATTTTGCTTCCGTTTTTGTTTCTTTTTCTTATATTCTTTTATGTTACCAAGTGCTTTAATTTATTTTTATTTTATTTTATCATCTAAACTTTCGTATGTAAGTTTAAGAAGTTAATGATGTGTAAACTAACAATTGTGAAAAAAATGTAATTTAAATAAAATAATTAGTTAGTAAAAACTAAACTTATATAAATTTTAAGTGTATATAAAACTAATCTTGTATAAAATCTAAACTGCTTTTACTTACAATTAATACAAATTTTAAAATTTATATAAAATGATTGTAATGTAACCTATTCATTTTGATAGTCTATTTTTAAGATTTAATCAAATAATTCGATTAAATATAATTGCTCCGTATTGATTCAACTTGCGAACGCCTTTACTTTTTATTGCATGCTTTATAAATGAACTAATATCACACCAAGAATTTTGAGTACCGGAATGTTGATGTCGACCGTTGGAGATTTTGATCACTAATGTTAGTTACAAGAGTACTTGGAAATTTTACTTAGGGGGTGCAATTTCAATAGTTTATCTTTGAATATGTACCTTTTTTAAATTACAAAAACGTATGAGGTTTATTCAAATTTACTTATGCAATTTCAATAGTTTATCATTGAATATGTATTTTTTTTAAATTACAAAAATGTATGAGGTCTGTTCGAAATTTAAACGTCACGTGTGAAGTTTAGAGTTATAAGTGTAAACAAAAAATAGAGTGAGATGTGAAAGAGGATACATTAACACTCAACTTTAGTTCAATCTTCATAAGCAAAAATCGTCATCTCTTGATACAACTTCATTTAAGTTGTTAAAATAAACTTTTTGTTGAGAATTTTGACTCGAAAAACAAACATCGTTAAAGATAAGTTGATGTTATACTAATTCATATGAAATGGTGTCAAGACATTCTTGGCATGAGATTTGAGATATTTATCTATTTATTTTCAATTGTTAAGAGCATTGTATGGTTAATGGTGCATTTAGGTGAACCATGGTAGCACAAATGTCTTTTTTCTATTAATTTGGGACATTGTAAGTTATCATTTACATAATATATTGAATGTTATCACTGAATTTGAGGATGATTTTTGAAGGAAAGTCCAACCAGATCATGAATAATAATAAATTTAATTCATATTTTAAATTAATATTCTCTAAACTTATATTAAGACAATTTTATGTATGACATAAATGAATTTTTTGAAGGTCATAGATGAAACCCGTGTTCGATTTAAGGTGCTGAGAAGGCATGCCCCTCATTTTCGTCATAAAAATTTTAATCGGCCTAAAATATTTTTGGTAATATCAACATGAAATTCACAAATCTGAGTAACAATATTATATTTTAAGATTTTAAAGGATGCACTTATTAGGGAGCATTCACTTAAAATATCATGGATTATGTGATTGTATATGATTAAAATGTAGTTGAGAATTTAGTGTGTAGAAAAATATTACTTGTTAGAAGTCAATTTTATATTAAAAG
This sequence comes from Phaseolus lunatus, assembly GCA_013389735.1. NCBI lineage: Eukaryota > Viridiplantae > Streptophyta > Magnoliopsida > Fabales > Fabaceae > Phaseolus > Phaseolus lunatus. Next base: position 38,780,902 of record CM023859.1, read on the forward strand.
GTCAAATTGTTAAACTATATTGTGGAGTCAAGTAACATCTTAAAGAATATTTATAAAGGAATTTACAAAAGCTCACAAAAAAATGTTTAACCATATTCATTTTTTCTTGAAAAATATAATCACGAGTGTTTAGGATGCTAAAAAAGAGATGTAATGTTTTATTTGTATTTTACTTGTCTATATTACATCATTAATTTGTAATAGGACTTATTAATTCTAAAATCATTGTTATGTTTTTAAAGTTTGACTTACATGTGTTTTTCATTATTATTTTGGTTATTATGCAAATTTTTGTAATAGGGTAATACTAAATAAGGAGAAATATCCATTATTAGACAATAGCCAATGCATATCAGAGTTTACCAAATGGATGAATAAAAAGAGCATGCATTTGTTGATTGCAATACTCAACAAGGAAAGGAGTGAAAACAAAGTAGATAGTAGTTGGGTAGACCATGCATATATGTAAATACAACTGAATATTTAAGAATATTTGGATTTACTAGAATTAACAAAACTAATATGAAAATAGACAAGATAGTTTAAAGGATAAATGACGAGGAGTTTATAATTTACTTATTGGTTTAGGTTACTTTTCTTGAAGCGATATCTCAAAATGGTTTATGATTAAAATTGAAGTGTGTGAGAAATGTGTGAAGGTATTGTAAGTTTCATGTTATTTTTTATTTTGTTCCATTACATTATATTCAACTAAAGCATTCCTTTTACATTAGAATAATTCAAAGTCAATAACAACTAAATGGAGGATACATCTAACATGCAATATGATCTTTGAAAAGAATTATGCGATGTCGACTGTCACATAAAACAAGGTTGGCACAAAAAGACAAATCCATCAAAGTATGTTCCACAAAAATTGAAGTGTGGACTTAAATGATACAGTTGAAGAAAATCTTACGTAAAGTAATTTAATGAGAGTATTTGAAGACATATTGTTGTCAACATCATAGATGAATTTATATAGTTTGTGTGTACCTTAATCCATCCTTTTTGGTGGAAGATTAGGGTAAAACCCTGTAACTAGTTGAGGGTGATTGATTTGATATATTAGAGAAAAATGTTTATTCTTTCTAACATTCCATATGAACTTAAGTATGACTTATATATAACATTCATTTTAATGATTAGATCAAAACTCATTTAACTTGATGATTGAGGAAGGCTAATGCATTATGTTCATATTTTTTATTTTAAATCTCTAAGAAAATAATTATGCACACCTTATGTAAGAAGACATTTTAATGGCCAAACAATATTCAAATTAATTGATCACATTATATTATATAATGTAAAATATAAAAAAGGATAATGACATGTCATTCCTTTATAGTATTCTTATTAGGAGCATCATGATTTTGTTATGCTCAAATAGGGTGGTAATTAGTTTAATGAACGATTTTTGTAAAAGTTGAATGTGGTTAATATTATTGTGTATGAGAACATTATAGAATAAACATAAACATTAACATGACATTGAGGAAGAAAGCCTTCCAAACAGATGTTGAAGGTGTTAAGATTAAGAGAACACAACCCAACTTTCACCAGTCAATTATGGATTAATATTTATGAACTACAACCAAATTTAAATTACTTAATAAATTTTTTGAAAAGGATAATCTAATATTTGATGATTTTAAAATATATTTCAAGAACTACTTTAGGATACAATAAAATATGCATCATATTTATTAATATCTGATTTTTGAAAGTGAAGTTCTATCTTTTCAATTTTTTTCTTTCATTGTTGCAATATAATATAATATTATATATATATATATAATTTCTTTGGTTGATTTATTTAAAAATTAGAAAGATGTCTAATTTTTTTTTCTTTAACTTATACAATTGATTATAGAGGACCCAATGATTAAATCTTTATAATAATTAATTAGTAGGCTATTAACCAAAATATGAATGAATAATTTCATTGGTATAATCTGTTCTTAGAATTTTTTATGTATAGATATAGTTGACCTATATATTGTTTTTGTTAACATATGAGTTTTGGTCTAATCTTCTCATAGTTTTATTGTACTTTTTTTCTTTTCTTTTTTTTCATATGATGATAGATGATTGTTGTTACTTGAGGTGTCAACATAACTGAAATATCGGCAAATTACATAGTAATACCTAACATAAAAGTTTTATATATAAAAAATAACTTACAACAAGAGTAATATTATAGTTATAAAAATAAATAAACTATCATCAATTTTCCTATTTTTTAAATTAAAGGTGATTACTTATAAACTTTCTATTTATTTTTCTAGTTTCTCTCATCTAATATAAAGAATTTTACTTTTCATTTTATTTGTCTTTGTGTGTTTTTTCTTTCTTACTTTTATTACTTAATTTAAATAACGACAAAAATAATCTTTAGTAACATTTATATATTTTTATTCATTATATTTTTATACAATTTGCGAATATTACCTAAGTAATACTAGATTATTATTTTTAATTTTTTTGGGTAGTGAAGTTTAGGATGGGATGTTTAATTTGAGTAATATCTTAAGAAAATATAAAAATTGAACATTTAAAAAATTCATAAACAATTTGTTTAAGTTTTAATGCATATCATTGTAATTATCTTTTTATTCCTAGGAAGGGATTCATTTAATCATTTTTATTTTTTCTATACTACATGGTATTTACCAGTAAAAACTTGACACATGGTTAAAAATATTTTTTATTTTTTATTTTTTAAAGTTACATTTTTTCTTACATTATTTATCATCATGTTTTCGCAACATTTTTCTCATAAAAAATCAACTCAACTTTCTCATAAAAATATAAAATAAATAGATTTTTATTATGTGTGTTAATTTTTATTAATACACCACCATACCATACATAGACCACTGTGTCATACAGGGAATAAGACAAACAATTTGTGTCTTCTAGAAAGTAGCAAGTTAAGATGAATAATCTTTAATAGTTTTAGTTATAGAATTATAACTGAAAAACATTATTATTACATATATATATATATATAATATTAATAATAAGTTATTATTGATAATAATAAGATAAACCATACTTTATTATAAATTACATAATAATATACAATTATAATTATATAATAAAATTACACTAAAATCATACAATTTTAAATTATAATTAAAAATAAATAAAAATTAGTTATAAAAATATATCAGATAATAGATAATAATAATAATATAATAATAATAAAGTATAAATGGAAAAATTGCGAAGGAGGTCTTGGTTAGAAAGAAGAGGGACAGTCTGGTAGGCATAGTTGCGGTTTGCTGATACCAAATTTCAGCCAGTCAGACACAAACAACCAAACGGAAGGGAATCATAATGGCGGATCCGATCCCGGCACCTCCAAGATCCGCCACGGACCTCTTCTCCGATCCCCTCGACGCCCACCCGCTGTGGTTCAAACCGGCGTCGTTCCTCTCCCCAGACTTCGATTCCGAATCCTACATTTCGGAGCTTCGTACTTTCGTCCCCTTCGACACGCTTCGCTCCGAGCTCAACAGCTACCTCTCTTCCCTAAACCACGAACTAATTGACCTTATTAACCGTGACTACGCTGATTTCGTCAATCTCAGCACCAAGCTAGTGGACGTCGACGCAGTTGTGGTGCGAATGCGGGCCCCGCTGGTCGAGCTCCGGGATAAGATCGAGCAGTTCAGAGGATCCGTTGAGGTTTCGCTGGTTTCCATTAAGAACCGCTTGAACCAAAGATCGGAGGCGGCCTCCGCTAGAGAGACGTTGGAGCTTCTCCTTGACACGTTTCACGTCGTCTCTAAGGTAGCATCGTAATTTTGACTCTTAGTGTTGGTTACATGTAGTGGAATGGAATTAACTATTTAGGATCTTTGATGCAAGATCTCCTGAAGGCAGTTATTCTGTTTTTGGTGAAAGTTTTTCAGGATGAACCTAGTCTGGTCTCACTCTTAGTTCTTATGTGATGTATTTATTGATTATGAAAAAGAGTACGCTCAGTGTGATGGTTTGGATCGCTAGTTATCTAAGTATCATATATAGATGTTTAGTTCTAAAACATTTACGCCTGAGATGTCTAGTGTTTGATGTGAGAGATCTGCGTTGCAGGTTCTACAATAACTTGTGATATTAAGTAAGGTGCAAATCCCACCTTACAAGTTGCTTTTGTAGGATTCACTTAGGATCAAAATCCAAACTCTAAATATTTGGTTGAGAAGGAAGATCAATAGATTATATGCCAGTCTCTGTTAACCTCTGTAGTGTGAGCAAGGGTCTCTAGTGTCAATTTCATTGTTAGGTTTGGATTGGTTGTTGATTACCACTATGGAGGTTTCTAGAGCTGGGTAAGCTAATCATAGGTACCTTGTTTTCGATACATGGTGTTTGTTTTGACTGTGTCTTGTATGGGTTTTTGAAATGTTGGGATTGGGACAAAAGGCATTTGCTCAAAATTCACTTGCTATTGTATAATTTGTTTGTGGTAAATTTGTTGATTGCAGGTCGAGAAGCTAATAAAAGAGCTGCCTAGTGTACCCACGGATTGGTCAAATGGAGATGTAAGTTTGTCAGAGAGAAATTACTTGAGCAATGGAGTTTCTGTGCAGCAGGTTGAGAATGAGACAAGTATCAGAGAGACTCAAAGCATGCTGTTGGAAAGAATTGCCAGTGAGATGAACAGACTAAAGTTCTATGTCACACATGCAAAGGTTTGTTTTAAATTTTTTTCCACTTTTATTGATTGTTGTGTATTTATGCGTTGATGCTTGTAATGACAATTGGAATCGTTTGTAGTAAAATTAAGTTGGGAATGGAGTTGGAATTGGATGCAGAGGCTTGGTAAGAAAAGAAGCCAGCGATACACCGTTTTTGGGTGTGCTGGTTGTTATTTCTCATTGTTAGCTTACGCATACTGCCTGTTGCCATTCTGAAAGAACAAAAAGGGAAACCCTTTCTTGTCAATGATACAGTATTCTAAAATTTGATGCATTATTGAAAATAATGCTAAATCTGTTTCTTGAGCATTTGTCTCTAGGTTTGTGTGACAGTCTGTTCTTAAATTGTGTAGACAAGGTAGTTTAAGCTTGTAAAGTAAGGTTATTGAGTCAAGATTCAAATTTTGAATCACCAAGCAAATTTTTGAATCATGAATGTCTTGTATCAAATAGTAAGATTTAGTTAACAATGAAAAATTACTTCAAATATATCATATAGATTATATATAGTGTTGAAATTTAAACAGCTTAAAGTGTGTATATGTATATATACACTGAAGTCAAGCAAAACAAAATTATTAGTTGTATCTAAGCTTGTGAATTCTTTATTTTATAAAAATAAAAATGAAATAATTAAATAGTTCAATAGAGTACATGAATTTGAGTGACAAATAAAGGTGGAATAATCAAATTGGATACAATCACAAGTTTTCTTTCAAATTCCTTTCCATTTTTAAAATTTAAGCTCACATGATTTTTTTCTCATAAGAATTGATGAAAAGGTAAAAATCTGCAAATGGTTGAATCATATTGGTGATATGAATCACATAGATTCATTCATGTACAGTAAGATACAAAGTCAATTAAGATTTATCTTGAGATACGAATTGGTAGATAGCCAAAATGTATTGAATTGTAAGATTCGAAGCGTGAATCGTTTGATAACTAGTAAAGTGATATTTTGAAAATAAAATTTGGTCTAAGAATCACATTACTAGGTCCTGCATTAGTTAATAGCCTTTTGAGTTTTGTCAAATATATGTGGTAGATAGAAAGAAAAATTGATGTTTATATTCATTTTATAACAATAGGTAGACATGTGCCCTTGAAGTTTTGTGAAGGTTTTATGGATGCTTGTGTATTCAGTAATTTTTTCTGTCTTCTACTAGTGTTCTGAGTTTTGTGATTCATTGTAAAATAGACCTTTTGTTCAAGGCCTTGATACATTATGTGCTCATCTCTTTTTCTCTATTATGCCAGTACAGAACCTTCCTTTTATTGAGAATATGGAGAAGAGGATTCAAAATGCAAGCCTAACAGTAGATGCAAGCTTGGGACACTGCTTTGTAAATGGTTTGGAGCACCAGGATGCAACTGCAATTTACAATTGCTTACGTGCATATGCTGCTATAGATAACACCAAGAATGCAGAAGAAATCTTTCGAATTACTGTTGTGGCTCCATTGATACAGAAGATAATTCCACATGGACCATCATCAGCTGTGGTGGCTGGACCAACTGGGGATGGTCTTGAAAATGATTATCAACTAATTAAGGAATGCATTGATAAAGACTGTAATTTTTTATTGGAAATTTCTTCAGCTGGTATGTTGTTTGACTTTTTTCTTGCTACTTTACTTTCCAAGAACAAGTTGAACCTTTCTTGTCATTAGATTTCCTCAGTTATCCTTATTATCCTTGCCCTTTCATAACTGCAATTATTTCTTGGACCTGACAATCCTTGCTAAGGCATTCATTTGTCCTTCTTCATCTTAAAAACTTAAACTTTTTAATCATCTACATGTATTGTTAGCTAGATCATCTGTGTGTGGTCATGCTGTGTTTTTGCTTATGTACATATCTGAAGCTTGGTCTCTGGTGCAGAAAATTCAGGTTTGCATGTATTCGACTTCTTAGCCAATTCAATCCTTAAAGAGGTTCTCTCTGCGATTCAGAAGGGAAAACCAGGTGCATTTTCTCCAGGAAGACCGACAGAGTTCTTGAAAAATTACAAATCAAGCTTAGATTTCTTGGCTTATCTAGAAGGTAGACATCATATCGACCTCATCTTTTTTTACCTTGAGAAACAAAAAATGAACAAAGAGAACACGCACTTCAAGTTTTAAAGAACTTTGTTGATTTAATATTTGATATATAGTGTACATTTGCTAAATTGTATTATTCATACATGTCTTTAAGAGTATACATTCACTAAGATTACAACGTTTAATTTCATGCAAGGCTACTGTCCATCCAGATCTGCTGTTGCTAAATTTCGATCTGAGGCAATTTATACCGAATTCATGAAGCAATGGAACATTGGAGTATATTTCTCTTTGAGGTGCCTATGCTGCTTTAAAATGTTCATAACTTTAGAATACATGTTTTGCTCTGTAACATGGAAATCATATCTGCAATTGCCACAGGTTTCAGGAAATAGCAGGGTCTCTAGATTCTATGCTTACAACATCCAGTCTTGTTCCTGTTCAAAATTCAGAGGGTGGTGAAAAAAATTACCAAGGTTTAACATTAAAGCAAAGTGTTACTCTGTTGGAGAGTTTGAGATCATGCTGGAGAGAAGATGTTCTTGTCCTTTCTTGTTCTGACAGATTCCTTCGGCTATCCTTGCAGCTTCTTTCTAGGTCAGTTAAATCTGGGATGTTAGGAATTTGTGTTGTTTTTTTGGTGCTGACAGAACAAAAACCAACTTCTCTTTGAACATGCAGATACTCAAGTTGGCTCTCATCTGGACTGACTGCACGGAAAAACCACAACACAAGCACTGGTTCTGGGTGTGAATGGGCTATTTCAGCTGTCATAGATGACTTCATTTTTGTATGTCTTGTGCCTTCACTTTATTTTTTGCCAAGCCGCATGCATTAATTTAACCTGCATTCTGTATGCACAGTAAAAATTGGTTCGTTGCTTCAAATATTCTATATAACCATACATCCACAAAATTTTGCTCAAGCCTTTCTATCAGACTTTTTCTGAAGTTCCAGGAATTGGTAAAAGAAATTGACAATGACAATGACGAAATGACATTATCGATATATGGATTGTTTCCATATATGCAATATGCTATGTGAAGATATTGGTTGTACTTTGCCTGAAATATAACAGATGCTAAATCATTTGTAGGTTATTCATGATATAAGATATTTGGAGGAGCAGGTTCAGGGTGATTACCTACAATACGTGCTTCAGCTTTTGTCTTCATGCTCCCCTGATGTTCTCGAATCAATAAGGCAGAGCATTTTACTGGGTGGTCAATCATTAAAATCTATAGAACCTTTAGTCATCAAAGCAGTGGTGGAGTCACTAGTGGAAAAGTCAGTTGAGGTTGGTTTATAATCGATGTTTATTCTTTAAAGTGGTTGGCATTGTTCAGATATGAGGGTGTGTATATTACTATACAATATTTGCGATCTTCTATATCTTTTTTTTTTTATCTTTCCTTCATTTTTAATTTATTAATTTCTTTCTCGTGTTCAAATATTATTAAGGACTTGAGACAAATGAAGGGTATAACAGCAACCTATCGGATGACTAATAAACCTCTACCTGTGAGGCATTCACCCTATGTTTCAGGGGTATTGCGTCCCCTTAAGGTATGGTTAAGTATTATTTTCACCTGTTTTCCTTCTTCTCATGAGAGTAATTTGTAAGAAATATTTTTATTTTTTCAATGGGAGTGCATGTATTACACCCGAAAGCATTAATATATATTGATGGCATGCCTATACATCCCAGGCATTTTTGGATGGCGAGAGAGCTACAAGATATTTGGCTAGTGACATTAGGAACGAAATACTCCTTTCTGCTGCAACGGAGATTACTGACCGTTATTATGAATTAGCTGCTGACCTTGTTAGCGTGGTATGTCCCCAAATCCAAATTGCACTATTGGAAATTTTGGATCTCTTGGATTCTACATTAATTTTTTTTAAACTGTTATTATGAGTAGGCAAGAAAGACAGAGTCTTCGCTCCAGAAAATTAGGCAGAGTGCACAAAGACGAGCTGGAGCAAGTTCAGATATCTCAGATAATAATGTGTCTGACACTGATAAAATCTGTATGCAGTTGTTTCTTGATATTCAGGTTGGTGGCATGATACTTGTTATTATCGTTACCAGTGTGATCTTCTCATTCTTGGATATACAACTCATAACTCTCATGGCTTGTTAATGAGTTTGAGTGTCCAGCTAATTCTTGATTGCTTTCATTTACGTAACATTCCTCTTGCAAATTGTCACCAGGAGTATGCCCGTAACCTCTCTGCACTTGGGGTTGAAGCAGTCAATATTGCATCCTACCGTTCATTGTGGCAATGTGTGGCTCCTGCAGATAGGCAAAGCACAATTAATCTCTAAGAGTTTGCTCCAATGGAGTTGATGCGGCATGTAGATTGTTTTCTTTTTTGGGTCAAGAGTTTCTTTTTTGTAATTTTATTATGAAATCCATATTGCACAATAATCACAGGTTATCACGGTTCTTAATATGGAAGAAAATAGTATATTGCTGGTAAATGTTTCTTTGTTGCATGTTTTCTTATCATCATTTTTTTTAATAGCTTTTGTGCAAACTTATGGCAACGGTTTTTGATGGTCTGGCAGATTGAAATATACGCTTGTATACGTATGCTTCATTTGCTTGTCGAGAAATTGTGGGAATATTAGGGAGAAGAAATAGGTGATACCTAGAAATGGGTGTATTTGGGAAAATGGTACGGGTACTTTTTCTCAGAAACAAGTAGTAATTATGTTTCTTACAAAAAATAGTTCATTTTTTGTTGTCTTAGTGTAGTAAAAAAATAATTTATTGTTTCGTTCGTAAATCGATTTTCATTTCAATAATCGATTGTTATAATGAAAAAAAAAATTGATATATCATTGCATCATCTTTTTCTGTTTGTCTCTCTGTATTTTTTTTATTAAAGTGAACACCCCAGGTTCAAAAATCAATTAATATATATTTTTAAATGTTTTCATTTGTTCATTTCCTTTCTAATAAACATAGTTAAATGTTTGCATTTCTGCTAATAGTCCGTGATGTAAATATACCAAGGGCTAGAATAAATTGAGTTTCAAAAGAATGTTGGAAGGTTGATTGTATACAAAGAATATATAACGATTCCTCATGTCAGTTCAAGCAAACTGTGAAGACATCAAAATCAATTTTAGATAGAAAGCTGTAATAATAATTAAAAGGATGGCAAAGCAGCAGAGAACAAAGTCGTGAATTCGTGATATTTGTAGTTTAGAACTATGCAAGGATAAAAGACTTAACATTTTTGCCATTACACCCACTACTTAAAACGAAGGTTTACTGTTGTTCATGATTATGTGTTTACTCATCAAATCAACATTATGCATTATTATTTGTACAAATGTATAAAAAAAATCCACCAACTCTGTCGGTTAATCCAGGTTGACTCAATTGAAAAGAAAATTCCAAAAAATACATCAGACTCAGAATCCAAAACCAGTTATTGTCAAGAACCTTTTTAGCTGCTGTGAACAAAGGATAACAAAAGCCAAGCTCACTAGCAAACATGAAGTTTTGCCCCGACCCTAATCTGGTTCCAAATGGACAATTAAGTCAAACTTCTTCTCTCTTGGGGTGTAGCTTTGTTTCCGTCGTAATCTTTTTGTTTTGCTTTCATACTACGAATCGTCCGTACCAAAGTAGCGGTCTCCAAATTCTCCCAACCCTGGTATGACCTGGAACTGGTCATTTAATCCTTCTTCGATCTCCGATGTGACAATTTTCAGATGCGGAAAACGTTTACATACACATTGTATGCCCTCAGGAGCCTGAAATGATTATTGAAATTCACTGTACTGGTTTTCATCAAACAAAGGGTCTTACTGCTGCTCAATTGACTATAACTCACAGAAATGAGGTTAAGGAATATTATCTGGGACTCTGGAACTCCCTTCTTTTTGAGAAGCTCGATTGCTTCGCTCGCAGTGTTACCTAGATTATCATTCAAGTGCTTAATACCACCAGAAAAAAGGTGCGGTGTCATGCATAAATGAACAGAAAAAAAAAAAAAAAACTGAATGAAGAATTCGGTTCACCGAAGCTTCGTAAATTAATGGTCTAATGTGTTCTGCGATCTGGTACAATCTTTGCCGTATGTACCGGAGTAATTGGTTGTACAACAGCGTTCAACAATAAGAGATTAACAAATCTTATAGTGAAAATTTGGAAATTTAAGTAAATAAATAATTATTCAGCGTTAAGAAGTTTGATGCAAAAAGAACGAAGACGATGCATGCAAAATGATAACAACTCACCTGTACCAAGTACTGGGTCCATGAGAAGAACATGTCTCTCCGAAATATCTCTAGGAAGCTTCTCATAAATAAGCTTATGGAGTGGAAAACATTGCAACAATTAGCATGTGCAGATTCTATCATCTTAAACAGAAATCTAACATATTAGAGTCAGATACGAAAGTTAATACCTGGGTTTCATCTCCATCGCGGTGAATGAGAATTTTTCCGATCTTTATTCCTTTACAGCAAGCACGCAAGGCATTTTCCATACTTTCGCCACTGAAACATTTTAAGGGAAATCTACGTTCATAGAGTTGCACAATTACTGACATTTTTATTTTTAAATAAAATGACTGAACTATTAACAATAATATGGAAACAATCCGGCGTCAAATTCCCATGAAATCACGTAGACATGCATTCCACATCTCAGCTTAGGAATGGTTTCAGACTGAATAAATTTTTTATCAGATCAAATTATGTTTTATTTGAAATTAAGATTTAGCACCGGACAATGGTATCTTAGAAAAGAAAATTCTAACGAGTTTGTTTTCCAACTTTGCCTACGATTAAGAACATTTTAATATAACCAGTTTTAGAGATGAACAATGGAGTATGGACAACCAGTATATGAAGAATTACTATAGTGACAGCCAATCTTTTTAACAGGGAAAGATACCTTCGAACAATGGATACTCCGCACAATTTCTTACAAAAATCAACTCCAGTATAAATTGAGCCTGAAAGAAATAACAAGAACAATTTCGGAGTCTGTGTATTTACAATCAGCATGAAAAGATTGAGGTGAGGATCTAAGCAGTTTACAGCATTATTCAAACAAAGTTTTGTTATTTAATAACACGTTCTATCGTATTATGCTAAAACATGAATAAATTATATTACTTCTTTAGACACACCTGTAGGTGCGATAACTTGTTTTTCTGTAAACGGCAAGTAACCAAGACCGTGTTCCACTACCTGTGAAGTCGGTGATATTAAGATTAGTTGGTAAGAGCGGCTGTAGATCCTTTATAAAGCTCATTGCCGTTACCTACCAAACGAATTAGCCGATCTGAATAAAAAGCAAAATCATGCTTTGATATGTCCCTATCACGAATAAGAGTGTGCATGCCTCTGGTCTGTAAGAAAACTTCAAAATTAGAAATAAATTAGCATAAGACATTTCCTTGGGGGAAAGAAGCAAAAAGAACTTTTTAGAGAGGAGGAAGAAGCAAGATGAAAATCACCTGGAAAGTAGACTTTAGAACATTCAAATTCGGATATATTTTGCAGAGGTTATGTTGGCCAAGCTTAGTACGGATATGTTGAACAATCAAGTCAATTGCTACACGATTCTCACCCCCGCGAGGTATTATGATGTCAGCATATTTTTTGGATGGAAGAATAAAATCTTCATAAGCAGGCTTAACAAATTTTGCATACTGAAAATGCAACAAATATTTTTAACATCAGCCACTAAGTCTCAGAAATTAGAGTTAAAACCAAACAGAACCAAATTCAGAGTACAAGATCAAACAAAGTCTTTCATGCAGGCTATAACGGTAGCATGCTCCGATGAGATTCAATCTGTTCAAACTTCAAAGTTACTTCTCTCCAACCACTATATTACCATTGGCACATTGTTTCGAGCCCTCTTTCATGCTTAAGTACATATATAGGACCCCAGAACAAGACATCAAAATATTGTTTTATTCCCACAAAAAGATTTTATTTTGCCTTTAGGACAAAAAAGAAAGATAACGTCATGATACAATTTGCATTCGTTGGTCACTTACTATATCATATTTCAATCCGATTTTGACTCAAAAGGTTGTCCTTTACAATTAATGCTACTGAATTGTATAGGACAACGGTTTATTCCCCACATAATTAGTTTTCAGAATAAGCATTGGTAGCATTATTTATTTATCATCGATAAAAATCAAGATAACCTTCTTTTATCATCTCAGCAATTTTAGGATATCGGTTCAAAAAACTATTAAGTTTTGATAAATGGTAATCCTAATTCCCAGTTCCTGACGATTGTCAATCTGGTGAAGTTAATATATTGTAAAGAATGAAGATATTAAGTCTTGCCTGTTCCAGTACCGATTGTACATCTCTACCCCTCTCAACTGTATCACGTTTTATTCTGCGGGCAAGCCTCACATCTGGATCTGCGTAATATGCAATGCAATATCAGTATGACGAGAAGAACATATAAAACCACCCACATTTTCAACAGAAAATTGTTGCCATTTATATCTCTATTTACTGACGAAAAAAATCTGCCGGAGAGGATCAAGAACTATGGCTGGACAAGCAGAACATGCATGAAGCAAACTCTCCTCGCAGTGCTAAATCATCTGATTTTCAATGCTTAATAATAGTTATTTAGCGTACTCTTCCAAAACGAATGGAGCAAGCATGTTGGTTTGTCCATAACTCCCTAATTATACACATGAAAACAGATAACCCGACAGATAAAATGTAAGAGCAATAGACCTGCATCAACAAATATCTTCATATTCATCATGTTGCGGACACGTTGTTCATGAAAAACCAATATACCCTCCATAATGATTACATCAGATCCATTGACCTGCCAACCAATAATAAAATTAATAATAACAGCCTGCCTAAATTTTCATTCTATTCAAATTTTACACCTCCAATCGTAATTATCTGAAAATATCTATCAACTCAGGTCCAATAGTGAAGAAAGGGTATTAAACTTTAAGATCATTCAGCAATGGTATGAATTCGAAAACTATACCCTTTCTTCTTCTGAATAAAACAAATGCAATTTCAGGTATGCTTAGCTTAGATAGATACACAGGCAAGTCTAAGAAGGGTATGAATGATTTCGACCGTTGGCTATCTAGGAGTACTGTAACTGCAGATCATCTCGCTACTGGCATAATTGAAAAGATTCAATCTGAGAACAAATGAAATTAACATTTAACATCTCAGTTTAGCTTAACGTGTCAGAACGAAGGGAACCTGTCGGGATCTGTCGGTAGATCTCTGATGAAGCTTGAAATCATATATTGGAATCTGAACAGACTGTCCAGATTTAAGCTGGCCGAGGGTTTCTACTAGTTGCTCTGTGTCAAATGCATCTACCAAAACATAACACACGTATAGAATTAGAATTCTAGAAGATCTATTCAATAATCTCAATTAAGTTTCTATCAACCGTACTAGGATGATCAAAGTTATACTCATGAACGCGTTTCAACTCATCATTCGTCAAACCGCGGTAGAATGAATCCTACAACAATAACAGATCCTCACACAAGTTATTACTAGTAGTAATTAACATGAATTCATTTTTACTCGGTTTCAGATTTAACATAATGCAAATAACACGATTGGCATTACAAAGAAGAAATCCAATGATTCAGTTCATGACTCCACTACGATCCAAATCCAATACCATCGCTACACAATATTACAAACAGAGACCTGACAGAGGAGCACAACTCTGTGATCTTTCAGTTGCTGAATGATAATGTCGCACACAGTGGTTTTCCCCGATGCAGTGCCTCCAGCGACACCTGATCCACGTTAACAACGCAAATCGAATCGAAGCACACACAAACAACAGGTGCCATTAGATCCTCTTCGATGAGAAAATGCAGGAAAGTTATACGTTCAGATTTCCGTTTTCAACTGTAAGATCTTATCCATCCGTAAACAGAAGCAATTATATGATAAGCGAGATGTTAATTCAATCAGAGTATAGAAGAAAATTGAAAAAAAGAAAAAGAAAAAAGCAATGCTGTTTGGTTTCCAAGAAAGTGAAACGCTATTTATTTTTTATTTTCTGGTGAACCAAACGGATTGAAATAAAAAATGGTGAACGTAAGAAGAAAAAAGATGAATGGTTGTAACGTATATATATATATAGTTACCAATGATGAAGGGGGGATGAGAAGAAGACGACGTCGTTGAAGGATGCCAACCGGAGAAGTGGGAACCGGAGGAAACCTCTATGACCATATCTATTTGGAATGCGTTTCCACTTTGCCTTTCTCTTCTAACGCTCTTATATACGTATGCGTTTGCGCCCTCTATCACCGCACCTCAACAAACTCCACCGCATTATTGCTTTTCCCTTTTTTTTAATAAAGATTATTTAAAAAATATAAATGTTAACATTTTAAATTATAAAATATATATATATATAAAAATTAATATCGTAGTAATTTAGTTATTCGTCTATAAAATTTATTATTTCTTTAAATATATTTTTTTTTGCCTTTCTCTAGTTGGTCCCCTTCTTTTTCTTGATCAAATAATATAAGTGAAACCAGTACAAATGAGATGGTGGTGGAACGAAGAATTAAGACCGATAAAAATTCTATTAAAATAATTTTATTTTTATTTTAGTATTTTCTATATATTTTAATGAATGTTTTGAATTTACACACGTTTATGAGTTAGGAAAGTGATTTCATCAAGATCAATTTTTTATTTTTATGTTTTAGATGTTTTCTAGGTTATCAAAGTTCTTAAGTGTAGTTTGAGATCCTTTCATATCTAGGATATCTCCTTTAGGAGAAAATTAACTCTAAAAAAAGTTAATTAAATTAAATATATTTAGTTGTATTATGAAGGAATGTTGTATTGAATTGAGTTTGAATTTAATCGTTGGATCATATCGTTTTTGGTGGAAGAGTGAGAGTTGAATTTTTATTTTATTTTGTGTGTTAAGTAAATTAATCTTGCATTTTAATGTTGATTGAGTGTTGGTTTGGTTATAACTAAATTCTATTTGTCTTAGATGTAATAATGCACTATTGTTATGAATTGAAATGAAAATTCCTAATTTTTGGGTTGTCACGTAAAAGTATGGCAGTATTAAAATTGTCATTTGAGCTCTAACGGATTTATAATCATGTTAGATTGGAAATATTTTTTGATTTGGGTGTTTAAAAGATATTGAAAAAGGATAGAATTGTGTAGAATCACTTTTGGTTGGTTTTTTAAATTGGTCAGATTTTTTGTGCGTTACATGCAAGGAAATTTTTGGGGTCTATCATATTCACAATAAAGAAAAATCCCCAAAAAAAACAGAGAGATTCGTAATTGGATCTGATTCTCTTCGACATTTTGATGAAAAAGTAAAGCTAAAATCGAAAATTAATTTTGTGAGAATATTGGTTAAGGTATGCTCTGTTTGTACTGGTACGGTTTTATTCCCCTTTAATATCTGTTTATTCAATAAATCAGGGTTTCAAGACCAAATGCATCTATTCACGTGCTAAAAGTAGAGAGTCTTCGATATTAGAAGTTGAATTAAATCCTTCATTATATACGAAAAGAGCAGTGTATTTTCATTAGCATGGTTATAGTGATGGAATTTAGGCAGGATATAAGGTCTTAAGTTTTCATTTCAGTAAAAATTTGTATATAAATCAGAAATAGTGTGATGATTTAGATAGGGTTAAAGAAACAAAAATAGTGTTACTTTGTATGAAATGTAATCGATGTAAAACACACTTATTACGTTTTCTACACTTCGCTTTATTATTAAAGTACACATTCCGAAACAAAAAATACTTCCTTTATTTTCGTATATGCTTTGTATGACATTTTTATAATTGTTTCGAGTGTATATAATATTAGATACTCTAATGTATAAGTTAAAATTTATTATTCAATAATGCTCACTTCTATTTTAGATGTAGTGTATATTTATAAAATTAAAATGCATCTTTAATTCTAAACCTGTATTAAAAACTAATATTATTAATATTAAAATAAAATTTCGTATCTTTTGAGAACGATAATGGCATCATAATAAGGTTATTCGTTATTTCCTAAAAATCAAATTAGATAATGTCATCTATTCGCTCTTATAACCCAGAAAACATTTGGTGACATCTAGTGGGACACTCTGAGATTGGTGTGGATGATACATCATCATTGTTACCTGTTCTTTCTTTTTCTATTAACCAAAGACAAGTATTGATGTACACATGCTTGAGATGTTTCACCCTCAAAATATTTTTTGAAATTCTGATGAGACAGGTGAGTTGAATCGGAAATGTGGTGAATAAGTTTAGTGTATGGTATGTTTAAATTACAAAATCGACCTTCAACTAAATCAATCTAAAAAGTTCATAAATTAATTAAGTTTTTTTTTTTTTTAATTAGCCTTCAGTGTATGTGGCCTGAGAAAAGTCATCATCAAATTCCACAGTGTGTCACTGTCAACTTTTATAAATGGCCTATGTTATCATTTGCATAATCTATCTTCTCTTATCTATTAAGTACTCAACTTCCATGTTATTCAGATAAATTTCTCCCAATTCAATACTCTTTTCCTTCTCAACCAATTTCTAAACGCTATTAATTAAACCAATAATAAGAAACAATTAGCTTCTTTACAACGCCATTTAATATGATATTTCTAAGTTCTTTTTCCTTCATAGATACTCATGTATTAAAAAATAAGGATCAAGTATGTTTTTTCAATCTAATTTGTATTCATTTTTGTTTGTATATTTACTGCACGTTACAAAAATGTTAATGTGGCTGATAGAGGTGGTGTTATCAAGTCTCATGTGTAAGAAATCATGTATTTTCAAGGATAAAAATAAAATATTAATATATTTTTTATCCACAATTCTACAGTTTTCTTTTCCTTGCTTTTTTTTTTTTTTTGCTTCCTTTTCAACAAAGCTTAATTATTATATTTAGATTCTAAAAGCTCCACAACTGCAACTTTTAAACTCCATAAACAATGGTGAACAAAATAATATTATCTGATGAGTCACACACATGGCTTCACTGGTGGAGGATTATAGGGATGAGATACCGTGGTTCCCCAAATGTTTAATTTTTCTTATATAATAATAAAAAATAAATAATGAGGACTAATTTAATTTATTTTTATAACGCATGTTATTTAATTTTAATAAATATTAATACATAAAATTAAATATAATAAAAAAATAAAATAAACTAATGAATGCATAGGAAAAAAAGTATAAGATATATTTTTTATATTAATTTTTCTCACTGTTAGTTCTCTTTTACAAAATAAAATATGAATTCATTGTTTATTCTTATTTGTTCTCTTTTATTTATGAAGTAAAAAAAGGAAATAAAATCTAAAATTATTGTTTCTACCAATTTCTCTCACTTATTTTATTTCCTTTTTAAAGAAAAAAAAAGGTAATTTTGTCTTCATCCACTTAACAGTAAAATATTAGTTGCATGATATTTCATACATTCACAACTCACCAATGGGTATCTTTTTTAGTTTAATTGTCTTAAGTTAAATAAAAAAACAAAATAGTATTGTAAAGAGAACATGGAATCATAGAAATAATAGAATTTTTAAGGATGTTAGGATAAATGTTGTGAAGATTTTATATATGTTACAGGTAAAAGCATGAACTGAAATATAATTATCATGTTTTAATTATTATTTTTTAGATTAATACTTATGTTTAGTGTTTGAGGTGCTTTAGGTAGTATTTATAGAACTGAAATTTATCTATAAATAAGTGAGGTGGTGTGTGCTTTTTTTGATGTTGGTATTTTGTTCAATTGTTTGTACCAGAATTGACCTGAAGGATTGAAAAGGTACATGACTGCCTGTGTCTAAGGTTTAGATAAGGGTTATGATATTTGTACACCTTATTCCACCTTACACTCATATTAAAATATTAATATTTATAATAAAAAAATTAAAAGAAAAAAAAATCTCCTTAAATGAAAATATAAATATATTAAAATAATTTTTAAAATTAAAAAATTATAAATTTTTATAGATAATTAAAATATTAATATTTGGTGTCTGAAGATTTTTTTCTAGATAATGTGCAAAAGATGCATGGGATGGATAGCATAGAGAAGCAGTCTGTCGAGGAGTCTCTTGAAGAATCACAATCTATTGTATGCTGGTGTTTGAATTGTAAATTGACTATGAAAGGACGAAAATCTCAATCGTGAAGGGTGCACAAGTATCAACTGGATAATTCATCTTATCTTTTCATTTGCATAGAAACGCTAAGTTTCTTCAGCTGTGGTTTTTTCACAAATCAGATACTCATCTACCGGTCATTTTTGTTGTCACAGTCTTGGTTGAAGCTTTGCCTTAGAATTCTGCTTTTTGGTTCTTGTATGCTTGCCTATTTACTTTTTGTTGCCACTACTGCATTTGTAACTTTTTAGGGATATACAGCAGGTTCTTTACTTGTTTTAGCTTTGTAGAGTTGATAGGTTATTGGATAGTAGCAGACACATCCGATGTTTTTTTTTTTTTAGGTTATAAGTTATGCTCTAAAGTTGATTTATTAATTCTTTTGCTATAAAAAAATATAAGTTCTTATTCCTTATCTAAAAAGATTTCTTTTATTTGTAAAGAATGTTTAAAATATTGTGGATGTTTTGTAATCGAAGAAATACTTGTCTTAATTATTGTGGGAAAATCAGATTTAAAGTTACTTATATTTTACGTTAAGAGAATGTGTTGCTGATAAGTTGGTTAATTTAGGATTTATTCACAAAGAATCATTTTATTGGTATAATAGGCTTCCATCTAGTCTGTTTTTAGAATTTTTTATGAATAGGTATATCGTTTTTGTTAATATATGAATTTTGGTTTAATCTCTTCATATTTTTTGTATTTTTTTTTCAAGTAATGGTTGATGATTGTTTTTACTTGAAGTGTCAACCTAACTTAAATATCAAGTTGCATAATAATATCTAATCGGAAAGCTTTCATAAAAAAAAATGTTTAAAATATAAAAATTTAAATAGTTATATCTTTTCTTTTTTTATCAAGTTATGACACTATAACTTAAGTGTTGTTTTTTTTTTTTTAAATGTTTGTGTTAAATTTTTTTTAAGAATAAAAGATAAAATCTTATATTATAAGTATTTTTATAACTATTTTTTAACCATGAGTTATTTATTATAAGCTTATTTTTTTAAAATTTTAGTTCTGATTTAGTTATTGATAGCGTGTATTGCATGAAAATATGAAGACATGGATGATGTCTTAAATTCATTTGATTAAATAATGCAACTTGACACAAACAAAAGGAAAGTGTTCGAATAAGACTATAAGTCAAAACCGAGTTTAAAAAAAATGAAAAATGTATCCAATTACATGAATCAAACACACGTTTAACACACCAAAATAAAGAACAAAGTTGATTGGATAAATTAGGCATAAGATTTTCTAGCTTCCTATTTGCATTCGAAAATATAATTTTCTTTTCCATTATTAAAAGTAAATGAGAGAACGGTGTCAGAATAGTAGAACCTTATAATTTCCTGAGAAGGTTGTGGTTTTAGCTCGGAAAATAAAGAAAAAAGAAAATATAGTAAAAATTAAAAATAAACATAAGGTTAACTATTTTATAAAATTAATTTATAAAATCAAGTTTTCACTTATTTATATATTATAAAATATTTTAATTAAATTTAAGTTAATATAAGATCTTATATCTCATATAATTTTACATTGATTAAAAATAAAAATATTTAATAATATAAATAAATATAAATTTTATATTATAAATTAATTTTATAAAATTTAATTATATTTAAATTTAATTTTTAATACGGTATAAAAGTGATGTAGACAGTCATCTTATTAAGAAAAGTTTATTTAAACTTATAAAAGCATTCCCTATTTAAAAATATATCTTCTTACACACAAATTATTATATATAGTTTTACACACTAATTACGAATATGTTATTCCACAAAAAAGCAATTTACAAATCCTGGATGTATCGATGAAGAAAATAAAGGGAATGAATTAATATTAAGCAGAATGTACAAAGAAATGAATGAAATTGAAAGCCAGCAAAGGAAGCTATAGACAGTGGAGCTACATATGCAATGGCAGAATGATGATTATTACTTCATCATAACTCTGAACTCTTCAAAGCTAAGCATGCCATCTCCATTGAGATCAAAGCGAGCAATCATGGCTCTGCACTGATCCATGGAGGTGAAATCACCCAACTTCTTCAGCATCCTCTTCAAGGCTTTGGGGGTGATGAAGCCACAGCGTTCAGTGTCGTACAAATCAAAAGCTTCCCTCAAATCCTTCACCTTCTCTTCCTCTTCCACTCCCTCCATCATCTGCATCAAATCCTCCAAACAAAGAAACCCATCACCGTCAGAATCCAACTCCTCAATCACCATCTCAACCTCTCTCATCCCAACCTCCCCATCCACCATCCCTATTCCGTTCCTCAGCTCACAGGCTGAAATCTTCCCATCACCATCCTTGTCCATGTACCTCAGCACTCGCTCGTATTCGCCACCCCTCATCATTATTTCTCTCAACAAACAATTAAACTAAGTTGTTGTCGTTAAATGTTTGTTGCGGTGGGGGTTTTTATAAGCTTTGGGTTCTGTAAATTGCGCGTTTATTCTTTGGAAATAGTGTGGGAAGAAAGAGAAGAAAATACTGATGTCATTACATATGTGTTTGAAAATTTAAGCGTAGCCAATGAGGGATAAGGAAAAGATGAAGTCAAATATCGAAGAAATTAATGTTACGGTCAAAGGAATAGTGAATTATTATTTTATGGTTTTGGTCTTTGCAAATTGGAATTGCATGTTGGCAAATTGGCTTGGTGAGACGAGGGATGAGCGTGTGGGTGGCTCAATTTATTCAATTCATTCAATCTTATCCTTTTTCTTCTTTTCATTTTAGATACACTCAACTTACCCAATATAAAAATTCTCTGTAACATCTTCAAAGCTTCTAGCCTCTTCAAACATACCCATTTTCGCTGAATATTCTTATATCACAATTGTTGGTTTTCAATTCTCAACTTTAAATTGTGTTCATATTTCAATTGGATCGAGTACGTACTCTAATTATAGTAACATTTATGATTTCTGCAATGTTGTATTACTATATTATATGTATTTTATACAGGACATTCTGCAAGTAGAAATAAATTGTAAAAATAATTTAATTTATTATAATAGTTTTAGAAAAAGCTGTTATGATTTCATTGTATATTATTATTTTTTAAACTTAATGATAATTTTTTTAACTTTAAATAGTTTTTTAATAATGGAAAATAATTTTAACAATAATGTTTTCTTTAACCAAAATTTCCTTAAAGTTGAATTTTGTGTTTGGATAAAATTAATTAGAGGTTAATTTTTTTTATAAAGAATTTTAATAACTTTATTATGTTCTTATTAAAATTATATTAATTTTATTATTTAAAATTATATTTTTAAATTATAATTCAATGATTTTGTGATGTTGTCCCATCATCGGTTGATATCACAAGAGTTAATAAAATTAATTTTTAATCCATATAATGTAGGTTATGATTATTTTTCAATTGATATTTGTTTAGGTTTTCTAGATCAATATTAATAAAGTGACAAACACTTCCTTTATTTTATTTTAAAATATCATATAGATTAAAATATAAATGTAAATAAATATTTAAATATAAAAATTAAAAATTGCAAAAAAATGAATATTTTAATTACATTATATGTAAAAAAAAATGGATTAATTTATTATTGTATTTAAATATTCTTACTTTATTAATAATATGAAAGAAATAAATGTCTATTTTAAAATTAAAGTGTGGTATATTTTCTTTATCCTGCGACAAGTTTTTGTTTTTCTCCGTGAGTCTGACGATTTTTCTAGTATAATGCGGACGTCATATAATAAATTATTGGAAAAGATTAGGTGAATTTCTCTATAATTAAAGTATTCATTTTTTCTTTTTAATTTTTTAATTTTATATTTTAAAAATAGGAAATTAGAAGATAAGTTATAAAATGATAATGTTAATTACAAAATTATTTATGATTAAATTTATGCATCCGTAATTTTTTTACTCAATTATAATAACTCTATAAGGCAGACGAACTAGAAAAACTCTATAATAATCCCAATGACTAATTTTAGGGGAATTTGAACAAGAAGGTCAAAAGAATGTAAATTCTGTAAGTTGACACAAAAACAAAATTTCTTGGTCCTTTCTTTGAAGAAATCATAAGGTAGCTAGCAAATTTCTAAATTTTTTACTCAAATATTCTCTTTTCAACTCTTTGAACATGAATTTGATTTTAATATATTATTAATAGAAAAAAGTTATATTATTATATTATTCAATAAATTGAACCTTTAACCTAAAAGATTTTATAATAATATAGTTTTAAATGTTAACATAATTGACTTTATTAAATGATATATTAATTTTAAGAGTATTCATTGATAATTGATATAATATTGTAATAGAAACATCTTATAACGCAGACTTTAGTTTATCTAACTATTACTTTGAATTCGATAATGACTTGACTTAACCGTCACTTTCAAACTGGAAGCAAATACTCTATAAGAAGTATAAAGAGGATAATGTTGTGGCTTAAGTTACTTAAAAAATTAAGAATTAATTCTCATACACGTTACATAAGAGTAAAATAAAATAATAATATCAAAAATTTGAATATAAGAAAATCTTTTTATTTTAATCTATAAAAATTTATGAGACTTAATTCCAAATATAATGTGATTTTACTTTTTTATTATAATTTATAATCTCCTGATATTCAGTCCCTTTTTATTTATTGTATTGTTTTTCTCATTTGTTTATCTTTATCTTCTTCATAGATTCCTTTTAAATAGAAGAGAAGAGAAAAACTTCATAAGAAAATCATGAATAATTTAATGATTATTATATTTTTAAGATATCTTAAAAGTATTATTTTTAATTTTTTAGTTGATCTTCATAATTTTTAATTTTTAATAAAAATATAATTTTAAAACTTTGAAAATGTTTAATAGATCAATTATTAAGTTTCATTAATTATGATGTTCCATTAATTAAAAACATATTCCCAACAAATTTAATGTATTTAAAATTTAATTATATATTTATTAATTAAATAGTTGTTTTTAGTTAACTAAATATATTTAAATCAATATATGCACAATTACTAAAAAAATATAAATGCGGGTATAAATATTATTTAACATGATCGTTTTTACACTCACACAATATATAATACATTTATTATATCTTATAACTGTTAACATAATATTTTAACTCTGAATTCTTAATTAGTTTCAATAGTTATTTTACATATATTATGTAACTTTTTTTTACTAATTCATTTTTTATTGCTTTAAGAGCAACTTTAACACAGTTGTTCAACTTTAAGAAACATTGGTTAATATTATTTTATAATTGAAATATATTATATGTTTCTATACACTGAAATATATGAAACGCTGTTGCTTATATTCAAAAGCTTTTACATATTTGAAATAATAAAAATATATTTTCAGGCCATTTAAACAACTCATTTCATGTTTTTTTTATTGGAGAAGAGTTAATAGAAATTCTCAAGTCGAAAACTGTATATCATGGATGTTCTAATTCAAAATTATAGCTTCATCCACGATCTTACCGTATAATAACGGTTAGATATTATTAGATATTATGAGATAGTATAGTTATTGTTTGATATTTTATATTTATGTAATGGGCTTAGTCCATATGTTTATTTTTTCTATATAAACATAACTCTATGTGTTCAATATACACAAGAGATTTACCCTATTCTTTCTTTTCCTTTAATATGATATCTAGAGCATAAGGTTAGGGTTCAAATTTTATTGGTAAATCCACTGTTTACTGGTATTTTTCAGCCACCGTCCCACCGCCTTGCAAGAACTGCCGCCTCACCGGAGTTGCTGCCGAACCCTTGCCGGAGCCACCACCGGACCAAAGGAAATATGCATTAGATATTTTGGAGGGAATTGGGTTGATGAATTCGAAGTACAAGCGATTAGTTGGAAAATTGAACTATCTCTCACTGTTACTCGTCCTGATATTTCTTTTGCAGTCAGTGTGGTGAGTCAATTTCTTAATTCTCCATGTGAAGATCATTGGAATGCAGTCATTCGTATACTGAAGTGCATTAAAGGTTCTCCTGAAAAAGGTTTGTTATATGGTCATAATAATCATACTAAAGTCGTTTGTTATTAAGATGCTGATTGGGCAGGATCTCCATCTGATAGAAGATCAACTTCTGGTTATTGTGTCTCCATTGGTGATAACTTGATCTCTTGGAAAAGCAAGAAACAAAGTGTTGTGGCCAGATCTAGTGCAGAGGCAGAATATAGAGTTATGGCATCAGCTGCTTGTGAGCTTATTTGGCTTAAACAATTACTTAAAGAATTGCAATTTGGAGAGGTCACTCAAATGACATTTATATGTGATAATCAGGCTGCTCTTCATATTATCTCAAATCCAGTTTTTCATGAAATGACCAAACATATTGAGATTGATTGTCTTTTCATTTGAGAAAAGATTATATCGGGAGATATCAAAACTGAGTTTGTTAATTCAAATAATCAATTAGCAGATATTTTTACTAAATCCTTACGAGGACCTAGGATTGATTACATTTGTAACAAGCTAGGTACATATGATCTATATGCACCAGCTTGAGGGGGAGTGTTAGATATTATTAGATATTATGAGATAGTATAGTTATTGTTTGATATTTCATATTTATGTAATGGGCTTAGTCCATATGTTTATTTTTCCTATGTAAACATAATCCTATGTGTTCAATATTCTTTCTTTTCCTTTAATAATAACAATATATGATTGGATGATTGTATAAATAACTCTTAATATTTTTAACAAACCTTATCTTAATATATGAAGATACTGGTTGTATGATATAAATATTATCACCTTATTTTTAATTTATTTAAGAAAAAGTGGAAATGACTGTGTTGTCTTTATATGTTTTTTTCTGTACAAAACATATTGAAACAATAAACAAATTGAAAAAAATATATAATAATTAATAATTATAAGTGAAAATAGAAAACAAACAAGCAAATAAAAAACAAAAGTAAAACACACCCTTCAAAGTATATAAACGGGGTTTGCCTTAGAGCTGGTACAATTACTAAAATAAATAAATAAAAACAAAAGTATTTTTGGTCCTAAAATAAGTCTTAAAATAATTAATTGTAGCACATTGTAAGATTTTTTAAAGCTAGAATTTGAGAAAGTAGAGATTAGGAACTAAGATATACTACCCAAAAAAACCTAAATTTAGGAGTAATAAATATTATTATTGTAAAAAGGAGACGTGTTTTTGAATTAAATTAGAAAATGTCAACATATATAAGAGAAAGATGTGGCATCAGAATTTTCACCAAGAAAGTAGTGTTTAACAATAAGCATCGCAAAACCTGTGCCAAGAATAGAATCATGTATTTTTTAAGCAAACCAAAGTATAATTAATATTCAATTAACTCTCGAATTGCAAAAGTTAATTTGAGTTGAGGTCCTTCACCAACGGAGCATACTTCGGATCTTACATAATATAAGGGTCTTCTATGTGATCATAAAATTTCCATGAAAAACCAGTCATTACATAATATCTGTCTCATTCATAAATCAGAAGAGATGGTAAAGAGGTATCAATTCTCATTTCTTGTTTCTTCAGTAAAGTTACATCTTCAGTAACTGGTAGCCATGATTAGATTTAATTTCGTTTTCAAATACAAATGTTCGAAAGGCTTGCTAAAACATTAAATTCACATAATTTATGTTTTTACATAGGATTTGTTCCAATAGTTGATCACAATTCATGATATTTTCTTTTCCTTGGAGATTAATAAATTCATTTTGTGCATTTGCTCCCCGATTTTACTTCGTTGCCTTTTACTTTCTAATGAATAGTCTTTTGCAATGTTGATTATTCAATTTCCATATTTCTTATATAGATGATCCATGGATTTTTGTGTAACTTAGGTCTGGAGCTATCATGCAAGATGCAGATAGCAGAGATTATAAACAGCGAAGGGCAAAAGATAAGAGTGAGGAAAGTTATGAAGGAGATCTTATCAACCAATTACCAGATGGAATCCCTGTAACCATTTTATCTAAATTGCCAATAACTGATGCTGCTAGGACCAGCATCCTCTCAAGAAAATGGAGATATCTATGGACATTTTTTTCTGGACCCTTGGTATTTGATGGTTCACCTATCATGAAAGACATGAAAAGAGACATTAAGAAGGCTGAAGGAAAAAGGGATTTGCAGATGGCAATGGAGATCATGTATGATGCTGAAAGCCAAACATATACAAGTTGGATCGATGAACTGTTGAGTTCACTTAACGGTTCAACTCTACAAGGATTGAAATTTTGGTTTCATGTGGATCCTGGGTGTGATACTGATAAGTGGGTTCACTTTGCCATTCAAAAGAAGGTTCAAAAGCTTGAGCTGTATTTTGGGAATACATTTGAATATGTTCTTCCATTGCACTTGTTTAAACTGGAAAGTTTTAATTCCTTGCATGTTTTACGTCTGAAATGCATTACTGTGACCGAGGAGATGCTAGAATATTTACTGCGGTGCTGTCCATTACTTGAAACGTTGAGCTTGGCTGACTCAGTAGTTCCAAAAACTATGAAGGTTTCGGGTCAATCACTCAAGCTGAAATGTCTAGAATTGGTGAGATGTTGGGAGCTGCTAAAACTTGAAATATTTGCTGAGAATTTGGTGTCATTCAAATACTACGGATCCCATTTAGATACTGAATTCAAGTGTGTTCCTAGTCTTTTGGAAGCAACATTTGGAGGATCCTTTGTGGAGTTAACTACAGAAAGCTTTTTACCACATTTGGAAGTGCTTACATTGGATATTACACAAAACATACCTGAAGTGGTAGCCTTTTTAACCATTCCTTTCTTTACGTTGCGTTCCTTGTTCACAAGAGTGATATCATTTTTCTGTCTTATTTTCAGATTTGCTCGCTAAGTCAACTTCCCAAGTTAAAAAATATGAAGCATTTGGAGTTGGTTGCCTGTGATGATGATGGCATCACACTTGGTGCTTGTGCTTTGTTATTAAGGGCATCATCACCTTCACTATGGAGGTTCACACTAAAGGTGAATATCCTTTGGCTGTCAAAAATACTCCAGAATATCCGTGATTTGACTCTTTGTATTGTGCATCAAGCAAGTGCTAAAAAGCTAGAATCCTCATATATTTGAATCTGACTATTTTTTTTTTTTCATGTTCCAGATGATACACACCAAACCCTCTTTAAGAACAAAACGCAAAATTACAATGAAATGTCAACACGGTCTTAAGGAATTGGAATTGATTGGGTTTTGTGGAGCATCATGTGAGGTTGAATTGGCTACCTACATACTTAAGAATGCAGTTGAACTCCAGAAGATAACCATTGACACAAGATTACCAACTAGACCGAAATTAAGACCACTGGGGGAGCACTTCAAAGCTTGGGATCGTGAGGAAAACAGAAACCGTGCTAGGGAACTGCAAGAAAAAGTACCACCTTGGATTGACTTTGTTTGTATTTAAAGAAGTAATACAAGCTCAAACATCATTAGTATTGGTATTGAAAAAAAAAAACTTTTAAAGGTGGATAAGCAACATAAATAAATAGATTTGGAGATTGTCATCATTTAAATACACAAAAGTGATCTGAAAATTTTATCTCAAGAAAAAAACTATTCAAGTGTTAATTGAATTGCAAAAGGGACCCATCCAAACTTAAGTTTGTACGATGGGACTAAACAAATATAAATTTGTTTTTTCCATGCATAGTACCATTTATTTATCTTTTTTGGAATCTTCTCTATTACCACTGATACTAGTTGGAAAAAACAAATATTTTATTTCATATTTGGCTTTGAATTTGTTATGGTTTGGGTCTACTAACAATCCATAGTACTCTAGCTTCCATAATGAAAAACATACTGGACAATGAAATCAAGAACATGTTGAAATTAAATTAACACCTAGATGCCCTGCTCAAGCATTGCTCGAACCCTCATAGGAAGACCATAAAGCCGGATGAAGCCAGCAGCATCAGCTTGATCATATATCTGGCCACTTTCAAATGATGAAATATCTTGCCTATACAGGCTAAAGGGACTTGTACGACTGGTTACAATAGCAGAACCTTTGTACAATTTCACAGTCACAGAACCTGTTGTGGTCTCTGTGATCTTCTGCATAAAGGCATCCATGGACTCCCGAAGGGGATCAAACCATCTGCCAGCATACACTAACTCTGCATATTTAAGGGCTAATGAATCTTTCACTTGTATTGTTTCTCGATCAAGTGTCAAAAACTCCAACTCACGTGCAGCAGCAAACAGGATGGTTCCTCCAGGAGTTTCATAAACTCCACGGCTCTTCATACCCACAAGCCGATTCTCAACCATGTCAATTCTGCCAATTCCATGCTTTCCACCAATCTCATTGAGCTCAGCAAGTAATGATGCTGGCGAAAGCCTCTTCCCATTGACTGAAACAGGAAGCCCTGATTCTATGCCAATTTCAACATATCTGTAAAACAAGTAATTTGTTCTTTCAAAAATTTAAAGTATAAAAGTAACTAGGAGTGAAATCACAAGAAACAAGCTTACTCTGCTTGATCAGGAGCATCCTCAGGGTCTACAGACATCATGTACATGTCCTTCTTGGGCTCATTAGCTGGGTCTTCCAAAATATCTCCCTTCAATTCAATGTCACATTTCATATATCAGAAAAAAGCAACATGACATTTCATTTCCAAGTAGATTTCTAGCATACCTCATGGCTAAGGTGCCAGAGATTCCTATCCCTGCTATATATGGATTTCTTTGTCACAGGAACAGGTATGTTATGCTTTTTAGCATACTCAATAGCCTCTTCTCTCCCTGTAATATCCCACTCCCTCCATGGAGCCACGACGTTTAGCTTGGGGTTCAGAGCAAAGAAAGTGAGCTCAAATCGAACCTAAAAGTTTGTATAGAAAAGTGTTAGAATAAAATCATTAACATGAATCAGTGTTGTGAGCCATATATTAAGACTTGCCTGATCATTGCCTTTTCCGGTACACCCATGGGAAACGGCATCAGCTCCAACTTCTTTGGCAACATCAACCATGGCCTATCAGTCAGCAGATATCAATCAAAATTCCACTATCATCATTGTGATTCTTCTTCAGTATAAAAATAATGAACACTGCACAAAAAGCTAACAGAAGGAATTGCCTTTCCCAACGAAGATGAACATACGAAACTTCAAGCAGAAATACCTTTGCAATTACAGGGCGTGCCATTGAAGTCCCAAGCAAATACTTCCTCTCATAAACTGCACCAGCACGTAGGCAAGGAAATACATAATCTTTTACAAATTCCTCCTTCAAGTCTTTTACCACTAATTGACAGGCCCCACTGGCTTTGGCTTTCTCTTCTAAACCTTCCAATTCTTTTATACCCTATGAAACTTAGCTTTTTTATGACATGCATGCAGCAATTAAACAAGAAATTGAGTAAAGCAATTCCCCAAATCAAAAGTGTAAAATCTTAAAACACCCTTTAGAATAACAGTTTTACACAGCAACAATCTTGATTACAGAAGATGAATTCAAAATCCCACAAGTCACAACATACTTGGCCAACATCAGCAGTGAAGCAAACGACTTCACAACCATAATTTTCTCTGCAACAACAAAAATCAATAAAAGAATATATTATAATAGTAATAATAATAATAATAATACAGGCTAAAAGGTAAATTGGCATGGACACGAATCACTAATTTCAGTCCCCTGCTTTACTACAAAACTGAAGCCTGGTTAAAACCCATAAGATCATCTGCACATTCTCAACATGGTCTCAGATCTCCATTCACACATTCTAATAAAAATGTAAACTTTTTTTTTATGAAAAACTTGTGATTGTAAAAGAAAGATGGGGGGAAAGAAAAAGGAGAAACAATTATACCTGAGCCATGGAACAATGACTGATGTGTCTAATCCACCACTGTAAGCCAGCACCACCTTATTCAATTTTCCACGTAGGCCACCACCTGCAGCTGCCTCAATAACTGCATGTCAAGTAACAATTTTGGAATTGGGAAAAGAAAGAAATTCACAAAAAATGGGACCTGTTGTATGAAGGTGAGGAGCAGTAACAGGAGATGCATTCAACTCAGCCATTGTTACAAAACACACCACTGCACAAGGACAACCACTGATACTGTATAAAACAACATTTGTTACAGGAGCAGCCCTTTTTATCGCATATATATCTCAATAGTTTTATTTTCAGTATAAAAAACATTTCCAGTTTTAAATATAAATGAATTTTAATTTACTTTTTTTTTATTTAGTGGGACTATTCTTCAAATACCTTTCTTTAATCGAAGTTTTATTTTCATTAATTCTCTTTTATATTTATTATCATATAATAATTTTGAAAAAAAAAATCATTGTAAATAAAACCTCACGCATATTAACGAGCTTTCTTAATTTACATAAATAAGTTAATTTTCTTATACAAAAAAAAAAAAAAAAAAAACAAAGAGAGAACAGGGCAAAAAAGAATGGCAAAAATTAATTCCTTGATGCAAAATTTGAAGCACACTCACCAAAAGCAAATAAAGAACAAAAGTTAGACAGAATGGGACCATGGACGAATAAACCCACCAGAAGGGGCAAAACCCTGTTGTTATGTACTGTAGGTGATGGTGAGTTACATAATTGTACTTACAAAAAATATAGATATAGATATTATAAATTCCTAACTAATAATGCTATGCCAAGAGTTTAAAATTTGAGTGTATTAAGAAAAATATATTATTTCTTACCAATTGACTTTATGTCTAAATTATCAACTTTCCTAAAGCCAATAAAAGGAAAATATGAATATTAAAATATATTAATAATATTTTTAATTTTAGATTTTTTTGAAACATGTATGAATCAAAGATAAGTAATAACAGTATTATATGTAATATATTTAGTCACAAATTTTAATACTAAATTATTAAACTATAAGCAAAAATATTATCTGTTAACAATTTATGTTTTTATACCTCACTATTGTTTTATATGAATATAAGAAAAAATATTTACAAGGACGACAACAAAAGCTTGAATTTGAATCAAATAAAGAAATATTTGTATACAAAAAGTATTATTCTAAATATAATTTCTACTAAAATATGAATGGCGATTGTTATTATTTGACTAGGAATATTTGTCATTTTACGAATATGTTTATTTACTTTCCTTTAATTCTTTTATGTAACTAAACAAGAGAGAAAATCATCTTATTAATTTTATTAAAAAAATCTCATCTATTCACCTTTTGTTTTCATTTTTAAAATATAAATATATTTAGTTTTAGAATGTTAAAACATCAATGTACATGATTCCTGATATCCGCTAAAGTGATTCGCAAAGCTCAAGAGAATAAACCAGTAAGTGTGAACTGGCTTCTTACAATTTGCTATATGCTAAACTGCAAGAGTGATCTCCAATTAATTTTTTGTACATTTGGAGTTAAATAAATAGAAACATTATTTGTTTCCTTCTACACTACTGTCTGCAAATATCACCACTGATAACAATGATAGTCAAACCAAACAGACTTCTAAAAATCTGATATGAACTCAGCATGAATGTTAAATACTATTCCTTTTATTAGGATTCTAGAGATCTACTGACAATCCACAGTACTCTGTAACTTCAATCCACATTTTTAAACAAGAAAATCAAGAACATGTTGGAATTAAATTAACACCTAGATGCCCTGCTCAAGCATTGCTCGAACCCTCATAGGAAGACCATAAAGCCGGATGAAGCCAGCAGCATCAGCTTGATCATATATCTGGCTGTTTTCAAATGATGAAATATCTTGCCTATACAGGCTAAAGGGACTTGTACGACTGGTTACAGTAACAGAACCTTTGTACAATTTCACAGTCACAGAACCTGTTGTGGTCTCTGTGATCTTCTGCATAAAGGCATCCATGGACTCCCGAAGTGGATCAAACCATCTGCCAGCATACACTAACTCTGCATATTTAAGGGCTAATGAATCTTTCACTTGTATTGTTTCTCGATCAAGTGTCAAAAACTCCAACTCACGTGCAGCAGCAAACAGGATGGTTCCTCCAGGAGTTTCATAAACTCCACGGCTCTTCATACCCACAAGCCGATTCTCAACCATGTCAATTCTGCCAATTCCATGCTTTCCACCAATCTCATTGAGCTCAGCAAGTAATGATGCTGGCGAAAGCCTCTTCCCATTGACTGAAACAGGAAGCCCTGATTCTATGCCAATTTCAACATATCTGTAAAACAAGTAATTTGTTCTTTCAAAAATTTAAAGTATAAAAGTAACTAGGAGTGAAATCACAAGAAACAAGCTTACTCTGCTTGATCAGGAGCATCCTCAGGGTCTACAGACATCATGTACATGTCCTTCTTGGGCTCATTAGCTGGGTCTTCCAAAATATCTCCCTTCAATTCAATGTCAAATTTCATATATCAAAAAAAAGCAACATGACATTTCATTTCCAAGTAGATTTCTAGCATACCTCATGGCTAAGGTGCCAGAGATTCCTATCCCTGCTATATATGGATTTCTTTGTCACAGGAACAGGTATGTTATGCTTTTTAGCATACTCGATAGCATCTTCTCTCCCTGTAATATCCCATTCCCTCCATGGAGCCACGACGTTCAGCTTGGGGTTCAGAGCAAAGAAAGTGAGCTCAAATCGAACCTAAAAGTTTATGTAGAAATGTGTTAGAATAAAATCATCGACATGAATCAGAGTTTTGAGCCAGATACTAAGACTTGCCTGATCATTTCCTTTCCCTGTACACCCATGGGAAACAGCATCAGCTCCAACTTCTTTGGCAACATCAACCATGGCCTATCATTCAACAGGTATCAATCAATCAATCAATATATATACACACACACACAGTGGAAGATAAGTTCATTGCTAATTTGCTATGATTTTTCTTTGATATAAAGAACATAAACACTTCACTAAGAGATAACAGAATAAATGACTCTACCAAAGATGATCAATACACCAAACTTCAAGCAAAAATACCTTCGCAATTACAGGGCGAGCCATCGAGGTACCAAGCAAATACTTCCTCTCATAAACTGCACCAGCACGCAGGCAAGGAAATATATAATCTTTAACAAATTCCTCCTTCAAGTCTTTAACCACTAATTGACAGGCCCCACTGGCTTTGGCTTTCTGTTCTAAACCATCCAATTCTTTTATACCCTATAAAATTTAGTTTTGTTATGGCATGCAAATGCAGCATTTGAATAAAAAATCGGATAAAACAATTCCCCGAGTCTGAAGTTTAAAATATTAAAACACCTTCTCCAGTAACACAATTTTGCGCAACAACAACATTAATTACAAAAATAAGTTGTAAAACTACCAACATACCTGGCCAACATCAGCAGTGAAGCAAACAACTTCACAACCATAATTCTCTCTGCAACACCAAAATCATTAAATAAGATATTAAAATAAGAAACAAAGTAACAGGTATATTGACAGAGATAAGAATCACCAATTTAGCTCCCATGGTTTACTAAAAAACTACAGCAGCATTTAGTTAAAAAATCCTCAATACAATCTCAAAAATGGTCTCTGATTTCTGTTTACACATTCTCAGAAAAATTTAAACATTAACTTTTTGAAGAAAAATCAGTAAAACAAAACTTGATCTCTAAATTTCTTAGTATGTCATTTGGATTTCATGATATAATATAAAAAGAGAGGGAAAATCTAATATTGCAAACTTGCAACGGAAGTCTAGTAGAAAAATGGAAAAAGAAAAGGATGAGCAACATCTATACCTCAGCCACGGAACAATGACTGATGTGTCTAAGCCACCACTGTAGGCCAGCACCACCTTATTCAATTTTCCACGTAGGCCGCCACCCTTTACGGTTTCGGAAACTACCTCTGTATCACTGTGAGCAGCTGCTTTAATGACTGCATATCAAGAATTTTTTAATATCATTACAGGCACGGAATTTAAATATCATATAGCTCCAAATCAGCATTTCAAGCAAAAAAAAATCAAGGTGCCCCAAATGAGCTCATGAAATTTCAATGCAAACCATCTATATTCTAAGAAGCCACAATTACCCATCCACAAACTTATTTGACCATTGCTACCATGACATCATTTTGGTAAGGAAATCTGATTTTAAAATACAAGTGAAAACAAACAAGTCAATTCCAACAAACAAAGAATACACTACAAAACACTATATGTAAACAACGAACAAGGTCTTAGTTAAAGATTCAACCATAAAGAATAATAAGATACTAAAGACTAATATTGGCTTAATTTAAAGATCCACCACCACTCAGAATGTAATGTGTTCACCCCCATTGAGCCAGTTCAGTACAAAGATTAACACAGAACTTATACTTAACCCAAGATGAAAACTAACTTAGATAAGCTCTTATTTAACAAAGCAAAAGAATTTTATTATTGAAGAATAGGACCCAGCTTTTTAGCACAATCTATGCCCAAAAAATACCCAAATACAAGCAAGTGGTTCTATAAAGCTCAGAGTTATGCATACGTGGCAATACACAACCACAAAAGGACCTTCACTGCTATCCCAAGGAACACTAGGACAAAGACACAAAGCTAATTGTGCACATAACATTCCGTTGATTTTCCTACAAGGACATGCAGCAGAAAAGCATTGTGTCACCTAAATTCCGTTATAAACTCTCATGTAGCATATTGGATAATATTGCCGCATGTAAAGAGAAATAAACATGTGCAGTATCCCTACAGGCCAAACAGAAAATGATCCCCCTGATTGTCCACCATATGGATCGTAAGCAGTGCACATTTGACCACCAGAGATTGATACTTTATAGCATGAACATCCTACGGGGACGACTTCCACCCATGATATGTAGCTTGCTTCATACAATGTATAAATTTCTAATGTTTTAATTGAAATGTCCACTGCAGCATATAAACACCCTTATAGGGACTCAGTTCTCCAACAGACTATAGGCTAAGCATATTTTATATCTAACTAGAGGTGAATAAGCACAATTGCCCTGCTACCCTTCCCAAATCAGTAGAAGTCACGAAAACATACAGAATGACCCACACCAAAACCTGGAATCTCAACAACAACGACAACCCTGCTTACAGAGTTCACAACAGATATCTGCAGAACATTTCAATACTCGCATCACAATTTGGTGATGTGAAGTCACTAAGGCCAGACCCCAAGCCCTCCATATTGTGTTGTTTGTGCTAATTAGCCGCCTAGATAAGCTCTTAAAAGCAGATTTTCTAAATCAAGAGAATAAAGGTAATGCATCCAGATGGGAAATGGAGCTAAAGTTGAGACAAAATAATCTCACCTTGAAGTTTCTTGGCACCAACACTTGTTCTTAGCCCCAACTACATGCAAAACACAGAAATCCAAAATACAAAAATAAGACCAACATAGCACCCAGAAAAACACAAATGCAAAGGGAAATGCAAATGCATATGTTCGTAAACATTAAAGTTTTAGCTTTTAGGAATCACCACTTTGAATGACGAAGTCTTTGCCTTCCAAAGCTGATGATACAGGAGGCGCCCTGCAAAATAGAGATCAAGGGAAAGAACAATAAAAAGGAGAACTTTGAAGCATACATAATGAATTAATGGTTTCCCTCCTTTGGTGCTGCAAATCTTCTAAACACAAGAAACCTTACAATGTCAATGGAAATGAATGAAGGGTAATTGTTCTAACCAAAATATCTTAGCATTTAAAAGCGGGGGCTTTCAATATCATGGTTAAAATAATTAAGCAAAGAGAACGATGCAGAAGTTGGAACGGAAAAAGAAAGAAAATCACAAAAAGGGTACCTGTTGGATGTAGTGAAGGAGCAGTTACAGGGATTGAAGAGGAAGGAGAAGAAGCTTTCAACTGAGCCATTGTTGCACAACACTGGTTGGGTGAGTGAAGGAAGGAATGAGTGACAGTGTACTACGTTAGTGTAAGCGGCGTCCTCCACCAGAAGAAGGGTTTTTCAAGTCACATTAACACTGTCGCAGCTTTGTGTCAGACCCTATTTGTAAGGTTAAATTATTAAGTAGGTTAAAAATATTTGTTAGAACAATTCTCTAGCTTCAATCAACCATTATTTATTAATCGGACCTGGTGAAGCCATGAATTTAAGATTTAGTGAATTAATTGATTCCTTTGTTGACATAATTTTTTTAATTAAGATATTTAAAATAACCAAAGTATCTTTCTAATAAAAATGAATATGGTTAAATGTTTAAATATCGAAATTAATTTTAAATTTAAATATTGTTAGAAATTTTGAATAAAAAATTTATATTTTTAAACAACAAAATAATATAAATTACTCTGACATTAAAATCATTTTATTTATTATTTAATATTTTATTTTAGTTATTTAATTTATTATAACATAAATATCAATAAATTATTAATTATATAATTACAGAAATAATTAATTATATATAAACATAATAATTATGAATATAATTAATTATTAATGTAATTACGTAAATATTTGTAATATAATTTATATAAATATATAATTAATTATGTTATTAATGTTTATCAGATAATTAGTTATGTCTTTAGATATAATTAATTATACATAGACTTTCAAATAAATCTCTTTGTGTAAATAGTTTAATGCGTAGATATGTTTTTTATATTTTTTATCTTTTTAACTTGTCGTTTTTCGTAGATTTTCTTTTCTTTTGTTTTTCATCTTTGTTATCTTTCTACGCCTTGAAGAAAACAATTTTTACTATTTTAATTTTTAAATATGGTGCAATATACAGAACAGTATTAATAGAAAAATATATAAAAGTTTACCTTAACATTTATAAACACAACTTCTATTAAAAGTAAAAATCATAATTTTGAAATCGTAAGCTAAAACACAACTCTAAAAAATTGTTTTTATATGAAAAAACAACAAATTTCTCAGACCAACCTTATTACAAAAATTATACAACCAATAATTTCTGTATATGATAATATCATAATCTACTAAATGAATAAATAAATACCTACGTAAATATATACATGGCTGTCAAACTTTTTCGCATAGAACTTGAAGTCATAATAGATAATGGATTTTGTAAGCCCAATTTACCTAAGTGTTGAAAATTGGATTTAAACTAAATGAAGAGTAAGAAAGCTTATAAATAAATGAATATGAAATAATTTATTATTTATTTTCTATAATTTTTTTTTTTTTAAAGTACGTAACTTTCAACAATTTTTTAAATTTTGTATATTGGTCATATTTTAGTTTTATGGTCAAT
Source organism: Phaseolus lunatus (assembly GCA_013389735.1). Taxonomy (NCBI): domain Eukaryota; kingdom Viridiplantae; phylum Streptophyta; class Magnoliopsida; order Fabales; family Fabaceae; genus Phaseolus; species Phaseolus lunatus. Next base: position 38,819,092 of record CM023859.1, read on the forward strand.
TTTTATTCTAAATATATATAATGAAAATTAACTCTAATTTTTTATTTCCTTTTATGAGTATATGGGATTTTTATTTTTTTTGTGTTCAAATATAATGATTTATTTCAGATTTCACTTATCCTAACTTGTGTAATATTGATTTAATCTATAATAATTTCTCCTTCAAAAGTTGTAACATTATGAATATATTTTTTTAGTGTGAATGGATAATTGATACGATTTGTAACAATTTTTTCCTTAATAATTGTTCTATTAAACAACAAATTCATGACATTGATTTTAATATCAATTGTTAGATAAATTGTTTATCATTAAGTCAAAAGTTATAATCAATAGTCAAAATGTATATCTTTTACTAAATGTAACCATTTGATTGTGATTTAATTCACTTTGCTTTTGTCACGGGACAAATTGATGTACTATACAACACTCTCAAGCATCAAATTGATCACTCGAGTTGTTAAGATGGAGTATTGTTGCTTAAACGACACATTGATCATTTGATAAATATTGCTTACCATTCAAGTTATGATATTTGAATGAAAGAGATGTCAAAATAATTCTCTCTCATATGGAACTCTAATCATCAAAATGACAAATAATGAATAGTACATTAACTTGTTAAAGAAATATAATATCTTTATTAATATATTATAAATCACATCAATAATTAAAAAGGAAAGGTTAAAAAAAATAAAGTTGAACTAGATAAAAAAAAAAAAAACAAGTAATGTTAGATACAACAATAATAACTTTAGATAAAACTAAAAAACTTATTATTTTGATTCTTAGATTTTTAAAAGACTTTATATTGTGACGTTACTTGTTCAATCCATACCACTAAGTATGTATAGATAATTAATGTAAAAAAAATAAATAGATATGAGTACTTTGATATTTACATATTCTCAAATATATCTTTCGTGTTTGCTTTACATTATATATTTGATAAAATGAGATTTAGAACATAAATATATGTGTGGTTTTATTAAACATGTTGTAGATAACAATGTTTGTAATCTTATTGTTCATGAGACAAATGCAAAAATCTCATGTGAGTTTTTGTATGTCTCTAATTAGGGAGCAACAATTATATTTATTGGATTTTTTTTTATAGAATTGAAGTATAAGGAGTATCTCATTATAAAACAGTTGAGTAATTTTTAAGGGTGATTTGATAATTTGTCAAGTATGGATTTTAAATTTGATGATGTATTTTAAAGTTGTAAAAGTTAATATATTCTTATTTAAAATAAAATGTTTATATGTATCAATATTTCATGATTATAATTTTTCTTTAATTTGGAGTTTGTAATTAAAGAAAAAAAATGACACTTAAATTTGGTAGAACCAATATTAAAACTAAAGATAATTAGATTTGCATACTTTATTTGGATCATGATCATGAAAATAATTTGTAAAAGTAAACGTTTACTAGAGTCATATGTACAAATCTTACATGAAAATCTGAAAATCAAGTGACCCATGTCATGTAAAATGATTAACAATTAACCTAAATATCAAAATAATATACATTAAATGACAAGTGTCATGTAAATGACTCTAATTAATTATGTATGGGAGATCAACTCCGTTTGATCGGTTAAGACCAACTTTCCATTAATATACATGCCAACCTTGCATGCTATAATTAATAATTTTGATGTTATGTCCCATGCAAGCAAAGGATAAATACGTAAATCATTCATCACATGATTATTTTTCACGCATTTCTTCTCAATTTATGGGATATTTCTTTCCTCTCCTCTCTTTTCTTTCTATGCATTTCACTACAAACATACTCAATCAAATGTAAACGATATATCCTACTTTTTTTTCTCCAAATCTACTTCAAGAATACATATACCGAACCAAAACACAACCTTGCACATATTGATGGACACAATTTTATGTTTTAACAGTCACTTATTTGAGATTTATTTAATTTTAGATCTACCCATCTCTATCTAGATTTATCTAAAGTAATACAATTTTTCTTTATCCCATGGTATTTTTGAGTTATTATGTTCCTCGTCATTGTTTAAGTTATTCTAAAGTATTACTATTTATTTATTTAAAAATAACATGTAAGACAAATTAAAATTTAGGATTGAGAAATATTTTTTATGAAAAATATAAATATTTTGACATCAGAGTAGTTACTCCGCTTATTTCCTTGAGATAAAGAAAACCTAATCTATTATAAATAATTACTTTTTGTTTATAGAAATACAATAATAAAATAAATGAGTTATGCTTTATGAAGCTCTCATTTAAAAGACTATTGTTTCACTTCTTAGTGAGCTTTGGTAATTGAAAAATTATGGGTAACTGTTCTTACCTTTTCTGCTACAAATGTATGTATTTACGATGTTATTTATGAAACTCTCACTTCAAAATGCGTCCCAAAATTGATATAAATATGAAATCATATTATTAATAAGTCAACCATGATTCCTTAATATCAATTCAACTACAAAGCAATTCATAGCATAGATCCAGTAATTCAGTCTTAGAGATAAAACCTTTGAGTTGATACGCAATAAAAAAGTACAAATTGACTAAAACATAATTGACCAAGGTCTTTTATTTCCATCTTCTTACGCCAAACTCTAAGTTTTGGGTTTCTTTCTACTAGTTTTTCGCAAGTTAGTGTTGTTTGGACGAAACAATCTATGCTGCATCATGTCTAATAGGTGTGACTTCAATTGTTTGTTTATCACCATCACATGTTTTGCCATGCTTGTTGCCCATGCACGATTCTCTGCACTTGCTTCCACTCTCATTTCTAACTTTGTCACTGATGCTACATCTACTTTCTGCCCAAAAGAAATGACAATGAAAAACAGCACCTATAGCATGCATATAAATCCAAAACACATCACAACACTATCCTGTTCGAGTTTTTGTATCTTTAGCTATACAAAAGGGATCAAGTCATTTTGATTACTTATTACTTATTCATATGTATGTTACATTTGCATGCGTAATATAAAACAACTAGAGCATGTTAATAAATGGAGGCTGTTTAGGGAAAGAGAGAAAACCTGTTTTTCAACAATCTTCTGTTTCAATAAACCAGAACTATCAATGCCAGTTTGATTTCCTCTGTAGGGTGGACATAAGGAATGGAGGATGGCAGTCCCCTTGATTGAGTTTTGCGGATGCTTGTCAAGTTGAGAAACAATATATTCATTGGAGGCTCTCCTGTTTTTTGATGTAGAATGTAACCAAGATCGTGAAACTACCACAAGATTGGTTACTTTCCCTGCTGGTAACAAAATAATCAACTCATTATGCATTTATAGCAGTTTTGAAACATTAACCATAACTATCATGGGTTCTACAAGCTATCATTTATGTCATTTACGTAAATGAATATTAAATGATCTTCGAAATATTACTTTATATTGAAGATCTCATAATATCTTACTTTAATTGAACTGGTTTTGTGAGAATGCATTAGAATTCATTCCATTATCTTTAATATGTTTAATATGGTATTCAAATCTCTTTAATGAACTGGTTTTGTGAGAAGTTTCACTATCTTAATATTTTGTCAAAAAAATGTTTTACACATGCTAAAGTGACTATTAAAGTTCTATCATAAGATGTATGGAAATAAATACATATTTAGATTGGTTATTACCTTTTTGGAGACTAAACCTTCTAATGATTTCCCAACTGGAGATGTTCCAGACGCAAATCGAACAATCTTCAGAGGCAGATATTAGGCATGATCGAGATGCGGTTAAGGCAGTAATGGCTCCACTACATAGTTGACAAATTTTTAAGCTAGTTATATTCAACCTCATTATGTGAGCATGACTACAAGTTTTGAAAGTTAGGATGAAAACTTGACCTCCTAAAAGAGGTTGCTCTATAGTACTAAATGGTTTGGTTTTAAAACAAGGTATTTGAAACATTCCAACACTTCCATGGAATTTTGTATGACCATAAGTAGCTTTAATATCTTGAAATTTACATGTTTCATAAATAACTATGCAATGACAAGTAACCAAACATTCAAGAAATGAATACTTTTGTTAATACTTATCACATGTTTTGTGATGAAATTATATCCTGAATAAATAATGCAAAAAAAATGAGAAGCTTTAAGCAGTATAAATATGTTACTTGTGTCCTTTCAATTCAAGTGGTTGGACTTCAGTGACAATAAAAGGACCTTCTCCTCGACCAACATCGAGCTTCTCGACAGATATTGTTCCTTTTTCTGTTCCGCAAAACAAAAGACTTTCTCTTTGGTGAAGGGCAATAGCAGTTATGGCCAAAGAATAAACTTGAGTTTGCATATGCTTTCCTGAGACAAAATCCCAAACCTATGGCAAATGAAAAATATCATCTCATGGAAATCTAATAATTTGTAGAAGAAGTAAGAGTGTAATTATATAGATTCATCACCTTGCATGTGCCATCAAGGGAGCTTGATATTAAGACCGAGAAGTAACTATTTGGTGTAGTTAAAAGACCTGTTATGGAGGATGTATGTCCTGACAAACAATGCATTGGAGGTGGCGAACTTCTCGTTTCTTCTATGTCTAACAAACTTCCATTGAATCAAACACAACAAATGCATCAACATAAATTTGTTTAATATCTATTTCATTACATATATTCGTGAGGGCAAATGTTGTCTGGGAAAAACAAATTCAATCTTTTACCTAATCATGGACCAAACACAAATCATTCCATCACCTGAGCTAGAAATGAGAAAAGAGTTGTCATATGAAAATAACATGCAGTTTAAAGATTTATTATAAGCCATCCAAGTCTTCAACAATTTTCCATTGGTCACCTATAATTCACAACAAACATATTAGGATTTCGAGAATATATAGTATTCATCTGATATTCTCAATGAAAGATCGTGTCATTGAATATTATGACCAAAAGAAGTTGGTAAATTTCTATCGATTTAAGCCAAAATTAATATATGTGTAATATGCACATGATATGAATAAAAACACAAATCAATGAATTGAAAGTTAGTAATTAAGGAAATAAGCTTTTGATGTGGTCATACATACATCCCATAGATAAGCAGTTCCAGAACGACCTCCTCCAACAAGATATATGCCATCATTTGTACAAGAAAGTGTCCCAATAGCCTCCACTGTGTAACACATAAGTGGTTGTTGAGGCTGAAACATAAAAGCAGTAACATAAATATAAAAATGGATTATTTTGCATAAAAATTATTTTTAAACAATGCAAGATAATAAGGAACTTCATGATATTATTAATTTACCATGACAATCATGACATGGAACTATAAGTTACTTAAGTCAATTTTTTTTTTCTCCAAAATTAAACAATTTCATTTAGAATATTAGAAAACTTAAATACATTTTTTATAGATGATTTTGGAATTGTTTTCCAAATCAAAATATGAGTTTCACCTTGATAAAACCTTTGGTACAATCCTCCATTTCATGATTAGTTGAGGTGTAACTCCAATTTTGATTAACTTTCATCTAAGTGTTCTTCTTATCTTCACATCTTATCTTAAAAATCACAAACAAATCTAGGAAACCCAATAACATGAGAGAAAAAATCTGATATGTTTCCAAGATTGTTACTTGGTATAGACTAGACTAAATTGTGCCAAACACAATAACATTAATTATGGTGTGTGTATTTTATATCAATTTTCTGAAATTCAAATGATTCCTTAAACTAGGATTCAAAACATTGAAGTCCAATGCAACTAGATCTTTGCTCTTTAATGAAGACCTTTATCACGTAATTGCAAAGGTGAAACATCAACTTTTATTGGATAACAAAATAAATAAAACACCCATAAAATTATATTTATGTTTGGAGTAGTGATTGATTGAAAACCCATTTTATTAATTTTATAATTATTAATTTAATTTTAATTTTAATTCAATAATTTCTTTTAATATTTTATTATTAGTTAATGTTGTTGAAAGTTGTAAGAGGAAGTGTCAAAATAATATTTTTCCTGCTAACTGGAAACACAAGTAACTTTATGAAACTTTATAACTAATAAAAAGTAGTTCAAAAGCATAAAAAATAGTGTAATTTTTCCACAAAATTATCATAATAGGAAATAAATTATTATGAGAATAGACAAATTGTGAGGTAGAAACACAAGTTTGCTTTATTGAAATCGTTTTTCATACACTTAACTTTTGTGTGCATAAAAAAATTATAACAACTTTTCCAGAATTCATACATAACAACGATGACTTTGTTCTTAATTAAATTTGTGTTCAGACTTTACTACTTATTTTTTATTGTAGTTATACCATGATGTACCTTGATGACTTCTTCACGAAAAAAATTTCCACACATAATTTGTATGTATGGAATCTTAATTCAATGGGACAAACTCATGTTTTTGCCTCACAACTTATCTATTTTTATAATAAAAAAGTTTTCTCTATAATTTAAAAGAAAAACTGCACTTGCTTTTATCATAAAGTACACGTTTCTAAATTTTCTATTAGAATTATGGTGTGTTTATTTCATTTTTAATCTTTATAGAATTAAAAAAGTAAAGTTTTTGAACATTTTTTAAATTCAATATAATCAAGTTTAAGTCAAAATCATATAAACAATTATTTTTCAAAATTAAATTGCCTATACTTAAATTATATTAAAAAAATTCAGGTTTCATTATTTGATTTTGCAAGTCAATAACAAATATTTAAGAAACTTAATTTAATATTGATCACTTTAATGATCCATTTAAAAAATAAATAAAGATTCTTATGGACATATCTTGTTGGTTGATATAAAAATGAGAAATGTCAGTAAAACATCCAATACACTTTAACAGTAAAAACTCTTAAAAGAATACAGGAACTCGCCTCTTAATTAACAGTTCTATCCTGATTTACAATTTTCAAATAGTTATAACAAAATCACATAAAATAAATAAATTATAATAGACAAAGGACAGTTTGTCTTAAAAAAAAAGTGTTAACACTCCTTTGAATATGTTAAGACTCCTTGAATAGGAATTGATCACTTAGAAATTAACAAAAAACAAATGAAGACAACTGGATACAGTTGTATTTTTAGTATTTTTTAAGTAAAATTTAAATTTTTACACTGATAATTTAATTTATAATGTGAACTTTTCTTCGCATGATATGTCAAAATGAAATGCAAATTTTGTTTTCTAATTTTAATTAAAAACACATAAAAACTACTTTAAGTCCTTAACCAAAATCATTTTAAATTAACAAACCATTAGATTGAACTTCGTAACCGTCAGCACGGGTGAAACCATAAAAAATATATACATATATATATATAACAATTGTTTTATAAAGAGAACACACATTTCTTGTTAGAGTACCTGCATTTTAACAAATCCATAATTTAAAGATTGTATTAGAAATATCACATTAATTAAACAAAATTATAATATATAACGCAAAATTTTTATTTAATAAGGTTGAATTAAATTTAGGCTGTTTTTAATAAACTATGAGAGTCATTTAGAGTTTTTTTAATAAAAAATTATTGAATTTATATTATAAATATATAGTTTCATATATAAATTATTAATCTCAATATTTTGAAGATTTCATATTAATTAGAGTTAAAAAAATTTCATCTTATAAAATTAAATTAGATTTAAAATTCTAAGAGTTAAACTACTCTTCTTAATTACTCTTCTTAATTAGATAAGTTACTTGTATATTTACTTCATCAAAATTTAAATAGTTGATTTTTTCTTTAGCAAAATTGTCCATAACCATTCGATTCACTCCCTAAAGTACAAGAATTTAATCTTCCAAATCTAATCTAGAGTTTAAAATCGCAATTGCAGAGTGAAGCATACGGGCAACAATGAAAAAGCAAAACATTCACTTTTACAACAATATATTTAGAGTATGAAAGAAAAGTGAAATTAAAAATAAAATGAAATGTAGCGTGTTGGAATGGACAAAGTTGGAATTTTGAGTACCTTGTTGAAGGACCAAACTGCAACGGCTCCATCGCCAACGGACCCGTGTTTGTTCAGTTGCGACGCCACGAGGAAGCGATTCCTCAAGCACAAGATGCCGAAAGGTGGCGAGGCACAGCTTGGAATGTGAAGCAGTTTTTCTCCCGTTTCCAAGTCCCACATTGACGCCCCAATTTTCATGCTCTTGTCACTGCACGCCACCACCGCCTCTCCCTCTCCTACTATCTCTCTCTGCTGCATCATCTTCCCTTAGACACTATGAGGAGAACACTTCCAATAACTATTTAATTTATAATGAATTAGCATATAAAGACGAATTCAATTATGGGTCATAATACATTAAAAACGTTTACTACAGTTTCAGAAATGATTATTTACTATGATAAATGATGATAACTCTTTTAATCTCCGACCAGTTTTGGTTCTCTTAACATTTAGTCCATAGTTACAAGCTGAGAAGGATTATATTGGAATATATTAGAAGATTACTTCCTTTTTATGTGAAATACATAGAGATTATAATATTAGTTAAGAGAGGAATAACGTTCAAAAATTAAATTGAAATGTAAATATTAATGATGATAATAGTTAATAAGTATGGAGTTAAATTTATTATTATATAATTTATTTTATAAGTACGGAGTTAATTTTACTATTATGTTTTTTTAAGTTATATTATAAAATATAAATTAATTAATTTTTTACTGTTACTTTTTAATATTTCATGATTTTAAGTGTATACAAGATTTAACTATTGTTTTAACATTGTAAACAGCAGTTTACATAAATTATAGTAATCTGATTTTGACTGAAAAACATGTTTTTGAAATATCCAAATAAATAACTCACCAGTGTAAATTTTTAAAATTAATATGTAAAATTTACAATTAATTTTTTTCTATACTAATATTGTAATGATAAAAATCGTCCGTATTATTAATAAAGTGATATTTTTTCTGTGATTTAAAAAATTTAATATAATTATATAAAATATTTAAACATATAATTTTAACAGCTTATTATAAAATTAATTTAATATAACAAGTTGTTTAACAATATAAAATTATAATTAATATGTGTAACATATATTAACTAAAGTTTTATATTATTAAAACATTCATTGCATTACATTTGTTTTGTAATAAGCTGTTAAATCTATAAGTTTAAATATTTTATATAGTTATATATTGAATTTTTAAAATCACAGAGGAAATATCACATCAATAGCAATACAAAAGATTTTAGTCAATATAATATTAATACAGGAAAAAATATTAATTTTAAATTGGTTTTTTTTTTTAATAGAAACTCTGATGTTAACCACTAAGACTATGAGTTATTTATTTAGACATTTCGAAAACATGTTTTTCAGTCAAAATCACATTATTAAAATTTAACTATTGTTTTAACATAGTAAACAGCAGTTTATATAAATTATAGTAGTATTGACTTTACTTTAAATTATTAAATATTAAAAATAACAGTAAAAATTAATTAATTTATATTTTATAATATAATTTTTAAAATAATCATCATATAATAAGGAAATTAACTCCATACTTATAAAACAAATCATATAATAATAAAATTAACTCCATATTTATTAACTATTATCATCATTAATTTACATTTCAATGTTATTTTTAAACGTTACTTCTCTCTTAACTAATATTATAAATTTAGTGTATTTAAACGTTATTTCTTTCTTAATTAATATTATAATCTCAATGTATTTGACATGAAAACGATGAAAAGAAAGTATTTCTCTAATATAATTCAACTCAACTTGCAACAATGTACCAAATGTTAAGAGAACCAAAAACTCGCTGTAGATTAAAAGAGCTATAATAATTACTGTAGTAAGCGTTTTTAATGTATTATGACTCATCATTGAATTCGTCTTTACGTACTAATTCATTACAAATTAAATACTTATTGGAAGTGTTCTCTCTCATAGTCTCTCAGTGAAGATGATTAGTGGTGGTGTGCACTGACAAGAGCATGAAAAATAGGGCCTAAGGAGGTTAAGAAGATATCTAACCTTTGACTTAAATTGTTCATGTTTTTGTTAATACAGCGAAAACCAAGAATATGGTTAGGGTAGATTTTTTTTTTTTTTTTTGGAATCTCATGAGCTTTTGAGCTTGAAAAAACAGCTTTTAAAATTTTTAAAAGGAAGAAGTATAAATTGTGAAAAAAAAACTACGTTGGCACCATTCAAAAATACCCAACCCATTTTTACTCATGCTTAATTAGTAGAACTACATGAACAACTTATTTATGATAGGAGAGATTTGAAAGTAGTGAAATTGTATTTGAAAGACCATCAATAAGGCTTAAGGCTTAGCTATTAGAATGTAGAAGGCCTATCTATTAGGATATAGAAGGCCTATCTATTAGGATATAGTTGAGTGCAAGGCACATTCATAGTTATCAACATTAAACATTCAAAGGGAGAAAGAAAAGAAAAGTGTTTAATTCTTTAAAGAAGGTATTTAGGATCCAAAATGAGAAGAAATTTATCCTTTCTCTCCTTCTTAGAAAGCAAGGGTCCAATAATTTTCATTTTCTGAGGAGAGGAGAGGAAATTACTTTTTTGTTTATAAATTTTAGGTCGAACAATTGTCGCATTTCTCAGTAAGGGAGTAGTAAGGGGAAGAGGAAAAGACACTTCATTCATCAAACTTTTTTTATATACACACAGTTTGACTCGTAGAAAAATCACTCTTACTATCAATAATCTTCATATTTATTATAGGTTATTCACAATAGAATAATCGAAAAACGAAAAGAGAAGATCAAGAAAACGTATATAGAAAACGATAACCAGAAATGACAACAAAAATGGTGGAACTTGAAAAACTTCCAAATATGTAGAGATGGAAAAATAAAAAAATAAAACAAGAGAAAATAAAAATTTAAAGCAAAAAGTGAATTGAATGCTAAAAAGGATTATGAGTCCAAACACTAATTTCACTATAAAAATATTAAGTAACATAATAATAAAAACTTGTTACAATAATTAAAAGATAAACTAAATTCATCTTTCCCATTAGAAATCATTGTTGACATGCAATAAATTTACCATCACATCAAGAAGATCTATGATTAAATTTAAAACTAATTAAACATTTTATGATTTGGATGTTTTTATGTCATCTACAAAATTGGGTTGCTTAACCAAGATACTTCTACTTTTAGGAGCATTGTTTATTTTTATATTTCATAATATACAATTATAAAATAAAATTTATAATATGATATAGTTTTAGTAAATAAATAAATAAATTTACACTACTAAAAAATTATTAAATAAAAATTATTTTTTAAAATTATATTAATTAAATTATATATTATTTTAGAGATAACAAAATTAATAATATATAAATTAATTTTTATTAATAATAAATAATTTTTAAATTAATATTTAATAAGTTAACAATTTTTAAATACAATTTAAAAATTATTTATTATCGTAAAAACTAATTTAAATATAATAATTTTCTTAATCTTTAAAACAATATCTAATTTAGTTAATATCATAATTTATTAGTTTTTATCTTTAAAATTATTTTTTATTTAATAATTTTTATAATATTAATTGATTAACTCTTAATAATTTTAAAATTTTATATTTTTAAAGTATTTACAATATATTGCAATTAATTATTTAAATATTTAAGTCTATAACATTCAGTATCCATTCAACAAAGATATTGACTTATAAATTTAAAAAGAAATATTTTAACAAGGAAAATATTTCTTTTTTGAAAGAAAAATTTAATGTTAATCTCATTAATTTTTTATTCTTGAATTATGTAACATTATACATGAGATCTGAAGCTAATTATTAATTTTAAAATCATAAAACTGTAACTTTAAATTACATTATTCTCAAGTTTAAATTTATAAAAAATATTTAAAGATAAATAAATAGTTTATATATAGTAACAAATATATACAATAATAATTATTATTTTCATAAATTTAATATATTTAATAATATTATTTCAATTAAATACATAATTATTTTGTATTATATTTTTTAATGTTTTATTAAAAAATACTAATAACTGTAAATATTATATATTACAAAAATTTAATCAACTCAAAACCACAAAAACACAAAACAATTTATCATTTGTTAATAACAAAGGTAGATTTATAAACTTACATTTTAAATTTTCTCTCAATTATCAAATCATTTACAAATTTCAATAAATTATCCTTACAAATTCACCGTAAAATCCCTAAATTATTCTCACCCATCTTCTCAAATTCTCATAGTTTCACACATTAACTCTACACAAATTTCTCAAAACACAATCTTATTATCAAACCTTATTCTCAGCAAGAGCAAACACTGTTTGCATTTGCGGATGGAATAACATGAAAAATGTGTGTTTGTATCTGCTAATTGGAGAGAAAGAGAGAGTGAGGATTAACATAGATTTAGAAAAAAACTTCCTTATACCTTTGTAGTGATGGTTGAAAAAATCCATGTGGACCAAAATGATATTACATTTTTACCCTTTGAAAAGTTTAAAGAGTTTTCTTCTAGTCATTCACACTGTAAATTCTTTATTTGTTTTATATTTTATTTAAATAATGATATTAAATAATTTAAATTTATATTTATATAGGGTTTTAAATATATATATATATATATTTACTTTTATTTAAATAATAATATTAAATAATTTATATTTGTATTTATCTAGTATTTTGAATAATTTAATTTTTTTTATTTCATATTTTTATTTAAGTAAGATATTAAATAATTTAAGATTTATATTTATTAAATTTTTTTAATAGTTTAAGAATTTTATTTATGCAAAATATACGTGTAAAAAATTGTAAAACATTTTTATATAAATTTTAATTTATTTATACATAAAATAATTTAATTATATTTTATTTTAATTTAATTTTAACTACAAAAATAAATTTATAATTTTATACTTTTATTTATTTTAAAAAATATTTTATCAGTCACACTTATCACATAATTCACTAATTTTTATGAAATTTATCCTATTTTTTATTATCTTTTCCTTAATCCAGATAATCTTATTTTTCATCTGAAATCTCCTCAAATTTATCTTTAAATAAAAAAAAAACATAAAGAAAAATTTGGTTGAAAAGAAGGCCAGAAAGCACATTATTTTACCTTGCCACTGTGTCACACGTGTGGTCCTAAAATATTATGTTTCAAGACACGTTCGAACCGGTATCTCTAAGCTAGGAAAAAAAAGCCCATAGCGATAAGAAAGATATTTCGGGAAGCGAAGTACCTGATTAGTGTAATAGAGTGAGTATGTATCTCTTTCCCGCTTCCAACTCTGGAATTAGAGAAAGAGCAGAAGCATCTCCCTGCAAAACCCTCTGAACATTACATTATTAGGGTTTTAATCTCTCCTCCTCTTCTTCTTCCTCTTGTAATGGCCTCTTGCATTTCTCTTTCTCTTTGTCCTCACACCTTTTGTTGCCGCCACCGCCCTTACTCTACGCGCCGTTCCCTTTCTTGCTCTCTCTCCTCTTCTTCCCTCCTCGGTAATCCTCTTTTTCTTTTTCACCAAAACCTCGATTGAATGGATGCTGTTCTTTTGAGTTTTTTCAATTAAGGTTTCACCGTATTGAGTGGGATATTTTCGTGTTTCTAATTGGATTCTTCTTCCTCCTCACATAGTTCTATTTTAGCTAGGATTTGTAATGTTTGAAATGAAGCTTCCAAGGCACCACTACCACATTTGAAAGTGGTTTTGATAAGGAATTGGGTTTTGCTTAAATGAGTGACACTGTAGCCACCACTCTTCCGATTTGACTTAAAGCATGTGTTGTGCCGTGTGTAGATAAACTCTTTTATAAATAGTTCTCGAAGATGAATATAAGATAAAAAAAAGAGAAGTTTTTCTTATTAGTTGTTAATTGTCTTTTTAAAAAACTAGTACCAGCGAACTTTTATAAATTAATAAATTAGTTTATACGTATATTAATTTTAACTTATGAAAAATTTATATAGAGTGTTCTTCTTGTTTTCTTTCTCTAAAAACGTGCTTATATACTCCCTTGTTTTCTTTCTCTCTAAAAATGCTTATATAGATAAGTTTATCCAAATAGATATTAAACTGTAGTTTTGTTTCATTTGTCTTCCTTCCACTATGTAGCGATAATTTTAACTTTGTGTTCTTTTGTTTTACCTGTAATTTTAATCCTATGCATGGTTATTTATTCTTTCTATGGAATGGACTAGTTTTGTTTATACTGCTTGTTTTGTGCAGATACGGATGGACCTAAAGTTATGCGTAAAAGATCGAGAAGGATAGAAGGTCCGAGAAAAAGCATGGAAGATTCTGTTCAACGCAAGATGGAGGAATTCTATGAAGGACGGGATGGGCCACCCCTCAGAGTTCTTCCCATTGGTGGGTTGGGTGAAATTGGGATGAATTGCATGCTTGTTGGCAACTATGATCGCTACATCCTCATCGATGCTGGTGTCATGTTTCCAGAGTATGTCTTACAACTCCATTCCCATCCTCTTCTCTCCGTATTTATGGGACACGAAGAGAAGAGGATACTTAGCCCACTGAATAAGTTTGAACTCTTGCATGGCATTTTCTTATGGAAGACTTTAAAATGTAAATACTAACTAAAGTTGGCATTGGATCTACAGTAGAGAACAGATAATTTTTCTATATGAACTCATTTAAAACTTTAAAGATCTCTTTAAAGTCATAATAAAAATGCCACTGCATAATTGTTGTTTGCTCTGATTTATTTTTCTTTATGGTTGAACTGACCTTGATATATGCATGGATTGTATATTTCAGCTATGATGAGCTTGGGGTCCAGAAGATCATACCTGATACAACGTTTATACGAAAATGGAGACACAAAATTGAAGCAGTTATTATAACACATGGTCATGAAGATCATATTGGTGCATTGCCTTGGGTAATGCTTTCTTCTCCCAGGAACTGCCAGTTTGAAAATTACTCTTTTGGTCAACTAGTTCTCTTTCATAGATTCCTGTATATCTGTTTGTATATTTGTAACGAGATATAATGCCCCATGTTTGATACATTCTACCATAATAAACTGAGGCTCAACTTAAAGAAGCCTCCTTAGTTTAATGAATGAATCAATGTCTGAAGGCTTTTGTTGCTATGCTATGACAATTAAAAGGTAATAGCGATGGGCCTAGAGAAGAGATACCACCATTCAATAAATTAGTTCTCTATCAGTGGCTTTGTAGTAGGTTTAAGGACTAACTAGGGCTCATGGATACATATACTGACTATTTGTAGTGTGCTTTTAACAAGCTTTGACATATGTCTAATCACGAATGTAGTAGTTGAGTGTACTTTTTTTTGCAAATTGCTGGGTGCCTATATTCCTTGCTAGTAAGACTGACAGTAATTTAAAACAGTCATATTTACAAATCTTTGTGGAATAGGATTGTGATAGACACCAGCTGGTATGGGAATAATGACTGAATTTTTATTCAATGAAAACTGGTGCAGAAATACCAAATTACATAGAACACGTAATATCACTTCAATACAAGAAACGTCTTCCAAGATACTGAGAGCTTGGTCCCTCCCTTTTCCTTTCCAAAATACTTACTGTCGGATCCCCCTTTTCATCCTACCCTTCCCCTATTTTCTGCTCCTGCCTTCTAGTAACTGCCCAAAGGCAGTTATGAAAACATTAGAAACTGCTAAAACTGTCAACAAATCAGTCATATTCCAGAAAGAACCTTATTTCTGGTTCTCCTCTTATAATATTTACTTATAAGGTCTAACAGTTTGTTTCAGTTCTCCATTTTTTTCTTTTCTTCTAAATCAAATGATTTATTTTTTTAATACAAATTATTCTGATTTTACTTTATGTTTTCTAGTACTCTATTTTTTTCTCTAACTTTTAATCTAATTCATTATTCTATAATTTATTTTAAAAGAGTGTATTTTGCCATTTCCTTTCATGATTTACATGTAGTCTCGATTTAACTTTGATTCTGTCCATCAGGTCATCCCAGCATTAGATTCTCATACGCCAATTTTTGCGTCATCCTTTACAATGGAGGTAATAATAAGTCTTTTATAGTCTTATTACTTTGTTGGTAATATGGTGCTTTTCATTTGTTTTTTCATATGAATCAACAATAATGTTCCATTAAAGGTGATAGGAGGATTTTAGTGTCAACATATTTTGAACTTGAAGTTGACTGACTAGTTCTTGAACTCTTAACTCTGAGCTACTGTATTAATATTATTAACAAAAATTGTGGCACAGTTTAGTTGTCAAAGTTCTATTCTTTGCATTGCTTATTTTATTTGTTACAGTTCAGAGGTGAAACTCTTTTCTTTGTAACAGCTTATACGGAAGCGTTTGAAGGATCATGGTATTTTTGTTCCATCCCGACTGAAAGTTTTTAGAACGAGGAAGAAGTTTATGGCTGGGCCATTTGAAATAGAGCCTATCACAGTGACTCATTCTATTCCTGATTGCTGTGGTCTAGTGCTCCGATGTTCTGATGGTACCATTCTTCACACTGGGGATTGGAAGGTCAGTATTTTACTTTATTTTTCAAGGCATTGTTCCTTTCTTCTGCCTTGAATCTTCTGTTGCTGAGCTAGTTGATTCAACAGATTGATGAAACACCATTAGATGGTAAAGTTTTTGATCGTGAAGCTCTAGAGGAACTCTCTAAAGAAGGAGTCACATTGGTGAGCCACCTGCATCTTTTAATTATTATGATGTTTCTCTGTTGTACATAAATAGTCTTTTCATGGTGAATATGGTTCTTATGATCTGTATTGTGCTGATAGATGTGCCCGAAAGGGTAACATCTTTCTGCTTTTTTGAAGTTTTCAGTTGCAGTCTTATCAGTAACTTAGATTTTTATTTTTTTCAAGGATACCAGTTGAGCTACACCAATCAAAAGTTCAATTTTTTTATTTGATTCAACTATGTTTGTAAATGGCTTTTATTTGAATTTGGGGTTGACCTGATGATGGATATGACCTGACAAGGATATCTCATGGAGATATTGTGGTGAAACTAAGGAAGAGGAAGGGTTGGGTAAAATAGTCACTGCATTCAAAATAACTATATTGTGATTAGGGTTCATTGCTGTGTGTCTACTTCATGTATTCTTCTTTAATTACAGTCAGTTCTATCTTTATTTTTGCCCATGGATATAGGTCTGCAATTTGTTGTAGGTTGAACATGCTTGCTAGACTGTGTCGGTTTCTTATTTTTCACTGTATGCCTGGTTATTTATGACAATATATGTTGTCTTTCCGCTTTTCTTGAATATTGATAAAGGATAGAAGGAAAACAGTGCTTTGGGTGTTTCTTTTCAGATGATGAGTGATTCAACAAATGTACTCTCACCTGGAAGGACAACCAGTGAATCTATTGTGGCAGATGCATTATTGAGGAATGTTTCAGCTGCTAAAGGACGTGTTATAACGACCCAGTTTGCGTCAAATATACATCGTCTTGGAAGTGTGAAAGCTGCTGCTGATTCAACTGGTAGAAAGTTGGTATGTTCATTGTTCTCACAAACAAGCCCACATAATTGATAAACAAGTGTTAGCACTATAATTTCATGTCTATACTATCAGGTATTTGTTGGCATGTCACTAAGAACATATTTAGATGCAGCTTGGAAGGATGGAAAAGCTCCAATTGATCCATCAACTCTGGTAATAAACATTCAGCTATTTTATCTGTTATTCTGCCTAATTCATCATTCATTTCATTGTATTTGATAATTGGACATTTTTTCATAAAGTAATGTTAAGATAGGACTTAAATGATTAGCAGATGGAAACTGGAGGTTGGAGAAGTCCACTGATATTGTATTATCGATTAAGTAGTTAGTGGAAATCATTGCTGTTAAAATAAAGGAAAAGAGAAAATAGGATAAATCCCTTGTGTCTAAAGAGCACTAGTGATGTGAGTTGAATTCATCATTATTTATTTTGTAACACTTTGTTAAGAATTGGATAAAGATTCTTAGAGCAATTATGGTGAGTCACCTAGAGAGAATCCCCACTGGACATTAACTTAGCAAGTGTTAAGTAGATGTGAAAGTTCATTTCTAAAGGTCCAAGAGAAAAACACATGTTTAAGTGACTTTTATGAGTTATATGGATTAAACTGAATGGGTTTCCTCAAGAACAACAAGGTATATGTATGAAGAACACAAGAACAGTACAACAACACAAGATTAAAAGTAGAAACACAACAAGAATTGAAACTAACAATAGAAACACAACAAGAACACAACCTACTAATGGAAATTCAAGAACTCAACATAGAAATGGGTAAAGGTGGAAACCAAACCAAAAACAGATTGATATAACATGTTTGCACCGATTAAAATGAGAAACAAATACAGCAAATGAAAAAGGACATCATAAGGAAGAGATTGAAGTGATTGAAATTGCAAACAAACAAGTAGAACAAAAATGGGTATTTTGGAAGATGAATAGGAATGACTTATGTGGTTGTAGTCTTTTGGAGATGTGCTTCACGCCACTTGGAGGGTGGTTCTTCCAAGATGAGTGGGAGGTGCTGCCACTTGAGAGTCTCCAAAACTCACAAGATAAGACATGGAAGGAAGAGGAAGAGAACTAGTCTCACAACTCTCTCTCACAACAACTCAAGATAGTTTCTTTACTTTAATTTTCAACTTGTATTATTAAGAACCAAGGACCCCTATTTATAACAAGGATGACCGGTTGTGTTTACAAAGGAGAGGGAGTGGGAAGAGACACTCTTCTAGCTCCTTCTAGCGCCTATGTGAGAAGGAGTAGGAAGAGTCACTTCTTCCACTCTTTTCTTCTAAAAAGCGCCTACTAATACCTTACAAAGAGAGGTTTCTTTTGGTTTTCCTCTTTTGGCATTTGTCCTAAGGCTCTATATTATTTACAAATGTTTAAACAAATGTTTATACAAGGGTAATTACAAAAAGTGATAACATTTGATGCTCTTTACCCAAAACTTTAGCCTTGCTCCTTGTAATCCTTTGAAGCATGAAGGATGTTGAGCTATTTTGTCTTTGAGCTTCTTGGGCTTGGGCCTCTTCCTCTTCTATTTGATCTCCATCAACTAGGGTTATGTTTATATAGAGAAAAACATGTAAAAAGTATGGGATAAGCCCATTACATATCTAGATATATCTAACGATATCTAGAAATATCTAACATATCTAGAGATATCTAACAATTGCAATTTGCAAGTAGGCAAATAACCAGTTATGAATATTGCTTTGTTTTCTCTTGGACCTTGGACCTAGTTGGCCTTCCTTTGTACTATTGCACCTGCAGTTAGTTTTTATTTTCTATGCAACCTAGTTCTACCTTGCTTACCTACCTAAACTTTTAGGTTAAGTGGTTCTTTGACACATTTCTATATTAACATATTGACTAAATTTTGAGATAATATTAACTGAATACCTGTATATCCGGGTTTTTATAAGAGCTTCTACAAGTCACATATATGTTGCCTGCTATTAATTATGTCTAATTTTACAAAGGTAAAAGCGGAGGATATTGATGCTTATGCACCAAAGGATTTGCTAATTGTTACAACGGGGTCTCAAGTAAGAACCTTTCAAGGTCCTTCGACCATCTAGTTCCATTGACTGCTCAAGTTTATGACATTTGACCAAATGTATGCTATTGTGTCAGGCAGAACCACGTGCTGCCTTAAATCTTGCATCTTACGGAAGTAGTCACTCTTTCAAGCTGACAAAGGAGGATATTGTGTTGTATTCAGCCAAGGTATGATACCCGCACTGGGTGTTTTACATTTTGATTTATCTAAAGCATGTCCAGTATAACTAAGGTCTTGTTTATGAACATTTAAATTCTGAAAAATAATAGAACTATTTTTAAACCTAAGGGAGGTGGCAAAGAGAAATTATTATCTGCTAATCAACCAATACCATTATATGAATTTACAATTTACTGTTTTCACTTTTAAATTTTAATTCATTATAGTAACAATTTCTAATTTTTTTTCCCTGCGTGAAGAATAAATATAATTCTGAAAATTTCTATCTAAAAGTAATGTGTTTCTTTTTATATCACTATTAGGTTATCCCTGGCAACGAGTCTCGTGTTATGGAAATGCTAAACCGCATATCAGATATTGGATCAACTATAATTATGGGGAAGAATGAATGTCTGCACACATCTGGTCATGCGTATCGTGGAGAATTGGTAAGCTTTTTATTGCATTATTCAACATCATCAAATAATTGTTTTAGTACAAAAATTAATAAAATGAAGAATACCCAAATTTTTAAATTACATGGACTTAGTTGCTTTTCAAATTTTTAAATTACATGGACTGTAGGAGGAAGTGCTTAGAATTGTGAAGCCACAGCATTTTCTACCCATACATGGAGAGCTCTTGTTCTTGAAGGAACATGAATTACTTGGAAAATCAACTGGCATTCGGCACACAACTGTGAGTGGTTGCCTCCCTATCCATGTTCTGTGATACACAAGCTTCCAGTGGCCTATAACTATATTCAGATAAGCATTTCATATGAATTGTTTCATAAACTGCTGAAGCAACTGATGAGATTTATGCACCAGGTTATTAAGAATGGAGAGATGCTTGGTGTTTCTCACTTGAGAAACAAAAGAGTCCTTTCGAATGGTTTCATTTCACTTGGAAAAGAGAATTTCCAGGTTGGTGGCTCCCAAAGATTATGGTGGTCTCGTTTTTTAGGAATTTTTAATTCTGAGATTCCTCCCACTTTTTCATGCAGTTGATGTATAGTGATGGCGAGAAAGCATTTGGTACATCAAGTGAACTCTTTATTGATGAAAGAATGAGAATTGCATTAGATGGCATCATAGTTATTAGGTAATGTTTAATGTCCTGATTAAGTCTAAGCCAGGTATAACTTGTTTAATATCATGCTAATATTCATTTTTTTACAGCATGGAAATCTTTCGCCCACAAAATTTAGACAGTCCAGTTGAGAACACCTTAAAAGGAAAAATAAGAATTACCACAAGATGCTTGTGGCTTGACAAGGGTAAGCTGTTGGATGCACTTCACAAAGCTGCTCATGCTGCTCTTTCAAGCTGCCCTGCGAGCTGTCCACTGGCTCATATGGAAAGAATTGTGTCTGAGGTGGTGAGGAAAATGGTGAGGAAGTACAGTGGGAAACGGCCTGAAGTTATTGTCATTGCAGTAGAAAATCCTGCAGCTGTTCTTGCTAGTGAGATAAACATGAAGCTGTCTGGGAAATTCCATATGGATGGGACATCAACATTGAAAAAAGTGGTGGTTGGACATGGGAAAGAAAATCAGAGAACCAAAACGCAAATAAGAGGTAACCTCAATTTACATTTGAAGAATACATTTAGAATTGTGGAGGTCTGGCTGGTATGCGTTAGGTTTAGTGCAATTATGCATTTTATATGAAGGTTAAAAAAGGTCATGTTAATTGTATGTTTGCAAGCTTCTTTTCAATCATTTTTCTGAACAAACTGGATCATATTCAGAACTAAGGTGAAAAATGTAGTGTTTATTGATATTGATAGATCAAGCATCTCTGAATAGTATGCATTTGGATACTGAAACAAAGATTGAGCAATGGGATAGAGCAATAGTGATGCAGAATCCCCTTCTTTTGGTATTTGAGAGACCAGGTCTCTTCTTAATCTCAATGCTGATCACTATTGATTCCCTACTATTATTTATTACCTGCCATCTGCTCGTATTTGTATCCAACTAAACGAGAATGTATTAGATACCCACTACTTAGTCACACTAGTTACGATTTTGGCTGAAGAAATGAAGCAGGTCATCTATAAATAAGAGGGAGGTGGTGAGAGATCTCTGTAAGAATTAGTGCCTTTGAGCATTGAGAGCTGTATTCGAGAGGCAGAACAGAGGCACCGATGGAGCTGCATCTGCTTTGATACCAACTTGAGAAAGTTTTCCAGGCTATTGTGCAAATGAATTTTCTGAATAACTCAATTTACTCAGCTTATCTAATAATTACAATTTTGTGAACAAGGGGATTAATTATGATTCTAGTGCATTGTATATTATAAGTACACGAAATAGCTATGTCCATGAGTCTAATAATACAAGGAGATTTATTTCAATTGATATTTTTTCTGCTACACTTTTTTATATCATATTTTTTCTTACCCTAGTTCTATTATTTGGTGCAGATCGAATTGATGTCGGTGGTATACTACCTACTGAAGACATTGCTATCTCAAGTGGAGTTGAGGATGACTTATCGGATGTGGAAAATTCAGATGATTTTTTTAAACCACTTGTTGGATCCTCTCCAGTTGAGAAGTCAATTAAAGCTAACAATGGTTATGTTCCACAAAAGGAGAAGCCATCCCCTTTTAAGGATGGTAGTTCTGAAGACACTGAAGAATGCAATTCTGTAAATACATCAAATTCTGAACTTAAATCTTCAAAATCAGCAAAGAAAAATAAATGGAAACATGATGAAGTTAAGAAGCTTATTGGTATGCGTGGGGAGATGAATGACCGATTTCAAGTTGTGAAAGGAAGGATGGCCCTCTGGGAAGAAATATCTCAGAATTTGTTGTCTAATGGGATCAGCAGAAGTCCTGGGCAGTGTAAATCTCTCTGGACATCTCTGTTACAGAAATACGAGGTTTGTTTCTTCATATGAGTGACTACATGTTAATCTTATAAAGCAAATAATTCATTTCCTAGAAATAATCCTCCATAATTCTTGGTTGTTTATGTTTAAGGAAACCTCTACATCGTCGGATGGTGTGGAAAGGGGAACGAAATCCTTATTGTGATTGGTGCTGTCATTTTTAACTTGTATAAATTTTGTTCATAACAAAACACTCACTGATTGGGCCAA
Organism: Phaseolus lunatus; assembly: GCA_013389735.1. Classification (NCBI taxonomy): domain Eukaryota; kingdom Viridiplantae; phylum Streptophyta; class Magnoliopsida; order Fabales; family Fabaceae; genus Phaseolus; species Phaseolus lunatus. Next base: position 38,841,960 of record CM023859.1, read on the forward strand.
AATTAGTGGTGCCTTGGAACCGCATTTTGGCATTTCGACTTATGCCGACCATCAAGCAGAACTGTTTAAGTTTCATCATGACTCCATAACATATTGTCAAGGCTCCATAACATTATCAAGCATCTCTTTGAATGCTCTGCAACTGTGTCACGAGCGTCACCCTAAAAATGATTTTAAATTGTTTCATTTCAGGACTCTTCTTGATATTAGAAGAGAATTATATGTTCTCCAACCTGCTTTCATTTTCAGGCTTTACGGCTGGCTAAACTTGATGACTCCAAAATATAGGATTCAAAAACCAAGAGCTATTGCCCATCTCTCTCTTTGTCACAACCTTCAAATCATATTCTTTACACATCCAAAACCAACCCATCATCCACCTCTACAGTTATCTCGGCCAACCCCAACCATCAAAAGCCTAACTGCAACTTAACTACAAGAAAGACAAGCAATCAATTTGTGTTAAAACTGTGATGAAAAATACTACTCTGGCCACAAGTGCTCCTTCAGTCGTTTTTTATTGTTGTTGGGGGATGATTTTTCTTCTTCTACCATCCTTCCTCCACTGGATGGCCACATTATAACCAAATGATCACATACACTTCAACATTTTATTCCAAGCTCACATGGGATCCCTTTCTACCCATATCTTGAAAATTGGAGGGTTTCTTGAAGGTTTACCTGTCACTATCTTAGTGCAGACTCATAGTTCTCACAATATTTTGCAACCATGTTTGGCCACACACCTCCATTTGTGTACTGTTTCAACCCTCAAATTCTTTGTTATGATTGGCAATGGGTAATGCAAACTTTGCTCCTCCTATTGCCCATGGGTTACTCTCTCTATCCAATCCACTACCTTTCTTGTCCCCTTCTACTTAATTCCTATTGAACATGGCCCATACCTAATCTGATTTTAACACACCTAAACTCTCTTTTGCTAAAATGGTTCTCACGTTGCTCTTATGGACTACACCTCACCATCTCCTATTTCCTCCTCCTTTCACCAATTTTGTCACCTCAATCGTGATTCTATACTATCCTCCACATTCTCGCATATCTCCACGTGACCTCAAACAATTCGTCCAACTATCATTAACACTATTTTGGAATCTTTTGCTAATGTTTTCAAAACACCCTATGGCCTTCACCTAACTCATGATCACCAAATTCCTCTCCTACCCCAAGTTGCCCTTAATATTAAATTGTACCATTGCTCCTTTTCCCACAAAAAGACTATGACCTCCCTCATTGACACTATTCACTGAAGGGATAATCAAGCCTAGTAATAGTCATTTTTCATCCCCAATTATTTTGATTAAAAAGAACAACGAGTCTTGGTGTTTTTGTGTGGATTATATAGCTTTAAATGCCATTACAGCTAAAGACCGTTTTCCCATTTTCATCATTGATAAGTTGTTGGATGGGCTCCCTCATGCCACAATTTTTTCGAGGTTGGACTTTTGTTTTGGCTATCACCAAATTAATGTGATCTCAAATGCTTGTCATAAAACAATTTTTTGGACGTTTGAGGCCACTACAGATTCTTAGTCAGGTCATTTGGGTTGACCAATGCTCCATCCACTTTTCAAGCTGCTATGATTGATTTACTGTGACCTCACTTACACAGGTTTGTGTTGGTATTTTTTATGATAGTATGATATACAGTAAATTAATATACAATCATTTAGTAGGCACCAAATATTATTCTCCAATTACTACTAGTTATCAATGTTATGTTAAGCATTCCAAATGTGTCTTTGGTGTCAACTTTGTGGCCTACTTGGGACATATCATTTCCCGCAACAGTGACCCCGAATAAAAAAGATCAAGGCAATCCAAAATTGCCTCCCTCCGAATTTGTGTATCACCCTGCTTGAGTTTTTGGGACTTATAAGGTTCTACAATAAATTCATTTCCTGATATGCCACTCTTGCTTCTCATCTCCAACAATTTACAAGGATATAAAAGGTAGCATAAGCTCTTACAATTTTAAAATCTACAGCAATGGTAGCTCTTTCTTTTCTCCTTGTAGGTTTCTCATCCACCTTCTTGATAGAAACAAACATTTTTGGCACTGTAGTTTGGGTTGTTTTGTCATGAAATGACCATTTGGCCTATTTCTTTATTAAGAAACTTTGCCCTTGCATGTAAGTTGCTTCGGTGTATGTTGGTGGAGATGTTTGTTACTACAAAAGCAGTAAAAGATGGTGTCAATATTTGATTGTTAATCACTCTCAAATCATCATATACCAACAGTGTTTGAAGAATTTTCTTACATTAGACCCTCCAAATCGGCTCACTTATTAGCCTTACCCACCTCCTTCATAGTCTCTTGTTTAGCTCACCATTTTTCTATTGGGATTTGCAATTCTCAAAGAGTCTTGATGTCTATAATCTCCTATTGTGATATGTTGTTTCAATTAGTTTGGTGAGATTTTCTTCGCCGACAAGGAACACAACTTACCATCCATAAACAGATTGTCAGCTGTTAAGTCTTTGTATTCTATTTAAGAGCAATTGCTCGTCTATATATATATTTTATATTTATTGTACAGGATCATTGATTTTGAATTGTAGGAATAAATTATATCCATCATAAATTAGGATTTTCGGTTTTTAAGTCTTTGTATTCTATTTAAGAGCAATTGTTCCTCTATGAATAATATAAAAAATGGCACAGATGTTTGACCTGCATTGTAGGACTGTTGTACCGAGGTCTTTATCAACGTTTTGGAAATAAAAGTGGGAGAAGAAAGTTTGTTGTTTTTAGCATAGGGTCTTTTATCTTTTTATTGCTTTGCTCACACCGTCATGGTATCACTACCCCAAATAATGTTTACAACTAAGAATTAGGATTGTGACACAGCATCTCGAGTACCTCAAATGGAAAAGGTTGTGTTGCCTATAATACAAGTGTACAACCATTATGAGTATGTAATGAATGAATAAATAGTAATAAGAAAGCCACATTTTCCAGTTTCAACAACTAACATCTTTATTTCTTTTAAAGCAGGAGGTGAAGAATGAGAAAAATAGCAAGAAGAAATGGCCGTATCTCGAGGAAATGGAAAGGATTCTGTCTGATAGCGAGACACTGGTATCTAAATGATCATTAAGGTGATAGACCAGACAAGAAACATTTGCAAGAGTTTTCTGCATTATGATTGGCAATATGTCTGAACATGGTCGCTGGGAAGGTAACCGTTAGCTGCATAATTCTTCCATCTTGAACTCGTTCATTGAATATCCATTTTTTTGAGGAGACAGACAGCATAAAAGGAATTGACATTTTACGTAACACAAGTTAATTAGGAGATCATGCTGGTTCCGGGGATGCTTTATCCCCCCTTCTTCCAAAGGCTCCTCACCCACCCAGTGGCAGCACTGTAGGATCGTTTCGATGGTACTGATTGACATTGAAAAAATATTTTAATGATAATGAGCGGTTAATTAATGTAACTAGATCAAACTACATTTCTATGTTATTTATCATAATTGATTTCATTATTTTTGTTAGTGGCGCCGTCCTGATATGAAACAACTATTTAGTTTGCTTCTTGGCCACATACGACAGTGAAAACTGAGTCTTGGTTTTACTTGCCCCCATGAAACTCATAGGCTCACTCTGTTATGAAAATTAATATAAAACTATAATTATACAGTAAAAAATACGGAGAATAGAGAGGAACCGGAGAACAAAGGGTGAAATTCATGTACAATTTCTAGAAATGGGATAGCCAATTTATAGGTACAAAATGGAAATGGTGGATACCATTAATCCAAATATATGAAGGAGAAATAAATGGATTTATTAAGAAGTGAATTTTAAGTTGGACTGAATCTTATAAGTCATCAAACTTTTATTAGGATAGATCTAAATAATTCTAATATATTAAAAATTAAATTTTAAATTTAACTTAATTTTATAAAAAACTCTTATTAGGATAGATCTAAATAATTCTAATATATTAAAAATTAAATTTTAAATTTAACTTAATTTTATAAAATAGATTTATAAGATGATGTTTATATTTATTTATATACTATGAAATGTTTTAATTTTTAGTGAATATAATAATTATTTATATATTATGAAATGTCTTAATCTTTAGTCAATACGGACATTTTTAATAGATTTTACCTAAAATATTCCTGACATGTTAAATTTTTAGTTGAATCTTGTTTAAAATAAATTGGTTGTTTTTTTAAAATTTTAAGAATGTAATTGTACATTATTTTCTAATCATATTCTTGATATAAATAACTAGTTAATAGAATACATCAATGCTGTTACTTTTCTTTTCACACCATATTTATGACAGAATATTAATGTGAGCTAGAGTTTGTTTCGAGATTTTCCCTAGGTGCTCAAAAGAGATAAAATAAGAAAAAAAATTAAAATTAGTTTATATAAAAATTTCTTAGACTGAACACTCTTCTTTGTTCTTTAAAATATAAGCATTTTTTAAAAGTATTAAAACTAAAAATGAGTATCTTAAAATAAAATTGTTTTTTTATATTACTCCTTTTTTATTAATAACATTTAAGTAGTATAGTTAATTGTTGCTATGACATCTTAAATAATTATCTATCATGTTAAATTGAAAATAAGATGACAATACATATTTTTTAGGATGTTATGACAGCAAATTAACTTTATTACGAAGATTAACACGTAAATTTCATTTCATATATAAGATCATTGTTATATAATTTTTTAATTTTAATTTATAGAGAAATTGTTTTTAATGTTTGTAGATACATTCGTTCAGTGACATTTGTATCATAAAGAAAAACGTTATCCCATAAAATGCTTTCATCATTACATACCCTAAGACACAATCATAAATTGGAGGACATATGAGAGTAGTTAGAAACAGTATAAAAAATTTAAAATAATAAAGAAAAATATTTTGGTCTAAATTTATATAAATTAAATGTCTCTTAATTTTATATACAATTTTTAAAACAAAAAAGTTTGGGAATGGAGGAAGAAGTAACATACTTTCGATTTGTTACAATAGCTAGAAATCACTAAAATATAAAATTGTGACCGCAACTTGTAGATTTAAAAGAAATAATTTTATTTAATTAAAAAGAGTTCTAGAAATTGCATCGTTAGTAGTTTTTCATAATTTTAGGATAAATTGAAAAAAAAAACATAAAAACAATTAAAGGAAAAATTATGATTTTTATAGGAGTGACGAGTACATTTTTAGTGAAATTGGTTGAAACCAAACATGTAAGAAGTATCACTTGTTTTTCAGTTGGAGTACGTTAACAACAAGATTACGGGGCGTGTTTAGGACAATTCTTATTATAACTTATCAACATTCCTCAATTTCAAAATAAGTGCTGAATTAAAGTCTATGACTTCATTTTGTTTTACTTCAAATCAACGTTTTCATAAATTCAAAGTCTTTTTCAATAGTAAATAGATATGAAATTATTGATTTAATTATTAGCGTCTCCAGCTTTTTCTAGTGCTCATTTAGTTATAATGTTGACAACATTTCCAACCCCATAAGAAACACATGTTTGGTAACTTCTTGAGAAGTGAGGAATCCCTTGTATATGTTTAAAATGTGATAAATCCCTTGTATAACGATGAGACCTTCTCCTACTAAAAAGTGAGTTGGTATTATGGGCCCATAGGTCCAAATTCAAAGCCCACTATAAGTCACCAAATGTAGACGCTTAGTTTAATTGGCTAAAAACCCGACCCATCGGATCCAACCCGATCCATTGTTAAACGAAGCAGTATTATTTTTTTCTTTCTTAAACCCTAAACCTCGTTACCCGGTTGGCCGCAGCAGCTTCCTTCAAATGCCACTTTCTTATTTTCTTCATCACTTCTAGGGTTTCAGTCTTGGGTATTCAATGGCACTGTTCCTTCTCTACGAATCTGCTTCGGGTTACGCTCTGTTCGAGGCTCATGGCCTCGACGAAATTGGTCAGAACACCGAAGCAGTTCGGAACTCCGTTTCCGACCTCAACAGGTTTGGGAAAGTCGTTAAGCTTCGTTCCTTCAATCCTTTCACTTCCGCTCTTGATGCCCTCAAGCAGTGCAATGCCGTCTCCGAAGGTAAGCAACCACCCTCTCACTTCTCACACTGTTATTTCCTGCGCCTACTTCCATTTTACGTTGATAAACTTCCGTGTTTCGGAATTCATTTTTGTACAAAATCAACTGGTACCAGCTTATTAGTGTAATCGTGATTTTATTCTGTTGATTGATAGTTTTCTTTATGTTACGGCGTTTGCTTCTTTTATTTTTTATTGCGTTTTCAGTGTTTGATTATACGTATGCTACAGAATATCTTTCAGCAATCTGTTTGGATATACTTTTTCATATACACTTGTTGGAAAAAAACTAGTTTTAAGTTGTAGTTGTGTTTTGTGAACTTGTTCTTTTTATTGTCTAGTGCGTGTTGATTATTTTTTATTTTTTGGTTTTCAGGCATATTAACTGATGAGCTGAGAACTGTTTTGGAGACTAACTTGCCCAAAGTAAAGGAAGGTAAAAAGGCCAAGTTCAGTGTAGGTGTGTCTGATCCTAAGATTGGTTCGCAAATATCTGAAGTGTCAAAGATTCCTTGCCAGAGTAATGAGTTTGTGAGCGAACTTCTTCGTGGTGTGCGATTGCATTTTGATACCTTTGTTGGTGATCTCAAGGTTAGTGTTTCCTACGGCTTATTATTGTGTTTCTGTCTGCAGAACAACTAGTCCTACTTAAATGTTTTTATATAACATTTTTGTCCTGTTTTCCATTTCACAGTCTGGAGATTTGGAAAAGGCCCAACTTGGTCTAGGACATAGTTACAGCAGAGCGAAGGTGAAATTTAACGTCAATCGAGTGGACAACATGGTTATTCAAGCTATCTTCCTTCTTGATACTCTTGATAAGGATATCAATTCGTTCTCCATGAGAGTGAGGTAGTATGGTATAACATTAAGTAATTCACTTTCTTTGACAGTTTTTATTAACGTGAAGAATCATTTCTCTATTTGGCTTGTCAATTATGTGCAGAGAATGGTATTCATGGCATTTTCCTGAGCTGGTGAAAATTGTAAATGATAATTATCTGTATGCCAAAGTTTCAAAATTTATTCAGGATAAGGCCAAGTTGACCGAAGACAATATTCCAGGCTTAACTGACATAGTTGGAGATGAAGATAAAGCAAAGGAGATTGTGGAAGCTGCCAAGGCCTCCATGGGTAGAATTCTCATCCCTTTGGGGGCTTTGTTTCATGATATAATGTTTCCTTGGGAATCTAATCCCCAGTAATATTATAGCTAGAGTATTATTACTCTAAGACATTTGAAAATGTGTTTGGTTTAATTTTGATATTCCGAGGAATCCTTTTTAAATTTTGAAAATAATTAAAATAAAAGTAATGATAGCTTTAGTAGGGTTTGAAAATTAGGTTCTACATTCCTATGAGAATGTAGCTTTCTCACTCTTAAAAGAATAAAAACTGTATAGACGTGGAAATATGACTTCCTTGTGAAGAAAAGATACCTGGAAATGATTTTTGATAGCTTTACAACAGAAGAATGAATATTCCCTATTTCGTATACCCCATATTGCAAAAGAAAAAATTGTGAAACAAATGTCTCTTGTGGTTTTAACTTTTGCTTCATTGTGCATTCAATTCTTCTTTCTGTCGATCTTTTTCAGGTCAGGATTTGTCGCCAGTTGATTTGATCAATGTCCAACAATTTGCACAGAGGGTAATGGATCTGTCCGAGTACAGGAAGAACCTGTATGATTACCTGGTTGCTAAAATGAATGATATTGCACCAAATTTGGCCTCTTTGATTGGGGAAGTTGTTGGTGCTCGTTTGATTTCACATGCTGGTAGTCTCACAAATTTAGCTAAGTGCCCCTCATCAACTCTTCAAATTCTTGGTGCAGAGAAGGCTTTGTTCAGGTTTAAACTACACCTTTTGTTTTGAAGTTTCTTAAGTTTTGAAGTGCCAATTTGTTTATCCGAAGTTTGAAACTAAAACAAGCAGCATGGCTTCATTTGTAAAATTGAAACTGCAGGAATTTGGTTTTTCCATTGTTTAAATTGCTTTGTCAGACCCTTGGCTAAAATACAGGCATTACTGTTCCATGTACTCTCTCTACTAATTTATATTGTTTTGCCTGCTTTATTCAGGGCATTAAAAACCAGAGGAAACACTCCCAAATATGGTTTAATATTCCACTCTTCTTTTATTGGTCGGGCATCTGCCAAAAATAAGGGCAGAATGGCTCGTTACCTTGCAAACAAATGCTCAATTGCATCACGAATTGACTGCTTTTCTGGTTCGTTTCTTGCTTATTCAATTTAGAAATATCTCATGGTTTGTACGTGGCACCTTTGTCATGATTTTGTTCTTCAATGCAGAAAAAGGTACTACTATTTTTGGGGAGAAACTCCGTGAACAAGTTGAGGAACGACTCGACTTTTATGACAAGGGCGTTGCTCCTCGCAAGAACTTAGATGTCATGCAGTCTGCCATTGAAAGTGCTGAAAACAAAGGTACGGATTCATGCATACCTACTGTTCCGCAATTTAATTTTGGTTGTAAATTTACCTGAAATTGAATTGGTCTCTAAATGATTAAACAATTTTTTTTACTTTTGCCGGGGCTATCTGGTGGAGAGTTAAGTTTGTATAGTTAAGAAGCATATATGTTGCAATTCGTAATACAGTGGACAGTTAAGTTTGTTTTATAGTTAAAAAGCATATAAGTTGCAGGTCGTAATATGTTACGTGTCCTGGCATGGATGCTTATGTATACTAATTGTTGCAGATACAGAGATGGAAACAGAAGCTGCCGTTGAAGTTTCAGACAAGAAAGCCAAAAAGAAGAAACATAAATCTGCTGCTGACGAAGGTAGTGACATGATTGTAGACAAGCCTACAAAAGTTACAAATGGTGATGCTCTGGAGGATCATAAGTCAGAGAAGAAAAAGAAAAAGAAAGAAAAGAGGAAGTTGGACCAGGAGACGGAGCATGAGGATCAAGCTGAAGACGATGGTGCCAATGGGGTCGTGAGTGAGCAGGATGGAACATCTAAAAAAAAGAAGAGTAAGAAGGTTAATAATGTAGTGGAGGCTGGTGAAGAGTCGAAGAAGAAGAAAAAGAAATCAAAAAAGGAAAGCGAGTAAAGAATGATGTAATTGCAGTTTAGCTGTCACAATGGAATTTGTCATGTTATAGTTTTGGAGAATGTTAAGTTGTATTTCTTTGAACTTTTAGATTTTGCTGAACTTGTCTAGAACTATTGATATAACTTCTTGTTTGGCATACAAATTTTGTCCTACCAAGTCTCCGCATAATTTCATTGTTAGAGGAGTCTATGTCGAACAATTTTTTATTCTCTATTTTAAATGGTTTTTATTGAAATTATTTCTTTATTATCAGTATTACTTTTGTATTTTTTATATTGTACTTTTAACTAAATATTTTATTATGTATGTTTTTAGTTTCACTATTATTTGGAAACATTGATAATGTTGGCTATTACAAAAACTGATATAATTATTAAGATTTTTTTCCTTATTTTAGTGAAAACCTTGAAGATTTTATTTTTTTCGAATTTAATACCATTATTTATCAATAACATGTTAATATTTATTAAAATTTAATTGGAGAATTCTTTCAATATAAAACATAGAATTTAAAAAACATAATGTTGTCTGACTAAACAATTCTACAAAAATAATAAGATTTGAAATATATTAAAAAGAGATTTAATTGAAGGATACGTAATACCCTATATTAACTATTTTGAAGATAAAAAAAGTATGTGCATCCTCTTTTCTAATGTTTATAACAAAATAACACTTTCCTCCTCAATAAAATTGATAACCTAATATTAATCTTATGAATTTATATTGTCACGTGAGAATTTGATCATGTGTAAAATATATTACACATTTATTTTAAGTTTCAAAAAATTTCTTTAAAAATTATATAAGTAGTCTTTAATGTTCTTCTCGTACTAAAAAGTTATATTTGTTTTTCTTTTTACTTTGAAAATGGTCATTTATTGTACTACAAAATTGTTTGTTTTTCTTTTACTTCGAAAATTATCACCTATAATTGTTTTAGATATGTACCATCCAACATTCTTTTATTGATCAACACTCTTTTCTTTTAAGAATAATATAGTCATTAAAAAAGTGAACTTTTTTATTCGTAAAATAAAAGAAAAGATGAAGGGTAGAATAGTAGATATAAAGAGGGTGTAAAAATGTATTGAGTCTCAAAATACTTTATTAAATGTCATGACATGAGACAATGATGTCAAATTACTCTCATGGAAATTAAAAAGAAAATATAGATATAATAAAAATGTAGATTATTTCACCAGTTTTGATTTTCGACATAATTCTAGCTTTAATCATATTATTTGATAGTTCACTAACAATTAATTAATCAATCTACTGCGTAGTTTTTTAGACTAATCTAAATTTCTTTAGAGCATTACGAGTGTTTTAATTTTATCTTATGATTGAGTAGATCAAATTATTAACCATTAATCTTAATTAAATTCGAAAACAGTTTTTTTTTTAAACTAAAATTATTTAAAAATAACAAAGTTAAGTTTTTAACAACTAAAAGATATCTTTAGTTTCAATATTAGCTTTACATTCGTATAATTTTCTTGATAAACATACTTGAAATCAATGATAATAATTTTATCAACAATCTTAAAGTTGGTGCCTGCATAGTTATAGACAATAAAAATATTTTATTAGTGAAAGAAAAATTTGTTTTCTAACAAATAAATATAAATATATCTATAAGTTTTGCCAATATTTAAAAATTAATTAATTTTTTTTTCCAGTTTGACTTAATTAAAAAAAAATAACATTAATTTTCATGTACCATGTTTAGATTTACCTCTTCCTAGATGAATAGTTTACCTTCTTAGTTTTGAAAAATAAAATTGAAAATCATTTAAAAAAAAATAAAATTGAATACACACTTATTTTGATTAGTAGATTGAGAAATAAGTTCAGAAATATACAATTAAATGACTTTTTAAATTATTTCTCAGATTTTAATATTAATTATTCACCATATTGTTATACCGTGTATATTAAAGAAATAAACATCAAAACTTCAGGAATTAAACTGATTATCTGTTGTGAAATTTGAATGTCAAATTGACAATATTGATCAAATTTATAAATTAAATTACATGACTAAATAGTTAATGTTACAGACGAATTTACTTAATGATATCAATTTTAAGAATTAAACTGATTCAAAATAGAAAACAAAATATATTTTAGTGTATTCCAACTTTTCTAAATGTACTCAATAATAACATATATAAAACTTCCTGGACTCTCTTGAATTTACAGTTTCCTATATTAAACTTTTGAAATAATAAATAAAATAAAAGTTATTATTTTTATAATAAAAAAATGAAACCAAACAACCCCTCAGTTTTAGAGACAATTTATAAAATGAAAGATTAAAGTTACCTAATATTAGGTAAATTTAAACCTCCATCAAAATTAAAACATGAATGCCCAGAATAAAAAAAAAAATCTAAAAAGTTATCTTTCTTTACAACTTATATTGTAAAATATTTCAGAACTCTTCTTTATCTGCAGGTTGAAAATGACATTGAAGCAATGAGAGTTAGCCAATTTTTTTACCTTAAATGAAGAAGAGTGTTTAGTTGGTGTATAAATTTGTAATGAAGGAGTAGGTATCCAGTGTGCTTAATGACATGATATCATATAAAGCAAATCCTAGCATACTGTTGGGTATGAAGTGTGGAAACTTGTAAGGAAGGCCTCTGAGAATGATCACTTTGATATATCAGTTGTTGAAACTTTGATTATCCTTATTCCCAACACTGAAGTGCCTTTCATCTTTTGCAATTTTCATCCTATAACTAATAGTTTATAGGATACAAATAATTTAAATATTTTTTTTTTCTTTAATCGTGACAGAATTCCAAATTTAAAAATAACAATATCTTAAACGGAATTCTAAATTTCAAAACAAATAATATCTTAAATACGTTAATTAAACTTAGTTAATGATATTTCAACGCATTCTTTTCTGAACATTAATGATGTCAAGAGTAAAACTTACTTGCACAAAGATACTATAAAGTTGTGTGAATGGCGTTTAGGTGCACTAAGGAATTCAGTGGCTGAAGTTATAGCATCTACTTATGCCCGAGGCTTCTTGGAGTTGGATATGGAAAATCAAAGGTCCAGAAAAAGTTAAACTTTTCATTCGACTCCTTGGACACCATGCACTTCCCACTGCTGCACTTCTGCATAAACATTAGTGTTACAATTCAAAGTCTTCACATTCTGGTGTATTTGAGACTCACATAACAATAAAATATGTAACCGATTACTTGAAAATAATTTCCTAGTTATTGCCGGAACCACCTTGTATGTAACGACCCTCGAAACATCACAATAAACCACGTTCTCGTTCACCTTTTAAAGAAGTATTTTTTCATTTGAGTAAAGGTTACTTTCACACTTAACCTTTTTTTTCTCTTACATTCATTTAACAACTTTAAATAACAATAAAATATTAAATTAATTATAATATAATTTGAATATAAAAATAATATAATCAATTGTCATATGGAAGTATAAATTTGTCTTGATGTCAAATGATCATCACTTTTTCATTTTAACCAATTTACCCCAGGCCACTACCTCAACCTTAAGTCTGATCAGAGACAAAAAAAATAAAATTGCAAGCATATTCAAGAAGTTTACTTTATATTATTGTTTCCTTTGAGCATTATATCTAAAGGATGCCTCATTTTCGCTGCGTGGTTCCATAATCTCAAAAGGGTATGATGAAAAATGTTTAATCTAATGTACTTGACTATTATCGTGTTGGCTACATCATCTTACGTGTATGAAGGAAGTCCTTATCTCTTGCTCGTCCAAAACTCAACTAGAACACCATTGAAAGGTTTGAGCTGATTTAAATAAATTTGGAGAAATACAAATGTATCCCAAAACATGATATCCACTTAACTTTCCTAGTTGATCAAAACCCAATAAACATCTTGATCCACCATCACTAATAAAAGGACAATGAAATCATCTTTGTGAAAAGCTACATCTAATAAGTTGGCATATGAGAACCTGATCGTTGCTTGGAGTTATTTTTCCTCTTTTTTCGATAGAGTTAACACCATCCATGAGTATCTTTTACCAACTAAAATAGTTAATACTCTACTTGCGAAATCCTTTGCAATTGTATTAAAGTCCCTTAAAATAAGGGTATCATGTTCCTCACCATTTGGTCTCCAATCCAGCTATGGGACTTGCCTCACAGTTTGAGTCTCATTGTCTAAAGATTTTTTCTTGTAATGATTTCCCTCATCAACCTTTTGGTATGTTGAATGAGGGCATAAAAATTTTCCGTTTCATGCTCATGAGGTCTTGAAACTCACACAAGCACTTCAGTCGGGTCCAAGTGGTCATTAGTTTCTACTACTAGACATCGAATAAATTTGTTGTCGATAGCTTAACTAACAGTGAATTACTCGATGAACATGCAAGAAAATTGTGCAAAAGATGTGATACATCCATCTTACATTCCCTTTTACCAATGTAACATCATGTGAGATAGAGTTTCAATAAACATCTTACAACGTACAATGTATGATCCTCCATAAATTAGTATTTGTGCATGAAATGCTTTAAGATGGTTCTCAAAGTCTCTCGACCCTGTGAAAGAGTCTACCTTCAAAACCACGTAATAGGGAGAAATATGTTCTCCATTATTTGTTATGAAAAGGGTTGAAATGCATGTCCTAGTGTTACGTCAAAGTTTGTATGTCTTTAATGAGTTATTTGGACCTCGTATGATTTGTTGTAGTTCCTTGTTCTTACGTTGTAGTTCATCATGAGCCTTGAGCACTTCTTTGCTTGAATATGTGAGTCTTTTAGTTAATGTAGTTCTCTAAGTTAGTCGAGTTACTTCTTCGCTTCGTCTTGTCTTCTTATTATACTTTCGGAGCTTGTTTGTGGTATTGAGGTTTTGTTGCAAAGTGAGGTGTCCATTTTTTTCTACGGCTAGGTAGTTCATTGATTCCTCATATATGTTGAGGTAGGACTAGTTTTACCTATTCCACGCTGAACACCACAATGTTCTAATTCAAAAGTCCAATTGCCCTTAAGCTAGAACATTCAAATGTGTTTATGAACTAATAACGAATTTAATTTATAAAATGAAAGATATTTTATAAGCGTTTGACCTACCATTTTTTTATACTATTTGCATAACAACCTCGTAACAATCCTTGAAACACAAGAATAAAAAAAAAAAATACCCTTTCTGAGTTTCTCAAAAAAGATTATTACAATCAACTTGAAAGTATGTTAAGATCGTATGTTGATATCACTAAAAAATTAATAGGTCCATATTCGATGTGACATTTTAATTGACTTGCTTAACTAGGATCAGGAAGATTTCCAAACACCATCTTACAAAAGGTGTGATGCAAACTATTAAGGATATTATCTATTGCTTTTAAGTTGTCCAACATGAGATCGATGTGAATGAAACTAGAACTTTCTATAAGAGATTTGTTTAAAAATATTATAAAAAGAGTGTATGATGATTGTGTAAAGGCTCAAAACTTTTTTTTTTTAATTTCAAAAATACAAAAATGTCCTATGTAAGGAACTAGTTAACCAAATAAGAAGGATTTATGATGAATGGAGGAATGCATTCTTATGGCAACATCAAAGTAAGACTTTGAGTCACTATATATTGATGTAGATGGTAGCTTGTTCTTATAACCTTAACTTTGCAAGTTACAAAGTACTAATTCGTAAAAGAAATGAAAATGTTATTTTCTTTAAAGGGAGATAATGGATAAATTTAAAATCCATAAATCATGAACAAACTCCTATAAAAATATATCATGATTTATATATATATATATATATATATATATATATATATATATAATCTATTAGTGTTAAATAACTTCTCTCTACGAGTGAGTGAAAGATTATAAGTTTGTAGAATTATTTGTATAAAAAGGTTATTTACAAAAATTTCTAATAATTTTGTTTATTAAAAATGTACAAATAAAATTCACTATTGAAATCTGAAATATTTGTGACTAATAAATACTTGCATTTAGGACAAAGTTATCGATGTTGAAAATATTATTATTTTTTAGCTGTAGCATAATCAACTTTTGAATTAATCAGTTTATTCCAAAAGAATATGATTCAAATATCTTTGTTAGACATTAATTATATGTTATGTTTTTTTATTTTAGTTTTTACAAAAAAGTTCCAAAACAAAATATAAAAGAGGATAAAAATTGCAATTAATAGAAAGATTTAATGGAAAAACTATTTGTACATAGAAATAATATAAAAACTAAAACATGGCATATGGTCTAAGTTTTAAAAAATTAAAATAAAATTAGACCAACAACCATTCTTTTTGGTAGTTGGAAATGGAAACCAACAACCATTGATTTTACTGTAGAACTAAAAGTATACAATTTCTGTGGGTAAAAGAAGCTTCTTCAATTAAAAAAGAACTATTTAAAGGGAGCATTAAAATTAGCTTTGTTGGTTAATGGCAAAAGCCAACGAATAAGATGGGTTTGGATAATCTACAATTTAATACAGAACTGCACTATGGGGTATAAAATTATTTGTATAAAATTACATAAACATTTGAGTGACCATGATTGTGTGAGGTTGGTTTACCAAACTGTAGGCAATCTGAACCGTTGCCCATCACAGTCAGAAAACAGATGAAAGAATTCAAACGGCCAAAAGCGTCTGCTCTGCACCTACCCAAAGAAAATAATAAAATAATAATAAACGGTTGAAAGAAAAAATAGTTTAATTACAACCTTGAAAGATCTGTAGTTTATTTAATTCTAAAAAATGAAATGAGATTAAATTTAAAATTATAGAGAAGAAGGAAAGTTTTTATAAGTAATGATTAAATAAAATAAATAGAAAAAAAGCAGTCACCTAACACTTATAGCGAAAGAAAGGGTAAGAAGGAAAGACAAAGGCGACGGCGAGTTGAGTTCTTTGAAGTGTGGGAGAGAGAGTCCGAACCGAACCGAACCGAACCGAACCTTAGAAAAAAGTGATTCTGGTTTTCTTCTGTTCTCTTCTACGGAGAAAACAACAACGACCTCAGAAACAGAAACAGCAATGGCGAACACTAGCTTGGAAGATGTTCCCTCTCTGGATCTTATGACTGAGCTCCTTCGTCGCTTCAAGTGCTCCTCCAAACCTGACAAGCGCCTTATTCTCATTGGTATCTCCATCTCTCTCTCTTTCTCTCGAAGAATTTTCGTTAAGTTTTCGTTTCGTATTCGCTGTTAATTCAGATCCGAAAATGCTTTTGTTAAATAGTTCGATGTTTTTGCACTCGTTGCGTTCCAATGTTGTTGATGCGGATTTTAGGGTTTCCTTCGTGAGGCACTTATTATCGTTTAATATGGAAAACGCTTGAGAACTTTGAGGGTTTTAGCTTCACGGTTAAGGATGGAGATACTCTTATGCGTTGATGTACTGAGTTCTTCAGTTGCTGGAGAAGAAAATAAGTGGATTTGCTTTACGCTTTATGGATTTTTTATTGTGTTTTTCTGGTTTTCTTTTCTTTCTTTTTTTTAAGTTACTTTTAGTTTTCATTCTTTGGTGGATGAATATTATTTTTGAATTGGTGATTATAAGCTACGAAGTTATTGCCTGGGATGGTGTAGGGTGTTTTGAACCCCACGAGGCATGTGGTGTTGCATAAAGTAGCTCTCGAACTGTTTAATACTTTTTTTTTATGTTTGTCATTTGAATACGGCTCTCTAATTGTTAATCTACACGCATATTAGAGAGGCTTGTGTGTTCTTTTTCTATTTTTTTTCTTAATCATCATTTATGTGTAACTTTTTACATTTTAGGTTTAATATTTTTTCTTGCTGACTGCGTAGCTGACATGAGCTTTGTAGCTTTACTTTTAGACAATAGAGACTTGCACATATGTGCAAAGAATTTCTTTTGGTTGGATTGGAAA
Source organism: Phaseolus lunatus (assembly GCA_013389735.1). Classification (NCBI taxonomy): domain Eukaryota; kingdom Viridiplantae; phylum Streptophyta; class Magnoliopsida; order Fabales; family Fabaceae; genus Phaseolus; species Phaseolus lunatus. Next base: position 38,859,028 of record CM023859.1, read on the forward strand.
ATTCTAGGTTCAAAATGTTTCCAGATTCCAGAAAATTTGCGTATTATTACTCTCATGCTAACTGTAGTGTGTAGATCTATCTGTGTACTGTTGGCAGAAAGATTTTAGGTTTGTGGTTTTATGGTTCGCCCGATTTGATTTCAATCAAGTGATGTTGGTTTTTTGTCCAGGACTTTTTTCTCACTTGATTATCATTGTACTCTACCACAATGCCTTTACTTTCTTAGCTTGTTGCATATTATTAATGTTGGCATTTCCCGCTTCTAATACAATTCTGGTAATCTGTGACACCACCTCTTTGTATTTGCCAGACAGATAAAATGAAGAGCTAAATTGAGTTTTCTCGTTGATCTTTCAAACTGAACCTGTTTGCCTCAAGAGTTAGATTGGGAATTTTAATGTGTATATTCCTACAATCTTATTATTTTAAAAGGAGGCTTCATCCATAATGGATCCTCCTTTTCTATGTGTCTCTTAAATTTATTGCTTGGAAAATGAAGACAGTGAGGCACTAATCTTCCATAAAAATTCAAATCGAACCTATACATTGTGAAGTGATAACTCCTGTAAATGATGAGTAGCAGTTGGATTTGTATGGTCTCTGTACTAAGGCTACTATTCTAATTTGATATGCGTCCATGTATTACACCAATGTTCTAAGTAGTCTCAATTAGTGAGTTAGGGTTAATCTCCAAATTTGCCTTGGTGTGCTCATTTGAGTAATGCTTTAAGAATTTACAACATATATTGGTTTTAAAATTCAAGTGGAATATAACTTTAAAATATGTTACTGCAGGCCCGCCTGGATCTGGTAAAGGTACCCAGTCACCAATCATAAAGGACGAGTACTGCTTGTGCCACTTAGCTACTGGTGATATGTTAAGAGCAGCTGTAGCTGCCAAGACTCCTCTTGGTGTCAAGGCTAAAGAAGCTATGGAAAAGGTAAAGCCTTCTTGCGTGGAATCTTATTTGGGGATTTACTGTTTTACTGTGTGTACTCTCTCGAGAGATTGCTAATATGATATTATGTTACAATATTTCAGGGAGAACTTGTTTCTGATGACTTGGTTGTTGGGATTATAGATGAAGCGATGAAAAAACCATCATGTCAGAAAGGTTTCATTCTTGATGGTTTCCCAAGAACTGTGGTCCAAGCACAGAAGGTATGACATTGTTGGACATCTGAGTTACTAGTGAGTTTCATTTGTTTGAAATATCAGGCTTATGTCAAACAGAATACTCAAATTAATGCACTGTTTTACATGCTGTTCATCTACATTTTTTGAACCTGCTTTTTCTTTCTTTGCAGCTTGATGAGATGCTGGAGAAACAGGGAGTGAAGGTTGATAAGGTGCTCAATTTTGCAATTGACGATGCTATCCTTGAGGAGCGAATTACTGGTAGATGGATACACCCTAGCAGTGGCAGAACATACCACACAAAATTTGCCCCTCCTAAGGCTGCTGGGGTTGATGATGTAAGTCTGTAACTTTATTTAAACCCTGCAAAAATGTTAGTTGCCTCAACGTAACTTCTGCTTATAGGTGCTTTAACATTTATGGGAGTTCTGAAAAGCTCAAGTATCATTCAAACTTAAATATTGTTAGGTGTCCAACAATGGTTAGACATATGACCATGCACCTTTTTGTAAGACTTGGTCTATTCTCCACCTTAGAACTAGCTTTTGAGATTGATTTAGGCACACTCCCTTTCTAATATGGTGTCAAGGGAAAATTCAGTCTTGCTGTTTTGCCACTCTAAAATGTCTATTGATACAAACTTATAAAACTCCTGTCCAGTCCTGGGTTTGGGAGGAGGATGTTAAGATGTTGCACATTGGCTAAGGCTTTGGCTATGCTCCCCCTTTTAGTACTACTTAGGGTTGAATTAGAGGCCGGTTCAATTTTAATAAATATAATGAGATGCCACATTTTTTTGTTTAACATGTTCTAGTGGAAATTTTCACGTATAGAATGTCTAGGGGGTAATGCAGGATGCCCTGCCCACTTAAAAGGTCAGGGCTTGCCACGAGCTTTGTTATGATAGCTTAAGAAAGCACTACCCCTGTTACAATTTCGATATTGAATTTGTTTTCGTCAGGTTACTGGTGAACCACTCATCCAGCGCAAGGATGACACTGCAGCTGTTCTCAAGTCGAGACTGGAGGCATTTCATAAGCAAACTGAGCCCGTATGTTTCTGAATCCATTTTTAAGCGTTCGGATTCTCTATGATAATTGTTTGAGGAAAGCCTTTCTCATTTCGGTCTTGTTGAATTTCCATTGTATTTTCATGGTCTTGATTGGAAATTTTTGCATTGAACTTGCAGGTTATTGATTACTATTCCAAGAAGGGCGTTGTTGCTAATCTTCATGCTGAGAAACCTCCCAAAGAGGTGACAGTTGAAGTAGAGAAAGTGCTGTCTTAATAGAGTTCATCCCTGGATCCTCTGGCTCGAACTGCAATTGTTTCTTTTTTAGGAAAACATAACTTTACCAATTTGTATTTTAATATACTCTGAAATTCGCTTACCTTTTCAGCTTTACTGCAAATGCCGGCTGTTCTTAAACCCAGTTTCGAAGAGCTACTTTAATGAATAAAAAGTCAAGTGAATTTGAATTTATGTTCTGCATTCTTTTTTGCATGAATTTTCTCTCGACATTTGGTTGGAAGAACCTGAGCTACTTGTAGCATAATTGGGTGAAAACATTTGTGTCCCCCAAACCTGCTTTTGACGGAGTGGAATTAGATTTTTCAAAAAAAAATTGTTCGGTTTTCTGTTTTTCCTAAGTTTGTTCTCAAATATGTTTCTCAAATATGAATTATTGTTCTTTAATTTTTGCTAAAATCAAATTTATAAAACTAGGTGAAAAAAATAGGTTACATTTATTTTTTCCTTCAGAAAAGTATATGTTAACATAAATTGGTAGTAAATTCGTCTTCCTGTTTGGAATGAACTAAGAACAGCACTAACGAGCATACTCATTTTTTAACTTAAAATAAACTTTAATACTTTAAGTGACTAAATATTAGATTTACCATTAAGAATGAGATTGTAATAGCTAGAAGAACGAATGACTTGGTAAAAAGTATTTTGCTGGTAGAGTTTTTATGAAGGATGGTTCTATGGTGGAATATGTCTCAACAAGCAAACTTATGTTCATGTTAAGGATAACACAATATGGCAGATGGGCAATGGAAGTTTGATAAACTTCTGGATTAACACGTGGCTCATTGATCCAATAGTCGAGATGATAAACATTGACATAAACTTATACAGTTTACTCAAAGCTGAGGTTTCATATTGCATTTCAGATAAAGCATGACAGATTTCTTAATGCCACAAATAATTAAGCAGCAAAATTTGCATAGTGATACCTACAACTAATTTACAGGAGCTATAAGATGCAAATCACCTCAAAATTGTGAATAAAGCATCAAAGCTTATCTGCATATCCATAACACTGAGAAGAATCTAGGGCAAAATCGTTCTTCTTTCTAAAACATTTTATACTGTGCAAAATTATTACATCATAAATTGCCTGGTAATGATGTTCTTAGGCAGTGTGGTCTTAATGTGATTTCCTTTTGTCGTCATTTTTACAAGACTTTTGAAACTGTTGACTATTTGTTTTTAAGATAGATTGTGTAACTGACTTCAAAACATCACTGATCAGCAGTTGAATACCTCAAGTATTTATGCAGTTAAATGGAAATTGGAGTTGTATGGTGACATAATTGTCGAAGTTCGGAACACTAAACAGAAGATAAAGTTTGAGTGGCACCAAATTCATTATCAGCATATTAAAAATAAAGCATATGCATTGGTGACCATTTGTGGTTCTTTAACAGCAAGTAACAAGAAATCTACAATTAATGAATTCAAATTCTTTAAAAGCTTTTATTGTTGCTTGCAAGTGAAGGAAAGTAGAAAAATCACCCTGTGGAGGTTGATCAAATGTAACACAAACGGATCTTATACTGGACAAGGAAACAGATTCGCCCGTGGGGGAGTTTTATGAAATTCTAGAACTAAGGACATGGGTTGTTTTGCCGCATCATTACAAGTTCAATAAGCTTTTTGGAGGTAAGGTTACGAGAATAATTTATGCTACTTTAACTATAATTCAAAATGAATATAACTTTGATTACTTACTATCAAGTCCTTCTCGGACGGCGCAGTTATTATTTGAAAACTAAGAAACAGATGAAATAATCATTTAAATTATATTATACCCTTCAAATATTCATAATTTTTAAGGAGAGAAATAGGTAACTAGTTAATTATGGATAGAAAACTTCAATTTTTTTCTTATTTGGATAACATATTTTCAATTAATATTTTTGGGTACTCCTATTTGAGTACCATTAATTTTTTTTTATGTATACGTGAACCAAACATAATTGAGTATAAAAAATTCGATGTCCTTTTTTATTTTTAATGTTGTTGTTTTTATAGATAATTTGAATATTGAATAAAATCTGGAATCATCATCAAATTTTGCGTAGTAGTAAAAATGAATTGATTATATAATGGGGTTAATTGTAGGTCTTCATTATAATCTCGGTACTAGAGAGATGTTATTGCGTAAATATAATCGAGATTGAGTGAGGTCTTTTAAGAGTCGATCTCCTAGAAACCGATCTTCTAGGAATCGATCCATACCACTAAGACTTCCAATAATTGAACTACCAGACCAGGGGCCGATCCACACTATTGGGTCTTTTAGGAGTCGATTTATTTAATTCACTCTTTATTCATCTTGAATGGAGGCATAACGAATGATGATCATAACTTCGTTGTAAGTCATCTAAAGTACGATCCAATCATGTCACATCACTTGGCCTAGTCAACAAAGACCGGGACAATACACAACTCCTCAGTCTCAAGCCGAGTAAGCAAGACGAAGAGGTTTATCCAACAAAAAAACAAAAAAAAATTAAGTTGTGCTTAATCGATTTATGGAATGTGCACAAAAATAATAAATCACTCATTTTCGTAAGTTGAGTCTAAGGCTTAAAATTGCCAAGAGACTACTCAAATTTATTTCAACTACTACTGCCATAAATTACACTGAACGCTCAAACCTTTTAAGGCCGAAATCATTTTTATGTTACAAAGTGTCAGAAATTAGGTCGGATGCTCAAACCTTTTTAGGGACGACTAACAATGCTAGGAATTAAATTAGTCAAGCCTTTTTAAGGTCGAGCGAAAGTGTCAGGAAATAGGCTAAATGGTAAAGCTTTTTAAGGTCGCCATGAATTCGACTAAAGCCTTTTCATGTCAATTGACAACGCCAAGAATTAGGCCGAAGCCTTTTTCATGTCAACTGACAGTGTCAAGAATTAAGTCGAAACCTTTTTCATGTCACCTGCCATTACCAGAAATTAGGTTGAATCGTTTTTCATGTCAACTAATAATGCCAAGAATTAGACAAAAACCTTTTTTATATTGATTTACTAAAATATAATAAATCAAAATTAGACATAAAAACTACAAATTAATTTTTATAATAATAAAATTTTTATAATAAATAAAATGTTTAATCCACCTAAGAAAATCATGAGTTTTTGATAAAAATTAGAATGAAAACACTTGTTCCTTGTAAAAGTGGTGAGGTAAAGCAACAGGATCCTGCTCCATCTCCATATCTGCCATGCAAAACCCCAAGTACTTTTATACATCATGCACGCCAGCATCTCCAGAGCATACATCACTGTTTTTCAATTACTTTCACCAAATATCAAGAGTTAAAAAGTGATTTCTCGATCTCACAAGGAAAAGTTTTCACCGAAGGAACCCTTTTAATTTCAATCTTTCTTTTTCCATCACCGTAGCCCTCTTTGTTTCCTCATCATGTCATTGCTCCTTTTTCCAAGGTGTTTATTACGGTGAGTCAGGACCAGTTTTACATGTCTCAGTTGAAAATCAATTTGTTATGGTTCAAATGTGTTTATGGGTACTCCTCAAGTACTATGAATTTTCTATATGTATATAAACAAATGACTATAAAAAATTTGATGCCTTTTTACTTTTAATGTTGTTGCTTTTATGAACAGTTCAAGCCTTGAGTAAAATCTGGAACCATCATCAAATTTTGCATAACAGTAAAAAAGAATTAACCATATTTTTGGGGTCACTTGCGAGTTTTCATTAAAATCTCGATACTAAAAGATTGCTACTCGACAACTATAATCAAGATTAAGTGTGCTCTTCCAATGGTCAGTCCACACCACCAAATCTTTCAAAGGCCAAATTAACACAGATCACCTAGGAGCCAAACTATTGATCCTAAAAACAATCCATACTATCAAATTTCCTCCAAAAGTCAATCTACACTATCAAATCTTCTAAGATCGATTTACTTAATTCATCAATCGTTTATCTAAAATAAGGACATAACATCTATAATTTTATATATAATTCATCTGAAGAACAATTCAATCATATCACACCATTCGACCTAATCATTCAAGATACAAATTATATTAGTATACCCTTCAAATTTTCATAATTTTTACAAAGAGAAATAGGTAAGTAGTTATTTATGGATAGAAAACTTCAATTTTTTCTTATTAGTATAACATATTTTCAAATGATGATTATAACTTTTACTATAATACATGTGATTTTCAACCTTCTAGATTTTATAAGTGAATTTTTATTTAATCTCTGAACTTTTGTGTTTTTGTAATTTAATAAGAATGCTAGAAATGATTAATAAGTGTTAACATTATTAGGATTTCAATTTTGATCTATGTACACCTGCTTTCTCAAAAAGATTTAAATTCCTTGAAAATTGTTATTCTAAACTAAATAATCCTTACCACTTGGAAGAAAGAAACGAAAAAAATAATTTTCTTGATCCGGGAATTATGTGATGGCTACTAAAAAAATAACTGCACCTAGATTTTAAAAAAATATATTTAAAGGTTTTTGTATATAAAGGAATAATAATTTTGATCATTATCCAATACGGTTTAGACAATGATATATTCATATTATTATTTAAATTTAGTATAAATCAATTAATAAATAAATGTAGTTGATTTTTCTATACCATGTATAGGAAAACAAACGTCCTAAAGTATTATATATATACACACACATATATTGTCCAAATCTCCAATGAAATTACGTACGAAAGTATTTTTAAATATATTTCTTTATATTTGACTAGCACTTTTATTTATCTACACTTTGTGGTAAACCCTGACTATTTTCTGTCCTAAATCAATGAAATAATATAAGGAAATAGGAAATCATGTGGTTCTCTCAATTTTGGTGTTTCCCCAAATAACTCACCCATACGAGGAGTTCACACAAAACTGCAATGACAATCTATTACACACCGTTGAACGCAATGCTGGTGCCGTCAAAAAAAATATAATTAGTAACCCTTTAATTCCTGTTATTTTTAAAACCCTCCACTAATCTTTACTTTACAAAAAACTATCCATTTTAGTCACCAGTCATATTATTTACAATAATTTTGCAGTATAAAAAAAAGACGTTTGTATTTTCAGACCAAAATTATCCTGAACAATCATAAGAGATTAACTAATTTGAAGAATTCCAGTCCGAAAGGTAAGCTATGAAACAGTAAAAAGACCTCCCTAACAGCGCTGTAAAATAAAAAAAAAAAAACAAGACATCATAAATTTATAGTCAATTCAAACATTTTAAGGACAACCAGGATATGAAATGAGATATAAATTACATATAAATAATAAAATGTAATTAAATACGTAAATGTTCCGTTACAAGATATAATAATTTAATAAGAAAAGAAAGAAGGGATCAGATGATTAATTTTAAAATTATTTTTTGTCTTTTCTCTCTCACCAAAATACTTAAACTTAATTAAATCTTCACCGTCCTCTCAATTTTTTCATACCAACCAAAATTTTTGCACCTCGAACTGAAAATTCAGAAAAAAGATTGAGAGTGAATATGAAGACACCGGAAGAGCAGTGTTAAGCGCTTGAAAGGTTCAGTTCAATTAATACTCGGATGTAATATCTAGTATTATACACTAATCAAATAAAGAATGTCTTACGGAGACGAACAAAGTATATGAAAAAAAATCATAAAAGAAGACAACTTTAATTCTCTATTAAATAAATAAAAGAATATGTTACCTTCAATTGGATTTCATCAAATTACCATATACGACCAACCAAAAGCAGAGCCGGGGAAGCAAAAATGTTACCTACCTACCTCTGCCTTGCAGAGCTCCACAATCTTCACCATACCTCACCCGCTTCCTTGTGAACCCTTTTCCAGAAAGCAATCCACTGCCTAAACTCGTTACCGCGTCTTGTTAATTTAAAAAACAGCATTACGGTCAGGGAAATGTAAAGCCTATTGCAGAAAAATGGGTAAGAACATGGAAGCTAAGCAACCACTCCCCAAAAATCAAGCACACACTATCATTTTATTTCAGGGATCAACTATGAAATTGAACATATTTACCTGTTGACCATGAAAACCCCTGTGAATTGATTATTTTTCTACATATCCAACCCTACAAATGCTTGGAGAATCAATGAAGCCAATGTTTTATAGAAGCGCGTCCTGGTGTAAAATTAGTAGGAGAAAAGAGAACAACAAAACTCCTCAGCCCCAATTTAGTGCATGTTCAGAACAGCTGAAATCATTTCAGCTGTTTTTTTCTAGAAAAAGAAAGATGTTTGGCAATAAACTGACCATTTGAAATAACAACTTAAATTTCTAAAATTTTTATTATTTTCATAACATTGAAAATTTGTAGCTAATTTTCAATCATTTTTGGGTTTAAAATTAAGCGAAGTAGAACAAACCCATAGAAAAAAAATAATAATGGTAATAGGTAGTACAGGATAAGCCATACAAGACCAAAATAGAACAAACCCATAGAAAAAAAAAATGGAAATAGATAGTACAGGATAAGCCGTACAAGACCAAAAACTCATCATTAATTACCAATTGTCCTGAAATATTATGTACATCATTTTCACCAGCAGAGAGATACATTGAGTTTCACTAGGGAGAAAAAAATCAAGTGCTAGTCATACCTTCTCAGGTATATACAAGAGTTGAGTCCGCCACTTCTAATTTATATAGCTAACATTGATGTGCATGACGCTGTCACTTGCCATATATCATTCTTTGTATATGATATCATAAACAAGGTAAGAAAAAGTTGGAAACAATAGCAGTAAAAATAGCAATGTTCTTGGTATTTCATGCATCCAGCAAGAGTACCTGTCCTAGCACCTCCAAGAAGGAAAAATAGGCTTCAAATCAGATTTGGGAGGAGGGGCTTCATAGAACCAATCATGAAGGAGAGCATCTTCTGCAGTAATCCTCTGCAAGTAAAACAAGTTTTATACATTATGCTTTATTCAGCTTTATGTTGAGAAAACCAATAAAAAATTAGTCAATGAACAATATATACCTCTTCGGGGTCATAAGTTAAAAGCTTCTTCAACAAGTCAAATCCCAGCTCAGATAAAACTGGCAAACCGGTAAATGATGCAGCTGGAAACTTCTTCCTTAGCATATTAAACCTGAAATATCAATAACTTATAGTCAAAAAGTTGATAAAGTATAACCGCATTATCACCCATAAGTAATAACATGGAATTCTAATCAAGAGCAAACAGAGACAAGGCATGCTTACGGTTGCTTGACAAATTTTGCTTTAGCCCCAGGTAATTTGGATAATCCTGGCCAAATTCTCTCATCAGGTGTACCCAGGGTTCGAAAAATCTGCAGACAGTGGACAAAGAGAGAAGTGTTACCAGGCAGCAAAGTTCTTAAGTAGTAGGATTAATGAGGTGAAGATAAAGTAACATTCAAGTGATTTTAGTAAAAATAACCTGATCAAGTTGTTCAAGTTCACTTTTACCCCTGAACAGAGGCTCCTTGGCAATTAATTCAGCCATTATGCAACCCACTGACCACATGTCAATTGCTGTTGAGTATTCTTTAGCACCCAACAAAAGTTCAGGTGCTCTGCACAAACCAATACACCCATTCATGAGTTTATGGCATATACTTCTCTACCAATATAAATGAAAAATCATATAAACTTACGGGTGTAGCCTCGATAAAACTAAAATAATATTACAATGCTACTCACCTGTACCATAGTGTAACCACAACAGGAGTATATGGCTTCAGAGGGCTTCCATACTGCCTTGACAACCCAAAGTCGCATATTTTAAGCTCCCCGTCATGGTTCAGTAGAATGTTTGATGACTTCAAGTCCCTATGGATAACCCAGTTATCATGGAGATACTTGACACCTTCAAGAAGTTGCTTTACCAAGGATTTAATTTCGCTAATGCTAAAAGGCTGTTTCTTAACCTCCATCATTCCCTTGAGGTCATACTCCATGTATTCCATTACCATAAAAGTACCGTCAAAATCATCTACAACTACTTCTTTAACATTCACAATGGAGGGGTGGTTAAAAGACAAGAGAATGTTTATTTCCCTCAAGGATGACATCGGAAAGCCATCCCTCTCTATATTCATCTTCACCTTCTTCAATGCGACTAATTCTCCGGTTTTCTTATCCCTAGCTTTATAGACAACACCATAAGTTCCTTCATTTATTTTCTTAATCATCTCAAAGTCGCACACACTTCTACAACTGTGAAGCATGTTTATATTTCTCTGCACAGGCATCAATCCAGAACCCTCTTCAGAATCCGAGGGACAATCACCAACGTCACCTGATTCCTCGACATCGACAATAGAGTCCACACGGAAATCATTTTCAGAATCGGCGTCATCAATAGAAAGACCCATATAATGATCTCTTCCAGTGCTTCCTGATGATCTAGTGACGGTGCTCTCTGACGATCCACCGCGATGGAATTCACCTAATTCAGGACTGGAGCTCCCTTTGCCATGATTGAATTTATCATCAGCAGTCCTGGGTGAGTGACCATCATCACAAGCCCATCTTGACTTTGTGATAGTCCATTCTGGCACATAACTCTCTTCCCCCGCATCGTGTCTATGGCTTCGAGAATCTGGTAAAGATTCCTCCATTAGATCACGTGAATCAACACCGTTGGCTCCATAACTGCTCAGTTGAGATGGACGAGGAGGAGACAGAGCAACAGTTTCAGAGATCCGACTCTTAGGCGAGATTCTTTCTTTCTTCTCTGCTAGGTCCCATACGATTGGAGAAAACTTCCTTTTCTTCTCTGGCGGTGGTAAATCATAGGCACCCTCATATTCCCCATCTTCAACACAGATCTCGCCTTCCTCTTTCCCACCACGAAGCCCATCGGAACGAGCAATGACTTGGCAGCGAGATCCATCGAATTCCACGCCGAAAGAGTCATTCTTAGAGTGATCAGACCCCTTGGTGGAACTGTATTTGAAAAAGTCTCTTCTCAGCGAAACACTTTTTCGCCCTGCCGCCATTGATTTACAAGCACAAGTCCTCTCAATAAGCAATTAAGAATCCAAGAAAAATGTATTTCAAACCGAAACCCTCAATAATCCCAAAAATTTCGAAACCCTAACCCTTCCAAAAATAACAGATCGGATGATTCAAATTTTTGTTAATGATTCACAAACCCTAATCAATAAAAAAGCACAAGACAAAAATCAAGTATAATTTGCTCAAGCGCTTCCTCGATAGAATCAATAAAATTGAAACGTACAAGGGAAATGAAACCACACGAAAGCAATCACGCAAAGGAAACAAGGAAGATGAATGGATGATCGAAACCCTAAAGGGTGGCTGCGCCTCGTTAGGGTTCAGAGGTATCGAATTGCCTTACCGGCGACACGAAAAGCAAGCGAAAGGAGAAAAGCTGAAGCAGAAAACAGAGAGACGAGAGAAGCCGCCTTCCTTGACGCGTTTATTGTGAGATTCTAATGGGCTTTCTCGACTTAAATAATAAAAAGACAAGAGGTGTGTATCCCGTTTCAACAGAGGCGTCCATCTTATCAATTATTTGCTGGATTCCACGCGTTTCACCGTTCTTATCAATTATTATATTTTCTTTATTTTAATTTATTTTAATTATAGTTAAATTATTGTATATTATTATTTTTTGATAATACATATGGATTATAATATTTCCGATTTCGTTCATAGGATTTATTACATAGGTTATCTTTTTAGATTTTTTTAACACAATAATAACTTAGGCTTAAACTAATCAGATTTTATTAAGTGATTTAAATTTCTAGGATTTGTTCTATTTTTAATTTATTCACAATATTTAAAATTTTATATACAAATTAAAGAAAATAAAAGTGACACACTGAAAATAGAAAAAGAATTGTATAAATACTGTAAAAAAGTATTAATGATGTGTAGAAAATAGGTGGTGATACAAGTTTGTATGTTATATGTGTATACATTAAAAATTAAAATTGTAACATATATTCTCTAATCCAACAAAATCTGTTTTCAAATTATTATTTTTCTTGTTCATTAGTCTCTAATGTGTCCTTTTTCATATTATTTTATTTAAAATAATACAATAAGATATTTTATTTTAAATATTATTTAATTGTTTGATTATCTTTTATAATCTGATTTATATTCAAGCTGAAATATAATTGTACAAATTTTGGATTCTAGATTCTGTCCTCTTTAATAAAAAAAACTAATATTTAGAAATTATTTGGTATAAAAAATATAAATTAGAGTTAAAATATATTTTAAATTTTTCTAAAATTATTATATATGATATATTAAAATTGTGCAGTTAGTTAATATGATCTTCAAAATAAAATATAATTTATTTAATCTGGATTATAAGACTGATCAAAATATCAAATATTAGAATTTTACAAATCTAGCGAAAGTCATAACTTATTAGTTTTTTTTTTATGTAAGTGGTGTATTCTTTTTTAATTTACTAAAATGAGTGTATTTTTTTTTATAAATGAAAAAATTGCACAGCAAAACATCATTTTTGCTTCAAATAAATCAGAATATTTTTTATTCAAGTCGTAACAGGGAGCATGAGTCCACTATTAATATACTTTTTGGTTTTTTTTATAGAAGTCATATATAATGGCATGATTCTTTTTTCGAAAATATTTCTTTTATAAGTTGCATGGAAGTTGGGCCTGAAACAGTACTCATTTATTTTATTTGTATTTGTTTTAAAATGGTTTTTTATTTTTTTTGTTAAGTATAAGTGGTGGGTTAGATCACCACTTCACCTCTTTTATAATGGTAAGAAATAATTTTTTAAGATCAAGAATAAGCAATGGAAAGGTCATGAAACATAAGGTGTGACAGGGTGGTTAAAGGTTTTCTTTTTTCAAGAAAGGATTTGATTTTGATAAAATCTCCTTCCCTATCATAAAGATCACATTATGTGTGTCATTTTGGGATTGACTATTAATCTAAACTTAATTTAAGTAATGGAATGGATGTGAAGATTATATTCCTTCATAATGAATGATTTGTATGAAGAAATATGTATGTCACAATTTCAAGATTATGAGGTTCCACAAAAAGATAATTATGTGTATAAGAGTTTTAAGGATATTAAACAAACACATCAATAATAATATAAGAAAATTGATTATTTCAATGTTAAGGTTATAAGAGAAACTTTATACATCAATTAGTAAATTTCTAAAAGTTTCTAAAAATAAATTTTGTTGCATTTTTATTATGTGTAGACAACTTATTAATAGTTTAAAAAAATATATAACAGATAAAACATTTTGTCGCATTCAAAGTTAAAATAGGATAAAAAGTTGTGTCTAACTAATATGATTTTATTATAAAAAGTCGTGTTATATGTATATGACTTATTTCAAATATTATTAATGTGGAAATCGTTTCACAATAGTACGACTTTAGCTGATTTCGTATAATACAAAAGTCATGTATGACTTCCATCATTTTGATTAATTTTGAATTTAAACCTTAAGTAAAGTTGTATATGATTGGAATGAATCTAGTGTAAAAACAATACAACTAAAGTTATGCCGCCTCTGTCCGACTTCAATTGTATTTTTATTTTTAAATTAAAAATTCTAGATTGAATATATTATAAATTAGTGTTAAGAGATAAGAATGAGGGATTGAATGTATTGTGAATGTTTTATTGATTATTAATTTTTTTACAAATTTTATAAAATTTTGTAGGAAAAAACATTAAATAATCATAACTTTTGATAGAAAATTCGGATTGAGACACGTTAAAAATGAAAGTTAATCGAAATGAGATCAGGAATGCATGATCAATACCTCAAGGAGATTGGGGATACCAAAATTTCAAAAAATCAACCATTATTAATAGTTTTTATATTTTTTTAGTATTTTCGAGGCACTTATATATTTTAAGCTTTTAGTTTAAGTTTTTGGTTAAGGTTAGGGTTTTAACACTATTTTTTTAATTAAAAATTAACTAAATCTTTCTTAATTTTATAAATTTTGTCAAAATTTTAATATTTTTAATAATTCAATATTCTAATATTTAAAAAAAAAAACCTTTTATAAAAAAAAATCAATAAAATTGAGTGTATGCACGATTTTAGTGTAAAATTTATAAAATGAAATCGTGCATGGATGACACAACTTCAATTATATTCATTTTACATTAAAATCATGTTAACACAACATAACTTTAATTAAATGTAAATTTCAAACTTAATCTAAGTCATGCAAGGATCATATAATATAAATTAATTTAAACTAAATTCGTAGAGTTGTGACACAACTTCTATGTTGACCAAGTCATTTCAACAAAACACGACTTGTTCAAATTTATAATAACTTTTTTTAGCCATATTGACTATATAAACATCTAAATTACAACATTGACTTGCAAAAACCTTCAAACAATATCAATTATCTCTCTTTTCAAACTTTGATTGTTAAAAGGGTCATTTAAAAGTTGCACTGAAAGAAAAATCATACAAATTCTCTCTTCTCGTCATCATGGTAGGGATTAAGAATGTGTGTGTGCAATTAGAAAAATTAAATAAAATAAGAAATGTATGATTGAGATTAAGAAGGTCTCCATAAAAAAATTAGGAGACAGTATACGACAACCATCAAAAGTAAATTTTTAATTTTTCATACTCTTAGCCTTGTACAAGACTAGACTCATCAGTGTAGAATAAAATAAAAATAAAATACATCTAGAAATAAATTAACAGAGTATATACTCAACATAGCTAATTTTGTATTTTGACAGAAATGCAGATCAGGAAGGCTGAACTCTGACTATGTTATAAAAACGAAAAACATAATTGTCTTTTTATTAAACAGGGATCACCAAGTCAAGCATGAAATCCTGTGAAAATAGTTCCCTTGCGAATTTTTCACATCAACAAAGTAAAGTACACAAGACAGAATCCAAATGACCCAACTATGAGGCACAATGAACCAACCCCTTTCTTAGTTCAAAGCTTTGACCTTAGGGTGATGCAGGACTATGTAATTATAGGCCTCAAGAGTGAGAAAATCATCAAGTGTTGGGGACGTGCATTGGCGAGCAAAAATCTTACAAGCCTCCTTGTACTTTCCCTTCTCG
Source organism: Phaseolus lunatus (assembly GCA_013389735.1). Taxonomy (NCBI): domain Eukaryota; kingdom Viridiplantae; phylum Streptophyta; class Magnoliopsida; order Fabales; family Fabaceae; genus Phaseolus; species Phaseolus lunatus. The sequence goes on from CM023859.1 coordinate 38,874,552, forward strand.
AACTTCTCTGTTCCCACTTCCTTTTCAATCCTACCCATCTCTTCTTCAACCACTCTATCAAAAAGCTCTTTCTGCACTTTCTCTCCATGTCCATCCCCATTCAGTTCCACTTCATACTTGAGCCACTGCCAGTTCTGCACCCTGCTAATCTCAGCAGTCGCAGCATCTTCCATCAGGTTGTAAAGAGGCACGCAACCGCTTCCACTAAGCCATGCGGCCAAGTACTGAATCCCCACCCTTGTGTTTAACCGGAGACCTTCCTCAGTGCGGACTCCAACTGGTATCTGCAAGAGGTCTTGTTCGGTTATGTTTGCAGCATCTTCGCGTTTCACGGCCTCTATCTGGTTTGGAGCATTGCTCATTATGTTGTTGAAGACCTCCATGCAAGCCGGAATGAGACCAGGGTGTGCAGCCCAAGTTCCATCGTGCCCGGCCTTCACTTCTCTCAGCTTGTCCTTCCTCACAAGTTCCAGTGCTGCCTCATTTGCCACTGGGTCATCTTTGATTGGAATCTGAGCTGCCTGTTGAACAATTTCAACTTTATCAGACACATTTTCTAAGAAAACACAATAAAAATAGAGTCGGAGTTTGTAATCATTCATTGGTTCCTACAGATACCTTGATTTTAAGTTTTAGTTCCAATATGAAAATCAAGTTTAAGTTGCTAATTATGGCCACAAAAAATGTAATAGTTTTACACCTCCAAACAATGTTCAATCAGATTAGTAATAGGGACTAAAATATTGACTTTTATGTATATAGAAATTCAAACCTCCGGTTTTATTTTTATAGGAACAAAAACTTCAAATCAGAATAACAATAAGCAATGAATGAGTACGTTAAGCTAAGGCATAATGCAGAAACTAAAGTAGTTCCATTACATACCATTCTTAAAAAAGTAGTACAGCAACCAAACAGACACTAATTTTTATGTGACACTTAAGTTGGCAACCAACAATCCAACATTGTATGGTCTATAATCTCTCTCAATATATATAAACCCTTTTGCTTAGAGGTTATAGAAGTGCTTAAAAGTAAATATTGATGGTAGTAGTGGTGAAGCAGAGTAGTTCCATTACATACCATTCCTCCCATAGCATGCACACCGCGCCTGTGGCAGGTCCTGATGAGGAGATCAGAATAACTCTTCATGAAGTGTTGAGTCATGCCAACCTGCACCCTATCTGGTAGGAGGCGATCTGGGTGAGCTTGGAAGGTCTTCACATAACTGAAAATGTAATCCCAGCGCCCGCAGTTCAGGCCCACCGAGTGCTCCTTCAGTTCATACAGAATTTCATTCATTTGAAACACTGCAGGAAGTGTTTCTATCAGAACCGTCGCCCTTATGCTTCCTCTTTCGATGCCTGCTACATTCTCAGCCTTCTCAAACACGCTGTTCCATATCTTAGCTTCCCTGTCAATCATAAGGCTGTTATATTACAATCCATAATGCAGAGTTCCATATATGCTGGTCCTGCTAAACCATCCAATTAACTATGGGTGGACCACGAGATCATGCATAAGAGAGTTCATTGAGTTTTGAACAGGTTTTAGGACTATTAAATCGTTTCGTTCTTCCACATGAATACGTTCTTTTGGTGTTTTTCTTCGATCAGAACTAGAAATCTGTCTTGTTGCTGATGTTTCATGAATGCCTTTATTGTGACGACAATCGAAATGACACTTTAATTTTAATTACAAAATAACACCAACTAAAGAATTGCATTCAAATATTGTCCTTACGTGTATCATACTAAAACTGTATTCTAGCTTCCACTGAAGCTGAAAACTTATGAAATTACTAACAGAAATAGCTTTGTTATTTATTTGGCTCTTGTATTATGACTGCATAACACAGTGCTTGCTTACCTTGAATGCTCCATTTTGGGAAGATAAAAGAAAGGGCCAAAACCAGCACCTTGAGTGCGTCGAAATGCTGAGTGATTGTGGTAGAAGTAGAAGCCAAAATCAACCAGGCAACCAGCTGCAGGCTCACCGTCAATCAGAATATGTGCTTCGGGGAGGTGCCAACCTCTTGGTCGCACAAAAAGCTTTGCTGTCTGTTGATTGAGCTTGTAAACCCTGTTTCTTACTTTGTCATGGAAACTTATGGTGCCATCCAAAGCATCCTTCAAGTTCACTTGGCCACTCATAAGATTTTCCCAGCTGGGTGACAGTGCATCTTCAAAATCAGCCTTAGAAATGAGAAAAACATCAATAACTTTCAGTGGTATGGTTCCGGGATAAACCAAATTCAATCAATCCTTGTGCAATTAAAAAAAGAAGACTTCATTACACTCTCAGTTCTACTTCTTTATTCTTAGTGCAAAATTTTAATCTTTTAAGTTCTAACCATCTCAATCAAATCGGTACCATTAAAAATAAAAACCCACAACCAGCAGAAGTGATAGAAGTCTTAGACTTAAGATGGAAGTGTACATAAATTTTTTATAGTGTTCTTTCATATGTATAAGCTCTCAACTCAATTATGGATTAACAACTTTAGGTGAAATGGAAGGCATAGTAGTGTAGAGTGTAGTTGTACTAACCATAAAGACTTTAGCTCCAGAGTTAAGAGCATTGATGACCATCTTTCTATCAACAGGGCCAGTGATCTCCACTTTCCTATCTGCAGCAGCTGGTGGAACAGGTGCACATACCCACTCCTCTTCTCTTATGTGGCTAGTGGCAGGATCAAACCCCGGAAGAGCCCCTTCATTGTACCTCTTCTTGGCCTCTTTTCTCCTCTCTAGTGCATACTTGATATCGCTCCTGAACTCACGTTGCAGGTCAGCAACAAATTTCAAAGCATCTTTTGTCAGGATTTTTGCAAACTCTTCATCATATCTTCCCAGAATATCAACTCCATCTGGTACATCATAGTAAGATTCAGTCCCTGCTGCTGGTGTAGGATGGGTTCCCTGGTCCATGGCCTTTCTTTCTTCCTGCAATGGTGGCAAGATACTACTCCTGTGAAAGTAGAATGTGGTATGAGAGCAAAAGCATGGTAGAAATTAGGTTTAATCAATAATTTGTCCGTACAACTTGTTTACTTTCCATGTAAATAATGTCTGTAATTAAAAACTACAGATTCAGTATCTCTAGGATCATGTTGGTATCTTTTAGTCTGTATTTTGGATTTTGGATTTTTTTACCAAAATAAACCAAATAATTATTTTGCACATTTTATTTTTTAAAGTAAGCATGGTTATTGTACAAGTTCATAATTGGGTTTGAGTAGAACCGAATTATCAAGTGTGAATAATGATTTTTGATAAAAATTAAATTGGTTCCTGACCTGCTTTTCCTTTTTTTTTTTTGCAATTTTTTAAAAGAAAGAAAAGATTTTAAAAATAAAAAATGACTTATGAAAAAAGTATTATTTAAATTTTGGACTTATGAAAAATAAAATAAATGTTATTTCAGGTTATGTAAATATATAATTAAAATTCACATAAAATTTAATTAAAAACAATAAGTAATAAACACTAGAACTTAGAAGTAAATCTTAAATTTAAGTTTTCTTTTTAGTTTAGGTAAAAATAGTCACATGAGCGATTTGAGAAAAAATCAATTTGAAAACACCTAAAACTTTTATCACATTTTTTGTTTTTGCGATATTTTTTTGGCTTTAGCAAAAAAATGTACATAAGAATATTTTATTTTTTCACTTTATTTTCGTTTGAGTGAAAATTTTGTTGTCTGAACGAAAATAAGTATGGGAGCAACCCAACATTCACTACACCATTCTAACTTAATGAAATACCTCTTGATGCTGATGCCACCTCTCAATACAGAAGACTTCTTGGACAACTCATGTACTTAACTAATAACATCGCCTTCGTTATCCACAATCTCAGCTAGTTAGTCTCCGCACCCACTTATATATATAATGAAATGTCATTATCTCTAGTCGATGTGGGATCTCCAACAATTTGTACTCCAACTTAAATTTTATCAAACATATCATACCAAAATAACATTTATTTCCTCAAAGTTGAACACGTACTCTCATATAACTATTATATCAAATTATATATTCATTATTTCTAAAATAATTTCAATCATTCAAATTCAAACAACCAATACTTACAATCTTACACCTTAATTGAATAATAATGCAATTCAAATAATTTCATACTACCATTTGACACTTTTAATCTCAAACAACAACACCTTTAATACTTATTCATATCAAAATCAACATATGCTATACAAAATTAACAAAATCAACATTTCATAATTAATTTCAATTAATACACTACTTTACTGAAAATACAAACAATCTTGCAAGAAAATCTGAAATTGGTGACCACATCACCAACACATCTAGATCTTCTAACCTAAGGTTCTATTGAAAATTAAAACTACTTTCTCTTACTTGAGAAGAAGTAAATTTGTTTGCAAAGAACTCCAATCCTATAAAGTACAATGATAGTTTAAAATGCACCAGAGAGAATCCTTGATCAAATATCTAACTGTCACTATGATTCTATGAACTAATAGTGACTATTCCTGAAGTTAAAAACACTACATGCAAAACATTAAAAAAAAAAAAAAACCTAAAAACTCAAAGACTCAAAGGAAAGAAGGAATAAAGTTAAACTTACTATAACTACGATTCTGATTGGACAATATTGTAGTATTTTCTTTCAGGAATCCAATAGCAGACTCTGACCGTGAGTCTGATGACAGATAAGTTAAGAAAATTAGAGAAAAAATAGAGGAAGGAAAAAAATACTTATAAAAAAATGATAGATATTTTAAGATAAAATTTGAATAACTATTTTCTTTATATACTATTTTCATTATAATAATAAAATATTATGGTATTATTTAAATATATCATTTATATAAAGTTATTTTCTAGTTACTTATAACTAGAAGTTAAGCTATTTTTATATTTATGATGGATGAAGATAAGTGATTCTATTCTTTCACGGATTATGTTTGAAGGGTTGGAACATTAGCAATGTTGATAGAACCCCACTAACACTAGTAATTTTTAAAGAATTTTATTATTTATACCGACTGTGTTGCCAATACACTCTTTTATTAATTGAATCTTATATAAGTTTTATCAGTTTGAAAAAGATATTTACCAAATTAAGAATAAGGCTTACATATTTAATAAAATTCATATAAATTTCACTCGATTACAAAAGTTGTGCAAAAAAAAGTATACTGGAGAGATTGCTACTAAATTTTATCTTTGTAGACCTGCGTTCTTTATCATCTCTTAATATTAGAAAATAAGTTCTGTAAAATTGCTGTGGAAAAAAAATTATCATTTTAGAAGTGAGAGTAAAGAATTCACAAAACAAGACAAATCAAATCAATGAAAAATAAATGCAACAAAGAAATTATATTACTTATACTTCAAACTATATCAAATTTTACTATTAACAGAATCTTATAATAAAAAAGGTACAAACATATATTATAAATCAACTAGACTTCACTATACACTGAGGTATTGTTTATTTCAAAACAAAACATAAGAAAGTGAAGCAATTATGTTTCCTGATATTTTATGCCAAATATATATTATATCATCTCAAAATTAAATTTAATTAAAATAAACTTTATTAAAATCTCCTCCAAATATTAACTAACATGGTTCAAGAGGGTGGATGAAACCGTTTGTCTAGAACACTGAACATTATATATGCAGTCTAGATATATAAACTTAAAAATAACATTAATTAATAATTTTTTAATTATATATTTATAAAAAAAAAAAATCATAGTACATGAAATGTCTAATTAGAAGGTTGAGAAATTATAATAAGTGAATAAACTTAGTATAAACGAAAAAAATATTTTAAACCAATATTTCATAATGTGTGTATGAGTGATGAAGACCAAGGAGAGAGGGCGCCTGAGGCCCAAGTCTAACAAGTCCAAGCCCAATTTGATGCCCTAGCCCAATCCATAATCTCAGCACCCACCATGTCTCAAAAGATTACTAGGAGCCGGGCAAAGACTTTAGGAGATGAGCATCAATTGAAGTTTCTTTTTATAATTTTTTTAGAGTAGATTTCAAATAAAACATAAAAGTAGGGTGTGGATAGGAGTTTAGGGCTTATGAGTAGAAATAGCAAAGTCACACCTTCTATGTGACTACTTAGACGCCATTTTCAAATGGCTTAGCATTTTAATTTTCCCACCTTTTCCTTTGCCAAAATCAGACCTCTCACACTATATATAGAGGTGTTTGATTCATGTAATCACAAGTTGAATTTTAAGTAAAGTTACTATACACAATTGTGTGAGATTAGTGAGAATTGTTCTCCTAGCTTTAGTTTTATCTTGTGAGTGTTTGGAGGCTCTCAAGTGGCAGCATCATCACTCATCTTAGAGCAAATCACCATTTCAAGTGGTGTGAATCCTCTTCAAAGCTTCATCCACATAAGCTTTCCTTTCTTTCATCTTTCAATTCCAATTCCATTCTATTTCAATTCCTAAATATGTCTTGTTTTGTTGTTATTGTTTCTATTTGGTTCTTGTTCTTTGTTTAGTGTTCCTCATTTGTTTTTGTGTATTTTCAATTCTGCACTTCTGCGCCTTATTTGTCATTCATTCATCACCTATAATTGTATTTTTCCTTTGATCTTATGAAAATGAACATTCACATCTATTTAACACTTGTTAAGTTAATGTTAAGTTTTCTTAGACCTCTCACCTTAATTGCTTGAAAATTACCAATCCTAATTTTAAAAAATGTCACCTAATGAATCAATTTAAAATCAACTCACATCAATGAGTAAGAGTAAAAATATTTTATAGTATATAACTTATTTTATAAGATTTTTTTTTTTTCAGCATAAAAAGCCGGATAGATATTATTGATATCAATTTAAGATTTAATAATATCTACCGTTGCTGTCTATGTTGTTGGTGATAAGGAAATGTGTAGAGCCTGGTAATATCTGCACTTTTTTCTATACTCTAAAATAATTGAATTCAAACAAATAGTTTTGATTGTTAATGTTGTTCTTGTGCAGTGTAAGGGGTCTTCTCTCATGTACTTCACCCGTGAATACTACATTATTATTTAATAATCCTAGAGAATAATTATTTACTCAAGTATCATACTTTATTATAGAAAATATAAATAATATTTTTAATGTTAAGTTTTTTTTTTCTACTTTCAGTTTAAAATCTTAGACAATGAATATCTGAGTTTTTACGTGATTCTTAACTAACCTCTTTAAATTCATAATATCTTTATTGATGAAATATCTTAAATAGCTATAATATGACATCATATGTTATTTATATATTTATGTGAAATTTTATAATCCTCACATTTTTTTTTCCATGCATTTCTTATTTATTGATTTTTTTATTTTTCATAAAAAAAAAAATACACTCTTTCATTAAGTTTGCTTGCAAGAACAAGTTCAACATTTGTATCGAACATGTAACTATATAAGGATAGATTTGAATCTCTATCCACAAGCACACACTCAATGTCTTGCAATTGTGAGAAACAATTTCTTGAAATGGTTGAGAGTAAAATTATGAGAATTGGTTGTTTAGGAACAATAAACATTTACAATATACTATTCACTTAATTACACTGTCCACTCATTAACAAAAATATATGAGGAAATCAATCTATATGATCGATGACTAAGGAATGACCTATTCACTCAAGTAATATTATTAGAAGGAACTGATTTTGTGATCGTTGTTGTTATTTATAAATTTTTATTCAACAAAACATTTTACTCACTCATTCAGTTTAACAATCACATATGCGACACAATCGCTCCAAGTTTATGCAACTCTCAAACCACTTTTTATTTATTTATTTTTTATCTATTTTCAGTTAGTGCTAAAGAATAGGACATGAATTATATTCATATACAATAAGTCTACAAATTAATCACTACAAGTTATTTGTTTGATATTTAAAATACACACTATGAATTGTATAAATTTAGGAAAAAAATGGGCTCATTAGATGACCAAATATAATCAGTAAAATTGTGGTCCATAACAAATTTGGACCAATCCGATTTTTATACCTTGGTGTGCCTGACCAGGTTGGGGTTATGTGTCTCTTAAGATAATTTATTTATTTTTACTTTATTATAACATAACATGTTATGAGTTAAATTGTATTTTGAATAAATTTTTAATTCTTGATTAATAATTTTAGTCTCTGTATTTTTTTCACATGATTATAGAGTTCAAATTTTAGAAAATTTATAATTTTGATTTTGTTTAGTTCCTATATATGCTCTATTTTACCTTTCATATTTTATCTAATTAAATTATTTCGTAATGACACTTTGCATAAATATGTTAGATCTAGGTTCAAATAAAAAAATAAACACATGAAATATTAAGAATTCAATCAAAACTGCAAACTTTTTTCAATATAAGCATTAAAACCATAATTAAAAATAAGGATAAAATCATAATTTTCAAACTGAAGACCGAAATTATTTAGTCGAAAATAAACTTTGTGGTAGAATTATGAGGAACAAAATAAAATTTTCAACAGCATATTAGTTCTTCGAAACATAATATTGCAGTCAAATATTAAGTAGAAGAGACAGAATTCAAAATGATGCAATAACTAGGCATAACGTAGCAACCCTTTTCTTAGTTCAAAGTTTTGATGATTCCTTGGGGTGATGCAGGACTATGTAATTATAGGCATCCAGGGTAAGAAAATCATCAAGTATTGGGGAGGTGCATTGGCGAGTGAAGATCTTGCAAGCCTCCTTGTACATGCCCTTTCTGAACTTCTCTGTTCCCACTTCCTTTTCAATCCTTCCCATCTCTTCTTCAACCACCCTACCAAAAAGTTCTCTGTTCACTTTCACTCCAACTTCATCCCCATTCACTTCCACTCCATACTTGAGCCACTGCCAGTTCTGCACCCGGCTAATCTCAGCAGTCGCAGCATCTTCCATCAGGTTGTAAAGAGGCACAGAACCGCTTCCACTGAGCCATGCTGCCACGTACTGAATCCCCACCCTTGTGTTCAATCTGAGACCTTCCATAGTGCGGCCTCCTCTTGGTACCTGCAATAAGTCCTGCTCAGTAATGTTTGCAGCATCTTCTCGTTTGTTTGTATGTATCTGGTTAGGAGCATTGCCCATTTTGTTGTTGAAAACCTCCATGCAAGCCGGAATGACAGCAGGGTGTGCAGCCCAAGTCCCATCGTGCCCTGCATTCACTTCTCTAAGTTTGTCCTTCCTCACAAGTTCCAGCGCTAACTCATTAGCCACTGGGTCCTCTTTGATTGGAATCTGCGCCGCCTGTTGAACAACTTCAACGTTTTAATCTATCTAAACCCTTTTGCTAAGACGTTATAAAAGTGCTTAAAAACAAATATTCATGTGAATCAGAGTAGTTCCATTACATACCATTCCTCCCATAGCATGCACACCGCGCCTGTGGCAGGTCCTGATGAGGAGATCAGAGTAACTCTTCATGAAGTGTTGAGTCATGCCAACCTGCACCCTATCTGGTAGGAGACGATCTGGGTGAGCCTGGAAGGTCTTTACATAACTGAAAATGTAATCCCAACGCCCGCAGTTCAGACCCACCGAGTGCTCCTTCAGTTCATACAGAATTTCATTCATTTGAAACACTGCAGGAAGTGTTTCTATCAGAACCGTCGCCCTTATGCTTCCTCTTTCGATGCCTGCTACATTCTCAGCCTTCTCAAACACGCTGTTCCATATCTTAGCTTCCCTGTCAATCACAAAGTTCTTATGTTACTGTTCACTAATATAAGACAAACTTGGAAAAAGTCATTAAATTGTTTTATATGGTTCTCAAATCAGAGTTAGAATTTCGGAAAATTTACATATATCATGCAATTTTCGTTGGTTTTGACTGAAATGTGGTTAATTTTTAAATAAATTACACAATTATGTAAGTTATACTTGCAAAACTATTTTTAAATAAATCACAACTTCTTTTCTGATCATTTTTAAATTTTTTTTTTTTTACAATGTGATGCATATGTATAAGTAATGTATATATAATTAATTACAGTATTTAAGAGATAAAAAACTTAAAAAATGAAAAAAAAAATTGTGTTTTCAATTACGACTCCAATGAAAAAAAAAATTAAAATAGAATTAAAACACAATCTTTTGAAACACGACTCACTTCCATATATGACTAAAAAAAACAGAAATGGTGTTTTAAAAATCACGACTTTAAATATAATTGAAGCATGAAAACATAATTTTTAATTTCAAAAAAATTATTATAACAAAAATCTTATTTACATGCACGACTTTATTATTTACAAATATGACATTCAATTATATAATTTTTATAAAAAAAATTATTTCATTAAAAACGAATAAGAATGACACCATTTCTAGAAATTTTACTAGAATTTCACCTTTGTTATAGAGGGTTCTTAATATATAGTTCTTACCTTCAATGCTCCATTTTAGGAAGATAAAAGAAGGGGCCAAAGCCTGCACCTTGAGTGCGCCGAAATTCTGAGTGATTGTGGTAGAAAAAGAGGCCAAAATCAACAAGGCAACCAGTTGCAGGTTCACCATCAATGAATATATGTGCCTCAGGTAGGTGCCAACCTCTTGGTCGCACAAAAAGCTTTGCTGTGTCATCGTTGAGCTTGTAAACCCTGTTTCTTACTTTGTCATGGAAGCTTATGGTCCCATCCACAGCATCCTTCAAGTTCACTTGCCCTCTCATAACATTTTCCCAGCTGGGTGACAGTGCATCTTCAAAATCAGCCTTACAAACAGCAAAAGCTTTCAGTGTTTGTTTTGCTTCCAGTATACACCAAAATTCAATCAACCCTTAAATAATTAAAATCAAAACTTGATGGTATTTTTAGTTCTTATTTCTGCTTATTTATAATTGGGATCTTCTACATGGTGACTTCCTTTGTATCTACGAAATTGAGAAGGACCTAGTTTGAAAAGAGAAAAAAAGGTTGAAATACTTAATCAACATAACCAAAATCACATAATCATATTACTAAAATGAATAAAATACAAATAGCGAAAAGAAAAGTGCAAGTGTAAATAAATTTTTCACTATAAATTTTGTTAAACATTCTGTATCAATAAATGGCAAGATATTTTATGATATATAATTAGACGTAAATCTTATTTATATGTTAATTTTGTAACATTAAGTTAGATTTAAAATTTAATTTTTAATATTAGATTTATTTAACCATTTAGATTACTCATAAATATATAGTTTCACATACAAGTTAACCAGTCTTTGCATGAAGAGTTGTGTTAAAAATCTCATATTAATTATAGATAAAAATATTTCATAACTTATTAAGTCCACTTTTTAATATAAGATTAGAGTTTTTTACCGAAAAAATTTGTTAGACTTATCATATTACTATTATCGAATTATTCATAAATATATAATAAATATATAATCTGATTATATGTATAACTAGCCGGAAGTGTTTAAATTAGACATACACTTCTTAATAAATTTTTGTGTAATTAGAGGCATAAGTGAGTGAATGTACTAACCATAAAGACTTTAGCACCAGAGTTGAGAGCATTGATGATCATCTTTCTTTCGACAGGACCAGTGATTTCCACTTTCCTATCTAGGGCAGCTGGTGGAACAGGTGCACACACCCACTCTTGCTCTCTTATGTACCTGGTGGCAGGATCAAACCCCGGAAGAGCCCCTTCATTGTACCTCCTCTTTGCCTCTCTTCTCCTCTCTAATGCATACTTTATATGGTTCCTGAACTCTCGTTGAAGCTCAACAACAAATTTCAAAGCATCTTTTGTCAGGATTTTTGCAAACTCTGCATCATATCTTCCCCGAATATCCACTCCCTCTGGCACATCATAGTAAGAGCCATAGGTTCCAAACTCCATCGCTTTTCTGTCTTCCTGAAATACAATGTGACATGAGAGCAAGAATTGTGGAGAATTTATATAGAACAAGTAGTTCAGTAGATGGTTGCAGATTTTTATTTTATTTTTTATCTAACATGATTTATGTTGAAGAAGTAGCTAAGTATATGGTTATAGAGCATCAACATCAAGGGAGAATATATTTAGAAATCCAAGTGGTGTCTAGACAGAGAGATGGAAATGAAAATGAGATAAGTGACTTGTATAATTGATAAAGTAATTTGATAAAAGGAGAGATAGAAAGAAAACAAAATAATGATTTAATTATTGAAATTTGAGGAGAAACTAGTTTTGGTTTTGTAAATTGAAAATAATTTTAAATGAAAATACATGTTAAATTGGTAGTGTTATATATGTTACTATTTTTCATCACTTTTGTCCTAGCCTCTAACTTGGGAGTTGAAAATTGATTTTATGAATTGCGAGATTAAAATATATTAAGAATTGAATTAATAGATTTATCTTGAATTTTAAAAATTGCGAGAATTTAAAAATTGAATAAACAGTGGCTAGCGTTGTGGGAAGATGAAGTGAGAGGAGGAGGATAAGAGTGAGGCGTTATAAAAGTTTGAGAGTTCCTTGGGAGGTGTGCTGTGCTATGGGCTGCATTTGGCAGTACTACCGTGTTTGGATTTGCGTTAACGCAAGATGGATCATCGTCACTCTCAACTCAAACAGTAGCTTCCACGGATCTCATTTGACGTGATTTCTCTGAAATACGTGATTCTTCAAACTATGTCTTCCTAACACAATGTTAACCTAAATTTCGTCAGCATTCGCGGGCACAACAAATTCCAGTATTGGGGCATCGCATGTTTTTAAACCTGCAATTAACGAAGGAGTGAAATGATAAATAGATTCTTAAGAAATATATATTTTAGATTTAGAAAATAGTTTTCAAAATATACCATTCAAAATGTATTAATAAATTCTATATTGCACAATTGATAAACGCATTTCGAGATGTGAAATCTGAAATGTATTAATATATTTTAAAATTCACGTTTTAGCATACTTTTTAAGTCTAAAAATACATTTTGAAATACATTTGAAAACATTAACATTTTAGATTTCACGTTTATGGATAAATACACAATTTAAAATATAATTTTTTTGAAAAATAAAACTGAAAATTCAATTTTTACGGGGTGCAGCATCAATGTATGGGACTGCAGAATCCAATGGCCCAACATTAAATTCCTCATACTACTACAACAAACGAGAGGCAATTTCTTTCTGCAACTTCACATAAGACGTAAAATGACAACTTTATCATTTTTTACCTTTTTTTATTAATACCTCTTCCTTTTTTTTCCGCATTCTAAAATTTTAAACTCTAAAATTTAGATTACATTGAAAAATAGATTTCAAACTCTAGAGCTCTTTTGTATTTGAGGGTTGGAAAGGTCTACGAATTTTTTGGAAATGAAAAGAAATAAAAAAAAAAATCCTACACCTTTTGATTAGAGTAATTTTGGAATTGAAAGATTTATGGATGTGCAGAAAGAAAAAACGGCGGTAGAGGAAGAAATTGCGTACGACAAAAGATACATTTTCCTTATCTTGGGCTCACCAAGCTTATATTCAGTACAACAACAAAGCCCAATACGATATCATTTCATTTGGGCATTCAGTAATGTGGAGCTCATTGATGAAAGAAAAAAAGAACAGAGAAAGTACTAATAAATATTGACATTGATATTTTCGGTCTTTTCAAAGTTTGAGAAGAAATGTCGCAACCAAAACATTTGAATAGATAGAGATTCATGTATTCATATCTACTTTATGTATTGCGTCTTCTATAAGTTCTTTCTTTATTTTAAGCCCAAGAAATTAAAGAAAAGAAAAGAAAATCAGAAAAAATAAAAGTAAGAAATATAAAAAACGAGAATAGATCCACGCATTAAACTTTCTATAAAAATGTAAAAAACATAAGTACGAAAAAAATATAATCAATAATATTTTGAAACATAATTAATTATATAATAAATATTAATAAAACAATTATAACATAATTATTTATATTTTCGATACAATATCTTATATTATATATTAGCAAAAACACATCGACCGCCACGTTATTGATTATATAATAAATATTAATAAAAAAATTATAGCATACTTATTTTATTAAAAAAATAAACTATTTTTTGTTTTTTGAAAGGTAAAATTATCCAATTAAAAAATAATACTAAAGGAAGTTATGAAATAGTATATCATCATTAAATAATAAAATATAATTTATTATATGTTTTATATAATTATCATGCTTTACACATAATTAATTAATTATGTTACTCATTTATATTTTCTTTATTCTAAAATAAATAATTAAATATTATTATTCTTAGAATAATAAACAAAATACAAATATTAATAATAAATAAATATATTATAATTTTACTTATTAATATATAATAAATAAATATATTAATAATCAAAATATTTTTACTTAATTCAAATAGTTTTACTTTCTTTTCTTTCAACTTTTTACTTTCCTTCGTTCTAAACAGTATAAGTTTACTTTTTATGTAATGATATATATTTATTTCTCTTGACAGTGTCCCTGTTGGGCATCTTTATCGAGTAGGACCCGCACAAGTATGTAAGACAAATGAGGAGTCAAATGTTTTACATGTAATTATATGAGTAACAGTGTGGTTTAGCAATAGTATCCAATTTGAATTGAGTACGTATTTTTAATATATAAAATTTTGTAAGTATAATATTTTATTCAAATACTATTTTATTTCGATACTTGAAAGAAATAATTTTGACAAAAATAATTTTCAATAAGATTTTATTTATCTTTAATCAAATTAATGATGTTTATATAAGATACATCAAGTTAAATATGCTAAAAAAAATTGTTTTTTGCAACTCATCTTTTTTTATATAAATTGTATAAACAACTATGTTGAAACATCGAATGTACTTTCTTTTATACATAAAATAAATTCTATGCACTAAAAAGTGGAGATATAATTGAAAAATGTTTTCACAGAAAAAAAAAAAAGAACTCAACTCAAGTTATTTGTGTATATCGAATATTTTATGGGTGATGTGATAGAGTATATACCTCACTGGTGATATAGATGAAATTAGTTACAAGTAAACCAATGACTAATCTTTTGTACGATATAATTAGCATAATCAAAATACTAAATTTTACTTTAATATTGAAATTAACTTTATGAATTATTCTAATCTAGACCCAAAATCGAAAATTCATTATAACCCTATAAATATATACTACACTTAAGATAGTTTGTGTTGCATTTACGACTAGGATTAATTTTCCTTGGATGCTTTATAATAGGTGAAACACTTGTCTTAACTATTGTGGGAAAATCAAGTTTTGGGTTTTTCACATTTTTCGTAAAGGGAATGCATGTGCTGATGAGCTTGCTAACTTAGGTTTTGCTTTATACATAGAGTATTTTAATTGGTATAATAGACTTCCATCTAGTCTTTTCTTAGAATTCTTTATTAATAGATATAAATTACCTATGTACCATTTTTGTTAATATATGAGTTTTGGTTTAGTCTTCCATATTTTTTTGTATTTTTTTTCTTCTAATAATATTTTTTTTATTTAGTGACAAATGATTGTTGTTAATTGAATTGTCAGCTTAGTTGAGATGTCAAGTTTCATAGTGATGCCTAACATGAGAACTTTTATAAAAAAATAAATAAAAAGAAATATATGTTACCTTTACCTATCATATATCTTTACCTATCATATACCTTTACTTTAGCAAGATAAGTATTCACCTTAATTCAATTAAAGGTATGATCTTAGATTATATATAAAATTATTTCTGCTTGCTTTTCTTATTTTAAATGGTGCGTAATCCTCTGCGTTTATGTTTTTTATTAAATGATTGTAAACATTTTGTTCTTCTATTTATATAGGTTGAGTTTATGGTGTTAGTTTGTTATTGCTTTTTCGTTAAATCTTATAGGTTTGTTGTTAAAGTGTAAGAGGCAAAGTGAAGATTTGATGTGTTTTGTTCTATATAAAAGTTAATTCACCTTAAAGTTTTCATGTATTTATTTATTATATTTTGTTGAAAGGAAAGAAATTTATATACCAAATTTTAACTTTATCAACGAATTACCTTACCACATCCTCACTGACGACATCTCTCACAACGACTGGAAGTATTCAGTCGACCCACGTTACTAAAGTGGCATAGTTGAGTTGTGTGGCGTGGGCATGAAGTAAAACCAACCATGCCTAAGGCATACGACAAGTCTCCAATTTCCAAAGTTTTTTCTATCTCTCTTACTTTTTCTGACCAGTCACAATAGAAGTAGAAATAAACAAGTAACTTGAAAATAGTTTAAAATTAAGATTTTGGTAAGAGCATACGAAGTTAGGCAAATGAAGAGGTTATGACTCCGAGAAAGTATCTACATATTTGTTTATATTTGATGGCAGTGATGGTGATGTGGGGTTCTAGAATTGAGATGGGTGTTGAGGAGTAAAAAACAAACACCACCCCATCCCTATCTACATATAATATACCTCTATCCCTTACTATATATGCTTACCTATGCACCAAACCACATGGGGAAAATTCTTGAATACTTCTCACATACCTACAGGTGGCAAAAATAGCAAATTATTATGATTTGGAACGAATGAAGAATAAAATAAAATATTAGCGCACCAAGAATAGGATACCTCATGCAATTTATAATATTCTCATAACCAAATTGTGTTGGGGAGATTCTACTTCCTTTTAAGTGTCCAAATCTGGTTGGCTTTTTATGCTCTAATTATGGAGGGAGTGTCTGCTTTCTATCTAAACATGGCAAGTGGTTTGCGTCATTTCTTTTTCTTTTTATGTATAAATAATCAACGTCTTTATCTTCTAGATACCATGCACCCTGCGTTATATATACAAACATTTCTCTAATTTGTTTAATCATTTGTTAGATTTGTTGATAACACCTTCAACTCTAGAAACTGTTTGATATGAAGATGGAGTAATCGTAGTTTGAAAGTCATGTGTTTGTAGGCATGACATCATGTTTCTATTTCCTAATTCTATTTAATCTAGATTGTAGTTGGTGTTCTTCAAACAGCCAAAATGTTAAAATTTAAGACGGTTTTTTTTTATTGATAATTATTATGAAAATGTTATTGTATTTATGTATTGTTTATTTTATAATTTTACAAAATAAATAATCTACTTGTTTAGACTATATACATTCACGTGAAAGATATAGGTAAATGTGTGTCTTTGTATAGATAAAATTTAAAATAAATGAATATTTTTAATACGATTGAGGAGTTCTAACCGTTGTATTGATTTTTTTATTTGATTTTAAATATATATTCTTCACATTGTTTTGGGTTATTTTCTCACAAATTATCTCCTCCACACACATCACTAACAAAACTTTCTAAAGTAGACATGTGAATGTGTGGTGGTTTATTTGTCATGGAAACATATTAATCACTCCAAGGTTGTCATGAAAACATATTAATCACTTCAAGGGTTTTCGAATGTTGTATATGTGTATGAGTTTTCACTTTTCTTTCATTACAATAAAGCTTAAAAGATGCTTGAAAAAGACTATGGGAACTATATCGAATTATCATGTTAATATGCACAGAGGATATTAGTATGCACAGAGGATAAGTATTTAAATATATTATGATAATTTAAATATCGAATTAAACATATGCATATAACTAGTGGTGTTTAAGAACGATACTTGTGATGAGGAGAAAATATTTAGTATAGCATAGTTGAAATGATGGATATGAATTATTGAATAAAAAAATTGATTTTACTTATCTTTTGTGATACTTAAGTCCTTTAACATGTTTACACATGTCTTAATTATTCTGATTTCGTTGCCTACACATAGGATTTGTTATAATGTATGAAATGTGGTTATAAGTTTATTCTCACTTTGAACGATAGAATGTGCTATATTAGTTAATTATTTGTCACATTAATAGTTTCACCAACTTTGACACACTGAGGATAAAACTAGTTTTTTTACTATACAATGCATAAAGGTAGAAGATTTGTTTGTTAGAAATTCTATGTTTTATGTGATAGTTATAACATAGGGATGTGTTCAAGTTATTGTTAGTTATTGATTTCATCTTGAGTTTTGCACAGATGCATGCGTTGTAATTTTGTGGATTGTAATTTTCTTATTTTTTTTTAAGAGCATTTAAATTTTTACAGAATTTAAATTTGTGGATTATATGGTACGTATGCACAAAGTTTAATTTTTTTTATTGGCATGCAAAAAGTTTAGTAATAAAATCTAATGTCCAAGAATCATATTATAAATATATTACAGTGATGAGTAAAAGTATCCGTGACACATTGGTAACTACATAAAACATACAAAGCTTATTAACTGATTTGATGGATATCTACCATCTTAATCCACAGTTCTATACCAACAAGCACATAGCTAGTGGCACGCTTGACATGATGATTTCATTCTGTGATTTTAACCCAAAAGGAAAATCATTGTGACTTATGAGTCAGCAGCAAAAATAAATAAAGTCAGTGAGTCAAAGAGGTAAAAGTAGCTTTCACTTGTATGGAAAATGTATAAAGAAAAAATAGACGAACCTAAATAATTGTGGTGAATGGAGTATATATATAATATGCAAAAATGTTAAAATATTATACCCAAAAGGTTAAATTGGGATGTGTGACAGGAAGATTTAAAATACAGATAATTTATTTTTAATATGTAATGAAATTCTAAGAATATGAAATATAAATACTAAATGGTTGAGATTTGTTTCAGTGTAGCATGACATAATTATGTTACATTTTAGTGGATTCGAGTTTTCAGACAATATCATGACATAATTTTTGTTGACTATAGTGAAGTCACATCTCTTACTCTAATAAGTGTGAAAGTGTGAAAATTGATATGATTAAAAAAAGGCAGATTATAGTTTCTACTAATTTTCTATAATAAAATTTTTAATGACTTTTTTTATAATAAAGTAGATGAATATATATTTAATAGAATAATATTTATATATTATAATTTAATCATTAACTGTTATATCTAACAAATTTTTATATAAAAAAATATTGAGCATGAGAATAAATTTCCATGCTAAAAATATTGAAGATGAGAATTCATGATGATATGATAACCAAGGTCCGATATATCAAAATTTAACCTAATATAGAAACTTAATAAATAAGATGATATGTCAAAATAATGAAATTTAAAACTAACAAATAAATAAAATATATTCTAAATTAATTTTTTCTCGGGATACCTAACATCTAATAAAATAATATTTAGCTATAAAATACATTAAAAAAATCAAACTGATGGATCTACTTAACTCGTCTCTCTCACACACACCAATTTATTTGACAGGGTTAAATAGAATAACTAATCCAATTCAATTTGACATTTCCAAAGTTGTGGAGGCGCTGGAAGATCAGTTTTGATAAAAAATAATAAAATATAATATCTACACGACCAAATTATCCTACAACGACCCTGTTTTATTTCCACCTTTTTAATAAAATAGTTTGCATATAACTACGAGGGACAACGTGAAAAAAAATATAGGATGTAATTGATTTTTTTTAGAAAGTGATTTTGGTAAATGTAATATTAATTTTTTTGAAAAATAATTAAGGCTTAAAATTTGGTATTATAGATGGAAAAATTGTAAGTGAGAAAGAGAAGGGTCAATCATAAGAGAGTATAGAATCAATTAACGGTAATCAATCAAATGTTTTAATAAATAGTAGTCATGTTTTAATTAGTAAAAAAAATTAGTAAAAAATAGTCATGTTTTAGGTGAGTTTAAATCTTAATGTCAAATATGTATCAAATAATATTTTTGTTCTTTCTCATCCAAGAGTGTTATCATTTCAAACAACATGTATGTGATAAAAAAATTTAGAAGCATTAACATATATTAAAGAGAACATTAGGAATTTCTTTGTTGAGTTGAGACTACTTATTGTTTAATAGAAATTAAATATAAAAAAATAAATTTAGAAATTTAAATTTAAAACGCTATAAGTAAATTTATTATTAAATAGAAACAAATCTTACCAACAAAAAAAATTAGTTACCATACTAAATTAAATACTTTTTAAATACTAAAAACATTATTATATCTAAAATAGTTTCTATTACTAATAAATAATTTTTAATTTAGTATTTAATTAATTAATAAAATTTTAATTATTAATTATTTAGATTTTAAAATTAAAAAAATAACTAGATATTCCCATCCATAAACAAAATCATGTTACGTGGTGTTGGAGAAGACCCTGATTTATTTGGGAGGAAACTTTGGCGAATAAAATATTACATCTTATTAATAAAAAACTCTTTGATGAAGATAAAGAGGATAAAAATGAATATGGAAAGACATTAGTTTGAAATTGTCAAATCCGCATACAAAAAGCTGTGATCAAATAGAAGAGGAGTCTGAGGTTTATGGTAAACTTTGAAAATCTAAAACTTTACCTTCCACTTCTGTTTTCTATTGGTGTGTTTTTCAAGATAAAATTGCAACAATCCAGAATCTTCTTCATAAAAATATTTGCATTCAAAAGTTAAAAAGTTAAATTATATTATATGTGATAGGAAGTTAGAGAATTCAAATAATTTACTCTTTACATATATAAAAACTGTGAAAATTTGGAATATGATTATCAATTGGTTGGGATTTGTAACCACACACACGATACTGCAATATTACACTTTTATGAGTTTGACTTAGTGAGTTTTAATGAGAACAAAAATGATATGTTGAAAATTATTTGGTTAGCTATTATTTTAAATATTTGGACTATGAGAAACAATATTATTTTTAATAATAAAATTCCTGATGAGCAACGAGTATTTATGATGGTGTAATTAAAATCTTGGATGTGGATAATAACTAAATTTCCAATGAAAATCTTCCTTTATCTGACCGGTATTTAAATCTGATCTTGTGTATCTATTTGCTAAACTAAATATCAAGCTCTTAGTTTAGATAAAAGTTTTCTTTATAGCTTGTTAGGGATCAATGTTTTTTTTGCAGAACATCATCATAATTCCGACCTCACAGATCAGAGTTAAATATGTAGCTTAGACTGTGTTAAAGACCAAAGTATAAGGCACCAAACTTCTTTTGGCAGCTACCGCCTTTAGATACGTAAGGCTATGAATTGTTTTTGTCTACAATTAACAGAGCTTAGATAAGGGATTACTACGTGTGTTTGATTTAAAATGTATAAGCTGATAGTCACAATTATCCCAAAGAATTAGCTGTTGTATATCTTTGCTACCTATTATGATTTAGATATAAATGGCTTTTTTAATATGTGAAAGGAACCATAGTGCCTAAGTAGAATGTGTGGGATTAACTTTTCCTCAAATACTCATATTTATTATATTTTTTATTATTGATAAAAAAAAATTTATAACCTCTCACATACAATAAAGACCTATCATTTAAACTTGACAAAAACCTTTAACAAAAATTTAGTCATGCTTAACCTTAAAAGGTCTTACAAAAACTAGCCAAAAATTATACAGATAAAACTGTGATTGTACAAAGCACGCAAAGATAAAGATTCTCGATTAAAAATAAAGCCATTTGCCCATCAGCTTCCAAATTAATAAATAAGTTGTGGTCTTCTGTTTACATAAAACTTGGATGCAGAATATGAACTCAGAAGACCACAGCTGGAGAGACAGACCATGAAGCACATATGAATTCTAACAGTTGACAATGAATATGATTTTGTTATTTAAGACCAAAGGAAGAGTCATAACAAGAGCCTACAGCTGATAATTGCTTTCATTCAAAAGTTGAGACACAAGAAGAATTATGATTTGAAAGAAAGAAATAATGATTTGCCATGTTCGTTGCAAAATCTTGAAAACTCCAGTTCACCACTGATGAACACAAATGCAAAAGTAGATATAAGAAAATATAAAATTTAGAACTAAAACTCTATAATAGAATTCTAATACCATCTGATTTATATATACAATTAAAAAACGACTTTAATTTATTAATAACATAAATATGTTTCTGAAAAAGCCATTAATTGGATTAATTACTGATAAGAAGTTGTAGTATTTTAGAATAAAGTGAGACATCTCCGAGCCACACCGTTCTCATACTTATCCCTCACCACTCCTATTTGGACATAGTGAAGCACACAGTAACAGTGATCTGACATGAATTGCAATGCCTATCCAAACGGCCACGTAATGGGTGATTACAGATCCAGTTCACTTTGGCCAGAACCTTTATTCATATGGAAGGTACAAATTCAGTGACACCTAAAAAATAAAGATGGTTTCTGATCCCCAAACATAGCCTCATCGTGAACATTATTCCGTGAACAGTGCTAAAAAAAGCAACATGTGATTGTGCAGCTCGGTGAAATTTATGTTACACGCTCAATAATGGTACTTATGACCTTAACATCAGATCCTCCACTCCCACAAAATCGTACCTTGTGTTGCTCTGACAGGCCTGCTTCACCACCAATGTACACCACGTCATTACTGGTACTACAAAAGTAGGAACCAATCAGAACCTACGCCAAACCAATGGTTCTGATTGCTCCATTTGTACTAAGTTGTTGCATGCAAATGGGGTCCACACAACCACACTATATCCTTTAGCCGATGCCGGAATTATTGAACTCTAACTTAAAAATTCAAATATCAATGGCTGAGAGGACTATACTCTCTGTCCTACCACCAGAGGTTATAGGCACGATACTCCATGGACTTTGTTTTGCTGGGACCAATGAGGAACGGGGGCACCATTCTACGTGGCCTCCTTCTAGATGCTCAAGGATTGCTTCCATTGAGGGCAATGGTTATCGATAGTTCTGTGAGTTGGAGTGATCCTATTGGCTCAATGTGTCCTACAACGATCCAATCCACCTCTCAAACCCACATTTTCCAATCAATTTTCAATCAAATTTTGGTTTGTTTTCTTCCACACTGTAAATATAATCTTCTCAGTGGGCACAAATGATGCCTTTCTTAACTGCATCGGACCTAGTCATCAATACTCAAGCATGAAGTGACTGCACCTGCTGTGATTATTCCTGCTGCACACACAGTTTTTTGCAACTGCATCAACTCTGATAACAGTAATCCCTTTGCTCGTGCTTCATGAAACTTTACCGTTTGTTGAAAATTTGTATAGATTAGATATTAAAAAAATTTATATAATAAGATTCAGCTAGATTTAAATTATATTATTTTATTATTTAATATAGTATTAAAGTTATTTTAAACTTATCTTAATGTGTGTATGTTTATTTTTTACATTATTTATTATCGGACAGTTAATAGATTATTTATAATATATAATTTTAACTTAAAAAAGGTGTTCTCAGTAAATCTTCAATTTGTTTATAATTATTACTCGTAAACAATATGAACTAATTAGAGTTTACTATTATCATTTAAATTATTTGGTGGCCACATAACTTTATTATAATAAGATTCAGAAGTGATTGATATTTTTTAATTTTGATTGATGATAAGAAAAACAGTAAATATATTCAAAATTTTACTCAAATATATAGTACTATTTAAACTAATAATTTAATATTAATTAATTTAAAGTAATGTAACAATTGAAATTTCCAAAAAAAAAGTATTGACGAGTAATTTAGAGAAATACAGCTATGACCTTAGCAGAGAACAAACAGGCAGCACATTTTTTGATAATGTAAGTCTTATTTGAATAATTGTTATAAGAAAATAAAAGAAGAGATTTTCTTGTAAATTAAAATTAATGTATGAACCTAACTTTATACAAGCTCAAACCAAAGTATTACATACCTTACAGAGTTAATGCTTAGAAAGGATACAGATTGTTTGGCTGAGTGAGCAACTAATTAACGAAGACACCTAATTGAAGAATGCAGGTAAAAGTTGTGAGTTTAAATGGTGTTTCGTGCTTTGCATTGACGTAAACAACCAGAGATTGTCGTAAATGGAAATATATATACTGATTTTGTGTGAAATTAGTTTGTGATATAAATGGAGTGGGAGACTAATGAGAGTGCAGTGCTGGAGCGCTTATAGAGTGGAGGCAGTGTTTGTGAAAGTGGTTACAAAGAAAGCAGCTTGCGTAGGTGATTAACCTAAACAAGAGAATTTACTATAAACTGGGCCTGCCCTGTGGTTTTAGGCGCTACTTAAAATGGTAATGAGAAGTTTGGTAAAATGAAGTGTGACATCATGAAACTTGGCTGCCACTGGTCTTAACAGAGGTGGACACGTGGTGGTGAGCAGGATCTGGAATCCTCCAATGCCTCATATCCAACGGTCAAAGTTTCTGATTCACAAAGCTCGAAGCTCGCAGTCTACGTGCCGCTTTTCTGTCGCCACCACTGGGCACTCCTCCTTCTCCCATTCGTCCCCTCACGTTTCCCTCTCCCAAACCATGACACGTTTCCCTCCCCAACCAATCCCCTTCCCCACTCCACTCCATCTTCACTCTTCCTACACGTGTCCTCCCTCACACGTGTCCCTTTCACGCTTCCTATAAAACCAACGCCTCTCCTAACTCCGTCCCTGTCTCCATTATCGCAATAACATTAACAAACAACCAAAACGGTGACTTTTAATCACACCGCAAATGGATGGCAGGGGAGGCTGTTGCATCGCCCGTTATGTACCCGCTGCATCCCACGTCTCCACCATGGACAAAATAATGCTTAGGTTTCGTCCCATCGCTCCCAAACCCGCTTCGGACGCTTCTTCCTCCGAGAGCAGCGATGCCTTTCTCAAAACCAGAACCTCTAAGAGAAAGTGCGTAAGCGATATCAGCTGTAACACCAAACGAAGGACTCGCCGCAGGAAGAACACATCCTCTGCGGAGCTGAAGCAGAAGCAGAAGCAGAAGCAGCAGATGCGGAAGCAGAAGCTGCCGGCGGTGACTCTTCCTTTGTTGCCGGAAACTCCCGATCGGAAGGAATCTCCGGTGAGGGATCTAACTCCACCGGTATCAAAGGAAGTAGGAAACAACTACAACAACAGCAGCAACAATTTCTTGAAGAAGAACGTGCCGGTGTGGTTGAGTTTCGAGCATCGGAGCTTGACGAGGAAGGTTGAACAGTACGATGCGATGATGGGAGGGTGCTGTTCGTGTGTGACGGTGGAGTGCGTGACGAACACGTGGGTGGAGGGGGAGTGGCTGGGGAGTACGGACGAGGAGCGGAGGGTGAGACTGAAGAGGGACACGTGTCCGGGATTGATATCGGACGGGTACGGGATGGTGACGTGGAGGAACGAGGCGTACTGTGAGATGATGAAGGGTGAGAGAGATGGGGCGGTGTTTCTGGTGATTAAGGAGGGTCTACAGCTTCCGTATCCTTCCTTTACTTGTAAGGTGAAAGTGGTGCAATACGTGTGGGGAAGGGAGAGAAGTTCGGTGACGCTACCATGTGATGTATGGAGGATGGATTGTGGTGGTTTTGTTTGGAGATTAGACGTTAAAACGGCTCTTAGCTTGAAATTGGGTTACTGATTCCAAAGGTACCACGCAACGCTCTCCTCTCGTCAAACTATAACTACTACTTCGTTTCGCTTTTGATCCCAATTCAACACTTTTCCTTCAAGTGCTCAGAACTGTGAATATTTATAAATAGAACTACTGAGGCCAGCTTGCATGACTGTAAATTAACGCATGTATCTCATCTTTTGTTTTTAGATGATTTTAAAGTTTGAGTTCGAGCTTACAGTAGTGAGTTAATGATGAATATTATCGTGTAACACTTCTGCTAAGTAAAAGTATTATGTTGCTTCCATCTCTTTATTTCATCGTTAAAGGTTTGAGGTAATAAAACATTTAAATCATTAACCGATGAAATGGGTTGAATTTTATTGTGTGAGTTGGTGCTGGGAAAGGTGGGACAGAAGGCTGAAAAATGTGTTGTGGGGGAGATGGGACTTAGGAGGTGCGGTGTGGTCTGGAACTAGGAAGGGTAGGTGGTCGCAAACCTATTCTGTCACTTCGGATACCATTAACCCATGTAACTCTGGCGTCATCTGATTGCACCACGTTGCTGAGTTCAAGCCAACGGTGTTAACTTTTACAGAAAAGAAAGAAAAAAGATATACATGTACCTATGCTAAGCATAACATATACATATACGGTAATCTTACATTTTACAACCCACATTCTTTATATAATTACATTACTATTATTTTAATATTTTTTATATTATTTAATCTTAAATTTATCTTTTATTATACATATTTATTTTTAAATTCATCACATAAAATTTTTAATCCAAATTTATCTTTTATTATATATATATATTTATTTATTAATTATATACTGGATTGTTAAATTATCATTTTTCTAATATATATTTCTTAACAACTTTTTCGGTTTCCTTCCATTTACACACTAAATTTAAAATATAAACATTTTTTTGTTTTAAAAAATAGGTTTTTTAACCCGTCAATCCCCAAGATAATTCCCATCTTAGTCTCATAACTTCTTTCCACAGCTCTATATTTTTTAAAATTTTCATTTTGTCTTTTGTTATGTACATTTTTGGTTTTGAGTTCTTTTTTAGCCCAAAATTGTTTGGCAGAGCATAATATATAATTTGGTATTTTCTTTCAAATTATATAATTTAGAATACTAAACCCTAAATCGTATTCTAAATTTTTAAACTTTTGAATTTTAGATGTTGTAATCTATAACATTACTTTTATATTTCAAATTATACTAAAAATTAAAAATTATATTATAGATTATATAATTAGAATACAACTCTTACTTGCTTATATAATCATGTGCCTTTCACTAATTATTGCTCGGTAAAGATAGTTCTTAAGTCCTTTAACTCTTGCTCCTCGCTCAATTTTCCCTGTGCCTCCCTAGACTTTATTCCATCTGTCACAAGTAATATCCTATTCTCAATGAGATCCCAATACTTTTTAAAGTCCAGAAAATTCTCTATCAGCATAGCCTAGTCATCGTAGTGACCATCTTCTACAATTACCAAACTACTTTATCACCTTCTACAATTCTTCTCTATTCCTTCAACTAGAAAAAAGAATGCAGCTTCCTACTCAACTCACTCATTTTTTTTTAATAAGCAACAATAAAAAAGCATAAATTGTTGAGAGTGGGATTTGAACCCACGCCCTTTCGGACCAGAACCTTAATCTGGCGCCTTAGACCAACTCGGCCATCTCAACTTGTTCTCACACTCATTGTTTCTCTGTTAAAAATTTAGAATCAGGTCCCAACAATGGATCTTCCATACAAAATGTTAAAATAAAACAACAAAAAAATGGATCTTGAGGGAGAATGTAATTTCTGAATACTGGAAAGCTGCAACTATTGACCTAAGCGTCTTACACAATGTATAATTTACAACCTCTTACTTAATTACTTCTTATTAAATTATTATTTGTTGAAGGAGACATAATCATTAATTTATTATTATATTATTATCAAAGAGTTGTTAATTAACTGCATATGGAAAATGAGTTGTTAAAACATGATTTCTCTAACTATATCTCAATGGAACTTTTTTTACATATTTTATTTTTCTAAGAATTCCCTTAATCTAGTAACACTATTTATTTTTATGTTTGATTTACTCTTTCAAATAACCGTCAAAACATAGTCAAAATGTATCATAACTTTTAAGTTATCTTCTTTCCATCCCATTTTTCTCTTTCTAATTTTTGAAATATCTTTAATCTTACATTTGAATTTCTTAAATAATGTCTCAAATTTAATCAAACAAAAGTAAATAAATTATATAAATAAGTATTTATTAAAAATAATTAACTTAACAAAATAAATAAACATGATAAGAATGGACTAACTAATAGCAAAGAAACTAACTCCAATTAGTCAATTATAAAAACTTTTTAGCAGAGACTTATATTTGATTATTAGAGTTATATATTTTTTTGAAGGATTTAGCAGTGAAATTTTAATTTAGTTTTACAATTTCACTTATGATTATAAAACGATGATAGTTGTGGAAATAATATATTTTTCACTTTTGTATTTATGCATAATATAATATTTTTTTTTGTGTTAATATATAATCATTAAATTTTTATATTTTTTTGAGTCTTTATTTATGCATTATACAATTTCTCTAATTTATTTAAATTGTCAGTTTTTATAGATTTTATCCTAATTTTATTTTTAAATATTTTTTAGGTTATGTTTGAATACTTTTAATATTATGTTAGATTGTTTAAAAGTGATATTTCAATCCATCAAAGGAGAAATAATTTTAAGTATATATCATATCTAAACACATGTGCTGATAAAAAAAAATGTGTGGTTAAATCTTGATAATTAATGTGATAAGAGGAATTCAAACATAACATATTAATTTCCAAAGAAAAATGATGAACTTACATTTCAAGAATCACAATTACTTCTTGTTAATTAATTATTAAGTTAGGCATTTGCTTAATGTTTGTGCAAGAATCAAATTAAATTTTTTATGAAGAAAGGAAGTATTTTTTTTCATTAACAAAATACACTATTTTCAAAGTACTTACTTGAAAGTTAAAATATTTCATCAACATTTAAAAAAGAAGACTTGAAATAATAAGAAGATTACTGATACATCACTAATTATATGTTTAGTCACAAGTATTATTTAAGCTCTTGTCTATACAAATACATCATGTTTAGTTTTTAATCTTTTTAAGGCTTGCTTGCTTTGGAGCTTTAGCAAGTTTTACATTTCTTTTAAATTCTGTTTGTTAGCATGTTTTTTCATTTCTAAATTTTTTATTTGACTTTTTTAAAGAAATATATTTTTGTATTTTTAATTATTATAAATTTAGATAATGTAATTATTTATTTATTTATATGTTAATTGAATGTATTTTGAATCATTTAAAATATGAATATTGTCAAATATATTCAATAATTTTTTTAAAAGTTGTTAAATATTTAATTAACTTAATTAATTAATGAAATTGCATTGAATATAATTTTAAAAAATTTAAAATAATACTATAAAAATATATGTTCCCATTAAAATAAAATAAATTAAAATAATTGTGGAAATAATATTAAAAGAATTATTATACGAAGACCTTCATCAGAATATTTTTTTAGATTGTTTTAATTTGATTGATATATTTTGTTATGAATATGATTAGTAGTTGGTTTTATTGAATGTTTATGTGAGACTCAATGATGTTTTAAAAAAATATTATATAACATAATAACAATAACGATTTTAAAACTAAAAAATGAAAAACGTCCAAGCAAGCATACGTAAAGAAAATGTATTAGGTAACACAACCTTTTCATTTTAAAGCAGTGTTCGCAAGCACTACTTACTCAATTGCACCACTTCAAAATTTTAACTAAATTAACACACTTTAACTTATTTCTTCCTCCAATAGCATATTGTGTCAAGTATTTATTCAAATAACATATTGTGCCAAATAATTATCTAAGTAATACTTTATTATAATAGTTTAAAATTTGGTTTCATTCTAAACTATATTTTTTTATTTATAAATGAAGGAAAAATAATTTATAATTTAAAAAATTAATTATTTAATAAAATTTGTTTGCAAATTAATTTCTTAAAAGAATTATTTAGAAAATAATTATATAGAATATAATCATTTAAAATTATTTGATGAAATAATTATTTGCAAAAAAAATATATTTTAAGAAATAATTATTTAGAAAAATATGTAAGTGGAATTTTATTTAACAAAATTGTCTATTTTGAAATAATTTACTTTTGAAATTTTGGTTTGAAAATTTTCATAGAATAAAGGGCAAGAATTTTCTTTTAAAAATAGTGGAAAATGTTTTATATAATTTAAATTATTGATTTGTGGATAATAAATATAATAATTAAAAGTATTTATAAATTTAATGTTGAAAATTGAGTTAGAATATTTTTTAATATAGGATTTACTTTTACATTTTTTACATTGACTTAATCTTTATTTTATTTATAAATAAATAAAATTACATTTTTTCAATACAAAGCTAAATTATCTAACTTCTCTAAATATTTAATTTATGTAAATATTTACACAATATAAGGGAAAATAAATTATATAACTGTTTTTTATTCAAATTTCAAATTCGGAACCAATTCTGTAAAAAAAACAGTCGATAACAGAATATATAAAAGGATAAAAAGATTATTTGAGATCACTGTTCCTATTTGACATTTTTATAAAAATGTTTGTATATTTGATATTTTTAATTCAGTTATTTAATTAAATTATTAAATATAAAAGTAATAAAAATAGGTTGTGAAATGGGGTGGAAATTTTGTAGAGTTTGAACATATCAGGATCCAATATAAAATTGTTGTTACTATATTAATAAAAGCTTGAAGAACAAGGAAAGTATAGACCTAATAAAAAAAAACTATCTAACAAAATAATGACCAAAAAGAAATAGACTAAAAACATCCAGCTTCCTCTGTGTGAGATCAGGAGTAAAATTTGTAATCCTTAGCTTCTAGTATGATCTGTCTCAATGCGCCAATTGGTGCTAACACCATCAAGAACACTCCAAACATGATGCAAAACTGAGATAAGAAGAAAAATCAAACTCGTTATTACTGTATAAAAAGGTTTAACAAGAAACAAAACAATTAAAAAGGCTTGTGGATAGTGTTTTTGGTCTACATACCCAATTGGCACACCACGACAAGCTAAATCTCTTTGGTTTGTAGATGACAAGCCACATTACGCAAGGAAGCTGCAAACGATTGAGACATATATAGGTTAACACCAGCATTTCATTGTTTTGAAAAAAAAAAGTTATCGTAAACAAATAATTTTGCTGCTTACAAAGTATGTGGTGGGAGCAAACACAAACCCCCCAAAGAATCCTAGAAGCCCACCAAAGAAAGGAAATGTAACTCCAAGGAACAATGTAAGTACTGCATAAGGTTGTAATGGTTAGATAAATTCTATTTATACGTGGAATTATTATGAACACCAAAATGGGAGTTTTGTATGACAGATGAAAGCACACTCACAAACGTAGATATTGCGAGTTATGAATCGAAGGAACCAAGTTGGCTGGAACTTCATCTTTTTCACCAGGAATGATTCGCATGTATCAAACACTGGAACGCCAAAAACCTAACACGAAAATTCATTAGATTTACATGAGAAAGCAAAACATGTTTTAATCCAATGAATATATTTAATAAGACACAATGAGGAAGAGAAGTTATGCAGTGCATGTACCTGATAACTGCCAGTTACATGGACAAAAACAAAGATGTTAGCAGCTACAATGACCCAGCGAGGTTTCTCGAGGGAGAGAAGGATGTTGTCATCAACACCGTTTCCGAAAGCCCAGTAACCAAAAGTAGCAACAGGAAAATAACAAAGGGCCACCACAATATAAGCAACAATCATGCCCTTCCACATGGCTTTCTTTGAGGGCTTTTCAGGTGTGGAAGGGATGGTTGCTTGGATCTCCAAAACTACGTTGTGCCCAGCATACCCAAAAGCTATAGTCCCCAAGGCACTAAAAAACCCAAATACATTCCCTGCGTCGGTTGAAAATCTGCTACCATATTGCACTCCTTCTTGAACACCCCTGTGAAGTGACGTTATCCACGCAATAGTGGAGTAGCTGCACAACAACCAAACATGTATTTGTTACACGCCCTAGAAGAAGTTTTTTCTACATCATTCTTGGGATTGTTTTATCATGTATTGGATCAATGAATAAACCCTATACCTGAGGGACATGACAGCGGCAGCAAAAGAAATAACAGTGATGGAGTTGAAACTGGGTAGATGAGAGAGAAGGAATTGAACAGCAGCGAAAATCATGATGAAGTAAGTTCTTCTAATGGGACTGCATCCGTCACAAAGAATATCATGTATCTTCTTTAGAGAATTTCCACCCGTTATCATGTATACTACATTCACACCAATCTGAACCATTAGTTGCTGAGGCACCACAATCCACAGTCCTAGCTTTTCTCCAAACGCATACTGCCCCAACTCATGATACCTGTCAAGCCTTTTTCCTGGTTCAGGCTCATGCATTTCAATCATTTGCCATGCTGTATAGAGAGTGCAAATCCACGAAAGAATCAATATTGTAACACCTGGACCCCTGCCACACACCACAAACAACGTAATCATGTAAAACATGCACACACAAAATCTCAAATGGTTAGAAATTTAAAGGGAAAAATATATGATGAACAAACCATCCCAGCTCTGACATAGCGTAGGGAAAACCCAGCACTCCTGCTCCAACAACAGCAGTGACATTGTGAAAAGCAGAATACCACCACTTTGCGTTTCTGGATTTAGTGATGGGAAGCCAGTCATTGATGTTCTTTCTCTCAACTTCTTTTGCCATTGTTGCTGTTCTTCCACATTCGTTACCTTCTACTTCCATGTCTTCTGCGTGCTGTTCCTTGTTATTTGCTTACAGAGGATTAAGAATATGAATTTCTCCGTATTTGTAACCAACGGCTATCCTAAATACATAAGTATCTTAGTATATTTGTTAATCTCATCTAAATTAAATATTTAGTTAATCAACTAGCTCAAAATAAAATAAGTTAGTTACAAGTGTAAACCTAGTGTAAACTTAACTTTTTTAAAAAAATTATACATGGTACTTATTGTGATTCAACTCAAATAAATGTTTTATTTATAATTAACCAAACCTAGTTCAATTTAATCTTTTAAGTATTGTTGTTTGAAAAATTTGCATAATCTAAACAACAATAAAATAATAATATAGTTATTATTTAATTTAATTTATTATAATATTAAATGAATATGTATTTTAAAAATATTTAATTATTTAAGTATAAATATTATAGTTTATTTTACAAAAATATTTTTAAAATTTAGAAAAAATATTTTAAAATTATAAATTTAAAAAATATCAAAACTTTTTAATCAGTTACCTTAATCCAACTAATCAATCATGACTTAGTTAGACTAAATCTAATAAAAAATAATACAGAAACCTTCCCAACTCAACTCATAATATAATCAAACTTAATAATACAATACAATCATCAAATAAAAACTAATTTTAAAAACAAAAAATAATTAATTATTATATTAACTAAACTGAATATTGTTTTAAAAATTAAATTTATTAATATTTAAAATAATTTCTATTATTAATAAAAAATCTAAAAAATAATATTTAACTATCAACTCTAAAATATAAATAATTAATAATTAAAATATTAATAGCTAATTAAATATTAATTTATAAATTATTTCTTAATTTAAATTTTTTTTATTAATATAGAAACTAATTTAGATATTAATAATTTTTTTAATTTATAAAATATTATCTAATTTAGTTAATATAATAAAAAAAATTATATCTAAATTTAGTTTTTGTTTAATAATTTCTTATTAACGTGTATTGTAATATTTTAAAATAATTTAAAATATGTTTGATTGATAATTTATTTATTTTAAAAAAGTAATTTAAAATTTCAAGTATAATTATCATACACGTTCTAAATTAGTTGGCATATTTAAGTAAAATATATTTATTATTTAAATTACTATGCATTATAATATAATAAAATGAAAACACTGTATTATACTATTATCTGTATATACAAGTATAGCTATTATCTGTATATACAAGTATAGTTTGCCTTTTAATTTGGTTCAAAAAAATTTATTTTATGAGCAATGGTAATAATAGTCCAGTTTATGAAAAGTGGAACAGATTATTAGCTGTGGATTTTTTTTTTTCATATTTTCATCCCTCTTAAAAGTTATAATTTTTATTTCTTTTTATTTTTTACAGTTAGTAAATCTCATGTAATATATTATACTTTTATTATTTGTATATAATAGATATTTAAATAAAATTTCATAATTATCTCATTAATGTAATTTATTTTTTTATAAAATTAGTAAATTTAAAATTTAATTTTATTATATAAATAGTTAAATTACATTATTTTTATTTAAAAATTTAGAAAATTTGAATCTTGTATAATACTTAGGATCTGTTAATAATCTAAATAAATGACAAATTATAGATAAACTAATATTTAAAATCAAATAAAATATTATTATTCACAAATTTATATTTAAAATGTAGATTTATAATTTATTTTAATTTTAATAACTGCTTTTGCAAAACAAAATTATATAAATTATTTAGTTTTTCTGTTTCTCCTACTAAAAATCTGTGGCTCACTAAATAACTTTGTTTTTCTTCTTCCACTTTTGTTATGTCTTTTTGTTATTTTTTATTTATTTCAAGTTGTTATTTAATTTTTATTTTTCTTATGAAAATCAAATAAATTATAATACTTAGCAATTTTTTTTTTTAATCTTGATAAAAATATGAAAATAAAAAAATAATAAATAAATTTGTAATTATGTTAATTTCAAGTAAAAAATACATGACATAATTATAAAAAATCGAAGTGAATTAGTATTAATTAGATTTATTTTTATTTTTTTTATATCTTTTATCTTTATCTTATTTTGTTTTGTCTTTATTTTATATATTTTTTGCTTTTAGTTATTATTTTTTTTGCCATTCTTTATTTATTTTTGTTTCTTTTTTTTATTTATTGTTGTTGTTTTTATTTTCTATATTTATTTATTTTTACTTTTTTTCTTCTCATTTTTAAGCATTAAGCGTACTATTTGCATTAGTTTTTTTTTTTTGGATTTGGCATTTAGCATAGACAATTCAATATTATCTGTGTGTTCACTACTACTTAATACTAATTGATTTTTTTTTTTTATAATTATATCCTGTATTTTTTACTTGAAATTAACATAATTATATAATCAATAATAATAAAAAGACATATCAAATATCAATCTTTATTAAAATTTATATTTATAATATATTTATATTTATTAAAATAAATTATAAATCTACATTCTTAATATAAATATGAGAATAATAATATTTTATTTGATTTTAAATATTAATTTACCTACAATTAATCATTTATTTAAATTATTGACTGATTATAAGTATTATATATGATTTAAATTCTCTAAATTTTTAAGTAAAAATTATGTAATTTATATTAACTAATTTTATAAAAAAAAAATTAAAACCTAGTGAAGTAGGGAAAAAATATCTTTAATTTTAAATATTGAGAATAAAATCAGTTTAGATGAGAATAAACTGTTTTTTTTCTTAATTTTGATATCTTTTCCTATTGTTGTATTAAAGTAGCATATAAAAACTATATATTAATATTAATTTATTTTTAGATGATTTATACAAAATGATAAAATATTTTATTGTACTAATAAAATGAAATAGATTAAATTAAAATATAACTGATACTAAATTTAAAAAAAAAATAGTAACATATCAATTCCTCTATTTTCTTAGACGACCATTAAATGATTACGAATAAAAAAGGGAAAAATAAAAATAAAAATAAAAAAACTGTTTTTATTAATTTTTCTCGCTCTCCCTATGTTGCCTGGGAAACTTCATTCCCTGAGTGAGCTATAAATGCACCCATGTTCCCATCATCGTAAATTTTGTGTGGCCAACACCTGCGTCCATTTCATCCCAGAATCCAGAATGTCAGCTTCCATGAAAAAGTTAACCTTATTAAAACCTAAAGCTTTAATTCAATTCTTGTTTCTTAGCAAAAATTCATTCACAAGAACCCTAAATTCACATAATCCATTATCTTGTCATCACAAAACGATGGGCACCCCAACCCTCATAGGTCCACCAGAACTCTACATCGCGAAACCCACCGCAACCTTAACCCAAGCTGCCCCAGCCCCAGCAGTCACAAGCACCACTCCAAGTGACCCCTTCATGGACCAAATGGTGGCAGCATTCAACACCATATCAACTTCAAACATGACCCTAACCGAAAATTCATCCCTAACATTTCTCACCACGGGGAACCCATGTCTGGACTTCTTCTTCCACGTGGTTCCGGACACTCCACCAGAGACCCTCCTCCAAAGACTCGAACTTGCGTGGGCCCAGAGCCCCCTCACCGCCCTAAAACTTGTCTGCAACCTCCGTGACATACGCGGTAGCGGCAAGGCCGACCGCAGGAACTTCTACGGCGCGGCGATCTGGCTCCACCGCCACCACCCCAAAACCCTCGCTGCTAACATCCCCTCCGTCGCTAACTTTGGATACTTCAAGGACCTCCTCGAAATCCTTTACCTCCTTCTAGAAGGTTCCGATGCCCGCAAAACAGAGTGGCTTAAGAGAAAACGTGGGTTGAACAGGAGTGAAGAAACTAAGACTGAGAAGAAGCAGAAGGGAAAAACGGAGGCTTTGAACGAAAGGGTCGACGGGGCGAAGGACAAAACCGAGTCCTCGGAGAAAGAAATTGCACATGTTGCCAGAGAAGAGAAAAGGGTGGCATTGGCGAAGAAGCTCGTTGATCGTTATACGAGCGATCCAGATTTTCGATTCCTTCACGATCGTGTCTCTGATTATTTTGCTGAGTGGTTGAAGAAGGATCTCGAGTTTTTGAAATCTGGGTCGGTGAGGAAAGTCAGTCTTGCAGCGAAATGGTGTCCCTCTCTGTACTCCTCTTTCGATCGTCACACTTTGTTGTGTGAAACTATTGCGAAGAGGGTTTTTCCTCGTGAGGAGTATAATGAGTACGTGGGGGTTGAGGAGGCGCATTATACTTATAGAGTTCGCGATCGGTTGAGGAAGGAGGTGTTGGTGCCTTTGAGGAAGGCGTTGGAGTTACCTGAGGTGTTTATTGGGGCCAATCGTTGGGATTTGATTCCTTACAATAGGGTTGCTTCTGTGGCTATGCAACTTTATAAAGAGAAATTCTTGAAGCATGTGCCGAGAGGTTTGAGGCTTACTTGGAGGATGTGAAGTCAGGGAAGAGTACTATTGCTGCTGGTGCTTTGCTTCCCCATGAGATCATAAAATCATTGGATGATGGGGATGGTGGGGATGTGGCTGAATTGCAGTGGAAGAGGGTTGTAGATGATTTGGTGAAGAAAGGAAAGATGAAGAGTTGTTTGGCTGTTTGCGATGTGTCTGGGAGTATGACCGGGGTGCCCATGGATGTGTGTGTGGCATTGGGGTTGTTGGTGTCTGAGTTGTGTGAGGAGCCTTGGAAGGGGAAGGTTGTGACTTTCTCTGCTGACCCTCATCTTCATTTGATTGAAGGGGATGATCTCAGGTCCAAGACTCAGTTTATGAGGGACATGGATTGGGGGATGAACACTGATTTTCAGGTGTTTGATCTCATATTGGAGGTGGCCGTGAGAGGGAATCTGAGGCCGGATCAGATGATAAAGAGGTTGTTTGTGTTCAGTGACATGGAGTTTGATCTAGCCTCAAGGCCGATCGAGAGCTACTATGGTTGGGAGACTAATTACCAAATAATCACTAGGAAGTTTGAAGAGAAAGGGTTTGGTGATGTCGTGCCCCAGATAATTTTTTGGAATCTGAGAGACTCTAAGGCCACCCCAGTGCCAGCTACCCAGAAAGGAGTGGCACTGCTTAGTGGCTTTTCTAAGAATTTACTCACATTGTTCTTGGATAAGGAGGGGGAGCTAAGTCCCTTAGAAGCCATGGAAACAGCAATTTCTTGGCCAGAATATCAGAATCTAGTTGTGCTGGATTAGTTAGTAACTCAATTTTTATTTCTTTTCTGATGCTACTAAATAATACAAAATATTTCTAACCCTCATAATTTTGAAGCTGACCTGCATGCATTAAACCTGACAGAGTCCATTGAGAAGTTTGAGTCTTGTGGGTCCTGTCTAATTGATAGGTTTTAGAAGGCACTGTATATCTTGAAGAAAAGTAGTGAAAAGGCATAAAAACTTCAAATGACATTCAAGGATCTACAGAGTCCCTTAAAAACGGATCACATCTCCCTTTTTATCCTGAATTCCTGCACCATTATCTAAAAGGTGATCAAGAAATTGAATAACATTATTTTGACCATGGCTAGTATATATTCTTGTAATAACAAAACATAGTGAACAAAATTAAGTTTGAAAGTGAAAGCCTTAAATAAGATCTGTTTTCATTAAACACGTATATATTTTTGGTTCATATTGCTTGAATTTTTATTTATTTTTTAAACTTTATTTTGTCAAGAAACATCGACTTTATAAATAGTAATATGTATTAAAAATATTTAAAAAGTATTTATAAACTTAATACGGTAGATCTATTAATAAAAAGTAACTGTATGTTTAAGTCCATTTGAACGTGCATTCAACTCGCAATAAAATAAAACTTTTTTCTTTCTCTATTACCGATATTTATGCCTGATTAATTTAACTATTCTGTAATATGGAGATGAATTTAAATTATACCGACATATACTAATTTATTTATCAGTTTCATTTCAAATGTTTTTTTATTATTAACTTAACAATAATTCAAAATTTTTTTTACCTTCTTCTTTGATATTAGTTTTTTTTTTTCCTTTTTTTATCTTAAGCTTTTGTGAGTTTGATAGATTATTTTAAAAACTAATATTTGATATCGTAATTTTCGGTGGCTTTTATTAGTTTTTATCGGATTTTACAGGGTATAGCTTATTTGTAGGGTATTTGTTTAGATTTATCGGTTGCAGTATTTGTTAAATATTTTTTTAATTTTATTTATTTTTTATTGATAAAAAAATATTTGTATACTATTTCTTAAATGTTTTTTAATTTTATTTTATTTTTTTGATAAAAAATATTTTAATACTATCCATTAAATATTTCTTTTAATTTTATTTATTATTTGTTAATAAGAAAATATTTTTATACCATGTAAGAGTTGAATATAGATTTTCACTACATTAATGGTCAGACAAATTACGAACACAAAGTATTTAACTGAACCAAATCAAAAAATTAATTAGTATAAAATTAAATATTTTTACTTATATTTTGGTTTTAGAGATGAAACAAACATTAGGATTGAATATATTCATTGGCATGGTACATTATCATAATAGTATGAAAGAAATATATTCCAGATGAATATAATCTATATCGGAGTCGAGATCAAGTTAGTTTAAATACATATTTTTTCCTTCACCTATTAAGTGTCTTTTTAAAGATAAAATCGTAACAGAACACTAATCTCTAAAGTAGACAATAATTCGAATGTAGTGATTGATCAAGCAAAGCGGTTTCCCAAATTTAAAATTGGAACAAAATGAATATAAAAATAAAGGAGAATCTTGGTGTGATATAGAGTTGCATGCATGAGAATATATGGTGGGCAAAAATGTTGAACTATTTTAATACAAACTCACATGATATATATATCCCTATAAATTCACCTTAACAAAGGATAAGTTTATGAAAGCCTTTAATTTGCAGGTGTAAAGGTAGCATTCATGGCACCACCTAAAAAGGTTACAATCCAAAGTGCTCTTTCTCCCAAAAATCCTCCACCTTCAATGGGGGAAAATGCTTCAAGCTCTTCTCTTACTAAACCACCACCCACTCACTATACAACAAATCTTCTCCAAAAACACTACCAAATGACTCATTAATACTCATCAACTTCATACACATCTGCATCACCACTATCTCCTCTGAATTCTTCTGTAGCTTCTTCCATGTTATATCCAAAATCATGGCTGTTTCAAGTTTTATGATATAGTGTTAAAATACTATCTAGCTTTCCATGTGTGATAGCAATCACCTATTATTATTTAGTGTGAATTTTCGTATGTGGTGGAAGAAGATAAACATGTACTATTATGTCCACAAAAGAAGATAAAGTGTAATATATAATGCTTATTATTTCCTTTTTCTTCATAAAATTTTATAGCGTCTTTTTTTTCTTTTGGAGAAATTTAATTAGTCCTATAGTTTGAATTGTTCTAACTAGGTTCTTACATTTAGATAATTAACACAGTGCTTTACTAGGTAAATTAAATTTAAAAAGTTGGTGTTTAAGATGTGGTTTTAGTTTTTTTTAATGCAAAAGTTTTAAATTTTTATTTTGTAGTTTTTATTTTTTTTAGTTTAAGATTTTCTTTCTAATCTTAAATAAGTTTTCTCTAAAATTTCACAAAAAAGGGAGACTCTTTACAAGGTGTTATAAGAGGAGCTTAAGTGATTAGATTAAAAGACTCATTCAGGGTGATTAGGTTATAAAGGATTATGTCTCTATTAATGTCATGATTAATAATTATTCTTTCGATCATTATTTGTCTTTATTTTGCTTTCCATAATTAAGGATTGCTAACCTGCAATTGTTTTTATAAACTAAATTTTCTCATATTGTCCATGTTCTCTCTTTTTTTTCTTTTAACTAAAAAAAAAACAAAAAACCATAAATTCTTAATAAAAAGGATTAATTTTTTTATTAAGATGCGAGTCATTAAATCACAATCGTGGATATATGAATTTTTTTCACTATTTTATAACCAGTACGATCAGTACATTGTTTCTTTTTATCACTAATGTCTCATTAAAAAAAATTGAAAATTTAATAATTTGACAGAAGTTAAAAGGAAATTCAATGGGTAAAACAACATTTCCCATAAACCAAATCGAATAGAGTTTCCTTTGTTGTTGATTGTACGGTTGTGTGGTATGACCAGATGACTTTAGGCAAAATTTCCACCCACCTAGGTTTAGCTGAGCCTAACTTTTTCTTCAACTCCTATAGAATGATTTTGTTCGTAGCCTTTACTTGTCCATTAGATTGAGGATGCTCAACTGAGGAGAATATTTGACGAATTCCCAATTCTTGACACATACTCTTCATCTTCCTACTTGCAAACTGCGTCCCATTATCTGATATCAATTCTCTAGGCACACCGAACCTTTATACTATTGACTTCCACACAAACTTAGCGATCTTTTCTGCTGTGATGGTTGTTAAGGGCTCCACCTCCACCCACTTTGTAAAGTACTCAATAGCTATTACAATGAACTTGAACTTTCTTATTGGTATTGGGAAATGTCCCAAAATATCGATCCCCCCTAAAGAAAGGCCAAGGGGCGACCAACGAATACAAACGCTCAGTAGGCACTTTAATTTCATTTGCATGTCTTTGGCACTTATCACATCTTTTGACATACTTTAAACAATCCTTCTTTAAAGTTGGCCAATAAAAACTAGCTCTTACAATCTTGACTGCTAACGACCTTCTTCCTATGTGACTTCCACATATGTCTTCATGAACATCTTTCATTATCCTCTCCTTCTCCATCTTGTGTACACACTTTAATAAGGGTAATAAAAACCCCTTCCTATATAGGCTCCAATCCATCAGCTTATATCTATGGATATTCCTCTTTAAAATACCCCGAGTTTTGTCATCCAACAACTCCTTTCCCTCTTTAAACCAATTCAAATATAAGTCCATCCAACTGTGGTGGCTATCTATCTCCATTGTCACTCCTAGGACCACACTGGATTCCAACAAATTTTCTTGAATGACGGACCTATGATTAGCCGATCCTTTCATACTAGCCAATTTGGATAATAGGTCAATCCTGAAATTCTGATCTCTTGAAACATGCACCAAACTAAACTCTTCAAATTTAGCTGCCATCATTTGCACTTTTTTCAAATATTTAGTCAAATGTGGCTCCCTGCTTAAAAATTTTCAGCCACTTATTCTATTACCAATTGCGAG
Organism: Phaseolus lunatus; assembly: GCA_013389735.1. NCBI lineage: Eukaryota > Viridiplantae > Streptophyta > Magnoliopsida > Fabales > Fabaceae > Phaseolus > Phaseolus lunatus. The sequence goes on from CM023859.1 coordinate 38,916,076, forward strand.
TCGTTTCTGACAATCAATTGTTATGACGCAAATTAAATTTTTAAATAGCTAATATTATCATATATATCAATAGAAAATTTTTAAGAAAAAATAAATATTCTTTCAAGTAATATTATTATGTTAATTAATAAATTATTTGATATATATTTTAATTTGAAATACTTAATGTTTTAGAACTAATAGTTAAATGTGTATAAGATATAATTAAATGTTCCTGACATTTGTGACATTAAAAAAGACATATACTCTAAATAATGAGTTTGCGCTTTATAATAAATTAAAACTTGATCAAAGTAAATTGGATGATAGAAAAAAATGTTTTTCTTAAATCACTCATTATAAATTAACGATATCAATAATAGCTTTTTAATAAGATGATGAGTAATATTACTAGATGCACCTTGATTAACATATTACCTACTTAATTTTAAACCTACCATCACATATTTAACACATAATTATTTGTCTGTCCTCTCCTTTCGAATGAAAATACAAAATTATTTAAGAGATTATTGTTCTGTACATCAAAGTTATTGATTACAAAAATTAGTTTCAGCATTTACAAATAAAATCTTCTTATCATTGAAGAATTTTAATATTTTTAGAGCTGAACTTTGTCAAATTATAAAAACCATGGTTTACTACTTGAACCAACTCCTATAGCCTATAGTGTATTTTAAAGGCTTTTGCACATAGGTCATAATTCAACTCAAATATTTAACAAAATCAATTAAAACTACTCGGTGAACATCATACTCCACCAAATACAGATGCAATAGAGTGTGCACATGAATGACAACATTGAGACCAGTAAACAGATTCACAGAAAACTAATATACAATGTTAAAGTTGTATAAAATTCACGTATATATTAAAAAATTTAAACTAAACGAGATCTTTTAGGTTAATAATAAAAGACTTTTCGAGGTTACACATAATAATTAGAAGAACAAGAATTCAAGAACCAAAAGGGGAATTCAAGAACCCTCGTCATAATTTATTAGCTACCAAGTGGTGTGTGTGGCTTTGTTCCTTCGAAGGAATGTGACAAATCTTTCCGTACTACATCACCTGCCAAGACAGCATGTAAAAACCAAAACTCATGCTCCAGCAGTCAAGAATTTCCTATCTTCTAGTGAGATAAAACTCAACTGTTCCAACTGTAAAGAGTCACAATATAGTAAATGTCAAAATGGAAGAATTTCTGGAGTTGCAACTAGCAACCATCTGTATCTTTCCTCGATTGAAATGTCAGGGCCATGGCCATCAAAAAACAGTAACTCCTTCATATAAAGAATGTTATCACGATCTCATTCTGTCTGTAATTTTACACCAGGAATCCCAAATTTCTTATTATGGAAGCTTAGGACTCGGGCTCTACTTGCACCAGGAACTCCTTTGTTTTTGCATCTTTGACTCATCTGTTTTCTTGAAGTCACCAATCAGCTTGTCCTTGTTAGGTAAGATTGGATCCGCAACGAAGGAATAGTTCTTGTGAGATCTTTGTTTCTCTCTGTGATTTGATGTAGATGTTTTGGAAGGGGTAACCCAGGTCGGTTCAGGGGATGAATTAAAAATATCAGCCAGAGAACCATTCAAACTGTCAACATTGTCTGACATATTGACAATATTATCTCTGTAATTTGATGAAGGAATTTCAGAAATGGTACCACTGGTCGACTCAGTGGATGAATCTAAAATATCTACCAGAGAAGCACCCAAGCTGTCAACATTGTCCGACTTCTTGACACTATTCTCTTCTTCCTTGCAGCTGTGCCAGAAATCCATAGCTTGCCAAAACGAACTGTCCCGTTCATTACAATTTAACTTCCTCTGCTCTTCAGATTGAGTTAAACAAGAGTCATCTCCTTCAGATGCAGAAGTATCGTCATCTGATACAACAAGTTCATAACCAGGATGCTTTGATTTTGATGTATCCAGTTCCATAACTTTCTGACATGAATTTAAACCCAAACCAGTCTTGTCGGAATTTTTGTTAGAAACAGGACCTAACTCCTCCCACGGAGATTCCATGCCATGATCTTCCGAGGTTGACTCAGATAATTCACTATCAGAGTTGGAGATTGCATGATTATCAGTGGTTGCTTGAGTTTTGGGGATAGAAGTATCGAAATCAGAATCACAGACAGCAGGAACAGAAGGAAAAATGTAAGTGGACTCAAATTTAACCCCAGGCATTATCTGTAACAAGGCTGCCAATTTTTGATAACCAAGCTTCTGGATATCAAGATGATAGCCATACCTATCAACAAATAGTCTTCGGAAAGAACCAATATTATATCCCTCTGGGTGTTCCCTTACTATCTCATTCACAAGTTTCTGACAGTCATCTAATATATCATTTCTAGATCTCTCAATATATTTTGTTTCAGCCGCTGCCACAGAAATGCGTGTATGAGAAACACTCTGATTGTGTTTCCCCATATCATGTTCTAAAGATTTTTGCAAGTTCGATTGTGATGTTCTGCTTAGAAAGAGAGATCTCAAACCATTGGTAACATGGGATTGGTCCACCGATAAATTCTTATGAACTGGCTGAATTAGCTTAAAAGGAAATGTTTGGGAGGGCCTTTCCTCCAACCATTTTTTGTCTTCTATTAACATTTCAACCAATTGAAGGATATCTTTTTCGGGGAGTGATCTGAGAAGCAGGGGTCCTTCATTCTGTAATCTTTGCGCCACATCCTCCCTGGCACAAATCATACGAAGCAGAATGTGATTAAATTACGCTTTCACCAAGTGGCTACACAATTATTGCCACAAATATCAAAAGGTACACAACTTTCAACAGAAACTGTGACATATTTAGTTTGTTATAATGTTTTATTTTCTTTGGTAGTTGAGATTTAGACTAGAACAAGGGACGAACGAATACGTGGAGGCCTAAAGTTTTTTACTATCCACAACAAAGGGGAAAATTTACAAGATATGTACTAAACTAAATTGCATACTAACCTGCTTCTTGAATGGGAGAAAAGAAGTGATCCTTTGGGTGAAAAAATAGAAGATTCCATATCATTCCAAAAGGAAGCACTGGAAAATAACTCAGGCTTTCCGAAATGACTAACATTCTGATCCAGTTCTGATAACTTGGGCTCTTCTGATTGACTTAACGTATGATCCAGTTCAGATGATTTGGCCTCTTCAGACTGACTAAGTGTCTTCTCCAGTTCAGATAACTTCGAATCCTCAACATGACTAACCCCCTCCCTCTGATGAACCGTCAAATCATCATACTTTTCATTGTTTTTCCCAAATGGCCACCACCTTCTAATCCAGTGAAACAGAGTTGGACTTCTTTTATTAGTTTCAGCACTTCCGCTAGGCTTTTGGGCAGCCTCGGAGCCATCATCAATTAGTGAGGATAGTGTTGGAAAAACTTCGTCAACCTCCTTTCCAGTTCGATTCTCACATTTATTCTTTGCTTCAATACAACCAGACTCATAATTTGCCTTAACATTGCTTTCCACCATCGATTGACCATTTCTAGCAGAGTGATTCTCTTTAGTTGTATGTTTTTCCATACCAGCAAATTTAGACCTAACAGTGTTATTATCAGACATTTTTTTAGAACTCTTGTTTAAGATATTCATCTTAGTTTTGGAATCTTTGGTGTCCTTGTGTGGCAGTTGAGCTTCTGACTGTGGAGCATTAGCCACACCCACAAACCTGTCACAAGTCACAGCAGACTTCCGCAACTCATTTTCCTCAACAGGTCTCCCTTTTGAAGTCCCCGGTTGTACTGATTTTAAATCGTCGGCCATACTCCTTTCAAAGACTGAAGCAATTGACAATTTCCCATCAGCATCCCTAACCTTACTTTTACCCTCACCATTTAGCTTTGGAGCCGCTGCACATCCTTTCTCCTCATTCTTAGCACCAGAAATTGTTGATTCCAAAGAGCTGTTCTCACATGGTTCCATGGATTCCAAAGGAACCAAATGTACACTAAAATGACCATCACCACCGGCCCGAAGATCTACCCGTGGCAACGACAGCAGAAAGCGGGAAAACTTTTTATGTCCATACAAATTCCTATCCAAACGGACATCACTTTTCACCAACTCAGCGCGAAGATTGGTAATGTATATCCCTTCTGGATGCAAACTCAAAATATTCCAAACCTTCCTCACAACTGACTTAGGAACCGAGCTCAGGGAAGGCCCATAGACCTCCACATTGGGTAACGAGGTAGCCTGCGGAGCTGCAACTGAGACTGGTTCCTCCGTCGCCGGATCCTCCACCGTCACCGGCTCGTTGTAGCTTCCATACCAAGAGCCAAAAGGCCCATCAGGAGGGTGGTTGAGGACCTTTCCAGCAAGATTTTCTCCGTTGAGCAACGAAGGCCATAGCCAGGCTATAGTAGCAGCACTGTGGAGAACACTGGGAGTTTTCTCCGGCGTAGCGAGCAAGATATTGTAATTACTCATTCTCAAGCGGTGTAACGTGCCAGCGAAGTCTCTATCGCCGGATATCAAAAATATGTGCGCCGGTGGAGGGTTCTGAGAAACCCAATACATTAGGTCAACGAGAATATCGATACTGTTTCTTCCCTCTGCAACAGTGCATTAAAGTAAATGAGAGATGGGAAGGAAAAGAGAAACAGAAGAATAGTGAGGGATGAGGTCGAAGAGGAACCATCGGAGACGTGGATAAAGCGAACGCCGGTATAGGCGAGTGCTTCCTGGTGTGCCCGGGGGAGTCGTTGAACGTTGCCGAAAGCGGTGATGTTGAGAGGGCCTTTGATTCCGTTTGCTCTCACTGCCTCCATTATCGCCGATGCGACTTTGGAAGCGTCGAAACCCAGGGGCACGTGGCAGTTCTTGAAGTCCCACCATGCCCAAACCCTCACGTTTCGCGATTCTTCCTCCGAGCGCGCAGGGGAATGTGACGGCTCGCACGGTTCGAGCGTGCGAGCTGAACAAGAGGACATGAAGAATATGGTTTTGGCGAGAGCGGGCCTCGCCGCCGGGATCACGAACAAGCGGGAAGCGGTTGCCATGGGTGTATCTCCGAATGCGGAGATCGCTGCTGCTCACGCTAAAACCCTCGCTCTACCCTGCCCTAACACTAGGTTTTAAGAAAAATAAAAACTTTAATTTTACAAAAACTAAATAACCAAATCTCGCAATTAAAATTTTATATTATTACAAAATTAAGGGACTAAAACTAAAAAGTAGAAAAGATTTTTCAGTTTTATTTAACTTGTTTTGTTTGACTCTTCTATTAATTCAATTAAATTTTCTCAATTATATTAGGAATACACATATAAGTGCGTATATTTAAATATGCCTCATTAACACATGGATATAGATAACTAAAATAGATTATTAAAGTATTGAGAGATTATGACATTAATTAATCTTAAAACTATAAGTGATTTGGAGAAGATGATAATCATAGATATGGGTGAGGTGATAAGCTTGGCATAAATTGCTCAACTTTATACTTTGTTAAAAATGAACCAAGTCTAATTTAGTCATAAAAATAAATTTTAAGAAGTATTTTTCTATATTTTTAAACAGTGTGGGTCATCTTTAATACTCTTAATCAGTTATTTAATCTTCTTGTAAACATATAATTTATTAAAAAATTTAAAAATAGTTGCAAATCTTAAAAATTTAGTCATTAAATCGTTAATTATGTTAACCTGTGTAGCATTGATACGATACGGATACGAATACGGAGATATGTATAATTTTTAAAATGTAGGATATGAGGACACAGATTTATATATTATATAATTATGAGTTATATAAATTGACAGTAAAAAGTTATGTACACAAGTATGTTTTAGTTTCTTTTAGAAGCAGAAAGATGTTTTTCATAGCTGATTCAAAATGATTTGTTTCTTATTTTTATAATTATATTAAAAATTTATACAATAAATTTGAATTTTTAGAAAATTAATGTATTTATCATTTTTTAAATTGTGTTAAAATCGTGTTATAATAGTAAAAAATTCAACAAATATTTTTTGAATCAGACACTTCACCGATACGTGTCTTACGAGTGTCATACAAGTGTCATATCCGATAAGTGTGTCTGACATGAACACACTATTTAAAAAGGAATATCCGAGCTTCATAGATATTAACTCAAGAAGAATGTTCAACTTTTATTTACCTTTTCTCATGGCTTTTCATAATTTATTTAGTTATTTTAAATGAAACAGCATTATGAGTTATACACTATATTTAAATAAATTTTTAAGGTTTAATTATCTTTTTTTTCTCAATATTTAAGTGAGTATTCTATTTATTATTGTGATTTTTAAAAAATTAATTTTTTCTTTCCTGTTAAATTTTTATCGAGAGTTTATAAGTGTGAGTGAACGGTTATCTATATATGTCTTCACGCAGAGTTCGTCATCACCTCAATCTTAAAATTTTATTTTATTGAAATTAAAATAACTGAAAAAGATAATAAAAAAAAAAAGTTTCTTAATAACTACCTAGAGAGAGACTAATTTGTAATGAGATTTACTTATTTAAAACTATATAAACATTATTGCACATCCTCTGAACTTATTCAAACATGTAATATTTTAATCTTAACAACAATTAGTAAAAGAATTGATTCCTAGTGAACTTTTAAGTTTAGAACTAAATTATAAACGTGTAATCTTTTAAGAACCAAATTAATGCAAAATATAATTTCCTGTTGACCAAAGGAGGAAGGTTTAGTGGTCTTCTATTAACAACTTTAGTTTAATTGATGAACCTCTAGGCTTAGGCCTACATCCAACCGACGTGGACCCTGCTATTTGCACCCTTTCAAATTTAAAAATCAAAATATTTTAACGAAAACTAAATTTTGTTGTGTTGGTTTTTTTAAAATAAAATAAAACACAAAAGCTTGTTTCCTTTCTGTTAATTTATCTTAAATAATAAATTATCGTTGTTTAATTTCTTTTAAAAATAACTACTACTAAAAAAATTGTGTATTTTAATTTCACTCCAATACAAATTTGTTTATCTCGGAAGTAATTTATAAAATCCACAAAAGTAAAAAGTAAAAAGTTGAGAATATAGATAGCAATAGGAGGGTGTCGGAAGTAATTTACAAAAGGTCCACAAAAGTAAACAAATCCATTATAGTAAAAAGGACTGTCAATTTTCTCATATTTCCAATAATGCAACTATGGATCAATAATTAAATTGATCATCAACTTCATATCAATGACATAAACTATGTAAGGGTGAATACTATGATGAGACTAGTTCAATATTAAAATTACTTTAATGTTCCAAGTGACCATCATTTTTTCTCACTTTGCTTGAGTTTCATGTTGAAAAACTATCATACATAGAATGAATGATATCAACATACTCAAAATATGATGGGGTCACATTTTGTAAACTTGTCAAATATATTTGCTCGACTTTTTGGGATCCATTGGTTTTTATCTTATAAATTGGTGCCCACATTGATGTCATATATAAGCATGCACTTTCACCTATCTTGCTATTAGTTGCCATTTTGCATGCAACGTCAAGTTTTCAAAAATGATTCAAAAATAACATAAAATTATTATTGAATAGATAACTTAGAGAATGAATCACGTGATGACATATAAGAAAATTCAATATGATCCACATAACATAAATTGCATTTGGGGAAAGGCTGTAAAGGTCGTATCTCGATAATTCACATGCACAAGATTAATCATGAATATGTTTGAGTGCACAACCACAACATTAAGACTCCCACATACTACCTTAAACACCCAACCTTTTCCATTGCAAAATGTTTGTCTCAAAATTTAAAAGGGCAATCACATTTTCTTGTATTAATTTACAATCACTGTCAAATTGTTTTTGTATTTATTATATGTATAATTATCTTATTCGTCCCTACATTTAGGGACAATATTCAATTTAGTATAGTGGTTTTAAAAAAAATTAATTTGGTCCCTATGTTTTTTAAAATGTATCCAAAATGGTCCTTTATGTTAAGTTGCACTAAACGGCGTCAGATGCTGCTTATGTGACAGAGAAAAGTGAAATTGGGTTTAGTGTAAGGTGTAAGGTGTCAAGTGACGTGGATGGTTAGATTATTTTAGTGAAAAATGAATTGGGGATTAGGGTTTTTGGAATTTTTCCATTACTAAAGTTAATGTTTTACACTGCACTCAATTTGACTGTGCTGCAGGAAGAAATGGCCAACCATCTACAAATCTTTCACGGTCCACTAGGCTGAAAATCATGAAAGGAATAGAGAAGAAGCATGGAGAAAAACATCCCTGATCCAGATTACTTCAAGAAGCTAATGGTCTCCTTTCTCGTACACCACCATTCCGATCAGCTCCACTCCATTGTTTCTTCTCCCAATTCCGACCTTCACTTCCCTCTTTTCGTCGAGTGTTATGATTTTTATTATGCAATTTCTACCTTTTCATTTATTTTCTCACTACAAAATCAACCAACCCTGTTTTTCTTATTCAGTTTTGCATAATTGATTTACCAAAATCATTTCCCACCCTGATTGAAATTTCAAAAACCCTAATCCCCAATTCATTTTTCACTAAACTAATATAATTATCCACGTCACTTTGACACTTCACACTATTCTCAATCTCACTTCTCTCTATCACATAAGCAACACTTGATGTCGTTTGGTGTACTTTAACAAAAATAACCATTTTGAATACATTTTAAAAAACATAGAAACCAAATTGATTTTTTTTAAAATTGCTGTACTAAATTGAATATTGCCCCAAAATTTAAGGACGAATAAGGTAATTATACATTTATTATACTTATCACCATTTTCACAACTTAATAATACACACGTCTTATTTCCGAGTTGTCCATTTGTTTTGTGAGACCTCGAAGATAACAACTACAAAACCTAAGCACCACCTTATGCACCCATTGAAGTAAATCATCTCGTGTACCAAATACATGCACAAATACATTACAACTTAAATATATGTCATGTCACACATTTTTTACACGAATGAATGCAATTACACTTACCTCGTATATTGTAAATGGCCGACCAAATCTCCTCCATCACTTCATCTTTCGATGCCATAAACTTCATTATGTTTGACTTATTCATATAGGAGAACTTATCTATTTCATCGAATATTGTACTCTATAGTTTAAATTTCATCGTTATTTTCAACAACTATTGCTAAATTCATCAATTTTTTTATTAAACAATATAAAAAAAATAAATTTTTTGAATTCATTGTACACCGTCATCAACCACCACCATTTACCAATGATATATTGAACCAAAAATACACGGAACCAACTCATAATCCTACACATTCTAAATTAGTTTCACAGGGGTAAATTTAGAATTTAAAAATTTATAGGGTGAATGTTCAAAACATGGGTTGCAAAAAGAATAGCCTTTCGGTATGTGCCCACCCCCACCTAAAAGCCCAGTCTACTGGACTCTGTCCATATTCAGGTATTATATTGCCCATAAAAGGTTATTGAACAAAAGGATTTTCTTAAAATTATATATTAATTTTTACGGAAATATTAATTTTTTCAAAGTATCTTTTAATAATATTCTAATCCACAAAACTCAAACCTGAGTTCAAACCAACGTCTTATTTGTTATTAGAATTTTTAAAAATATAAAACAAACTAGTGAAAATACGTGATATTATTATAAGTTTAGTAATTAAAAATATTAAATAACCATATAATCACTTATATTTAAGAATCGTGCGGAAAAAATGCACGTGCTGATCAAAGTTCTTTCATCGCACAAATACTTAAGAATTGTGCAGCATCAGATTTCAAACACCAAATTAACCGAATGCAAAGGTAAAATCTAAAATGAATCAATAGTTTATCAAATATAGAATGAAAAGAAGTTTGGTTAAACTCTTCTAAACTCACAAAATATTTTAAATTTGACCCAAGAATGCAATAATTCATCCTTCTTTTTCTTTTTTAAGATAAAAATTTAATAAGTGCAGGAAGCTAAGAGTGAGTATCTCAAAGATGAAATATGGTTGAGTTACCTAATTTACTTTTATATATCCCACAATACCGCATCAATTTTTAAAATTTGAATAATTTCATCTATGTCCAATCCTTAAAACTTTAAATAATTTATCCTAAACAATGTTTCTTTAGATTTATTATTAGATTAAATGACGTGATATTACTTATATAAAATTTAATTTTTTTTATCGGCAATAAAAAATGAATAAATGTGAATCATTTTAGGGGTGGTCCAACCCTTATACAGAAACTCCTCCTTAATTTCTTCCTCTAGACATATTTTCACGTATATCTATAAAGATCACTACCAACAGAATCCATAGTACAAACACCTAAGGTACTTTGTTTGAACACCTAATAGAGTACAACCTTATATCATCTTCATACAGACCAGAGAATCAAGACACTAATCTGAAAAAGAAAAATACACAGAATATGACTTAGATGTAACTCAAGACTAAACCTTTAATTGAACCAAGGCAAACACTTCCAAAACATCAACTACACCTCCCTTAAAGATTACACTGTTTCTATGTTTCCAAACCTCATTGACTACTGCAATCCATATCACTTCCCAAACCTCATTTACCGAAGCAGGCGCATTAATCATTCTAAAGTGAGAAAAGTTTAGCAATGGATCATTGGGGAATACCATTTGCACACCAAACCATTCAAAGCAATAACTCCATAGAAGTCAAGCAAATCTACACTCGATGAACAGATGGGTAATATTCTCCTCCTTCGTCCCACAAAGACTACACGTAGGACTTGTAATCACGATCCCGCGTTTTTCCAAGTTATCCCTAATGGCTAACTTATTTTCCAATACTCTTCAAACAGTGATTAGAGCAGAAGGTACAACTTTGAGCTTCCATAACTTTTTATACACCTCTTCATTCTCCCCAACGCAGCTCCCCTTTAAACGAAGATAGACAGATTTCACCGTGTATCCTAGCTTCTTCTCTTCCTTCCACACTCGTCTATCATCTGTTTCTAAATCAAAGCTCACATACTGAACTTCTTGATAAAGAATATTATAAAATTTGATTGTAAAACAATATTATTTAAAAATAATTATGCTATGAAAAAGATAAAAAAACAAAAATAGTATTTTATATATTGATATTAAACACTTTTTTTTTTATAACTTTAATATTTGTTTGAGCCCTACTTTTCTCTTGCTACTTGAATTGGATGAGGCTGAGATGTTATAATGTGATTAGTTGATACAATTCCACCTGGCCCATGCCTCATTCTCCAATAACAAAATTCATGAACCAAGTCTCATGCTTCATACTACTTTATTACTGATATCGACAACTGATAATTTGTGAATAGTGCCCTTGTCAGAGTCGATGTTTTCTTTGAGATGATCTCACAATGTGGATTATAGTAAGGCTGCTGATATATTGATAATGGTGAACATATATTTTATATCTTAATAAACTAATATTTCATTTTTTTAATTCAAAATATGATTAGAAGTGTTTGTTAAATATATGATTTTTATGGTGTTTAAGAAATTTTTATCTTATGGTAATAAAGTTTGCGGGATAGGGTCAAACATAGTCATTTTATAGTTCAAAATCTTTTTATTTTTTAATATAATATCTCTTTAATTAAATACTTTATTTTATTTAATATTATAATAAAAATATGTTACTCAATTTTATTTAATATTATAATAAAAATATGTTACTCATTCAACATGTTTGTTGTATTGTGTAAAACGAACAAAATCGTAGACGTGTAAAGAGTCTAATGTATATTATAACTTTCACTTAATAATTATTACATCATTTAAATTAAATATAAAGTATATCTTTCAAATCACAAATAAGATATTCAATTTGAATTTTGTTATGCAACTAACAAATTTTATCAAACAATTTTGTAGATGTTCAGATAATTAGAGACAAGATTCTTTAATATGTGGATTCCAATAATTGTCTTTGATTGTGTCAATTCTTGTAATTATTGTAATTATCAATCAATGATTATCAGCATTGATTGTTACCTTATTTGCTGTAGTGTCATGATACTGAGTATTAATTGTAGGATTATATACTATCAGGTTTTGACTATATATGTATATTGTAATCAACAAATTCAATACAATATTCTTTCACATTTCATTACCCTTTTCTCACTTTGTATCAGACCTGTAAAGCTCTGAAGGTTTTTTTGATCCAATTCAAATCATGGCATCCGCTGCAGATTCAAAATCCCAAAATTGTCTTCCATTCACTGTATCTGTCAAGTTGGACAGAGACAACTATCTATTATGGAAATCCTTGGTGATTTCTATAGTCAAAGGTTGCAGGCTCGATGGCCACATGCTAGGGACAAAGGAGTGTCCTGAAGAATTCATAGTTTCTGCAGATTCAAGCAAGAAACCAAATCCCGCATTTGGAGATTGGCAGGCTCATGATTCACAACTCCTTGGATGGTTGATGAATTCAATGACTGTTGAAATAGCAACACAATTGTTACATTGTGAAACCTCAAAACAACTTTGGGATGAAGCCCAAAGCCTAGTCGGTGCACACACAAGATCTCGAATCATCTACCTTAAATATGAGTTTCACAGCATCAGGAAAGGAGAAATGAAGATGGAGGAATATTTGGTCAAGATGAAGAATCTTGTTGACAGACTTAACTTGCAGGGAGTCCCGTTTCCAACTCAGATCTAATCATTCAAACCCTAAATGGTTTAGATTTTGAATACAATCCTGTGGTGGTCAAACTATCTGATCAAACTAGTCTCACTTGGGTTGATCTGCAGGCCTAATTACTGAACTTTTAGAGTAGACTTGATCAACTGAATGGTCTTACCAAACTCTCTCTTGATGCATCAGCAAATGTTGCTAATAAAACTGATTACAAAGGTAACAAATTCAACACAAATAACAACTGGAGAGGCTCTAACTTCAGAAGTTGGAAAGGAGGCAGAGGAAAAGGAAGAATGTCTAAACTAGCATGCCAAGTTTGCAACAAGGTTGGGCCCACAGCTGTAAACTGTTAGTATAGGTTTGATAAGTCTTATTGAAACTCAAATTATTCAGTAGACAATGACAAACAAGGAGCACACAATGCCTTCCTAGCCTCACAAAGTGCTACTCAAGATTATGATTGGTACTTTGACAGTGGTGCAAGCAATCATGTGACACACCAAACTGAAAAATTTGAGGATCTAGCCGAACATCATGGTAAGAACTCATTAATAGTTGGAAGTGGTGAGAAATTGCAGATTGTTGCCACAGGTTCCTCAAAACTAAACTCACTCAACTTACATGATGTCTTATATGTGCCTAACATTACCAAAAATTTATTAAGTGTGTCGAAATTAACGGCTGACAATAACATTCTTGTTGAGTTTGATGCAAATTGTTGCTTTGTGAAGGACAAGTTAACAGGGAAGGCAATTCTAAAAGGGACACTTAAAGATGGCTTATATAAGCTCTCAAGGACTGAAAGAGACTCGTGTGCTTATGTATCTGTCAAGGAGAGTTGGCATAGAAGGCTTGGTCATCCAAATAATACAGTCCTAGATAAAGTCTTGAAAAGTTGTAATGTGAAACTATCACCTAGAGATCATTTTAACTTTTGTGAGGCTTGTCAATATGGCAAAATGCATTTTTTACCCTTCAAAACATCTTCCTCTCATGTTAAGGAAATCCTTGAATTAGTTCATACTGATGTCTGGGGTCCTGCACCAATAATATCTGCTTCTGGTTTCAAATATTATGTTCACTTTATTGATGATTTTAGTAGATTTACTTGGATTTATCCTCTGAAACAGAAATCAGATACTGTACAAGCCTTTATTCAGTTTAAAAACATGGCAGAAAATTTGTTTAACAAGAGAATTAAGACAATCCAATGTGATGGTGGTGGTGAATATAAAGTTGTGCAAAACCGTGCAATAGAAGCAGGGATACAATTTAGAATGTCATGCCCTTACACATCACAACAAAATGGTAGGGCTGAGAGAAAACACAGGCACATTGCTGAATTTGGCTTGACATTGCTAGCACAAGCCAAAATGCCCTTACATTTTTGGTGGGAAGCTTTCTCCACAGCAGTTTATCTCATAAACAGATTGCTCTCTCTAGTCATTCAAAATGAAAGCCTTTACTCATTGGTTTTTCAAAAGGAACCTGACTACAATTCCTTAAAACCCTTTGGGTGTGCTTGCTATCCCTGTCTTAAACCCTATAATCAGCACAAACTACAATTCCACACAACCAGATGTGTGTTCTTGGGATATAGTAACTCTCACAAAGGATACAAATGCATAAATTCTCATGGAAGAATCTTCACTTCAAGACATGTTGTTTTTCAATGAAGAACATTTTCCATTCCATGATGGATTTCTCAATACAAGAAGTCCCTTGAAAACACTAACTGAGAGTTCATCTCTCCCTTTTTCTTTGCCTACTGCAGGTAACCCACATATTGGAGCCACCACACTTCCAGATGATAACAATCTTGGTGATGAACAAGAACCAACCAATCCAATTGAGAGTGTTGCAATTAATTTTAGCAGAGATCAGGCTGCAAATAATTCAACAAGGAGCAGTCCAATTTCTGAAAATAATTCACCAAGCAACATTCAAATTTCTGATCTCACAGAAACAGTTGTTGGAGATCACCAAGATCTTGTTGAACCAAACATCAACACTCATTGGACCAGGAGCAAAGCTGGAATTCATAAGCCAAAGAAGCCATATGTTGGGTTTGTTGAAACTACCACAGATGAGAAAGAACCAGAAAATGTCACAGAAGCACTCACGAGACCACAGTGGAAAGAAGCTATGGAAAAAGAGTATCAGGCACTCATGTCAAATCAAACTTGGCTCTTGGTACCATATCAAGGCCAAGAAAACATCATTGATTCTAAATGGGTCTTCAAGACCAAGTACAAAGCAGATGGGACAATTGAAAGGAGAAAGGCAAGACTAGTAGCAAAAGGATTTCAACAAACAGCTGGATTGGACTATGAAGAGACCTTCAGTCCAGTTGTCAAGGCCAGTACAGTTTGGATCATACTCTCAATTGCAGTACACCTCAATTGGGAGGTCAAACAACTGGACATAAACAATGCATTTCTTAATGGCTATCTCAAAGAAACTGTGTTTATGCATCGACCAGAAGGATTTGTAGACTCAGCTAAATCTGAACATGTTTGCAAGTTATCCAAGGCAATTTATGGATTGAAACAGGCCCCAAGAGCCTGGTTTGATAGCCTAAAAAATGCCTTAGTCAGCTGGGGTTTCAAGAACATAAAAAGTGATTCCTCACTATTCACTCTAAGAGGTACAAATCACATTACCTTCCTACTTATATATGTGGATGATATAATTGTCACAGGGAACAACACCAAGTTTTTGGAATCCTTCATTAAACAACTCAATGATGTGTTTTCACTTAAGGATCTTGGTCCACTGCACTACTTCTTAGGCATAGAAGTCCAAAGAGATGCATCTGGCATGTACTTGAAGCAATCAAAATACATAGGAGATATCCTAAGAAAATTCAAAATGGAAAATACTTCATCTTGTCCAACACCTATGATAACCGGCAAGCAGTTTACAGCTGAAGGGGAGAAATTACAAGACCCAACCATATTCAGACAAGCTATAGGAGCTTTGCAATACTTAACAAACACAAGGCCCGATATAGCATTCTCAGTTAACAAGCTCAGCCAATTCATGAGCTCTCCCACTATAGATCACTAGCGAGGCATAAAAAGAATATTGAGATATCTTCAAGGTACCATTCAACATTGTCTACACATCAAACCATCAACTGACTTGGACTTAGTAGGATTCTCAGATGCAGACTGGGCAACAAGTGTAGATGATAGAAAATCCATGGCTGGTCAATGTGTCTTCCTTGGTGAAACACTTGTTTCTTGGTCTTCGAGGAAGCAAAAGGTAGTCTCAAGATCCAGTACAGAGTCAGAATATAGAGCATTGGCTGACTTAGCTGCTGAAATAGCATGGACCCGTTCACTTCTTGATGAATTGAAACTCCCTCTGCCAAGAAAACCAACATTGTGGTGTGATAACTTGAGTGCTAAGGCGCTAGCTTCAAATCCAGTTATGCATACTCGATCCAAACACATTGAAATTGATGTGCACTACATCAGAGACCAAGTACTGCAAAATGAGTAGCCTATGTTCCATCAACTGATCAAATAGCTGATTGTCTCACTAAAGCATTAACTCATACACGATTCAGCCAACTCAGAGACAAACTTGGGGTGACTCCCTCACCCATCAGTTTGAAAGGGGGAATTAGAGACAAGATCCCTTAATATGTGGATTCCAATGATTGTCTTTGATTGTGTCAATCCTTGTAATTATTGTAATTATCAATCAATGATTATCAACATTGATTGTTACGTTATTTGCTGTAGTGTCATGATACTGAGTATTAATTGTAGGATTATATACTATCAGGTTTTGACTATATATGTATATTGTAATCAACAAATTCAATACAATATTCTTTCATCTTTCATTACCCTTTTCTCACTCAGATAATTTGTTATGTATTGCAATTGGACAAAACATTGTTAAAATCTTCAAAATACAAATAAACCATTTTGGTTGATCTTTGTTATCATCAAAGCATAAACTCCTTATATGATTTTGTAGACATCAAACCGTCTAGTAGGTCATACATCGTCTAGTGTCTCAACATACCGTCTATAAGGTTTTAGATCGTCCATAATCTTAACAAAGTAATACATGTTATGTGGACTAGATATAACTTTTTTGTTAGTTTTTTATCATTAAAACATAAAAACATAAATGTCACATATGATGTTCTGATTATCAGATCGTCCATATGGTTCATAAACCATCTAGTTAGTCAAGAGACTTTATAGAAGTTTATCATATCATTTAAGAAGATCGTCTAAATTATTTAGGGTCTCAATAGAATCATGCATAAAGGATGTTGAAGATGTGTTTAAAGTGTTCCATCTTGATTCATTATGTGTGACTTTACATGTTTATAGAATGTTCATACAATTAAGAACAAAATTTATGATAATACCGTAGTGCATAATATGATTGTAAAATACAAACAGCACATTATCAAAATCATGATATCATAGAAAATTATATTTCTAACATACTTTTAGGTTATCATTTTAATTTCTGAACTACACATCTTAAAAGAAGAACAACAATTAAAAAACAAAATCCTCATCACTAACTTCGAGTTAATTTGGTTTATCATATTTGGTTTTTTTTTTTTAAAAGTATGGAAACTATTTTTGAACGTCATACATTATTCATCGGTACACAATCATTTGGATGTTATGTAATTGAGATTTTTTTAAATTAAAAATTATTATCTATTATTAGCTATTCAATTAATAATTTTTTCCAACAAATTTATTTTTTACAACAGAATGATTAAAATTTAATTAATGTATATTATATTATAATTAAATCTAAATAAAAAACTACTTACATTTTTTTGTATTACAATAAATTTGGATTTGAATTATTTAATGATAATGAATTTTTAACGGGAGATTGAAGTTGTAGTTATAATTTAGTAGGACCATTCCTCACCTAAAGATGGTTACCTCAGTGTCCCTAGCTGCCTGGAGAAGTTCATGTGCCATACAAGAAACTCCAAATATTGGAAATTATAAGCAAAGTGTAGATATTATTCCTTCTTTTTCTTTTCTGATAAAAATTAATAACGTACATGATATCTTTATTTGGATTGAGGGTAGGAGAAGCAATGAATTTGGGCAAGTGACAGAGTAAACTAATTCCTGCACTAAGGGTCCTTGGGGCCCCAACAATGAACTAGGGTTGTTTGTTCATGGAATGCCCAACATCCCATTTTCTTAAACCCAGGGCCCTGCGTGCCTAGAATTATGGGTTCACCTCCTCATCCTTTACTTCTTTGTCCCTTTCAATGCCGACAAACTTTTTTAGTTCATCAACTTTACTATTTCCAGAACTCCTTTTCAGACCACTTTTTAAAACTAACAATTGCTTTTAGTTAATTGTCTTTCTTATTGTAGGAGGAGGATCTCAATGTCTTGTAAAATCGTTTCATACAAATATAAATATATGAACTATGCAGTGATTATTTTTTGTGAATATATGAAAGGTTAAAGCAATAATGTTTGTGTTTTATATTTTTATATTTAAAGAAAATACTTTATTTAAACCAAAAATTAAGATTTAATTTGTGCTATCTAAATAAGACATTTTAAAAGTTAAATAATTAAATTTAAATTTAAATCTAAATGTATTAAAAGAATTAAATTTTATATCCACACATAAAGTTAGGGGTTAGAGTCTAAAGTTTTTATAACATAAACTTTAGGATTTAAATTTAGAATTTAAAATTAATTTTAATTTCTCAAATATAATTTTTTATTTTGAAAGATTAAAAAAATAAATTTAGTGGATAAAAATAGAATTATTCTATATTTCGACAGACTAATTAAATTTCAAAATTGATACTGTAGGATAAAGACTAGTCAGGTATTGGAGATGTTTGCCTAATCATTTTCACTGTAGCCAACACCGCAAGCATAGATAGCAAACACTTTTGGCTGTATTATGTTATTAGCATTTAGCGATTAAATTGTTTCGATTGAATAGAATCAGAGTACTCTAAGATTTCATTTTATTTTTTCAATTATTTTGTACGCACTAAAGTGGACTTTTCTTTATTAACAAAAAAGTGGATAGAATAGGTACATGTTTGGAAAAAGCTTGTTTTAAAAATTGTACAAGAAATAAAGTTCTACAAAAACTATAAAACAAAAAGCCTTTTCCATCAAAATATACTAAACCAAATGTTCAATGTTTTTGCCAAATTTATGGAAATATTACCCACTCAACTAGCACATAGACAATTATCCACACCTTGAAAGTAATGCGTGTATATAGACAAAAATTCGTTGAGTTACTATTATTTTTAATTATTTGAAATCAACGTGTGTAATTAGTTAATTCCTTTATTTTACTAAATTTATAAGTTTAAGGCTGAATTTAAATTTAATTGTATAGGTAGTATATTAAATATAATTTTGTTCGACTCATAAGAAGATTATTACATAAATAAATATGTTTTTGAGTAACCTTATGCGCATCTTGAACTTATGATAACTATGTTAGAACAATTTCAAATTACTAATTTTTTTCACAATCAGTAGTATCTTCTGTGAGTGTTTATAAATATACAACAACAAAAAAAAATGTTAATTTTAAATAATAAAATTATAAAATTGTTTCAATTACTTAATAAGATAATTTCATTTCAATAATTACAATTATATAAAATTCATGTTTGAATTCCTCTCTCTTTTTTCTCTTCCTATTTGTTATACTCTATCTGTGAAAATATATGTTATAAACACTAAACTAATAAACCCAACACATCTCCAGAAGAAATAAGATATAACAATAATAATAATAAATAAATAAATAACAGAAACACATGTAACAACCAAATTCCTTTGTGTCTGGTCACATGATGTGTTGGGTGATCAAAGGGAGATGGAAAAGCATTCCCAAATTTTATTGTTGAGTTAAGATTTGGTTGGTGATTAGATTCTTCTCTTATATATGCTTATTCTTAACTGCAAATCCTATATACCTAGGGAGTGATGAGACTGGAATATGCATACACACACACACAAATATAATAATATATATATATATATATATATATATATATATATATATATATATATTATGTCATTGTACAGTATGAGTGCCAAGAATCATAATTATATAATCTAAAGTAAGTTAATCATTAACTAATTGTTGAGAATGGAGAGATTAAATTTGAGAAATCCATGAAGAATACTCCAAAAGCAGATTGCATAGTCAAGCCATAAACCATATCTGAATTTGGGATATAATTGCAATTTTAGGAATAGTTTGATTTGAAAAAAAAATGATTTGATTTTGTTTCTAATTCTTTTAAAAATATATACATAAAATACCGAAAGTGAAAATGATAACCATTTTTTTCTTCTCTTTCTATATAAATTTGTAAAAAATAAAATCAATTGAAAGTAATATTTTCCCCATAAAAGTATAAATAGAACATAAAAATTATTTTATTAAACATAAGTTACCATGTTATATTATTAACTAATGGAAAATCATCAATTATTAGTATAACTTTTAAAATAGTTATTAAAAAATTTCATAAACTTATTTATGATATATTAAATGTGTTTTTTACTAAGTATTCATTATTGTCCATAGTAAGTAATATGAAAAATGAAAAAAGAGAGTAAAAAACTATTATAAGAATAAAAAATTTATTTTAATCTTGTCTAAAAATTTAATAAGTTTTTTTGGTTGTAGGAAAAGTAAAAAAAATTCTCTAAAATGAAAATTTGATTTGAGAGTTACCACATAAATAAATTTTTTTTTTTTGTAAAAATTATATGAAAGAGTTTGTAATTTTCATTAGAAAGATTACACGTTGCATAATAATGCTTTTATTGGGTATTTATATAGAATTTAAAATACTAAAAAATATGAAATTTATTGTATACTCTTATTTTGTAGTGTACTTTCGCTTGAAGAAATTATTTTCTTATTGTATGATTTTCAATAAAATATTCTATTATTTCAAAGTACATATTCGTGCACTATTCATTCTTAATCATTTTCTTTAAGCAATTATTATGTCTTTTATTTATTTACTAGTATCAATAGTATTTTTGCAAAGTACATTTTTGAGTCAATTAAAAATACTTCTAGGTATAATAATTTTATGTATTTAAATAAATACCAATAATAATTTATCCAATTTATTATACTAAAATAATATATTATTGTTCTCGCGCTTAACTATATAAAAAAATACAAACAAATTTATACCAACAATTAACTTTTATATAAGTTATAAGAAATATAATATTACAACTTTAAAATAGGATTATATATCACATAATTATGTCAAAATCAACTCCTATTCACATAATGCAAGGTATATTTGACTAGGAACTAGAGATTAATATCTCAATATCAATTCAGGTAATTAACTTAATATCTCATATCAATTCAAGTGATTGATTTAATATCTCAACATATGTAATTATATACGCACACACCTATAAATCAAACCCTTCATTACATGTATAGTCCTAAAAATCTTTTCAGAGAAAAATGATTATCCCCTAATCAGATCATATATCCCACTCTCAAAATTATATTATACCTACTTTACTATTTTTTTTATGTCTTCATTAATAACAATTTTATTTTTCATAATTTATAGTTTATTTTTTTGAATAATTTTTTTCTTTATCCTCACTACTAGAAAATTATTAAATAAAAACTAATTTTAGATACTAAAAATAATTAGTTGTTATATTAACTAAATTAGATATCATTTTAGAGATAAAAAATTATTAATTTCTAAATTAGTTTATATCATTGATAAATAATTTCTAAATTGACATCTAATTAGCTACCAACGTTTTTAACTACCAATATTTAGATTATAAATTTGTATTATTGTAAGACATAAATGAGAGTGTGAAATTACTTTCCACTATTTTCATGTTACCATCATTTAACAAATTAAGCACATTTGTTTCATTTTCGGTTTATTTAACATTTTTACCATGAGTATTGTGTGTTAGTGGGGGCATTAAGGCTAGTTACCCCAAAACTTTCTTTTAATGTACATTTCTAAAGTAGTGTTTTTCTTTATATCCATTTATAATCACTACAAGAAAATTATTAAATAAAAATTAATTTTTGAGACTAAAAATAATTAGTTGCTATATTGACTAAATTAGATATTATTTTAGAGACTAAAAAAATTGTTGGTTTCTAAATTAATTTTTATTATTGTTAAATACTTTTTAAATTAGTATCTAATTAGCAACCAAATTTTTAATTACCAATTATTTAAATTCTAAATTTAATAACAAAAACATTAGTAGTTAATTAGATACCAATTTAGAAACTATTTAACAATAATAGAAACTAAAATTTTTATAGTCATTAAAATAGTGTTTAATTTAGTCAATATAGCAACTAATTATTTTTTTTCTTTAAAATTAATTTTTATATAATGATTTTTTTTATGAAAGTAGAAAAATGTTTAAAATATACATATTATACATAGTTAAAGATTAGATAAGTATTTAAATAAATAGACAAAGGAAGTTATGTTTTCAAAGAGACTAAGTCAAACCTAAAACAGGAACATATAATAAATAATAAATAATAAATAATAAATCAATGATGATTCATTATGAATTAAATAATAAAGACCCAGAGAGATTGTGGGGTGGTACTGGGAAGATGAGCCCATTAATTATGATTCATGGTTGGTCGAAAACAAAAAGAGTCACGTGGTGTTCAGTTGATAACATGTGAAATGAAGAGGGGATGTAGGGGTAGAGTTATAGTGGTAAATTCATGAACCAAGCTAGAGCTACGTAACATGTTTTGTCATCACAGACAAGGTTTAGTATATGGCTATTAATGATTATTTTGGGTTATTAGGTGACTAAAATAGAAGTGGGGCATTACAAAATCCGCATACCACGGCTACTTATTGTTGTTGTTATTATTAGTTTGTTGTTCTTATTATTAGTTACAAAGAAAACCATTGGGCCCAAAGGAAGTAGATGAGAGTAGAAGAGGACAAGAACTTCAAGAACTTGGGCACATGCTCACATGCTCTCGCACATCAATACCCCACCCTCACCACCACCCTACACTTCAACACCTCAATTTCTTGATACAAATACTCACTTAATCTCCTGTTAAAAATTTCACACCAATCAAAGAAAAATAAGAAGATAATTAAATATAAATTTTATCTTATTTTATAAAATTAAATTTAAAATCTTTTCCTTAATATCTCTGTTTAAGATATTATTTTATTTTGGTTAATAAATTTGAATCAGACATAAATAAAGTCTAATAGAAAACTATTTTTTTCCAAGAATCCAACTCATACCTAACTTTATCCTTAAATGAGGACAGATATCACTTAGATGTTAAATAGAAATTGTAGATATTCTCAAATTATATAAAAGAAAATGGTGACTTCTTTCATATCTATCCTTTATAATTGGACTTCATTGAAGTGATAGAATTTTGCCGTGTAATGGTAGTTCATCAGATTTGAATTGTATACTATGACAACTTCGTATGAGCTTTTGTGTGTAATCATTGATTTCAATTATGATCTAAAACATCGTTCTTATTGTTAATTTGGTCTCAAAGAGGATTATATCTTGCCCTTTTATGACCAAATTAAAAGAATTATGCACATGCTGTTTCAATTATGATGATTACTATTTAATCTTAAATGTCAATAATATGATAAGGACAACCCTGGTTTAAGCTCTAGTCTGGCAATTGCACGTAGTCCCATTCAATGTAATTTGTAATTATGCAATCATTTCAAAACTCTCATTTTATGTGTCTTGTTTTGTGAATAATTTCTTTCAGCTTATTAGGTGTCTTTTTTTCTTTTTTTTTTCTATTAGGCAGACATGGAAGGGGAACACGTAATGTAGATTAGGAAATTTACCATCAAACATTGGCATAACAGTGAAAATCAGGGATACAACTAGTTGATTCCAAGTTTACAACTTGGATACATTGTACACATTTCTTGGTTGGGGTGTCTCATTTTTAATATGGCCCAATCTTATACCACTTGAAGTAACTAAGTGAAAAGTGGGAAATATACATTGTATTATTACCTGCAAGGGCATTTTGATTCCAGAAAAGTCTATAAAAGGGTGAATGTAGGGTTGTCTCCATGCACAATATTCTCTCTCTTGCCTCCTAATTTTCTATTTCAATTTGCTTTAACATCACTGAAGAAAAAATTATGGTGTCTAAAGTGGAAGAAGCAATGAAGAGGAACAAGCAAATGCAACCACAAGGCCTGAATCAGCAACAGCAGCTGCAGAAACAAATTCAGTGCAACAAAGGAAAAGCTGGCAAGTTCAAGAGGAGCAGCTCCAATCTGGAAGAGGATGGTGCTTCTTCTGCCATTCTCTTCCTTGCTTGCATAGCTTGTGCCCCTTCCTACGCGTAGTGCACACAATCCTCCATAAATGCCACTTTCAATTTATTCCTTCTTCTCTTTCTCTATCTTATCAAATAGAAATTTATAGATAACTTCAGTTCTTCTTCCTTATTCTTTCCACTCTACCTTCCTATATCTTTGTATCATGTTTATAAGGGTTTTTCAGTTCATTCTTTTTCAGTAAGTGTACCATGGTTCAATACATTAGTAAGTTTCTAAAGTACCACTCAAGATTTTTTCGTTCCACTTAACATAGTTTGAGGTGTTTTAAAGAACTGAACACGTATTTGGTCTCAGAAAACAAGATGAAGTTTATTTTTAATCTCTCAAAAATAAACGATCTCTCTTTTATCCTCTAAGTACTTATAAAAATGTGTCTGTTTTTTGTTTAATTTATGAAAATAAGACTAAACAACGAAGTTTTATTTTTTAATGATTAAAAGTAAATACTATCCTTTCTATAGGATTAAAAAAATGTTCAAACTTAGTTTAAATATTATCAATTTCAATTTCAATTTCAAACAGCAAATAAATGGTTGGAGTTTGTGCCAGTAGCACACCAGTACTGCATCTTGTATTGCAGATAAAAAAACAAGAAAAAAAGGTCATATGGTAAGTTTAGCAGCGTTAATTGGATTGGATATATCATGCGTGTGGGACAACACTTTTTTACTATATAAAAAGGAATTATTGAGTGGATTTGTTTTGCATAAGTCTGAGTAGGATCATATCTAAAAGCAATGTATATTTGAATGGAAACATCCCTATACCTTAAAATTTATTATCTATTTTTCTAATTGACGCTCATTTCGAATTTAAGTTTGCAAGAAAAAATTAATTATTAATCTAATATTTCCTAACATAAAAAGTGATTATGTAAGGATGTAGTTTTATAGGTTTAGGTTAAAATGCATAATAAATTTAATTATTTATAGCTTATAGAATATATATTGCGGGGTTCTTAAAAAAAATCAGGAAAATATTATTTTTTTATTGTTAAACTGAAATAAACACAAAATTAAGATATTAAATTTTAGATTAATCTATTAGTTATTTGTTTTAAATAATTAGTTTTAATTATTTGTTCATATATATATATAAATAAATAAGAGGATAAACTTTAAATAACTCTGTTATCATATTAAAAAATAAATTTATAAGATAAAATTAACACTAAATACTCTTATCTCTAATTGATATAGAATTTTTAATAATAATAAACTAATTTGTGATAAATTAAAAATAGTTATAAAAAGTGTTATATAAATATAAGAAAAGAAATAGATTTTTTTGATGTTGTTTTCTAGGGCAGATGAGCAGAATAATGTTGACGCCCTCAACACTTTCCATTAGTTCTTTCTAAAATAATTTCCACCGAACTATTGTCTTGTGATTTTTGTCTGGTAGGTTCTTCATCTTCACTTGTCCGTAAGGACACAAAATGAAGTAGCCTGAAACTTTTTTGGTACAATGCCAATCTACCAATTTTTATCTATAGTCAAACAAACTCTCTAGTTTATGTGTCTGGAGTTTGTCCTTTGCACTCTCAATTTCACTCTAGCCTGAAAAAATTCTAACACCAACCAAACCTCTAGCAATCTTCTGTTTCGCTCAGGCTTTGCTTAAATTGTAGCACAAATCACCAAAGTTGTTTGCAGTAAAGTTGATTGCTTTCTTGATGTATCTCTCTTTGTTATGCACTTTCACTCTATGGTTTGCTCTCTGTTGCAGAAACCTAGGAAAAAACTAAATTTGTTTTCTCACGCTGTCTTGGTTTGTCTTCCCTTTGCCAATATCTCAGTCTCATTTTTTCATCTCTGTTCGTCCCTTACCCTTTCAACACAGTGACCTTTTGTGGTGTGGTGGGCAAGTTTATAACCTTTTAACATGATTCCTTTGATACCCGAGTTAAAATCAAGAATGCATTTCCTAGCTTTAGCATCAGGTATGGTTCGATTGTTATGAATGGTAGCATTGAAAGAGATGCAACCAAACATTTTGAAAATATTAGATTAGAACATAATCCTTCTACTAACATTAAATACAGCCAATGATTTCTCTCAACCACTGAATAATAGTAATAATAAGATGCATGTTGGCTTCCTCCCTGCTGTGAATACAACGTACGCAAAATTTATTATGTATAGTTCCGTCCAAACCCAGTTGTTAATTGCTTCTCTGTGGCCTCACATTTGATACTTCTTGCACCTTCTCTATCATAATGTCTTCCATATTCAAACAAGCTCGTACACCACTTTAGATCCTGTACCTTATTTTCTCCCTCCCAATATCCCACACATGCTCAACTACTGCATTAAAGTGGATATTAGTTAAGTACTCTGCACCCAGGTAATCATCAAACCAGAATCGCACCAAATTTTCATTCTTTCATCATGTCAAACCATTTTAGTTGCTTATCCCCTCTACACACTCAAGTTAATTTTTTATCCTCTTCCCCTTGCAAATTCTTCCACCCCCTGTTTAGACTCTGATATACCTCACTTTATAAGGAAATTGTTTGATGAAACAAATTTCACCTTCACTTAGAAGGCCATCGTTTCAAAAACCTTCTATGTTTAATTTCTAATCCACTGTGGCTGTTCAGACTCATATTCAAACTCACCCAAAAAAAACCACTTTAAATGCTAACAATCTTCCTAGCAACTTTTGACACCTTAAAAAAGGAAGAAAAAAAAACAAAGGTCGAGAAACTAAGAGACACATTCTCCTTGGCAAAAGACAATACTTCTTTGTGTTTCCAAGCTGATAATTTCTTTTGGAATTTATACCAATCACTATCTTCCATATATTTTTTAGTTCTTGAATTACTCACTACTGATATTCCTATCTAAATAAAAGACACGATATTGTTAACGTATATCCATACATTTCCATCAGTTCCTTATCCATTCCACTAGTTCCGAAAATGTTTTTAAAGAATTTAACTTAGTTCAAATTCGAAGTATTTCATAATTCTTTTAAAATAATTATAATATTAATCATAATACTCTTTGTTACTATAATAAAAAAATCCTCCTATCAAAAAACTTTTTAAATCTTAAAATCATTTGTTGGACTTTCATTCATAAAATTTGAGATTTTTTTCTTAAGTGTTTGGAGAAGTATTTTTTTGAGAAATTCAGTCATTAATTAATTTATATAATATACTATAAGATTATCTCTTACTCAAAACCTTGTAATAAGTTTGTGAGTATTTTTTTTTATATGATACTCAATTTTTTTTTTTCATTTTTATTCAATATAACGGAGCTCGATTTCTAACATTAAGAACAAATACTCATTTCCATCAACTTTTCATTAAATCATTAAAACCAAGTTGTCTTTGATACACAAATTTCATACACTTTCTCATAGCTTTTAAAATCAAAAATTTATTTTCTTCTAAATTTCCATCAGTGATTTCGTTAATCACCAACACACTTTTTGTAAGTTCCTTCAAACTAAGGACAAACTCTACCTTTGGCCAATGATTTGTGACAACATCTTCTTCATTCTCTTTACTAATATTTTATATAGAGTTAAAAGTTCTCTAACTTTTGTACGTCATCTACCTTTGGAATTAGAGAAACGAGTGAAGAGTTGCTACCTTAAAAGAAAGAATTTTCCATTTTGATTAATTTTTTCCAAAATCATTGTAATATCTTATTTTAGCAAGTTCGAAAAAATCTTAATAAATTTAAAGTGATACTCTATGTTTCGATGATTCCAAACTTTTTCATTATTTTTTTTTCTTTTTCTGATTGATGTCTTGATATGTTGTCTTATTTACTTATGATAAAAAATCTCTAATAATTTTTAGTTTTTGTAGGTAGGTTTGTTAGTGTTCTTTTTTAGGTGTCTTTGTCGGTTGTGAGTTAGTAGGTTCTAACAAGATTATTAGATTTCTCTTTTGAGTGGAGTTGTTGGTATATATATGGGTTGCATAATTCCTTAAATGATTTTTATTTATTTTTTTTACTGATAAAAAAAATAAATATTTTCTCCAAGAATTTCATCACTTCCTCCTTCACCTCTCATTCTTCCACTCCCACATTCCTCTACATGCCTTCTAACATTCAAACTGAACTTTAAAACAATGGGGTTGAAACCTCTTGGATAATGTTTTCCTTGAGAGGTTTCTACTCTCCTTTTATCACAATTTTATGAAGCTGTGAAATTCTAATTAAGCAAAGACTCAAACCTACACCCAAAAGATGTCGCTAGATTCAAACGTAAAAAAACATATTATCTGAAAAAGAAGCAAACTGAATAATATGAATAATTTTAATAAACAAAAAATATTAAAAATAATTTCACAAAAAATTGCAGGTAATTCAAAGTCCACAGAAAAATTACTTGCAAAATTTCTCATAAGTTTAACATTTACAGAAATTACTTTCGGAATTTAAATTTATAAGAAGATTTCACACTGATTTATAAATGTGAATTAGAGAAAACCTAGTATCAATACTAGAAAGAAAACAAAAAAGAGTAAAGATATTGATGTTTTTATCATGTAGAAAATAAAAAAGATTGGTGTTTAATTAACAAATGTTAATTTGTTTATTTATAATTTAACTTGCAATATATTGTACTTTTAGTCAAGAAAATTAAAAAAGTAAATAGATATATCTCTATTTTTTCTTTAAAATAACTGTTTCTATATATGTGATACATGCTATGTTACCATGCTAAGGAAGTTGAAAGTGTCATGCGATTGCAAACAAAAGGATAGATATACTATATGCAACTAAAACAAGAAAAAAAGACTCATTATGATGTAGTCAAATATATATTATTTCCCTTAGCTTTCATATCCAATACTAGTTATGAAGAGTTACATATTTATTTTCAATGTTAAATTCTATGTATATCGATTGATTTAGTCTCCTTAAATTTGGTAGTTTATAACATGTTTTTCTGTATCTATGATTGCAAACATAAACAGCCGGCAAAATTAACCCATATATTATTGTTTTCGGTATTTTTCCTTTTATTAAAATATAAATTATTTGTGGCGTTTTTATTAATATTGGTTTGAATTAATAGATGTTTATAGAGAAAAATGATTTTTTTCTATAATTAATTGAGTTAAATTATGTAGGGTGAAAACTAAAACACCAAAGAGTTTCTTTTTTCTTCATATTTCCTTAGATAACATTTCTTTTCATTCATTTATTTTGTTCATCAAAGGATTCCTATTTTTTTTTTATTACTTTTTGACACCTAAATATACCAAACACTTGATTTGACACAATCACATATTTTATTATGTAAATTAAGGTGTTGCTTACACAATAGCTTACACACAAGATTCACAATACTCTATGATGAGATGACAGGTCTTAAGGCATTGGATATGGATCCTAGATTCCTTGACATTGAAAGACGGAGATTCTTTCCATACAAAAAATTCTGAATCCATGATTCCATGGTGCTTTGGTTTGAACATTATCATTATATAACCATGAGCGTTAAAATGTGCTATATATAGAAAAATTAAATCAATAATACATTACACACGTATAGAGACAAAATAATGTAACTAATTATATAGCTGTTTTTCTTCCCTTTTCAATTAATATTATCGTTTGAAGCATTTCGACAGTAGAATAGAATATTCATGGTGGCGACGACATCGACCAAGAATTTCGCTTTGTCTAAGAAAAACAAGAGGAGAAAAAGTATTAGAGTTTTAGGAACAATAAAAACTAATTATTCATTACTAAATAGTTAGACGCAGTGTGGAAATAGAATATAAAGTTACATTAAGCAACGTATGGGACTCATTTTAACCCATGTTTTGTTCCTTAATTTGTTTGTTCTTTCTCGCTGTCGTTACTTGGGTGTAAAGCCGGCAATTCAGTCTTTAAGCAGTTTCTTTTTTAAAAGTACTATGTTACAAGTGTGATGGATTTATTTAACAATTTTTTACTGCTCATTACTGTGTTATTCTTGAGTTATGTAAAATTTTTAGACATTGTTTAGAACAGGGTGAGGTTGGAAAGAGAAGAAAATGAAGTGAAAAGAAAGTGAAAATTTAAGTTGTTTGGACGTAGGAGAAGTGAATGGATTTGAGTGAAAAGTAGTATGAAAGTTTCTAGATGATTTTATTGATGTGGGAAATTAAAAATTTTAAAAAATAATATAAAGAAATAATTTTAAAAAATATAAATATAAATTATAATAAAAAATAGTTTTAAATTAAAATGAATAATTATAAAATTTTAGTGAAAAATTATATTTAAAATAATAAATTAAAATATTTTTATAAAATATCAAAATATATTACTAAATATAATTATTAAAATAATTAAATAATTAATTATCCAAACATATCCATCGATAAAAACATCGGTAATAATTATCGATGGAATTTACACAACCATAGATAATTACCGTATCCTTCAATTTGGGAGTACTAATTTTTTTTTAATCTTTCAATTAAAAAAAAATATTTTCTAGTTTTTCAATTTTGTGAAATGGAATGCAATTAGATGACATTTACGTAATAAACTCTATTTAAGATTTATCATATGAATTTAATTGGATGACTTTATTTTTTTAAAGTGTATTAATTTTTTTAACTTTTATGTTATTTAGAAGGACAATAGTTTGGTTATTTATTTGCTCCAAGAATCAAAATAATAATCAATAACAATAGTCTACCCACAATTGACTTTAATATTTGAGAATTTGCGATGTTTATCTCTTGTGTGGTCTCTCTTATTAGGGTCTTTGTCAAAAAGTAATTACTAATTTAGAGTAGAAAGGAATAGTTTCATTCCACACTTGTTAAGAACGATTCTATACTTGGAAGACATTTTACTTAATTAGGATAAATGTGTTTTGAGCTTTTGAAGTTTTTTTGGTGATTTGAGGTAACCTTGCATTTTTCAATATAATATTATCTTTTATTTTAGGGAGACAATATTGATAGTCTATTAGACATATATGATGATGAAAATTTAGTTATTGATAAGAATGAACAAAATGTGAAGGGTCGTGTCTATTCACTATTATAAACGACTTTATTTATGTCGATTCTATAGAATTTACTAGGTAGAATTATTATACATTTAACGGGCATAAAAAGTATTTTTCAATAAACAAATTATAATAAATAATAATAATAATAATAATAATAATAATAATAATAATAATAATAATAATTGTGAGGGAAAGGGACCCATTGGCCCCTTTTCTAAACACTGTTCTTTTCCTTCTTCCTTACCAAATCCATAAATGCTTTTCAAAGTTTAAAATTTATTTTTATCACTGTAATTTTAAAGACTAAATTGATTAATAATATATAATTTGAGAAACTATTTTATGAGTTTTGTTAAATTTAAGATAATTTGATAAATAATTAGAGACTAAATTAATTAAGGATTTAGTCCGTAAAAAACGGTAAAACTAGTAGTTAGCCTCGATGATAAAGTGAAAAATTATAGTAAAATGTAGGTGTAATAGTGCAAGATGCTAAAATTCTAGTTTAAAGCGAAAACTATGTGCAACAAATGCACATCACTTATTAATTTCTTACTTTATTCTTTTCTATTTGCTGTATTACTACTATCGAAATATTCATTGTTCGTCTTTCCTTTGAGGTTGAGGTGGATACATATGAGATTGCCCCGTTTAAGTTTGCCTTCGCAAAAATTCACATTAAAAAAACTCCATCCATGCTTTTCCATAGAACTTTAGGCAACTTTCGGAAAATATGCTTCCCTGTTCAAGACAATTCATATTATTTGACAGTCACAACGAGAAAGTTGTATTTAAATTCACTTTCACCTTGACAAGATAACATTATTATGATTAATTATTACATTCAAATTATTATATGTTTTGGAGTTTAAATATTTATCATGATTCTGTCCTTAGAAAATATTTAGAAGGAAGGAAAATATTTAGAAAGAAGGTGTATATAAATTTTATTTGGCTTCGACTTCTAACTATAAGATTACTGAACATATGGGAAGAGAAGGAGAATTTATATTTGAAACTGCTTTTGCATTTCCTTGAAGATCGAGGATTTGTCTTTATTGATGCAGTGGAGATCGCCGAGGTTCCAAAGGATTTATTAAAAGGATTTAACGAGTTTGAAAATTAAACCTTTCTCTAAGCAGAGTCCCATCTATGAAGAATGGTGTTTTGTATAATGCAGATTGAGAAAAACGATAAGCCTGAAAGTTCTGAACGAGTTAGAGGTTGAGTTGAGAACCGCAGCCGCAGATAGTTGAATTCACACTACCACAGTAAGTGCAATCATATTAAATATTGTTGAAACTATGTTACCCATGCATATATCACATAGTTTGTGGGTATTTTTACAAAAATGGTGCACTTTTTTTCATATTTACCTAAATAGGCAGATTCAAAAAAAATTACCAAAATGGGCATTTCTTGGTCAAAGTTGCCAATAATATTGGCAATATCAATTAAATTAATTAATTATGGTATTTAACTTTTTCTAATCAAATTTGACAACCTGATTGACAACTTCAGTTTAAATAAAGCTGGATATTATATTGGCAACATAATATATTTTATGTCAACTAAAGTTGCCAAGTTCAATTGATTTAATTTTTTTTAAACAAATGATAATTAATATTTTTAAAAATAAAATATATAGTTAAAATAATTATTTTATAAATAATACCAAAATTTAATTTAATTTTGTTTAAAAAATAATATATAAAGTTGAAGAATTAAAATAAATATTTTTTAAAATAATTTTAAGTAAATTGGGTTAAAAATGATTTGTTTTTTAAATTAAAAATATTTAGTATTTTTTTAAATATTGTTAAAGTTAAAAATAGACTTATAAAAATGTGATTTAATTTATGTATAATCTTTTAGATTATATAATATATGAAAGTATAAATTATATAATATGTAAAAAGTAATAATATACATGTATTTGTGTAAAATAAAAGTATTAAAAAATAAATTAAATTATTGAATATAAGTCATTAAAAGAAAATGATATTAAAATATTTTATGAGAACAACATTACAAAGGATAACTTTACTGTCTAAATGGACAATTTCCTCTGTTGTGACCTTCATTGCGACAGTAAGAATATTTTTTTGTCTTATTCTGAATTGATTGATCCATTTCATTATGCAAACGAGTTGTAATTGGTCGTCCCGAGTTTTTACGTCGCATGTGGGGTTTAGGTATGAAATTTGGCCCGGTATAAGTAGACAAATAATCCTCGTTTCGAACAGGGTGGAATTGAACTTGATATGCCTTTCTAATAATGTGGAGGTTGTAAACTGGATCAATAAATGTTGTCATTTGTAAATGACAAGATGAACAAACGGCAATAACGTGACGACAGGGAAGTCGAAGAGCTTGAAAGTGGCCACAATCACACCACCAATCATTTAATCTAATTGTATATGACTGAGGTTGTCGACCATGTTGGGGGGTGGCTAATTCTTGGACATCAAATTCAGAATTTTCTGCATTAAACCTTTCCACAAAACACATAGCCAAATCTTGTTGATTTTTTCTAAGTAAGGTTGTGATATCTTCTAAATAATAATGACTTGCGCGTAACATGGTGTCTATTTTGAAGGCTCGTTCAACAAACCATGTTTTTGTTTTTTCGAAAGTTGCCTTAACCAAAGCGGAAATCGGCAAGGAACAAGCTCCCTTAAGCACGAAGTTAATGCATTCCGCTAGATTCGTGGTCATATGACGATACCTCTTTCCCCCATCGTATGCTTGAGTCCATTTCTCAAATGGTATGCGATCTATCTAGGCAAACGCTTCATTCACTCATCCAAAATTAACACATATTTTCAAAACAGTATGATATGCCACAGGAGACTATATAACCTCACTCTCAACATCATGTCGGGTCTTCTTCTCAAGTTCAATCGTTTCAACAACAATCTTTTCGTCCGCCAGGTGTTCAACCGACCCAGTTGTTCAAATATAGGGATCAATCTCACATGTCATTCGAATCATCATTCCATCAACCACCTTTCAACTACTCAACATTTCCATCTCAACAACAATTTTTTGCTGGCCCATCAAATCCCTTTGCAACCTCTACCATGACCCCTCCATCTGCCTACAATCCAATGTCATCCATGCAATATTATCGACCAACAAGGCATTCACAAGTGTTCGCAAATCAGAGTGATGACAATGAAGTCGAAGGCACTGACGATGACATTCCACCTCCGTCCCCCCTACCCTTCCATCCGAACAACAGCCACAAGGACGACCACGAAGAAGACCACCATGTGGCACAACTTCTCATAAATGACAACTTTTACTATATTTCTATTTTCTAATCATGTAATATCATTTTATAAGTATAGTTTAAACGCTATCCTTTTTGTTTATAATTGTGTTAACTATAAACGTTACTTCACAAACATAATTTCAATTTTTTAAAAACAACAAAAATATTTTTAATTTTAATAATATTTGAAAAATACTAAAGTTTTTACATTTATTACATAACCTATTTTAAATCCAACTTAATTTTTGATAACTTTATTTTTTTGAATACAAAATTTAGTTTAATTTTTTTAATATTATTTTATCTATAAAAATACAAATATTCACAATATTATTGTTCTTATTCACTTCATGTAAGTTTAAATAATTTTTAAATTATTATTATATATATTTTTTAATTTTAACAAATTAATTGTTTAAAAAAATTAACTAAACTTGCCAACACAGTTGGAAACTTTAATTCAAATAAAATACACCTAACTTGCCAATTGAGAAGACAATTTTATTTAAATTGAAGTTGTCAATCCGATTGTCAACTTTAATTGAAAAACAAAAAGCAGAGCAAGTAATGAATTTAATTCATATTACCTATACCATTGGCAACTTTAAAAAAAAAATACCCATTTTCATAATTTTTTCAAAATTTGCCCATTTAGGTAAATACAAAAAAAATTGCAACATTTTGATAAAAATTCCTAGTTTGTGCCCGAATATGGGACAAGATAGAAAACGACGAAATGGATAAATATAATTTAATGAGGGAATAAAGTATGGTGTGGGGACCAATAAGTGTAAACCGTTCACGAAATTCCAAAATCATGGGAGACGATGCTTCGGAGATATCTAATTGATCTATGCTGAATTTCAACAGGGCAAGTCTGTGACTGAATATATTCTTATGAATCTAATGAAAAACATTGAACTTAACGTCTTCTAGGAAACTAACCTTAAGTGACGTCATGGTAGTTTGGTTGTATATATAGGCATGATTTGAAGGAGGCTATTTCAGAGCGTTGTTGAATATCCTTAGAAGAAGTAAAAAGGAGAAGAAAAAGGTTGCATAAATGGCCCCTCCCCTTTGTAGTGCCTTCAACGGAGAAATTGATGGTGAAAATCTATCTTACGTGTTTGATCTCTGGGCAACCGATCACTATCCCTATTTTCCTCATCAACCTATCTCCAAAAGTAGAAGTTCTACCTTAGTTCTCCCCTTTTGTGACGGAACCATAAGGGATAACAAAAGGGTGAAGAGAACGGTGGGAATCCCCGTTGATTGGTTAGAAAATTTGATCGGAAACTCCTCCGTTAGTTTCCTCAACACCAACGCCAACAACAGTAGCAATAGGAATAGGGATAGTATACCAAAGCTTCATTTCAGAGATCACATACGGACTTACACTCAAAGATATCTGGCAGCGGAACCAGAAGAAGAGGCACCAGAAGATTTAAATAGTTTTGAAGGTGGTGGAGCTGAAGAAGATGGTTGTCACGACGGAGTGCGGCTGGTTCAACTTCTAATAGCATGTGCAGAAGCAGTGGCTTGTCGAGATAAATCGCACGCTTCAATTTTACTATCAGAACTCAGAGCCAACGCTTTAGTATTCGGATCTTCGTTTCAAAGAGTTGCTTCTTGTTTTGTTCAAGGACTAACGGAGAGGCTGAATCTGATTCAGCCCACCGGGCCCGTGAGCCCGATGCCACCCATGATGAACATTATGGACGCAGCCTCGGAAGAAATGGAGGAAGCATTCAGATTGGTTTACGAGCTGTGTCCACACATCCAGTTTGGGCACTTTGTTACTAATTCCATAGTATTGGAAGCCTTTGTGGGTGAGAGTTTTGTCCATGTCGTGGATCTCGGCATGACTCTCGGTTTACAACATGGACACCAATGGAGAGGACTGATGCAGAGCCTTGCCAATCGCAAGGCCGACGAACATGTTCGTCGTCTGCGAATCACGGCAGTGGGACTCTGCGACAGACTTCAATCCATTGGCGACGAACTCTCAGTATATGCAACTAATTTGGGCATCAACTTCGAGTTCTCAGTGGTGAAAAAGAATTTGGAAAATTTGGAACCTGAGGACATAGAAGTGAGGGAAGAAGAGGTTCTTGCGGTGAACAGCATTCTGCAGCTGCACTGCGTGGTGAAGGAAAGCCGAGGGGCTTTGAATTCAGTGCTGCAGATGGTTCACGGGCTTGGGCCGAAAGTGTTGGTGATGATGGAGCAGGACTCCAGTCACAACGGACCCTTTTTTCTCGGGAGATTTATGGAATCATTGCACTATTATTCTGCTATATTCGACTCCTTGGATGTTATGTTGCCCAAGTATGACACCAAGAGAGCGAAGATGGAGCAGTTCTATTTCGCTGAGGAGATAAAGAACATAGTGAGCCGTGAGGGGCCGTTGAGGATGGAGAGACACGAGAGAGTGGATCAGTGGCGGAGGAGGATGAGCAGGGCGGGGTTTCAGGCTGCGCCGATTAAGATGGTGGCTCAGGCGAAGCAGTGGCTTCAGAATAATAGCAAGGTGTGTGAAGGGTACACGGTGGTGGAAGAGAAAGGGTGTTTGGTTCTTGGATGGAAATCGAAGCCTATTGTGGCGGTTTCTTGCTGGAAATGCTGAGCTGAAAAATCATGAATCTCCTCTTTTAAGTCTGAAGTTGGTGGCCATGTCAATAAATAACAGCTTCTTGGGGGCTGTTGTGTGATTCAATAATGTCATTTAACATGCATCTTGTTAATTAGACCCATAATAATTGTTATTTTCAGCAATTATGTGTTCTGGATCCTGATCCAACACATGAAATAAACAACTTCGTGTTTTGTTATATCTTCAACTATTTTCTTTCTTTCTATTTTCAATAAATCAGAGGCATCCTACATATGTGATGTAACCATAAAGTAGCAAATTAACCCAACTTTACTAGATATGTAACCATAAAGTAGCATTGCTATCTAAATTAACCCAACTTTACTAAAAGATGACCAAAAGCAAAAAAAAAACTATAAAACTAGGTCATACATATCGAATTAGGACACAAGGTCCCACCATCTCTCAGAAGATCATTAAGAGTAGAATACCAGAACATGGTTCAGGATACTTGAATTTCAAATTTTCCTTCATGCCTGACACCTATCACTATAAATATGTGGTCATCCCCTATTGTAAATCACAACATTAGATTTTAAGTAAAGAAACTTTGTTTGAGTGATTTTCTGAGTGAATATTTCTTCTGAGTCTTATCTTGGTAGAGAATGTTGCAAGTGGCGACTCCCTTCCTCACTCATCTTGGAACTCTCATTCCCCAAGTGGCGTGATTCCTCTCATCCTTCTATTTCCATGGATGCTTCAACCGTCTAAGATCCATTCTCTATTTCAATTGTCTTCCATTTGTTTCTCCAATTCTCTCTCAATTCTTATGTTTAATTTTGTGTGTCATTATTTATTGTCTGTGTCTTTTCTTTTTGCTCTTTGAAGAGAACTTTCACACTTATTTAACCATTTGGTTAAGTTTGTGTCCAGTGGAAATCTTCATTGAGTTATCACCTTATCTTGCTAATCAAAATCCTAATCCAAGTAAAATCTATATAAAAAAAATGTGTGATTGCAAATCAACTCATATCATGTATGTAGTATTTAGAGAATGGTTTATTTTGAGCTTAATTTTGAGTTGAATCTTACTATCCTATTTGCTTGTGTTTACTTTGAGTACTTTCAATTCCACCTTTACAATTCCTTGTCATTTTCAATTCCATTTTTATATTCATTGGCAATTTTAAATTATACTTTGAATTCCTTTGTCATTTAAATTTCCATAGCGATTATTGCTTTAGTCTTATGTTCTTGGTGTTTTATGATTGTGTTCTTTTGGCTTATTTGTTTGATTTTAATTGTGAAGGATTAAAAACAATTAAAAGTTGTCTTAGTAGTAGTTGATTTAATTCCAAATATAGAATGCAAGTATTTACATAAATTGAATCCGAAACCAAAATTAACTTTAGAATTTGAAAAGTGAATCAAAATATGCAGAGAAGAATATGAAAATTTTGAATCAATAAAAACAAAGAAAAAAAGTTATATGCATTCACATTTCAAAATTAAATTACTAAAAGAATTCTAGATGTGTGGCAAATTGTATTCATTTTTATGAAATTTAACTTTGATAATTTCTACAATGCTTCATAATTAAAATTTAAGTATGTTTTCTTAGTTGTCTTCAAGTTTATCTACATTCAATTCCTATTTTAGTTTAACTTTTTTTGAATTAGTCTTTTTTTCATGTTTGTCTTAAAAAATTTCTTAGTTTTGTGTGGAGAAATTTATTGGCTTTTAATTAAAGTGATTTGATAAGAGTTTTCACATTTTTCATTTAAAGAATTTATTTGATAGTTTAAAACTAAATATATCACTTATTCCTTAAACTAGTGGAGTTGTCTTTCTAATTTCTTCTAAAATACATAGATGACCTCTTGTCTCCCTTGAGAAAACGATGAGCTCTTAAGTTTCATGTTTTTACCTGCTGAAAACATGTTACAGGGGATGAATTAGACTGGTTTATCAATATTACCTTCCCCTTAATAAAAAAAAAAAAGACTTTCATTATTATATTTAGATTTTTGTTAGGTAACTAATATAAGCATGTGAATTTGCTATGGTAAACCTTTTCAAAGTTGCAAAATTAATTTATTATTTTCTTAAGAAAAATATATTCTTTTTAATATAATTGTAGACATCAGACTAATTTACATATACATCTGATTATATTGGATGATTAAAATTAATTTCAATCAATAGCAATCCTATCAAATTAAATTATACTATGAAGACACACATAGATATCTCACCTCTTCTGGTCGGTGACTCATCACAAAACTGCCTCCTGTAATCAAATTATCTTACTCAACATTGATAAACGAACACAATAAAATGAGTTAGAAAAATGTTTATAATTTTTATGCAACACATTAATTTTGAACTAATTCATCCAAGAAGCACAATAATTTTTATAAAAACGATTATTTACTGTGTATAAAAAAACTTATATATTATATATGAGATGACAATAGATTGGGTTAAGTTTGATTATATATATATATATATATTCTATTTTCTAAGTGGAAATTTATATTCCTATTTTCCTATTTCTATTAGGTATGAAATTAGTGTTTATCCTCATTTCTTTTATATACTATATATATATATATATATATATATATATATATATATATATTTGTATCCACTCTGCTCCCACATTTGTCTCAATAATTAACTAATATTTTTCTTAAAAAAAATTAAATGTCAAAAGGAAACACATCTTCTCTCATTCAAAGTCAAATTTCAAGGAAGAAATGATATAATTTCATCAATCTCAAAATAAAGTATAAAATAACAATTACATAAATGTCAAGAAATTATATAAAAGAGTAAACAACTACAAATAATTATATAAAATAACATCTACATCTATTATTTTTTAACTATTAAGAGAAAAAATACCTTAAGAATTTCAATGAACTTGGTAAATATTAAAGGAATTGAACCATTGGGTGACAATGAAAATTTGTACAGTAAAAAATGAGTTCTTAAAATGAAATAAAATTAATAGTCAAAGAAAAAATAAAAGATAAGTTATTTAAGTTATCTAATAGATTAAGTATAAAATTGGTACTTAAACATTCTCATGAGACAAAAAATAATAAAACAATAAATAAAAATATTAAAAATGAACATAAATTATTAAATTTGTTTTGTAAAAATAATTTAATTCAATAAAATTGAAGTTTATTTCTTCTGAAATGCAATACATTATTTGTACAAAGTGTGTATTTGAGATTGTGATGAGAGCAAAAATGTCTTTAGAAAATGAGTGAACTTCATTAAATAAGTCAAATAATTAAGAAAATTATTGAAAAAATATTTAACAAAATAAGATTTTTTTTATTGAAATGAAACTATTTAATAGTTTGAAATCATGACGAGACAAGACAAGTATCTACATATATTTTTATTCTTATATCCAATTTAAAAAATCTTCATCAATATGAGATTTTTCATCAAAATTAGGATGCACAATAAATTTATTTTTTATCCATGGATAACATTGTTATGATTCTTACAATTGATATAATGTAAAGACTAAAAATATGAAAATTAATTAGTTTTAAAAATAAATAAGGGTATATATATTCAAGTTTTATTTTTAACATAATAAAAAATAAATTTTTTTATACAAAAAATATTTTTAAATATTAAAGGCAATAGTCCCTCATCCATATATTATTATGCCAAACACCCTAAATACAGACCCTGATCGTATAGATAAAAAGTAATATATGTGGATGAATAACGGATTCCTTAAAAATGTGGAAATATGTATGCAAGGAAGACAGATTAAAAAAAATTGAAAAGAAAAAGTTATTGATATTACAGGCCACCTTATAGGAAAAATAAATATGTAGTAATGATAATTTTCCCTTTCATAACATGTCATGACTATCACTATCATGGTGTCACTATGTGACCATATCTTCCCCTTCTCAGCAAATTTTTGTATTTGTGTGATAACAACTCCTTTTTAACAATCATCATCTTCATTTGAAAGTTTTCTCATACTTTTATTTCAGATTATTTTTTGAAAAGAAATATGCATGTCAAGGATCATGAATTGAATAGAAACTGTGATTAAGAAAATTAATCTCATCCTGTTAGTGTAGTAAGAGGAGAATGAGTGTTCATGTCTACTTTCAGGTACTACATATTAAACATGCTAATGTTGAATATTTCATTACTTTATACCCTTTCCCACACTACAGTTAGCAAACGAGTAAGTTCTGCTCAGCATGTTGTTGCAGTGCAACTCAACTATTCAAAGCAGATGTTTGAAAAAAGGTTCAATTGAAGCTAGTTACCCTTTTTTTTAATACATCATTAAGTAGCTTCTCAATTTTATACATTAGAAAGCGTGAATGGAAGAGTTGAATAGTGACATGGTATTTTCTATCTTGCATTTGTGATAGTTGCTCTCTCTATCTCATATTACACATTGCCTATCATATGTGATTTCTCATCATGTTTATGCAACCCCGCAGTATATCATCATGCTAAACTACTTGTAGGTTAGTTCTAAATAAATTTCAACACTTCAGTAAATTAATCTCTTAACTCAAGCTATGAATTAAACCCGACCTTCCCCTGAAAAAAACAATTAATAATTAGGAGTTA
This sequence comes from Phaseolus lunatus, assembly GCA_013389735.1. NCBI lineage: Eukaryota > Viridiplantae > Streptophyta > Magnoliopsida > Fabales > Fabaceae > Phaseolus > Phaseolus lunatus. Next base: position 38,957,642 of record CM023859.1, read on the forward strand.
AACTAGATATTAGCCCCATATATATTATGGTATTATCTTGTGCGGCCTCATTCTTGCAGCAAAAGTAGATATCTTCACTTCAGTCTAATCATATCTCTGAAATGAAGTCTTCTGCCAAACCATTCAGAATAGGGATACTGATGAGGAAGCTAAGAATTATTACTAGGCAATTTTCTGTAAAAAGTTGGTGAATACTAGCACTCAGTTTTGACTAATGTAACTCATCAAGGGTGTGTAGTGTATATGTGTATGCATGGTTGCTATAATTGTCAACGAAAAGGGACTTTAGAGGGAAACTTACGGTTTTTGTTGATGCTCACAAAAATAGGGATATCTTCATATGCCACAAGCAAAACCTAGACCAATCTTCACCATCAAACTCACCCTAGAAGGAAATATCCGCAACCTTTGTTTTCCCTCACCTTGCTTGCTGAAGATTCAGAGAGAACCTTCCTGCAAGTGATGCCAACTTATACAGAAATCCAAATAATATTAAATATTTATCGCAGATGTCGGTTGTGGCACTGAAAAGAACAAGGTAGAAAACAACAAAATGTTGTTGAACCACGGAATATATTGTTGTGGGGACCTCAGTTTAAACCGCTCATCAAATTCCAAAACCATATGTTGTGGAGAAGTATTCCAGTTAAATGCTTAGTGTAAACCGTCAATGGAATTCCAAAACTTTGCTCCAAACAATGCTTAGGAGATATCTTGCTTTCCACGTTTGGTCGCATTCATATGTACCAAATGAAATTATATCATAGAACTTCACGTCTACTATGAAATTAACACGCCATGCTCCGTGTCACTGTGCCTTATATATAGTGGCATCATTTGGAAGGACAATCTTTCAGAGCGGTGTTGAGAATCTGTAGAAAGGAGAAAAGAAGCAAAACATGCTCAGAAGAAATTAAGGGAAAAATTTGGAGGTTGGTTTATAAGATCTGTTGGAAGCCTCTCAGGGAGTGGTTCACAGATTGATGAGTTGAGAGTGAATCAAATCATTGGTGAAGAAATCTCAATTTACGCAAATAATTAGATCGTTAATTTGGAGTTCACGGTGGTGCGGTTGAAGAACTTGCAAAAGATTTCTTGAAAAATGTTACTTCAACGACAAGTTCATAGTCAAACACAGTTTACGAACTTTCAGAATTTCTATAAAAAATCATTTCTCTTTTTATTTTTAATTGTTGGAATCTGACACAATTCATTATTGGAAAATGATATCATAACTCAAGTTTCTAGTGGTTTACACAAGTAATTTTTTTCCGGTAACTCCTATACTTAATTTTTGTTTTATATTGTATACTTACTTAAGTAAAAGTGTTTTAGCAGTAATTATAAAATTATTAAAATTATTTTTAATACTGATTTTATTTATGTTAACTCAGTATTTATAATCATTTACATTTTTATTTTTGAAATAATAAAAGATAAAACCATATATGCTGTAATTTTTTCCTATTTTATTCAGAATTATAAAAGGTTAAAATTATTCCACAATTTCGATTTAAAAAATTCTCTTACAGAGTTTTTTTTTTTTAAAGTTTTTTGTATTATTTACAATTAAATTTAACTCATACGCAAATGATATTTTTTATTATATATGTAATTGTGTTGATTGAGTTCATCTTTGGGGTGTAAGGTGTAAAGTTGGTTTAAATTAAATTAATTTTTTTTATTTAACTTTAATTTAATTAAGTTGAGATTGTAAACCCTCGAGTCTAGATTCATCTTCTTCCCCTTCTTCTTTGGTTTTATAAAAATAAACAGCCATGTATGCATGCATCTTCTCTTTATGCTCTTTTAAAATTATATTATGATGTTATTAGATCAAGGACAGGTTAAATTTTCTCTTTATGCTCTTCTTTTAAAATTATATTATAATGTTATTAGGTCAAGTTCAAGTTAAAAATTATAAATGGTTATTACTAAAAAAGTTATAAGTTATACTTATAAAAAAAAATATTATAGTTGATAGTTATTAAAAAAAAGTTATAAATTATAGTTGATAGTTAGAATATAATTTTTTTTGTTAATAAGTTAACAAGTATCATGAATTGGTTGTTATTTTTTAAAGATATTTGATGATACCTATAACCTAAACAAAGAAATAGGTTGAGATTATTTTTATGACGACAATAGGGTGAAATTCTTCTTTTGTTGGACTAGAGATTCAGTTAAATGTAATTATTGGTTGAGAATGAGAATTCTAACAATGATTAGAGATTTGGAAAACTTGACCATGTTTGGAAAACTTGAAAACCTTTTTGTTAGGACGATTTTCATGGTATGTGTTTTTTTTTATCATGTCTTATCCAATTTTAATTTTGTTGAATTTTTCCCCTTATTGCAAATATAATGGGTTATGCTACTCAACAAGCAAAATTTTATGCATTGTCAAGGAAAAAATAAAAATAGTAGATGCCAAAAAGAGACATAAGAAGAAAAAGAAGTCTTCTCATATGTCCATGAGAAGTCTTCATCAACGAGATATCCAAAGAGAGGTTGGTGAGGTCCCGAAGATGCATGTGCCTCTTTGTCTAATGGATTGTTTGGTATTGAACTAAGGGTTATTGAGAAGGTGGCCTTAACTAGTGTCGAGAGGGACTTATACCAGTTAGCCTTTCCTGCTGAAATAATTCATGTCCTGGTAGCATTTTTTGGTCATATTATGTTGGTTGGAACCCGATTGAGTGAGGAATTATCAAAGGCTATGCCAACTACTGAAGTAGAAAAACTTAAGAAAGAGTTGGTCAAGCTTTCCAACTCTTAACAAGAGGCTCTCCAAGACAATGTCTCACTCGGCAACAAAGTGAAAGCTTTAAAGGATGCATATTCTCTATGGTCCACAAAAGTTAACTTTTCTATAAAGGTTGTCGAACTAACTACGGAGGAGACAAAACTTCATGACGAAGTAGAGGGCCTTCACCAATGTCTGACTCATGTGACTCTTTCTCACCATGTCGAGCAGGTGAGAAATGATTGATTAAAGAAATATCTTCAAATGACACATCAATTCATACTTGAACAACTTGAGATTGAATTCACAAAGGCCTTGTAACAACCAACTCAATGTTGCTCCTCTAAGTAGGGATGACAAAGAGGAGCGGACTGTGCAAGTTGGCTCGCGACTCGCAGCAAAAAACGCGGGGCATACTATTTATTCCAACCCACTGGCCTGCCTCGCATAACCCACAGCCTGTGCAGGCCAACGGGTTAGCCCGCATGACCCACATAACTTAAAAATCTAGAAATTTCTTTCTACACTCCCATATTTTCTTCATGCAATCTCATATTTCACATTTCGAAATTTTTACTCACAGCTTATTATGCATTTGTCTGAGAATAATATTATGAAACCATTTATCTAATGCATCTAAATAAAAAATAAATAAATTTATTCAAAAATTTTACTTAAATTTTTTTATATTAATTTTCAAAAGAATTATTTTTTATGTGGGCCGACTCACAGGCCAACCGTTATGCGAGGCGGGCTAGTAAAATTAGTCCACATATTCTATGTGAGACAGATCAGCCCGCTTTGTCAATATTTGACATATATACGTTAGGAAGACTCTGCACAATATTTGACGTATATAGACTAACTTGAGTTACATAAATATCTACATGCTCATCGGGGTTTGTTGTTCCATTATAAGGTTCAAAGGTCAGATCCTTCTAGTTGGCAAAAATATAACTTTCCATAATTCTTTAGTAAAATGATGTCTTCTAGAGGATAAGTCGAAAACCATATGTGTAATGGAAAGTCTACTTTATATCATATGGTAACTCTTTCCAACATTTGAATTTAATAGGGAAGGCATGCTAGATACCGCTACTTTCTCTTAATCAGGTTTTTATCCTAATGGTGATATGAGTTGATTTAGTAGACTCACACATTGAGTTATTAATTTTACTTTGATTAGGATTTTGATTAGCAAGATAACGTGATGTCGCCACTGAACACGAACTTAACTAAGTAGTTAAGTAAGTGTGAATGTTCTCTTCAAAGAAAAAAAAGACTCACACAAGGAATGATAATGAAAGCGAAAAATTAAGAAATTAAAAGATACTAGCATAGGAGTTTGCGGAAATGAAATAGAGGAATTTAGAGAGTAAGAAAGAAAAACATAGATGGTTGAAGACTTCCATGGAGGTGGAGAGATGAAGAGCCATGCCACTTGGAGGAGGAGAAACCCAAGATAAGTGATGAAGTGAATTGCCACTCGAAGCATCTTTGCCAAGATAAGACTCAAAGAAAACTAGATACTAAGAAATTCACTCAGGCATGTTTCTTTACTCAAAAATGTGTTGTTAATTACAAGAGGGGATGACCACCTATTTATAGTGTAGGTGTCATGAGGTTTAAGGAGTGGAGGGAAATTCATATTCAAATTAAACATGTTTAAGCTCCCTAATTCCATGCCACTAAAAGTGGATCTAAAAGAGTCATTCTTCTCACATTTAAGCATGCGCTTAATGTGGGAAGTGTGACTAGGGACTCCACATGGGAGACCTTATAGATGTTAGGATTTTTCTATGGGCCATGAACAAACCCAATTTTTATGCTTTTTAATACCTTCTCTTAAAAAGATTAAAAGAATGAATAGTTGGTATCCTAGCTCATACTCCAATGTTCTATTCTTGATGATCTTCTGAAAGATGATGAGACATTGTGTCCTAGCCTTTTTCTTTTGAGTCTTAACTTGAGTTTATATTTTTTTAACTCTTTCAATTATATGAAATATTTGTAAGTAACTACAAATATACCTTGATGATTAAGTTAATGTTTTATTAATTTTAATATTATTATTAAGAAAATAAAATATCTAAGTGTGAAATATGGTTCAATTTATACTTACTTTTATATTAGGCCATGAACTTAATAAAAACCCATATCTCTTTAAGTCTACTATTTAATATAGTAATTAAAATGATAGTTTGAATTAATTTTCAAATTAATCTATGTGATTAATGTAGATTTATAGTCTACTCGAAAATAACAATTCTCAAAACAACACAACCTTTATTTTTTTCATGCCGAATGGATTATTTAATTTTCCGAAAGTTACCCATGATGTTGAGATATATTATTTGTAAATATTCATTATTATTTGCAAATATTCATACAAGTATAAGAATTTTGATTATGTAGGTGATAGTTGGATATTAAGATGACTTACAATGTAACAAATTATGATAAATCATTAGGATAGAGAATTTTTGTAGTCTTACATCAACGTCATAATTTTAAAATCTGGATTATATGATACGTTTACGATTATTTTAAAAAAATCGATTCATAAAAACAATTTTTTTTATCTTAAAATTAAATAAAACATTAATAAATGTAATGATCTTAGATAATAATTAATGTAATAAAATTTTCTAGTCATATATTATCAATTCAAAACTTTAAAGAAAAAGGTAAATCGTACATCCATTTAAAACTTCTTTATTATTTTAAAAAAATATTAAACGGGGAATGAAATGATTTCTTTGATTTTTTTAAAAAGTAAATTATATTTTAAAGTACAACTTTTTATATTATCTTTTAAAGTACAATTTATCATCAGTCATTAAATAATTTAAAATTTACTTTTTCGTGTAAATTTTTTACCAAAATTTATCCGTATATATATAAAAATAGAAATATCATCCTCACAAGAACAAATAAAAATAAATATTTGAGGGAATTTATTTTGTTTTTTCTTTCCTGGCAAGGATTTTATTTTATTACCATTGTGTATAAGAAGATAAATGTTCTAAATTTATTGAGAAGAAAATATCGAAAGAAGAAAGAGCGAAGAAGTGTGGTTCTTAGCCGTAGTTTTGTTTTGAGGCACAGAGGAAGATGGAAGGTGTGTGTGGAAGGGGGGTTTGCGTCACAGCATCTCTTCCGCGCTCATCAAGGCTTACCAGAAGCAGTGTTCCTGTGCACCGAGTCAGTTACCAACACCTAACACCATTTCCTTCACAATCCCATCTATTCTCGTATCAATCTCCACCCTATGCCAAAACCCTCCGCGCCAGAAACACTACCAAACCCGCTATTTTCCTTCCCCACTTAATTGCTTCTCTGGTTTCCTCTTTCTCTCTCTCTCTCAACTATTTCAATTTTCTTACTCTAATTTCTCAGAACCTATCTGTAATTGTTATTTATTCTATTCTGCAGCAACAAGTTGACCAGACTTATATAATGGTGAAGCCCGACGGCGTGCAACGTGGCCTCGTGAGCCTCCTGATTTCTTTATTGCAATTTCATTTGTTCTGGTTTCAGGAATAAAGGAGAAAAAAAATTCGAGTTTAAGCTTGTAGTTGTTTGTTTGTCTGTTTCTTTTCATGCTTATCTTTAGGTCATTGTTGTTTTGGCTCCCTGTTCGCAATGCTGAATTTTCTTGTTGTGTTGAACTGGTATAGGTGGGAGAAATTATTTCTAGGTTTGAGACGAAGGGGTTTAAGTTGACTGGCTTGAAGCTCTTCCAGTGCTCTAAAGAATTGGCTGAGGTTTGTGCTTGCTTGTGTAAATATCATGTGTTGAGTGCATTGTTTATTTTTATTGTTGGGATTATAGGGTGCAGGTAGGAAAGGAGGAAAAGAGAGAGAGGAGGCTCAATGATATTCTATCAAATTGATGTGGATTATAATAATGATATGAAATGATACACAGTATTAAATCTATGGTCGTATTCAAACTAATAATAATACAATTAACTGTAATTAACTAAGGAAATCCTTTCTTTGATTAGAAAACTAAATGATTACCCAAAATATTCTGAAGATCTTCTATGATATTCAAAGACACACAGAGGACACAACAGTAACACTTCTTCTATAAACTCTAGGTTGTTATAAATTAACACAAAAACAACTCATTGTAATGCATGCAATAGGAGACGTGCTCTAGTAAAGGAGCATGCCGGAAGAAGTACCCTCATTGGGGAACACAATGGGAGAGGAGCCAAACCACATTTTGCTATAGAGCCAATCTGGAAAAGGACAGGCTGGAACAGATCCAACATGTTCTTAGACAGGCTCAAACAGAGTCAATCTGTAGTAAGAGGGGGACTGGGGCAGAATTTTACGGTTTAAAATGCAGCTGGAACAGAGTAAAAGAGATTAGAAGAAAAACAGCAACTGGGTTTGATGCAGATGAGTAAAGATTTAATGAGATCCATAAACTTGAGACAAGAGGCTCTCTTCAAGGTGGATACCATGGTCTGATTATGGGGTCTTGGGTAGGGAAGGAGGAAAATAGAGAAAGGAGCCTCCTAATACTAATCTATTAAATTAGTAGAATATATAATGATATCTTTACAAAATATTAACTCAGTGGTCCTATTTATACTAATGATACAATAAAGATGATTGTTTTCCCTAACTAAACAAGAAAAAAACAATGAGAATATTGCTTTTACAATTAGAATATAAAATGTATTCGAAAGATCTTTCAAAGCATTTCAAGATACACCAAAGATATTATGATATATTCTAAATGTTGTATCATTTGAAAGGTATATTAGATCAATCATTTTGTGTATACGATTACAATAGAAAAATAATAAAATACTTTTCTAACAATTGATAACACAGTCTATTTGATTTGATTGTAGTTGCATGAACTGCAACAATATGGAGTGCTTGAATAACTCGTTCCATATTTTAATAATTGAATACTTGACCATATGATGTGGACTTACATCTTGTGTTTGCAGTAATGTTGATTCTATTGTGTTTGTCTATCTTAATGTGCTTATTGTATTTATAAGGCTTATGGTGACTGTTTATGGTTCCAGGAGCATTACAAGGACCTAAAACAAAAGTCATTCTTCCCCAAGCTCATTGACTATATTACTTCAGGTCCTGTTGTTTCTATGGTATAAACCCGATCCAGTAGAATCCCAATTTCACCAACATTTTTGTAATGTACCTGCTGAATTTGTTTTCTTGTTTTGCCATGTTTGCAAGGCTTGGGAGGGTGTTGGAGTAGTGGCATCCGCACGTAAGCTTATAGGGGCTACTGATCCTCTTCAAGCTGAACCAGGCACAATAAGAGGAGACCTTGCTGTTCAAACAGGAAGGTAAGGCCTTTAATCTTTCGCATCTAACTTTCGCTTTTGAGATTCTTCACACTTTTAAGAATCGAGATAGGCTGCAGGGCATGTGTATTAATTGTTGACTTGAGTAACAGGATTCTGTAGTGACAAGTTTTTTTTGTTGGACTTGGCAGGAATGTTGTTCATGGCAGTGACAGTCCTGAGAATGGCAAGCGTGAAATAGGTAAGACTTCTTATGTAGTTTTTTTTTTCCAGCATGACATTGGTGCGAAGTATTTACCAATAAATTAATCACTGTCGAAAATCTTACTGATACTTTTAATGAAATTTTATCTATCAATCACATTTTTGACCTACAATGTTTGAATCCAAAACCTTGCTTAAGAAATCCGAATCAAATTCTATTCAGACAAACGTGTTAGTTTATGCTATCCAGTTAAACCCAAATACATGCAAGAAAAACATATTTGAATTGTGAAAGAGAATAGAAAAGTTAGCCATTGATTTGAACTTTATAAGGGTGCAGAAGTGTTATGGATATACAATACAGTTTGAATTTAAAATTGCTTTTGGAGACAAGTTTGACTTTCCAGGAACATTTTGTGGGAATAGACCTTTGGACCTGAACTTTGCAAAAATCAAATGATTTTTTTATTGCAGTGCTTACCATCGAATGGTGAAAAGGACTACATTAGGGACTACATATGGTGAAAAAATAGAATGTTTGTGACAATAAGCCATACCTTTTAAGAGTAGTGATTGTAGGAGTGATTTTCTGGTATTATCTACCCACTAGATTGTTTAACTTGAGAATTTAGGTAAAGTCATGGAACTCTTGTAAACTCAAATCATGACTTGCAAACACTTGTAAAATAATCATTTAGAACATATTTACAGGATCCAAACATAAAATAATAGCATCCTAACTGATATCCAACATTCCAACTTCATAATAAAGCAATTTAGGGTATTAAAATATGAAACATAATTCTATTGATCTAGCTGCTATATTATGCTTAGCCCAGCACTTTATTATTTTTTAGTGGACAAAACATGAAAAAAATAACAATGAAAACTTAAAACTAGCATGATAATCTCAATATGTTGCAGAGCATAGTAATTTGAGCTGAGTATACAAGATCATTTTTTGAGGTTGAAACCATGGATAAATCCAAGTTGGTAACTTCAATTAGTGTAGATACACAATTTAATTCTTGTGTGCCCTCTGCTTGTAAACTTGCAACCGTTTGAGAGTTAACTGGAGAATCAAGATACATTCCCAATAGTTAGCTTAGCGTAACTACAGACAATTGTAATGCATATTGAATACATTAGATCAATATCTATGCAATAATCCTACCCATTGTTATTCTGAACTTCTACCAAGTTCGCCAATAAATCAAATGCTGCCTTAGACCAGCTTACCATCTATGTTATTAAGGTTGTAATCATATATAAAATTATATTTTTAATCTTTTGAAAATGTCATGCAAACCAAATAATCTGGTTTATTAAAGATAGTAAATGTTTTGTTGACTTCTCCCAGATTATTCTTTTAAACAACAATGGGTTGGGATGGCATTTTACCCTTTTAATTTCTGGTGTAGTTTTGGGCACTAATATCTGATGCTAGTAAACAGGATGCTATCGTGTTTGGAAATAATATTTTAATGGTTAGGGGAATTTGTGTAGATGGTACTCATAATAATGTGATTCCTGATTAACTGTTATTTCCATGTATGCCAGCTCTATGGTTCAAGGAAGGCGAATTATGCGAATGGACCCCCGTTCAAGCACCGTGGCTTAGAGAATGATAAAATCACAGATTTCCAGTTACAATGTTCATGCCATTTTTAGTTTCAATAATCTATCAATTGTTTTCAGTGGCAAATGTAGCACTGCGTTAATTTTCGTGTTTAAACACTTACTCAAATTTTGTTAAATTTTGCTCGACTCAAATTCTTCTAGCCCATACCAATCTTTTTCTCTCATGTCAGATTTAAATGGGTCATGTTACCTGAATACGAACTTTTGCAAACAAGAGTTGAGATTAAAGGAAAATAGAAAATCCACCATGTAGTGAAATTTACTCATGAAAATGAGTCGAATCAGTGAACAAGAATAATTACCAAAACAGGAAAAAGGTTTATAATGAACATTTCTTTTAAGTTACGGAAAGATTTTTGGAGTAGCGAAGTCTCAGATCACTGGAGATACATATACTCTCGCTTATTGACTTTTAACTAGCATTTCCACTCTTACCCATTTACTCACTGATTTTCCCAAACATTATTCATTTACCAAACTTAGTTCTAAAAACTAGAGTATCTGATCTACTTGAAGCAAAACATGGTCCACACCTGAAGGGTAAACAGAAGATATACAATACAACACATCAGAAAATAATTTTCAGGGAATTTAACTGATAGTAGCAGTGGAAGGTATACATATTTGTGTTGGCATAATTACTCGTTTCATTGCTTCCAGATCATAAATACATCTTTAATCCGATATTTCACAATCTTGCAAAATTTGAACACCTACCACTTTACTACCGTAACCATATTCAACAGAAGTTGATGAGATAGATTCAGAACTTCCATTCTCCGTTGAAGTTGTTGTCTTTGCAGAAGATGAAGCACGTGCATGTCCGGTATCCACAACTTTGAAGAAATTTAGAATTGAAAGGTTAACTTGTCTTCTCTGTTCCGAGTTCCCACTAGAAACAATGTCACTAACCCTAGGCGAAGAGTTATCAGACTCTGTGTCCATCATCGTTGTCTCGGAACTTGAAGTGCTTTCTGGATTAAAATCTGGCTTATTTGCTTCTTTAGCACAAGGTGAACTAACTGAAGAATCATCTATAACCTCACTTGTATCGAGTCGCGCACCAATCTTTAGCTTCATGAGAGTAGCCTCTGAATCGAAGGAAAGACAATTTAATAAGATATTATCAAGTCATATACGCAAACAGTGTTATTTAATTACGCACTGACGCAAAGAGTGCTTTTTAATTACGCACTGACGCAAAGAGTGGTACGGAGTATGCACAATCTCAGGTTAATTGTCTTTCGTATTGAATCTAAACTTGCAAAAATTGAACATTTCAAGATTTTCTTTTAGGTTCTTTACTCACTTTTTTTGCAATTGAAAATTAAAATCGTTAACCTAAATTTTCTTTAAGCGAATTGAGGAGAGAGAGAGAGAGAGAGAGTACCGTAGATGGAGAGAGTGTCATCTTTGAGAATCTTGGAAGGAGAGCCCTCTAAGGTTTCCAGTGACGAAGTCGATGCCCTGATTCTGCCGAACATTTGTGATGCTCTCTTGGCTTTGGTTCTGTGGGGATTTAATCCGCAACTCAAAGATGAGAGAAAAGGATAAATACAGAGAGAAGCAGATTTTGTTGGCGCCCTTTTCTGATTGAATTACAGAATAAAAGCGGGAATCGTACCCGGCACACTTCTTTTTCTAGGACACTATTTTCCTCTTTCTTTTCTTTTCTGAAATTTTTTTCCCTTCAAAAGTACTCAACCAAGTACGCGGTTCTCTTTTGGATTGGGCTATAGCCCAACTGCGTGACATCTTTTAGGGAGTTGCATTCTGTACCCCCATATGATGGTAAAATAACAAAATTGTCCATGAAAAAAATACATTCTAGGTTGGACATTCTATACTGTATTTTCCCCTCTAGAAATACTTTCTAGAATATGTAATATAAAATTTATTTTTTATTTTTTATTCTAGAATAAACATTATAAAATTAAAAAAAATACATTCCTAAATATAAATTCTGAAATACAAATTTTGTATTTTAGATTATATATTCTAAAATATGAAATAAAAAATACACTCTACAATATATGTTTAGAATAAAAATTTTGTATTTAATTATGAAATAAAAGATAAAAAACATATTTCAGAATATAAATTTTATATTTTGGATTATACATTAGAAATACAAAATTTATATTATGAAATATAAAATTCGAAATTAAAAAAATTACTATCGATGTTATGTTTATTAATGTTTCGCGCCATACAAAATTAAAACTGAAAAACCGAAAACCCACTTATTAAATTTCAAATTTTTTTGGGGGTGCAGAATGCAATATCCCATCTTTTAACAGGTTAGGAAACATCTACTGACATAGCTCCTTCTCTTTTTTTTCCTTATAAACCTTGATTATTTTAATTTTATTTTTACAAAATTAACTCTATCAAACACAAGATGGATATGTTGCTATTTCTTTTCAGAATCATTATTCTAGAATGTATTTAAACTCTCTTCAGAAATCCTCTGATTTTATTTTCTATTTTAATTTATATGAAAATAATTAAAAACCGTGAAAATTGGTGCAAAAGATAATTCCTTAAGAGAACGACTGGTACACGAGAAAAGTTTAGTTTTCCAGCAATTTAAAGTTGAAAAAATATTTTTTCTATGTTTTTTGTTTCTTGGAGATAATTTTTTTAAGTTTTCTAAAAATCATTTTCATTATTAGTAGAGGTGGCAATCTTTCTCGAATTCATAAATATTCGTAGGGAAACTTGTAAAAATTTCAAGAAATATTTTTAACAAACAAAACAGATCTTAGTCATTTCTAAAATTCAGAATTGTTCATTCCTTAAAATTAAAAAAAAAATTGTACCAAACACCCTCCAAGAGTTAATACTCCACATCATGATTTTGTTCCAGACCAACCGATACAAGTGAGGTTTAGTTCGCCAAGTTAGTTGAAATGCGATAAAATAAAAATTAAGTAATTCTCCTGAAAACTGTGAAGGGAAATTAGAGAGAATTTTGCAAAACATTATTCATAATTTAAAGTCAGCTAGCACAAATCAAGCTGAGATTTAATGTGTGCAAACAACAATCATGCTTTAAAGCTATTCAGTGTGGACACTTCTGTTGAGTTTTGAGACATAACTTTGGTCAGTGCATCAAAGGTTATACAAGTGTACTTCACCTGGATAATGCTTTTGATACAAAATATGGGGAATTGCCGGGGAGGGATTGAAACTAGCTGTAATTTAGGAAATATATATTTAGGCAACAAATTAGAGTACTTTTTTTATAAAGACAAAAGAAAGGTAGAAAGGGAAGAGAGAGGTGTATATAATATAATCTTTTGATGAATCAGTAAGATATAATTAGATATTAAAGATATTATATACAATTACTTATTTTGTTTTTTGTTGGTTAAATTGTTTGTACATTGTTATCATATATAAATGTCTTTTCTATGTAAACAATATATTTGATTCAATGAATTCTTTTACTTCTTCCTCACTTAATGGTGTCAGTAGTGACTTTTCCACATTGATTCCAATAATTTTTTTTTTTTTTCCGTGGCTGTCATGGATGAATCTAATGCTCTCTACATTCACTCTTGTGATAATCCTGATTTGATGCATGTTTCTCATCCTTCTATATGGAGACAATTATAGTTCATGGAAGAATGTGATCAAAATGGCACTTATAAGTAATAACAGATTTTGTAGATTGTTCTATTCCAAAACATGTTGGATCTGGTGCACATTCTATTCCGCTTCACAACAACAACATTGTTGTTTCATGACTATTGAACTCCCTTTAAGAGGACATGCATGTTAGTGTTCTAGATTGTTCTTCAACTAAGCAAGTTTGGAGTTATGTCCCAGAACGCTTTGAACAACACAATGCATCCATGATTTCTTAACAAAAATGCAATAGCAACAAGGATCTGTCAATCTTATCACATTATGTAAGGTTAAGATCAATTTGGAAATCTTTAACCGAACTAAAGTCTGCTCATACGTGTACCTGCAACAACATTCAACCATGATATGATTATGATCAAGTGGAGTATGTCATGCACCTTCTTATGGGATGAAGTTTATTATTCGATGGGGTATTCTTTCAACTAATCATTTTCCCTCCATCACCAAGGTGTTTTCTCTGGTCATCCAAGAAGAGAAGCAGTAGGAGATTGATAGTTCATTCAGTATTGAATCTTCCAATACCTTCGTAGTTAAAAATGATGTTGATTTCATGAACAGGAAAGATGGACCCATGTGTGCTCACTGTGAAATCATCAGTCATGTCAAGAATCATTGTCACAGGTTGATTGGTTATCCATCTAAACAAGAAGATGAAATCTTCTTTAGCTTCTGTTAATCAAGCTTCTTCTAGTTTTGTGCATCAAGTTGCTTCTGTGGGCAACAGTAAGAATGTTTCCTCATCTCAACTTACAGCACAGCAGTACCAATAATTATTAAATCTCATCCAAGGTCTAATACCAAATGTCACATAGTCAACTTTTCCTAATAGTATGATTATGTCAACTTTAGAGACTCTTCTCTGTCACTTAATATAAAAAAGTTTTTCAATAACACCCATTTCATGAATAAGCCGAGGAAGTCTCTTAAGCCATCCTTAACCGCGTATCTTAATTTGTTAAGCAACTTGCAAAACTTATTTTATTTGCACTAGAGGAGTATGAAAGAGCAATAAATTTAAGAAAAGGCCACCCAAATAGTATGTTGCTCTATTAATCAAGTGATAGGCTGCATAAGTTAAACATTTTTCTCAAAATTTCAAATAATGGCAATCTAACTACTCGTCAATGAAACGTGTACAATCCCGAAACATTCTAAAATTCCAAACGAATACTTGCTGAGGAGGCACCACAATCTTATTGTGAATGCCATCAATGTCAAACTAGTTTACCGTATATAAGAGAGATAATTTGAATTTACCTTTCTTCAACTTCCAAGAAGTGACCCGTTAATCAAAATCAACGAACTAGATTGATAGATCTTCCCATTTGATCCCTTCAAAAGTTTATTTTACCTGCCTCTGGTCTTAACATTCTTATCTGTGAAAACGTCAAGTGAGGTAGTTTAGTAAGATGGAGAAGTATCTTAATATGAAATAGACACATAAAAGCGACCAATGAATGAAAGCACTCTAAAACATGTAAGGCAAGAGATTATAAAAAATTAAATGAATCTTAAACGGTTTATTGGCATCTATTATCAAAAGTCTGTTTTAAGCAAGGGTCATTCATAGCGCCACCTTTTTAATCTGCCAGCTTGGGACAAAGCTTCTTCTGCAAAGGGCCTCCACTGTTCTGCGCAAGAATAATTGATTCCAAGTCCAACGCTAAGTCCCCTCAGTAGATGCACTGTCCGAAGTACAGAAAACAGTTCTTCTGGAAAGGACTATCGTAAAAAGGCACAGAAAGAAACCAAAATTCAGTAAGTAAAAATTAGCACCATAAAATATTAACAAGTCATTACCTGCTTCTCTACAGATATCATTAACTAACATGCATCAATAGTTACTACATTATTTAATAATTTGATTCAGTGCCAAAATATTTTCATCTACTAATAATGAGTTGTCAAAAAAAAAAAAAAGGTTTTCCACCAGCAATGTTGGACGTAAAAGAAACTAGACTTTTTTCACATTTTAGTTATTGTAACATTCAAAAGTACCGTATTATCATTATACATAACACACACTAACCAAAACAATCAAAATATGATATTAAATTGTTGGGAAATTTGAGGTCATAAGGGAGTTAGCAACCTGATATTTATTCTGGTATAGTTGGGCTTCTTCCCTTTGTATTCAACTCCCTAACAATTGGGGTCGATCTAGTGGTTAGGATTTGGGTAGTTAGCATTAGGTCTTAGGTTTCAACCTCACTTCCTTCCCTTTCTCTCAATATAATAAATAAAATCATATATATAAATCCATTAAAAAAAACAAATTTCCTCTTCTGGTTTCTACTCAAGTCCTCCCAGGATTAATTTTTTCTTTTATCCATAACTAACACCTCAATCTCAGGTTTTTAACTTTCCATGTGTAGCAGAATAACATGACAAATTTTATACACTGAACAGGAAATGGGAAACGGTAAATTGGATTCTATAACATACCTTAACAGCAACTTTTTTAATTGAAGATTCATCTGAGAAAGGTTGCAGCATTACCACCCCAGGAGGCAATTTTGTATCAAACATTGTCTCTGCTAGTTTAAACAATTCTTGTAGACCATTTTCACAACTGCTCAAGGTTTCAATACCAAGTTCCCTAAAAAATAAAGAGTAAAACAAGCAGTTAGATAATTTGATTTGCACATACGCACTAACTGGCCATCATTTTCAAATCAAAATATGAAGTTGAAAAGCCAGCCATCCTCCAAGGATGTTCATATTTCACAAAGTCCATCTTTAGCAGTAAACCATTCTGGTGAAACACTTTAGTATCTATAGAGATAGATAAAGTTAGGAAAAAAATTCAACTTTAGGAAAGGATACCAATGTATATATATACTTTGGGCACTAGATTTTTTTATTAGTGTTTACGTACTCGATTTCATATACATTCAGGGTTAGAACCTTTAATTTTATTGTAGACAAATTGAGATTCAAGTCACGGTTTCTTGGATTTGGGTCGTTAAAGTGACAAATTAAGGGAGCATTCACCCTTGACTTAAAGTGGGTTAAGCTTGTGAGATATTATAATTTAAATTAAGGGTAAATGCATTCTTACATCTCACTTTAAAGGTACCAAATCCAGTTTCTTTTGTCAAGGTATAATGAAGGAAATACAGAAAGCCATCAAATCTTATTGTTACTACCACTGAAGAATTAATATAGATATTTGATTTTTTCCAACATTTACCTCAATTTATTATTTCTCCTCTCTAGTCTCCTTATCTCTTAAACCCAATTATATTCTACATCAATTAATCCCTTGATTTCGTTATCTATTCCCAGAAGCACTGGCAGTGCAGTTTGTAACTTGGTATTAGCTAAGATATATACTTCTGTTCTGATTTTCAACAAACAAGAGAGCATTACATGGATAAGAAAAGTTTCATTTGAGTACCTATAGCTCTCTGCAGCTCTTAATGGGTCACCATTAGCAATTGCAAGAACTAGATTAGCATAGCCAAGCCTCAACTGTTCTGGTAGATCCTTCACCTGCCCGTAGTCTAGCAAGGCAACCTGAATTCAGGAAAGTCACTAACATTAGGATGGTTAATAGTTCAAAATAAAAGAAAGAAAATTTATTTTAGGCATCAATGTTGAAAACTGATTTTCAATATTCTACCCACTATTACGGTCATTTCCAAATCAAATTCCTCTTGATTAAAACATCTCTAAAATAAGAGTAGGATTCACCTGAAGAGAGATTAAATAACATAAAAAGAGATATTAGAAAAGAAATATATTTTATGACTTGCCTCTGATGATTTACAAATCAGGATGTTTCCTGGATGAGGATCTGCATGGAAGAATCCACTTTTTAAAATCATTTGACCATATGCTAGAGTCAAGCTTTTAAGAATTTTCCTGCACTTTTATGATAAAGTTAGTAGTGTAATAAACTTAAAAAATTACATGAATAAATCATCTATGTTATAAATCTCCCAGAAAAAGGTTGGTATTATTGAAACTTAACCCACCCCTAGTTATCTGATTCTGACATTTGTCTTCAGCCCCGTAAAAAATCAGGACCACAACCAAACATGTGGAAAATTGAGTGCCGAGATTTATCAAAGCTGTCTTAATCTTACAATTTCTTAATTGATTCTTCACCATCAGATGTACATAAGCATCACGTATATTGTAGGAAATCAGTGCCAGGTTGTTCCAATATTTTTTTAGTCCCTTTTTCAATAGGAGTTTGAAGATTTCCATATAAAATTGAAATGCTTTTACGCAAAACAAAACAAGAGCAAGAAAGCACTTTCATTTGTTCTATTCAGCTATGTTGCTAAACAACAAATATTTGATCATTTGTCAGAGGTTTTGGCAGAAAAAATGCAAACTGAGCATTGGTACATTTAGTTGGAGCTGAATGCTTACATATTTAAGGGCATGCTGTTCTCTTCAACTCATTATGGGATAGAATTTAGGTTTATGACATGACATTCTTTTCATGGTTTATTCGAGGAGTGGCTATTTTTCATTTTAAGTGTGACTACCACCATGCTGCAATCTTAATTGTATTCTTGTTTACGCTTGTCCTTTTATTTTGGACAACATAGTGTCCTTCCCCCATGTTTTACTTTCCTTCTCATAAATTTATTTTTCTATGTAATAACAAAGACACAAGCGAATGAATGAATAAGTTTATCTTGATGACTGAAAATAGAAGAGAGCTAAAAGCACATGTGATAAGTCAGAATTCATGTAATTACAAGTTATGAACTTAGAAGTGTGGTTTAAAAGACTACTTTTAGGATATATAGCTCAGGAGCTTACTGCTTTGCTGCTGCCGCAACCTTACCACGAGGATTTATGCCTCTCTTAGCTATCTCATCACCAAGGTTCATTATTGGAACCCCATCAATATATTCCATGACTAGGACCCTCCTGTGCTATCCAAAAAGGTCGTCATTACTTAAAAAACTCATCACAACCAATATGCTTATGAACCAATACATCTTAAAAAGTTTAACCAAGCAATGTGTGTGTATAGTATTGTACTCTTCTTTTGATCAAGATCGAATGTCTAATATAGGAAAAATATTTTTCCATACAGGATATTTTTTCTTTATTGTTTTCAGTTCAACCTTGCTTTTATCAATAAAGGGTCTTTTCATAACATACCATGGTTGGCATAGAAAGCTGAAAAGTTATTGATGGCAAGCTTGAAGAATGCTAAGTAATTATAGATCGTGATACTGCATAACTTAACAGTGCACCACCATTCAAGTTTTTCTACTGTTTTTCATTTTTAATATTTGGTCCAAAAAAACTAATTACCTAAATTATTCAATTAGCAAAACTAGTTTGCCAAAAAATTCATGAGACAACATAAAGACATTAGTACAGCTTGTACCAACTAACATTTAACATGCAAATTTGGACTTCGGTGACTAAAGCTATACCCAAGAAACTATCAAACATTTCTAAAACAGCCATGCACTCTTGAGTCAAATGAATGAATAGCTGGCACTTTTACCTGGAAATAATAGAGTTAAGCATTATTGTCCATTACATTACTAATACCATCTTATCAAGATTATGTAAGATGCTGGACTGCATAATATACCTAGTAACCATATCTCGTATTAGTCGTGGCACCAAAACAGGAGTCTTTCTGTTATTCTCATACAAGAACTTTCTTATCCTTTCCATCGCATCAGCCTCCCTCATGAAATCAAATTCATATCCAATCTGAAATGTCATAAATTGCATGAAGAACCTCAATATTTATGAAAGAAACTAAATAATTTATACAGAATTCAAAGACAATCAACTGAAAGGTTGAAGGGGGCAGGCCAGTTAGTTTTCTCAATCAAACCTTGATTCTTAATAGATAAAGCACTTTTTGACCAGCATTCTAATCAAAGAGATGCTTGTTCAGATTTCGTAAGAGAAGTAACAAGTTGTTTTTCAACAAATATTAGCAAAAACAAAGGAAAGCCAAATAAAGCGTAAATTCCTATTTTCCTCTTAAAACCTTAGTAACACAATTAAGGAAAGAAAAATTAGTGAAAGTCAATAATTCAATGAACATTTCCAGCAATACAATCGCCACATTCATAAAGACTCAGTAGGAGATTTAATCACAAAATACTCCTAGATACCTCTGTAAGAATGATGACTTCCTGCCCTAGGCAAAAAATATTTAATGTGACTCATTCAAAAACACACAAAAAATTGGGTAAAAGTGGTCAGATATGTTAGCAACTTCCTTACCACTTGATTGCATGTTTCTAGTATGAATTGCATCCAAATTTCAAAACCTATCAGTCATACATTTCACACATAACGAAGGTACACAATACATTTTATTCTTAATAGGAAAACTTCTACATTAATCTGTGATTGAAAAACAAATTCATATAACAGGGGAAGAAAACATGTGGGAATCAAATAATCCGCATAGATTAAAGAAGAAATCTAACAAAGAAATAAATTCCACCTGTTTTTCCATTTCCTTAGTCACGGAATATAGATCAAATTTGATATCTGTCTTTTGCATGTACAGTGCAAATGCTTGCAAGTTATGGATATCTGTCATCATCAGATCCTGAATTCCAGGATGTTGAACCTATTATACACAAAAGAAATCAGACTTAGAGCTTTACTGGTTAATCAAATCGATTGGGCTTATTAGATTCATTTACCTTGACGACAACATCACTTGTATCACCTTTCAGTCTCGCTCTATGAACCTAGTATGACCACACAACACATGTCATTTACATGGTGCTAAATTCTAATATAGAATTCAAGACTGTTGCGAAATACACTTCTTTTTCTACTGGCTATCACCCTTCTGAGGACTTATATGAGACATGGACATGAATATGAACCTCAAGAAGCAAAGCAAATATTTTTAGATTTTACAAAACTTGAAAAAATACAATGCCACATACCCAAAAAGGTTTTTACTCTTCAAAATTATTCTGCCACCAACCAGACTGAATGCATTGGCAAAACAAAATAAAAATTTAAATAATAAATAGAAGAATAAAAATAGTTTAAGAATAGGAAACATGGAAAAACTTGTTTAATTTCCATAAGTAACCATTGATTAACATCAATTATTCACTTAAAGTAAATGAACACTGAATCAAGGATAGTGGATGCTTACTGAACCAACCCTAACTTCGACAGTCACTAGATGTGGTCTCTCATCAATCAAACTTAATGCTATAGTAGTAGTAGTAGTAGTGTCTATTTTATAAGGTTTATCAGCAATGGAAAACGATGGATGAAGGATACTACAGTGTTGCTGTCAGTTATTATGCATGCCTGATAATATTATGCAAAGGTAGCATATTTGCCACCGGTTATTACTATAGCAGATAAGTATAAATAGTTCTATTAACACTACTATTTGTTAGGAGGGGCACTATTGATTCGTAATTTTTGTAAACTTATTAACTAATTTGTACTTCTTATGGACAGTTTTCAGTAACTGTTATTTCATAGAATGGGGCAGTTTAGAACAGTTATTTCTATAAGTGTATTTATTGATTATTAACTAGTTTGTAGTAAGAAATAAAGGATTGTGCAGGAATTTTCAAGAAAGTTATTATGAACCTTTTACTCTAACAAACTGTTCCCAATCTCAAAGACTCTTTCTATAACACAAAAAACGAAAAATCATTCCATTTTATTCGCAAAAAAAAATGATTAATTTTAGTAAAAGATTGAATTTAATAATCAATCATCTTTTGATACTGATATTGTTGTTGTTTCACCTTACCATCATGCTAGCCATATGAAACCTGACTTTTACGAAGAGGACTAGTTAAACCTGGTATACTATCAACTGATCAATTATCATACAGAAGACAAGCAACCCACCACATAGCGAATGAATCCAATCTAAATATTCGTCCATAACAGAACGGACACACGTTATCTTCTTATACAGTCACAGGAAATCTCACTCAAATTATTGCAAAGCATGTGCATACTGCATACTCATTCCCAAAGTATCACCTGTCCCCAAAACCTATGAATCTTACAAGTAGCAGTGAGCTTAATTATTTTTCAACTATATTTCTCCTTTTAGCTGACACATTAAACAGATAACCTCCGAGACACTACTAAGGCGTTGGAAACACTTAGGTTACAAGTACCCCTAATTCCCATGGGTAGCTAGCTGGTCACAGACCCCTCCAGTGACCTGAGTAGCAGCAGCTGATCCCGCCACAGCCAACAATAGGAAAATAAACTGTAATCCATAACTATTATTCTAATAGATCAGTTGAAGGATGCATAAAAATTTTCTTTTGAAGGTAAAAGAATACTCCCACAATTCAAAATGATGCCAATTATAAAGGGCAGTGAAAATAAGATAGCAGGCCAGAAGTTTCAAACGGACCTGAGCAATTGAAGCAGAACCCAGGGGTTCAACATCGAACCTCTCGAACACATTATCAATACCCTGTCCTAGCTCACTCTCCAAAACTAGTTTCATCACATCAAAAGGGGTAGGAGGAGCCCTATCACACAGCGTAACAAGCCTTTTCACCCATGCGGCCGGAGCCAAATCAGGCTTCCCTACAATTTGGGCAATCTGCATCATATTCGACATCACATCAAGTCCATAGGATGATCAACGCAATCAATCATAATAAGGCAATGCCAAGTCATAAAAATCCTCCAAAAATTAAAAGCCGATCGATTAAAAAAAGAATTTAGGAGTGAAATAACCCGAACACAAAAAACTGAGAAAAAAGGAATGAAAAAAAAAACAATAATAAACAGATTTCGAAATGTGGGAAACCTTGAGGAAGAAACCTCCGAGGTCAGAGCACAAGGAGAAAATCTTGTCGGCAGCAAGCTCGTGCTGTCGTTCCCACATTGCTTCCTGCTTCTGAACATCTTTGACGAAATTGACTCTCACTTGAAACACCTAAACAATAAATGCATGCTGCAATTGGAGCAAAAGCAGAAGAAAAGACGAAGCATAATAATGAATATAAGAGAGAAAGAGAGTGAGAGTGAGAGAGAGACCTTGTATCCGGTGTAAATGTCAATAGCTCGAACCCAGAATTGGAAGGAACGTTGCCAAGGTCGCAACTGAAAGGAGAGCTTATCTTTTATAGCGTTGATATCAATGGCAACAGGAACAGGAACTGGAGGTAACATGGTATGCGTCCACGAGTACGATACGATGTCGCATATAAAATAAAATATATTGCTACGTTCTGAACTCAGTGTCGAGTGTGTGGCTCTTAAACCATAAAACCAGCAAATGGATACAACATCACTCACTTTATTTATACCTTGCTTTCAAACCTGGTTTTTGTGACACTCAAAAACCACGTCTAAAGCTGTCGGAAACACAACTCCTCTCAATATTTACTCCTTTTCATTTCTCACCTCTGCATCAATTTCCTTAAGAAATTAAGCTTTTTTCTATAAACTAAATAGAATAATTCGAATGGATTTATGTAGTAAATATATACACTCTAACACTCACCTAGTTGAAAATTCAAGACAAACCGTGGTATAAAATAAAGAGTTCAAATTTTCTTTAAATTATTTTTAATTAATTTTTTGTGTTATTTTTATTTCTTCTTTATTTTGTGCTTGTAAACCTCTTTTGATAGTTTTTGTAACACTGTAAAGAACACAAACTGAGAAGGGATGTCGGGTTAACTAAAACTGTTTGCCATACTTGAACCTCATTTGATATTTCTGTGTCATAAAATAAATTCATCCTTAAACAAGTTTAAAGACAAATTAGACTAGAGATCAAACACGTCAAGATTTTTATATAATTTCTTATAATTAGACTGTATTTAGTTCTAAACAAACCAATTATGTTTGATATAATTAAATCAACTAATATTAAAAGTAGTTTTTACTTGTTTTCTGGATAAACGTTCAAATTTTTTTTGAATGAGCCTCTTTAAATAACTAAAACACACAATTATAGATTTTGGATAAGGATTCATTAATTAGCTTTGAATATCTTAAAGAGGAGTAAAAACAATTTAGCACTAATTTTAACATTCATTCAACTATATTTGGAAGCTAGAGTTTTATAGTGTAAACTTGGAACACACTTCGTTTATAGAATAATAGACAAGAATAATCTTCTCAAGGAGGTCTTACGTGTTTATAGACTTCTTCAAAAACTATTCATTGCAATCTTACAAGTTTCTCTTTCAATGACTTTTCCATTTTGGCTTTGTCTTTTTATGTTTTCTTCGTATTTGCGTACAGTTTTCATAAGATGTATTGAATGCAATTATAGTATCACCAAATGTATAATCATATAAAACTCTTAAATTATCTTCTATTTTTTATACTTAACTACTTGTTTCATAACATAACTATGCTTGTAGATAAGAGTACTTATTTCATTTACAAGTTCATGACGCACCTTTTGATGAGTAATCAATCATTGTTCATCTGATTAATTATAGAGTGTTGGTTCTTGCAGAATTTTAATTTTTTTTTCCTTCATGAACTGATAAGAAAGCACTATATAACAAACAGAATATTCACATTACATAATGCACTAGTTGATTTAGTTTTAAACACGTTAATATTATATTTCCATGAAAATAAATAACCTAATGTTGTATCCCCAACCAGATACTTTAAATGATAAATTATCAACTAACAAAGACACATCATATTGGTAGTCTCCTTTCTAAAATGCTAATTTTACTTCATTCTTAAATAAAAAAATAATTAGCATTTTTAATAATTTATAAAATACCTTCTTCAAGTTAATTGTTTACATTGTATGTTTCATTTAATTCCTACAAATTTGTTATTAATCTTTAAAAATTACCAAGTTAATAATTTGGGAATCTCATTATTAAATAGACTATATAAAAAATCTGATGACATCAATAAAATAAAAAAATTCAATGATAAAAGTATATATACAGAGTGACAAATTAAATATTTGAAAAACTTAATTGATGAATTTTCAAATACTAATTTAACATTACGCCATATTTTTAAAGGATTAATTCAAAAAGACATTTTTTAATTTCAGTGAATGATGTAATAATAGTAGGATTTACTATAAATCAATTATTTAATAATATATTTATTAATGATGACACTTTGAAGTATGAGCAAATTTTGAACAAAACTTTATTAACATTCTTACTTATTAGATAAGAGAGATATTGAATGTTTTTTAAGTTTTAACGTTAATGCATTCTTTATTAGTTTATTTTAGTATCTTAGGTTGAACCTCTGTTTGTAAACATGTCAATGAATTCACCAAAGCAATTTTCGTCCAAAATAACTTTTACCTCTTCAAGAGCAATTGTAAAAGTAAACAAGACCATCTTCAATTTCAGAATTTCAGTTCAGAACACATAACCAACTTTGGGGAATTACCCCATTTTTGAACCTGCACCACACAATTGAATGAAATCATCAAATTGTCCCATCCGCTCCTCACTGCATCCTACCACCACTGCCACCACCGTTACCACAGTACCTCACACTACACTTAAAAAAAAATTAAAAAATTTCATTCTGAAACAAACTTTCCAAAACATAAAATATGTTCAGGAAAACTCTTTTCACAAAACACGTTCCACAGTATGTTTCGAAAAGTTTATTTTAGAAATATTTTCTGGAAAGTCTTTTCCAAAATGTATTTCATGAAGTCCAAAAAGTTTCTTCCAAAAAAATTTCCAGAAGAGATAATCTAGAAGTCACTTAAAAAATAAAGTAAAATAGTCTTTCTGAAAGCTGTGGGGGTGCAGGTTCAAATTGGGGGGTGCAGGAGGCAATTCCCCCAGCTTTAGTCTACTCAAGTCCAAGAAGTTGCAAACAAAAAGATGCTTAGGGGCCTTAGGCTGTGGTGGAGGACAGGGCGAGGGGGTAGATACTATAGAACGAGCCTGATGGTGGTAGGAATTAAGGCACCAGCATGGTAGTCTTTGAACCTGATTCTATCTGAAGGGAAACATTAAGAAGAAAATAACAGATGGCAACTCTATTTAAATGTGGCACACTCGATGATAATCAGAGTACCTTACGTACTGTTTAGGAGGTAACTCCATCTAAAGGTGGCACACCACTTGGTGATGTAGGGTACCAACTCCTGTTTCAACCTAGCAGAAGCAGGGAATGAATAATCTAGTAACAGAATGAAAGAGTCGTTCGCTTTACAAGCAAGCACAATTATCAAGCGTGTGGGCGTGCATCCAAGACGGCCAGTCATACAATTGTATTTAAATTCGGTAAATTCAACTGTGTATTGCTAAACAAAAATCAAATGAGAACTAAATACCATGCCTCACAGCCTCATAGTAAAATGAATTCAACAGGATGTCCTTCAGATTTAAAGATGTCATTAGCTCTGCCTTTCCAATAAACTTTGGATCTAAAATGCAAGAGATGGCCTAAAGATCTATAACACGTGACAATTTCTGAATCCGATTCAATAGGAAGTCCCCTTGCTTAATAGTTGCTTGGTAAAGGGCATTCTTGGCATCAGGGCGGTTAGTTTCAAGAACACCAGCAACCTTATCAATCTTACAATGAAGTTTCCCTGCTGCAATAAAACGTGATAGCTCCCTGGAAGCAGATCTGTAATTAGTAACTTTCCGTGGCATTTAAAAACTAAAATACTAAACCAAAATTGGGTTTGTAAAATGCATTTACTTACAGATCAATGAAATCCACTGTCACTCCAAAAGCTTTGGCCATGGCTTCAATTGTCACACTTTTGTAAGATTCCAAAAATTGGGAGTACACAACAGTTCTGACCTCCCTCATGTAATATCGGAAGTGGGGATGCAGATAGCGGTCCAACTTAATCTGCTCCGTCAGACCAGCTGCAATAAATTTCAAAATGAAACAAGACTATTAACAGTGGGTCCAAACAGATAGGAAGTGATCATCCATCGGCACTTTGAAGATTCTATTGTACATTGTGGATGATTTCCACAGATTCTCAAATTATATCACAAAAAAAAATTAATACAGAGTTAAAGTGCCTCCAGTGAGGCATCAAAACATTCAAAATTCACTACAAAATTGCTGAGATTTGACAGATGTCTGCTCACCAAATGCTGAGAAGAAAGACTTGTATTGACAATCATACAAGGAGTTCAAAAACTCTGAAAGAAATGGGATTTTGCCGATCACTGTCAAGATCTCTGGAGCATCTACTACCTGATGCAAATGAGCTTGTTAATAATTTATAATACACAGAATACTGGCCACGAAAGATAAACAACAGTAAAAAGAAAAGCATAATTAGTATAAACATGAAAGAATCAACATACCTTTTGCTTTAAGGAAACTCTGTCCAATGATATAATGCTGGTCAAAACCGTATAAAATATGAAGGTGTCGTAAGGAAAGAGTTCATAGGTTGTAAAGGTTGAAATAGAATCCAAAAACAACTTGGCAGCCTTCTTGAAATTTCGAGTGGACATGCAGTACAGGCCTTCATACACTTTCAGCCTATTCTTCCTTTCCCAATCACCACCTTCTTCAAACAAACTGCCACCATATGCTGCAAAGAGTTAGAAAAACAACTCTTAACTGAAAAATATGGCAGAGAGCATAACTGCGGAAGTTTGATTTTCAAAACATTACTTTTTGGCTTTGTCAATGCTTTTGGAAATGAGATCAAAATCCATGTCAAAGAAACCAAGCTGCAAAGTATAAAACACCAGGTCCATCTTCTGGCCGACTGCAACTGTCTTGGTTTCTGTTATCTTGAGATGTTCCAAGGCTTTCTCCTGGTACATAAAAAAAGAGTGTTACCAAAATTCAATTCAAGCAGCAGATATGAAATAACCAGGTGATAATAGTTATATACCTTGTCCCCAATTCGGATGAAAAACAAGGATTTTGCCAAGTGAGCCTCCCGAACTTCACTCTCACCTAAGTTTTCCTCCGCATCGGCAATCCTAAAAAAGAGGCACCCACATGGATTATCACGACATGACTGCAAGAATTATTAGTGTAGATGCCAGAAACCATAGTTTGCATTCCAAGGAATCACATAAATGAAAAATGCATGAGTGCAATACATCTGTCCAGGTCTATGCATTTTCTATTCTTCTGGTATCATAGTTTTGAGGATATGATGTAATTTCCTTGTTTTCACTTTCAACCTAGAAAAGCAAGAGCAGTCTATCCCAGAAAGCACGTGGAATGTGGCCCATTCACTATTGCTGCAGAGGTGGGCCAACTTTCATGCATTGAGATAACTCTAAGAGAATCAATGTTGTAGATGTGGCCCGTATAGCCAAGTGGAAAGGATCATTACGAGACAGCTTCAATCTGGAAGAATCATAGCAACCTCCCCAGGTGTGGTGGACATTGATTGTGGTAGACTTTTGTATATTTTATACCTTTTCTTCAGTCCGCCCATGAATTTATGTTTTATAGGGCACATTCGTCATTCAGCTTTTTCTTAAGTGAAAATAACACAGGAAAAACACTGCAGAATCAAATTTCAAACTTTACACAGAAAGCACTACTTGTTTGGAGCAAAATAGATTTGTCTTAGTGGTCCCTCTCTTCCTAGAAAGCATTACATAGATCCTAAAATCGTGTCTGAATACTTATCATCCACAATTTCTTCTGTATAGACTACTGTTTTCCTATTTTCTATGTTCTTGGCTTTGGTTGAAATATTGATATTTTTTATGATGGTTTTTCATTATATACTACATTATTTACTTACCTTTATGACTATGTAGTGAATTTACATCTACTAAAACAATTTTCTTGCTTAATTACAGTCACTACTATGCCATCCACCACGCACCATTTATGTTATGGGCTTGGCTGCCATTTACAGCCATATAAGCCTTTGGCAACTAGGTCTATAACATAAACTTACAAATATACAAGAAAAACCATTACTTTCATGCATAGAACAACAATGGCAACCAAATCTTTTCCTATTAGGAATGGTCAACTACATGAATCATATGATGCCATAGATTGCTCTCCTATACTGTGTGCAAAGACAGAGGAGCTACCTGTAGGTCCCTCTTAACGGTTTGACCTACAGTTTTTTACCTCTATCACCTATTATTGGATTATCTTCCATCCAGTCAGCTCTCCTTAATGGTGCTTCCGCAGATTTTCTCCACACAAGCCCAAACCATCTAAAGCAGAGGCTTCACCATTTTTTTCTACAATGGGAAATCTATCCAATGGTTGTATTCCTAATCCTCTCTTTTCTATCACATATCACATCCAAGCATCCCTCCATTTCATCCACCCTGCTGGATCTGGTGAACAAAATCACCTTCTATCTCCCCATAATTTGGTATGATGTACCCAAGATACTCAAAATGAGTAGCTTGTGGTATGTATGTTATGAAATAATTACATCTAATACGCAGCTATTGTGAATCTTGCCAAACTTGCATTCCACATACTTTATTTATTTTCACTAAGGTGAAAGCCATGCATTTCCAAGGCTTGTTGTCTCCATATCTCTATCTTGCAATTAATTACTTGTCTCAACGCTCAAACTAAAATTATGATAAAATATTCTTTCCCCTGTCTCAACCCTCAACAATGCATCATGTAACTTAACTTGTCATGTTGAATTCAACATAAAAATTGTTTTCGCATAAAACATTACTCAGAGTAACTCCAAAAAACTTTGCTAGAGGAGAAAACTTCAAGTCGTGAGAATCTAAAGAGAGACGTGGATTCACAACTTCAAACATACTTCAGTGTCAGGCATCCAGCACCTCGCTTCTTTCAATTCCATTACCAAGGTGTAGACCACACCCTAAGTGACGATAACGATGATGGTGACAACAAACATCAATTACCATGAAAAACGAAATACCAACAACTAGCAAGATGCACAAAAAATAACAGAAACTAAAAATACATATAAGACAGTAGGGTAATTGGAAAATAAAAATAACAAGTTAGGGTCATATGCCCTACGGTGGTACCAGACAACATCACTCTCCCTTCAGATTCACGAACATTTCCAATTTAACCTAGTAAATTTCAAATCCCAAATTCCAAATCGGGGGTCGGCGCAAGCATCATAGGTAAAGCGAGAGAAGAAGAGATAGAAACTCACTTTTCGTCGATCTTGTTAAGCTCGTCCTCAGTTTTAGCGCGCATGGAATCCAAAAGGGCACGATCCATGTCCAACACGGAATCGGCGACTAGGGTTTCGTACAAAGGGACCATATCTGAACAGAAAGTAGAGAGATAACATGTTGAGATGAAGAAGATAAAAAACGGGACTAGAGAGAGAGTGAGAGAGTTACCGTTTTCCTTGACGTGATTGAAAACATCCTCTTTGTAGCGAACCTTGTCAATGTCCTGCACATCGGGTTGGCGGAGAAGGAATAGCTTGTCGGCGAGTACCAACTGTGGCTGCTGAGAACCCTCTTCTCCTTCCATCACTGCCGCTATCGCTTTTGCGTTTGCGTTTGCGTTTGCTTCCTTTACCTTCCAAATGCAGTCTTCTTTTTTCCCCTTTATTTCTGAGTCATATATAGCTAGCAACAAAACGATACGTAGCTCAAGTTACAAGTTACAAGTTACCACCATGGACCTCTTTCCTAAATTCAGTTAATTGTTAAATTCAAAATAAGAATATTAGTCATTAATTATAAACTATAGATTTATATTAAGATCTACTAGGCTTTAACACTTTTCTTAATATCGTGATTCTTTTTGAACATACGTATCAAAACACGATGTTTGATAGTTATAGAATATATATTGATGAAGTATCTAATTCAAAAAATATTTATTATATTTTTGATAATTTTAATATGTTATAATACTATTTTAAAAATAAAAAATACATTAATTTTCTAAAAACTCAAATTTATTATATAAATTTTAGTATGATTATAAAAATAAAGAATAAATCATTTTGAAACAGCTATAAAAAAACATCTTTCTACTAAAAAAAAACTTAAACATAAGTGCACATAAATTTTTATTATCAAATTATATAATTCATAATTATATAATATATAGATTCGTGTCCTCAAATCCTATATTTTAAAAATTATACGTATTTTCATGTCGTATTGATGTCTGTGCTACATAGATTAAAATACACAATTTTAAACAAAAATATTCTCAATTTTCAATACTATTTATGTCTTTTTTTCAATATGAATTATCTTCTTATTGTTAATATTATTATTGTATTATTAATATTCTTATTTTGAAACAAAAATAAAATATAAAATTATTATTATTTTAGAATGGAGGAATTAATAAACTAACTACTATTCTAGTTTCATTTTTATTTTTTATAGAATAGAAAATACTTATTCTTTTTAAATATTTGACTTCAATAAATTGCATTTTTCTCTGTTTATTGGAGTATTCTTAAATACATCGTTTTTTAATTAACTTTGTTTTTTTAAAGAAAATAGTGTCTTAAATCTTTCTAGGAGAACATTTTAGTCCAAGCCAAACAAATTCAGCTAGGATTTTTCATTTTTCTATTTGAAACAATTGTGAGAATTAAATTATTTCAATGGTTAGTCATATGTATAATTAATTATAATTAAAATCAGATTTTTTTTTGTTTGAATAAGTTTGGTAGAAATTAATTAATTTTGTTTGATGAAAAATACCAATTTTTACGTAAGAAACAATGTGTATGAAATTGAAAAAAAAAATTGTTAAAAATAATCATAAACTATAAATTTTCAAATGCAATAAAGAAATTTACTTTTCATAGAAAAATTATAAATTTAAGTTACTATCCCAAATATGTAACTCATTTGAGTATAAAAAATATATAATTAATTTTACAAGACAACTTTTAGTATAAAAAATATACTGTAAGTATTGTGATTTAAATTCTTGTACACGTGTTTTTAATTGAATTAATCCAATTTAATTTTAGTTAATTAAAGTTTGGTCAACGACATAAAAAAAATTTAAAAAAATAAAAAAGAGTTCAAGTTAAATCATGTGGATAGAGGAAGATGAATCCATAAATAAAGAGAAAGAAAATGATTTGATTCCTTCTCAAAATAGTAGGAAGTATGGAGGACATCTAAAGAATACTATTAAATCTAAAAGAAGAACAAATCGCGAAAATTGATCTAAAGAAATATAAACATTACTTTTAGTAATTTTTTCTAGATTATGGAGTTTTTCTCTTTCTTTGAGTTGGTTTTCTAGTTTTAAATTTTGTGTTGTTTTTAACCGTTGTTCTCTGAGGTATTTCTTGAGATAGGTGGAATTAGTTTTGTGTTCTTGTGAATTTTTTGTGTGTATGACTTCTGTTTGACTATTGAGTTAATGCCCAATTTCATTTATTTTTCTTTTAGAAATAGAATGTATTTTCATTAGATATTGTTGATGTTTCATTAGATATTGTTTTTGAGTTTTGGTTAGAGAAGTTATAAGTTAGTAATATTGAAAGTTTTTTTTATGAGGATTTTTTTATCTTTGGTTATGGATTTTAAATGCTTCTTTCAGAACATTTGAGGGCTTGTTAACGCTAATTCGCAACTTATGATAAGAAGTTTATAAATGACCATAATCTTAATTTTCTTGTGTTAGTTAAGCCTGTGATTAATTACGATAAAAATTATTTTTCCTATTACCAATCTACGCTTATAGTATTTGTGCTAAGAATATCATAAATATTTTTTCTCTTATTAATTTTTTATGCTTTGGGAAATCAAATTCCAAGTTCATGCTCAATTCATTTGTATCTCTTTAAATTTTCACAATAAGACTGTGTTTGTTGTTAGAATTTATGGTTCTAATTCTCATCTACCTATAAGAGATTTGTGGATGTGATTATCTTTATGCATTTGTTTTCATTTTAAACACTAATGTGGGAGATTTTATATGCTTTTGTAGTTAAGGATGTTGTTGTTTCTTTTTTTTTTTTTTATGCAAAATTTAAAGGTTGGATTAATCATAATAAGTTTATTTAATATCTTTTCTAGTTCTTCTCTTATTGGACTAATGGTAGGTCTTATAGGAATTTTGATCAGGTGTTTATAACATGAATTAGCATTATGTGTGGAATTTTGTCCATCATAAGTTCTTAATAAGATGCAATTCTAATCAACATCCTTGTTGCTCTATTATACCATTGATACTTCTAAGGTTTTTTGAAAATTTCTTAAAGTTAAAACTTAAAATGTGCGTTGCATCAATGTTGTGAAACACTTTTAGTCTATTCTAATTTACAAATGTCTTGTGTATATTATGCAATATAAAATCTAACTACTTAAAAACAATCACATAACTCATAATAAGGAGGTTTTTTGTGATTTTAACAAAATTTGTACAGACCAAATAAAGGAGTGGTGTTGACATTCAATCTAAGATTATGCTAATAAACAAGCCAATAATAATTTTAACATTGTTCTTGACTTTCAAACTTAATTTTGGAGAGAAAAAACTAAGTTACATTGGTTCTCAAATGGAGACAACAGAATTACCTTTTTTCACTTTATTGTCAAATGTGATTATGTTTCAAATCATATATTTAGATTGATGGATATTGTGTTAGAAAATTATGTAAATTAACATTATAATTATAACCTTACTTGTGTGAAATAAGTTTTAGATTTTGGACCTAAATGTGATTTAATAATATAAAATGAGTTATTGATTTACATGAGAGGTTTTATATATATATATATATATATATATATATATATATATAATATTAATCTAAGTGCTAAATGTAGTAGTGTTCTTCTTCTTTGTCATTAGATGTTGTGTTGCCATTAAAATTTTATCTTAAAACTCTATTTTGTAAAAGTAGGACTTGGTTGTTTTTACAAACTGAGTTTCTAAACTTAATTTTAATTCAAACAAATTTCAATCCAAACCTCCAGTCTAACTTTCCTTCCATTTAAAATTAAGTTTCAAGGTCAAATTATAAAAAAAATAATAATAATAATTCAAGATCAACCTCAACTGAAAATCAAATGAGATTTTTTTTTAGTTTTACTTTTTAAACATACTTTTTTTTCTTTATCATCATGCACTAACATGTTCATGTGCAATATTTAAACAACATGCATCAACTGCAATTTGTGAAAAACTGATATGTATCAACTATGAACAAATATAATCAGTTTTCATACATACACTACTTATCATTTAAAGGCACATTCTCTCTACAAAGAATTAGTTACCTTAAATAGAGGGATTTGACATTGAGTTAATAGAAAGAGTCATATTTTCTCTTTTCTATTTGTTTGTGTATAAACGTTAAGTGTATGAAACATCTATCACAAGTATTTCCCAATTATCAATATTAGTATCATCGTCGCCATCAGTATCATTTTTCTTTTCAAAATCGTGTTTCTTTGGGTTGAAACTCTTAACAACCGCTTTCTAAATAGATAAATGTAAATAACTGCATTTTGACTAGTACAATACACAGGGAGAGAGTTGATGATGTTACCTATTACTTATTTGATTAACTTACAATTTTTTTTTAAAATTTACACATTTTAAATATTTTATATAAATAAAAATAATTAGTTAAATTAAAATTTAATTATAATGAATAGTATGAATTACATAGAAGTAAAAATATAATACATATTATAAATATAAAATAAGTGTAAATATAAAAATAATAAATACTAAATAATATAGTAAAATATCATAAACGGAGCATAAATATAAATAAATAAAAATAAAATAATTTTAAAAAATAATAAATTTTAATTTTTATGTTATTATTATTGAAAAAATATTTTATCATATTAAAACAGACATTAGGAACCTATTATTATATTATGAAGTAATTATAATAAAAAGTTATTATAAAATTGTATATACTAAATCAAACCGCACACACCAAATCAAACAAAACCTAATCAAATAGCACACACTAACCAAACTAGACCGCACTGCACCGAACTAGACTATATTGGACCAAATCGAATTGAACTGAAACGCACCACGCCGCACAAAGATTAATATATAAAAAAATAACATTTAAAATGAATCAATAAATTTAAAGATTACTAAGAACTATTCATGAGCTTTTGGGATTTGTATATCAAAATGGTGTATGCACAAAACAAAACATTTAAATCGGTTGAACTTTAATATGGAAAAAAGAATTGTGAATGAGATATATGATGAACCGAATTGATTTGCATCGCACCACACCAAACCTATCTAGACCGCATCGCACTGGACGACACTGTACCAAACTTAACCGCATAGACCAAAACGAACTGTAGTGCACCAAATCGAACTAGACCGAATCGAATCACCAGATCGAAACCTCACACCACACAACACGAACAAAATTGTACCACATCGAACCAGACCGAACCAAACTGAACCACTCCATATAAAGATTAATATAAATAAATAAAACATAACATTTAAAATGAATCAATAAATTTAAAGATTATCAAAACTATTTATAAGTTGTTGGAATTTGTATATTGAAATAGTGCATGCACATAACAAAACAAAACATTTAGATAAAATGAACATCAATATGAAAAAAATAATTGTAAATGAGAAATATGATAAATAAAAAAATAGAACAAATATTTGGCATTAAAAAAAACTATCAGAACAAAATAAAAAATTTAAATCAAAATAACATCAGTATGAAATATACTGAAATATAGTAAAAATATAAAATATAAACTTACAAAAACTGTTTACTTTTGGTTGTTTGGAGAATGATAAGATTGAGGAATAACAATGCATAATCTAATGAGAAAAAAATGTATAAAGATTGTAAAATTCATCAGAAATCAAATTTGAAATTTAGAAGTTGATGTAATATGTTATGTAAATTTTGCTGCAACCTTTTTTGGAAAATGAAAGTGAGAGGTTAGAGGTAAAAAGGTGAACATCTTTCGGTTCCTTCTTGAAGCTTGTCGAACTATCCTTTTGAGCCACTACGATGTGCACTTTGTATGCTGATTTGAAGTAAATGAGAGCATGCAAGGTATAATACACCCTAATTGAAACGCCGTTATTACTCCCAATTCAATGCCGATATGCCGATGATAGTCATTGGTGAAGAGTGTGAGAAGGTTTTGGGAAGGTGAAAGGGGAGTGCTGAAGAGTGGAAGATTGGAGAGGCAGCCATTGCGGAATTCCGGTCTGGGTTGCTCGTGCCAAGTGTAAATATGTGCAGTGGACTTCCATGGCCTCCCAGTGTTGGGCTTTTCACTGTAGATTTCATGAAAAGTTTGTGATGGGTATAAGAATTTGTGGAAACCGGAGTACGAAATGAAATACTTTTAACACAAAAAATTCTTACAGAAATCGAAAATTATGGGTCCTTTCTGTGAACTATGTCGGCTCATACATTTATGCTTGAAATAACTCCAATGGAAGATTTCTATAAATTAGATTTCTTTAAATGAATATACGATTTCAAAATTTTGTTTTAATCCAAAGCCAAAGTTCCTAAGAACCGACAAAAATGATGGTGGTAGTTCAGCCGCTGCATTAATTCCGCAGCAGGACTCGTTGTTTATTGGTGAAGGCTAGTGTATAATATTTTAAAAATATATTATTTAATAAACTTATAGAAGTTGAAATATAATTAAAAGATTTGTAGGTAAAGAAACAAAAATGGAATTTTAATTGGAAATGTGAATGTTGAATAGAATTAATGAATGATAGTAAAGTTGTGTCCGAAAGGCAGTGTTGGTCAACAAAGCGCTACTGATGTCTCCAAAGAACTTTTCTCTGTCTCTGTTTCTTGGTCAACTGGCTCAACTCCCAACAATTTTCCATCTCATTTTTCTGTGTTTTATGACTCCATTTATTCTCCACCTTCCTTTCTCTTCATTCACCCTAAGGATCATAATCTTCACTTTCACCAATGCAGTATTACCAAATGCTTCACTCACCACCCTCTTTCCTCGATTCCCTCAAGGCACTTCAGGCTGACATCCAACATGCCAATGTGCTGTGAGTTCTCTTTCTCTCTTTCCTTTTGGTTGTATCATTTTTTGAACTAATGCAATTCATATTCTGTAAGATATGTGCACCTTTACATGCCTCTTAAGTAGTATTTTCACAATTTGGATTCTCAAACTCAATTTCTGTAAGTTTCTCATTAGGATACAACCAAAATAGTAACTAATTAAAAGTTGAGTTAAATTTAAATTTAAATTCTTTGTTTGGAACTGTGTTTAGTAATTGTTGTTGAACTAATTTGGTGATCCAGTTCAGTAATGCAAATATCACACTCTTTAGTGCAACATTTACTTCTCACACTCTAACCACACGAATTAACTTTTGAGATTGAGTTAAAATCTAACCAAAAGTTCTAAGGTGATCATAAAATCATTCTTTTGTGACGAACAATATAAGGAAAAGGAACTTCAGTAACCCTGGCATTGTATCCATTTAATGATTTTAGGTGAATTTACTTATGCTAAATGATATGCTCGCAGTTGAAAGGTAGAAGTAGGATCTAAGCAAACTTGTACATTTATGATATATGTTGAGATGATTGGATTAGGATATAATATTCTGGTTTCGATGGTTTGCAGGGCAGCTTCCATTCCAAGGGGGAAGGGCGGGGATTACCTTCAAATGAAGTTAGTATACAATAAACTGGCACCAATTTTTCTGTTTTTATTTCAATGGCTGGATTACTCATCTTCTAGTCATTTTAATCTTTTCCGAGTAGTTGTGTATAAGGTTACTGTCTCTCCCTTTCTTTTTTTTGTAAGCTGATTGTTGGCTTCTTTCTTCAATTTTCTCATTTTTATTGATCTGTCTTATTTGTTTTTTTTGTTTTTAGGTGCACACTAATGGAAAGTCAGATATGTATTCTAGAGGAAGGAAAGCAACCATAGGGGAGTTCTTTAGTAAGTACTGAGTACTTACCTCTGTTCATGACTTATTTCATATATAATTCACAAACGATGATGTCCTGAAATCGTTAAGTGCATGACTTAAAGTTGATTTATGAAAACTTGATTTCAGATATAAGTTTGTGAACATGTAAGGACAACCAAATCTGTCACAAAATTGGGTTCATTTTCCTTGAAGTGCTATTAATATTGTTCTCCCAGAATATAAGTTTTACCTCAACACTTCATGTGTAATAAAAATTTGCAATAAGTTAAACTATATTTCTGATTAATATTAAAAGTGCTCTGCATTTTTGTACTTAAGTTTCATTCATTAATCTACAGGTGTTATATTACCTTCACTCCAGTGCCTTCATGGTGATTTAGTTGAAGCTAACATTGCTAAAGAAAATTATCACAACATTGAGATGATAACCAATAGGAGTAAGGAGGATAAGAGGAAGGGTTCAGATTTGGACTTGGAGAGAGAGCATGAGTGTGGCATTTGCTTAGAGTCTACCACCAAAATGGTTTTGCCTAATTGCTGCCATGCTATGTGTATAAATTGTTACAATGACTGGTAATCATAACCTGGTTTCCCCTTCAATATCAACCTATGATAATTGTTGATAAGAATGGAGTTATTCTTGACAGTTAATACATGTTTTATGAGTTTATGATGCAGGAACAGAAGGTCAGAATCTTGTCCATTTTGCCGGGGAAGTTTAAAGAGAGTTAATTCGGGGGATTTGTGGGTTCTAACATGTAGTAGAGATGTGATTGATATGCAAACCATAAACAGAGAAGATATTTTGCGTCTTTATCTCTTTGTAAATAATCTTCCCGAATATATTCCGGATGCTCTTTTCCTTATGTACTACGACTACTTATTTTAGTTGAAGACAAAAATGCTAAACATCTGTTTATACAATTTGGTCATTTTTCCTCCCAATCTATTTGATGATGTTGTCCATCACTCACTTATTTCACTACTGCATGAACTAATATTATTGTTTGTGTTTATCTATCTCAAGACATGGTACAATCATTCAAATGGGTGAAAGATTTTGTCTATTGCAGTGTTTTTTCTTATTTATTTATTATAAATCTTAGTGGGAAAAAAGTATTCTCTTAGACAATTATATTTAGTAATGCGAAACAACATTACCCCTATTAATTTATATGATTTTATTTTTTAGAATCAACCAATTAGTATATAATGAGTAAATGAAATCATAAATTTATCTCTTAAATGCTGTGGAAAGTTGTTGAGTATTTGGTTTGGTTTCATATGCTCATTTTTCAATTATATATATTTCTTTCCTACAGACAGGGAAGGAAGGAGAGGTAAGTTGTCCACAACCATCAGCATGTGCTAATTACTGTTAATCATGGTCTGCAGACATGAAGTAGACTTGGAAGGATTTCCAGCTGAATTGCATGAATTTAGATTCTTCCATCTTTAATTCCTTTCACCACTTTCAAGGGGCCTACCCTCATTAATTTGGAAGAGGAAATGCCATCAAAATTGGATTCATTTTTCTTAGACCAGTAGAAGTTTCCACTTTCATGTTATTACTACTTAATTCGTGTTTTTTTTTTTTTTTTTTTTTTACAAAAGTGTGTCAAATTTTCCTTTTTCTTACTAAATGAAATTGCATTTATTTAAGAAATGAAATTACATTTATTTGAGAAAACTATATATAAAAAAATCGTAACAATATAACACAATTTTATTGTTATATTAGGATATCACCATTTTTATCATGTTAAAGATGAAATTATATTAAAATAATATGATTTTAATTCAAATTAGTTATATTAAAATTGTGTTCATAATTTTTCTAAAAATAAATTCATTTCGATGATATAAGTAAAAGATAAAAGTATTATTGAATTCTATTTTTTTCTTAAATGTTATTTTAACAACTATACATTAATTTATTATTATAATTTAATTAATACAATTTAAAAATTGATGTATTTTAATAAAATATTATTTCTCTTTCTAATTATAATTTCGCACATGATTATAATATATGAGCAGTTTTTTTTATAGACTAATTTCCGCCACGAACTCTCAATCCTTCTTTCTCTACTTAAATTTCTACACTACCAAATTAATTTGTTGAGGAAATAATTACATATTATATCCATTTCTAAACATAAGAAATTAAGACATTAATAAAATTGATTAATTTAATTTAAAGCATTAATTTAATTTATAATTCTAGTGTTTTTCCAAATTTATCTTTAAGTAATTAATATATAATAGTAGAGTTTTAATTTTTAAAATTAAACTATTTTAAAAGACAAAATTTATAACATGTATTATTTGTGAACTAAAACAATTAAGAATATTTTTATAAAAAATTAATTGTAATGGGTCATTGAAAAATACTATAAAAATAAACAAGAAAACTTTAAATCAATATTTTATATTTATATTTAAAATTATTTTTGATGAATAAAAGTACCATATATCATAATACAGGGAGAAACTAGTTGTCCTTGCTTTTTTAAAACAAAAAAGAGACTATTATCTAATTTCCCCCTTATTCCCAACTTCAATTCTTTATTTTTAGGAGCTTAAAGCATTTATACATATAAGAAAAAAATCAACTAATCTAAAACAGCACAATTTGAAACCAAATTGATGACAGAGACAGCAGATATAATACAAATACAACATAACATATACTCCTTTGAACTTCTAATATATGATGCAGTGAACACAAGTTCTGGTAAAACAGATAAAACCTAATTCCCTCACTCATAGTTACATAATCAGATGCATTAAAGCATTTAGGACAAGCAAATTCCAAACATTATTCTTGGGTGAAGCATTCACCCTGCCTTCTCTTTTTGTGCCAATAAAAAATTAAACGGAGGTTGGGTAAAGTTTCCCTGCAGAAACATGCTAGAAATAACTTTATACATGGCCTCAGTGAGGTGAACACCATCCCAATTGATGTACTGAGAAGGGTTTGTGCAGGCAGTGGCGTTAGGTGTGCCACAAGTGCCAAACACACTGAAGTTGTAAGGTGGTTCTCCTGATCCACAACAAACATTGAAGACTTCTTTGAACCCATACTTGGTTGGATTCTTCATGACAGTGCGGTAGGCATTGAAGTAATCAGCATAAAGTATGACGGCTTGGGGGTACTGTTTCCTGAATTCCTGTAATTTGTTTTGGAGGACAAGGTTGTGGTAGTTGCTTTGGTTGTTCACACTTTTCACACATCCAATGTCATCCCTATCATCAGGAGGAGCCAGATACATGGACAATGTCAAACACCCACTTAGAGGTAAACCCTGCACAACTAGGTATTTGGCACCCTTCTCCAGCAATGCCTGCAAAACAAAGAATCAAAATAAGGAATTATAATGAAATTGAAATATGATGATCTGTGCACAAAATTGCAACCTTTTGCGTTTTAAACTACTTGGTCTAAAAGGCCAATCCGGATATAGGACAAAATTTCAATGCTGTTCTATGGATTTTTTTTTACATGTCTTCTCTTACTGTTACAATACCATTCAAGACATGATACTAAGTGTAAATTCCTCCTTCAATGCTGCTGATTTGTATTTTGGTTTATTGTGAAAGACTAATATCTTTTTAAATCCAATTTCCATTGGTTGGTGTATAGATGTTTCATTTTACAATTGAAATTATAATTTTACTTCAATAATTCAGTTAATAAATGTTTACAATAGAGATCAACATCATAGATTATGAAGACAAAAAACCAGAAAACAAAACCAAAACCACATAAAGGATTGTAATTTATTACCTGTAATGCTCCTGAGACACTGCTGATTGCAAGCTTCCTTATGGTGTCATCTGGGACAGTAGATCCCAAAGTGTAGGCATAGTCGTTGACACCAATCTCGCCAAACCAAAATAGAGTATCATCAAAGTCTTTGCACTTTGATTCTTCACATTCCTTGCTTTCGAGGTACCTGTTGAACCATATCATCTGAGTTTGGATGGACTGAGGAGTGATGTCAAGGGAGAGGTTGTTCTTGACAAAGAACAAGTGGTTTATGGCGGTAGAACCAGCAACAGCAAAGTTAACACCGAAAGTATCGTTGCCTTTGCTGTGACGATAAGGCGGCAAGTAAGGGAGAGAAAGATCTTCAGCCACAAAGTCAATCACAAGCCTTCCATCTGAGTACCTGTTGGTGGAGTGGTTGAAGAAAGTGATGCCGTAGGGAGAGTTTGAGACATGGCCAAAGCCACTTGGACCTTCAGCGTTCTTGGTGTTGCCTGTGTCAGTAAAAGAGTCCCCAAAGGCATAAACCTTCTTAAAGGGTCTTGTCCTTCCTTCCACAGATGCTGCTGCAGAAGCAACTGACAGAATGGAGGACAGTGTGCAGATGGTAAGGAGGAGGATGGTAGAAGAAGACATGGATGTCACAGAAGAAGCCATTTCAAAAGGGTACCTTAATTACCCCAAGAGTAGTTGCCGGTTTGCTAGAGTTTCATCTTATATATATATAACACTTTCATTACTTTAAGTTTAGTATTCAACAGTTTTTTGAAATATATATAAATTGACTCTAATTTAGTATCTTCCTAAAGCGAAAGCCCAAAAAATAAATATTTAAAAAAAAAATAAAATTATTTTTTTATAAGAATCAATTCAGATTATCCCCTCATACTATTTTTGTATAAAAATACTTTGGATTATGACTTAATTTTATTGAAAGATATAAAATATAGGCACAATTGAAATCGTATTTTAAATTAACACGAGCAAATATTAATTTTGTTTTTAATTTAGTGTAGTGCATTAAGATTCAAAATTCAATTTAAATATGTTTCAGGGAGGATAAAAGCAACAGTAAATAAATAAAATGATATATTTAATGCAAGATAAACAATGTATTTTGAATGGTATTTGACTTGTAAATTGATATATAGATCGCTTACAATTGAAGCTAAAAGTAAAATTCAAAGTTAAAGTTAAGATTATTCAATAAATTTATCATTTAGAGTAAATTTTCTTGAAAGCTATGATTTCAGATTTCATGTTTTTTTAACGAAAATACTAAAAACTCAAACTCAAAACTATTAATTAAGTTTAAAACAACTTTATATTAATTGATAAGTACATTAATGATTTAGATTAATTGATAAGTACATTAATCATTTCTTGTTTAAAACTAAAAATAAAAGGCAAAATGAAAATAAATAAAATTATTTTTAAATTTTCTTTTTTTGAAAATTTTTTCATTAAATAATTGTTTTTAATATTTATTTTCTTAAAATTCTATTTACACAAATTTTTCTAAAAAGAAAAAAAAAATTCCCGAAAATATTTCATTAGAAAAATAAAAATTCGTCCAAAAAATAAAAATGTAGAAAATAAGGAAGAGTTATTTTTTAAAAGTAAAATGTAGCAAATAAGAAATCCATAGTCGTATTTTCAAGACTATATTTGTTCCTGAATTGACTTTGGCCCCCATTCTTATGATTCTCATGCACCGTCCTGACGTGTAGATCCAGTGTCCCTCTTACCATTAATATTTCTGCTTAGAGGTAGCTGGAAAACTACTTCTCTTCACCACACATAATTTTCTTTTATTTTATTGAACAATTTTTTGAGACATTTAAATGGTTAAAAATAAAATAAAAAAACAAAAAACTTTAGTTAATAACATAAATAAAAATGTACTAACAAGCAATACTTCGAAAAATATTGTTAAAAAATAATAAAAGTAAAAGTGTATTATTAGCATTAAATAGCCGTTTATTTTAAAAAATTAATAATATTTTCCATAAATATATTGGTGAGGAGATGAAAAATAAAACATTTTTAAATTATTGAAATTGCAATTATTGAGACATAATTTAATGAGTATGTCCCCACCACACCAACGCCTTTGACGGTGATTTTATGAAAGTAAAAAGTTTTGTAAGTAAATGTGTGAGCTATTTATCTTTAGTTACTTTGTTGTGTCGCTCATTAATATCCACCAACCACCATTGTCTCCTTGTTCCACTCATTCATTTTAAGACATAATTTTTTCAGAAGAGTTCTACCAAAGACACATAAGAGTGTTCTAAAGTAAAGCTATTAGAATTAGGTATAGAAAAAAAATATATCAAAGAGATCAATTAGTGCAATATACCAATTTATATTTATCATATTATTATTACTAATGAAATGGCTTGAAGTGTTGGTCTAAGTTATTTTAGTTTATGTGGACATTGATGAGACAAATGATTACCGGATATGATAAACATATTTGAATATGAAATTAGCAAGAAAAAATATTAAAGAAATGAGAAGAAACAATGTAAAAATAAGGATTAAGATATTAAAGGAATGGAATTGGAATTTGGATGAAGTTGTGAGAAGATGGATGTCCATGTGGGGGTAGTAATGGCAACCACTTACAGTGCGACCTTAAATACTGTGATGAAAATTGTTGTCACAAACAGTTAAGGGGGTTTGAGT
Source organism: Phaseolus lunatus (assembly GCA_013389735.1). Taxonomy (NCBI): domain Eukaryota; kingdom Viridiplantae; phylum Streptophyta; class Magnoliopsida; order Fabales; family Fabaceae; genus Phaseolus; species Phaseolus lunatus. The sequence goes on from CM023859.1 coordinate 39,001,442, forward strand.
ATTCAAAGCTATCAAGTTAAGTTAGGTTGGCTTATGTTCTATGGCTCTGTCTTCTTCAGGCTAAATATACAACTGTGGCAATAGCGCAGTCCCTACTGTCGCAAGAAACTTTATTTAAAATTAAGGTTAGAGTGAAAAATAACTAATGCTAATAAATGTAAAGTATGATCCTTTCCCAAATATTAATACAGTTATTGATGCACTAGATTGTTACCACTTTATTCATTTCGCTTTCTTTTTATAGAAATATTTTATCTTTGGTATCATCATGAAAAAAATTACTAAAAAAGTGATTTTAACTCTGTTTAAATTTTAATTTTTATAGCTTCTATCTTTTTCAATAATGTAAAAAAAAAGTCAAGAATATCATGGATTTTTCTCAAGCAATTCAGAGCTGATTCAAGTTAAAGAGAATTTAAAATTAAAGATCTAAATCACAAAAAAAACTCGTGGACCAAAATTATAGATAATTCAAAGTTAAAAGACTAAAATTGTGGAAAAATTTAAGACGACAGTTACAAATTTTTTAAAAATATAAGGAACAAAATTACGAATATTTTAATTTTCTGAATTTTAAATTTAGGTTTTAACAAAAAGACATTTTCGATATGTAGTGTTAGGTCCAATTTCTAATCAATAAAAATGTAAAACAGTTAAGAATTACACTTGTCATTTGATTGACTCACTATAAGGATTGGTCAAATTTATCTATTCTCTTCTGGTTTTATTTTATTTTTTTTTTGCATTTTTTACTCCCATAATGAACTAAACTTTTCTTTTCTTAGTCTAATATTAATGGAATCACAGTTTTCTATGGCTCCTCTTTTACGATTTTTCAGTAGCTATTTTAACAGCATTTCTATGTTTTATCTCTATTCATTCATATGCATGTTATTGAGATGAGAAGACATTGTAACAATTATTACATGAGTAAATATTTTTGAGCAACCTTCACTTTAGTAAGATAAAGTAAAATGCTTAACTTTCCTTTTTCTCGGATTACATCCACGTAATAGAGAACAATCTATTTTTAGGTCAGAAAAGAAAAGTACTTTCTTGTACTTTGTTGCGACTTTTGTTTTAGAAGGTGCGTATTTCGTTGACCTTCGGTGGAGCTTATATGCTTCAAGTTATTATTATTGAAACATATATAATAAGAATGTACAATCTTATGCGTTTTACTAGGAGAATCAGTCATCCTTTTAAGTAAAAACTTGTTTCTTTGTTAGTTTTAATTAAGATTTAATGAGAGTTTTAAAAGATGCTATGACGTAAAACAATGATTATATAATCATGACTCTGTCATCACTTACAAGATGTTTAATTTTATAGACTTAAAATTTTAAATATGTTAAATTTATACTTTTATTTCAGATTATTTATCCTTAAAATACTTTATTTGATAATCACTAAAAAAAATTATTTAATGACTGATTTAAACAATCAAAATAAATTAGTCAAAAGTTATTATTAAAATAATAATTGATTTAGTTTTAATTGTTAAATAAATACAGATCACTAAGTTGTATTGGTTTAACAACTGAAATCAAATTGTTCATTAAATATAAATTTATCATAAATTTGTGATCGATTTTGTTTTATTATTAAATTCCTACAAACCAAACCAGCATCTTATAAGAATTTAACAACTAAAATCAAATAAATCAATAAATATAAATATATCATTATAATTAGTGTTTAAATTTAATTTTGATCGTTAATTTATTTAATTATTAAAATTAAATAAAATCAAATTAACCGCTGAATACAAATTAATGATCAAATTATTATTTCATTATTATAATTATAATAATTTTATTATTATGATTATTTGTCATAAATTATATTCTAAAATTTAATTTTCAGGGTCTAGTTAGTAATAACATCTAGAGATAACAATTAAATTATTTACTCAAAAATATGCTATCTAATTATGTATTTTAAACTTTACCATTCGTCTTCTTTTATTACTATTTGTAATAAAATGTTAATTAATTCTTATGTGATATGTTTTGCGCTAAAGTTATTTTTATTTTACTTTATAATTATTTTTTGCAATTGTACTTTTAATTTTTCCTAAAAAAATAGTGATACTACTCAACACGTCTCACGCAAATCTACAAGTTACCTACTAATTTAACACAAATATAGATAAAATAAAACAAGTAAAAAGCTAAAATTGTGTTAGAATTAAGCTTAAAAATATTTTAAAACCATGTTAAATTAAACTGGGTCAAGATATAGACAGTAATAGGAATTAAGGTTGTGATTGATAGAGAAGAAGAAAAACATGGTGGATAATTTTAAAAAAGACGTGAGAAAAATAAAGTGTAAAGTTAAAGAAAAAAATGAGATGGACAGAAATAAAAAATTAAGTAAAAATGTAAGAAATAAAGTTAAAAGAATACTAGTGATACAACTTGCTTTTTAATTATTATTTTCTAATTCTTTTTATTAAAGAACCAAACCATAAATCTAGCGAAAACTAATAAACTATTATGTAAAAATATTGACTACGAAAAAGGATATCTATAAGATGTGGATGTGCTGTGGACCACTTTCATTCGTTCGCAGCTTTATCAAATAAAACTCCACAAAGTTTTTAGCTATTTCATGGAGTTACCGTATTACCTGTTACCACCGAATTATTCTCATAACCAGTTTCATCACTGACCCTTATGCATCAAACTTGATAAAAATATAAAATTGAAGGCTATAAATCAATCAGACCTACTGACAACAAAAACGAAATGGCTTTACAAAATGTTTAAAAATGTATGGTCACTCTTTTGCAAGCCAAACACTGATCTCCATGTGGGTTGTTTATCAACTTATTTTACTCATCAGTTGTGTCCACTAGTTGCTAATTCTGACAAATGTAAAATAAGAAAACCCAAACCATTTCAAACCAGACTAATTGTAATCCATGAAAACAAGCCAAGAATTAAAGATAATCTGCACATGCAAATGTTACTTGTGATAAATACATATAAACTGTTTGACATATATATGTGGCTATTCTTTGCAATGCTTGTGCTGCATTGGACAGTGCTAGGAAAGAGTTAAATAAATTTATCATGTTTAAGAAGAAAACTACAAATTTGGTGATAGCTAGAAGATCCTGGAAGACATGTTTACACAGATTGCTGAATTGTTGCATCAGTTTCACCTGGACTTTCACCTATCCCAGCCACCTCGACACTAGCTGAATTTGAATATGACTGGTCACCAAGTCCAGACATCATCAAGGGCTGCAAGTTTATTGGGTGGTCAAACTTACAAGCTGGTCCAAATTTGCAAATTCCATAGCGACTGTAATGGGAGCAGACACTTTGGTCCTGGATTTCATGACAAATAAAATTGACATTAAATAAGAGAAACTAGCCAATCAAGCGTGTAGTCCCATACCACTAAACAAATTAAAGGAAATGTCTTTCTAAAATTAGAAACAGTCATCTCCAGGTAACCATGTCATGCTAATTCCATGTATTTTAAATTAACACAACCTCATGCTAAACAAAAGAAAATAATTTTTCAAGCTTTTCAGATATAAAACCTTACAGGTCTCAAAGGAAGACCCTTGTCACTGAGGTTGCATGGAGGTAATCTTGCAATCCGATTCTTTGGATGGTGGAATTTACAATTAGATTTAAACTTGCAATCCCCAGTTTTTAAGAAGTAGCTACATTCAGGTTCACCAGGCCTTTCTGGAAACTCTTCCACGGATATCTGCTTTTGATGGTGCAAGTAAACATTTGTATCGACTGCTGGGTTGTTCAAGACAAATGTAGAAGGTGGATGCATGTTCCTCTCAGGTAGGTAAACAGATGCCTTTACAAACCACAAATGGGTCAATTTAATGGGAAAACAATCATTTGCATGAGTTCATCTGACAGAATAGTTAATTCAAGTAAACGAACAAGACCACTCAGTTCTTGCATTGCAAAGAGTAAGATGCTTCCCCGTAAAAATTATGGCACAGAAAAAAGAATAACAAACACTAGGAAGGAAGGGAAATGGGGCTGTAGAATGATCACAACAAATCTAAAGATTAGATGCCATAATCATATTTTTACTTTTAAAGATCAGGAATAGGTGCAATTTCAAATTCACTTCTAGGCATAAAGGCAAATATGCATTGTTTAATATGCATGATTCTTCAATATGCTTGCTAGTTTAACAAAATAGATCACACACCAGATCAACAAAACTGTACACTCTAAATCATAAGAACTTTTTTGTGGTAATTGAGTTGGGTATTTTTCACTCAAACCTCAAATGGCTTAATATTTATTTTATTACAGTATTCAATGAACTTATAACCAAACATGTAAATTAATGATAAGTCTTCAATAGTCAACAGGTGACAATGACATTATCTCACAATTTAGGAAGTTATTTAAAATACATAAGGAAACTAATGACTGGACAATATAAAGATGCAAAAAGGAAAAAAAATGCAAACACAACAATGCCAAAGTATCTGTAGCAACAAAGATTTAACATTGCACTACCTAGTAGTACTAATTACATGATGGATTGCTCCTTGCCAGATGCTTATTGACATTGAATCTATCTATTTACCTGGTATCCATTCCAGTCAGAGCTTTGGGTAGAAACTCCTTGAGTAGGTGAAAGCATCATTGGCACAAAAGGAGATGCTTCATTTAATGATCTTGGAGAAGACCAGGAGGGTACAGATGGTCGTGCTACACCCTGTAATGACATAGGCCCTCCATTACCAAATCCTGAAGGAGGTTCACATCCTCCAACAGCTGTAGGGTCAGGATGGTTGAACTTGCAGTTTGCTCCAAATTTACAAGAGCCAGTGCGCATGTAATAGGGGCACTCCCTCTCCCCCTATCATGAAACATGAGCTTATTAATATCTACGAAACCTATTTTAGAGGACTGCAGAAAGAGGCAGACATCACACACACATATATATATATATATATATATATATATATATATATATATTGTTACAGGAAAGTGACAAAATTGTACCTGACGAATAGGCAGGCCAAGAAAGTTAAGTTCAAAAACTGGTGCCAGTGCTGTTGTTGAAAATTTTCCTCTGGTGTGGTTATATTTACAAGATTTTCCAAACTTACAACCCCCAGATCTTTGATAATACTGCCACAAAGATCATGAAAGAAGTTGTTATGAACATGTCATGAATAGTGATATTTGCTGATTTTACATGGATTGAGCAAGAGAAAAAATCATATACAAACTTCTTTTCTCGATACGTTGTTTCTTCCAATAGTTTTTTCAACCGAACAATTGATATCATTTACTTATAATTATTTTATCCATTCATTTTAATAAAATTAATATAATTGTCATCATTATCCTAGCTAGGGTATGATAAAGCAAAACAGAAAGGTAAATCAACAAAAATGCCACATAAATAAACCAAACCATCCTAACAGATATTTCACTGTTCTCCCTATCCATGTCTAATGTTAAACTATTAAGTAGCATAGATCACCACGATCCAAACACAAGTAATCAAAACAGACATAGGTTAATTCTCAGCCACAGAATATTTATTGATTAAAAACTATAATATAAAATACAATCTACTTACATTACTTTGCCAAACTCACATCTCACAAGTCTAGAAATGACAGAATATCACATCACCCAAAATTGAACATATAGCATATAAATGATCAATGATCTCAATGTCACGGAAGGAAATGAAAAATATAAATTAAAAATTAGGTTGAAACACCTTGAATAGACCTTACAGTGACTTACACACAACCTCCCATGGCAATTCAAATAGCTGGAGGAACTTGTATTTAAATTATTACAATATGAACATTAAAGCCAAAATGGTAATATGCTGAAATGACAGACATGAAAACTAAAATTTGCTTGGAAGCATAATTGTGACAATAACCTTGCATTCTGTTGTGCTTGATCTGTCTGTGGGTTCTTCTCTTTCTCCCTCCTTCTCTTTAACAGCCTTTGTTGATCGTTAAAACATCAACACAGATAACAGCATTTTAAAGAAGTGAACATTGTATAATAAGTTTCCAGGCATAAAATGGTGAAGAGAACCTCATTGATATATTGATATACTCAATCACCAACACCTTACTAAGTCTGAAGAGGTAATTAAGGAGACCTCACAAAAATAGGAAAATTTTGAGGCCTTAATAAGTCATTTTAGCAATGCTATAGAGTAAAAAGGCCGACCAAAACAGACAAATTATAAAATCATAAAAGCAAATTACCAAAAATAGCACTTCCTCCAAAAATGACAGTTCAATATCAAGTACCTACTAGCCATGATGTAACAGTTCTGACCATTTACTAGTCCTTCCAATCAAAAGTATACCTTCAGCAAAGGCAAACTACTCTTGTTCTCAATCCAGCACCACAAATAACACAATGTCACCGTAAAGGAAACCTCGGAGAAAAGATAACCTTTACACAAGTGAATTGTTCTAAAGCTTAACCTCCAACAATGCAATATTGATCACTAGCAGATATCGATGCAAACAAACAAACCATACAAAAACAATAGCATCACTAACAAACATAGCATCTAAAAGAGGAATACATGGGAGAAGAAAGACACAAGAAGTACCTGGGTTTTCCTCCTAATAGGATGATTAAACTTGCAGTTAAACCCAAACTTGCAATTCCCAGTTTTCATATAAAATGCACAATCCTCAGCTTCAGGCCTTAAAGGGTAGTGGTGAGTCATATAACTGTTTCTCTCTTCCATCGTCTCCACTCCATCATCACCATGAACATCACCAACACCAACACCGTCTTCATCGGCATCAACATCAACACCCACTTCCTCATTCCAACTATTTGTCTCCGAACCCCTACAATCTCCATCACCCTTGGCAGTTTCTTGGTCGCAAACTCCTCCACCGTCGTTCAAGTCGGAAACTTTGTCCTCACTTTCATCCTCACCCTTCAAATCCAACTTGCTCTGAAGCTCCCCAGAGAGTGTCTCATGCTCCACCGCGTGATTGAGATCTGACGGTTGAGGAGGAGGAGGAGGGGGAGAAGAAGCCCCCAATTGGGGATCTTCGCCATTGGAAATGGAAAGTGGCGCAGAATCGGATTCAGAGCCTTCCATTCTCCCTCCACATTTCAAACCCTAATAACAGAAGGTGGTTTTTGTTCAAAAGAAGAAAAAAAGGGGAATAAGACGCACGGAGAGAGCAGAAGAGAAAGGAGGAGGAAAAAGGTTGCGTTTTTATATGAGGAGAATAAAAAACCAGAAGCAGTGTGAGTGAACGAAGTGAGTGTGAACATAAAAAGAGAAAGAAAAAGTGTCCTACTTTGCAATGTTGATGTTCTGTGTACTGTTTTGGAAACCACACTACCTTCTATTCTATTTTACTCCTTACTAATAACAGATTCTCACCAACTAATAATTATGAAGCACTTACATGTTTTTATTTTTTATTAATATATGGTCTGAGAAATTGTTGATTTTTTTAGTAGTTTTTTTTTATCATGTTTTCTTTTTCTTTCCGCAAGATTCAAACATGGGTTGTGTGTAAGATGTTTAAATTTAGTTTTACTCTAACCAACAATCGGTTAGTTTTAAAAGATGTATTATGATTGTGAAAATATTTAAATTTTTTATTCGATCAATTAATAACAACATTTTATACCACTTTTAAGTTCATGACTATAAAAATAATAAATTTATAATACATGATAGTTATATTTAGAAAATAATATTTTTTATGAATAATATATACACATTAATATTCTAAAGATTTCTTTTACACTATTCTTAAATAAACAAACTAGTAAATAATAATAACAACAATAATATTAATAATAAATTGTTAGTTTAAATAGAATTGTGCTCAATTTTTTAAAAAAAATATTTCATATGAATTTTATGAGTATTTGAAAGTATGAAATTTCATGCCTATTAAAGTCTTAAACTAATAATTCTATAAAAGTGTGATTTGTGTGTGTATGCTTAGTGTAGTTTTTCACATAAACAATCAATAGTTACAATGTATTTAATTATTTAAATCAATCTAATAGCAGTGCATTAGTATGTAAGTGTTTGTCATGGGATATTTTAGGACAAAACAAGTGTTTGTTCTAGTTTAAGTTTGCCAAAGTGACCAAGAGGATAATGATAAGTGATAAAGATTGAAGAAAAAAATAATAATTTGAATGTTTTGTTCATAAATAATTGAGTGTTTGTGCATTGAAATGGAATATGCCATGGTGGAATTTTTATCTTTCTCTATGAAAAAGTGTAACAATGTATGGTGTATAATTTTTGTTACTATATTAATATATTTTTTATTGGGTCAAGTTAAAATAAAAGGTGCATGGAATTTATCATTCAAAGCAATGGAAGAATCTTTCAACTTTGACCATTGTTTTATTTTTTGGATATTTTTTGCAGATTGTAAATAGAAAGAAAGTAACAGGTGAAAGCTCATAGTTTTTGCATACTCACTTCTTTTTATTATAAAGTTAAGCATCTCATTATTAAATAATATGATTTTTTTTTTTTAGAACAACAATATTAATAATTATTATTTTAGTTATTAGGGCATCTCAGTGATTGAGTGGTTATTTGGGCATGTCAATACTGTTTTTTTTAAAAATAAAATGCTTATGATCTTCAGTTTTGGGAACAGTTCATAGTAAAGTCATGTTCATTTAAAACTGCATTTATGTGATTTCTTAATGACGTCTGAAGCAAAATAATGAATTGGGAGTGTTTGAAGTGATTGGTGTGCCTCCACTGTTAAAAAGGATAATTTGTTTAGATCCAATAATGCATTACTTAATTTAATTTAAACATCCTCTTTAATTAAGATATAAAATTAAAATTATTTTCTAATATATATATATATTTAAAGATAAATAATATTAATATAAACATACTATTAAACAATATATTGTAAATAAATTTCATTATTAATTAAAAATAAATTTTAAAAGAAGCCAATAAATTTCAAAAGAATATAAATATAACTTAAACCAAATCGTAGAAGGTTAGAAGATATAAATTTACTCTTCAAAGTTTAATCTATTAAAATTAAATGACATATAGAAAAAAATAAAAACTATTTTAAAAATTTAATCAAAATTATATTTTTTTGTATGAAATATGTTGGTTAATTCATATTATTCCTATGTTAACAATTTTGTTAAGGTCACATTTTTTTTTTAATTGCATGAATTGAATTGACAAAATATTGATACAATATGTTTAGTAAAAGCAACATATGCTTCTTTACATTAAGAACCTTGACTAGTCCTCCAATCTAACCTCTAAGTTTGACACACATGTTGAAAATCAATTTATGAAATACCCTTATAACTAAATAATTTAATATGAATTGTTCTTAGCAATTAAGTTATCTGACTTTTTGGTATTGAATACGACATTTAATGTTTATATTAGTAAATGGTCTCGCTAAGAACTACTTCCATATCTAACTGACCAAATCAAATAACTCAAAATTTATATTTTTAGTAAATATAAAAAATTGTGATTATTATTATTATAATACATACATAAGAGAATTATGTTATACAAGTGCAAAGAAAGTTAAAGAAAATATTGTATCAGTTGCCTCCTATTTATCTACAACAATTATCATTATTTTATTATCATAGTAAATTCTTGATGTAAATTTTCAGCTCCAATTTAAGAGTAAAAAGTGTCATTCATTTTTAATTAACATGAATTAGGTTGAGTTCATGTAAAAGTGACTGAAGAATGAATATTTACAAAAAAATGAACACTTTTCTATTAAGTTATGTGTAACTATGAGAATAATAAAGCAAAATATTATTTTTCATTAAGTTTCCATATATTTTTACACCCATATAAAAAATTAACAAAATTATTCTTCTTGTTCATGCTAAATAACTTTGTAATTATACAATTTCTTTATTTTTCTTGACTTTTTACTCAAAAAAACACTTTTTAATCTACAGAACATAAAGAAGTCAGACAATTTCATTATGAATGACGAGCAGTTTTAACAATTACTGTTAAAATATACTGTATTTTTTTATATTTGAGGGTTACTAATTGCGACAGGTAAGAATAGAAGTCTGGGGAGCATGAGTTACGAGGTTTTAAACTTAAAAGATGAACTGTTTGTTTAACCATGATTATTTTAAAATTTGTTTATAATTATTTGCATATTTTAAAACGTTTAAAATTGAAAAGTTTTTTTTTAAGGAAAGAGTGGTTATATGGTCAGGAAAATATTTAAGACGGATTAGAAATAAAAAATTATTGATATTGGAAATTATCACTTAATTAATGCAGTTTTATCAAGACTATATACATTACCGAGAATAAACTGCTCAATTATGCTAAACTTTAACAGTTCATGTTACATTACGTTAGAAAATAAAAAACTTCAAAGACAGATGTACAAATAAAATAATAAAAAAAAAATATTCATACTTGAGTGGAGCTGAAACAACTATAAAGTAAAATTAAAAAAATTAATATATATATATATATTTATATATACAGGAAAAAATATGCAACAAAAAAAATTGAACCACAGTTTTATTAGTTATAAAATATAAAACAATTTATATCCTCAGTTTGGGTGTTAGGAAAGGTAAAAAACAAAACAATAATTAAGAAGCTTGGGGAAAGAAGTAACAAATTGGTAGCTTTTAAAAATAAAAAAAAGTAGGTAGTTTTAACAATGGTTTACTAACAAATATAAAAATTGGGCATCTCGAAAAAAAAGTTACTTGACGAGAAAAAAGTGGATATGATCAGTTAACTAATATACAATATCAACAACTAGATAATGTAAAACTTACGTATAGCATGTTTAACATTATGTTAGAGAATAAAAAACTTTAATTTACAATATATATATATAAAATAGAAAATATGCATTCACATGTTAGTGTGCTGCTCAAACATACTTGAATCAAATGATTTGGTTCCGCTAACTACATGTGCTTTCATAAAAGCCTTGATTCGAATGCAAAGAACAAAATAGATCATATGGCTGTCAAGGACACAGTGTCAACTAATCTAGGAGCTAGTCTTTGAAAAACTGCATCAAACATCTCAAAATCTAAAAGTATAATTTATCCCGTCAAAATGTCGAAGCCGTGAAACGAATGATCCAAACAATTCAATTAAATCACTCTACACCGATTCAAAGGCTAACACTATGAAGTTATGAAGGCATGCAACACATACTAAATAAAATTCAAGAATAGTAGGTTATTGCTTTGTAATCTGCAATTGAAGATATGTTACTTTTATAATTATGGTAAAAACTATAATTAGGAACATAAACAACTTCTTTAGTGGGATCGCAGGTGTAGGAGTCTTTCCTCACCTTGGTAGCTTGTTGGTGAAACCTCTCAGTAGTACCTTTGATCAAGAATCCCCGTCTTTTTGCATCCTTAAATTGTCGCAAACCTGCATTACACCTATAAAAATAAACAACCATTTTTAGGCAACTCTATATCACTTAAGTGAAATGAACTTTAACCATTTTGGCAGACAAAGATTGTCCATGGTGAAGGGGCAATAACCCAAGTGGAAGAAAGAGTCCAATCTAAGGAATTTGGGTGACTTTTGCTGGAAGATTAACATATTTGTAGGGGTGGCAAAGCGGGCCCGCCCCGCACTTGGCCCACAAAAAGAATGCGGGCTAGATTCTTTGTCCCGCCCCGCATAAGGGCCAACCCGTATTCGTTTTTTTTTTTTTAAAAAATAAATAAAAGAAATTCAAAGGAAATATTTTTTACTTTTAGCTCTTGAAAAATTTTCAAATTGAACCTATATATTTGTTACTATCAAATATCAATATTTTTTCTTCCATTTCAAACATAATCAAACATCATTAATTCAATTAAGATAAAAATCAAATATCAATATTCTTTCATTTCAAAAACATTAAAAATAGCTAATTCAAAAATATTAAACATAAACAACACTACAATTAACATAGTTAATTCAAAAACTTTAGTATTTTTTTCTTGTTCAAGTTGTCACTGTCAAGCCCAGTCCAAGTCAACTGTACAATACTTACACATAATAATTGAAAGGCATAACTTCAAATACGAAAAAAAAAGGAATTCTGAAGCTAATAGTGACCTCACCTTTAACTGAGTATTGTGATTTGAAGTGTTATTGAGAAGGAATAAGAACACCAGCAATCAACACAATGAGCATCAAGCACCCCATCAGCAGCAATGAATCCAACACAAACACAAAAAAATGGTAAAAGTGCAGATACTTATTTTGTTAAAGCTCTCCCTCCCATTGTCCATGACTCATGTAGGAATCTACAATTTCCCTACTAACTGGTCCTGATAACAAAGTTCCAAAAAAGCATCACACGGTCACACTTTATCAAGCAGAAAAATGTAATCAGAAAGAATCTACTGAGGAAGCCAACTCTTAATTCATCAATTTATCATCTTTCATTCACCACAGATTCAACACAATTTTAATTAAGAAAAGTGAGAATCAGTGAAATAAAAAGAAAAAAAAGGCATAGACACTAGCCTGGTTGTTTGAAAGAATTGTTGGCCAAGTAAACTGAAAAACACTCAAATGACATTATTAATATAGAAACATATCATGTATCTTTATCATCCTCTTCTTTCCTCACCTATATCGCCATCACAGCTCTTTTTCTGTTTCTACAATTCAAATAGACTTGGGGTTAGAAATAAAGTCCTAAAAGTAGTATGAAAACGGGAAACATATTAAAGAAAAAGGAAATGTAAGCAAAGAGTATGGAAGAGAATAAGTTACCAAAAACGACCACGTGTTGGTCTTAAGAAGATTCCCCATATGCCACTTGTATGTCAATCTATTGGTGATTGGAAATTCGGCTATTCAATGAGTTGGTGTAGGGTAAATAGAAGCCATGACCATGCTGCACAGAAAATGTGCAACTGCTACAATTCCTAAGATCAGAACCAGAAAATTTAGTGAACATTTGGCATTAAAGGAGCATGAATTTGGTATCTCATGAATAGGACTTTCTAGCTTGGAGTATGAATTCCACACCAAGCAGGAGATATGTGATGGATTAGAATCATGTTTCTATATCTAGGAAATTGCTTTGCTTGCTACTATAATAAATGGATACAGAAACACCTAACCAAGCAGATTTAGTAGTTATTCCCAATGACAGATTCCAGGGAATATATCCTAAACAGTTAATTAACACCTAGTCCTAGACGACATTGAGCAATATATTAATAAATTTGTCAACAATGCTAACATCTATCATTATCACACTTGCTATCAACAATTCTTCTTGGTTGCATGACCAGTCTTTCGCTTATGACGACTGAAATCAGAAACAAATCTAAATGTTTGCCCACACCCTGGCTCGGCGCACACATAAGGACGAGCACCAGTGTGGACTCGAATGTGCTCAGTGCGTGCCCATGCCCACTTGAAACTCATCTTACACCCTTTCCAAGGGCACTTCAATGGACGGTCATCCTCATGAACTCGACGATGCTGCACTAGATATTTGTGGGAAAAAAAATTCTTTCCACATCCTTTCACAGGACAAATGTTTCTCTTATGTTGCAACAGCTCCTGTTTAGACCCAAAACCCATGGTACAGCCCTCAATGTCACACTGATATTCGGATTCCTCATCCTTTGTTTTGGCATGGCCAACTGAAACCTTCGCAGCTGTTGTATTCTTCACCTTTTCCCTTTTGATTCTCTTTTCTTTCAAGTTTCCTTCAGACTCTTTTTCTAGGACTCTCTTCCTAAGTCGTGTGCGAGGTCCACCATCTTCCTCCTCTTCCACATGTAATGTTAAGTCTTTTGAGTTTCCAGATTGATTCTTTGCCTGCCGAGCAGCCTTTGATTTCATAAGCATAGGAGCACCTTGTTTCATAGGACGGGATGTCTTGTTTCTCAAAAGGAGTGGATTAGTTTGTTTCTTTGGTTGAAGAATCTGAGATTTAGATTGCTTACTTTGAAGAGTTCTTTTGTGCTGCAGATGAAAAATATCCTCCATTTGATCATCTGAATCTATATTGTCCTCATCCATATCTTTAGCTTGCTTCCTTTTACGAGTTCTATATAGCATATAAAAATTATTTTTTGCCAAGTCCTCCATAAGATCTTTATCATTGTATTTATTTTGCCTGCTCCTTCGAGTACTTCTTTGGGGCTTCTGAAAGTGATCCTTCAACTGGTCATCAGACATTACATCTTCCTCATCGATGAACTTGGCTTGCCTATTTTTAGGAATCCTTCTTTGATACTTGAAAAAACGACCCTCCATTTGGTCATCAGAAATAGTATTCTCTACTGCAAGGTGCTTGTCTTGCCTGCTTCTCAGATTCCTTTGTTGCTGTTTCTGCCTATGGTGCTCCAGATTATCTTTATTTTTAGCAGAAAGGGATCTTTGTCTGCCTTTAGATATCTTCCCTCTCTGCTTCCAAAAACAAACCTCGCTTAGGTCATCAGAAATCATGTCTTCCTCCGTAATGTATTTATCATACTTGCCTTTAGGAGTCTTTCTGCGAAGCTGAAGAGAACAAGTACCCAATGAATCGTCTGAAATAGCATCTTGCCCACTGCTAAGCTCTCCCCTACGCAACCAATCAGACCCATAGTCCATTGTATCATCTGAAAACACATCACCACCAACAAATTTAGCTTCATAGGTGTTAGCCCTCCTCCAATGCTGTATACAAGAATCATCATCCAGCAAATAATCAGAAACTGCATCATTTTCACTAGATTCTGAATGCTTGCTTATAGGCTTTTTATGATGTGGCAGAGGAGAATAATCCCCTTGTGAAGTAGTATCATCTCTCTCAATATGCCTCGTTCGCTTACTCCCAAGAATCCTCCTTCGATATTTATTGGATTTATCTTCAATGGAATTATCTGAAAGCCAATCTCTCTCAGCAAAACTTTCTTCCCAGGTTCCTCCTTTCTCAACAGATTTTTTCCATTTCTTACCAGATTTTCGAGTTGAAGTATTGCTTTTGTGGTTACTTACTGATCTCTCAATTTTCTCATCTGGCAATGGCCACCCATGTAAGCTTGTTTCATTCTCAACATCTTCGAAATCTCTTTTTGCTAAAAGGGGATGGACTTGATTGGACATCCAAACTTTGCCACACCATTTCCCAGCAACTACCTTTTTCTGCTTGTTGGTCCTTCTCTGATAGACCTTGGGCTCTGTAGGCAAGCTAGCTGGAGAGCTTTGACCAAATGCTTTATATATAACAGAATTGTAAGGAATCTGCTTAATGTAAAGTGCTGAACGGCTAAGATTGGCACTATAGAAGAGATTGATTCCCAGCTTGACAGCCCAGTCCCCATTTCCAGGAATAGCTTCCTCACTATCCAGAGCTGATTGGATCCTCACCTCATCTTCCCTGTTGGCTTGCCTGTATATAGTATTCTTCCACGTATAACGAATCCTCAGTTCCTCTGCAACAATCTTTGCTTCAGCCTCTATCTTTGGATAATCTGTAGAAATAAGCAAAATAAATCACGAAAGATTGGCAAGGAGGGGAAAACCAGTTACAGTATGCTTTAAACACTGTAAAGACAAGCTCACAAATATGCAAAATATGCTAATAAAGCCAAACGTCAATCAGTAGCAATGAGTTCAAATACTCTACACCAATTACTATGGATACTAATTATAGCAGATGCTCACTCAAACCTTGAAATAGGAAAAACAGTAGAACCATAAACATCAAACTTCATGTGTTTCCATCAATCTGACCACTTGAAATTTTCATATTAGTACACTCGAAGGGGGAAACTTTCACACATTTCTTACCATGCAACCTAAATTGAACAAAAATTCCAACAAAGACTCTCATGCTTAGTGACCAAGGTGGACTTCAAATAAACTAGGCAGTGCGTTTCTCCAACGAACATGGGCTTGAGATAAAAATGCAGCACAAAATGTGTTCCATTTTTAATAAAAATAAGGGGGGCAGGGGGGGGGGGGGAGGAATTAGTAAATTATTGAAAAATCAGACCTGGATGACATAGGAGCAATATGTGTGCTCCTCCTATTGGGCGAAGTTGCTGCTCTGCTTCTACAGCATGCTCTAAACAGAAGATATGCAGTCTAGACGAGTCTTCATCGGTGTGAGTATCTTGGGAACGATTCAAGGTGAGATGGGGCACAGCCCTAGTATTTCTAAATGCCACCCCTGAAGTGTTGTCATGATCTTCTGACTTAACAGAGTAGTCAAAAGGAGTCATAATGTGCTCAACTCTTTTATGCATATAATACTCATAATTGTCCATTCGTCTTGAATGAATATCATCTCCTTTATCAAGTCCAATGACTCTAACTATGGGACTAGCATGGGGATCTTTGAAATGAGAAGGCATACTTGACATCTCCTGAAATCCATTAGTGGATAGATGGTTTATTACATTCAATTCATCACCATCAAGTGCAATATCTAATCCCCCCTGATCTTCCTCGGAGTCAGAAGAATTTCCATATGCTGATGCCAATAATGCAAGAGCTGTATTGCCTTTTTCTCTTCCAGAATTTAAAGCCTCCTCGTAATTTTGATCAGCAATCTGTGCAAGGTGCTCAACAGATTGAACGGGAACACCATTTGAATCATGTTGGGCATTTTGCTTAGTCCATCCTGCATTGTCAAACAAGATGCTTAGAAAGGTAAGTTGCTACTTTTCATATGCACACCACAAAGGCTTTGCATATTCATGCACATTTCTTCGCTCTCATATGTAAAGAATGACAAGCACATGGCAAGACCACTCCGTGATTCAGCATTCAAGAGACAAATGTATAACTAATGAACTCAACTATCTCCCTTGTTTACAAGAACACTGCTGGACCCATAGGACTAAAGCCAAACGACTATGCCATCAGCTAATATGACCCTATCAAACTTGTTCACAAAAGGAAATATTTTTTTTTAAAGAAAAAAAAGAGATGAAGATAACTTTTCAAAACAATAGTTGCAAGAAAAATCTTATCACACCACAACCAGAAGAAGGGAAATAAAAAAGAAAGGAACAAGAACTTAAAGTGGCATAAGAAAACTTGGGTAAAAAATTGATGATTCCTCTCTTGATTGATAAACAATGGAAAACATCTCCCACTTTACCTTCTCTCTTCACTCGTAAACTCTTCAACTCAAGTAAGAGACAGTGAGGGAAAAAAATCATTAAACCCCAAAAAATGCACATAACAAAGCCAGATGGCTCTAGCTCATTCTAATGCAGAATTTATAATTTGGGTTACCCCTCTACAGCAGGAAGTTATCAGTATAAACTGTAAGTGAAACTCCGCTTTTGCATATATTTCCTGATGGGCATGTGACACAGAGGAAAAATACCTACTAGAAGGATGTGTATTCATTAATAAATAGAACCTGCCTGTATATGTTCTTGGCTTGGGAATACTTGCATCTTCATGGGCATTTGCAAATTTATTGCTAGTTACTCCAGAACCAACAATCCAATCATTAAAGAAACTACAATCAGCTGACATAAGGTACGTAGCTGCTGGTTCTCTAGGTTGTACAATGGCAACACAGGAAAAGCTTAATATTCCACATGTGACACATGAAAATAGTCTCTGATCAGACAAACCATCACCTTGATCTGTTTCCTTTTCACTGTGTCCTTGCAGTGTTTTTGAACTTGAAGGGTATATGTTCCCATCCGAACTGAATGGCAAAACCCTGTTCCTTTCACACAACGTAACAAACTTCTCTTTTACAGAATGAAAACTCTTTACTTGTTTGATTCCATGATTCCTGTTGAACATAAGGTCATCAGAAATAAAATTTGGGGAATCCATTCTCTCATAATTGTATACATTGAGAGAAAAGTCAGGGTTCACTTTTAGTTGTTGTGATCCAATGCGTAACTTTGAGCAAACAGAAAAGTCAGAAGAGCTACGAGGAAGAAGTACTATAGCAGACCCTTTGCTGAGTGTGTGAAGCAGATCATTCTTCTCTACCACGTCCTGTACAAATAGTTCTTTAATTACAGTTTCTCCTTCACCGTTTCTCTTATATTTAAGCCGAGAACTTCGTGGTTCAGCTCTAATGCCTCCAGGGATTCTGTATGAAGATTTCACGAGAATTTACAGGGTGCATATATTAACAATAAAAACTAATGCTTTTAAAATCAGACTGATCATTGAACCAGTAAAGGTTAAATGATCCCATTGTGGTTGAATCCAGATCAAACCCACATTAATAAAATATTGGTAATAATACATAAAATAATATTAATGAAACATAATATCATAACTTTATAATAGCAAAAAATGAAAAATAACACATAATTTTATTGGTTCTTAACATTTAAATTATATACAAAAGTTCAAATAAATTATACTCCCTCCATTTCAATTTATAAGACCATTTTCAGAAAATTTGTTAGAATGATGCATTAATTTTTTATTTCCTAAAATAACCTTAATCAATTGACCTGGTTTTACTAAAAAAATTAATAAACATTTGAAATAAATAACATAAAATTTTCTGTCCTAATATGATTTGAGAAAGTACTCACTGAAATCAAACTCTCATTCAACTACTTTAGCTTTAAATATATAACTTCAGAACAACAATACAAACTATAGACCAATTTATTGTTTTCAACTAATTTAGCTAATTTTTAAGAAAAGTGCAAATTAGCTGAAAGAGTCTTATATATAGGGACGGAGGAGTAATACTTAAGTTGAATTTCAACAATATACATCAATATTTATTAATAATAATAATACCTTTATATTCAGAATAAAAAACCAAATGGGAAACATTTTACGCCTACCTTTATTTTTTTAAGCAAAAATACCAATATGGTATTATATTAAGCATTGTCAGTCGACCTTTATAAACTGATTTTTCTTCATATTCGTTTCATGGTTTATTTGAACCATTTACCTGACCAATTCACTGTTTTCCGGTCTAACTGAATGATTTTCAAAACACCAATAAAAACTCATGCCATCAAGATCACTGCATTTGCATGCCAAGAGAAAATCATAGCTAATGGTCACTATTATTCACTATCAATAACCTAATCAGATATTATACATTATGATGCCGATTTTCAACTAGTGACACACATATACATACATCTTCATCAAGTTAAGAACATTATTAATGATAGCATCAATCTACTACGTGAAGTCCAGCCCATAAAAAAGGAACAAACAATTCTGCTAAGGTATTAGCATTAGCTCCAATAGGTAATAGGGAAAGACAAACCTAGAACAAAAGGCAAGGCCAAGGTCATAAAGCAACTGGAAATGTGACACCATGGGAGGATAGTTAATGGAAGCCCTGCGAATAGCAGCATCCTTAGCAAACCTTAACCATTCAGGCGTCGCAATGTTAGCTGCCTCTCCACAGTTAAACCCTGCAAAACATATATCCAAACTATATTTAGAAACATGCAACTGTTGAAACAGAAAACACAATCATCGTTCCCCCAGAAACAGAGAGCGAGAATCTTTAAGGCTGTGGTTTCATTCGTAGATTGTGAAGTATGAAGTATCTTACCATGACTAAATCCTGTATGATACGCTCTTGGAAAGGTCACAACAAATTCCCCAGCATTTTGAACTAGCCTGACTCAATTCAATCGAAAATTAAATTAAGATAAATAGGCAGCTACGAACGACCTCACTATATATAATCCCCTCCTACACACACACATAATACCTGCAGCAGGGAATACCGGCGCCAACAAAAACCTCCGGAGACATCACCGTGGTTTTCTCGCCAAGAATAGCAAAAGTAACTGTTGAAGGCACACTAAACAGGTAAGTTAAAACAATAATGCATAGCTACGAAAGAATTGAGAACGATACGAACCAAGAGGATTAATCTCTCCGCCGTAGCCATGAACTCTAACAACGTCCTCGAACGCGACCGCAGCGTCCCTAGGCACGCCGTACCAAGTCTTGGGAGCGCCGAAATGGAGGTAGTTCAAGCTATGCAAGTCGTGATCCTCCACGTGCCACGCGAACCAGCTGAACAACATTGCCACATAGACCATGGGTGACGTCACACCGGGAATTTCCTCTTTCATGAACCTAAGGAGCGAGTCGCTCCCCC
The DNA here is from genome assembly GCA_013389735.1 of Phaseolus lunatus. NCBI lineage: Eukaryota > Viridiplantae > Streptophyta > Magnoliopsida > Fabales > Fabaceae > Phaseolus > Phaseolus lunatus. The sequence goes on from CM023859.1 coordinate 39,021,540, forward strand.
GCGAAACCGTCCTCATGTTCCAAGCGGTGTCGCCAACATAATCGGCATCGCGCGAAGCACGGAGGGGGCTAAACGCGGAGCCAGGCATGTCGTTCGCATATTCGACGGAGAAGGGTTTGTCTAAGGTGGCTTTCCAGTAGAGCGTTTCGAGTTCGAGAGGTTTGGGTTTGTTTTTGTTTAGGTAGGTTTTGTGGAAGGCCTTAGCCTTGGCTTCGAATTCCCGAAGGGAGTAGTGATGGCCGCTGTGCCAGACGCGGCGGCGCACCGGCTGCGCGCGGCGGGGGCAGAAGCCGATCTGCTGTTGGCGCGTGGTAAAGGTGGGCCGGGAGCGCGTGAGGTTGGCAGCTGCGGTTTTCTTGGGAGAAGGGGGAAGCGGGGGAATGATCTTACAGATTCCGTATTGAGAGGCTTCTTTCTCGATTTTGGAGATGTAGGCGATCGGGTTTTGGAACTCCGCCACGGTTGGGCGGTACTCAGGCGCCACCGGCAGCGACTTCAGCCACGGCAATACTTCCTCCGAACCCGCCATTCTCGGGATTCCTGAGCTCACTATCTCATTTTCTCACTGCTCTGTTCTTTTCCCCGACTCAAGAACTTGCTTTCTTCAGATTCCATTTTTTTGAGCATTTTTTCTTTTCCTTTTAGAAAATGGCTTTTTCTGTGGTGGTTTTGGAATGAGTGGCTATTTGAAGTTTTTAATTTGTTATTAGTATGAACCGTCTCTGCTTTTTCATGTTGTGAAGGAGAGTGGAAGAAAGTGAGAGCAGAGGATAGGAGAGAGAGAGTGAGTGAGTGTATGGGTTTGAATATAATTTGACCCTATTGTGAAGTGTTATTTACTGAAATACCACTGTATTTTGTATGAAATGGGATTAAGGTAAAAGCATTTTGTATGAAATATTGGAAAATTGTGAGTGTCACTTTTCAGTGCCCTTCTCTTCAGCCGCATCCTTAGCGCTCTTGCCTTCACCTATAAAAGTGCTCCTTATGAATTTTGGAAAGACATGAAAGGACACAATGAATAAGTAAAAGGGATTCATTTAATTTCGTATTATTTGAGGCTAATTTATGAAAGTAACATAATTTTTTCGTTAAATTTAATAAAATGAGTAAATTTTAAAAAATTTATGAAAATGAGTAAATAGTGTTTCCGAAGACAATTTTAAAATAAAAAATTATATTTCTTTTATTGAAGTTGTATTCTTCAACATATCTTTTATTACTTTTCATAAAAGTGAAGTAAGAGTTTGATTTTTTTAATTTCTTTCATTAAACTCGTGTTTATAAATACAATTTCGTTGCACAGGTGTTTATAAAACAAACAAAAAAATATCTTATTATCGCAACCAATATCCAAAAAATAAATGTTTATATGAAAAACTTCTGATACCACATTCTTTATTTAAATCAATCATCTTTTTAATATTTTTTTTTCAAATTAGTGGTTTATTTATTATTTTTTAATTTACATTAAATCAATGCCATTATTTTGATCAATAAACTACATTTGCATAAAAAAGTATTCTGGTTACAAATTAAATACAAATACTAATTTAAAATTAAAATCAATATTATAATTAAGAGTAATAAAAAGGTCGGTCTAATTTATTTTGTTCCAACTTTTTGTTAGCCAAACAAAAAAAATTCATTTATAAATCGGATTATACAGTACAGTACACAATTTTAAGTTTGATTTAATGTTTTGAATCGACCAATATGATATTCGTTTAAAATGAAGAATATAATTAATATTTAAAAATTATAAGAAGGTGAAAAAAAACCAATGAAAGTACAAGAAAAATTTGGCCACAATTAATAATCTGGAAGAAGAATTTGTCGATGCAAAACCCAACAATCAACGAAGGCCCGTCAACCAAGGTACATGGTTCAAACGAGTCAATTCTTTCTGCACCGCTGAATTGTGACATGCATCACATCCAATTCTAATATCGAAAATAAAATCCATAATATAAAAAATTACATTTCAGAAAAATAAAACTATAATAAATTTGTGTGTTATAAATATAAAATTTTATAATAAAATTAAAAAATCAAAATCTCATTTAAAAAAACAAAACAAAATCTAAAATTATATCTTGAAAAAAAATATATAAAAAAGCTTTTAAAAATTTATATCAAAAAAATAAAGTTGATTAATGTATTTTGATCCGCACTCATCTTATTTAAAAATATTTAAAAGAACATCTTTATATTTCACATAAACATCGACTTGAGGTCACAATTCAATTGATGAGGTGCAGAAAGTAACTACTTCAAATGATTGAAGCCCTAGGCTCCTTAGTTTGTTTGACTTGTTTTTTCAGTTATTAATTAAGAAAATACATAAGCTTTCTGGAATACAAGTGATGATGACACCTGATGGTCATAGTCTCTCTTTTCCAACTACTTGTATTTATCAGTTAAATGAAATAAAATTTGTACAGAAAATATTATTTTATGGTGTAGCCGCCTGATAGGACAATTTATTAAAATTCCTATTTGTATGCAGTAAGAAACAGTTACGATTTAAAGTAAGGGCGACTTACAAGTCGATCATGAAAAACGACTTTCTCTTATGCTTAGGTTCTCTGGTGTACTGATGTAGTCATTTACCTAAGTACACCTTATGCACAAAACAATAAAATTAGAGATTACAATTTTAATTTTGGAATTTAAAAGTTTTTTTAATAATGAAATTATAATTCTAAGGCACAATTAATGAAATTAAACTCAATCATTCGTCATTTCTAATATATATTTAAATCATAATTTTATGACAGAGTCTTGAATGACATCGAAACACCTAGGAATGTGTTAACGTGTCTTTCATAGTGTTTGTTTTTAATAAGAATTTAATGTTTTAGCATTTCCTCCATGTTTAAGGTCAAGGTTAATAAATCATCTTTTTTGCATACTAGTTTGAGAATATGTCTTAAGATGTGTTTCCCTAAGAAATTTTCTTCTGATAATAGTTAATAATGACTTAATAGCCGCATTAGTACATTGATAGTTATTTAATAGTACATTCAGAGGATTGTTGTATCACTACAGTGATGTTTGCATTACCAAGAGATATCTATAGATATCAAAATCGGTTTTTGATGGTTCTGCGAAAGTTACTCTTCTAATTTCCTATATCTATAGAAAAATCATATACTTTAATAACTTATTTACTGAAGCAATTCTACAATCATGTTGGTCAAAAATTAATTTAAACACATAATTTCTACCCTGTCGTGGTGACCAGAAATGCGTGATGCAACAAAAATAAATAAAGAAATGGCCACGATGCCATAGTCGAAGATTTGACTAAATGAAAAAACGAGAACCGATTCTGAAAAATACAATATATGCCCTTCTAAAATACCTCTTGATGCATCATCATCATACGAAAGAGCTGTTAATGGAATAAGACCAACTTTATACAATGGCTGAGATAACAAGTAACTCTGTCGGTGAGATGATTCAGGGAAAAAAGAGTAAGTGAAAAGAACATTAAAAAAGGATTATCAGAAGTCCAACTGTCCCAGATTTATCCATCACCCATACTCACTATTCAGTGGGGAGCTAAAGGACAACATACATGAGAGAAACAATAAGACACAAACGTCCTCAAAAGCTGGTGCCCAAGATGATTAATTAGGCATCTGTAGTAGGCGAGTCAAATGATGGTAGAAGCCAGCCCTTCGACTGAGCATGCTCCACATAGAAGCCAAATTTCTCCTTTGCGTTTGGAATGTCCAGAGCCAGATCATCAAGACCATCCTTAATTCGGGTGAAACCTTTAGTCATCTGATTAATGGTGATCAGACCCTCACTATAGCACTCCTGCAGTAGATCTAGCATTCGATCATTCTTTTTCTCCATGGCCATAATCAAAGCTTTCTTCACTACCTCGTGATTAAAGAAAGGCATTCCCAGGTCACGGATACATTGGCAAGCTTCACTGACAACCCCTCCACTTTCGTACTCTTCCAAGAGCTTCATGATCTTGTCCTTGGCATCCTCCACAGCCCATCCCGTGCCTCCACCCCAACATCTCAATAGCCTCTCCCCAGCATGACGAGCAGCTATAAGTGACCTTGCCATACGCACAGTTTCACTACCACTACACTTTGGTGGCAACCTGCTGCCAATTTCTTCCAAATTCAGTGGGGCCAATACATCGTCAATAACAGCCCGAGCTAAAAACAGAGCCAGCTCATTTGAAGCGTCCAGTATATCCAGTGCTGTATCTTCCGCAGTTTCCAGAAGCATGACAAAACCATTAACTATATCCTCAGTTGAGAATATCTCTATGTGAAGTGCAGATAGCAGTACAGATGCCATTTCCTTTTCTCTGTTCTTTCGATCCATAGCTAGAGTTATTAACTTCTTCAAAAATATAGGGTTATACTCAGGAGCTCCAATTTCTTCAAGACTTCGAATCAGTTCAGGAATGTCATCAGAAAGAAAATACTCATGAATTATAGTTACAGATTCCTTTTTGTACTTCTTCACCTGCTCGTCTTCAACTTGTATTTCCCCATCTTCAGTTGCAGGTTTGGTAAGTGAAGCATCAAGCCATCCTTCAGATATTGCCTTAGGGACAAATGACTGAAACAATGCCTTAGCTGACGGAATATCAAGAGCAAGATCATCTAGGGATTCTGCCAAACGAGAAAAACCCTTCACCATTTGGCTGGAACTAACAAGTCCTTCTTCTGCTGCTTCTTTTAATAATTTCAACATTAGAGGTTCTGCTGAACGGATCTCCATGGCAAGTACCAAAGCCCTCTTAACAACCTCATGATGGAAGAATGAAACCCCCAACTCACGTATACACCTACAGGCTTCCAATGTGTCACCACTACCCACATATTCTCTAAGTAAATCAGCTATCTTCTTCTTCACTTCTTCAACAGTTATGTGAGTGCTACCACCCCATCGCCTTTCCACAAGCTCTGCATGGTGTGGAGCTGAGAGATAACTCTTTTCAGCAGTCTGGATTACCTGAACTCCCTTGGATGAATCTGGAAGTGCCTTCATTGCCCTGGCAAGAAAGGCTGGAGGAAGAATGTCATCAACAACAGCCCGTGCCAAGAATAATGCAAGAATATCAACTGCATCCAGTATATCCACAGCAAGATCATCGGCAGATTCGAGAAGAATAAAAAACCCATCCCTGATCTGTGCAGGGCTGATGACATCAGCATACAATGCAGAAAGAAGAACAGAAGCCATTTCTTTCTCCTTATCGTGCCTGTCCATTGCCATGGACACAAGGCGTTTAATGAAGTATGGATAGTATTCACTTGAGCCAAGTTCTTTGAGGTCAGATGCTGCCAATTCCACGTCCCCATTACTAAAATATTCCTCAATGATGGATACCACTGCTTTCTTGAATTCATCCAAGGGGTCAGTAACAGTAGATCCAACCAGTTGATAGGGTTCCTGTAAATAATAAGAGTATATGAACAAATCTGTGTTGCGCTTATTTATGCAATCTATTGGTAATGTCCACACAAAAAATGGAAAAAATAAAGCAGGCAGCAAATACAGTTCAAAAGAAATTAATGAAAAAGGAACGAAGGAACTATAGTTTTACAGCTACAAGCATTTATCGAATCTTCAAGCACCTATTAATATTATTGCATAAAAAATGTTGTAAAAAACAACCAACAAAACATAGAAAGAAATTTACCTCGCCACTGTCATAATTTGGATCATTTCTATCTATGTGAGAAACAATATCAGTATCCAGCAATTTCCCCCAAGTGCCTTTACCACCAGCACCATCTGCATCCCCAAGATAAAGAACATCAAATTACAAAATGAAGACCATTATAAACCCAAAAGCAGATTCTATCATCAGATATTTGATACTGCAAAAGAAAGTTGCAAGCAAGGAAAGCTCAAATCACCGACTAATATCATGATCTTCAACCCAAAATTTAAATTAAAAAAAAAAACTAAAACCATCAGTAAGAACCACTAACTAAATTTACTCGGTTATTTCATGCAGGTCAGTTTTTTTTTATTTAGTTAATGAAAGTCAATATAGGTAACATTTTTTAACGATATGCATACCAAAGATACTACTGAACGTCTGGGAAAACTTATTTCTAGGAAAATAATATTCTTCTCCCCCAAACACTTCCCGAGAAATCTGGGGAAAGTAATCAATTTCTAAAAATAAGCACAGTCCAAACAAGCAAAACTATAAGCTGATTAGCTAGTTGATACCAGTGCTGTTTGAAATTATTATTAATTAACTGAAGCAAAATGAGATTAGCTCCAAATTTTGTAGATAGGAAAGGGGATAAATATTAGATCAAAAAAATACCAGCAAAACCCCTTTTTAAACACAAGTATTATTGGCTGAAATTAATTATAAAATTACAAACCTATGTAAGTCTCATCTTTATTTAAGAAGCGCCAACTCATGATTTTGTAGTTAGTTTGTAATAAATTTTAAATAATGATAAGAAGCGTATTATAGAGTATGTTAAAAGCTTAGGATATGAATAAAAAGCACAAGGTATATCAAAGTTTATCAATATTAGACGCAATAGACAAATGTAGTAGGAATTTAGTAACATTTGAATGTAACTGCAATATATTTATTCAATGTTAAAACCTAATGATATTTATTATTGAGTTGTATTCATGTCTACTCACAATATATAATACTGGCATCCTGTAAGCAGGTAACATAATAATTAACTAGGCACTTCACTCATAAAATTAGTGCATAAAGTTCCACCCCAGAACTTTTATCTGTCAATCAGTCCCCATAGGAAGGCTAAACCACTGCAGCTACATCATAATACAAAATTTATATCTTACCAACCTAGAGCCATAATTCAAAAAATTTCAACAAGGACTACCAAACAATTATGAAATATCTGCCAAGAAAAAATAAACCAAGCGCAGCATGGAAAAATTAAAAATCAATCATCTCCCAAGTCAGCTAAATCTCACAAATAATTCAAAAATCCAGACTGTTGTCCTTCTTTTCTGAGTAAATATTCAATAGTCTAAGCCTATATATGATGTAATTAACTCAACAGAGCAAGCGTACACGTGATACACATAGCATAACTAATCCACTCAAAATCAAACATGTAAAGGACACTAACTCACCTTTCTTCACCCGCCCATACTTCGCAGAGTGTGACCGACGCACATGCCTCACGGCTATCCCAGCGGTTTGTGCCTTACCACCAGCTGGGGCTTTCACATGATGGTCAGATAGCAAGGAGGACGGGGATTTTGGAGAGGAAGACAGAATCTCCGCATTTTGACTCGCAATTTTTAGCAGTTCCCTCTGCCCGTCCGTCAGAAACCCCTCACTCGAAGCCATTTAAACAAAGAGCCAAAAACAAGCCAAACCTATAGACATGCTATTTCACCAGTTAATCCCATCACTTCACAACGCTTCAGTTCAAAACCACGGCAATTTCGCAACGAATTAGAAAACACTCTCAAATAAACAACGAAACAATGCACATAGCCAAATACGAAACATCGAATATTATCGATTAACTCCAAGTTATTTATTACAAACTGCAAGAAATAATACCAGACAGAAAAATAATAATAAAATAACACATTTGTAAGCCTAAAGCATTTCCGTCTTCGCCACGCGTCACTTAACAATATCAACACCAAACAAATCTCGTTTAACTTTCAATACCAAAAAATATACCAAACATAACAGCATGCCAATGAATCACATCACCAAAATAATAGCAAATCAAATAAAAAAACGGAAACAAAAAGCGCAAAATAGAAAGATGAATAAGTGAAGAAAACGAACCAGTGAGTAGAAAGTGCAAATAAGAATCGGATTCTTCTGTGCTTGGCCCGGATCTCGAGCCAAGACAGGAGGAGAAGCAAGCGGATTTTGCGAATCGAAGCAAAGGAGGCGAAGTGAGTAAGATCCAGAGAGGAGCGAGGTTGGGAGAAGAAACCCTAAGCGGCGGTGTAATCGGAGAGAGTGAGTGAGTGTGGAGAAGTGAATCGGTGGAAAGTGAGACGCGAGAAGAGAAGAGAAATGGATGAGAACGAAAAAGAATGGGTCGGAAAAGAGAAGGCTTATATAGGGAGGCTACGGTTACCAGTAACACGTCAGCAGTGGGCGAGGTTTTTGGGTTTGGGCCTATTCTATTCAACTATTGTTGTTCCATTCTGTTTACACGTGGCGCTTCCTCTACAGGCTAATGCCAATCTTAATTATGTGCCCTCACTCCCTTCTTCCTCACTTTGCTACTCTTATTATTAACCCTAACCTACGCTCCTCCTTACCACTTTCGACCATCACACAGAGTCGTGTTCTACTAGCACACGCATAAATCTATTCATGCCGTTTTTCTAAGGAATCTTCTTCTCACATCTATAACTATTATATTTACAAAATCTTGTTTCATGTATTTACATTTTAGAGTTTCTACATACATATAAAACATATCTCAATACATTGGACTATAAACATAAATGTTTTTCCATCCTTAGCTAACATAAAAAAATGTGGATATCATCTTTTGTACTACATTTTTTTTGTCTAGTAAATTAAGGAAGAATTGGAGAATAAACGTCTTATTCATCTATTAAACATATCTTACTTTATTTTTATTAACATATATTACAACTAGTTAAGCTAAAGTAGTATTTAGAGATTCCACATCAACTAAAGATAAAAATATTTCATAGTATATAAATGAGTATAAAACTTAACTTATGAGTCAATTTTATAAGGTTCAGTTAAACTTAAAATTCACTTCTTAATATAATATCACAGTCATTTAGAGTTTATCCTAGCAAAAGTTTGTTGGTCTTAACGCAATAAATGTATAATCGCACGCATGAGTTGACAGTCTCGATGTGAGAAGTGTGTGTTAAATATTTCACATCGACTAGAGATAGTGAGATTTCACTCGAAACTAATTTTGCAAGATTGAGTTAGATTTAAAGTTCACTTCTTACTAGCATTTAAACTTCCCTTGATTCAAGTCTCGGATATGGAATGTTAATACCTAGTTATGTAGCATGTTTGTCTAACCCCTTGGAGAAGAGTGTTAACCTAAAACACTGAAATTTGTTGTGCATGAGATGTCTGGTAAATAGAGTTGATTCTTCAACTCCAGTGTGAAATTGTAAACGTAATATGATATAGCCAAAAACACTCAAAGTGCCTCTCATATTTGGGATAGTTAATAACTTCAACAAAATTATGTTTTATTTTCTAGTTTCTTTATATAACTTCAACCAAATTAATTGATTATTACTTTAAAATTAAAAATCAATTATATGAGTTATAATTCAGTATTACAATATTACAAATGGGAGAAACTTAACAAACTTGTTAACATATTTGACGCATTATTTGTAAGATCACAGAAACGACCTTTATCTTAAAAGCATTTTTTTTTCATAATTGTAAAATTGGTTGATGATACAAATATGAATTTGATTATAGGGTGTGAAAATTTTGTTTGATTAGTGATTTTTCCACCCTATTTAGTAATATAAGACATCATTTTTTATTGATCACTTTTAAATAACACTTTTTGTCAACTTTTGTACAAGATAACACAACTTTATTTATAGAAACACTTAATGACATGTACGTAAATTTTATATCACTTAAAGTGTGCAATTTGATTCGTTAGTAATTTTTCTCTTGGTATTACTTTAAAACATGACTCTTATAATTAACCATATGTAAAAATCATCACAAACTGTTGAAGATATTACGCCGATCGGAGATAAAAATATTTTATGGTATATAACTGAGTGCAAACCTCACCTTATGAGTCAATCGATTTTATAAAGTTGAGTTAAACTTAAAGTTCATTTTTAATACCAACAAACATTTATACTCTTATACGGATTGTTATGTTGAGCAAGTCACTAATTTTGTGTAACATTCCTAACTTGAAAAAATAATAAATTAGCAAATAAAATACAGATTTGAAAATCCACATTGATGAATATGGCTTGGAAACTTTTAAAGTGTTTTAAAGGAACATTATGTGGAACAAGTGAATAAAACATGTGTGCTTCGACTGCTGGTTGTCGGTGTGGTTGTTCTGTGAAGACTAAATAATGATGATCACTTATATACACTTCAAACTTTTCAAACTTTTAAGTGAGTGGATGTTATGAGGGAGTTTTGGTGTATAATAAGTGTATCTAACTACTCTCATGCTTGTCCTTGCTTATGTGCAAAAAGTAATTCCTGAAACTACAACGTGGGTTGCGATTTTGAAGGATCGGAAATGAATGTGTTGTCTAGTAAGTTGTGCAAAGTTGCTATAATCATGCCAAAGATAATTAAGTGGGAAGAATAATAGAAGTAACTTGTACTCATTAAAACAAATCTTCACATCCTTAAATGCCTGCACACTTAAAAACAACAAAAACAGATAAGATTATGACAACATATCATTTAAGACTATTAATATGTTTTAATGAATTCTTCTTATAAGATTTAGATCTGAAATTTAAGATCGTAATTAAAGGTATGTTCTTAGAAATACTTAAATAAAACATGGGCATTGGAATGACATTAGCAAATAACACTTTTATAAAATAATAATATAGAAAGAAAAAATCAGTTGCCATTTTTATAATGGGATATAGTACTAATATTTGTGTTTGTTGACATGGACTAATGTACATAGATTTGTTGTGGTTAGCCTAGTAAGTGCTGCTTAAAAGTCTTTTGTAAGACATTTAAAGAAAAAGGAAGAAACCTTATCATCAAACATTGTACGACCTCCATCGTAGGTTGTTTGTTTGTTTGTTGTATGAGGACCACTATGGCAACCGTAGGTCAGATACCCAAAACCTAATAAATTTATGAAAAGGTAGAAACCAAGAAATACAAAGGATTGGGCTTCTGGTAGGTTGGGATTGGTAGTTTTATTGGCCCTTTACTGCACCTATAGATTATACGGCCTAAAATAAAACAAATTATCGGTGCATGTGAATAATCTCAAGTAACTTTCTGCCTTAAGTCCTCCTTAATAAACAAATCTCTGGTACTAATCTCAGCATTTTATTGTAATCTTTCATCCCGCATCATATTTAGAACATAGGACATAGAATATTGAAGAAAAGTTGTCTTTTTTCTCCTAAACATGTCCAACTGGGTGATTTAAGAAAAAGTTAATTTGATTTTTACTATTTTAAAAGGTCTATAACTATATTTAAGTCCTAATAGCTACAGTACAAGTAAAATGTCAATAGATTACATACTGTTGAATCTAAATTCTCTCGAATATCTATTCATATCTTAATATTCCAAAAAGTGTCAAGGTTAAATTGTTTCTGTCTCTTTCCAAAGAGTTTGTATACTTCCAAAGCGGGTAATTACAGAGACAAGAAATAATGCTTTAAAATTCTATTCCTTCAATTTTCGACATTTGTTGTAATAATTACTTGTGAATCGTTGTAACGAAATATTGGAACTTAGTTAAAAATAGCTATTTTATGAATAAGTAATTTGAAAAAAATGAAGTATAAGTTTAACTAGGAATTTTCCCAGTTCTGAAGAAATTAAGCCAGAATGAATTTCCAGTACAGACCCGTTGCAGTAAAAATATTTGTGACTGAAACTAAAATATTTTACCCAAAATAAACCACCTAATTGACCCAATCACGGACCACTATATATAAAGCCCGAACAACCCTGATTCGATGCAATCCTTCGTTTCCTTTTTCAATGACGTTCTTCGGTCCCTTCTAAGAACAGATTTATGTAAGTAGTGTAACGTTTAAAAGCACGATCATGAGAGGGAAATTATGTTCTTGTTGACAATATATATTTGAACAATGCTTTAAACCCAAAACAACTTTCGAACAATCTAAAATTGACATTTTGAAGCTTGAGATTGGCAATCCTCCACGAAATTAAACTTTCTTCCAAATAGTGAAAGATCACAGGAAACAAACTATCATCATTATGCCCTATAGCAGTTTCCGCTTTGATTGTCAAAACAGACAAACCACAAGCTTCGAAAGGAAACGATTATACTTACACTTTCCCACATGCTTTCCTTCCTGCCCTTCTGTTTGAGCTAGCAACTGCATAGAAAGCCAAGTTAATAACTGTTTCAAAGAAGCTAAAAGTTTTAAGTAGTGTAAGAAGATAAACCTCAAGATATTAAGCAAAATATTCCCTATTTAATGATGATAATACTACAACACAATTTTACATGACCATGCATGCACTTATCTTGATGGGTTTTCAGCTTTTATATTCAGTCTCTACGTTCAATGAAGATTTCAACTGATTACATTCAATTAACCTAGGTGTATAATATAACTGCAGTGTCAAAAAAATGCTGAATAATAAACGAAGATAATAATTGATATGCAAAATAACCTACTTCTCAGAAGCTTGAGTGCAGTTCTTAGAACGGTGAGAAAAGACACAGGGTTCAAGATCATATCTACAAATCTCAGAACATTTTAACTTGGGGATAGATAAAACAAAATCCTTCTGTTGTGGTGCATAAGAAGAACCAAACTTTTTATGAAGCCAGCGGGTTCCAGGAAAACAGTCGGACTGATTATCTAAATCAAGGGTTGATGAAGCTAAGTGTTCATAATTGCATCCCTCTTCCATGCAAGAATCAACTCTTGAACAAGAAATTCTTGGAGTCTCTTGATCTGATCTATTCATAAACATTTTCCCTGAGCTTAACACATTTCCTTCGCTACTTCTCAAAGTTGTTATGACCTGCATTCCAATTCCATGGCAGGACTCAAATGGTGGCACCAGGGGTTCATAATCAGAGGAACAAGTTAGAGTTTGATCCTTCATCATGGGCTTTTGAGAGGTGTATTCAGCATAGTCTGATTCACTTCCTTGTTCATTATATGATAAAGATTTCCAACGAATTCTACGTGAACAACCAAAGAAATTGAAGGATGACCTCTTCAATTTAGCATACATAGAATCTGAAGTACAAGAAGGAACATAATGGATTCTGAGCTCAAGGTTACAGCCTAATATGAACTGCAGAGAACTTGCAATCAACTTCCATGACTTCTCAGCCCTACTTACATAGTCACGATGCCGGAACTCCAACTCAGCAACTGCACGGCCTGAAAATTGGAGTATTTTCCATTAAATTACTTGGTATATAGTACTTTGGGGAGATACATTTCATAAGTATAAAAGTATAATTTTTCTCCTCTAAAAGCAAAAGGACAGAATTAATGATGACAAAATTCTAGGTCAAAGAATATATAAAACCATTCCATACATACGTACTATGTCAAAGAATACTAGGTACATAGTGCAATATGTAATTCATATAAAATACAAGGTCAAAGAATATAAAATTGACTGCTCGTGATACTAAAAAAAGTAGTTGAGTTTCGTAGCATGATATGCCAATGAAACCATCTTCGGTGTACATAATTTCCATACTCCCACTTAAAGTAACTGCAGCTCCTTCAAAACAAATCAATTTGGACAATAATAAGAAAAATTCTTAACAACAATCTTTAACAAAAGGAGAATGTTGGCAGCACAATTTTTATACATTCTTTCCAACATTATTTAAGGTGAGAAATTCACTGGTCCCACTAGACCCCTTTGAAAGAGTTTATATACAACTTATTTGGACTCTTATAATGACATAAGCACTTGTGTACATCTTTGGTAGAGCTTATAAAAATAGCTTATGATATGTCTATAAGTTATTTTCAACTTATTTCAATAACTCTCGAAGATACTTTATGAAAACCAGCTTTTAGCTTACGTAAAACAATTTAACTTATCTCCCCTTTGACAATACAAACAACTTATTCATAAGTAATTATATAGTAGATACTTATTCGATATGACCTGAATCTCTACGGGATTTCACCCAATAATAAAGAACATTGAAAATAAAGTTTCAAATAATATGTTGCAAGTAGTTCTGTAGACAAAAACAGGCACAAGAAGAACTAACCATATATGTGGGAAAGTATTAGAGCTCATATTGATACCAGTAATTTAGAGGAAAACGAATTTAGTCTCTGGACAAAAAAACGGTGTAAATGAAATAGAATATGTACCTTGACCAATACAAACTGAACACAACTTTCCCTGTTTCCTGAGAAATGTTCTGAGCCTTCTAGATTGACACATCTCAGTTGCTTTATACCATATAGAATCCAATGTTCTTTTGTGATCCTCATGCACTCCTAACCTATATGAATTATCACCACATTGATCTGTTGTAGCAAGATGCTCCAAGCTGTCCCCTTTAGGAGATGTACTGCAGATATCACCATCTGTATCCATTATGGACAAGTTTAGAATGGTTGAACCAGATCAAAAACCACTCCAACTCTGCCTGCTCCATCCCAGAGACTCTCTAAGGAAGATGGGAATAAAAAAACATAACAAGTCGAGAAAAGAAAATCAAGCCCACCTCTAATGGATGCAGCTCGTGTACACAACTTCGTAGTACTTGTATCTGCAGATGAATTTTCTACGGAGCTCAACTGTAGAAGAGCTGCAGTGAACCATGTTGTTTGATTCTTGGAAATTCTTAACTGCTTCTCTGATTCAGATAGTATTCTTAATGCATGACTTAGTTTCTGCAGGTCAGCTTCCGCTGTGATACAGAAAATAACTAAGTTCAGACAAACAGAAATAAGATAAAAGCAGTATGGTGTTTTCATGGTGAAACACAAGTACGTTACGCTCAAAGCAAAAAATGATATAGTATATTTTAAAACACTTACAGGTATATCTATTATAAAATCCTGTTTTTATTTCAGAACCACGAAGTTCACATTTGCCTGACAGAATGTCCATAATAAGATTTGCCAACTGTGATATAAGTTGTAAAGGATCTATCCTTGTTCTTACAAGTTCCCGGGCTCTTATAACTGTATTTGAAGTGTCAGATGATAAAGCTAGGTCCAGCAAATCAAGCAATTCATCATCAGAAATTACCCCAGTCTGTAGAAAAAGAACAGTAAAACATAATGCTCAGAAAGAAAAAATGAAGACAATTGCAAAGACATACAAGTACAGAACAAACCAAAACACTTACAAGCTCGTGGACTAAGGAAATTGTGATCCTTTTACCAAGCAAACTCAGTTGATCAAGCATAGTTTCTGCATCCCTAAGAGAACCACAGGATCTAGCAGCAATGAAGTCCAAAGCAACTTGTTCAGATTCAAGACCTTCTTCGACAGAAATTTTTTCCAATCTTCTTACAATGTCAGCATCTTTAATCTTTGCAAAGTGATACCTCTGAGCCCGGGAAACTGCACTCCGAGGAAGGTTATCCAAATCAGGAGTGATCATCACAAAAACCACATGAGGAGAAACGTTCTCTAGACTATTCAAAAGGCACGCCCATGTTTCCCCGTGCAATAACTGGCACTCATCAACAATGACCACTTTAAAACTTGAGGAAACTGGAGGAATGCATGCATGCTTAACAAGGGATTTAATTTTCTCTGCACGATTGATTCTCAAAGAATCCACTTCATTAACATTTTTATTTCTTCCAGAGAAGAACAAAACGCATTCTCTACACAGACCACAAGGCTTTTGCGCTACAGAGGATAGGCAATTCAGTGCAGCAGCAAATATCCTAGAGGCTGAGGTCTTGCCCGTGCCGCGTGGACCATGGAAGAGATAAAATGATGCTATCCTTCCTCTACAGATAGCACCCAAAAGAGACTTACCTATCACATTTTGTCCAACCAAATCATCAAAAGATTTTGGCCTGAATTTCACAGATAAACTTCTTGGAGTTTCCATAGTTTGACTAATTTCATCACCAATGGGTCTTACGTTTCTATGTCCATTGAGGTCCGTTTCATTAGCGTGATGCAATATCAAGGGAAGGCCTTCTGTTTCAGAATAATGATTTGATTCTCTAAACCTTGGTGACTTTGACCAACAACTCCTTAATCCACATCCATGGTGATTTTCTAAAGCGTCAACATCTTGAGTGACATGTTCCAAGGCACAATGAGCTGAGATAGAATCATAAACAGAAAGGCACTGTTGACTTCCTACAGGGCTAGCCATGTCACCCACTACTCCAGATGGCTTCATTTGATTCTTGAGTAGTAATTTTCTAGCTGACTTTGAGTGATCTGCTCTCAATGCAGTTGATAAATAGCATAACTCCCCATCCGTCAAATGATTACATGGAGGCGTGATGGCAACCAAATCCAATCCTCCACCTTTATGGTTACTACAACAGCTTTCATTCGGCGATTTATCTCCAGAAATACCTTGCTGCATAGGATTAGAGTACACAAGTTCCTCATTTCGTTGCCCTTCCTGACATGAAATCCCACAATAGTTCACCTTAGAGTTCGACATTTTCAATTCTAACTTAGCAGTTTCCTGCTCTCTCTGACCCTTAAAGTCTAAACTGTTTGATCTTGAAAAACCATTACCGTCAAAATCTTCAGCATGAGAAGCTTTCAGAAATCTCAAACTCAGGGAAACCCCATTACTAGAACCATTATCCCAATCTCCATTATCAATCAAAGGAGAGAGTGTGCTAACGCCATTAGTTGATGGATCCCTCAGTGACCTTACTCTCCTCAGTGCCACAAGAGTTTTGGAAATAGGAATATCCACAGAATGTCTCCTCCCATCCATCACTGCCTAACTCTTGCATAAGCAGAACCCGCATGAAACAGTGCTAACAAACCTAGAAAAGAAAGAAAAACCATAAAAGTAGCCATCTAAGAACACAGTTGGCACAGAAAAAAGAGGAGGCAAAGGATAAAATGAAATAAATAAGCACAAAATGTTAGGGTAAAAACTAAAAGCAAAGTTCAATGAAATAAATATCTTCAATAATGATTAAATGTCGACAAAAGCTAACTCGTTTCTCATTGATAGCTCAGCAGGACAGTTCTAGCGGGAAATGAGCATCACCATAAATTGAACAAAGAGAAGAATAGGAAAAAAAATGAAGTACCTCTCATCAGACTATAACCAATGGCAACCCCATTAAGGCATTAAGGTTGGTTCTTATCTCAACAGTGAAATGTACTGTTTCCATTCCGTCAGCATTAGAAAGAAAAAAGGACAGGGAAAGAAGAAGAGAATCTCCAATTCAAATTATAATATTATAATATTTTAACACATGGAAAAAAAAAATATTGGCGATGGACACGAACAATGCGTGCGAAACGACAAAGCTGGGTACAACGAAAGAGAAAAAGAAAAGAACCTGAGCAAATGAAAAAGAAGGAAAATCTTGGAAAGTGACAAAGAAAAATCCCTTGAATGTAGCTCAGAGAAATGGTTGTTGAAACAATAATAAAAATAATAATGATGCTGATGGGGGAGACGAGAACAATAGAAGAAGAAGAGAAAGAGGGAAAAGTGGCAAAGTAGTAAAAAGCAGTAAATGAGAGGGGGTGTTAGACAGGACATGGTGAAGGGTGAACAAGTGTCAAGTGTGTGCTCTGACGAGTGAACAGAAGAGAGAGAGAGAGAGGAGGGGGGATCAAAGAGAGAACTTTTGGGTTTGGGAAGGTTGTTTTGTTCCCTTTATGGCAGAAGCAGGTGGTGTGACAGAGCAATGTGATGATGAATCAGTATTCACAGAAAGTGGGGATAGCATTGCATAGTTATGGGGTGTTTTGTAATTTGAGTTGGAACACAAGATAGAGTTCGGTTAATTTAGTTGAAGGGGAAAAAGGATAACTGTGTGTGCTTCCCATTTTACTTCGATGAGGAATCTTATTATTGTTTGTACAAAAAGGTGGCTATACACTAGAATTCACCGAAAACTATGGAACTCTTAGATTTCGACAAAAATATACGGAAACACGAACAAGAGAGGAATAGAATGCCATGTCATATTCATGAAACCAATTTTATCATGCACGTACGGAAATTTTCATCATCAACTATTTAAATGAATACCATAAATAAATAAAACAAGTTACAAATAAAATAAAGAAACATGTTTAAATTACGATAAATATAGAAAAAAAAGGTATATGTGAATAGAATTAGATTAGATAATAAATACCTAATGCTATAACATTAAATTCTCTAATCTTTCAACATTTTTTAGTTTTCACATGCGTCTCTTTCACTTCTATCTCGTTTCTCTTTAAAAAAATAGATAATGGACTGGTATGAAATAAATATTTTTTATAATATTAGAATGAAAAGATAAATATAAAATTGAAAATCATAAAAAAATTAATGACAATCTAAAATAGTCAGTATAATAAATTAAATATTTGTTTACTTGAAAATGAAAACTGTGATTTAAATAAATCAATTTAAATTTATTAGTAAATATCATTATAACTTATATAAATTTATACTTAGAAACGGAAATTATAATTTAAAATTTTTAAATTGAAAACTATTTCAGTTTAAAATTTTATCTTTATTTTTTTAAAATTTTAATTGTTAATTTTTGAATGAAAAATTAAAAAATTAATTGATTAATCAATATATTTTTTATTTTTTTATATTTATCTGTTTAGTATATGTTTACAAAATTAACCTTTATTTGGAGAAATTGTTTACCCAAAACTATCTTACTTTTATATGTTAAGATTTTGATTTTTTTTCCAAAAAAATTAAACTAATTTATTTTTACGCGCGATCACTCAAGAAAATTAAAAAAAAAACGTGTTACATTTAATATTTTTTATTATTTGGTGACGATAAATTCCAATCAATAAAGGTTATTGGCATTTTCCATTTTTAAATTATCAAGTAGTTGCTAATATCAATATTTTATTGACGGTTAGTTTTTTTTGTATTTTTTAATTAATTATTTAATGTATATTTATAAAACTAACCCTTAGGGGAAATTATTTACCAAAACTTCCTTTCTTTTTATATATAATAATATAAATTCTATTTTAAATATTTGATTAAAATTCATTAAAATAGATGATAAATTTATGCTTGTTGTTGTGTATAGTTATTTTTTTTAAAAATTATGTATATTTAGTTTACAAGCGCTCTATTTATTGGTTATAGATAAAAAAAAACATAATTTTATATCTAAATTGTCATATAAAAATAACTTTAAGTCCAAATTATTATAATATTATAAACATCTTAACATGAAATTATCATAATTAAAAAAAATTATCAACTGATTGTTTAGCACAATAAGTATTTTACAAAATTAAAATATAATAACATATTTTTGCAATTGTTAAATACAATAACAAAATTGTTTTATTTTAAAAAAACTACTATTAAATTACTAAAAAAAAAAATTAAATGCAACCAATTAACAAGTCATTCAATTTTTTGACGTCTTCGTATGTTTGAATTCAACATTCTTCATCAATTATGTTTTCGTTGTCATAAAAAATAAAAAATAAAAAAATCTTATATTGTAAGGGTTTCTTTCAATCCAGCAGAATTACCATCCTTAACTAAACTTATAAATACAATTGAAATATTAAAAAAAAAACTAATTATATTGACAATATCATCTCAAGATCTTACTTTGTGCCTAAAATGCATTAAATATAAAATGTGATATGTTGCAATTTTTTTACAATTTTGAAGTCTTGGGTGTTGCTTTTGTACATACATAAAATGTAATATATTTTTTGAATGGTATCATACATTACTTGATTCTTGTGTATTACAATACATGTTTTGCTTAACTTATAAGCAAAATAAAATATATGTTTACATCTAAAGTGAATTTGGAGATGAGGGAATTAGTTTGGTAGGAAACACATGCAGTATGTGCAGGAGGAAGAGAAAACAACGTCACACATTTTCTACAGTTGTAGAGTTGTTTGGCTCTTTTGGTCAAAGTGTTATGAATGGATGTGTTTAACATCAACGGATCACTGAGAATCAAAAAGACATTTCTCACACTTTAAGATGATAGATGTTAGTGAAACAGTTAATCAACTTTGGAGTTGTGTGGATAACAATTGTAAGAGAATTGTGGAAGTAAATGAATAAGAAGATTTTTAAGAGCGGTCGGATATATCACATTGAAGTCTTTACGATGATGCAATTGAATGTATAGTCATGGGTAACACGAAGGTAAGTGTAATATGTTTTTCTTATTTGGATTGGTGCCTTGAGCCGCTGATTTGCATAAAATTTATTAAAAATCTTTGGGTGTGAGGCTTGAAAGAATTTGGTAGTGGTAGAGCAGTCGCGTGTTTTCTATAAATATATTCGAGAGTAGATGTTATGGTAAAGTAGTTTTGTATAAATTATTATGGTGTGTTTGTTTTACAAACTTGTCCCTTGAATGTAAGAAGACTTAACTATGTTTTCTTGTATAAAGTTGATGTATCCTGAAATGTTTCAATTTTTTTTTTCTGATAAAAGAAAATAAAATTTGTTTAAGTTTACGTAAAGTAATAAACAACAAATCACTGTTCTGAATTGGCATAAATTTAACGAGTAATAACATTTTTGTTCAGGTTGACATAGAAAACTATATCTAATAAATCCTTATGTGAAATATTTAAGAAAGTTAAACCCTACGGCTTCAGATGTTCAAGTTAACGATGAAATTTCATTAAATTTGTGTACATGGGTAGAAAAATATACAGGTTAGAGTTAAAGTTAAAAGTTAAATCATGACCTATTTCAACTATAAATGGATATAAATTCATATAAATTTTACAGGAGTGTTTCGGGTTAAGGTATAAATTGCTCTAATTGTGGTGTTCGGGACAACCATTGATAAACTGGGTTCTGTTTTTTTATTGGAAGTTAATTGATATTATTAAATTGGAGTATACTAAATTATTAATAATGAAACTAATTTTCTTTAAATATGATTGGTTTGCTAATATTTTAAATATTGGGACAAGACTAAATAATAAGTATGGAATTGTGGAGATAAAGAAATTAAGAAAACGAAGACTTTTTTAATAGTCAACGATAAAGTTCACAATATTTTTGCAAGTTAGCCTTTGCGAAAAAAAAGAAAAACTTTGTAAAGCTGTTGCCATTTAAGTTCATATAACATATGTTGATCTCTTTTTTTTTTAAAAAAATAGTTTGCTATTAAGATAAAATATTACTAATTGAACATGATTACGTTTTTTTTCATTGTCTTTTAAGTTATAGTTTGTGCCCACAAGAATTGATCATTCCTTATATCACTGTTTCCTTAAGATAGTAGTAGTTAATTACATGACTTTTAATTATCTCCTTAAGTATATTTATATATATTTGAGTCATAAACACTTTGTTATAGGTTAACTTTTGCTGGGTTAAAATAGTATCTTTATTTTGTTGCAGAACGTTGTTTAAATGGGGTGAAGGGACAAACCACACAATTTGGGGATGATCTCAGTCAATTCCCTTTGATTAATGTTATTTGAGTTTTCAATTTTATTTAGTTTGTTTGAGTTCTTACTTTTATTAAGTTTTAGATTTTATTTAGTTTGTCTCTGGATTTTCTGAATTCACAATATATTGAAACAACTATTTTATTATATGATACAAGTGTGTATATACCGATAAAATACTAAAGTGGTCATTGAAGATTATAAATCATTTTGTTCAGTTGTTTTAACAGATAAGATAACGAGTTAATTTTGTAGTTACTAACATGTAAACAAAAATATTTTAAAATAAAATAATTATTAATAATAATGATCGAAATAATTCCTAGAATCATTAGTATCTATTTTGTCGACTAAAATTGCAGTCCCATTTTTTTTTATCGTAAATATTGGTTATAGTGTGTCAAATAATTAGCATTTCAGCTAGTTAGGACCGTAAGGACTTATAAAATAACTTTAAAGTAAAATTATATAATTAAAATAATATATAAATATTTTATTATTAGGTCAAAATTTTATATAAATAGAAGAATTAATTATTGAAATTTTATTTTAAGACAATTATTATTTTTATAAACTTTTTTTCTTCTGTTTTATCTCTATAATTTGACTCCACTTCTAATTTCTCAAAGTAAAAAAAGTAAATTTACTTAATTATATTTTTTATTAGAATAACTTTATTTATTTATTTTTAGTTAGTTTTGCTCCTTTTAGAATTTTTAATATATTTTAAACCTAAATTTTGCAATCATTGTATGATATATTAAAAAATAGAAATCATATTCAGTGCTGATTAAGACATGATATTTTTCAATAAGGAAAATATCATATTAAAATTGTTTAATATATGAATTGAATTAGAAATTTGTCTAGAATAAGATATCTTGACTCTATTGGTATATTAGAATCATTTGAATAAAAATGATCAGGTGGTGAGAGTTTAGAAATATTTATATGACTAAGTTTGTGATTTGAAAGAAAGTTAATATAGTAGATCATATAAATTTACCATGTTATATGAAAAAAGTTAGTTTTTATGTTTATGTCATTGTGTTAGAGAGATAACATAGTGAAGGTAGTATAACAGAAGTATATTTTTAAGTTAAATTCAACACATATGTGTATATTCGATGAAATTATGGCATGAATGATGATTAACTTGGTAGACATTTGATTGTTTAGTACATTATAATGATACAAAGTATGAAATTTTGTAACATTTGTGATTTATTTGGATTAAAATTTAAATTTATGTTGAAATTTAACTTATTTATAATAATTGTGTCTTACACAAGAGTACAAGTGATAGAACTTTACAATGAGTGATTGAAATTTTGTTTTTCTTTTGTTACTTTGTTTTGTTATATGTATATATTTGAAAATCTTTATAAAAATAAATTATTTTGTAATACTATTTAATGATAATGTAAACTATATACACATATTTACTTAATTACATAATATAATATAAAATTTGAAATGATAACTAGGATGTCACAATAATATTTAAGAATAATAATAAGATAATTAAATGATGAGTACTTATTATCATGGGTTACTAATTTAATCAACTAGTAAACTTTAAATTTTATTGATTTGATGGTGAATAGTAATAAAAGTAATCTAAATATAAACTAATGTTCGGAAAACTAAATAATAATTTAGTGTGTAATCAATAAGAATTCATATTAGTCTACATATTTAATTAGAGAAATGTCTAAATATATATAATTTTTTTTTAGATATTTTTATTTTATCGTGTGTATCCTATCTTAAATACATTTAAGAAATATCAACTCTTATACATGTTAAGAAGGAAATATTATTAACTTAATTTTTTTTATTTCTTGTTTTTTTATCATGATAAAACAACAAATCCAGTTTTTTTAGATATTCATTACAAATAATAATGTTTTAATTTAATAAATATTTTTAAAAATGAACAAAAGTGTATTTAAAATATTTAACACAATTTTATTCCACTTAAATAACCCACCTCCCACATGTTACAAGAGGTTGTAATAATATTAGGATAATATTTATCTAAGAGCTTATTTAGTAAGAAAGAAAGAAAATAAAATAAAGTGATAGCAAAAGTATATGGTCTAAAAAAATAGATAACTAAAAAATAAAACAAAAAAAGAGATAAAAATCCCACAATTTTAAAATGTTCCCCTATCTTCATTTACAACTAGTGTATTAAATTTTCATTTTTTAATTGATTTCCTTTCAATTTTACTTTTGTCCTGCTGGATTCAAATACAAAAAATGTTATGCTGAAATATATAAATAAAAAGAAAAAAAAAAGGTGATTGGATAATTAGTTGGATTTTGAAAATAAATAAAAAAAATTAGTTGGATCTACATTATTGGAGTTGGAGGGTTTGGAGAGTGGTCATGGTCGTAGTCAGAGTGAGAGAGAGAGAGACTTCAAAACTCAGTGACATTTCCATTTACTGCATTTATGCATGTTCAGGTTATTATGATGGGAATTGAAGATGTAACTTTTGTACTCACTCACTGTGTCTGTAGTGTGTATAAATAAAATTTTGCATTAGATAGAAAGGTAGATGGATATGAAGTCTGCAAGTTGCAACTTGGAAAAGACTGTTGCAGGTTATTTGTGACCATTGTCCCCACACAAACACACACTGCACTTATGCCATAATTCAAACAATACAACCAATCTAGGCAGCCTTCTTGTATCTCTACTTCTAAGCTTTCTTTCAAGGAGTGCAAAAAGATAAAAATAAAGATATTTTAATTTAAAAAGGTTTATTTTGATTATTATTATTTTTAATATTACTATTATAATAATTATTTAAGATTCTATTATTATTTTATAATTTATAATTTTAATATTTGTATTTATTTATTTATTTATTTATATTATTATTGCTATATAAATATGTATATACTATTTAAATTATTATTATATAATTATAAGGTGTTGTTATTGTTATGTTTTAACTTTTATGATTAATTATATTATCAATAATTAATAATCTCAGTTCATAATTGATTACATTTTTTATTCCAGGTTTGTTTTTCTTCTACTATATATATATATATATTATTTTTAAATCATTTTTTTAATTAAGTATGTTTAAATTATTTATACATTGTACAGGTACCTTTTTTTTATAATAATGAGAAACTTTTAGGCGTGTTCACCCATGAATTGAATTGGCGTCCATAGTTCTTTATTAATCACTTTATTCAAAAGGAGCACTAGTTGTTATTCATGTGCGTCTGAGTATTACTCACCCTGAAACAGAGGGTGTAATACTGATAACAACACATCAGTTCTGTGTACGGAAAAGGAGTGCTCCATTCATTTGCAATTGAAAAGGATTTGTTTGTTTAATGTGAGGTAATAAAAACGAGTTTACAGAAAAAAGACAAGATCATCTCATAAAAAATTTGAGAAAGATAACTTATAAGGATATTTAAATGTAGGATTAGATATTTTTTTAAAATTAGTTTTTCTCTTTAGTTGAAAATTTAAACCATTTAAATATCTAAAATATAAAAATTATTAAAAAAAATCATTTTGTATATGAAAAGATTGTTAATTTATTTTAAAGATTGATGATTTTTGTAAAAATTTACTGTTATTTTTATTAAAAATGTTTATTATAAATATTTATAATGGGTTAATAAAGCAAAATCTTAAATTAAATAAATTTTACATATATAAAAATTTATTTTAATTATTTTTATACTACAAACATCGTCTAAAGTTTAAATAAAAATAAAAATTAATAACTTTTTGTTATAGTAAAAAATCATAAAAACATATTTAACGTATTTAAATTTTTATTTTTATTAGGAATATTTTTCACTTGCTCTTGAATAACTAATTGGATTTCTATTCATGTAATAAATAATATAAAAGTATAAGTTATTGGCAGGAAAAAAAATCTATGCTTTATAGATAATTATATTTTATTATTATTATTATTGGAAACCAACCCTAACCTTCCTAATATTCAGTTGTGTTGTGGGAGTAATGTGAATGTTATTTAACTTATACTGATGTGGAACTCTGGTTTGTTTCCAAACATCTCATCACCAAATAAGTAATAGGAGCAATCACCTTCATATAGTTTTCTTTTATTCTTTAAAAGATATTAACCATTTTTGTTAGTCCACACGATAAAATGGGTTGCACCTTAAGATATTTTAAAAAAATGAATGTGTAAAGTTATGAGATAAAAGATATAAATTTATATTTTTTTTGAGACTATATAATTTTGTAAAAAATCATAATATTTTAATTTGTAAAAGTATGATACATTATTTTTTTTCGCCACAAAAAGATATTTCTAAATGTTCCATTGTATTTCAAGTATGCAATTATTGGATTGGACCTCAACACCAAGCCATTGAATTACTGTCCTCTGTCTGGCCCCATTTCCTGAACTGGCGAGTTTTGCCAATAAGTCAGCTCTGACATTCTGCTCTCGCGGTACATGCAGCAGCTCGAATTCCATGAACGTGCCTCTCAGCAAGTGTACGTAACTGAGGTAAGCAGCCAGCTGTGGATCCTTGGTTTGGTACTCTCATGTGACCTGCCCTGTGACCAAGAGCGAATCACTTCTTGCCAACAAGTTTTCTGCACCCATCTCCTTTGCCAACAATATTCCTGCTATCAAGGCCTCGTATTCTGCTTGGTTATTGTTGGCTTTGAAAGCAAAGCGCAAAGACTGTTCTATCAGCACACCTCCTGGGCCTTCCAGTATGACCCTAGCGCCACTGCCCTGTAGATTTGACGAACCATCAACTGAAAGAACCCACCTGAAACTTGTCTCACTCTGAGGTGGACCTGCCGAGGTGAGTTCGGCCACGAAATCAGCGTAGACCTGACCTTTGATGGGACCCCTGGGCTCATATTGAATCTCAAACTCAGATAACTCCATTGTCCAATGAACCATCCGCCCCGCTACATCAGGCTTTTGCAAGACCTTGCGGATGGGAAGATCTGTCATCACTATAATAGATAAACTGTGAAAATAATGACGTAACCTTCTTGACGAGAACACCACTGCTAAGGTCGCATTTTCAATAGCTTGATACCGCACCTCAGGCCCTTGTGGCACCTTACTGACAAAGTAGATGGGCCTCTGTACCTGGTCTTGCTCCTGAACGAGGACCGAGTTGATTGCTCGATCCGTAACTGCAAAGTAAAGGCGAAGTGGGACGCCTGGAATGGGTTTACACAGTACCGAAGGGCTAGCTAGGTACTCCTTCAACTTGAGGAAAGCTTCCTCGCACTCTCTGGTCCATGAGAACCTGTTGTTCCGCTTGAGGCACTGAAAATAGTGATAGCCCTTTTCTCCTCCTGCTGAGACAAAGCGCGAGAGGGCGGCCATCCGACCTATTAGTTGCTGGACCTCTTTGATCGTGGCGGGGCTCCTCATGGCCATAATGGCTGCACACTTCTCAGGGTTGGCTTCTATTCCACACTCTGTTAGCAAGAAGCCTAGGAACTTTCCTGCCTCCACCCCGAATACGCACTTTTCTGGATTTAGCTTCAAATTATGTTTGGCGATAGTGCGGAAGAGTTCCTCCAGATCGATCACATGCTACTCTCTCCGCTGGGACGTAACCACCATATCATCCACGTAGGCTTGGACGTTTCGGCCCAGCATTGGGGCGAGTATTCGATCCATCAGCCTCTGGTACGTTGCCCCTGCATTTTTCAACCCGAAGGACATTACCTTGTAACAGTAGCTGGATTGCTCTGTCATGAACGCCGTTTTTTCTTCATCCCGTGGGTGCATTCGAATCTGATTGTACCCTGAAAAAGCATCCAGGAAACTGAGGATCTTGCAGCCAGACGCACTGTCTACCAAGGAGTCGATACTAGGCAGTGGATAGGAGTCTTTAAGACAGGCTTTATTGAGATCAGTGAAGTTGACACACATCCTCCACTTTCCACTTACTTTTTTACCAGCACCACATTGGCTAACCACTCTGGGTACTGGATTTCCCTGATGTGCCCCGCCTTCAATAGTTTCTGGTTTTCCTTTCTGATAGCTTGGCGTCTTTCTTCATTGAACTTGCGACGCCTCTAACGCACTGGGCGGACCTGGGGGTCCAAATTTAGGCGATGACTCAAGAAGTCAAGGTCATTCCCCGGCATGTCAGCTGCCGACCATGCAAAAGAACCCACGTGTCTTGACATCACAGCCACTATCTGGTCTTGGTCTTCCTGGGTCAAGGCCTTGCCGCGTTTGAAGGTCTTTGCTTCAATCACCCGTTCTACCACCTCCCCTGCAGGCTCCGTTCCTCTGACAGAGGCGAGCTCCACTGGGGGGACGAGCTCTTCCGAGTCCGAGTTCGAGTTGCTTCCCGCAGGAGGATGGAATGTCACTGAACATACCCCTCTCTTTGTCTTGAGGCTATTCTCGTAACACTTCTTGGCCGCCTTTTGATCAGATTTGATCGTGATGACTGTTTCGTCAAGCGAGGGTATCTTTACTTTCATATGAAACGACGATGACACCGCTCCTAACCTGTTTAATGCTGGCCTTCCCAATAGGATGTTATAAGCTAAAGGGGCATTAACCACAAGGTACCTGATATCCACGGTGCGAGATTTTTGTCCATCTGTGAACGTAGTCCTCAGCTCGATATATCCCCTGACTTCAACCTGATCTCCCGCGAATCCATATAAACAGTTGTCATAAGGCCTCAACTGATCAGGAGACAACTGTAACTTCTGGAAAGTCGACCAGAACATGATATCTGTAGAGCTCCCTTCGTCTAGAAGGACGCGGTGTACCCTCCTTCCAACAGTGACTACGGAGATCACTATTGGGTCATTGTCGTGGGGTATCACATCCAGGCGATCTGCTTTGGTGAACACCAGGTCAGGTTCTGAAAACTGAACAGCTTGAGGTTCCTGTATCGTCATGACCTCTCTGACGTTTCTTCTTCTTTGGGAGGCAGTGCATCCTTCTCCTGAAAATCCCCCTGAGACGGTGTGGACCTCTCCATGAATGGGCACCTCGTGCCCCTCGTCTCCTGTCGGGTTCGCTCCCGTCGTGTCTCCCTGTGGTTCCTGCAGGTAAGGTGCTAAAAAGCCGCTTTTTACCAGGTCATCCAACTGATAACCCAAGTAGAGGCAATTGCGCAGATTGTGTCCCCGGGCTTGATGAAAATCACACCAGTGGCTTTTCCGAGGTCCGACTTGTTTATCGGCCTTCTGGGGAGGCTTCAACCTGCTTGCCACCTTAGGGATTGTGATGAGCTCCTTGAGGCTGACCTTGAAACTGTGCTGGGTTGGTCTGGACCTTTTAGGCTCGTTGGGTGCAGATCTATCTTTCTCCTCTGTGGCCACATGCACCCTTAGGGATTGGGTGCGTACTGGGGTGCGAGGTTTGGAGGGGTCGACCCTTGCACGCTTTTCAGCGACTCTTCCTTCTGCCGTGATATGGGCGAGCGTCCTGCACTGTATCTCATCAAATGTCCTTGCTGGACATCGTATAAGTGCGTCGCTGAAGGGTCCAGGAAGGATTCTCCTCTCAAAGGCATGCACTATCATAGCATCGTCCTTGGGTGGTAGTCTCACCACCAATGCCGCAAATCGGTTGAGGAAATCCTTCAGTGGTTCCTCCTGGAACTGCTTTACATTAAAGAGGTCGAACGCCACCGACATCCGAGCCCGATTGACAATGAACTGTTTCTTGAACAATTCTGCAAACTGCTCGAAGGACGTAATGTGTCCGTTTGGGAGTCCTACGAACCAATTCAGCGCTGTCCCTGCAAAAGTACCCATGAACAGCTTGTAGTGCATGGCATCAGTCCCCCCAGAGATCATCATTTGTGTATGGAACACCGTGATGTGGGCTTCTAGATCTTCTACTCTAGTAAAAGTAATCTTTGGGATTACAATAGACGCTGGTATTACTGTCTGCATGATCTCCTACGAGAAAGGCATGGGTCGAGGCCTGGCCGGAGGCATGGCCCCCTGTCCTGCTGCTGCCCTTTCTCCCATTCCTCTTTGGCTCTCCACAATTCCTCATTCGCCACCAAAGACGCGTTCAGGTAAGCCCTAAACTGTTCCTGCCTTAGGGCCTGATCAGCACTGGAGGCGGTGAACGCCTGCTGGAGATTGCGGATTGTCTCCATGAGCTCCTGGATTGTGGCGGTGTGATTACCATCGCCTCCTCCAGTGACACCTTGCCTAGTGCCTCTCATGCTGTCTGATTTTGCTCTTCACAATTGTGGATGGGACCTTGTTTTATCGGGCCCCACGGTGGGCGCCAAATGTTCTTGCCAGTTGACTCGCTGTCGGTCTCAAAACTGCGTACCTTCCCCTGGAGCCTTAAGCCCCTTTTATAGGGAGTCATTAGGTTATCTCTTGTAACCAACTTTCCCTGCATGGAACTTTATCTTTAGCAGGAAAATATTTAGTGAGTGAGAGAATGCTGTTATACGTGCGTAATCTTTAACAACGTATCTTTGTATATTTGGAGTGCTACTGCCGCCACCTGCATATCAATGAAATATTACTAGGAACAATATCTTTTATCTCTTAATCTTCTGGCGTGTATGGCGGTAACCTTCAATCTTTAAGCAATTATCTTTATGAGCGAATATCACAGCATATTGTTAACTCTCACGTTGCGGGGTCTATCCTTATGATTTAAACTAATCTCTCACGGGCCCTTAAACCCCTCACGTGCCATTACATGCAACTCTAAGGATAAATCTCTGAGGAGGCACACCGATCACCTTTCTCCGAGGGAACACACCGATGACTGATCACCGGTGACTGATCACCCCTCTCTGAGGGGACACACTGATGACTGATCACCTTTCTCTGAGGGAACCGATGACTGATCACCCCTCTTTGAGGGGACACACTGATGACTGATCACCCTATAATCCAAGCTGCCTGCGAGGTCCACTCCACGTGGCTTTGACCCATGCTGTGGGACCCAGCTGACGTGGTTCACCCTTTACTATCTGTTCTCGATGACCGAGGTCTGGCCACTACAACCTTCATATAGTTTTCTTTTATTCTTTAAAAGATATTGACCATTTTTGTTAGTCCACACGATAAAATGGGTTGCACCCTTAAGATATTTTAAAAAAATGAATGTCTAAAGTTATGAGATAAAAGATATAATTTTTTTTTTTGAGACTATATAATTTTGTAAAAAATCATAATATTTTAATTTGTAAAAGTATGATACATTATTTTTTTTGCCACAAAAAGATATTTCTAAATGTTCCATTGTATTTCAAGTATGCAGTTATTGGATTGGACCTCAACACCAAGCCATTGAATTTCAAGTATAAGGTTTGGCTTGAATTTCAAGTATAAGGTTATGGGATTTCACAAATCGTTCATTAACAATTAAATAAAAAGTACTTTGATAGATAAAACCACAATAATTTAGACATTAAAATCTTAGAATACGAGTCTTTTCTTTTTCTAAAGTATGTTGAAATATAGTTTAATATAAAAATAAATGAAAATTATCTAATTATGTTATATATTTTAACAGCGATATATTCTTAAAAAGTTACTTTAAGTGTAAATTAAATCTTAGATGGTCAGTCATCTTTTTAATATATGATGATGAATTTTTATAACAAGTGATTTAGGTTTAAGTAGGTTTTACAAAAATTAATATCTATGGTGTATTTTAATATTATTTTTAATCTATGTAAGACTTAACTTTTATTATTATTAATTTTATTTTTTTTTATGAT
Organism: Phaseolus lunatus; assembly: GCA_013389735.1. NCBI lineage: Eukaryota > Viridiplantae > Streptophyta > Magnoliopsida > Fabales > Fabaceae > Phaseolus > Phaseolus lunatus. Next base: position 39,052,567 of record CM023859.1, read on the forward strand.
GGAGAAAACATAATAGAAAGTGTACTACGGATAGAGGACAATAGGTTGTATATTTATCTGGATGTTGGCATTTCTCCTATTTTAACTATAAGCGAGACGTGAGAAATCACACGCTTAAACACTGCAAATTATGATTAAAAAGTAATTGAGTTGATTTAATTATTTGTATAAATTAAAATATTAAAATTGTCCCTATAAATAGAAGTTTAAAAATAAAAGTTTAGATTATAAATATGTAAAAAAATATAAAATATGAAAAATAAGTATATTTAATTAAAAATGTTTAAATTTTTAAAGTAGATGTAGTGTTTATAAAAAATCAAAAATTTTACAATAAATAAATAAATTTTTAAAAAAGAATAATTATTATATTAAAATATGATGTCAAAAAGTAATACTTAAAGAGTTTGAAAATTATAATATTTTTTTAGAAAACTACGTTTTAAAAATATTGAAATAATAAAAATAACAAAAATGATGACAATTAGAAAACTAATATTTTAAATTAAAAAAATAAATTTATTTTGTTTAATTGTAAAAGTATATAATTGTCACCAAAGTAATTTTTGTAAAAATTAAATACAAAATATAAGGTTTATAAATATATGAAAAGTAATAATATTAAGTAAGATTAGATTTATAAAACTTATCAAGTAAGCACTATCATGTGCAAGTAAATATAATTTTGCAAAACATTAAAAAAAGTAAAAAAGTAATGTGTATAGATATATAAAAGAAAATTAGTAATGATTAAAAAAAATAGAGTTGCATAATGATATTACCATAAAGTTTTTATAAATAAAAAATAAAAAAATAAAAAAGATAAAAAATAACTTTTTACTAATTTAAAAAGTAGAAGAAAATTAATGTTATATATATATATATATATATATATATATATATATATATAATGATCTTTAAAAATAAAAGTTAAAATTAGAAATATGTAAAAAACAAAACAATAACTAAATTATTTAAAATAAATATATTTAATAAAAAAAATGTATAAATTTGAAATTCGATGTAGTATTTATAAAAATGGAAAAAAGAGTTTACAATAAATAAATCAAGTTTAAAAAAATAATAAAAGTTATATTAAAATAAATTAATAATGAGTAATACTTACAAATTTGAAAACTATAAAAACAAAGTAGTAAACTAACATTTAAAAAATATTGAAATATTAAAAATTACCAAAATGATAAAAATAAATAAATATTTTAAGTAAATATAATTTTGCAAAATATTAAAAAAGTGAAACATCAACCATCCAAGCTATGTTTGATTAATTCTTGTTATGAAAAGAAATTTGTAAAGAGTAATACTTACAAATTTGAAAACTCTAAAAACGGAGTAGAAAACTAACATTTTAAACATGTTGAAATCATAAACATTAAAAAAATAATGAAAATAAATAAATATGTAAGTAAATATAATTTTACAAAAACATTAAAAATATGAAACACCAAACGTTCAAGCTATGTTTGATTAACTTTTTTTTTTCTTTTGTCTTGTTTATGTTTTGTAAGATTCTTTCTTGAAAAAGTTTATAAAAAGTTAATGTTTGTAACTTGTTATTTTCATTAATGAGTTGATTAAAAAATTTCAACTTCTCTTCTTTAATCAACTAATTGAAAATGATGTTTTAGACTATTTAATATTTCTAATTCTAACTACTTTTATTTTTAAACAATCTTAAATATATTATTTGAAATAAACTGTTTGTCTATTTAGCTTATATAATAGTGATTAAAAATAAAAATTTAGATTAGAGATATGGAAAAAACATAAAATAACTAAAATTTGGAAAATAAGTATATTTAATAAAGAAATATATAAATTTATAAAGTAAATGTAGTATTTATAAAAAGGAGAAAACTTTACAATAAATAAATAAAGTTTTAAAAAAGAATAATTATTATATTAAAATATAATGTCAAAAAGTAATACTTCAAAGTTTGAAAACAATAAGAACATTTTTTAGAAAACTACGTTTTAAAAATATTGAACTAATAAAAATAACAAAAATTATGAAAATTAAAAAACTAATACTTTTAAATTAAAATAATTTTGTTTAGTTGTAAAAGTATATAATTATTACCAAAGTAATTTTTGTAAAAATTAAAGGCAAAATATAAGGTTTTTAATTGTATGAAAAGTAATAATATTATGTAAGATTAGGTTTATAAAACTTATCAAGTAAGACAATATAAATATCAAGTAAATATAATTTTGCAAAATATTAAAAAAGTGAAAAAGTAATATGTATAGGTATGGAAAAAAATATGGATAATGGTTACAAAAGAAGCTAAAAAATAACTTTTAAAAGTTTAAAAATTATAAGAAAATTAATGTTATATATACATATATTGGTATTTAAAAATAAAAAATGAAGTTAGAAATATGTAGAAACAAAAATAACAAAAATATTTAAAATAAGTATTTTTAATTAAAAAAAGGTATAAATTTGAAATTAGACGTAGTATTTATAAAATTGGAGAAAAACATCTACAATAAATAAGTTTTAAAAAATAATAACAATTATCTTAAAATAGATTTTTAAAAAGTAATACTTAAAAGTTTGAAAACTATAAAAAAAAAATAGTAGAAAACTAACAGTTTAAAAATATTGAAATTGAAATAATACAAATTACAAAAATGTTAAAATAAATAAAGGTCTAAGTAAATATAATTTTTTAAAACATTAAAAAAATGAAGAACTAAGTGATTGACAATAGGGTCCACGTTATCTATGAACTCTAAGTTAGGTACTCTTTGTTTTTCTTTTGCTCTATAAGATGATGAATTCAAGAAAAAAAATTTAACATGTTTTTAAGATTCCGTTTGGAAAAACGTTATGAAAAGTTTATGTTTTTAACATGTTTTTTTCATTAATCAGTGGACGATTTCAACTTGTTTTTTTTAATCAATTAGTTAGAAACACTTATGATGTTTTGGAAAAATTGTTCTATATGTCAAATGTATTTTAATATGTTTAATATGGACTTTTATTTTACAATCTAAAATTTTAATATTTGAGAGAAATTCTTTTATACTGCTTAGGTTACTTAAAAAAAAATAATGTTATATATATAATGTTTAAAAATAAAAGTTTAATGTTATATATATAATGTTTAAAAATAAAAGTTTAATGTTATATATATAATGTTTAAAAATAAAAGTTTAATGTTATATATATAATGTTTAAAAATAAAAGTTTAGGTTAAAAAACTATAAAATTTTAATAAATAATACATTTTAAAAAAACTATAAGAACTTTTTTTAAAAACTAACGTTTTAAAAATATTGGAATAATAGAAATAACAAAAATGATCAAAATAAAAAATCTATTATTTTTAAATTAAAAAGATTAAAATAATTGTCACCAAAGTAATCTTCGTAAAAATTAAATACAAAATGTAAGTTTATAAATATATGAAAAGTAATAATATTATGTAAGATTAGGATTATAAAACTTATAAGTAAGAAACTATAAATGTGTAAGTAAACATAATTTTAGAAAAACATTAAAAAAAATTAGTAAAGTATATAAATATGTGCAAAAAAAATTAATAATCGTTATAAAATACTAGAATATATAAAATAACTTTTAAATGTTTGAAAACTATTAAAAAATTAGTTATATATATAAATATATAAAAATATGTAAAAAACTGAAAAAAAACTAAAATATTAAAGATAAGTATATTTAATTAGAAAGATATAAATTTGAAATTAGATGTAGTATTCATCACAAAGATTATATGGTCATTCAAAAACGTACATCTCAAATTCATTTAGAATTTGGGTCCATCAATAATAACAAACAGATATTGTGTACAAAAATACTACACCAACATGTTGGTGTAAAACTATTAACCTAAAAAATAATTATAGAATCAACACATAGTATATATATAGAGAGAAACATTTTTCTCTAAAATTCATTAGTTTATAATACATACACACAAAATATAAATAATCATAATATACTCAAAACTTGTAAAATTAAGATAGAAAATCATCTTAATTTAGTCATGAGTGTACACCCTCACCACTTTATTAAGATTTTTTTCACTAGTTTGACTCAAATATAAACAAAATTTCAAGAAATCAACTTTGTTAAACATCTCATTAAAAACTTTTAATGAAGTCTTGAACCCAAACTTAAACAAAAATCAACACACAAAACACACACACAAGAAACCTATTACCCCATCCTAAGTATAAACAGCTATGATACCATAAATGTAACACCCAAAAATATGCAAATTGTTTTACAAAAGAAACTACAAGAAAATAATGCTCTCCACTCTGTTTCCAAAGTCCCTCTACTTTTAATTCAATATGTTTGATGTTTTGTGTGTTATTTGCTATCTTGTCAGTTTTCCTATGAACTAACTAATAAATTTAGTAAGTGACTAACATAATATATTTAATTTTAAAATAAATAAAAACACACTATTTTTTTCAGTTTCAAATATCCAAATATAGGAACCCCAGTTTTATGAACCAATTTATGCCATCCTCATCAGTAAGCATCCTTACCAATAGGAAAGCCAAATAGAGAAAAAAACAACATTATCATTGGGTAATGATGGTTTGACACCATTTTTCTCTTATATCCAAATTACAAACTCTATAATATTATTTTATTATAATATTTTGTTTTTATTATTTTAATATAACATTGTATTATAAAAAGTGGTTCTTAAGTGAATGTAGGTGAAATTCCAAAATGAAATAACACCATTGCACCATTATCGTGCAGTGCAAAGCAACTCTATCCACTACTTTGGTTTTTAACCAATTGGCTGCTGTTGACCACAGGATTATTGTGAGTCGCGTGAGCGTTTGTTCCCTCAATCATTTTATGATCAACCAGGGAATAAATTTTTTATCAATAAATGAAGCAAAAATAATTAAATTGCACAGTTTACTATGATAACAAGTGGGATTATATGTGCAATTAGTGCTCTTTTGCAGGCCAAAGTTCCAATAGAAAAATGCAAAAAAGTAAATGGGCACATAAAAGTCCATAGAAAAAGAGCAAAATTGAATAAAAAGCACATACAATTTTTGGTTTCATTTTCATTGAAGAAACATCTCCAACACTGCTCACTTTCCCCTACCAAAGTCCCTGTTCAAGAAAGAAAATAATAAAGTCACCAAAAAACAATGAGGAACAAATTTTGGGGATAAGTTGAGAGAACTACTTCAAAAAATTTGGCTACTAAATTTATAAAACAATAACACAAATATATCCATCGGAGGTTTTTCATTAGTTATTTTACCAAAACATAGAAATGGATTTCTTTATTGTTGGAGGGAGGCGCTGACAGTAATGGGCGAAACCTTCCCATGGAGGCGGCAGATGAGGTTGGGGATGGAATCTTAGGCTGTGGACATCGAGCAGACTCCATATCTGAAAACTCAAATTCATAAACAAAAAAAGTAAACATTGGCACAATGATAGACAATAATAGTTCAAGAGACATCATGATAGTTTCAATAACCTTGAACTTGAAAAGTGCTTCCAGCATTTTCAGCACTGCTATTGCCAATACTGTATGATTGATGGTATCTCTTAGTGTCTTATTTGGTAAGAGTTCATCAACAAGAATATTTGTTGCACCGCATACACATACACATTTGGAGATAATGTAGTCCCTAATACCTGAAGAATTTTTGGAGTAACATTACAAAACTTCAAGATAAGGACTTTTAAGCAATAGCTTCAGAGAAAGAAAGAACAGAGAAAACACTATGTAAATTGTTCTGTACTTGGATAATGAGCAACAACTATAAACTAGAGAAACATTACCACAATATACAAATTATGAAAACAACAAATACTACAGATGAATTAAAAACCTACAAAAGCTTTTGAAGCAACACTTGCTTGTCAGTACAACATCTTTCGGGACATTATTACACAAGGGACAGTGGAGATCAGGTGGTAGGTCCCCAATTGATGGCAACCCTTTTATTTCTTTCTAAAAAGCAGCCCTGTTTGTAAGGAAAATATTAAACTAAACTTCATGCCTACATATAACAGAATGGAAAAGCATAACCAAGGTGAACTTACTCATTTGATTTCAAGACAGCTACTTGGTAAAGCATATGAACCTTGAGAATTTACCATCAGCATGGATCTTGGAATACCAGTAGTTTGCTTGACTTTTCCCATGTCATAGTTTGGGTCACCATTAGTAGGGCAATGCTGAATAAAGTCTCCTAGACAAAAGTGATTTAAAAAAAGTAAGCAGAGAAAACGGAGAATGTTGTGCAGCAATTCGCTAGGAGAGGGTGATTAGAAAGTTCAAAAGCATAAACAAAATCGCAGAACCCCCCAAATTCAGGGATCAAACGCAAATACCAAAGTCTCAGCAATAGGGATAACATAATTTGTTTTAAAAAAAAGCAACAGAAAAAAAAACCAACTCCATTGAGGCCCAATTAAAGTAAATTGAACTGAACCAGGAAGGGACAATTAACTTGATTGTCAAACGCATGCGCAGGTAAACAGTATTAATAATTACATTTACAAGGGAGAGAAAAAAAAGAGGAGAAGAAACATTTGAAAATGGTGACACACCGTTCCCACTTTGTGAAGACTTTTCTCCAGAGTTAAGGATATCAAGATGAAAACAGTGCAGACACAAGCAACGACCCATGTTGGTGTCTGATCAAGGTCTTTGGAACCGATACTACTCTCATGCTTTTGTGCACCATAAACCCTTTCAATGCGGCAAGTTTTTGTATTGGGTTGAATGACACAATAATTCATCGTATCATACTTCAGCTGGGATAAGTCCTTATCAAACAGAATATAAGAAACTACCATCTTCTTTACTTCATCATGTTACTAGATCTAGCACTTGTGGAACGTGAGTTGACTACTCAGGATTATATTTTGGCCAAACTAAAAGTTAATTTGCTTGAAGCTCAAACTAACATTAAGACTTATGCAAATCAACAGTACATCCACATTCATTTCATTTGGGTAACTTGGTGTGGGTATGTTGAAATATAACCTTAAGGGCAAGTTTCAACGAGAGGAAGAATGGTTGAAAAGTTGTCCAAATATTTTTATGGACTATAAACGTATAATCAAGATCATCAAGTGCATTGATGACGCTGCCTTTGAGTTAGATTTTTCCTTGAGGTTCCAAAATCCACCACATCTTCCATGCTTCCAAACTCAAGCCATTATGTGAAAATGATAAGGAGTTGTAGTTACCCACTCTCTCTGTTGACAACCAACTAAAGTCCTATGAGTGTAGTGGCTTCCAAAATTGAAGGCAACCCACCACAAGAGTATATTTTAGGCATTGTTTCCTGCACCCAATGATTTTTGAACCTCCACTCAATCCACTTTTAAAATTCCAAAATTGTTTTTCATTCTAGAATTGAAAATTCAGAATTAAAAAATACATTCAGAAAAAAGAAATCTCGAAGAGAACTTTTGTGCTCTAGAAATAAAATTCCAAAATAGAATTGGAAAATCAAAATCTCATTCCAAAAAAGCAATTTTAGAATACAAAAAGTTTATTCCAAAATAGAAGTTCTAAAAAACAAAATCCAAAAACGTATCATGGAAAATTTCGGAATCCAAAAAAATATTCCAGAAAACTAAATCTATAAATATATTATAGAATACCAAATCCGAAATATATTTTGACGTGCACCCCTCACTCCTATTTAAAAACTATATAAAACATTTTGATCATTTTGCTATAGTTATAAGGTGCAGGAAGCAATTGCCATATTTTGATTTAGTGGCAAGGTCTCTTTCCCGAAGACTCTACCTGAGAGCTTGAGGATGGCTTGTTAAAGGATTATCATGATCTACACCATATGGACAAAGTGTTTGTCCATTAGGAAGGGGATGATGTGAACTATGATGAAGAGGCCCAAAAAAATATAGATTCAATCCATGAGATACAGTAACAATACCATAAAATGCATGTATGAGAAGGAGGAATGCATGAAAGATTTCTCCCTCTGCTCTAATTCCCATCTCTGTCTGTTCTAGTTTGTCTTCCTTCTACCCCTTCTATTTGCTTCAACATGTGATTAATCATAACCAAACACATCAATTACTCTTTTGGTGCTTTGAGTTTTACAACAACCGAAACCATAGGTGTTCAAAGTCTAGCTTGAACGAAAAAATTCGGAAAAAAAAAAATCAGGTACTTCTGGAAAAATAAATTCTACGAGGTAACTTCTAAGAAAATTGAGATGCTCAGGGTAGCTTTAACTTGCAGGAAATATTTTAATTCGCTTTATAGTCTTATTTTACTTAATTTTCCTATTGATGAGCCTATTTCAAGAAATTATACTTCCCAAAAATTACCTTGATTAAAAATTTAAAATATATATACGCAGTATAAACAGATTACTCAGTATAACCGCATTGCAAAATATTCAAAATAAAAGCAGTTATTTCAACGACTAATTCAGGAACCAGAGGCATTTACCTATATAGAAATACAGAATAAAGAAAAATGAATTGAGTAAAGCAAGAGCCCTCTGAAACTCCAATTCTATCTTCCTAGATTGAATCTTTTACTAGGGTTTTAAAATATTCAATACCCCAAAAGTCCAAACAATTGGCTCCAATGGGAATCGGACATCCCCGAGTACACACAAGACTTTGAGCAACTTTCTCCAACTTCCTAGCTGTCAAAATATATACAGCAAATAATATCAAGCCACACATGATGATCTGTTACCTAAATTAAGCAAAGTTCAATTAACCTGAAAATTTCAGCCATCTGAAAGGCTTGTGCTTTTAGGTGATGCTCTTTTCCATCATAACGCTACAAGTTTTGAAAGAGAAAAAAAAAAGAAACAAGCCTTTACCATTAGAACCGAAACTGTATTTATGTAAAACACAATAATGGGCTAAGCCATACATATTTGTACTTAATGAAAAAGTTAATTTACCTGTCTTCCAGATGAGAAGGGTAAATATTTGTACTTAATCATGTGAGATATCTGTCTCCTCATTGTAAGCGTGAATAGGACCACCCAGTAGAAGACGAGTATTGGCCAGAACATTGGAACATCAAATGCACTGAAGGTAAAAACATGAAGATTCAGGTGAACGAAGAACTTCTATAACTTAGAAGCACAACATCCAACGAGAAACCCATAAATGTCACATAAAATGCAATGCTGATTTGCAATGTCAGCATTTCCGAACAATTCATTATATCTGGGAATGAACATCCAGATCTTAATCTGAACCGACAAATCAACTATTTGCTCCTTTCAAGTCTGTTCTTTTAGTTTCACACAAAACAAGAATTTCGAAAACCGTTCCCAACAGTGAATTTGTCCACAACCTCAAGGTTTTGGAGGTGCTCCCGAGACAATACCACCATCATTGCACCCACATTAGTAGCATTTCTCTATAATTTTCCGTAATATCAAAGAACAAGACGGAAGTGTGACTGCAACAGCAATTCAACACCTTGACATATAATAACAATCTTCTCCGAATAAACCAACTTATTTGCTCTAGCTTTTATTGGCACTGACAAAGTCTGGAGTAGGGTTGAGAGCTTGGTGGTGCTTTCGTTAACAATTTTATTGATTCATCGACCTAGAGGGCCAACATTTCTGCATGTGGTCACCACTCATCACCCCTTCACCCAACCTTGGCAAAGCAACAGCACCAGTCTCACCCCCAAGCCGCACAATCAGTGCCACATGGAAACTAGAGCAAAATGCCAACCTTTTTTTTCATTTTCCCAAAATACGAATGTCATTCCCAGAAAATGAAGGCGAACAAAACATTTGATAAAAAGAATGTCTTATATTCTCAAAAAGGAATAGAACAAGACGGAAGTGTGACTGCAACAACAATTCAACACCGAGACATATAATAACAATCTCCTCCGGATAAACCAACTTATCTTTTATTGGCACTGATAAAGTCTAGAGTAGGGTTGAGAGCTTGGCGCTACTTTTGTTAACTATTTCATTGATTTATCGACTTAGAGGGTCAAAATTTCTGCATGTGGTCACCACTCACCACCCCTTCACCCAACCTCGGCAAAGCAGCACCAGTCTCAACCCCAAGCCGCACAGTCAGTGCCGCATGGAAACTAGAGCAAAAAACCAACCCTTTTTTTTCATTTTCCAAAAATACGAATGTCATTACCAGAAGATGAAGGCAAACAAAACATTTAATAAAAAGAATGTCTTATATCGTCAAAAAGGAATAGAACAAGACAAAAGTGTGATTGCAACAACAATTCAACACCTTGACATATAATAACAATCTCCTCCGGATAAACCAAATTATCTGCTCTAGCTTTTATTGGCACTGACAAAGTCTGGAGTAGGGTTGAGAGCTTGGTGTTGCTTTCGTTAACTATTTTATTGATTCATCGACCTAGAGGGCCAAAATTTCTGCATGTGGTCACCACTCATCACCCCTTCACCCAACCTCGGCAAAGCAACAACACCAGTCTCAACCCCAAGCCTCATAGTCAGTGTCGCATGGAAACTAGAGCAAAACGCCAACCTTTTTTTTTCATTTTCCCAAAATACGAATGTCATTCCCAGAAAATGAAGGCTAACAAAACATTTAATAAAAAGAATGTCTTATATTCTCAAAAAGGAATAGAACAAGACGGAAGTGTGACTGTGACAACAATTCAACACCTAGACATATAATAACAATCTCCTCCGGATAAACCAACTTATCTGCTCTAGCTTTTATTGGCACTGACAAAGTCTGGAGTAGGGTTGAGAGCTTGGTGTTGCTTTCGTTAACTATTTTATTGATTCATCGACCTAGAGGGCCAAAATTTCTGCATGTGGTCACCACTCATCACCCCTTCACCCAACCTCGGCAAAGCAACAACACCAGTCTCAACCCCAAGCCTCATAGTCAGTGTCGCATGGAAACTAGAGCAAAACGCCAACCTTTTTTTTTCATTTTCCCAAAATACGAATGTCATTCCCAGAAAATGAAGGCTAACAAAACATTTAATAAAAAGAATGTCTTATATTCTCAAAAAGGAATAGAACAAGACGGAAGTGTGACTGTGACAACAATTCAACACCTAGACATATAATAACAATCTCCTCCGGATAAACCAACTTATCTGCTCTAGCTTTTATTGGCACTGACAAAGTCTGGAGTAGGGTTGAGTGCTTGGTGCTGCTTTTGTTAACTATTTCATTGATTTATCGACTTAGAGGGTCAAAATTTCTGCATGTGGTCACCACTCACCACCCCCTTCACCCAACCTCGGCAAAGCAGCAGCACCAGTCTCAACCCCAAGCCGCACAGTCAGTGCCGCATGGAAACTAAAGCAAAACGCCAACCTTTTTTTTTCATTTTCCCAAAATACGAATGTCATTCCCAGAAGATGAAGGCAAACAAAACATTTAATAAAAAGAATGTCTTATATCGTCAAAAAGGAATAGAACAAGACGAAAGTGTGACTACAACAACAATTCAACACCTTGACATATAATAACAATCTCCTCCGGATAAACTAAATTATCTGCTCTAGCTTTTATTGGCACTGACAAAGTCTGGAGTAGGGTTGAGAGCTTGGTGCTGCTTTTGTTAACTATTTTATTGATTCATCAACTTAAAGGGTCAAAATTTTTGCATGTGGTCACCACTCACCACCCCTTCCCAACCTCGGCAAAGCAGCAGCACCAGTCTCAACCCCAAGCCGCACAGTTAGTGCTGCATGGAAACTAGAGCAGAACACCAACAATTTTTTTTCATTTTCCAAAAATAAGAATGTCATTCCCAGAAAATGAAGGCGAACAAAACATTTAATAAAAAGAATGTCTTATATCCTCAAAAAGGAATAGAACAAGACAAAAGTGTGACTGCAACAACAATTTAACACCTTGACATATAATAACAATCTCCTCCGGCAAACCAACTTATCTGCTCTAGCTTTTATTGGCACTGACAAAGTCTGGAGTAGGGTTGAGTGCTTGGTGCTGCTTTTGTTAACTATTGTATTGATTCATCGACTTAGAGGGTCAAAATTTCTGCATGTGGTCACCACTCACTACCCCTTCACCCAACCTCGGCAAAGCAGCACCAGTCTTAACCCCAAGCCGCACAGTCAGTGCTGCATGGAAACTAGAGTAGAACACCAACCTTTTTTTTCATTTTCCAAAAATACTAATGTCATTCCCAGAAAATGAAGGCGAACAAAACATTTAATAAAAAGAAAGTCTTATATCCTCAAAAAGGAATAGAATTTCATTTTCCACGATAATTACCTATTCCATACCCTTTCATTTTCCTTTTTTTAATTTTTTATCGATCAAATTCTTTTTAGGTATAATATTATTAAGAATGTAATTCCACAAAATACTAAAATTACATCATGAAACAAATGCAGCCAAGATTTTAAATTGTGATTGTAACAAGAGTTGTAATTTCATCACAATACTTAATTCTACAAAACAAAAATGTAGACAAATGCAAAGAACCCACAAATTGTGACATTTCGGCTATTACTGCGGTTGCCAACTGTTTTTTCTTTTTAAAAAAACTCGCCCAGCACACACAACCCTGTAAATAACACAAGAACAATAACCTGGCAAATAAAACCCACAATAACACAGTACAAGCTTTGTTGTGCAGTGGAATTTGGGTTCTGTGGTAACTATGATCGATCAGAACAAGCGCTATGGCGGGGACCGATGAAGTGAAATTAATTGATTAATGATGATCGTGAATTGAAATAATAGTAATTAGAATACAAGAAAGGGAAGAAGATAGCGTACCAGAACTTGAACTCGGGGAGGCGGCTAACGAAGGGGCGAAACTCATCGTTAACGGAGGAGGGGAGTGTGGGGCCCTCATCGTCGAGAATCTCGGGGTCCACCTGAGGGGAGAGGAACCCGATCAGAAGGTTGAGGATGTATATTCCCAAACCGTACGACACTAAGTAGAACCCTTCCACCAAGAACACGCGCAGCGCGTATATCAACGCCACCACCAACAACCTCACCCATCGTCGTCCCACGAGCGGCGTCCACTTGTCCAGCACATGCTGGTACTGCCGCCACACCGCCAATCTCCCACCGTGATATGGCGGCTTTAATTGATCCTCCGGCGACGTCCATCGCTGGATGGACCCGCTTCGCTTTCAATTTGAGGGAGGAATCGAGATTCAATTCAACGATTTGTCGCTTAAATAAACCCTCTTTTCTTGGACCTCTTCAGTCCTAATCTTCAACCCACAATTTTTTTCACTTAAAATTCATCTAATAGACAAAAAGAAAAACTCTTCTTTTAGGGATAGAGCAATTTGATTCAGCTCACCTATTATATGCCGCAAATTCCCCTTTCCGATATTATTATATTGGTATATTTAAAATTCGAATTCAAAATTATTGATTACCATTTCTATAAATCCATGTAAGTTTATTCACATATTTCATACTGTTTTATTGTAGCTTTAGTCAATGTACAAACTAGTTAAAAGAAAAATAAGAAATATAATATATTAAATATAGTTATATTTTTCTTTTCTTAATTTTTATTTTAATGTTTTATCTTCAATATTATTTATTTATGAATTTATATCATATCATAGTTTTATTAGATTTTCATTAATTATTTTAGACAAAATTTACTAACAAAGGCTTGCTTAATTAGAAATGGATAACTAAATTGTTTAACTACAATATACAAAATATTCAATTTTTCATAATGTAGTGGAAAAAAAAATTTCTTTACATTTTATGAATATTATGTTTACTTTTAACAAAAAAAATTGTAAAAATTAAAAGATAAAATTAGAGAGATTAAGAGAATTATTAACATATTATGATGTTAAAAGAATTATATTATGGACCAACTTTCATACAACATAAAATTTTACAACTGACATTAAAAGGTGAAAATAAATTGAGTAGAGATTGATAATATAAACTAAAAACATCAACCTATTAATTTAATCTTTAAAATGTTAATATATTTTTTATTTAACCGTTTTAAGTATTAAAAGTTAATAAATGGTCATAATGTTAAAATACATTCATCTCATTGATCCTTCTGATTATTTAAATGGTTTTAAAGTTGATTAATATCACAATGGCATGTCTATACGACATAATCTACATAATTTTCATAATATATAATTCAACAACAAATCTTTTCCTTGTTTTGTTATTCCATATTTCAATCATTTCATTCAAATTTCATGGTGTTTACCAATTAAAATATTTTTGTTTGAGCTTTTTAGAGCATTAGAAGCTCAAATAATTTTGATAATTTATTTTATAAATTTCATTATAAACTTATAAAGTCATAGTTCTTCATTTTTATAAGATTTAAGTAATAATTTATGCTAGACTAAAAGCAAAGATAAAAATTAAATTGAGAAAGAGTACGAAGAAGGTTGTGTGGTTTTATGTTTACTATTTTTAACACTAATGACTTCTTCTTCAACCTCATAGTTATATGTTATAAGAATAATAATAGACTTCCTCTTCAATATGCATGTTTTGTTTTATATTCACTAACTGATATAATTACTTTAATAAGTCATTTGTACTTGTATTAAAGGATTTCTACAATAGAAAAAGAAAGTGAAATGATTACTGCATTTCAAATAATTAATTTACAAGAGAAAATGATTTATACAATAGAAAAAGAAAGTGAAATGATTACTGCATTTCAAAGAATTAATTTATAAGAGAACAATGAAATAGATGTTTCCAAGTATTTTAAGAAAAAATTAATTTTTAATTATTAAAGAATTAAGTTGGAAAAAAGATGATACTTTTACTATAACATAATTTATATATAGATTATTCATCATTAATTACAATCATTAGTATTGTTATAAATTCTAAAAGATCCTCTAACACATCTAATATGGATATTGATTTTCGTATATGATTTATTCTATACACAAAATAATAACACGAAACTAAAAAGAAAAATAATATTGGGATAATCATAATAATAGTTTACTCAAATAAAAATGCATCATTTTTTTTTCTGTTTCATTTCTTTTCTTACCACTTTCTTTTTCTACTACTTGTCAACTTGATTTGCGGAGAATATAACTTCAATCAATTTTAAGTTTTTATTCAAGTCATAAATAAATTTTGAGTACAAAGAGTTAGACACTTTGTAATTAATACACTAAATTTAAGGTTAAATAGTTTAAGCACGGTTAGAGATCTTTGACAAAAGTAATTCTTAGTTAAATTTTACTTATCAATAATTTTAGAAAAAATTTTGAATTCTAAATATATTTACTAATGAATAATATAAATTTTGAATCCGTCTGCGTACGGAAATAAATAATAATAATAATAAATGGCATGAATTATTTTAACAAAAATATATAAAAAAAAACACTTAAAAACTGTTTTGAATTATTTGTTTTATTAATGAATGTATACAAATAAATTATATATATACATATATATATATATATATATATTTACGTTACGTTGATGTTATAATGCTTAATCAATCTTAATCTCAATTATAAGTTAAACTGATAATTTCGTGCCTTCTAAACTATAGTTGTATTGAGAATTAATTTTTGAAAACAGAAATGATGCTGAGTACGTTAGCTATCCCACAAACACGGTTTCACTTTTAATAACACGTAAACTCAAATTTTAGTTTACATAAAAACATTTAAACAAAAAGTATTATATTTTAATTAAATAGAAATTAGCCAATTAAGTTATTTTTTATTAAAATTTAAAAAATAGTGTCAGTCGTAAAGCTGAGTTTAGTATGAGAAAGTTTTTCAAAATCATATTTTTAGAAAATGATGGATTTTTATAATAAATTTTTCATTTATAAATAAAAGGTTTTCATATTTATATTGAATGGAATTTTTATAACAAGTGTCCTAATATATTGGTTAAGGAACTAAAAGACAAAACAAATATTGAAAAATATATGAGAGGTTACAAATAATAAAAGAACACATTTTTTGTCATATTTAATAGATTTTTTTCAATAACTTCAATTCTATATTTAAAATGACCTAATAATTGTAATGTAGCATTTTTATAAATGTTTTCCTTTTTTTTAAGTTTCTAATAAAAAAAGTCACATTTTAATATGTTTCATCTTACAAAAATTTGTGTACAAAATATTGAAAACTCTTTTTTTTTCTTTTTTCTATTTCATGTGCAAATATTTGAACTAAAAAAAAATATGATCAATTTTTTAATTTAAAAAAATAGTAATCATCATGAAAATAATGTTTATCTTCTTAAACTTGTTTGGAACTTTGCTTATAGCAACCAACATTGGTCTTTTCTCCTGAAAGTTAGGGTTCTTAAATCAAAATACGAGTTTAGAATGATTTATAGATCCTCATTTTTTTGGCCTGAAATTAAGCAGTTTTATTCTATTATATTTGATAATACTTATTGAACTGTTGGTACAGGTACTTTTATTTATTTATGGAATGATAAATGGTGTTCTACTACTTCTTTAACAAATATTGCAGGATTATTTGATGGTGCTAGCATTCTGGATACAGTCTCTCAATTTTTGACTAGTTGTGTTTTGAATATTCTCTTGTCTTTACAGCAGATGCCTCATTTTTTTAATCATATCATGGTTAGGGAGGAACAAGATATTCCTAATTGGATTCTAGATTAGTCTGGTCATTTCACTCTTAAATCGGCTAAGACTTTTTTTTTTGAACCACGAGTTCCCTGTGGTTGGGGTAAATTCATTTAGTCTTCATATATTCCGCCTTTCAAAACTCTTGTATTATGGAAAGTTTTTCATGCGCGGCTTCCTACAAATTAACTGATTCAGAATAAAAGTTTGCATATATGTTCTATGTGTACGCTTTGTGAAAAGCACGAGGAATCTATTCAACATTTATTTTTTTAATGTTCTAATGCTTTGCATATTTGAAGTTGAGTTCGGCAAATTTTTCTTGTTTCTCATTTCTCTAATAAGGATGATATTCTTTCTTTTATTAAGAGTGATGGTAGTCCTTTGGTTAAATTGATTAAGCTTGTTGTAATAACTTTTTCTATTTGGATGATATGGTGCATGAGGAATTATGCTAGATTTCAAGATAAAATTGATGTTTCTATGACTATTTTGGTAATTAAAGTTTTAATTTGTCTAGTGGGAAATTCCTCTAAAGTTTCAATGAAGAATGATACGTTGAATTTCAACGTGATTAAGTTTTTTGGTATTAATACTCGTATTGGTAAAGTTCTTATTCCTCTTCCTGTTAGATGGGAGTTCCCTTCACTAAGTTGGGTTAAAATTGACACTGATGGGGCTGCTAGGGATGTCTTGATCTTGCTACTTGTGGAGGTATTTTCCGTGGGAGTATGAGGGAGTTTATTGGTGATTTCTCTACATTTCTTGATGTTTAGACTGTTATGGTTGCTGAGTTTTATGATGTTATACATGCTATGGAGGAAGCTCAAAAGATGAGGCTTACTAATGTATGGCTTGAATGTGATTATGCGTTGGTTTGTGTTGCATTTATTGTTATGACTAAGATTCAGTGGATGTTTCATAATCGATGAAATACTTATCTTAATTACTGTGAGTAAACCAGGCTTAGGGTTACCTATATTTTTCGTGAAGAAAATGTGTGATAAGCTGACTAATTTATGATTTATTCATAGAAAATCATTTCATTGGTATAATAGGTTTCCATCTAGTTTGTTATTAGAATTCTTTATGAATAGGTATAATCTACTTATGTATCGATTTTATTAATATATGTGTTTTGGTCTAGTCCTCCCATACTTTTTTTTTTGTATTTTCTTTCTTTTTTTTAATAATATTTTTACATGTTTTTTTTATTAGCAAAGAATAAATACAATAAAATAAAACATTTCAAGGTGCCTAAACTCTTATACAAATAATCCCAACACTAGCTTCTTATCACCCAACTAGCTGGAGATCTAAGAGACATTACAACATATCAGTCACATTAACATATCATAACAAGATACAAGAGCACATCAATATATAATTACATCAACCCTCCAAAGAAACACATTCTTCAGATAAGACACAAAAGTCTAACAACTAAATTCAGTCTTTGCCTAGAAACAAAAGTAAACTAAATACCCAAACGCTAAACCCATCAAACTGACCATGCAATGAGGATATAAAAGTCAAAAGGTCTGCACAAAACACATCACGTCTTCCAAATCTAAACAAAGTGTTAAACAAGAATCACCAAATAGAGAACACCCGTGTAGTTCATTAATGGAACACATTTTGCCAATTAAGAGTTTTGTTTAAATTTTCAAAGGCCGAAAAAACAGCCAAGAAAATAAATGTTAAATATGGACTTTTCGGAGCCCAATTGGTTTTTGACCCAATAAATGAGATAGTTTGTGGGTTCACGTTGCCGAAGTATATTATCCACAAAGAAAGCCCAAATTCTCACACGTGCTAAACAACATGATTCTGAAGTTTTCCATCAGAGAAGGTTGTTGTTGCTCGTCATTGTCGATGTTATGGAGCCACTGAGTTTGAAGTTACTACCAATTATCCATCTTCAAGATCACTAGTATTTTATTCAAAAGATATTATAATTGAAATCTGTTATAAAATACTTTTGAAAAATTAAAAATTGTAATATTTTAGATTAATGATAAATGTTATCATATAAAAAAGACTTTAACTATCGATAATTTATTTTCAGAATATTAAAATTTAATTTAGTTACAGAATGCAATGGGTATATTTAAGTAGATAAGAGATTATTATGAAATAAAAGAATTCTTAAAAACACTTTTCGTCAAAAGAATACTTTCTAAAAAAAAAATTCTAATTTATATATTATGGGAATTTATTGCTGAGGAAATTCAGTCAAGTGAGAATTTATTGGGTTTCACACAGATTTTTAATTATTATTATATATGATGAGTGTTTATCAACAAAGTATCGTAATTATTTATTGAATAAATATGTAATATCTCCATTATAGGTATTAACTCGTTTTCCATAAATGAAATACATTTTGCCAGCAAATTCCTACCTTCATGGTCACACTATAAAATCCCTTATGAAATAGATGAGAAATAACATAACAAACTAGATTGAAACTCTTTAAAACAGATTAAAAAATTTAATCCACCTCACGAATTAACCTATAAAATAAACAAATAAATAAAAGAAGATTTGAATGTCATTAACTAATTAACGGTCCATCAAAACATTCATATCATATGATTGACATATCAAATACATCTGGCAAAAATAATAATAATACTACTGTCAAAATATAAATACTTAATTCATGAAAGCAAGATGAATCCGATTTGAAACGAGTTTAAAATGTGCAATCCATCCCGTTTAGCAATTAAACAAGTAAAAATAAAATGAACTCATCTCACCATCTAGATATAGTGAATCTCAAAAGAGTTAATATATGGGTGAAATTTAATATTTTTTTATGTAAAATATAGTTATATATAAAATTTATCCAACAAAGCAGAAGACGTCATTCTTACCAGTATGAACGGGAAGCGATAACGAATGTGCAGGAAATTTTGATTTTTGCGTATCTATTTAAGACGAATGGAAGGGAAAATGTGCGAAAGTTTGTTAATTGTAAATTATGGCGTAGTAATGACTCATACACTTTCCGGATAATACTTTATTTTTGCGTAACACTGAAGAGAATACTCGAAAATTTAAAATAATGAAGAGATGGTATTAAATAGTAATAGAAGTTTACTCGGCAACGTGAATATTTTTGAGACAGAATTGAATTGCTTTTGGGAATAGGTGGGAGCAATTGAATTAAATTAAACAGGATTAAAATGACATGAGGGTGGTGACAGAAGCACATGGTTTGCACTAAAAAATCAAAGTGGTGAGGGGTTTTGTAGGACCAAACGTATCCTCTCCCACTTTTTTGTTTTTCTGCTTTGATTCTCTCTCCGTAATATTAAATTTTCCTAACCGCAAACTTCGCCGAAATTTCACATTGTAAAAGAAGAACACCGTGTGGGATGCTGACATGGCGCAACGGGAACCTCTTACGACGACACACGGGAGTTGTGGTTGTCGTTTTGAAAGATGAGTTGGGTTGTGTTGTGACGTTTGCGGATTTTGTTCTATAGGAGTGATACGGGTGTCGTTTTGAGTCATCCGAGGCGTTGGTGATGGATTTGTAGAAAAAAAGGAAGTGGTTGATTGGTTGGGAATAAGAATGGGAATCCAATCAAGCTTTATTGAAAAAGTGATTTATGGGACAAAAGCAACGTGAGGGTCTTTGTAAAGCAGTTAAGGTAGGGTTTTGATTAAAAGCACAGCCATGTTAGTTGGCATGGTGTGAATAGTGATGAGTGAAGAATGAAGAAGTGGAAGTTTGAAGAGGGTACTTCTGACAATTACATACCAACCTCTTCTCTCACACTCGCCTCAATCGCCTTGCTACTTATTTCTCCATGCCATGTGGCAGTCTCTCTCATATCAACAATTATTTTTCCCTTCTCCACATGCAACACCACATGCAGTTTCACATCAACGCACTTCCTTTTCCCATTCTTTCTTGCTCATTTTCCTTCCTTCATCAATGGATTACCACTCATTTCAGGTTACTTACCACTTCTACAGTAGTCAATAATTTTTAGGTCCGCATTCAATTTGGTCAAATATTTCCACTACACTATATATTCATCTATACACTCACCATTTATTTGTTTTGAAAGCACATTGCGTTTTAACTCCACCCCAAATAGACTATTATTTCATGGAAGGACATCGTACCCTTAAATGCACACCCAGAACACCATATACGTACTCCACTTCATTAGGATAAGGATTAAAGGTGGGGTATATAGCACTAGTATTAGGTTTAACAAGCACCATTTATTGTCCGAATAATTAGAATGGAAAGGCATTAGGTAATGGTGAACAGAAAAAGTGCCACGACCCACGATTCTGAGCCATATTTTTGCAAGGGGAGGGACCAAATGAGGCCCTCGTGTTAACTGGTTCAGTAGCAATTAGCAATTAGCTTCCAAATAACCTTATTCTGCATCGTATGGCCACCATTCTGTCCTGCACCAAATTGGATAAGGGAGATATACACCAACCAAAGTTTTCAAAACACTAATCACTCATATACCTTCATTATTGGACACTCTACTTCAATCCCCTTCTTCCACTTACTACTTAGCATCACATGCATGCATAGTATTAGCACTCACTCAGAACTCCCTCGCATCAACCGTGTTAATATAATATCACTTTTTTGCACAGCCACATACTTCTCCCAATATACTACATCTTATTGTAATGGTCCTTCAATCCACAACGGTTCCTACACGGTTCCAGCTACATAAATCGTTTTCAAGCTAACTATATTACAATGAAATTTGTCCTTCACTTGTATACAATACACTTGTAAGGAATCTTCAACAGAATTTGCTTAAGACAAACTCTTTTCTCCAATGCCAAAACACTATTGCTTTATCACTGATGTGTATGAAATTAAAGATAAGACTCAATACTTTTCCCAAATTGATTGAGTTCCCTATTCATCTTTAAGTTCTGATACCTTTCCTTTCATGTTTGTTGTCTTCCTTCTTCACATCCATCCCCATCAACTTAACTT
The DNA here is from genome assembly GCA_013389735.1 of Phaseolus lunatus. Lineage (NCBI taxonomy): Eukaryota > Viridiplantae > Streptophyta > Magnoliopsida > Fabales > Fabaceae > Phaseolus > Phaseolus lunatus. The sequence continues at coordinate 39,074,175 of CM023859.1, forward strand.
CAATTATTTTTCTGTTGAAACATTGCTCTTATCTGTTGAGTATTATCACAATATCACCTCATGCACACCACTACCAAACATCAATTATTTATTTGCCTGGCCTGGCTGTTCTCAATACAGCAATTCTCAGATAAGTCAAAGATAAGCCCGTGTGTGTTCCAATGCATGATGGTTAAAGAATTGAATCACGGAGGTTCACTTGTGAGCCTAACGACGTGTGCCTTTTTTAGTAGAACAAGCACAGTGAAAGATAGGTTTTGTCACAGAATGCAACTAGTAATTTTAATTTCAGTCCCACTCAATCTCGTTCATGTTTCACCATTCTTAGACCTTGTTACTTTCAGTACATATTTAATGTCAGTATGGGGTTAGCCGTGTACATATATGGCTCACTGTTCATTGATGTGAACAAATGAAACTAAACAGAATATTAAGGTGTTAATTGGTTTTTAACAAAAAAATGTATGTAGAAGAGATTGACAAAGAGATCACATAGTTATACAATCATTCCAAATCATGTGCTATGGTTATTACATGTAACACGTTTAATTCCATTGGAGTGATTTAAGTAATCCTGATTATATCCAGTTATGAAGGTGTTTCTGCTTCATCAATCATGTGCTGGCATGACTTGTGGTTTAGAAGTAAAAGATCCTCCATAATTACTTGCAAACTTTTTTATTTTTCTTAGTGGAGAGACACGTACCTTTCTTTTTTCTCTTCACTTCTTCGATTTTCATTTCAACCTTCACACTTTCAATTATTACAACTTTTTTATTCCAAGCATGAGGCTTACCAGATTACCATATTCCCCTCCATTTGCAAATTTTGATGAATAGTTATAATAAATTATATTATCATAAACGAATCACGTATGATTCAACATGATTCGGTTTAATATACTTATATTTACCGATACCGATGAAAAGATTTTAAATCTCTGCCAACGATATTTTAATTTAACTTAAAAAAACACGTCTGCAAACATTCTTTTATCACTATCATTATTTTTATCATTAATTATATAGATAGTGTTGCAGATTCCTTTTTAATGCAAAGTTTTATAAAAAGTTCAATGTTGAATAGACGCAATAACAAACCTTTTTTGCTGTTACATTTCTCTTTTGTTGTCGTAATCCAAACAATTATGTTAATATAAAAGTATTTATAATACCTAACAGTTTGTTTCACAAGCAACCACCCACATTCTTGTTCTTTAATAGAGATTTTCTTATTTAAAAATAAATTCCTCACACGGTGTTTATAATAGGTTTAGTAACGAATGTGCTTAAGACAGTCATTAAAAAAAAAGAAAAATGTCTAACATGTATTCAATCTGTCTTTCTCAGTAAAACTTCATAACTTGTTCTTAGAAACAGCCTTAAAACTTAACACAACTTTTTTTTTAAATGATTGAATATGGTAATAACACATGTAATAAAGATAATCTAACATACAGAAAATATTAATTTTTAAAAAAATTTCAGTGCTAATTATAATAATAAGTTATAATTGAAAAGTTATAATAATTCTTATACTATTATTAACACTTTAAGAAGATAAAAAAATTAAAAAGAATCTAAAAGAATGACAGGTAAAAAACTTACCACTTAATATATATTAAAAATATAATAATACTTAATACTTAATTGTTTTGAAATTATAACTAATTTTTCTTTCTACATATATTGAACAAATCTTATCACGTAAGACTAATTAGGAGTAATAAGATAAGAATATTAACATTGGAGCATATTTATCTCTTATATATAGAGGGATTTTATCACAATTAAATTGGAATAAATGCATAATCTGAAACAAATATGAAGGAGAATCTACTGAATATTAATACATGTAATTAGGATTAAATAATCATTAGTAATCAAGAAAATGAGAATTATAAGTCTAAGAAAAATACGCAATTATAAAATTTAAATCTCCTAAAACACTAAAGAGTAATCTCCCTTGAAGAAAAGTACAAATACTATTGAGAATTACGTAATTTTGAAATCCTACTTTTATTATCTCTATATGCATTTTTCAAAAAACCATTAAGTTTTCGCAATATTTTTACATTACATTCACCAATTTAAAATATTAAATAATCTCAATATTTAAACCCGTTTGAGAAACTAAGCAATTTAGAACTTATTTTTAAATTCTCAACATGCATAAGTTATAATCTTAACTAATATTATTTTTAAAACCATCCCTAATTAATAAACATAAAAACTGAATCTTAATGATATAAAAAATAAGTGATTGAACCTAAAAATTCAAAAATAATTAATTGTTTAAAATTATAATTACTCAAAAGTATTATTATCAAGTTAAAATTGAGTTAAAACTAGTATACAAATTTCGATGAATATGTTTATTTTAGTTAATTTATATTTATCAGTTATTTTGATGAACATTTTACAAAAAATATAATTTAATAAGTATGGTTAAACAAGTTTTTTCTACCGATTAACTTAACAAATTTAAGCTTTTATATATATATTTTTTCAACATGCTTTCTAAACTCATTAATAATAAATACATACAATTTTTTTTATGAGCAAAATGAACGAATGATTATTTATGGAACAATAAATAATATTTATATATTTAATCCAAATAACTCATAACATTCCACTCAAAAGACACTACCTGATCAATTTACTCATTCTCCAAGAAATATAATCTAATCTTATCATCTCATACTCTTAACTTCCTTATTGTTATTTTTGTACTTTTACTGACTTAGACATTGAAGAATCATTTTCAAGTGGATCTTCCTTTTACACTGGAAACCAACTAAGGAGAGCTCTTTCCTTGAGAAATTTTTGGTCCTCCCTGGATATCACTCTCAAACATACTTTCACTAAGAGCACGAATAAATAAATAAATAAAGGTAAAACTTATACTAATGTATTTTCTTGATGATAAAAATATAATTATCTCCACAAACTTATAGTTTAACAAAAATAAATTAACTCAATGTATAGATTCCTTTTTTCCAAATAGAATGCTTCTATAAATAATATTTATTTCCTTTCAAAACAAACCAAATACTGTGTTTAGATTGGATTTTTTTAGATTAATTTTAATCCATTTTCATACAAAGAAAATGTTTACATTGAACTCGATTAATCTTATTTGGTTGGTAAAGACTAAATTATAACTTATCACGAAAGGGAAAAACATTGTTTTTTCAAATAAGCAAGATTGTTAGATTATGATTAAAACAATATATTGTTTTCTAGTTAACTTTGTTATATTATCTCAATAGATCAATTTAGGTATAAAAAAACTATTATACCGTATATTGTATGCCATTTTAATGAATCAATCTTAAAAATTTGATTACTTTACCATCTCATCCTATTCACTAATGAGATACATGACCAAATATTCTCTAATAGAGATAGGAGTGTGTATATAAAATTAAATATTTATATTAAAATTACTTTTCATCTAGCAAGTATTAAATTTATTTTTCATCTGTGTAATGATGAACAAAGAAAAAATATATTTATAATTATTCTAACTCAAACACACTAAATTATGATTAATTTGTCACAATATAAAGACAATTCCTATTTTATAAGTAAATTTTGTAAGAATGTATTAGATTTAAACTTATTTTTTATATAATTTAAAAATAAATTTATCCTAATAAAAATCATCCTATTACATCATTCGCTATCAAATTTCTATTTATAAAAATATATATATAATTTCACATTCAAGAAATATATGTTTTGACATTATATATGTTAGAGATGTTACATTATATCAAATTAATATTATGCTAATACCCAACTTAAACTTTTGTTGTACCCAAATAAAAGTTAGTTTAAAAGGTTTATTTTTTTTGGTTTTTTTAGCAGAACTAAACGTAATTGTTTTACCTTGTCACGCAAGCAAGGCGAAAGTTGGGGACCCCATATAATCCAAGGATATGATTGAGAAAGCAATTATAAGGCAGCTAGAGTAAAAAATTTCTCTATGTGGTTTCAGGCGTCCCTATCTTATTATGAATATATGGATTCTTAGAATTTCTAAAGTCCAAACCACCTTAAATGGTATTGTTTTTCTTTCTATGGTAACTCATCTATATACCTATATGCTTAACAGCAAGCATCTATGGGCAATATGATTAGATGAAAAGTTCAATAGCAAACAAAAAAACCCATGGTTGTTATCCACGCCTTCATTAAACCTCTCTCACTGTCGGTGCATGTTTTCATCATTCTATCATTCTGCTTACATTTTCTCTTCGACTGTGTATTAATTCAACAATTTCTTGCATATATATATATATATATATATATATATATATATATATATATATATATATATATATATATATATATATCAACGCATAACCAACCAGTTATGTTCTACATCAGTATTACCATACAAAAAAAAAAAAAAAAGCAAAGAAAAGAAAAATAAATTAGAAAAATCTTTTAAGAAAAAAAATAGACAGTTAATTATATTAATTTGAGATTAAATGATTTAGTCATTTATTACCAGCCGGAATTAAGAATGCATGATATATATGGGTATGAAGGTCAAGATTTTCCAAGATGCCTCTTTAGTTAAAGTAATAGATGGACCCATAGGAGCAACTAAGTCAATCTCTTCCACCCAGTAACGTTTTAATTTTTCACGATCTCACTCGCTTATGCGAAACAAAGTCAAAATATTGAGAATTTGGTGCCAAAAATGGGGTGAAGAGTTTATTATGAACACAGTTAAGTGAAAGTTGCGAACACCTCATTGCGTCACATGATCCCTCCTTTTGAGGAGGCTTTCACTTTCACCACGCCCGTTGAATAACTCAATTAATCAAAGAGCCCATTACTCGTTGCGCCATGCCTACTTATTTTGATTATCCACAAAGCTTATGCAAGAGGAGCAGGGAACTTTTTAAAAAACATCTCTATTTGGGACCATAATTAAAGAAACGGAGGTTGTGATGCTGTAATACTAATTAGTATCAGTGGTAGTGTACTGAAGGCTCGTGTAAAGTTAAAAGCAACAACAGGGAAACGAAAAGAAAAAGGAAAACGCCATCGAGGACATTTATGAATGAACCAAAACTAAAAGGTTTTTACAAGAAAGAGTAAGGTAAAATGAGAGTTACAGTGTTGAATAAATAAAAGAAAAGAAGATTTGATAGCACATTCCTGATATTTTGTTTTACTCATAGGTTAGGGTAATGTTGCTTGGGAGGTTCCCCCATCATTTGGGGCTTGCTTAACGGACAAAACTGCCCAACTGGTATCCCGTAAAACCAGAAATCACGAAGCACCTGGGTCCTACATGTTCAGTTTAATCACGCCATTCAGCCCGGCTTTAATTCCTTTATATACACCCTCCAACTACGTACTTTCTCCTCACACTTCACCAAATCAACACATGGCCTCCACTTTCCCCTCTCTCCTCCTCTTCCTCTTCTCTCTCCTCACCCCCTCACTCATTTCTGCTTCTCCTGTCCAGAACCCTCAATTGGTCGCCCAAGAAGTTAACAGGTAAACCCACATTCACTACACTCCAGCATACACCACCTAACTTCACACTGCACGTCTTAAACCAATGTACTCACACAAATGTTACCACCATATTTTGTGACACACTTATTAAATGTCACTTAGATTTGTTAGGCAATGTAACACTTTTGTTGTCAGTTTTACATATTTGTTTTATTTGTTTGTTTGGCGCAGGAAAATCAATGCCTCTGTGGCTAGGAGGAATTTGGGTTACCTGTCATGTGGGACAGGTAACCCCATTGATGACTGTTGGAGGTGTGACCCGAACTGGGAGAAGAACAGGCAAAGGCTAGCGGATTGTGCAATTGGGTTTGGGAAAAACGCGATTGGAGGAAAGAACGGCAAAATCTACGTGGTGACGGATTCCAGCGACGATGACGCGGTGACGCCTAAGCCGGGGACGCTCCGTTACGCGGTGATTCAGGAGGAGCCTCTTTGGATCATATTCGCGAGGGACATGGTGATTAAGCTGAAGGAGGAGCTGATCATGAACTCGTTCAAGACGATTGATGGAAGAGGCGCTAGCGTGCACATTGCGGATGGTCCATGCATTACGATACAGTATGTGACGAATGTTATAATCCACGGGATAAATATTCATGACTGTAAGCAAGGGGGGAACGCTATGGTGCGGGACTCCCCACGGCACTACGGGTGGAGGACCGTATCCGACGGTGATGGCGTTTCCATCTTTGGAGGAAGCCACGTATGGGTTGACCATTGCTCCTTGTCTAACTGCAATGATGGGTTGATCGATGCCATTCATGGCTCTACCGCCATTACCATCTCCAACAATTACATGACTCACCATGATAAAGTCATGCTTTTGGGCCACAGCGACTCCTACACTCAAGACAAGAACATGCAGGTCACAATTGCTTTCAACCACTTTGGAGAAGGCCTCGTTCAAAGGATGCCAAGGTAAAGTAAAGTAAAGTAAAATCTTGTTTCCATTTTCCAAAAAATTGCATTGGCAGTGAAATTTGAGAAAAAAAGGGGGGGAAACAGTCAAAGTGAAAAGCCTTAGAAATCAATGTGGATGGATGTTGTGTTACTTTTGCAATTATGTGGGGCCACTGGTGCTGAATTTTGAAAGAAAAAATGTTGGTGATGCGTGCAGGTGTAGGCATGGATATTTTCATGTGGTGAACAATGACTACACCCACTGGGAAATGTATGCCATTGGAGGAAGTGCTGACCCAACCATCAATAGTCAAGGCAATAGGTTTGTTGCACCCGATGACAGATTCAGCAAAGAGGTATTGGTGCTACTAATCAGGAATAGGAATCTGTTTTTTAAGAGTAAATATTATATTGATGTGATGTTTTGTATAGGTGACAAAGCATGAGGATGCTCCAGAGAATGAATGGAAAGGGTGGAATTGGAGGTCTGAAGGGGACCTACTGGTAAATGGTGCATTTTTCACAGCATCAGGGGCAGGAGCCTCCTCTAGCTATGCAAGAGCTTCTAGCCTGAGTGCGAGGCCATCTTCACTGGTAGGCTCCATTACGACTAATGCGGGTGCACTGACCTGCAGAAAGGGTTCCCGCTGCTGATTATGACCTCTCCAGCAAATGGAAACAAAATTATTAAGAAAATGAAGAGGGGGGGAGGGAAGGGGAAAGGAGAATGACCCTATTAATTAACTATGGTCATTTCTTTAGCTAGGCTGTATATTTTCCTATCATTCCTTCTTCCATTCTATTCTTTTCTTTTTCTTACATTGTTTTTCACTATTTCTCTTTTGGGGTTTCTTATTTGGTCTACTTTCTATGATTACAACCTCCGCCTGTAAACTTCACAGAACCAAATTCATGAATCTGGTATGTGAGAAAGCAAGTGCAGAAGAGTTGATATTAATATAAATATATATATATGATTACATGTTTCTCCTTTCTTTTCCTTTCTCTTTCTCTCTGTGTAACCGACACACGCGCAGACACACCAGTGCACAGTGTTGACTAAGACCATGGAAAAAGAAACTGCATTTAAAATAAAATATTCCAATCCCACCAATCAAGCTAAAATGGTTGGTGTATTGGTGCAGATCGCAGAGCGCAGATATCAGAGCAGAGCAATCCAAAAAGTCCAACGACCGAAATAACTGTTAACTAATCCAACAAAAAAAAGGTGCAACTATCAACTGTGTAGGTGTCGATTAGGTTCAATAATGATATTTAATAGGTGTTTGAATGTTTGAGTTGAATTTATAATTAAAACAAATTAACTCATTATAGATATAAATCAATTAAAATGTGAGATATAATCTCTTCTTAATTAGATTTGAAGAGAAGTGTTTAATATATTAATATTTAATTTAATAAACACTACAAATTGATTAGAATATTTCAATTAAAACTGATATACACCTTGATAATGGTATGTGCTTCTATTTTAGACCTACTCATTGAGGACAGTGATTATTTTATGATAAATGTTAACTAGGTCAAGGAATCATTTTTTCAATTTTGAAATGTGTAAAAAATAATTTTTTTATCACTTTTTAACGTGTTTTTATATAATTTTTAATAAATGATATTTTTATGTTTTAATCAACGTCCTCAAAAACTGGTTAGCGAGAGTCGGATTTTATTATAAAAAATAACAGATTGTGAATACATTTTTCAATAATTGAGAGTTATTAGAAAAAGAAAAAAAAAGAGCTTTGAACAGAAGAATTAATAACTTCATGGAAAAAAATAAAAAATGAAATATAGCAAAATTACATCTTTGAATTTGCGTCATTCATTTCCAAATCGCATCATTTTTAACTATTAATCTAGAAGTGAAAATGAACAACTCCATTTCTTTAACAATTCTTTTGTTCATTTTAATAAATTTCTATTAAAAATAGAATGCGTGTATTGGTAACACTTTCCATGTAGAAACTGGACAATGGATAGCTTGTGGTCTTCCCATTCTTAGGCACGTTCTGGGTATAGGAAGTGGAACTAAATATCCACTCTAGCGTGTAAATAAAAATTAAAGAAATAAAAATGGCGTTGCTTATATATCCTTTTTCAAATAATTTTTTTTTTTCACTTTAATATCGTCTATCCGGAAGAAGCAGTGTTCAAATAGCTTTCTTTTTCTTATTGTCACTTCCTAGAGTATTTTTCCCCAAAATATCTTTAAAAAGAAATAAAATGTAAGAAAAAAAGTAACAATGCTTCTACGTGTATATTATAATATATTGACAATCTAACATTAAATTACTTTATATTATAATTATTAAAAATAAAAAAAGAAACAATCATTTACTAAAATGTTGTTTCTTTATGAGATTAAAAAATTTTAAAGTTTTCTTGAACCCTAAAACTAGGTTAAAAGATATAAAAACTTGTAATAATTTTTTGACTAAGAAAAATGTTTGTGTTTGAAGGAAGAAGCGGGTAAAGCATGAATGCATAACTTTGGAAATGAATGTTTTTTATTAAAAAAAGTGTCCCGACAGAATCCTGGACAGTAACAATTCTCTTCCATGAGTTTGGGGGAAATAGCGGAGAAAGCTGAGGTGAAGAAGGCAGTGTGGATTGAAGATTGAAAAAGATAAAAATGCACATGGAGTTAGCCTCTTCAATGGAACTTCTTTTCACGGACGTATTTCATGCATGTGATTGTGGGTGGAGATTTAAATTCAGACCTCAATTCAAAGTTTGTTTTATTTTATTTTATTTTATTATTATTTTATTTTTACATATAAAACAAAACATTAATATGTTTGATATTACAGATGACAAGAAAGAGAGACACTTATACTTATTTTTGTTCTCAAAGTGAAATTTCATATCTATCATCATCCTTCCATTACGAAATTTGTGTCCATCTCATTTTTATAAGGTAACATAAATATTCATCCTAAATATAATTCAATCATTTTTTTTATCACAACAAAAAAACATAATATTCAATATTGAAAATAAATACATTTTTTTTCAATTTCAAATATAAAAAAAATATATATTAAGAGTGAGTTTCAAATAAAAATTTCATAAATATCAAATAATGATAGAAAAGAATAAATAATTATGCATAATTAAAATTTCATAACAATTATAATATTTACTAGTTTTACAAATGCTGAGAGAAAAAATAGATACACATCATTCTTTTATCCAATTTACAAAATTAATTCTTTATATCCAATTTACAGAATTAAGTATTACTTATACTTATTCACCATCAATATAAATATTCTCCGTCAAAATCACATATTTAAATGTATATATATATACAAGTTTATTCAGAATCCCTTTGAATTTTTTTTACATGAATTAGTTTTAGTTACTAACCTTTATAAAACTATATTATAATTATTTTAATGACATTTTATTCTCTTAAATTTTTGTTTATCACATCAATCATTTGAAGAGAAGTGTTTAATATATTAATATTTAATTTAATGAAAATTAAATATTGATTTAAATATTCCAATTAAAATTCATATATACCTTAATTATGGTATGTTTCTATTTTAGAACTTTCTCATTTTGAGGACAATGATTATTTTATGATAAATGTTAACTAGGTAAAGGAATCAAATTTTTGTTGTTGAGATATGTAAAAAATATTTTCTTTATCATTTTTTACGTGTTTTTATATATTTTTTAGTAAAAGATGTTTTTTATGCTTTAATCAACATTCTAAAAACTGGTTAGTGAGAGTCTTACCTTATTAGAAACAATAACAGATGTTGAATAAAATTTCCAGTAATTGGGAGGTAATGGAAAATGGAAAAAAGGTTCGAACAGAAGAATTATAATAATTTCATGGAAATAAAGATTCTAAAATGAAATATAGCAAATTCACGCCTTTGAATTTGCGCCATTCATTTCCAAATCGGATCATTTTAACTATTAATGCAGAAATGAAAATCAACAACAACACTTTTTTTTAACTATTAACGCGATTTTTTCCCTTAAGAAATAGGATGCGTGTATTGCTAACACTTTCCATCTAGAACTTTATATGGATAGCTTTGTGGTCTTCCCATTATTACTCAATCTTTATATATGATTTGTTTTACATATTTTCTTGTGAATAAAATTTATAGATAATAACATATATATTTTTTGGTGAAATATTTTCTAAGTAAATGCAATTTTTTTTTTTGAAGCTTTTCCACAGCAGATATAAGTGAATATGTTTTTAAGAAATTTTCTGCAAAAAGTTATTTTCATTAGTTATGAAACTACTTATATATATACTAATAATTTTTTTCTTGTGAATAAATATTCGCGAGAAAACTATTCGAAATTATAAATTATTTCCTAGAAATTTTCTTATAAATACAAATTTGTAGATAAAAACGTTATAATAAAGGAAAAAATAGTTAAATAATATTTCTGCTAATTCTTTTTGTAAATTATTTGGAGTTAGAAAATAAAATACAATGTTATTTTAATTAATTATATTTAGAATACAAACTAACTTATTAAACTCTAACACAATTTAAATTTGACACAAATAAAAATATTGTCATTTTTTTTTTAAATTTTGAAATTATAAGTAATCAATAATTAATTTTAAATATTCTTAATATTAACTAAAATTTAAAATCAACAAATAAATATAAGTCTCAATTCTCATTATATATTTGGAACTAATATAAAAAAAGACACTACATTATATTTAAAAAAGTGCTAGAGTAAAGGCCTAATCAATTATTGAAAACCATTTATAATTAATTAATGTTTTAAATAATTAAATTAGTTTAGGAAAATGAATTTGGTAGAAGTATAAGTTAAGTGATATAAAACATATTTCTTATGTCTTTCTTGACATTCTTTAAAGACTACTGAATCAAAGAATCAAAGAGTTGATTGTATAATGTAATGTATTGTTTCTTTTATGATGAGAGGTGAATAGAAATAATATGGATAAATAATTACACTAGTGATATTATTTATATTATTATTATAACGATATGTACGTATCGGTAGTTATAAAGGATATATTCTTAAGATGTTGAGATATATGTAAGTATAACACTAGAAATCCATATGAGATATATATGTTTGTTAGAAAAAAGTCCAACAATTCATATTTTGATTAAGTGTTGACAAACAACGAAGTATAAAATGATGATCCAAGTTTGTTTGTAAGACGAATGTTTTCATTCATAATAGATATTGTAAGACACAAGCGTTTTATCTATCAAAATATAGAACATTGTGCAGTCTTTTTTTTATGTCTCATAAGCAAAGTATTTATTCAGACGATACATGCATGTTCTTAAGATAATATGGTACTTCACAAATATCTCCATGCTTATTTTATGTTGTTGAAAAGGTTCCTTCCCTTCGTTTATCAAAAAGATTTATAAAAACTTGTCACGTGAATGATCTCTTAGAAAATGAGCTAAAGTTTTTTTTGCATCAACAACACCCTGGCGCTTGCTTTATCAACCCCGAAAAAAACTTTTTGCCATGTATGAATCAACGTTTTACACAATTTCGAGTGAATGAACCCTTACCATGGTTTGATAAGTTCAATCAGCTATCAGAGTGTTACTTCAAGAGGAGAATAACATTTAATGTATGCATGGAGCGCATTTAATGTACCCTTTACATTCAAGTTTCTCAAATGCAGGGTAGACTTTCAAGCAAGCTGAAGCTGCTCAACAACTAGAAAAAGATTTGCAACGAGTCTTTTCTTCAAGACCTGTATAAAGTTATCTTTCAAGAAGAAGAGTTTAATTTGCTAAAAGTTTTGAAACACTAATAAAATATTTATGTGCCCTAAAAGTTTTGTATAACATTTAATGTGTTCTTTAGCAAACTAGAATAAAGAGCCTAAATATTGTAAATGTCGAAAGACGATACCCCTCTCTAGTGAGCAACCTTGTGATATGTTAGATAATTTTTTAGACAAATCTTATCTTAGTTAGGAGTTTTTCTATTTGTTAAAGAATAGTCAAGTTTTTAACCCGAAATGCCTATGTGTTTAAATAATACTTGTTATGTTAGCTAGAAGTGATTGTTTCAATACCATACTAGTATGACTTAGTCATAAATGGTTACAAGCTAAAACAATACTCGTATTGTAAACTTGGATCATTAGTATGCATAGTGATAGAAGAACGTTGAAAGAAGAAGACACTGAATCCCAAAACACTATTTCCCGTGCGCATTCCTATCAATGTCCTGCTTACCCCCAAGCAATCTTGAACAATACTTTCTGGTTATCCCTCTACAACAACCTTAATCAAACCAGGCAGATTGAGCAGTGTTAGATTAACAACATTTGGGGAATAAATGCTTAGATGAATAGGGACAGGAGATATCCGCTTTGATTTCTCGGTCAACTTATCAATTTCATCTTCAATTTCTTTTCAAACCATAGAGAAATCCGTAAAGCATTTCTTAAGCAAGTGTAGAAACTCTGCATAATCCTATAGTTCTTGTTCTATTTTGTGCAGCTATAGCACCAAAGGCCTCTAAGTCACAATCCTTGATTCCTGCAAGAGAAAATCGCGGTCAACAATGCTCTCCAGAACCAAAGACTATCCAGAACATTGGCTGCTGACACCAGCAACAGAAGGAAGGGGTCCCAAAGTGTAGACAACAGGGCGTTGACGCTGAGGACCGTACAGGCACATTGAATTTGGTTAACGAGTGCGATAGGGGTGTCCCTCCATTGCCGTCGACGGCGACCAGAGTTTGGAAAGTCTTTGTTCTGGAGAGCATTGTTGGCCGCAATTTTCTTCCATGGGGATCAAGGATTGTGACTCGGAGGCCTTTGGTGCTGCAACTACACAAAGTAGAACAAGAACTATATGATTATGCGAAGTTTCTACACTTGCCTAAAAAACGCTTTACTGATTTCTCTGTGGTTCGAAAAGAAATTGAAGATGAAATTGATAGGTTGACTAAGAAATCAAAGTGGATATCTCCTGTCCTTATTCATCTCAGCATTTATTCCCCAAACGTTGTTAATCTAACATTGATTGATCTATCTAGTTTGACGAAGATTGTTGTAGAGGGACAACCATAAAGTATTGTTCAAGGCTGCTTGGGAGGTAAATAGGACATTGATAGAAAATAGTGTTTTAGAGTTCAATATCTACCTCTTTCTACATTCTTCTAACTAAAGTTTCTCCCAGTACGAAAATTGTGAATAAGTAATAATAAACAAAGAAAAAAATTTAAAAAAATGGAGAGAAGACAAACTCTCTTTGCTGCTTCTGAAGTATTTCCTTCTCTTCTTCATCTATTTTGCTCTGAAATTTAACCATATACAATTCTGTTCTTTTGTATGGTTACTACTAAAGTTCATCAAAAACTAACACTCATTGCACTATTTCTTTATTTAAAAATATTATTATTTCAATATGAAAATGTAAAAATAAAAGGGAAAATATAGCAAATCCAAGATCTAAATAAAGGGTCTCTGAACTTTAACTTCAAAACATCACATGGAAAACAACAGAAAAATATTACATGGACAACTACATCAACTACAAACTAGAGAAACATTACCAGAATATACAAATTCTGAAAACAACAAATACAACAGATGAATTAAAAACCTACATCTGTCACAAAAGCTTTTGAAGCAACACTTGCTTGTCAGTACAGCATCTTTCATGACATTATACACAAGGCACAGTGGAGCTCAGGTGGTAGGTCTCCAATTGAACGTGTTGATGGCAACCCTTCTATTTCTTTCTCAAAAGCAGCCCTGTTTGCGAGAAAAATATTAAACTAAACTTCATGCAGAATGAACAAGCATAATAGGCGAACTACTCATTTGGTTTCAAGACAGCTACATAGCCATTTGGTAAAGCATAGGAATCTTGTGGATTTACCATCAGGATGGATCTTGGAATACCAGTAGGTTGCTTGACTTTTCTCATGTCATAATTTGGGTCACCATTAGTAGGGCAATGCTGAATAAAGTGTCCTAGAGAAAAATGATTTAAAAAAAGTATGCAGAGAAAACTAACAATGTTGTGCAGCAATTTACTAGCAGAGGGTGATTAGAAAGTTCAGAAGCTTCAACCTACCAGACACCTTGCATCTGTGAGACATACATAGCCTTGTGGAGATGTTTTCCGCTCCATCCCTGCCATACCTTAGCAATTAAATGAGCATTAGTTGATCATCATATTAAGATTTGTATCATAAGCAGCAAATATATGCATATAGAATAGGCAAAGAGAATCACCAAAACCACAACCGCCCCCCATCCGTCCACCTGTACCCCTTCCAAAGCTTCTACCAGTGCCAAAGTCTGGACCTTGACTGCATGCCAAAATTAAAAAAAAAAAAAAAAAATATCATAAAGCCAAAATGGATATGTTTTCACAAAAACAATAACACATTTGGTTGCACAGAAAAATATCTCCAATAGGAATGGGGATACCAAAGGCTATATTAGAATTCATAGAACAGTGGGATATGGAATGTTATTAGTTGCCATTGATTTGTCTGTGTTTATAAAAAGGGTGAAAACAATGGAACCTGCTGTAGATTATTCCATCCCATTCCATTATTTTAAATGTAATTCTAAAAGTAAGATAGAATAAGTTAATGAAACCTATGAGATAAATAGTTTAAATAAGAGAGTTTGCACTACTTGCCACAAATCCACAATTTCACAAAATTTTAGTATTCTAATACTTATGATATTTCATTAAAATCCAAGTACTACACAGATGAAAGATACAAATAAAAAATAGACATATAGCCATTTTTTTTTGCATTGATAAAAAGAACGCAAAGAAATGCATACCAGAAATAGAAAAGGAGAAATATGGAACAAGTGACCCACCTACTATTCTACCAAACACTGAAATTCCATATCTTTTCACAGGAAAAATATTCAACAATTGAAAAGGGTAATGCATTTGCCTTACCCTAATACTAAAACCATAGATAACTGAAGCAAAAATCCAAGAATGTTTGATGTGAGTATCACCAATGCGTTAATGAAGTTCCAATCAAAGGAAAGTACAACAGGAGGGTCTAAGCAAGGGTAACATAGCAACCAGAAAAATTAAAGTAATAAGTGTTGTTTTCCACATTAACCTGTTGAGCAATCCACAAATAAAGCAAATAAGGAATATTGGTATGTAAATCAGCACTGGGAAGAGGTGGTCATAACATAATATAAACTATAAAGATATAATAAATACTTACTAATGATCAAAAGAATAAACAAACAAATTACTCACGTCAAAGTAGTCCAGTTTTCTTGTTGCTGCAATCTATACTAGGGAATTTGTTTATAGCACTAGGTACGATACACGCTAATGCAACACAGGCACCAAAGAAATGAAACTGCAGATCTGTCACTGTAGCCACAGCAACACCAATACGTAAATGGCGTAACAAAGTTCCCTGTGTATTTTAATTAGACCAATCAGACCATCAATGGCAACACAATGAAGATAAAATTATTCGTGGAGATATCAATGTGGAGATAGATACCGGAAATTCAAGGATCATAAGTTATCACAGATTCGAGAGATATTTAAAGGGAAAAGCGAAAGTGGGAGTGTGAAACCTGGTCGCGCAACATCTTCTTCACCAAGAACGGCGAAGCCTCCGCCTCCTCACCAAGAGCGTCTTCCTTTCACCGATTCACACATGTAAGCAAGGGTTTATGTTAGGGTTTCCAAAATTTGAGAGGGATTCGGAAAAGAAGGAAGATGCGCCTTAGGGATTGTGGGAATCAAGGGTTTATGTTAGGGTTTTCAAAGTTTTAGAGGGATTCGGAGGAGAATAAGGAAGATGCGTTGTGGGTGTGAGAAAAAATTTCATCCTATACGGAGTTTTTTTTATATATGTGGGTCTATGAGATTTTTTACCCTCTCGATATCCTTGTTCACCACTCCTTTATTCTTAATCATTCAAATCAAATCATATTTTTTTCTATTCACATATTTATTTTATTTAAATTCATAAAATTAATTCTAAAAAACATTACTTTTATAAAACATTTTATGATTAAGAACTTTCGTCACTTAGCTTCTGCCTCTTCTTGTTGAATCCTTTTTATATCTTTAGTCACATGTTTCAATCATAAATTCATAAAAAAAATATCAAATTAGTATTTCACAAATTGAAATGCAGATAAAGAGAATTACCGATTGTTATGATGATATTTGCAACTCCTTTTGTTAAGTAATTTCTCTCCATTTAGTCACAAACTTCAATTACAATTTTATAAGTCAAAGATCAAATTAGGGTTTCACAAAGATTAATCAAAACATAGAAAGAGAAAAAGAAGTGAGAATGAAAATACTGGGAAGTAAGGTATCGAAAAGAAATTAGGAAGTAGAATGGGTAAGTGAGTTTATACGTACTGAGGATATTCATATCCAATAGGGATTAAAGAGTGCTTTTTAAATCAATTTGAAAACTATTTTTACATACATTTTTCGTAAAATATTTCAAATAAAAATTTTGTTTCCAATTTTTTACTTAATATATTTAAAATATTTAAAAATTTTGAAAAGTTAAACTTTTTTGAAAATTTTAAATTTTGAAATTTAAAAAATTTTAAATTTTTCTAAATTTAAAGTGTTTTGAAAAGACTTTAAGGGTTTGAAAATTTTAAAATGTGAAAAATTTAAAAAATTTAAAATTTAAAAAAAAAGTAGAAAATGATGACAATGCCCATAATAATAAAATAAAATAAAATATTGATATAAGGATAAAATAGAAAAAAAATTAAGAAAGTTAAAGAGGGAAATCCCTTTATATATAGAGGTATAAATGTTATTTTTTTTATAATTTCACAAAAATGATAGCATGAACTGAATCTACATTTAATATTTATTTTTATAATTATTACTATAAGTGTAATGTTTATTTGGTCGATACTATTCTTAAATTTTTCTTTGTTTGTGTGGATTAAGCCCACGATAGTAACATTTATTATGAGACCGTCATTTTTCTTTAATAGATAATACCTCTTTTACTCGTAGTGTTTGTTGAATGGTCGTTTTCTGTCTTCTATTTATAATATTTAGCGTTAAAGTTTGTTTTGTTGTTCTAGTGTTGATTTTTTGAACTTATATTTTTTATTTTATTATGTAATCTATTATCTATTAAAATATAAAAAAAATAATAAACATTTAAAAAAGTATAAAAAATTCTAAAATATAAATATTTATAAATATAGTTATAAATGATATTTTTTTTATCAGCGTTATTAATGATATATATATATATATATATATATATATATATATATATATATATATATATATATATATATATATATATATATATATATATATATATATATATGCAGAACTATTGATAATATTTGAGACAATTTTTTCAATAATAAATGGACTTCTAAAAAGTTTATTTCCTTGACATATAAATATATTTCTATAAAAGGAGAATGTAAAAACTAAAAACATGACAGATAAAGTACATCTCTTATTTAAAAGGAAAATGAGCGATTGTTATGTTTGTGGATAGAGCCCTAGAGGATAGTTTAATTACAATATATCATATAATTGAAAAGAATCTTAAAAATTTAATTTAAAAATAAATTGTATATTCAAAAATACGGTTATAAATTAAAACTCTTGATGGGATGTAAGATTTTTTTTAAAAAAATTGTTCTTACATTGAGAATGAAAAATATTTTGAGGAATAAATAACAACATCTAAAATAAAGAGTTAAATAAAAAATGATATTTTGAAGAAAAAAATTAATTAATTAAGAAACAACTAATAAAGTCTCGGTAGTGTATAGTTTGCCTTGCGTGGAGAAATTTTCTGAGTGAAGTTATTGGGTAAAAACATTTTTAAAAAGTATAATCTTTGAGTTTGGTTTTATTTTCTGGACACATATTTTAAACAATGAATAGTAATATATAACTAAAATAGAGGGACACATATTTTGCTTTGGAATTTTTTTTTAGGAATAAATTCGTGATGATTAATAAACATTTAAGAGTGTGTTTTTTTGTTTAATTATGTTATCTATACCTCTCTACTTGTATATAAAAAGAATTCTCTTCTTTAACTCTTTTTAAATATATGTAATTTTTTTTTCTAATATACTCTTATATCAATATTTCATTTCATTATGAACAAGAGAAAAATATGCAATTGTGCAATGTTCCTCAGCAAGCCTCACTTTGCAATGTTTAGTTTTGAATTTAAAAATTTTTGAATTAAAAAATAGTCTTATCTCTTCTATTATCCTTTAGAGATATAAAATTAAAAATGCTCACAAAATGACAAATATATCCTCTCATATGTTTTTAAAATAATAAAATAAAATATAAATATAAGGATAAAATTAGAATAAAATAAAATGACAGTTAAAGGGGAAATCCCTTTTTATACTTGGTCAGAAAGTGTCAACCAAGTTGTTGAGGTTGGAGAGCATGTGAAGCTTGAGTGAGAGATGGGACTCGTTGAGCATCGCTACTAAAGTAGTAGCCATGGTTGCACAAAGAGAAACAGAATTGACCAAAAATTACAACTTTTTTTCATTATATTATCACGTCTTTCTTAACATTATTGAAAATAAAAAATGCAGATACATAGGCGCAATGACACCTGTGTTTAAGCCAGTATTAATAAAATATTTAAAACCATAATTAATTATGTAATTAATATTAACATATTTTTTATTATAATATACTTAATAGTTAAAGTAATTCGATGAAAATGAAAATATTCATTACAAATAAATATATATTTTTTATTTTTACTTTTTTATTCTAAATTTAAACAATATCTGTTTCCTTTTTTTTTACATGTTTCTTTTATTTTTTTTTTCCGGATCCAACAATTAATCAATGTTTATAGATTTTGAACCAACAAAGATTTAAAAGAAAATATAAAGAATAAAAACCACCCATTTTAAAAGAATAATTAATAATTTTAAATTTTAAAGAGTGAAAATTTTATTTAGAAATAGAAAGTATTCCTTTATTTTATAAATTTATTTGGTGAGCTTTTTCTCTTTTTATCCTATCATATTATTTATTACTTTTTTTCCTTTTGATTTTATTGTTTGGTTGCTTGAATTTTTATACATAAATTAAGAAATATTTAATTATGAAAATTAAGCTAATTTTTTATTTTATAAATTTATGCTAATAATATTTTATCAATCCTTTTATGAGATTGTGTGTTTGTTCAACATACCTCCAACATTATTTTATAAAAATAGCTATCGATACTTTACTAAAAATAATATTACTTACTCATGAATTGATACTTCACTAAAAATAATATTAATTACTCATGTACATGTGAAGTATAATTGGAAAATAAATATACATTTATGTATATGCTAAAATTACTCTTATAAATAAATTTATTTAATTTGTTTACACTCGTTCTGTTCAGTGATGAGAGATGCTACCACCACTTTCATCAACATCAAAAACACAGTGAATTGGTTTTGTTAGCAATCTTTGTATGGAGAAAAAGGAAGAGCAATTCTCCTTTCTCTATTTTTGGTTAGAATCTTCCTCTATAGTTCTCCATGACTCATCACATGCATTCTCACATTGGATAATCTTCACAAATTAAATAAATAAATCAAACACAAGCATAAGATCTTCCGCATAATTATCATGTCTCACCCATAAATCCCAACGCACAAAGATCATTTATGTTGTAAGTGTACACCTTATACTTTGAAGAAAAAAAAAACACTTTTCAATCATTCACAATTCGACAAAAAAAAATCGAATCCTCCAAGAAATAAAATAAATCACCGTAGATCAAAGAATACATTTATATTTTATACAAAAAATTACGATTTCTATTATTATCAAAGGGAGCAAAGAGGGTAAAAGAAAAAGAAACCCTAAGAAAGAAAATTTAAGGGAAAAGAACCTTCGTGCTGTACAAATTAACATTGCCCTTAAGGGTGTGTTTGGTGACGGTATTATCGACAAAGATGATGAAGTCCTTGACAGTGTTTTAAGTAGCCAAAGTGATCTTCATTATTGGAAGCATTCACGAGAATCATGGGATCATAACCTTCACCTGTGCATGTAAGCACCAATAAAGTTGTATGATCTTCATTGTTTTCTCTTACTCTAGATTTTCTCTCTCTCACTCTCTTTGTAAAAACAATGACCGAAAGAGAATAGATAAAAAATAAAAAATTACACAAAATATTTAGATGTGTACTCGCATAATATTGACACGAAAACAGACATAGGGAGATTGAAGAAGAGAGAAAAAAAATGCACGAAAATAAAAAAAACAAATGTGCATAGAAAAGAACAAATTTGTAGAGAGAAGAGAAGAGAAATTAGAGACGAATAAATATAATGATAAATAATATATAATCATAAAAAGTATAACAAATAAGTTGGGTAAAGCGAAAAAGAGAATGTACGTACCTAAGAAGAATGAAAGAGTATTTTTTTGTTGAAAAAGAAACTTTCATCTTCTTCTTTCCTACATCATTACACACAGTTATACTTTTGGAGAAAAGGATTCACTTCTTAGATCCAACGTGAATTGAGAAAGTTTTTAATGGCATTGCGAAAGAGGTTTTTGGATGGCGTAAGTGGTTTATCTAAACCATTGAAGAAGAAAGGAAGAAAAATGGGATTTTAAGGAAAATGTTTGGTTGAATAACTTAGGAGTGACTCTTACTTTTTGAAGTTGAGAAAGATCATAAAAAGAGGACTCTTTCAAAACTACTACTTGAATCAAGAATTTATTTTACTATTACTCCATAATTCAAATTCAAAATTCAAATTCAAAATTCAAAATTTAAAATTTAAAATTTAAAATTTAGTTTTTAAAAATAAATAAATCACAAAATGACAAATATCTCTTCTCATCTATTTTTAAAATAATAAAATAAAATATAAGTATAAGTATAAGGATAAAATTGGAATAAAATAAAATGACAATTAAGAGGGGAATAGGTATAAATATTGATAATTATATTTAATATTAAAAATTAAATAAATAATGTTATTATTCACACACTTATATTGAAGATAATAAATTTTTTTTATAACACCTATTAATATATATATTGTGATTGTAACACAGTCAACATAGTTATATATTACTAGGGAGAACATAGGCGTTCTCCCGCATGTGTATCCGCATTTTTTATTTTTATCATTACAACACATGTGACATCATTAAACTATCCAAAAATTCATCCTCAATTGTTCAATCAACATTAATCATGAAAAATATTATATACGAAAGAATAAAAAATAATGAAATATGCTTCTCTTTTCTTTGTTTTGGACCCATAGAGAGACCTAAGTCAAATCATTCTTATCCTTTACCACCACTGTTAACCACTTTCCCTCTATATCCTCCATCACCACCCCCCTTATTCTTAACCTTCCCAATCAAATTCCAAAACAAACGGGAAATAGTGCCTTGGGGTTCAATGTCTTCCTCTTTCCAGGTTCTTCTAGCTGAAGTTTCTCCCTGTTTGAAGATTGTGAATAAGTAAATCAAATTAGAAATAAATTTTCCATAAAACATGAGGAAATGAAAATATATTTTAGTCACTATTCTATATGATTTTATTTAAATCCATAAAATTGTTTCCAGAAAACGTCCTATGATCAAGGACTTTCATCACTTACCCTCTGCCTCCTCTTGTTGAGTCCTTTTTATTCCTCTAGTCACATGTTTCAATCACAATTTCATAAGAAAATTTCCATTTTCGCTTCCTTCAATTTCAATTGCTTCATCTCTCACTCTCTCCATAGCAGGCGTTTTGTTGGCGAAGTTTTCGGCCATAAGTGCATGGACGCAATTCTTTTTGTCGAATACTACTATTTCGATCGTCTCAATCCTCTTCTACAGATACTACTATTCTTTTCTATTTCGTTTCATTCCTTCAATGTGATGTGAAGAATACTCACCATCAAATATTAATTTAAAGAAAAAATAGATATAAAAAGTAAAATAATTTTCAAATCCAAATCTTATAAAACCGGTTGTATATCACTGTTCAGAAAATAATAAAATAACTAAAATTTTTAAAATAAAATAAATATTGATATAAGAGTAAAATTAAGAAATAACTTAGAAAAAATAGTTAAAGAGGGAAATCTCCTTTATATATAGGTATTATTATTATCGATGTTGTTGTTGTTATTGGTAATACCACCGGTAGTACCACTAGTAGTTCCAGTGGTAGTAAAATGCCACTGGTAGTACTAGTGGTAGTAAAATACCACTGGTAGTACCACTGGTAGTAACACTGATAGTACCATTGTTAGTACCACTAGTAGTACCATTGGTATTATTCTTATTATTTTTCTTATTATTATTATTATTATTGCTATTGTTGTTGTTATTGGTAGTACCATCGATAGTACCACCGGTAGTACTATCGGTAGTACCAGTGGTAGTACCATCGATAGTACCACTAGTAGTTCTAGTAGTAGTAAAGTACCACTGGTAGTAACACTGGTAGTATCAATGGTAGTAACACTAGTAGTACCATTGTTAGTACCACAGGTAGTATCATTGGTATTATTATTCTTATTCTTCTTCTTCTTCTTCTTCTTATTATTATTATTCTTACTATAATAATAATAATAATTATTATTATTATTGCTATTGTTGTTGTTATTGGTAGTACCATCGATAGTACCACTAGTAGTACCATCGGAAGTACCATCGGTAGTACTATCGGTACTACCATTGGTAGTAAAGTACCACTGGTAGTACCAATGGTAGAAAGCCTGGTAGTACCACTAGTAGTAACCCTGGTAGTACCAGTGGTAGTAGCCCTAGTAGTAACACTGGTAGTACCAGTGGTAGTAACATTGGCAGTACCAATGGTAGTACACTTAGTAGTAACACTGGTAGTACCATATGTAGTAGCATTGGTAATACCATTGGTAGTACCACTGGTAGTACCATTGGTAGTAACACTGGTAGTTCCAATTGTATTATTCTTATTCTTATTATTATTATTATTATTATTATTATTCTTGTTATTCTTGTTGTTGTTGTTATTGGTAGTACCATAAGTAATACCACCAGTAGTAGGGGTGGCAAAGTACCTCCGGTGGTAAAGTACCACTGGTAGTACTAATGGTAGTAAAGTACCACTGGTATAGTGGTAGGACCACTAGTAACACTGTTAGTACCATGTGTAGTAAAACTGGTAGTACCATGTGTAGTTGATGACTTTTTACAGCAAGTGCACCGCGTTGTCAGAAGTAATAATTGTCCCTAAGGACAGATATCGATCCCACAAGGAACAGTGAATTATCAAGTACAATAATCGCTAAATATAGAACAAAACATTTAAAAGTGTGTTGAAAGTGGTTGTGTTGGCGATGATCAATAAGAAAACAGACAAAGAATTGGTTGCTTCAAGTTGGAAAAATAGGGATTAGGTTTCACCTCTCTCACTCTCATGTATTTTGATTAACATGTCAATATTAAGTTCTTTGATTGAAATTGATGCCCGTATAAAAATCATTTATATCGATTCCTCGCATATAAAATTCTTAAGAATATTCCCTAACTATCGATCCCTCGCATAATTATAAGAACAACTTAGAATGAAGCTCAGACGTTAATAGCAATTAACATTTCAAGTCTATTCCTAGCACTCAAATATGTTAAGTATTGTTGTTTAGGTCAACCCTAAAAATACTTTCCAGTCAGATTTAAGATTCTCAATTTGTCACGAAAAATTAAAAGTAAAACAACAATACCAATAATCAATCAAGAATTGAATATTTTAATATAAGATATCACTTCAATACATAAGAATTCGAGCAGATTACTCCCAATCCCAAAGGGTAGAATTAGCCACGCATACTTCTAGCACCTTCCATTCTCTCAATTGGTTTACAATTCACTCTATGGTGTTTTTCTCTCAATCTAGCACACTAGGGTTGTGCCTCTAGTCTCCTATTTAACCTAATTTGCTAGGGTTGAGTGACTTCATGGGTCACACTTATGGGCTTAATAATAAAAACATAAAAATAGCCCAATTAATCTGACACATTCTTGTTGTTGAGTTTGACTTTTCTCTCTCTCTTTTGCATATTTTGGGCCTTTCAACTTTCTCCTTTTAACATATATCATTTTTCTTTAGTCCAAATCTTCATTCTTCTATAAAAACCTGCAATTAACATCCAAATTTAGGAATAAAATGCTCTTATTCAATTAAAGATCATAAAAAATGTAAAAAGGTATAAATTCATAAATTAGGGATTATTTATATGTAAATTAGCAATTAATACTCATAAGTGTCTATATTTTAATATGAAATATTACGGAAATTAGACGCTTATCAGTAGTACCATTGGTAGGACCACTGGTAGTACCATTGGTATTATTATTATTATTATTATTATTATTGTTGTTGTTGTTGTTGTTGTTATTGGTAGTACCATCGGTAGTAAAGTATCACTAGTAATACCCCCGGTAGTACTACCGGTGGCAAAGTACCACTGGTAGTAGTTCCCACTGGTAGAACCAGTGGGAAGAATACTGGTAGAACCAGTGGTAGTAACATTGGTAATACCAATGGTATTAGTGGTACTACCGGTGGTACTTCTCGGGTTACTACTGATGGTACTACCGGGGGTACTACTGGGGTTACTACCGATGGTACTAGCGGAGGTACTACTGGGTTATTATTATTATTATTATTTTATTTGTTGTTGTTGTTGTTGGTAGTACCATCGGTAGTACCTCCGGTAGTACTTACGATAGTGCCCCTGGTAGTACCATCAGTAGTTCCTTCGGTAGTACTACCGGTGGTAAAGTGCCACTAGTAGTACCAGTGGTAGTAAAGTACCACTAGTAATACCAGTGGTAGTAACCGTCACTAGTGCAAAATGAAGAAAAGAATACTTTTTATTTAGTGCGGCTTTGCCTTCACACACATTCGGAAAAAACACGGTGGCATTTTTTAAATTAATTTGATTTACAAATGCGGCTATTTGTATAGCCGCACTTGTAAATCAAAGCGCTTGATTTACAAGTGTGATTTTATATTTAGCCGCATTTGTAAATCCTTTTTCATTCTAAATTTTGAAGCGCGCCACACACTTTCAAACTTTCTTTCTCCTCTTCGTTTCTGCCACACTCTTTCATATTTTTTTTCCTCCTCTTTGTTTCGCATTCGCACTGTTCTTGCTCACGTTTGTGCTTCGTGTTCATCTCTTCTGCAGCTTCATTCATTTTGTTTTGGTGCCTTTGTAAGTTTCTTCGAGCTCTCTTTCTTCTTCACCCATGGATGTATAAATCTTTTTCGTTTTTCTTATATTGTTTGATTTCTTGCATTGCTCAGTATTGTTTCATTGCCTTCATGGTTTCATGTGGGTTTTTTGGTTTGCTCCGTCACTGCTTTCCTGTCCGCTGCCGCTTCCGCTGTCGTCGTCGTTGTTGGCGCTCTCGTGCCACTCTTCATCAACGTTGCCTTCACATAAGGTTGGTGGTGTTTTAATTTTTTTGATTTTTTTAATGTTTTGAAGCATATACAAGTGTGTGTTGATCAAATGCGACTATATAGTCGTCCTTATAAATTTAAAATAGCCGCACTCGTTTTACCTTTTTGCTTCAGTGAATGGTAGTACTAGTGGTAATAATACTGGTAGTACCATGTATAGTAGCATTGATAGTGGCATTTGTATTATTATTATTATTATTATTATTATTATTATTGATTTAAAAATATAATATATAATTTAGGTAAATGATAATATTAATATATAATATAGTTTTATAGAAGTAATGTTTTAATAAAATAATAAAGATAATAAAAATGTGTTTAAAACCATTGTTGTGAAAATCATTAGGATTAAGTTACAAATTAGGTTGTAAGTTTTGTTGAGGAAAATTTGTTCTTCGTCAATTTAGGTTGTAGTTGAATAAAATAAATAAAGACATAATAAATGGAGAATATATATTTATTTAAAAATAGAAACATTTTATAAAAAAATGATTTTGAAAAAAAAAATAATCAAATGATAATATGGACAAAATCGTGTGATCTTGTAAGTAGGTTAAAGTCACTCTCAAATTGTACAAAGTCGTACCAATATGCAATTTTTTAAAAACAATTCTTCTTTATTAAAAAATGAAAAAAAATATCCCAATGGTGGTAGAGAACCTAATATTGCAGCTTGAGGGACTGGGGTCAATCTGGAGAGACAAGCATTACCTAGTTCATATCATGAAGAAATTCTTCTTCAATATAAAAGGCACTGTAGCCACTGTTGTACTCAGCAATGGAAACCGTAGACTAGGCACCATTAACCTCTGCAAGAATAACTGATTCTAAGCATCAAACACCATGGCCATTACCACTTTGTCTACAGGGGACTTGATGGTCTATATTTGATTGTGAAGGCCCTGAAGATCTTGTGAGAGTGGTAAAGGCTAGGTTGAAGGGGAATAATCAGCTGCAGTTTGGTTTTCTGAATTTTGTTACTGTTGAGTAGAACAACTTGCAAAACTCATCATGCTTTGCCCCGTTTCTCATAAATGTAATGGAGTGAGAAATGTCAGATATAATTCATCTGAAGTGTCAGAGCAATTAAAGAGAATGCAACATTACCAATTTCTCCCTTAGTCCCGAGAGTACAGTAGTGTAAATGAAGTTGAAAATGTGATTTGTTTACCCTCAAACAGGTTTACAAATTTGAGCCTAGATGCTTCTGAGACTGAAAACTTGAAGAATGTACAAAAAACTGACAGTGGAGATGATTCTTTATTGAAGTTCTCTGATCGAGAAGCCCAGAGGCACCTAATTGGCATGGTGTCTGGGAATCTATGCTCTCATGTTACGAGACTATGAATTTGCCTTATCACATTAGATCATTGGGTGAGCCAAATGCAACACGACATGGTTTGTGGTGGGTAGAAACGCTAAAAGGCACGTAGATCAATATAAAGAGGCAGCTGCAGTTTATTTTGGTATTTGTATGGAGAAGCTGTGAAGAAGAACGTGAAAGAGGGACCTATCAAAGGTGTGTATACTGATCTACCTATGGAAGGGTTGAACCTGGGGAAGGATTGGACAATATTATAGAGTGTTTGAAGAAGAAAGTGGGGAAAATTGGTGAATGGGACCGCAAGTTAACATTGGGACCACTACTTTTATTAGGATTCTCTGCTCCTCTTTTCTTTTCTGTATCATACTGCAGGCGGGGCCACCATCCTTTGTTTTCCATGCATATACGTCCTATTGTGCTGCATGTGTGGTCATCATTCTCTCTTTTAATATTTTGTTTACTTTTATTTAAATCTGGCTTCATTTTTTTAAGCCCATTATCAAATTTTAATAATTTTTTTTTGAAAATAATCACGTTTAGTGTCAGACTCCTTTGATAATTAAGATTTTATTTTCTTAAAATTTCAAAAATTATTATGTTGACTTTCAAACTCATTTCATATTTAAAATTTTCATTTCATAAGTTTTTTTAATTACCAATTCAAGTCTCAGACTTACTTGACAACTAAACTTTTTAATATAAAATTATTTATTTAAAATAACTGAAAATATCAATCAACAAAATAATCTTTTAAGAGAGTACATGAACCTTCATATTTTCTATTGCAAATAGAAATACGTGTATGGTTAATTCTTGTTAGATCTAAATACAAAAATTTTAAAATGCTGTACATTTTTTTTTCATGTTGAAAAAAAATATTTTAAAATTTTCATTATTTTTTTACATTTAATTAAGGATAATGGTTTTCAGACAAATATTGTAGGATTATGGAAATCCAAATTTGGTTGACCATTTCTTTTAAATATTTTTCATAATTTTTCTTCATAAATTATAGTGATAATCTCAAGTCGTTTTCTAAAAAAATCCAAATATAAATCTAGTTAAAGAAAGTTCAAAAATTGTCTCCAAGTAATAAAAGTTAGTAAAAAGAAACAATAAAGTAAATGAAGTTTATGATTATTGTGCAGAAAAATAAAATATAATAAACGATAGAAAAATATTAAAAGTAGGTTGAGTCTCAAATTCATTCATCAATGTCTTCTTAATGAAATATGTGTTCACTAATTCATTCAAAACTTGTTGATGAAAAAAACTAATTCATTCAAAACTTTACTCGTTTCCATGCATCTATTTCTAATATTTTTTTAAGTCTTTCTTCTCTTGAATTGAGCAAACAAGAGATAGTATAGAATAATTCAAACTAAATAAGAATTTCAACTAAAGTATAGAATTAAATCATCAACATGCATTAAAAAACAATTCCAATAACATAAATTAATTAGAACTTAAAAAGACTAGACTGTCTAATGCAATCTATTACATATATTGATGAATAAAACATAATTCATTGTAAAATCACAAGAGAATTAACCCATTAGAGTTTAGCATTTCATATGGAGGCAAAATAGAATAATTAAAAAGAAAAAAATAAGAAAAAGCTAATGCTCTATTTTATGAACATCTCTCAGAGTCAAATTCGATGTTTTCTCCCTTGAAGCTTGTATATTTTTATAAGTTTCTTTACTAAAAGGATCTCATAATTATATTATGTTTGAGATATTGTTTATTATATTTTAATTTCTAGTTTTTCAAAATTTTCAGACTTGTTTTCCATTTTGATACATATTTTGTTTCTTCTTTATTTTTTTAAATGATTTGCTTCCCATTATGTTTATTAGATATTGTATATTTTATTCTCTAATGTTTTTACTCGGATTTCGTTTCGATTTTGATTTAGATAAGTAAGATGGACTTTGATTGATTGGGCCAACTCAAAGCAGTACACTTGTGCATCAAATGTGTCTATAAAACCGTCTAGCCTAAAATGTTCACTTTAGACTTATTCTACACCTCTGTCTTCATTAAATTTAATGTTGTTAAGATATTTTCTTCAATTAATTCTTATCATATGAGTTGTTGAACCGTTTGCCCTATGTAGCCACTAGACTATCTCTTGTAAGAGAGATTATATTGTCTATTTTGACTAAAATCTAAGATTAACAATAATAAATAAAATTCAAATAAATTCAATTAGATTAATTATATTAAAAATAATAAAGCTATAATTAAAAGTTCTAAAAATGTTCAATCTAGTAATCTAGTGTATATATTACAAATAATCAGACACAAAAATAATAACATTTATTTTATTATTTATATACATAATAAAAAAAACATTATACTAAATCTTCATTACTAATACTAATGTGAATAATTGTATATTATATATATATATATATATAATTTGTCTTATTATGTGTTTAATAAGAGATTTTAATAGGAAAATTTATTTTTATAGAAAATTTGAAATGATTTATAACAAAAATATTTTGTTTGAATAAAATAAAAATAAAAATTTTAGAATTTTAGGAGAGTTATTAGATTACTTAAAATTAAAAAAAATTTGAATTCCATATAAAAAGTTAAATTTTAAAACTCTTCTTTGATCGTTGACTTGATTAATACCAAAACATTGTTATAATGATAATTTTTTAGTATATATTGACTATATTTTTATTATTTATGTTTATAGGAATTATTTTTTATTTAAATTATTAGGATTATTTATATTATTGCTGTAAATCCCTATTATTTTTCATGTGATATTTGTCATGGCTTTCTCGATCAACGTGCAGTGACTATTTTTTTTTAATGGATGTGAACTATATTTTTTCGATAGTTTTTTTTTTTTTTTTTTTTGAAAAAAGTGATTAGTTTTTTTGATAGTTAACACTAATATTATATTTTATCAATATTTTGTTAGTTTTTTTTTTCCAATGTTGATTTTAAAAAAAGTAAATATTAATCATGATTGTTTTTTGCCAATATCAACTAACGAAAACTCTTAGTCAACATGAGAATCAACAACGTTGCAAAAATAATCACGATCAATCAATGTCAACTTAAATACTTGTTATCGACCTAAACGTAAAATGACATCACTGAACAACCATACAAAAATATTAACATTTAAAAATATTTTAATGAATTTTGACAAAAAATAATGTTAACTAAGATTGACTAAAAAAACCATCAATATCAATATTAATATTTTTGAACTACGTGTGGACCACAATGTTATTTGCAAGCAATACTATTCTCATCGTGTCCATCGAAACAATACCATGTTCTTACAGCGCCATTCGTTTCCCATTAAACCTTATTAAAAGCATTCACATTTGAAAAATATACTAGAAAGAATTAAAATTTAATTCATTTAATTTACTTTAATTTTCATTGAATAACTACTCGTTAACAGCAACAATAATACACTTTCTGATAAAACAAAAAAAACAAAAAAAAAAAACAACAACAATAATACACTGAATAGTTGATCATTATATGTTATGGGTACATAATTAGTCTTAGACTTTAATCATGACATATAATGTTGGACCTTAATATTTGCAATTAGTTTAGTAGTAATTAGTCTCTTTGTCATTCATGCATTCAAGCAAAAACTCAACAGAATCAATAATGTATTAATGCTCATATACAGCACTAATTTCCCATCAAACCTTCTTAAAACAATGCCAAATAAAAAATATACTGAAGTGATCATTAAATTTTAATTCATTTAATTTATTTTTATTGATAAAGACTTTTGAAGTTTTTTCTTAGAATAAAAGGATTATTGATAATCTACCTTAAACAATTACGAAGTGTTGGTTTTGTTTCTATGAGTAATGTTTGTGTCATGCATTAGTTTTAAATTGCTTTGATTAATCTATTGCATACTATTTCTGTATCTTTGATAAAAGCTAAATATTTTTCCAGAAAGTTCTAGAATACAATAATAAATTATTAAATATATATTTAATTATCTTGCAATGGATAAAATTGTGTCTGTACATATATTTAATTATCATATACTATAATTGATTATTATAAATGTAATAATATATCATCTTCAAGAAAGTTGCATACATTTATGATTGCATTTTTGTATGTCAAGTATGTGTAATATAAACATTTAACATTAGTGAAACAATCTCACTCACTCATATTTAGTTGTTGAGACTAAATATAGATTTGAAAAATGTAAATTTGGAAAGAATTCAACTAATTTAAAAAAAAAAGCTTTTATTTTCTGTCTTTTTTTCTTACTTTTGTATTCTTTACACGTTCTTGGATAGTTTTTTATGTAAACTTTTTTTTTTAATTTTAATTATTTAGTGTTTTAAGAATTTTTTCTAAGATTTTATTGGTTAATTTTTTTTTTCACAGACTAATTTACACTCCTCTTAATAGTGTGTAACTTATTTTTCTTATAATTTTTTACCTATTATTTGTCAAAAACTTATCCGATCCAATAATAACAATAATACATATAAATGTCGATAACTGTATATTTTATTAGATTTTGTTCATGGAAAATAAGAGTATTAAAATAGGTGGCCTTATATCAGGTTAATAGATAATTTTTTCCAGCTTAAAAAAATTATATCCAAAAAATAAAAAACAATGTTTTTAAAACTTAGTGAAACTAACTTTATTTGTTAGATTAAATGATTTGATATATAAATTATATCTTATATATATGATATTATTTTTAATATTTAAAAATATAATTATTATTTTAAAAAATAGATTGATTGTACAAAGCATAGATAGACCTAATTATACGATTTTTTTCTAGTCTAATTAATTTTGTTGGCTTTTGGACCCAATTCATTTAATTTAGGGATGATATAAATTTAGGAATGATAATGACTATGCAGATTAACCCGACTATTATGAAAAAAGTGTGGAAGAACTCAATATTTAAGTCCGTCAACATGAGTCCCACACATATCTCGTAATCTACATAGGGTGATCCGCCCTATCCCATAGTTCATTATTTTTTTAATCTTTTATTGTTGTGTAGTATTATTTATAAGTTTATTTTATTAATTATTTCATTAATATCATATATTTACGTGTGAAAATCTAAATATCTAAATAATATTACATGATTATAACTCCTTATTACTCGTAGTAAATAAATTATTAATCTCTTAATATTTTTTTTGATGGTTATACTTACAGTAATGTAAATCTTTATTTTTATGAAATTTGAAATTGATTTTTTTTTTTAATATTTTGACACCTTTAGCCTTTAATGTTTAATAAGTAATTTACCTAACTTTTTGTCTTTGTGGTGGACCACTCTGAATTATTCCTGACATATCAATTATTTATTTGAATTTGGATTTATTGGGATAAAATTCTCTATAAATAAATATTTACAGAATTTAAAAAATTAAATATTTTTTTATGAGATCAAATTAACAAAATTAAAAATATTAATTTTATGAAAGGTTTTTATAAACTAACTTATGAAACTATTTTTTTAATTTATTATTTAGTAATTACTTATGAAATAGTTATTTTAAACACACACACTGTATTTATATAGTGAACCACAATAATAGTATTTGCTTTTATAATCTCATTGTCACGCTTTTAAACATATACCTCGATCAAATCAATATCATCTTCATAACACCTTAAATCCTAATAGAAATAGTAACATTTGAAAAATGCACTAAAAAGGAATAATTTTCAATTTTAAGCCATTTAATTTTTTTTTTCTCTCAATTAATTGGATTTAGACTTTATAAAAATGAGGTTTGAAGTGGAAGTCCCATATGGGTGAGACTTCATACTAAGCCCTCCAAGTTTTATACATAATGGAGTTTGATGGATTTTCAATAACCATTCTAATTTCTTTTATATTATCTTTGTTTACTTATGGTTAAATGGTTAAATTAAGAAAGAAAAATAATTTCTTTCCCAGAGTTTTCTTTTTGAAAGAAAGTATGGTGTTTTTTAACTTGTAAAGTTTTCCCCTTTTTAGTTTGGTTTTTCTTTTTTTATATTTTCTTACATTTTAATTTCCTTGAGTTCTTAACTTTTTTTTTTCCTTACCTTTAACATATTCAATACATTATTAATTCTTTTGATTTGGATCCAAACAGCATAGGAGTTTGAACTCTGAAATTCTTCAAAATTAAATCCATGTAGTCTTTGTCTGACCGGTTATATATCCGTACATCCAACCGTACCGAACATACATCCAACGTACCGAACAATCATCGTACCAAACAAACATTCAACCGTACCGAACACAACCGTTTCTACCTACCGAACAGTATATGTATTCTCACAGTATAAACATTATTTAAGTAAGAAAGACAAGATTCACTCTATTTGCTTGCTTCTGTTATATCACACAAACATAATAGACAGGCAGAATTTTTACCCAAAAAAGTCATATTCTATTTCATTAAATTCAGTTTTGTGAATAATGATTTTCCCTCTTTTAATCAGTAGCAAAATCTCATCTTTATCAAATTATCATTTTTGTAGTTAATTTATACACTTTTAAAGAGCATAAATTTCTCATTTAAGGAAGAAAATCATATATATGCTGCTTAGTTGTGGAATATGCACTCTATTTGAGAAAATTGACATGAGGTATACTGCTGCAGATTGTCTTGTTGAATAGATACAAATGCAGAGCAAAGTAGTCAGGTAAAATTGCACAGAACAAGGTCAGATTCTGTACCAAGCTTTTGAAACAGATACAAATAGTATAATAGCACACAGTTTGAGTGTTTCCTTCCTTCCATCCGTGAAAGCACGTGTAAGGCCAAATGTCACCTATACTAGGTGCATGTTTAGGAATTCAAATATAACATTTGTGTATGATTTGATCAATATTTATATAACTGTCAATTAATTTTATATATTAATAACATCTAACCATACATTAAGTAAGTATTAATAATAATCATGTTGTTTAGAAACACATAATAAACCAGACAGTGTAGAAAACCAGTAAAAAAAGGAAAAACCCATTGTTTTGAAAATTTACACTGATTTTCATGCAAATAAGTTGACACCCTTTTCATAGCTTTGGCATTTGTATTTTGTAGAGACTGCCACAAACAATATATGTAATGCCTTAACAATACGACAAGAAGTAATTCAGGCATCTTCTCCACATCCTTATCTTTCACACAGATGTCCATTTCTGGTCCATCACACCTTGAAGAAAAAAAAATATTCCCTAGTGACACCATGGACAGAAGTAGAAGAGGAGCATGCAGAAGTTTGTGAATACAGGTGTATATGAAGTGAGACTCATCTTCTATATAACATGCATTTTAGTTGTGAAAAAGAACCAGATTCAAAATGACTTTCTCTCTCAGAGCAATTTACGAGAAAGTGATATTTTTCCTTCAAATGATCTCTTCAGTGCAAAGAGTTAATAGCATGACGGAGGAGGATCATCCAGTTTCTAGTCCTCTTCTGTCAAATTACTCTGATGGCAGCGAAAATAAGATCAATGGATTGAATAATGATAATGATACTGATAGTGAGAGGAGCGGGTCCTCACCGATTCCAGAGGTTAGTTGTTTAACTTTTAATTCTGTTTATATGTTTTTCTTTTCGATGCATATGCATGCAAAAAATGAAACTGATAGTGAGAGGAGCGGATCCTCTATGATTCCAGAGGTTAGTTGTTTAACCTTGAATTTTATTCATATGTTTTTCTTTTCAGTGCATATTCATGCAAATAATGAAACTGATCTAGAGTTCTTTCACAGGTAGTGGCGGAAATAAAAGACTTGTATACCATTGCATTCCCAGTAATTATCACAGGGCTTCTAACCTATGGAAAGTCTGCAATATCCATGCATTTCTTAGGGAAGCTAGGTAAAGAGGTATTAGCTGGTGGAAGCCTAGCCATTGGCATAGCCAACATCACTGGTTATTCTGTCATTTCTGGCCTTGCAACAGGTATGGAGGGTATCTCCTCTCAAGCTTGTGGGGCCCGACAATGGAACCTTGTTGGGGAAACCCTCCAATGCACCGTCATGATTCTGATCATGACATGCATTCCCATTTCAATCTTATGGCTCAACACTGAACCGATCCTTGTGTTATTTGGCCAAAACCCCACCATCTCATCCATTGCCGCCACCTATCTTGCATTCTCTATACCTGACCTAGTTTGCCAATCCCTAATCAGCCCTCTGAAAATTTTCATGAGAACCCAAGGTGTGACCCACCCTCTCATGTATAGTGCAGGTTTGACACTATTACTGCATGCAATTACCAGTTATGTGGCCATCCAGATTTTAGGTTTGGGAATTCAAGGGATTTCCTTGGTTGGAGCCTTCACTAATCTAAACGTTATACTTATCCTTGTGCTTTACCTACGGTTCTCTGGTGCTTGTTCTCAATGTTGGCAGGGTTGGTCATGGCAATGCTTCAAACACTGGAAGCCTATTCTTGGTCAAGGAGTCCCAAGTTGTGTCTCTGTTTGCTTAGAGTGGTGGTGGTATGAGTTATTGGTACTTTTTTCAGGGCTCCTACCCAATGCAGCAGATACAGTATCCGCCTATGGAATAATTATTCAGGCCACTGCACTTATGTATAATTTTCCTAATGCATTAGGTTTGGCAGTTTCAACAAAAGTAGGGAATGCACTTGGAGCTAATAAGCCTAACAAGGCCAAGGCATCATCATTCACTGCTTTACTATGTGCCTGTTTGACAGCCATTGTTGCTATGTCGTTGATGATGACTATGAGCCGTTTCTGGGGACTACTGTTTACTCAGGATGAAGCTATTCTGTCTTTACTCACAACAATATTGCCTATTGTGGGCCTTTGTGAGCTTGGGAACTGTCCTCAGACTACAATTTGTGGGATGCTAAATGGGAGTGCTAGGCCTGCTTTGGGTGCCAACATCAACTTTATATCGTTTTATGCTGTGGGCTTGCCTTTCGCACTTTTGATGTGCTTCGTCTTTCGTTTCGGCTTGTTGGGCCTTTTTTCGGGCTTGTTGGTGGCTCAAATAGTGTGTGCTACTTCCATGGTCACCGTGTTGATACGAACTGATTGGAAGGAGCAAGCAAACAGGGCCAAGGAGTTAATACGTGGAATCAGAGAGACTAATGGAGAAAATAATGAAGAAATTGATGGAGCCCCTTCTGTCTGCTGAATCAGCCTTTGCTGCTGGTGATGTTAAGTTAGTAAAGATGCTTTTTCTTTCTATTCAAGTGTTGTTCATGTTTTTTTCTTTCTGTTCAAGTGTTGTTCATGTTTTTTTCTTTCTGTTCAAATGTTGTTCATGTTTTTTTCTTTCTGTTCAAGTGTTGTTCATGTTGCTCATGTTTTTCATGTTTTTAAGTGCTTGCCCTGTTTTCTTTTTGTCAAGAGTCTTTGTTATGTAAACAATTTTGTCTTAATCAAAAATTCAGATCTTATTCTGTATGATATCTTTCAAAAAAAAGACATGTTTAAAATTAATATCATCATAAAACTCAAATATGATAAATCATATTAGATGAAAAAGGTTAAGCAAATATAGATACAGTCACTTCCAATATAAGTTGATAAATCTTTGAAATGCACAATAAAAGTGCCTACTTTACTTTCATATCTTCACTGGGCTTCTTCAAGATCCAACAGAAACAGATTTTTCCTCTTAAACTTGTGAACTAAAGAAACCCAGGAAAAGCTTATTTGACAAAACTTATTTTATACTTTCTTTATTCTTCATTCAGTCACTATTTTGAAGCAGAAGATGTTTTGAATATAATTTAATTTAGGAAGCTGATATATTGATACTATCTACAGCATACACCTAACATTCTAGTGAATTAATATTTTGATTATTTTTATTTTTTAATTAAAAATATTATTATATTATTAAAAAGAGCTGTCAAGGGTTTGTTTTTTACTCTTTGGAGTGTTAAAAGAAAAGTTTTCCTTCAATTCAAACTTTTAGTGATACAAATGTATTAGGTTTATATATCTATACCAATCAGTAATATAAACTTGAATACATATACACCTTTTAAATGTGAAATTTATTTTCAATTTCATCTTTGTATTAATCATTGTAACCTTTATTTAATTTCTCTCCTTAACTTCTATATTCAATAAAAAAATATCATATTTAATAAATATAATAACTAACAATATCTTTATTGTTTTATCATGTATTAAATTTTAGAAAAATAATTAAGTTTTATAAATATAGTATATTTTTATAAATTTAATAAATATTTAATTTGGAAATTATTAAATATCATTATTAAATAATTAAGTATTGAATAATATTTTACAGTCTACTTTGCTTATAATGTATAGACTGATTATATTATTTATTTAATACAATATAATATGCAATTAACTTAATGGTATTATTAAATATTAAAATTATTAAATGTAATAAATATATCCAAACATCTATTAAAATTTGATTATTAAAACATTGGCTTATAAACCATATTTTAAAATAAAAATTCAAATAAACTAGTATAATATTACTAACTAATAAAAGTACAAATATATTTAATAAATTATCTCTTATTTTTAAATGTAATAATTTCACCGCGTGTTATATTCATAATACAATATTTGATTAATATACTAATTATTTATTGAATATAATATATTTATAAATTAATAGTTGAGGTATTGATATAGTAAAACTTGTATTATATTCTCATCTAAATAGTTCATTAAATTTTGTAATAACTATCTTGAAACTTAAGCAAATGATAATTTTTTAGTTTTCTAACTATAAACATTTTTTAATTCTTTTTTACATATGATTTCTTGATTTTTGATATACTATATATTTTATATACTCTAACTTATCTATTCTTACAATTTATATCTATATGAAATTGAACCATGATATAACTAACTCTACCTTGCAACTTATTTCATACTTATTTGGTAACTATTCATTTCATATTCTCATTACTTTGAATATATTGTTTTTTATTCCTCAAGCTATAAGAATAAAATTGACAAAGAAAAACTCATCCAAAAGATAATATTTAGATCTTTCAAAGGTGAGTGTCCAAAACTCTGTTAGAATTTGAGTCCATCAACAATAACAAAACATCTATAACATATAAAAGTACTACACCAAAACAATTATTGGTGTAAAACTGTTAATCTAATAGAGAACTTCCAAATCAATAAACAAATACTTAATAAAATGAAACATATCATGCATGACTTAAACATAT
Organism: Phaseolus lunatus; assembly: GCA_013389735.1. Taxonomy (NCBI): domain Eukaryota; kingdom Viridiplantae; phylum Streptophyta; class Magnoliopsida; order Fabales; family Fabaceae; genus Phaseolus; species Phaseolus lunatus. The sequence continues at coordinate 39,112,681 of CM023859.1, forward strand.
GCTCAACACCAAAATTTTATAATTAATATAAAAAATCATTTTAATTTAGTTATGAGTGTACACCCTCACCACTTGATCAAGATTCTTTCATTCTTAATACTTTTATTCTCATTTAGAACATACATTTAATTCAAGTTCAAACATTGTTTAAAAAACCATTTTCAAACATTCAATTAGAAACCTTTTACTATATCTTTAATTTTGACTCAAACAAATATTTACAAGCAAAAGAAACACAACAAACCCATTACCCTTAAGTTATCGTATGAATGAACTGCTTTGATGTCATTAAATGTAACATCCTTAGTTACGTCACCTTCACATCTAAATCTTCTAACCTAGTATTCTATTCAAAAGTAAAACTACCTTCCCTGATTAGAAGTAGATGTACTAACAAAAAACTCAATCTCCTAAAGAAAACAAGTATAACCTAACCTGCACTACATAGTCCTGATTAATTATTCAAACATATCACTAAGACTCTGAACTAATAGAGACTCATTGTGAAGTCTTAGGTACCACATGTAAACACATATACTCAAGCAAACAATACAACTCAAAACCGACTCAAAGAAAAAATGAGCGAAAATAAACTTACTCTAATCAAAATTTTGATCAAACAATTTTACTCTACTCATTGCTAGTTGTCCAAAGATAACCTTCGACTGTTAATATGATGAAGGATGAAACTAGAAATTTAGAGAAAAGACAGAGGAGAAAAATAGAAAAGTTTCTAGAAAGATAGTAATTATATTAAAATGAAACTTGAATAACTGATTTTTGTATTTATATACATTTTTTATTCTAATAATAAAATATCCAAGTTTCATTTAATTATACAATTTCTATCCTAGAACTATTTTTTAGGTCATGAAACGTAGTTGGTAGCCAATAATTTTTTAGTTTATAAATTTTATATTAATAAGATAATTTATTGCATTAGAGTTGTTTAGTAAAGTTAAGCTGATAAAATAATTAATAAATAAAAAATAATATAATTATTTAAGTTTTATTATATAAATACAACATGTATCTCTTTAAAAATATATTATTATAATTATAATTTTTAAAATAATCTAGTTTAGGTTTTATTTATTTTTAAAATTTAACGTTTTTTATTTTTTAATTTAAAGTACTGTGAAATAAATGTTTTTTATAACTTTCATTATAATAATCTTTACAAATAATTATATAATAAAATATTAATTCTTTCCATTTATAATATTAAATATTTTTTAGTTTAACTACACAAAAAAATTAAAACTCGATCAATAAATACTAAAAATAATATAAGAATTAATTATTTCTATAAAATTGAATTAAGTAATGATAAATAAAAAATTAAAGACAATATAAAAATATCTTAAATATAAAGAATGGTAACTACAAGGATTAAACAAGTTATAAATTAAATAAAGTAGCTTGCAAGTTAGAAAGTAGTTGCTATGTAATTTTTTTTAAAATAATCTAATTTAATAGACTTTACTAAAGACTGTATTGATAAAATTAACTTATGAACTAATAAAATAAAATGTTAACTTATCTTACGATCGAGTATATATATTCATGTTACCTTACTTCGAACATGAATGCTTTCAACATAAATGTTTCTTTTAAGAGTGGAGTGGAAGTAAGAAGACAAGAAATGAAACATACATAAAAGTGTTGATGAAGAAGTTGAATCATGGTGACTAAGCATTTCATTTGTGTGTTTGATACACGGAGTGTGACATAGGATAAAGATTGAATATAGTAAGTGGGGCATGGTGGTGAATACGCGGTTTCCCAAAAAGATGGATAATCCACCTCAAAGGAGTGTTTCATTCAAATTGAACCACATAGAATCGTCTTTCCCCCACCATGTGTAGTGAATCAATGCTTTCCACCAAACTTTTTTTTCGAATTTTTGGCATCCCAGAAGCGTCTATCAATAAGGGATCCAACAACGAGATTAAAGGAGGAGTCACCTCAACGCGTTAACTGGAATGTACACAATTCCAATTCTATCACTCTTCCTCTCAAAAACCAAAAACTGATACCTTATATATACATACAAATCATAACCTTAGTTGCAGCAATATCGAAGCTAAACATTTGTATGTTTCTTAGTCCCAGAACATAGGCCTTGTGGAATATGAGTTTCCTTAAGTTTCAGAATAGCAGCTCTTCGGGGCATTCCTCTCAACCCAAAAGTGCAGTTCCAAACAGCAACAACTTCAAATCAAACCAGACATCAAATATGGGATGCAATTTTCAGCCAAGATCAGAGGAAATGAAATGGGTGTTTGACAGGTTTGACACCAACAAAGATGGCAAGATTTCCCTTGAAGAGTACAAAGCAGCTGTGAGGACAATGGGGTGGGGAATTGGAGGCACTGAGGCTGTGGAGTCTTTTCAGGTGATGGACTCTGATGGAGATGGCTCCATTGATTTCAAAGAGTTCATGGAAATGTTCAACGTAGAGGAGAGGGTGAAGGAAACGGAGATCAAGAGTGCTTTTCAAGTGTTTGATTTGAATGGAGATGGGAAAATCAGTGCCGAGGAATTGTCACATGTTCTGAAAAGCCTAGGCGAGAGTTGCAGCCTCAATGCTTGTAAGAAAATGGTGATGGGGGTAGATGGAAATGGAGATGGCTTTATAGACTTGAATGAGTTTATGAGGATGATGATGAGTGGCAAGAAACTCACCTAAGAGATCATATGTTTTGGTGTGGTCATGTGTCTGTCTTTTCCTCTGCATCTTAGATTGCTACATTGATCTTTTAGTTAAATCTATGCATGTATATTTTCTCTTTGATTTTTCTATATATCCTGTTTTGTAATCAGACGTGATCTCTTTCAGTAAAAACCAGATATAAAGTTGCTATGAAAATCCGCAACTATAACCAAAACAGACAAAAGACCACAAATTACGAGGATGGATGAAACACACTAAAATAAGTATGACAACATAAAAACAGAGTAAACTATGAGTAAGCGTGGTTCCTGATTTAAGTTCAACTTATTGAATCTGTTGGTTATGTATAATACAGTTATTTCAGAGACTAACAGAGAAAGAGATGATACAATTTTGAATGAATATGAGAATCAGAGGACTTGTTTACGGAGAAGAAAGTAAGGTGAGGGACAAAATAAGAAAACAAGAGAATGAGATGAGAATAATTATAATATGGAACGAAGATAAAGAGTCTTCACAAAAATGTTCCCCTCCAAACGTTCCAACAACTAGTCTAAATACAAAATTTCATTTCTTCTCCATCACGAAATCTCTTATCCACATTTAGCTGCTTTTCATGAGTGTTATTGCGTGGGTGCATGATTCGTGGATACTTTGATAGGTGTCCTTCACTTTTAAAATTTTGTCTTTTCTATCTCTTTCATTCTTTTCTCATTGTCTCTAAATGATCTACTAAAAGAAATTGTTAAATCAAAATTAATCTTTAAAATCAAAATAATTAGTTATTATATTAATTAAGTTAAATACTATTTTATAAACTAAAAAATTATTGTTATAATTTCTATCATTACTAAAATTTTATAAAGTAATATTTAAATTGATATCTAACCTCAACTATCATGATTTTAGTTACTAACTACTTTAAATTATAAATTAGTCTTTATTAATCTTTTAAATAAATTAGTCTCTATTAATCTTTTAAATACTAATAAGAAATGAATTTTAAGTCTAACTCAATCCTATAAAACCAACTTATAAGGTAAAGTTTGCATTCATTTATATACTATTAAATGTCCTTATCTCTAGTCAATGTGGGATCTCCAACAACCTACATTGTTAATTCATGCGTAAGACTATATATTTATGGATTACCCGATAGCGGTGATAGCAGGTGACTGATAAGCCCAATAAACTCTCACTAGGATATGCTCTAAATGGCTATGATACCATATTAAGAAATGAACTTTAAACCTAACTCAACCTTATAAAATCGGCTTATAAGGTGAGGTTTGCACCTTATCTCTAGTCGATGTGGGATCTCTAACACACCCTCATGTCGATACCTGTCAACTCGTGCGTGATACTATATATTATGGGTGGTCCAGTAGTGGCCCGGTAGCAGGTGACCTAATAAGTCCAATAACAAACTCTCATTAGGATAGATTCTAAATGACTCTGATATCATATTAAGAACTAGATTTTAAGCCTAACCCAACCTTATAAAACCAACTTATATGTGAGGTTTGTACCCACTTATATACTATGAAATGTTCTTAGCTCTAGGTGTCCAACCAACTTATATGGTGAGGTTTCCACCCACTTATATACTATGAAATGTTCTTAGCTTTAGGTCTCCAACACACATTCCTCACATCAAAACCTTTCAACTCGTGCGTGAGACTATATATTTATGGGTGGTTCGATAGCGACCCGATAGTGAATGATCTGATAAGTCCAATAAACATTTCACACACCAAAATATCTAATCTACCCATTGGATTGCATGACTTAACTTATATTATTACTCCTCATGCTTTACAAGAAAGTTTACTCCTGGTATATTATTATTTATATAAAATTTTTTTTATTTTTGTAAATACCATCAAACTTAATTTAATCTCTAAAAAGTATTATATTAAATTAAAAATTTTGAATATTAATGTAAGTTAAATCAATTATGACACATTCAATAATTACAAATTTTACATTTGGATTCAAAGTTCCTATCATTTATCATTTAGATCATGTCTACCAATATTATACCAATATAAAATTATTTTGTAAACAAAAATTAAGTAATATATAATTCTTAAAATGTATATATGTATGGACTATTTTATTATCATTTTATTGTTATTTGTACTGATCGATGTTGGATGATCTTATAACACTTTATATTAGATGATGTCCAACCAGCTAGTGTAAAAAGAAATTTGTGATAAATCAGGTAATTTCATTTTTATGATTATACACATTAAATATGGTTCATGTTATTATAAACTGTATAAATAAACACTTGAGTATTATTATTATTAATTGCATCTAAATACCGAATACTCATTTGAACATTAAAGAACACTTTACAAATGTATTTCCAACCAAAAACCTAAGTTCAAACATGAAAAAAAAGAAAAAAAATAAAGTACAACCGAAAGAATAGTCAATTGTCGAACGATAACATCTATTTTCTTAATCCCTTCAAATACAAATCATATTTTAAAAACTTAAAAGAGAAACTTATTTGATTCTTACTTTTTTTTTAATTAAATATATAAGGAGAGTTTGTTTTGAATTACTTCACACTTCACAACACTTGTCTCATTATTGTCTGTATAGAGGTAGGTGGGTGTGAATTTTGAAATCTTAAAGCATATATATCGCTTATCGTGGCGCTTTTTTCTATCTATGTACAATCCGTGTGCATATGGAAAAATAAATAACACAAGACTGTCCAAGATTCTTCTTTTGGTGAATGTACCCCCTATTTTATGGTTTCTTTTCTCCAACCTAATTTCATCTTTGGAACCTTCAAGAATACTCTCTTTTTTTATATGGAAGCTTGAGATTTGTTAGCTGAAATATTTCTTGGATAGAGTAACTAGATAATAATACAAATTCCCCATTCTACCTTTTGCTGCACACAGTTTGAGATTTTAACTTAAATCCATTCCCTTCCTTAAAATTCTCTACTATCATTTTTTATCTCCTTAATTAATTATCTTTGGTTACTTCTTCATTAGGGTCCTGGAGGATATAAGAAATTAAAGAACATTAGGTTCAACCCTTCCCAAAACATAGATTTCATCGAGGAAACTCAATGGAAGGATCATTAGATATTTATATTTACTCAGTTTCTTGTGATCAGCAACTAATGTTTACAATTATGACTCCAATGTGCACTACTACTTTATATTTAAATATTTAAGCATGTTTTTCAAAAACTCTTTCAGATGGTCGAAATAAACAATGATCTTTTCAAAGCCAACACAGAGAAAGGGTAATTGTCTGATGGATTTAGCTACTGCACGGCTAAAGGACTTTTTCCAAAGAGAAAGAGCCACCTTATAAAATGAGGGGAATTTTTTTCTTTTCTCAAATTAGTCTCGGTAAATGTTACTTCAAGGAATTTAAAAATACTTTTACTTCAAAAAACGTTGTAGTAGTTAATACTTCAATTCCTTTAAATGTTGTTGAAGTTATTTTTTCTGAATAAAAAGTATAATAACTTTTTAAATGCTGTTTAAGGTTTTTTATAAACAAAAAATATAATAATTTTATCTATTTTACCATTTTATTTTTACATCATAATAAATGCATATATGTAAACTAATTAAAAATTAAATAAAATGTAAAATATAAATTAAAAAATAATAATTAATATGGTTTTAAATTGTGAAGTTTATAATTAAAAAGAAATAAAAATATTTTTAAATTGTTACGTTTGAGGAGATTATATAATTAATAAAATAAATTTATTTTATTTTTGAAAGTAGTAAACTTTCCTTCTTCCTTTCACACCTTAAAATTCGAAAAAGTACATTAACATATTTAAAAGGAAATTCTCATTACTTTTTATCTGCAGATAACCAAATTGTTTTTTTTTTTTTTGTTCATTTTGTGTTTTGAAGATGGGAATATATATATATATATATATATATATATATATATATATATATATATATATATATATATATATAAATATAACCTTCCAAAAGCAGTCCCAATGTTGATAAAACACAGTCTGAATGCGACCCTTAACTAGCCGATGTTTCTTCTGATCTGACATTGGAAAATGAGCTTTAACTTTAACTTCAAGAGTCAAAAGATAACATGAAATTTAAACTTGGGGTTTGTGATAGTAGCAGCCGAACCAATAAGATGGAAGTTATAAATTGTTGACGAGATGGGAGACCAAAACCTGGATGCAGCTTCTAAGGCCAATTCCATCAGTGTTTTTTTAACTCTAAGAATTTGCTGATTATGTTTTGACTGCTGCATGTTAAAAGGCTATTATTTGTGCAAATCAACCCACGTGGCATAACCCTCCTTATGGTGGCCACTCTCAACCACGTGAGTGACAACCCTGTCCTCAGGCTCCAACTTCAAATATTTTTTAACCCTTACCCGCATCTTACCAATCTTCTTGCTCTTCCACTAATTTACTTCTACTTCTAAACAACATTCCAACACTATCTAACATTGTAACTCTCCTACGTTGTTCCTAGTACGAAGAATCAATATGAATAAGTTCATAGCATAATAACTTAACTGAAATATTAGGTCATTTGCAAAAACTGCAAACTAACCATTAGTAACTTGTAAACCAGCCAAGATTAGAAGTTTTAAACATTATATTTGTGTGGAGGCTGCATTTGTTTGCTTTCCACCAGTATGATTGGCAAAAGCACAAGGTGGGGCACAAAGGCATAGGGTCCCTCTGGAGGAAAGTTTACATATTAAAGATACAAACATTTGTATGAATTGGTGAAGGGCAGAGTTGGTCTAGCTTAGGAAGTGAAGGGTTTCTGGAAGAGACCACGTGATTCCTTACAGTATATGCACAGCATGAGGAGCGAGTGACTAGGAACAGGGAAGCAGATTCAAATGCCCCATCATCACCACTTAATGCGATCACCCCATTTTTGATATCGACATACTGCTTGGCTTGAGCTTTTTGCACTCAAATACTCCAATTCTGATATCAATTTAATGATTTATCTCATTTTTTAAATGTTTACAAAAGGATAGATAAGTCCGTTCATGCTTGTGCAACTTTATCTTAAAGAAATGGATCATTTTCAATTTTTACTAAGAAGTTGTCATTTAACTTCCTATTTTTTTAAATTATTACAACTTTAACTTTTTTACATATTTAGAAATTGAATTTTTTAATTAAAATTTTCTAATTAAATGTTATAATTATAATAGTTTTTTTTTGTATTTTTTAAAATAATATTTTTTGGTGTTTGTTTTTTCAAAATGTAGTTAGTTATTTTTAAATGTTAGTTTTTATATATTTTTTAATTTAGTCTTGCTAAATTGAGTTATGTTATGTGACTTAAAAGTTGAAATAAAAATTTAACTAAATTATGGTAAATATTTTCAGACAGTAGAATTTATTATTGAATACCTACATTATTTAAGATCTTAAACTGAATGGTATAATCAAATTATTTGAGAGGTTATTCTATACATCAATCTTCTAGTTTTTTGGGTAGGTTTTTGTTATGCTGGTGTAACTGATTGAATTTTCCTTTTCAATGTTATAACTATGTCCATGTTCTAATATTATTATTATTATCTTCATTAATGGTATGACTAGATATTAGTGTATATATACTAATAATAATGTGTTGATGATATCTTGATGGTGCTATGGAAGATGTGACGAATGATGGGGTGAAAAAAGATTTGACAGAGATAAAAAATTAATAACTTGTTAAAATGTAGATTGATAAGGTAGATTATGATAATGGTCTATAGAATCTAATAAATGATAGGGTTAAAATTTAGAGTGATCAACATATTATTGTTGATGTAGATGTGTTCTTAAAAAAAATTCAATATGTTGATAATTATGTTGTGTTGTGAGTTGCATATGATTTATTATATTATTAAAAACATAAATGTTAGATAAGTCTAACATAAAAATATTGAAACAAATTATAAGATTGTAGAGATACATCGTCATTAGTAATGATTATGTGCAAAATATATATATATATATATATATATATATATATATATATATATATATATATATATATATAGTTATAGTGTATTGATATTGAATATACTATTATAATATGTATTCTGTATTTTTATGTAAGTGGATATTTTTATTGAAATTTATTTTTGTGAATTAATTGATTATTACAATTATCTCATATTGTAATTCACACTTGTGAGGTCAATATATATTTGTTCTTTCTCTCCTATCTTCTTTATGTAGTTAATGTAAGTTTAATAGGTCTTGGATCATCGAAAGTCAAACTTTCTCAACTTAATGAAACTCTATACATTAATATGTTTGTCTTATACTAACTAATTTAAAATCTAAAATAGTTAGTAACTAAGACTTTGGTACTGAATGTTAAGTACTAATTTAGAAATTAATTTATAATTTTTTATTAGTAATAGAATTACTTTAGATACTAATAATTTTTTAGTTTAAAAAATAATATCTAACTTAATCAATATAGTAATTAATTTTTTTATCTTTAAAATTAGTTGCTATTTAATAATTTTATTGTAGTGACTATGATCTAAAGATTGATGATAAATTAGGTTTATTAAATCCTAACTATAGCTTAAACGTTACTTAAGTCTTGCAATAGTAACAAATACATAAAATAGACTCTAGAATCGAATGTATTCAACATAAAAAAGCTTCCAATGATGGTCTTAAGTGAGTTCATACATGTTTAGTTTTGACAAAGTCACTCATATAATGAGGAAGATGTTAAAAATCGTGAGAGTCGACTAAGATGCAATATTACATATTTTAATATCACTATGAATTTTCCAAAAAAATAAAACAAAATATATTATTTTTTTAATTCATCGTTCAACTAAAGTTATGGTGATTAGCACAGTGACCAAATCCAACTTCATGTATTAATTTTTTTACCCATTCGTCTAGCAAGCTTAAATTCTTTATGATCCATTGTCATGGGTGAATGGCTCTTTCATAGACCTAGTACAAAATTTTAGTTACACATTTGTCTCTGAATCACAATAGAAACATATCAAATGGAAGTTGGTCGTTGAAACTATTGATCACAAAAATATTTGTAATTTAATTAGTACCCAATATTCTCAAGTTCTAACATGAAAATATAATATAATATAATACAATACAATACAATACAATATAATATAATATAATATAATATAATATAAATAAATAATATAATATAATATAATATAATATAATATAATATAATATAATATAATATAATATAATATAATATAATATAATATAATATAATATAATATAATATAATATAATATAATATAATATATATATAATATATATAATATAATATAATATAATATAATATAATATAATATAATATAATATCAAGTCAACTTGAAAATACATTAAATTATTCTTTCCTACTTGCTTATATTATAATTATGACTTAAAAAAAATTAAAACAAAGTTGAAACACTAAAATATATGTTAAATGTTATGGTAATTATTGATATTTAAAGTAATTTTTATTATTAATAAAATATATAAATTATTTTTTAAAATCATATATAATTCACTATTAAAGTTTTAACTGTCAATTAAGTAATTAATTATTTTTACTGTTTCTAAAATTAGTTTTTATTTAATAATTTTTTTTTAGTAATATATAAGGAGTAGTGTTCCATATAGATCTTTGTTAAATCATTTCAAAATGAAAAAAATTACTTTGACACCAAAAGTATAAATAACATCTACTTAACAACCTATTATAATAATATTTTTAATTAAAAAAATAAATTAAATATAATTAAAATATTAATTTATTAAGTTTTTAAGTGAATATCATTTAATTGCGGTATCAATAATATTTAATTAAAAATAAATAAATTAAATATAATTAAAATACTAATTTATTGAGTTGCTGAGTGAATATCGTTTAATTGCGATATCAACCTATCATCACCCTTTCAAAATTTAGAAACATGCATTTTTTTTTCCAATTTACAAATTAATGAATGACACTTTCAAAGGAAGATAAGGTTTATCACAAATATTATTTATATGTCATATTATAAAATAATTGTAAAAGATAATTTTTTATTGCATTATTTATATGATTTATATGAGTTGTTTCACCTTGTAGCTTGTCTAATATCTTGTCTAATAAAAGAAAGACAAATAAAGTGATAGAAACTATTTAAATTAAGTTTAGGTCCCTGTAATTAGGAGATCTAATTATTGAAAAAGTGTGACAAACTTTTTTTCTATGATTGCAAATTTTAGGATTTAAATACTTTCAATCTCTATTAATAGTATAGTCATCATACATTAAATAATTTTAATCTTTACATTAATAAACATATTTATGAATGCTTTAAAATGTAATCTACACTTTAATGTTATTTTTAAAACGAAAACATATTTTTAAATATTATCCATAATTTATTTCAAATTTTAATTACATTATCAAAACTCAACTTGTTAAATCTAAGTTAAAAAAGTTATTCAAAATTTATCATAGAAAACTAACTACATCTTAAAAAGGTAAACACCTAAATATTATTTTAAAAATATAAAAGATTTAATTTTAGAAATTTCAATGAAAAACTCTAATTTTTAAATATATTAAAATTCACAAAATAAAATATTAAAAAGAAAAGGTCGAAGTTGGTGGCGAAGTTTGAAAAAAATCATCACAAAATGTTGAAACTTAAAAAAAAATTAAAGTAGTAGTTGTCACCCTACTAGTAATATAAATATTATTATTATTATTTGAAATGGTGGCGAAGTTTGAAACGTATTAAATAGTAGGGTTTTTAGTTAGGGTTAAATTTGCTATTAAATTGAAAGGCAATATCCCGGGTCACGTGGTGACTTTGATCCGTCAGTATCGCCAGCTCATACCGTGCTTTTTACTTTTGGAGTCAAAGCATGGTCAAATGGCATAGCTGTGCATGCATGCTGGCCCTCTCTGTAAGCTGTAACTCTGCCACTGTGCCTCTGAGTCACTGTGCTGTGAGGCCTTAAAACTTAGCTCAAAACATTCAAAGCATTTAACCCTCCACAAACCCTCAATGCTGTCGCTTTCTGTACCACAAATGGTAACTGTTTTCAACTTACTATCTCCAAAACCTGCCAAATTCACCTCCCATTTTTAACACACTCATTTATGTTTTCAACCTTCAGTATTAAATTAACCATCACAATTTCAACTTTTTAACTGCTTCCCCTTGGACCACTACCATTTATTTATCTGCAGAAGAATATATAACTTTGTTCCTACATGTCATGAGTTCATGAGTTGAGAAGAAGAGAACAATAGACATGTTAAATTGTATCCACGTTACTGATATTTGTTTAACCTTTCACTGCCACCAACTCGCCAATAGAGTCATACAACCAAAAAAAATTTATTATTGAAGTTGTCACCAAAAGAAAATGGAATTATGTGTCTTGTTATCATGCTTATGCATTGGATGTTGAGATGACATCGTTCCAAGTGCAAGTTCTTAGAATCTTCCCAAAACTTTGTTTATCATTTAATAAACATGGAAGCGAAAGGGATTGGCCTAAAAAGGCAATCTTTGCATCAGTTACCCGTGGGGTAAAAGAAAGAAACAAAAGAAAATGACCTCTGTTGCCAGTTTCAGCGGCTTCACTTACTCCCAAAGAGTGAGCTGGTGTAACTTGAGAGACAGTACATTCCTTCTATTGAACGCTAAATTAACATCTTGTGACAACACACACCAGTTCCATTTAATGTAAACTTTAATTCTACACCATTTCATTTAATACAACCATATCAGCATCTTTATTAAAATTTAAACATATCTACACTCTTACATCTATGCTTTCTTAAAAAGAAAAGCATCCATTTAAAACAACTCTTTTGTTTTCAAAAAACAGGTATATTTGATGTATATATAAATGAATAACGACAAAACTTATACTCAGTTACTTAAATTGTTTAGTTTTATACAAATACTAATTCGTATGTAATAAGGTTTTATACTATATCCTCCTATATCAAATATTCTCTTACTAATCATCTTATTTTGTTTGGTAAGTGAGAACTATGCATTTGAAGACATTAAATCTCTTATCTTTTTTCCATTTAATATATTCTTAGAAGATAGAATCAAGATTTATAAGAGAACATAAGATTAGTGAATATAAATACAAACATGTTAGAGTGGATTGTAAGATGTAACAGTGAGAGGGGTCCCAAGTAGAATTTAATAGGCTCTTTGGTTGTGCTTCACATCACATATCGATCCATTTTGCACTCTTATAATTTCCATGTTGTTATTCTTGGTCTCATGGCATGCTTAGAGATGTACAACTCGGAGCACAAGGGTCGCCATCACCATCATCACTGCGCTCCAGTGAGTCCCAGAATTTCTTTTTCGAACGACTTTGTGGATGCTCAGCAAGCCACAAAGCAGGAACACAGCAGCGCCAGCAGATCAGAGGCTCCTGCAGTGTCCTCAGACTTCGAGTTTTCTGTGACCAACTACTCAATGATGAGTGCTGATGAGCTTTTCTTCAAAGGAAGGTTGTTGCCCTTCAAGGATACCAAAAGGGCCACCACCACTCTCAGGGAAGAGCTCCTTGTGCATGATGATGATGATGACGAGGGGTACCAAGACTTCTCTCTCAGGCCTCCCAAAGGCTCCTCCACTAGGTGGAAAGGCTTTCTGGGTCTCAGAAAAAGTCACCTTGGATCCAAGAAGGTTGACAAGAGTGAAGGCTCCTCTGACACAGCTGTTGAAACGAGAAGAGCTGGTTTGTTCAATGAAGGAGCTAGGCTTAATGTGAATTCACAGGTTAGTTCCCCCTCACATGATTTTATTCTTTGAATTTGTGTTGCAACCTTGTTCAACCTCAAAAGAGTGGTTCCTCTCATTTATGTACATTATTTTGATCATATCATAACTGACATGGATCTCCTACATTTAAGATTTTAAGTGCTTGTCTTCTTAATTTTTGCTGGAGTTAATGTAGATCTTTTGTATTTTGGTACGATGCAGGAGTTGTTGAATGAAGGAGGATCAGGTCGTAGGGATGTTGAGATTGGGTTATAGAGTTAACTGAAGAAGGTATTGGATTTGTGTTGTGTAGGAACAGGAGTGATACATGGCCTTTCAATATGTATTTATTTACTGTTGATTTTTTGTTTTCATCTCTCTTTGTAGGGTGACGGGGCATTTTTTTTTCCTTCAGCGGGTTTCAGAACCAAACCACGGCGGTGAAATTATGCTATTAGACTTTTGTTTGTCAGCTTTGATTCTTCCATAATTCTCTGATTTTTGGTCCACCTAGTGGTTAGGATTTCACTGTTTGTTGTACAAATTATTTGCAGTTGAATTGAGAAGGCCAGCAAAAAGAAAGGATTGAATCCTCTTTCTTTACTTTTTAGTGTTGCACCTTAAGCTAGCGGATATTTCACTCTTGGTTAAAATCTTCCATTATATGCATGAGATGGACGAAGGAGAGTGGTGGGGTGCAAAATGTTTGTTCGTGAATTCATTTCATTTGGCTTTAATTAATCTGAGATCTAACATGATTTTAAATAATTAATGTTGGGAAGAAAGAAGAGTTTTTGGTTCAGATCTCTTGCAAACAAATCCTACCTTGTCAATGTTACTAATTTCTCTTCAACATCGTAATCATAGCAACTTGATTGATTTATAGTGATAGAATTTGAGCATAGAGTATGAATAACATGAACTTTACACATTATCATCTCCATTAAACTGTTAACCCATGATTAGCTTGTGGTTTCTTCCATACACCAATCTCTGATCTCCGGTCCCTGACCAGTTCCGTTTTGAAATTTCACACAACCAGTGTTGGTTGATTTGACCGACATCTCAGTCTCTGTTCACTCAACTTGTTACTGACGTGGCTCCACCAACTGATATGAAACTGCTGACATGTCGTGCTGATGTGGCAGACTCACCCTTCCATAAGCTTTTTCTTTCTTTCCCTTTCAACGCCATGCCAAAGTGTCTCTACCTCTACATTAATTTAAAATTGGGTGGTGGTACCGCCATACAGTAAAATACATATACTATACAACACACTAATAAATTATTATTTTAATTATATTTATTTCATTTTTTAATTTAAAATATTATTATATTATTATAATTGGCTGTCAAATGTGTGTGGTTTACTGTTTGGGTGTGAAATAAACTTTTCCTTTTAAAATTATTAACAGAAAGACATAAACTCGAATTTAAAAAATAAAGAAAAATACTAAAATTTTTTATATTTAAAATACTAATATTTCATCTTTTTATTTCTTTTAATGCTCTCTCAATCTTTGGTGTCAGTATTTGAGATTGGAGTGGGGAATTACAATCTTTTAATGCTCTGGTGCTTTCAAAACGTGAATGATACTTGTGCCCAACTATTACCTCCAGAAACTCATATTCAATACGTATAATTGACTTTTGACTTTTCATGAAATATTTAATTAAATATATCTAGAATTGAATTTTTCAGTTGAATCATTATATTAAGTTTGTGTTTGTTTCTATATAGAGTATAGAAGCTAAGAAAAGAAAGAAAGTTCAAAAAACAAGATGTGTAGTTATTAAAAACACAAATTGAGATATTATATTTTCTTAAAAAATAATTTATGGAAAAAATTAATATATAATCCATTATGTTTTTGACATAATTATTTATGTCATTACTTTTTTTATTAATATTTTTATCTATTTCTTTATTATAATAAAATCAATAGTTAAAACTAAAATTATTTAACTTAAAAAATAAAGTATTTATAATAAATAAACTTGTTTCATATTTTTTCTCATTTTCACACTCTTTTCTTCAATTTAAATAATTTTATTTTCCGCAATCTTCCTTTTTTTTATTTCTTTTTTCATTCTTTGCTCAATCCTAACAATTTAAATAATGTATTACCTTATTTCTTTCCTTTCAAATCCACTTTACAATCTATTGATAGAATTAAAATGTTAATTAATTATTTTTTAGGCTATTTAACATTTCAGAACAAATTAATTTTTTATTTGACCTAATGAAAGACAAACGTTGTGTTTCAATTATTGTATAAGTATCTACTAGAAATTGTTGAAACAACCTACGTCTATGTATAATGTTACTAAATTCATTATGTCTTTCCTGAATTTTGAATGCAATAAATTCTCTTAAGGACATAATAATCTTTTTTGTGTTTTACTACCATTGTGACTTCCCCTTAGTGGAATATTTTCTTGATAACCATCTTCTCCATAGGGGAACATCAAAGGATATTGTAATGGGATGAAGGCGGTGTATGTTTCATGAAGCCTTGTTAACTGACCAAAATACTTCTTGACAATGATATCTCTACCTACCTCATGAGGAGTTTGTTCTATGTAATTTTTATCTGAAGTGCCTGAACAAATACACCCATCAATGATAAAACTAACATTCTACATTCCAAAAAAATAAACTGCGTATGAGGTTCTACATGAAACTTTGCTAGTATTTATGTGTAACTTACTCTATAAGATCATGTTCCTTCGTTTTCTTGCACACTTTGCCTTAGCTGGATCCATATCAGTGTAGAGTTCTTATTGAAGTTCAATTAATGGACAATGGCAATGACAATGCTTTGTTCTTCTCAAAAAACAATTTGTGAAATATGTAGTGACCATTGAAAGTTCAGAACAGAAAATGAAAATCTCATTTTTAGTTATCCTTTGACTTTTTGCAGTTTTTGTTATTCCAATTGTCTGGAGAACAATATCTATATTTTAATGTAAGTTTGTTTAGGTCACTATATTACATTAGGCTAGACACAAAAGTTTCACACAATACCATTGTATTAATAGAGTCCAAACTAAAGGTGCCTGCATATTCCAAATTTAGATGTGATACTTACAAACATTAGTGAAACAGATTTAAAAAACACATTTTATGCAAAATTATAAAATAGTTTATCTTCACATTGGTAGGATTTGAAAAATATTTTTGAGTCACAATAGAATTTTTTGATTTGAAAATACATATTAAATTATACAATTCAAGATAGAATTTTATATTCTAAATTATATTTTGAATTATAGAATGATATAATTTTATATTTTAAATTATTGAGTTCGAAAAATATTTTAGCAAATCCTAAGAAATAGATTATAAACTTTACAATTTAAAAAGAGTAAATTAGCCTTTTTCATAAAAATGTGGATTGAAGAAAACGCGAAGAAAGTTCCACAATGAATGAACATAAGATACATTATTTGGTTGGTTATGACTTCACATTATTTGGTTGATATTTCATTTTTAGCAAAATAAATATGAAACCTAACTCTTTATGACTAGTTTTAAAAGAAAAATAGTAAAAGAGATTAACTTTAAAAGAGACAATAACAATAATGAGATTAAGATCTTGAAAAGCCACAATGATAGTAATTAACAATGACATCAATTTTCTTATAGAAAGATCTTGGCTGATATTAATGAATCAGATTATTTATTTACTTTGGATCGAACACGGTAGACTGTACCACAAAATGAGTATTTCATAAATACATGAATGCTATCTAATTTTAATAACACTTTAAAAATATAAATCGAGAAACAATGATTATAAAAATATGAATAACTAATTTAAATAAGTAAATATGTAAGTGTACATGATTTTCGTGGGACGATTTTTTTTTTTAAAAACAATGAAGTCGTTATTAATATGTCATTAAGAGAAATATTAAATTTAAATAATTAATTCTCTATTAATTTTTAATTTTTTTAATATTTAAGTAAAAAAGCAATTGTTTATCTACTGTACCTCACTTTAGTTTTAATCAAATTACAAAGATTAGGTATTTTATTTAAAATTATTATTATTATTATTCAGTTTGTAGCATTTAACTGTAGGAAAAGAATTTCAATATTTAAAAAAAAAATATTACATCTAAGTAATATATACACACACTTTTATTTTATTCTGCATTATTAATTAGGTTATATTAAAATATTTTAATATTCAAATTTAGTTATAAAAAGAGTCCATGTATTGTCTTCCATCAAAGCTATTTATTAAAATTCTATTCCATGATTGCCATCCTCCCCTTCCTCTCTAACCTCAAACTTCCACATCATTGCCACATAACATAGCATCACACAATGTGAATTGAACTTCAAGATAGAGACAAAAAAAGATGATCCTAAAAGACCCACTCAAGTAATCGTAATTTACAAATAACAACCTACAATATGATAAACAAAAGAAGAGAAAGAACGAGGAGAGATAATTAGAACTTAAAAGTATTAGATTATTATATTAACAAAGATAAACAAAGCATCTGGTATAACTGATAAGTTAATCTGATTTACTATCACAAATGAATTAAAACGAAGTAAAGAAGAGTTCTTGTAACATCATCTTACTTTCGTTTAAAATCTATAAAAAAATCACAAAATCTTGGATAAAACTCAATAAATAAATTAAGAGCAACACAATTTTGTGATTTTCAATAAATTTTAGCCAACAATAAGAGTATCCTTAAGAATGTGGCTAAAAGTATATTGCTAACATTTTTCAATAACTAAATTGAAGATTTTCCTTTGGATTCTGACACAACTGCTTCTAAGAAATAATACTGAATAATACTTCCATGTATTTTTTAGCAGAAGACACCATATTTTATTATGAATCAGGCCAAGAATTTGTCATCGTTTTCATCATCGAGGATGAGTTTGACTCCATTGTTCTTAAGAGCATTCATAACAGCCCAAACCTTGGTTTGGTTCTTAAATCCTTTCTTCCCTACTTCTTTACCTATGTTTGCGTGAATACCTCTTCCTTCTCCTTCATTAAGGCCCTCAACTTTGAGCCGCCTGGCCAATACCTCCCCGACAACAGTAGCTGCTTTAGCATTGCAGGACCTGCCACACTCAAGTGACTCTTTAATGGTGTGTTCTGCAGTGGATGATGTTACTACAATTCGACCGTTGTTTCTGTCTACCACGTTTGCAGTGATATATTTTAATGATATGAACAATCTCAGAACATATCGCTTCATAATCGGCATTTTCAATTGTCTAATAGAGGATGGAAAACCAAGCATGAAAATCAGTTTAATAAAAACTAAGCAACACCAAATATAACAAAAGGAAAGATATGTTAACACATTTTAAGTGAATAAATATACTTTTCTTTATCTTTATCTTTTTCATTCATGATTCCTTTGTCTATTTTCTTTTTAATCTAATGAAAGGAATCAAATTATTTATTAATATGAAATAATTGTTATGGCTAGAAGACAGATGCACCCTTCATGTCTGAATAAAATCTTAATTCAGGATAAATTACTAACAGCAGCAACATACTGGTGTAATTACTCAATTAATTTCAAGATAACATGCTACCATAGAGTCATTCACATGTAACATAACTTGGTAGATAATAGGTCTTGATTCAAAAGTTGTAGATGACTTCAGGCGTGTTTAACTTCATATTTAAACCTCCAATAGTCCATGTTGAAAAAAAAAAAAAACTCTGGAAATTATGCCATAAATGGGGTTTCATATATTTGGAATGGTGTAAGCTTGGTTTGTAATTTAAAACAAACAGACACTACCATTCCCACATCATTATTTACAAGACAAACACCCACAAATTTAAAGGGTCTTGCAGAATAGGATGGTTGGTTTTGGTCGGAGAGTACATCTTTCAAACAAAGGTAAAAACTGAAGGATCCAAGGATTAAAGGTGTAATGTGGAGGTGGTTATATCAGGGGTTTGAGTTCAATAAAGAAAATGAAAGACGGGATGTTTTATATGAAAATGGTTGTCTATAACTTTCTTTAATGATTTGAAAAACTACCTTAACTGACCCCCAAAATGGATTTGAATTCCTCTTTCTACTCACGAAACATTGAAACTACATTAACCCTGTTATCATTTTGCACCAGCTAACTTTCCTGCATTTAGCCTATGTAACATAAAAAGTATAAAGGTGCACAAGTACAATTATACAACAAAGAGTATTATCATTTGGCCATTTTGCAAGAAAACTAACTTTCTTGCACCTATGGATGCAGGTAAAATGTCACACGGACATACAACAAAGAGGAAGTAAATTAATCAAGTCTGTAAAATTTACCTTTTATTTCCCCATGTTAAAAATATAAAAACCAATGGCTTTCTAATCTATGAAATTATATCATTAGGCACCTTTTACAATTCCATTTCCCAGAACTATGAAGAAGAAGAAAAAGATTAAACTAGTAAAAAGTTTCAGTGGTTACTTGTTACATTAGGTACTCAATTCACTTAGCTTTACTTTCAAACTATCTTATAATCTTATGCAGGGAAAATTTCCCCAGGAAAAAAAGTAAAGGTAAAATTTCACACACACATACAACGAAGAGGAAGTAAATTAATCAAGACTGTAAAATTTACCTTTTATTTCCTTATGTTAAAAATATAAAAACCAATGGCTTTCTAATCTATGAAATTAGTATCATTAGGCACTTTTTACAATTCCATAGAATTCATGAGCATCTTGGAAAGGTGAGTTACTACACCCTAACAAATGCCTACCAAATGCAGGACACTGTTTTAACGACAGGTTTTCTCCAATACGATGGGTGATTTAATGATCTGTACATCTTAAATTATAAAATCAAATATTTTGATTAATCTATACTACCATACGCAATACCTCTTGTTGGTTGTTGGTATGTCTAAGCTTCTGACGAATGCAGTTCAAACTAAATGTTGTATTGAGCTTCCTTCAACTTCAATATCAGCTCCAGCATGGAGTTCAAATGCTGTACAGAAAGATAGGGAGTTCAACTTTGATCTACAATATACACAACACAAACAGTCAAAAGATTTGTGGTTTCCAAGCATGTATTCAAATTCTGAAGGATGACAAATAAGTTAGAAGGGCCAGTCCCAAGCATGCTATAAACACAGTTGAAGTAGAGGTACGATTTAAGTTTAATTGAATGCAACATTTCATCAAACAGTTGATATGCTGTTATGAAAACAGTTGATTCAGCATTTGTGATAGCTACTTCACATTTAGAATCAGCACCGCCGCCAAATTTTTTTCGCTTCCTCAAGATTGTGGGTGTTGGATACAAAGCCAGAGCTAAGGCTGCAGGGAGTCTACTGTATCTCAAACTTGGGTACAGTCATGAGGTGGAACTAGGTGTGTCTCCTGCTGTCCGTGTTTTCTACTTCAAAAACAATGTAATTTGCTGTAATGGAATTGACAAACAAAGGGTGCACCAGTTTGCAGCTACTATTCGGTCCTGTAAGCCACCTGAAGTTTACAATGGCAAGGGCATAATGTATGTGGATGAAGTTATAAACAAAGGGCATAATCAGAGTGACGTGCCTTAGCGGCTGACGTGGCAATTGGAGTGAAAACTCGAAATTTGAGGGTAAAAAATTCATTCCCGCTCCCTCACCTGCGTTACTCTTCTCGATTGGTGCCGTAATCCTGTTGTCGCTCTGCTGCGTTTTCCGTCTTGTTCCGGTTCGGCCGGTGTGCGTTGTTTGTGTGTTTTGGAGTCGTTATTGTAAGGGTTGTGGGTTCGTGAATGGTTGTGGGTTGTGGGTTCGTGACTGGTTGTGGATTGGAGAATGGGAAGCAAGAAGGAGTCGTCGACGGCGTCGAAGAAAGGGTCGTCGCGATGGTTAACGATGAGAGGGGCACATTTGGCTTGCCCGATTTGATGAAGGCTGCGGCGGAGGTTCTCGGAAACGGTGGGTTGGGTTCGGCGAACAAAGCCGCCATGGCTAGTGGGTTGTCTGCGGTGGTAAAGCGGATGCAAGAGATAAATAAAGTGAGCAGAGACATCTTCAACGCCGAGATGAGACGCTTTGGGGGACTCAGAAACCTTATCATCTTGACGCCTCTCGCTTATCATTACCGCAAGGATGAAAAGCTGTTCGTCACGGAATACGTGCCCAAAGGAAGCTTGCTATACGTCTTCCACGGTACCACCTTCATTTCTAGCTATTCATTTTTCAAAAATATATTGACCATCGAGGACGTTCAGGTGGCTCCGTCGCAGAATGGAGAGGTCCGAATTCAAATTCTCTAGACTGCTCTCTGTCACACGGATGCTGCTTACACGCGGCAAGGTAGTCTTTCTTTCATTTTGTCTCACTTTTTTCTCTCTTTTGGTTTGATTGGTGTTTTCTACTTCTGGGTATGAACTTGGTTAGCAATGTAGAAAAAAAAAATGATTTTTTTGGTATGTATTTGAGCTTTTACATTACTAGGGTTAATTCAATAATATATTTGATTGTTGCATGGAGTTTTTTCTCTCATGAATTTATCTAATATTGATTTTGCAGGATCAGAAGTCTTTTTCCATGTATACTTGGTCATGAGTCTGCAGGTATAATGTATAGATAAAAAGGCACTAAAAATTTTCTTTTATTTTCTTCTAATTTTCTCATGTATCTTCTTCAAAGCAAATTTGGTCTAAATACTGATGTGCACCCTAGTTTTAGCGAGAATATAATCATGGCTCACTATCATTATGAAAGATGAACTCTCTTTTTGTTTAAACAAGATGTTGTTGGTGAATAGAACAAGTTTGATGTACACGATAAAAAATTGACTTTTTGGCACACTTGTTTATAATAATTTTGTTTCTATCTTTTCTTTGTTGCAGTACTGTCTTCTGTTGGCGGTTTAAAAGTTGGGGGTATATGCCATCAAGAAAGGTATTATGTTACTTATTAATGGTATTATATCTAATAGATATTAATTACTTGACTGAGCATAGATATTCATTGCAGGCTTCATCAACAGAGCAGAAACAGAAACAGTATCCCCCATTCCAATTTTGGAACAAGTGCAAGTAAAAGGATGGGATTCACTAGAAGTCTTGTTCCTTCTCAAGCAAAACAAACTTTCTGATGACACTAATGCCGATTGTCTAGTGAAGTTGATACTTGCACAAACACCTAAAAATCCTGTGGAAATCACTGGACAACCTCACTGTGTTAACTATAGATTTTTGTCACAAGTTGAGATATCTGTTCCCATATTCCATAGCAAAGCTCCTTGTGAAATTGCAAGAAATAAAAATGTCAAACTGTAAGGTGGTAAAGCAACTAGTCCAAAGAGAAGGAGAAGATAGTTTAACTCTATCTCTTCCTCAATCAAATTCTCACAAAGTACAGGAAAAATCCTCATCTAGTGACTGTGCCACCTCTTCCCAAGAGTAATGTGCCTTAGAGTGGTCATCTTTGAAGAGAATTAGTATATCTCACTGTGGGGTGCTAGAAGTTGTTATTGGTGAAATAGGGGAGAAAATAGATACCATAGTTGCTTCATTTGCTCAGCTGCAATCTCTTACATTGAGCCAGCCATCTACCAAATGCTGTAAGCTTTTGTCTCACAACTTGTGCAGCAGAATCACCATTTGAGAACATCCATGAGGTATGTAATACTTTGCTAACTAGTGCCAAATATTGCTACTAAAATTATTTTTGGAGTAAAAATTATGCATAGCTCAAAAGGGTGAGTCCGTTGAGTCTATGTAGCAAAACTTTATGGTATTCTTCTTAACTGCACTCTTTAGTCCCTTTAGTTTTTGACTTTAAGTAATTTTGGCTCCTTAAGTTTTTTGGCCTCAATAAGTTCTTTATTTTTAAAATTAAGAGAGTTTTTAATTTTATGAAATTTATAATATATTTGGGAAATAAAACAATTTTTTTAAAAAATAGGATTTTTACAATATTTAAAAGGAAATTATAAAATACAAAATTAATATCAAAATATCAGTTGTTTGTTATGGTAAATTTTTTATTAAATTTCAAAAAATATTAAAAAGTAATTATATATATATATATATATATATATATATATATATATATATATATATATATATATATATATATATATATATAGGTACTACAGGATAGAAATAAAGTTATCTGAATTAAAGATATTGTTTTTTTAATATATTTTTTTAAACATGAAAATAGATGTAAGTAGCATTCATTTCAAACTTTATCTATTCAAGGTTAATTATTATCTCTATTTTTAGTAGGAAAAAAAATTTGTAATGGGACTAATTTTTAAAATAAGAGAACTTAATCAACTTAAAAACATTAAGAGACTAAAATTGTAAATAATTTAAACAAAAGGTACTAAATTTACAATTACTTTGAATTCCTTTTACATAAACCTCAAAATGGTATATGCAATATTTCCAGTCTAACACACAGTGTTTTTGAAAAGTTGTAATAAGTTCACAATTTTCAAAACATAAAAACTGAGATGTAACATTTATATCATTCATGTTTAATAAACATGTGCCCAATATTTTAGTGAGGGATGTGGGCTTATGTATTTTTTAATTATACTTTGGTTTTAATTGTATGGTATCATTCTTTTGATTTCTCTTCCCAATGTATTATACTTTTATGTTCTTTTGGTGAAAGAAAAACATTGATGTAGTCGGGTGCCCAAAAGGTCCCTTCCTTGCTATTTGAAGATGAGAGAGGATCATAGTAAACCATCTTCTTCTTGTATATGGCAAAATTTTTTTTTCAGATTCATAACAAATTTTTGACAAAACTGACATACTATATATATATATATCTATATATATTATGTTGAAAATGTTATCTAGAAATAAGTTTGTTTGGAAGACATTGCATCTTCCTAGATTTCAAGATTTATTGTCATCCACCACCTCCACACTAGAGATTGTGACTTGCAAATGTAAGAAGTCGACTAAACTATTGTCGTCACATAGCAGGGACAATCCGGAAAAGAGGTTTTGAAGATGTCCATATTTAACTAAAGAGTATGCAAGCTTATTTAGCCTATGTAAGTTACTTTTTCACTATTTAACTAATGGTATACTCTATTAATAAGACTTCTTGAATGTTTTTATACCCCACAATCCCTACCAATTTAACTCTTACATTTAGTTGCATGCTTCCTTCTGTAATTACATCAATTTCAAACACTATTGGCTCATAATCTTAGATGTATAGCCTGAATGGCCCAAAGACCAAGAAGCGGGTTCATGACTTAAACAGCAAACTCTTGCTCAAGTTGATTTTAATATACTAGTAGACTAACCTTTTTAAACAATTTTTGAACGCTGAAATAAAATTTCTCAATCACTAGAATTTCATATGCAGTTGATAAATGAAAGTTTTCAAGCACAAACAATATAAAATTACTCCAATATCAAGAGATACAAGCGTGCGTGAATATTAATGGCTGTACTAGATGTCACTCAGATAACTGCACAACATATACTACAATAGATATCTTAGTTGAGGCATATTTTCCGTCTAAGGTCACAGAATCCAGAGATTATGTTTAACCATGAGAGCCAATCAATATACATGCACACATTTTCTCGCTAAACATATATAGTTTCACCAAGGAGCATCGACCTCTCTTTGAAACTTCATCTGATAGTTTTCAGCTATACCCTTCAAACTCCCAAGATAAGCACCAAAACCATTACATGCTCCCTTCAATTCTTCAAGCTTGACTTCCAAGTTCCTTATTTCATCGTCTGCACGACTGTGTTCATTTCTATATGCCAAGTACTTTTTGGCCTCTGAGACATCATTTTTCTCATAAGCAATGCTTACAAGCCGGCGTAATCGGATCCTTAGAAACTCAACATTCATGCCCAGATGCTCAAAGGCTAGCAATGTTTTGTCCCAGTTAGCAAATTCAAAACGTGGGGTGCATATCACACTAACCCTTATGGCATCAGCAATGTTGACAGTTTCAGATATAATTCCAGCAATCAGCTTATAGTTCATGCCCTTGATGAGATTCTCATGAAGAAATGCATGCTGACTGCAGCATAGCCTGTAGTACTTATTTCTAACTTCGGTAGGAAATTCAACATCTATTGACACTCCATCAACTATGATGCTAAAATTTTCAAAGCCTCTTAAATCTTCAAACTCAAGCATTTTAAACTCCTCCATAACTTCTGAGAGAGCTTCTTCGCTATCATTTTCGGATTGTTCTACTGATGGCCCGGCCTTAGGTCTCAATCTCGACAAGTTTGCCTTCTTTTTCTTTTGGATATCTAGTGGGACAGATTTGCCATGTTTTCTCTTTGAGCTATTGCATGCCACAACATCAGTATCTGTGTTATCTTTGCCTGAGGACAATGAGCAAAAAAAAGAATACATAAATCCATGATGATTCATGATTGATATAATAAAAGAACTAAAAGCATAGAGAAACAAGTCTTGCCTCCCATTTTTTGTTTTGTGCAACTATCAAGATTCAGAAAGACCCCGTCTAGTTCCCTCGTATTATTAGCTCTTATTATATAAATCTGAAAATCAAGTATTAACAATAAGTGACCTAAACAAAAGCATAAAAATAAGTTTTGCTTAAGTTTGCTGAAAAGCAATAGTTTCAGTCGGATATAACAACAAAATCAGCTTTTACATAGTAAAGGAAAAATAGTATATATGAAAGTGAAAAAAGAGAGAAGCTTTTTATTAACTCCAGCTATTGTCCCAAAACATACAAGAAGTGGTATGCCAATATAATGACCCATTTCCCCCAATACTCAAAAGAATAGTCCATGGACTTGAACACTCTTTATCAGAGGTCCAGACCAGAGGATAATTGTCTTAATAATCAGGGAACAGTTGTCATTGTAACAGTGCCCTATTTCACCAAGAAGCTGCATCATTGCTACCATATGACATTCTATATAGCTCCAAATGATATTAGGAAAATAACAATAGCAATTAGGATATGATTGTCATCTTAGCAGTACCAAGTTTGCCTAATACCATTTAAGCCCTACAACTGTTGCCATAAGGCCTCCTATATTTTTCTTTAGTTGCAAGTGTTCCCTCACTAAAATAACATGTATAACACACCAACAGAAGCACACTAGTCACTAGAAAATAAGTTTCTCTGTCCACAACTCCTTGTCACAATCTTCAGAGATGGCATATATGTTTTTTTTCCTATTTTTATAAGAAAATAGCTCTGTTTGTTGATAAATGATAACATCAAAAAGGTCTAAATCTTGAATCATTTTTACTGTACAAGGTGGTAAAAAGATAGTCTTGGATTTACCCCTGAACCCTAACAAAGAGAGTAAGGAAGAGAGTGATTAAACCCTCCAAAATCAGTTAGCGACTCATGATGGATAAACAATGTACCTGTCAAAGCATATTGCTAATGCAATAGATCATGGTCTTTTATCATCTGGATATAATGTTTAGGACCCGTGGAAAATATCTTTTCAATAACATTGACCTCCAAAAGGGATTAGAACCCAATAACAAGGTGATCCCAAAATTATATTTATCAATTGTTAGAAATTTCGGATTTGTTGTTATGATTGTATCTATTACATTGACATGCGTCTAACTAACACAAAGGGCAAGTGAACAATGATATACACACGTGATTGTTATCCTTTTTTAATTGCAACATAGTCTTCATGCTCTGATGGAAATGTCGAATCACCATTACAAAAATTTAAACAAAAAAAAAATCTGAAACATCACCTTAAATTTGGTTGGTTCAACTAATTGGAAGACCACCGCATCACCCTCCTGCAATTTGTGCACAGCAGAAAACTGTCTCCATCCAGCACTCAATCCCATCTTACAGGCAATGAATTTTGTATTGTATTCTTTACCAGATTCATCTGCCAAAATTATTGTTGTATCCTTATCCGGTAAGTGTCTTTTGCAGAAGGACACAGGAAGGCCCTGCAAAAAGAAATCAGAAGACACGAGAGTGGAAGGTAATGACAGGTTTCTAAAATAGAAGTATTTTTATTTCAGCGTATCGAGATACTCACCATCCCAAAACAACTAGCAACATGTGATCTAATTAAAGACTTCACAAAACTTGGAAATTCTGGTCTCAAATTTGATTGGACCTCCTCTGCTTGAAGAACTGCAGATGACATGACCTCACCACGAGAAGATTTTCCTTCTACTGCAGCCTTCATGGAACTGGAAGCAAATACCATGTTCCAATTTTACCGTAATTAAGTCAAATAAAGGCGAAATTTATTATCTAAACAACACTATGTTGATTTGCTTACCTTGAAAATTTCTGAGCCTCAGCAGGCGTTGCCTGTAGAAGCATTTGTTAGAATAATAAGCCAATTAGACTTTGATTTTCAGTTATTGTACCACAGTCCATTTAACTCACACAGAAGTTGCACACTCTGAAGAGTGATTGATTTAGAATTTACAATACACTTGCATAATAATGTCTAAACTTTGATCTAAAAAGGAAATATAATACTTATAGCCAAATGTTATTTGGATATCATTATCAGCAAAGTTTAAGTTGCCTATGTTAATAGCAAATTTGGAGCATTGTTTTTCTGCAACAATTTCAAGTTGTTTCCATCACAATTTTCTGAAGACAGACATAATACTTCTCTAGTATTATTCCTTGCATCATCACAACTTAAGTTTGCAGTGACATCTTCTCTAAATGCAAACATATAATGTGTTTGGTTTGGATACACATTTTGAACGAAAAAAGTCTCTGTCAAATTCCTCAATGAAGTCGAAGCTACAATGGGGACATATTGATTGATACCAAATCAAACACTCACATACTCCATTGTAGGCGAAAAAAATAATTTTGCTTGTCAAACATATTGGCTTAGCTTTTCAGAAACTCCTGTTCCTTTTGCTATAAAAAACTATGAAGGAAAGAAAAAATTGCACGAATTCACGGAAGGCAGAAATCTTACAAGTCCAACATAAAAGCCAGCACGAAACATAAAATTAAAAAAATCTTACTTGCTTGGTCTGACTGTTATTCAATCGTTTGTATTTATTCTCCACCACCTTGTTTTGTTTATCCTGCAAACAGTGCAACATGGCTACAACTCATCACTGTCAACTAAGAAAAGGAGGCACAGAGAGAAGCCCACAACCAAAAGAATCTCATCTAGCTTGGTCATATACTGATAATGTAAATCAAATTAAAAACAACTACTTTATATCAAAATGAAAAACTGAGACTATGTAAGGTCATGGTGATAAATGAAGACGCCCACTGCAGTGCAAAACACACAATGAAGGAAAAGAAAAATGTAAAATTGGGACATTTTTTGTAAACTATGTAGATAGAGAAGATAGAATAAAACCATGTTTGAAGGAGAGATTCTTGAGTGGGGTAGAGGTACGCCCCCATGCAACTCCTCCCCATAATATGCCACAGTCACAGCTTGATCATATTGTGGAAGCTCCTCCACGTCCCTCCTATTCGCACGATCGCGGTTCCTTTCATCAGTCACCACCATTTTCAACCTTATTAGACGAGTCCCTTTTCAGTTTCAAACGTGAATGAAAGAATTAAATACCAACACCTTTAAACAGAATGAGAAAAAAGTTACAACATGGATGGTTGATCGGTTGACGAGAGAGAAAAACCAAAATGTGCCAGTAACGTTTGACACTGTTGGATTCACCACCTTAGATGTTGTGTCTTTGGGTTGGTGTTGTTGTAAAAATTGGTTGGTAATTGCCAACAAGAACATCAGATTTTGCAATGGAATGGAACACAACATAGGAGCATGGAAAGATAGATTTTATAACAACCTTCAAAATATGAAATATGAGACAGACATATAATTAACACCTGTTTTTGATCATATATATATATGGTACTGGTATAAAATATATAAAAGAAAGTGATTGTAAATTGATATAAATATCTAAAATAATGGTAAACTAAAAAAAATAGCTTGAAATCCAAATAGTAAAAATATAATATTAAAAAACTAAAATAAAGACAACATTGTTATAATATTAATAAAAGTAATATTTTAGAATTTTTCTTTTTAAATATTGCTAAAAGTAGTTTCTAAAACAAAATTTTAAAAATAACATAATTCCGAAAATACTTTCCAGCTAATTAAAAACACGCTACTCCAGCCGTCACATGTAATTGGCTGTGTGTTTAATTCAAATATATCACTAAAAAATGTTATTACTGTTAGAGTGATCGGAATGGACCAAAGTAGAAGAAAAGGATTGATAAAAAAAATAAAGTTTAAAAAATGATGAAGGAATGTTGCAAAAATACGCCATAATGGATAATGAAGACATGAGATGTGCAAAATAATGGTTTAAAAGATCATTTATAAATTAGAACTTATATTAGTTTTGTATAAATATCAAAAGCCCTTATATATTATAAAGATTAAGACACATAAAGCATTTTTAAAAAAAAATCTTGAATAAAAAAACTAGTATGGGTCTTAGAATAAGCCTGTTATGGTCACACCCACCTTTGCTTTCTAGTTTCTATTCTATCATCTACTTGTTCAAGTTACTCCTCATCTCATTCCCAGATCTTGCTTTACTTCAATTTGTTCCATTCTTTTTATTTTCTATGTTCCTTCTCCATTTCAATTTTGAAAATTTGGAGTGACATTGTTATACTGTGCAGGGATAATGCAAATGTCTATTCATGTATTATGTAAAACAAAAACTCTATCACATATTGAATATAGCAAATACGATGGAGTTAACACACTCACAGTTGGACAAACAGTTATTGCGCATTAGAAAATAATGAAAGAGAGAAATAGAAATATATTATTTCATCATATTAAAAAAAATAGAGTTTATATAACCATTAATTTGTAACTAATAGTAAACTATTCATAAACGCTCATAATCATTCATATCTGAATTACTATTTTAATACTCTCCCTTAATTCAGTTTTCTTGAGTATCTAACCCCAAGCTCACTCCTAAGCTCTCCAAACCCTACCTTCTTCAAAGACTTGGTTAGAGTGTCTGCAATTTGACTCTCAGATTTGCAGAACTCCAGTTTAAGCTTTCTTTTATTGAGTTGCTTCCTTAGAAACTAGAATTGGGTCTAAATATGTTTACTTCTACCATGTACAACTGGATTTTTCGCTAGATTTATTGATGGTTTGTTATCCACCATTAACAACATGCTTTCCTCAGTCCTTACCTTCAATCCTTCAAGCAATGTTTTCGGCCATAGAGCTTAGCAAGCACCCATACTAGCTGTTATATACCCAGTCTTACATGAAGACAAAACCACAATAGATTAAGATGGAGCATCTCCAAGCATGAATGCATAGCCTGTAGTACTTTTCTTGTCAATTTTGTCTCCACACCAATCAACATATGAGGATCAAATCATATCGTGATTAGAGCCGCTAAATTTGTTAGGAAACATTAGTCTGTACCCAATTATTCCTTTAGCATACCTGATCAACCTCTTAACAGCAAGCAAATGAGATCGCTTTGGTGTCTCAATATCAAGCCTTGTATTATTGTATAGCAGACACATCTTAAAGATCCTACCATTTGCCTATATAGAGTATTCAATTTGATCTCCTTCAGACTTGTCAAGTGTATTTTCAGTATCAACTAGTGTTGGACTGCAACTCTTACATTTGAAAACCTTTCCAACATATCAATATTATATTTGCTTTGATGGATGAAAACTCCACCCTTATTTTCTTTGAACTATATTTCAAGAAAATAAGAGATTTTTTCTTTCATTCCAAATTCAGCCTTCATATCATGCTGGAATGCATCATATCTTCCTGTTACTAATAGGTCATCAAGATATAAACTCACTATTAGCAAGTCAATCATATCAATCCCTTTATGTATATACGATATTCATGGTGCACTTCACAAATCCAAGCTGCGTCTAGGCTCTTTATGCAATTTGTACACTTGCTCTACTTTGTCTTTAACTGGCTCTGACACATACTTTCTCCTCTAGTGGTCCATTTAAGAAGGCAAATTTAACATCCATATGGTGTGTTGAACAGCAGAGATAACTTGCCACAAAGATCACTAGTTTTATGGTTTCTAGTCTTGCAACAAAGATAAAAAAAACTTTATCATGGTCCAAGCTTGTTTTTGGAACAAGCATTTTGTTACAAGCCTACCCTTGTATTTGACTATCTCACCCTTTGGATTTAATTTCACTTTATACACGTATCTCACAACAATTGCTTTCCTCCCCATTAGCAGTGGAGTGAGTCTTCAATTGTGATTCTTCTCAATTGTGTCTCCTTCACTGCTTCCTCAAAGCTCATTGTTTCCATCTCTGTTAATAAAACCATGTAGACCAAGTCACCTTCAGCTGGGACTTGTAAGTCTATAAAGACTTCATAGTCACTCAATCTGAATGGAGCCTGTCTCATTCTTTGAGGTCTTCTTTCATTATGAATTTCTGCCCTTGGTTGTTGTTCATCATTGTTTGTCTTCCTGGATCATTATTTCTATCATTCCAATTCGAGCACCGAGTTTCATCAATCTTCTAGTCTCTACTAAGCATCATGTCAGACGATTGTACTCTAGATGCACTTGTAGAATGATATCCAAGTAAAATCAAATTTTCATCCCCATAATTCAATTTCTTTCTCTGCACGTCAGGGACATGTTTGTAGCAAATAGAATCAAAGATTATTAAGTGACTAACATTTGGTTTCAAGCCAGACCATGCTTCTTTAGGAGTGATTTCATTAAGTCTCCTTGTAGGACATTTATTCAGAATGCAAACAACTATTAAGATAACTTCAATCCAAAATCTTTTGTGCATGTTTCTTTTTGTGAGTTTGTGAGAGTTTTAATTTTCTCTTCTCTTATTTTATATTGAGAAGTTTTCTCAAGTTATGAATCTTCTTGCACTTATCCTTTAATTCTTCGATTGGAAGTGGAGTGTTCTTTTCCATTTCCTTATCTCAATCCATTTTTATATTTATTTCTTTACTTGTTCTTGTTTTTACTTAGAAACTAACACAACTTGAATGGGTTTCTCCATGGCTTTGATCATTTGCACCAACTTCCAATACTCTTCCATGGAGTTTCTCTTCTCCGTCATCTCTTTAGTTGATCATCCTCCCAACCTATTAAGGTTTGCATTAACTCTCCACCCCCATCAGTCCTTAGTGACTTCAATTTTTGTTCACTGATGACTTTTTACGGCAAGTGCACCGCATTATCAGAAGTAATAATTTGTCCCTAAGGACGGATATCGATCCCACAAGGAATAGTTGAATTATCAAGTACAATATTATCTAAATATGAAACAGGACAATAAAAAGTTGTTTGGAAATTGTTATAATGGCAAGAATTAACAAGAAAACAAATAAAAGAGTAATTGCGTCAATTGGAAAAATGGGGATTAGGTTTCATCTGTCTCACTTTCATGTATTTTGATTAGCATGTCAATATTAAGTTCTTTGATTGAAATTGATGCCCGTATAAAAATCATTTATATCGATTCATCGCATATAAAATCCTTAAGAATGTTCCCTAACTATCGATCCTTCGCATAATTATAAGAACTACTTAGAAGAAAGCTCAGAAGTTAATAGTAATTAATATTTCAAGTCTATTCCTAGCATTCAAATATGTTAAGTATTGTTGTATAGGTCAAAACCCTAAAAATACTTTCTAGTCAGATTTAAGATTCTCAATTTGTCACGGAAAATTAAAAGTAAAACAACAATACCAATAATCAATTAAGAACTGAATATTTTAATATAAGATATCACCTCAATACATAAGAGTTCAAGCAGAATACTCCCAATCTCAAAGGGTAGAATTAGGCACGCATACTTCTAACACCTTCCATTCTCCCAATAGGGTTACAATTCACTCTATGTTGTTTTCCTCTCAATCTGGCACACTAGGGTTGTGCCTTTAGTCCTCTATTTAACCTAATTTGCTAAGGTTGAGTGACTTCTTAAGTCGCGCTTATGAGCTTAATAATAAAAACATAAAAATAGCCCAATTAATTTGACACATTCTTGTTATTGAGTTGGACTTTTCTCTCTCTCTTTTGCATGTTCTGGGCCTTCCAGCTTTCTCCTTTTAGCATATATCATTCTTCTTTAGTCCAAATCTCCATTCTTCCATAAAAAGCTGCAATTAACATTAAATTTAGGAATAAAATGCTCTTATTCAATTAAAATCATAAAAAATGTAAAAAGGTATAAATTCATAAATTAGGGATTATTTTATATGTAAATTAGCAATTAATACTTATAAGTGCCTATATTTTAATATGAAATATTGTGAAAATTAGGCACTTATCACTCTCCCTAACTTAGAATCTTGCTTGTCCTCAAGCAAAGTAAATGAATATATTTGAATTTAAATATCAAAATAGCTTAATTCACTAAACAACAGATTAAATTAGAAATTTATGATGTTTCCAAATTCAAATATAGAAAAATATAGACACAATCAACTTCCAGGATCAAATCAAAACAAATAAATGACAATTCATTAAGGAATTTCTTTTCATATGTTCACAGGTAAGTGTTTTTCTCTATTTTCACTGAATCATAACAAGTCACAGTTGTTTTTCATTTCATCTTCAAATCACAAACATATTAGAAACATGAATCTTGAGGTCTTTTCCAGGGTTGTAATGAGGCTGGGCTTCCAAAAAGTATTGGTTTTTCAGATAACAAAATACACATCTTAAAGAAGAAGAACATACCTACAATTTAAATTTAAATATAGCACATATGTGTTATCTAATCACCATTTTCTTTTGAGTTCACACTTTTTCTCATTTTTTTTTCTTATTCATGATTTTCAACATGAATTTTTTTTTTCTCTTTGAGATTTTTTTTTCTCTTTCATCAATAGGAATAGATTCTTCCTATTTTCAAATTTTTGAACTTTCACCATTAGAACCAACCATTCCCTTTTCTATATTTATTGCATATATGTTCTCCTTCCTTAAACATGCCAAAGGTTAGGAATATATATCATCAAAGGTTAAGGTGCAATAATAACAAAAATTCTTGGCTCAAAGGGGATGTATAAAAAATTTGAATTCTAATAAGATCAAGGTTGGCTATTTGGCCCTGGGTTCCTAATTAACACAAATGCCTAAATCATCTTCATGCTCTTTTATGATGTAACAAAAAATAAAAATTAAGCAACCACAACTGACAATTCATTAGTAAAACTCTCAAAACTGTTTAAGGTTCACACACTCACTTGGTTTAATTGGTCTCATTCCTTTTTGTTTTGTCATTCTTTGTTCTAATCAATCATCCTGTTAAATTTTCATGTATCACAATTTCAACTACATTTGAATAGACATTCAATCATATTTTCTTTTCTAACCTTTGTCTAATTCATCTCACTATTTAATATTTAAACACAAATTCTTTTTTTCCACAATTCAAAATTAATATTCTAGTTCTTTTTTATTTGAAAAAAATAAACTAAAAAACAAACAAATTAAAACTGAAATTTATTCAAGAAAGATAATTCAAGACCTAAAACTAACAAAAATAGCAAATTTATTCAAAATACAAAATAAGCAATTAAAACAAACTAAGCAAGTAAACAGAAAACAAAATAACCGAAAAATAAAATAAAAACTAACAGAAAATAAAATTCAAATAACTGATAAAAATAAAAGAGAATTAGAAAGATAAAACCATATTTTTGCTCAATCCTCTCTTCTTAAGAAGTCATCCAGCTTTTTGTTAAAATCTTTATCTACAGTCTTACTTCATTTGCTGGATCTGCCCCTGAATAATAGAATCTGTCCCCAGGTCAAAATACATAACATGCAAAATGATTAGGAGGCATATAGGATTTTTATTTTTTATTTTTTTATTAATATTTTTTAAATAAAATCAACAAAGGTAATAAAACAACATAAAACTAAAATGTGGACTGGGTTGCCTCCCAGTAAGCGCTCGTTTAACGTCATCTAGCTTGACACCTATTTATTTCAAGCTGAAAAACTCTCTTTGTTGCATCCTGTTGTATGCATTCTTCCTCGTTACAAGATCATCTTCAACCACACCATCAGGATCTTTGATGGATTTGTCTGCCAACTGCATCTTGGTGGGTTGAACCTCCAAATCGTCTAAATACAGTGCAACCTTGTCCACAACAGATAAAGCACCTATAAACACGGGAAGATTAAAACTTCCTGAGTTCTTGGACTTTTGAAGCAAGTCCTTTTGAGTCATAACACTGCTTCTAGCCTCTAACTCTCTATTTCTTTCTTCAATATAGCTCCTATTCTTCAGAAATCTCTCAAATGTTGAATCTTGCTTCAGATTTCCTGCAAAATAATTTCTAAGGAGCAAATTGTCAAAAAAAATTCTCTCATTCTCTTTTTTTGAAGGAGCATGAGGATATGATAAATCTTTTTCAAGAACACCTCTCTCCTTATTTTTAATTTTTTCTTCCTCACTTTTCTTATTTTCTCTCTCTTTCTCATCTTTTTCCCTCTCAGTCTCATCTTTTTCTTTCTTAGCCCCTACAGTCTTACCATCCTTCTCTCCTATTATTTTACCATGTTCGGTGGCAATTTCATTGCAATGCTCTCTTGAGTTGGTTTGGTTATTGACTGAAAACTAGCCACTTTGTCCCTCCACAATTTGTGGAATTTGTTTGGCCAGCTGTCCCATCTGGATCTCTATACTTCTAATCATGGCCATGCTATTGTCCTGCGCTCTCACAATATTGTCACTCACAATCTTTGTCAGTGCGTTTTCAATTTTTCTCATTCTTTCAAGCATGGATGGATCCTCAGCTTCAGGTGCATTGTTCTGATAAGAACAGTGACCATTAGGATGATCACCTCCACAAAAATCACACCTGATTGATTGACTCTGGCTTTGAGATGAATGAACAACATATAATTGTTGGGGCAATTTAGCCATTTGTGCGGTTAGTTGCTCCATATGCTGTGTCAGAATCTTATTTTTAGCCAAGAGTGCATCTTCTAACGACCCTTTATTCTGAAGACCTTGTCCATCATGTTGGGCTTGATAATCAGTTGATGCCAATGCATCAATAATCCTTGTCGCTTGTTCTACATCAAGAGCCATCATTGTGCCACCAGTTGCAGCATCTAGGAGCATCTTTTATGTCATATCTAAATAACTAAGTATACTAAACCTAGAAAAAATAAATAAATAAATAAATAAATAACGTAAAGAAAAGAAAAAATAAATAAAAAAAACATTTTTTTTTAAAACAGCAAATCTATAAATTAAAATCAATCAAATCAAATTTGTAATAAAATAAAATCAAAAAAATCAAAAAAAATCAAAAAAATTAAAATATTTACAATATTTAGGAATTATACTCAACAACTCAAACTGTTTCCCGGCAACGGCGCCAAAAACTTCATAACTTTTTACGGCAAGTGCACCGCATTGTCAGAAGTAATAATTTGTCCCTAAGGACGGATATCGATCCCACAAAACAGTTGAATTATCAAGTACAATATTCTCTAAATATGAAACAGAATAATAAAAAGTTGTTTGGAAATTGTTATAATGGCAAAAATTAACAAGAAAACAAATCAAAGAGTAATTGCGTCAATTGGAAAAATGGGGATTAGGTTTCATCTGTCTCACTCTCATGTATTTTGATTAGCATGTCAATATTAAGTTCTTTGGTTGAAACTGATGCCCGTATAAAAATCATTTATATTGATTCCTCACATATAAAATCCTTAAGAATGTTCCCTAACTATCGATCCCTTGCATAATTATAAGAACAACTTAGAACGAAGCTCAGACGTTAATAACAATTAACATTTCAAGTCTATTCCTAACACTCAAATATGTTAAGTATTGTTGTTTAGGTCAGAACCCTAAAAATACTTTTCAATCAGATTTAAGATTCTCAATTTGTCACGGAAAATTAAAAGTAAAACAACAATACCAATAATCAATTAAGAACTGAATATTTTAATATAAGATATCACCTTAATACATAAGAGTTCAAGCAGAATACTCCAAATCCCAAAGGGTAGAATTAGGCACGCATACTTCTAGCACCTTCCATTCTCCCAATAGGGTTACAATTCACTCTATGGTGTTTTCCTCTAAATCTGGCACACTAGGGTTGTGCCTCTAGTCCTCTATTTAACCTAATTTGCTAGGGTTGAGTGACTTCCTGGGTCGCGCTTATGGGCTTAATAATAAAAACATAAAAATAGCCCAATTAATCTGACACATTCTTGTTATTGAGTTGGACTTTTCTCTCTCTCTTTTGTGTGTTCTGGGCCTTCCAGCTTTCTCCTTTTAGCATATATCATTTTTCTTTAGTCCAAATCTCCATTCTTCCATAAAAACCTGCAATTAACACTAAATTTATGAATAAAATGCTCTTATTCAATTAAAATCATAAAAAATATAAAAAGGTATAAATTCATAAATTAGGGATTATTTTATATGTAAATTAGCAATTAATACTTATAAGTGTCTATATTTTAATATGAAATATTACGAAAATTAGGCACTTATCATTCAATGTCTTTCCACATGTGCTTTTAGAAAAAAAAAAAAAAGTGGCAAACAAATCACTCTTCCTCTTGATTAGGTAAATCCAGGTCTTCCTTGTAATCATCTATTAATGTCACAAAATACCTATTACCACTTGATGAGTTCACCTCAAAAAGACCACTAACATCTGAATATACTATCTCTAGTGTTTTGACCGACAAATGAGTTCCCAGTCTGCATACTTGTAAGACACTCGCTACATAACTCATTAGGGGTTCTAATAGCAGGTATTTCAATCACAATACCAATTTTATTGAGCATGTCAAGGCTTTTGAAATTCAAATAACCATACTTTGGTGCCATTTCCAGCTTTCATGACAGTCCATCCACCTGAATTCCAAACTTGGAAGTTCTATTGCTATATAGTGGAGCTTTCAATATCAATATGTTGTTGTTGACATCAAAAACCTTCCACACTTAACTTATCTTTTATTGTATAGCTTTTTTTTCAGCAGTTAAATAAGACTTAGCAAGTTACTCTTCATCTTACGAACATTGAATACATTGGAAATGTATGAGTGTGCGTCATCTTTCTTCTAAATTGAAATCTTTCCTATTCTCTTTGCATCAATGAAAACATGATCTGCAAATTTCACTTTGCTCTTGTCAATCTCATCAAGACTCACGAACCACTCCTTGGGACCCAGTATCAAGATACAAGTAATCACTCTTGCCATGCTCATCTTTGGTTGTGACCATGAGCAACACTAACTCCTTTTCTGACTCTACCCCTGAGCCATTCTTGTTTTGGCATCCTTTCCGCCATTGTCAAGATTATGTAAGAATATTATGTGACACCTCACGATTATTTATCTTATTAATTGATCAATTACCATATTTATCCTATTATATTATTGGTAATTGCTTGATGGACGTAATTACCCTTATCATAAATAATTAAGGTTTCCCCTTAGGTGTATTATAAATAGAGATTACCAGACAACTAAAGAGACACTCTCATATTCTAACATCACATGGCCGAAACTAATTCCCTAAAGGATTTTCGAGCCTCTCATCTCTTTGTCTCTCTACTCACATAATTCCATTCTAAGCGATACACCCTAAAGGGGAACCTGATCAAGATCATGTCTTCGTCCCTCAGCCATGCAATCACGGGTTTACCATGTATTATTTAATCATTATTCACGTTTCATTATATGATTAAGGAATTCTAGTCCAACATTTGGTATCAGAGCTGTTTTATGTTGCTTAATCGATTCTTCTTTCGTTTCTCCCAAATTGATTTTCGATTTTTTTATTTTGATATATTATTGAACCACTTATTTTCGAAAATTTTAATTTAATATGAATGTTATGTGTTCTTCATAATTTTCGTGAGTATTCCCTTATTTGGAATGGAATTAATTTTGATTCTATGTTCATCATCATTATTTGTTGTTCATATGAATTTCGAAAATTCATTATTCCTTTAATTAGGAAATTTCGAAAATAATATTTTTTTCCTTAATTAAAATTTTCGAAATACAATTGATTCCCTTAATTAGGAATGAATTTGATTTGATTGTGTTTTCCTAAAAATAAATAAATAAATAAATAAAATAAAATAAAATAAAAATTGATATCTTAGTCTCCAAGTTTTTCCTTATTTAGGATAGTATATTCTTACCTTATTAATTTTCGGGTATTATTATTATTACTATTTTCGAAAATAGCAGTCGTGTCAAACTTGGAAACATATCAATCTAATTAAAATTTTGAAGACCAAATCTAAAATCAAATCCCTAATATTCCGCTACTCACCTTATCAGGTTTACGAGTAACATATTTACGTGTTTCCTTTTATTTATCGAATTAAATATGGTAAATCTCATGATACCGTAATTATGTTTTAAAATAAAATTAAAATTAAAATTTTTTGCTTAAACTTAATAACAGGAGTCTCCCTTCTGTCCAACGATGATGGGTTATGTCTTGTTATTTGAGTCTAATTAAGCACCTTCACTTACTTGTGAGTACACTTAATTATTAAATATTCACATGACATTTGCCTAAAAACACAATTATTTCTATTCTGTCCAACGATGTTTGTTGCACTTGTGTTTTGCAAACTTAATATGTGCATAAGCTTAAATGTTCGCTTCTGTCCAAAGATGATGTGTCACATTCTTATTGCACATACCTTACTTATAATTGTTCATTATGCTTAAATACTTGGTAGTTAACCAAAATGAAAGCTGATTGTTTAAGTAGAACCTAATCTAGTCTATTATTTTGATGTTATAATAGATTTTATCACAACTTCATTATCATAATGGTTCTTACTTATGCCTGCTTTAGATCTAAGTTTCCCTATGTCACTCTAACTTTTTCCTTAGCCTAAGTATCTTAATTCGTCGTCTAACCAGCCCCTAATATGGGAATTGAGACCTTGACTGGTGAAAATCATTCTTCTTGGAAAGATTCCTTGATGCTGACTCTTGGGATGCTGGATTTTGATCATGCACTAATTGAAGCTGCTCCTCTTGCCCTCACTGATAAGAGCACTCCTGAAGATAAGATGGCTTATGAGAAATGGCAAAGGAGTAACAAGATGTGTCTTATGGTTATCAAGAATTCCATTAGCCCAATCATCAGAGGAGGCATTCCTGATTCACCTAACGCTAAGGCTTATCTAGCTTCCGTGGAGGAACAATTTCAAGGAACCTCTAAGGCGCATGCTAGTACTCTTATCTTGAAGTTGGTGACTACAAAATATGATGGGCGCACTGGCATTCGCGAGCACATCCTGATGATGAGCGACATGGCCTGTAAACTTAAGGGATTAGCCATGGAGATCAGTGAAGGTTTCCTAGTCCACTTCATTATGACTTCTCTTCCTTCTGCGTTTGAAGCCTTCAAAGTCAACTATAATACTCAGAAGGACAAATGGTCCATGAGTGAGTTGATTGCTATGACTGTTCAAGAAGAAGAGCGCCTGAAGCTGGAGAAACCAGATGTTGCTTACCTCGTGGCTGTTGAATCGAAGAAACGGAAGGGCAAATTCCATAAAAAGGAATCTAATAAGGTCCCTAAAATTGATGCAAGTGCACCCTCCAGCTCTAACAAATCCACTAGCAAGCCTTGCTGCAAGTTCTGCCGCAAGGTAGGACATAAGCAGTCTGAGTGCTCAAGCTTTAAAGAGTGGCTGGCTAAGAAAGGTAATCATCTAAATAAGATAATTGAGTCCTTTAATTTAAATGTTCCAACTAATACTTGGTGGTTTGACTCTGGTTCTATGGTTCATGTGACCAATTCAATCCAGGGATTCCTTACAATCCGGAAGCTGGAAAGAAACCAAAGAACACTTAAGATGGGGAATGGACAACAACTATTTTTCAAAGCTGTGGGAACCTTAGAATTACTTATGAAAACTGGAAAATGTATTAAACTTTATGATACCTTATATATTCCCGAGATTACTCGGAATCTTGTATCAGGACCAAAGTTAGACATTGATGGTTTTTATGTTTCCCATGGTCATGACAAACTTACTATTTCTTTAAATTCTCAATTGTTTGGTACTGGTTTTCTGGATAACGGTCTCTATAAGTTAGAACTAGATGATAGCTTCTCCAAATCTTTGTTATCATATAATATTAATGAGAACTTAACAAAGACCAAGAGAAAACGAGACTTAGAAACTTCATCCATATTGTGGCATCAACGTTTAGGCCACATTTCACGAGATCGCTTATCTTGACTTGTGAAGGATGAAGTCTTACCATCTCTCGATTTCATTGATTTTGGAACATGTGTCAAATGCCTCAAAGGAAAAATGACATCCACGACTAAGAAAGGTGCCACTAGGAGTTTAAAATTATTAGAACTTATTCATACTGACATTAGTGGCCCTTACAGCATCGTTGGAATAACAGGACATAATTCATTTATCACTTTTATAGATGATTATTCTCGTGACATGTACTTGTATTTTATTAAGGAAAAATCTGAATCACTTACAACTTTTAAAGATTATAAAACTGAAGTTGAAAAACAACTTGATGTTCAAATAAAAGTTGTGCGATCAGATAGAGGAGGTGAATACTATGGTAGGCATACTGATTTGGGACAAGCCCCTAGTCCATTTTATGAGTTTTGTAAAAGCCAGGGGATTGTGAACCAATACACCATGCCCGGTACTCCTCAACAAAACGGTGTTGCTGAAAGGAGAAACAAGACCGTAATGAACATGGTGCGTAGTATGTTAGCCAACTCCAATTTGCCCTTATTCCTCTGGACCGAGGCATTAAAAGCAGCAGTTCATATACTCAATAGAGTTTCTTCCAAATCTGTCCCTAAAACTCCTTATGAACTTTGGACTGGAAGGAAACCGAGTCTTAGATATATGAAAGTATGGGGTTGCCTTGCTGAAGCTAAAGTTTATAACCCTTTCTTAAAGAAGCTTGACATGAAAACAGTAACTTGTCACTTCATCGGGTATCCCGATCACTCAAAGGGTTATAGATTTTATTGTCCTTCCCACATCACCCACATTGTAAAAACCAAGCATGCTCATTTCCTAGAGGATTTCAAAATCAATGGGACCAGTGACAATCATTACCTGGATTTACTAGAAGTACAAGAGGCGAGGGAGAGATCTACATCAACTACGAATTTGCCTCTGTTCACTCCTCTTGTACCCACTCCGCCCGTCACTGCACCACCTACTCCATGCTCAGAACCTGATGCTACTCTAAATCCATCCGAGAATGAAGGCACCCTGAACGAAAAACATCAGTACAATGCAGAACCCATTAATCAGCTCAGGAGGTCATGTAGAACTAAAACTGCTACTAATTTTGATGATTATGTAAACTACCTGACTGAAGCAGAAATGGATGTCGGAAGGTATACTGATCCTACCTCTTACTATGAAGCCATTACTAGTGATCAGTCTTCTGAATGGAATAATGCCATGCTTGATGAGCTTGACTCCATGAAGAAAAACAATGTTTGGGATCTAGTAAAATTACCTGACGGAATAAAACCTGTAGGATCTAAATGGGTGTTCAAAACCAAGCTAGATTAGAATGGAAACATTGAACGCTTCAAAATAAGATTGGTTGCAAAAGGGTTCACTCAGAAAAAGGGAATTGATTATCAAGAGACCTTTTCACCTGTCTCTCGAAAAGATTCCTTAAGGATTGTAATGGCCCTCGTAGCTCACTTTGATCTAGAGCTACATCAGATGGACGTCAAGACCGCTTTCCTTAATGGCGACTTGCATGAAGACGTGTACATGCAACAACCAGAAGGTTTTAAACCTGAAGGTCAAGAACACTTAGTCTGCAAGCTGAAGAAATCCATTTACGGGCTGAAGCAAACATCACGGCAGTGGTACATAAAGTTTGATGAAGTCATGAAGAAACAAGGTTTCCTTAAGAATCAAGTGGATCAATACACCTACCTCAAGATGAGTGGGAGCAACTTTACTATACTTGTCCTTTACGTAGATGACATTCTATTGACAAGTAATAGTATAGACATGTTGCATGAGTCAAAGCGCATACTTTCGCATAATTTTGACATGAAGGATCTCGGAGAGGCCGCTTATGTTATTGGCATCGAAATATACCGAGATAGAGCTAAGGGGATTTTGGGATTATCCCAAAGGGCCTACCTTGAGCGTGTCCTCACTCGTTATAACATGCAGCATTGCTCTCCTTCTGTGGCTCCAGTAATTAAGGGAGATGTTTTCGGTTCTTTTCAATGTCCGAAAACAGGGGCTGAAAAAGAGCAAATGGCGATGATACCTTATGCATCTGTAGTTGGAAGCATTATGTATGCTCAAGTCTGTACTCGTCCAGATATTGCTTACTTTGCTGGAATGCTAGGCCGGTATCAATCTAATCCTGGTCTAGATCACTGGAAAGCAGCTAAGAAAGTACTTCGATATCTACAAGGCACAAAAGACTATAAGTTGACCTATAGGAGAAGTGACAGTTTAGAAGTGGTGGGTTATTCTGACTCTGATTTTGCAAAATGCAAAGATGACAAGAAATCCACTTCTGGGTATATCTTTATGTTAGCAGGCGGGCCTATCTCATGGAAGAGTCATAAGCAGCAATTAACAACAACCTCAACAATGATGGCAGAATATGTTGCAGTGTATAATGCAACTTGTCATGGAATGTTGTTGCGAAATCTTATCGCTGGACTCAAAGTCATTAACTCCATTTCCAGGCCATTGAAGCTTTATTGTGATAACTCAGCTGCCGTTAGTTTTTCGAACAATAACAGTTCGAGTGGCGCTGGATTATATCTTGATACAAAGTACTTGTTTGTACGTGAGCGAGTTGAGGAAAATA
Organism: Phaseolus lunatus; assembly: GCA_013389735.1. NCBI lineage: Eukaryota > Viridiplantae > Streptophyta > Magnoliopsida > Fabales > Fabaceae > Phaseolus > Phaseolus lunatus. The sequence goes on from CM023859.1 coordinate 39,156,980, forward strand.
AGCTTTGTGTTGAGTATATTAGTACTAAAAATATGCTTGCGGATCCGATGACTAAAGGTCTCCCACCTAAAGTATTCGAAGAACATGTTTCAAAGATGGGATTATCTAAAGACCTTATTTAGCATATTTGTACTTACTTGTGTTTAATAAAATTTCCTCATTTACCTTGATTTGTGTGTTCTTAAATATGTTCATGCATGCCTAAATATACATAGACACTAACTGTACAAATCAAAGTCTAAAGGGCTTACTTATCAATTGATCCTAAAATTTACTTAAGTTTTAAATTTGTATTGTAGTATGATTAATGGGGGTCTTGAGTTGAATACGGATTCAAAGACTGTATTTCTCTGCTACAATTACAGTTTAGAACTAAAATGAGTATTAAAATCTGGCCAGACTTATCTAATGCTCATAATAAATAATCCTTTGGCCAAGTGGGAGAATGTAAGAATATTATGTGGCACCTCATGATTATTTATCTTATTAACTGATCAATTACCATATTTATCCTATTATATTATTGGTAATTGCTTGATGGACGTAATTACCCTTACCATAAATAATTAGGGTTTTCCCTTAGGTGTATTATAAATAGAGATTACCAGACAACTAAAGAGACACTCTCATATTCTAACACACACGGCCGAAACTAATTCCCTAAAGGGATTTTCGAGCCTCTCATCTCTTTGTCTCTCTACTCACATAATTCCATTCTAAGCGATACACCCTAAATGGGAACCTGATCAAAATCATGTCTTCGTCCCTCAGCCATGCGATCACGGATCTACCATGTATTATTTAATCATTATTCACGTTTCATTATATGATTAAGGAATCCTAATCCAACAGATTAAATTTGTACTTAGATGCAAAGTGGTCAAAGTTTCTAAAATTGAAACCTTCTATCTTTTTTTTTATCAATTTTCTTCTTGTTCTTTTTGAATAAGAACTATGAACTTGGGTCTTGATTGGCTTCTTCTTTGTTCTTTCTTTTATCATTTTTCCAATTGCCTTTTCCTTTTCTTTGCATGTTCCTTTGTCTAGATAACCTTTGACTTACTTGTGTCTCTAAAGTTTAATAAGAGTTCTTGCCAGGATTCCTCTCCTTAATCCTTTGTTCATGTACCTCTAAGGAATTTTGCAGTTCCTCAATCTTGAGGGACTCAAGATACTTTGACTCCTATATCGTAACCACAATATGATCGAGAATTTTGAAGTTAATGTTCGAAGACTTTCTCAACCAGCAACTAATCTTTCATCACCTATTCGCATCCCTTCAAGAAGTGGTTTGTCAAGGATCGAATCTTAGTGAAGTAATTAGAGATGGTGTCACTTTGATCCACAAAAATTCATATTGTTTTTGCATTATCTAGAAAACTTTACCTTCTTGATTTTCTCACCTCTCCATAGCTTTCCTCGAAGCTATCTGGAACCTCCTTATCATTTGTCACACCGAAAATCTTCTCAAAACTCACATCATTGACACACTGATGAATCAAGAATAATGTCTTACAATCCTTCTTCTTGGAAATTTGAAGATGAACTTCTGGGCTTCAGTCATATTGTCTCCAACAACTTGATAGCCATGGCACATGACTCATATCAACCCCTTCATTTGGATACACCACCTATCATAGTTCTTGTCATTAAGAACGGTATTGACATAGAAAACTCATTGTTGATCATGATTTCCAGTCAACATTCTTTTTCTCTCACAGGTTCGCGATCAAGAACCTTGCTTTAGATACTACTGTGAAGATAGCAACCACAATAGAGTTAACACACTCAATGTAACACCCCGAAAAAAAATACATATAATTATTATAATAGAAATTCTACCAGTTTCCATACCCACTTGGAGTTTTTCAAAATACTCCTATTACAAGATTATGGCTTATAGAAATACAATTATTTACAATGTAATGTTTAAAATATCATAAAACCTTCCAAGACCTTCTACACCTGTATGATCATCTGCTCGTGTACGTAGTACAGTCATCGCAGTTCAAACACAACAAGAAAAGCAAGGGTAAGCTAGTGAAAATAAAGTTTTATAATACACATAATTAAATAAAAAAAATAAAATAAAATTACATGGATCAATTTCTCAGTTATTCAACTTTCTTCAAAATCCAACATAAAACAATCACGTAGATCTCACATGGATCTACACATCCAAGATAATCAACAAACAACATCTTCCGGAAGACTCGTATTAAGTAAGTCCCACCAGAGACTAACACCTGATCCAAAGATTACCAGCGAATCCAACATAAAGGGTCAGGGTAAGTTCAATACAACCCAAGCCGTTCATCTCATATGTCACGGTGTGCATGAATTCCTCCATCAGCTTCTCACCACCTGATATCTTAGTCTATGTGACTTAGATCATCAGTGAAGCTTGGAGATCTCTGTTACCACATAGGTATCAATACTTAATACACAGCAAACATCTGTCCATACATTATCCCAAATGTATGAATTCAATTCCATATCATTTTCATCATACAATATCATTCAAAATGTAATCCACAATATTCAAAAGTTTATTTAACATAAAAAAAACAACACTTAAATACTAAACCATCAAAATATAATATTTTTACAAATTTAAATATTATATAAACAAATAACACAAAATATAAACACACAACATCCCTACAAGAGAAATTAAATATTGGGACCACGTCCCTTCCACATCTAGAATCTTCTAGCCTAGGGTGCTATAAAAGATTAAATTTAGCTTCCCTTACCTTAATTGTTTGCTTTCCAACCGACTTTTAGAATTTTATTTCCCACGGTCTGGATAAGCTTCAAGATTTACGGGCCTAATGCAAGTTATCCAAATATTACCAAATTTTAGTATGAGCTTAATCAAGTTGAGAGAAACACTTTTCTCAACTGACCCTACTAATATTGATGACTAAATCATAGAGAAAAACAGAGAATAAGGGAACTTTAGAGTAAAAATGAACTTACTCTGTTTGAAAATCTGATCGGGTAGAAATGTACCCTGACTTCTCAGCTACACCATGGCGTGATCAGATTTTGGAATAGATGAGGTATGGGAGAGAAAATGAAGAGAGAATGAAGATGGAGAGAGAAGGAAGAAAGAAATAAAAAAAACCGTGAATGGGGGAGGGGTTCTTTGTTTCTTTTTTTTTCCTTTTTATATTCACATTGTTACACTCAAAAATCTCACAGACAGACTAATTGAGTATCATATAATAAAGAGAAAGATAAAAAAATAATACAGTAATTCAATCATATTAAGAGAGAGTTTTTAACTAACTTATATAATCATTAATTTGTAACTAATAACAAACTGTTCATAAATATTCATAATTCTTCGTTGAATTAGTGATTCAAGATCACAACACTTTCATGTAAATGTCTTATCAAATGTTGTGCAGAATCAATTGATACTTCTTGTTTCTTTTTTAAAAAACAAGTGAAGTCTGTGGCCAATTAGAGAAACTTTACAGTTCTAAGTACAAACAAAGAATAAAAATTCAAGTTCAAGTACCTGTTAAAGTGTGCTGAGAGGAGACAAAGCAAATGTGGTGAAGGCTTTTAATAGAATTAACCAGAGGAGCTTTAAATAATATTTTTAAATTATTAAAAACATAAGTACAGTCATCATGCATAGTATGTGAGTTGTTTGCAGTTCTCATTCAAAGATAAAATTAACCTTAAGATCTTTTTTTTAAAATTTTAATTAATTTTAGATATTTTAGGAAAAAGTTAATGATTAAAAAGATTTAACCGGTTTTTTTCTTTCTAAAAAGTTATTTTACTAAACTATTTCTGTAACACCTTAAAATAAATAACTATATACATACATGAAGTATTCAAACAATGATTTTATCCTTGTTACCTATTTGTTATTCTTATTCATTTACTCAATTATCAAATATTTTTACGTAATATCACATGCTATGCTTTAAACTAAAATTCTTCGTAACACATAAAGCAAAGTAAAAAACATGCATGCTAAAATAAGAACAACTAACATTGACATCTAATAAATCAAATATTAAAGTATAAAAAAGAAGATGATTGATAAAGTACAAAATATTTGAAGTCTAGATCTACCCAAGTCAAATAAAAAAAAAAATAGAAAAATTCTTGACTAATAGGAATCATATAAGAAAAATGTATGTAAGAAGATGGTAAGAAGAAAGTATATGCTTTTATTCTCTTGTGTCTATTTACATCACTCCATGTATATGAAATATATACAAGTATAGGGAGACTTTCTCTCCACAAATTACCACAAATTACAAGCTAATTATGCAGGGATCCACTAATCATGAGATTCTATCATTATTAAATTAATTGCATAGAATTGTGTACGTACAATAATTACATACAATAATTGTGTATAATTTGATAATTATTATTTTCTTAATACTCCCCTCAAGTTTGTAGGTGAAGATCATGAACTCCCAACTTGTGTCGCAAAGTCAAAAAATGTTCCTTGCCCAACATCTGCGAGCTGGTACGGCTTGTAATTTTTCTCGCACAATGTGGCAATCTATCTCAATATGTTTTGTGCGTTCATAAAATACTGAGTTTGCTGCTATATGTAATGTCGCTTGATTGTCACAGAAAATTTGAGCTGACAAGTTACATGACACCTTTAAGTCCTGCAACAGATATCGCACCCAAACTATCTCCAAACAAGTATTGGTCATCGCAGTATTCTGCTTCCACTGATGATCTTGATACGTTTGTCTATTTTTTTGACTTCCATGAGATAATAAAAGAACTAAGAAAAAAGCAATATCCAGATACTGATCTCCGAGTTGTTTGACAACCTTCCCAGTCTAAGTCGCAATAAGCTGTCAATGTCAGATTGTTCTCAGATGGCAATAACAATCCTTGTCCCGGTGATCCTTTGATGTACTTTAGGTTCGAATTGCGGCATCCCAATAAGGTTTCCGTGGAGCCTATATATATTGACTTAGGGTCTGAACCGAAAATGCTATGCCAGGCCAAGTAACCATGAGGTATATCAGTCGTCCCACAAGTCACCTGTATTTGACCGGATCCTTTAATAACTCTCCATCGTTTGGTGTGAGTTTTAGCTATTGCTCCATTAGAAATTTGTCCGGACGAGCACATGTGAGTCTTGTATCCTGCAAAATATCAAGCGCATATTTTCTTTGTGACATGTAAATACCAACTTTGGAAAGGGAAAATTCAATCCCTAAAAAATATTTTAAGTCTCCAAGATCTTTAATGCGAAATTGTTGTAATAGACAGTCTTTAACAAGCTGAATTTCTGTCAAATCATTTCCGGTTAAAAGAATATTGTCCACATAAATCAAAAAGGTAGTAAATGATGAGTTATTATGTCTTGTGAATAGAGAGTAGTCTGTCTTGGACTGTTGAAATCCTGCAAATTTAATTACATGAGAAAATGTTGAAAACCATGTCCGAAATGCCTGTTTGAGACCATAAAGGGATTTGTTAAGTCGACATACAATGTTCTTCCCCTGTTGATGATGCCCAGGTGGCAGGTCCATGTAAATAATTTCATGCAATGTGCCATGTAAGAAGGCATTTTGCACATCTAGCTGGTGAGTAAACCAATTTCTGGCTACTACAATGGTGAAGAGACACCTCAAAGTTGTTAATTTTTTTGTTGGTGAAAAAGTTTCACAATAGTCAACATTTTCAATCTGAGTGTACCTTTTGCGACAAGGCGCATCTTATATTTGTCGACGCTGCTATTTGAGTTGTACTTCATTTTATAAACCCATTTGCATCCGATGGGTTTCTACCCAACGGGTAATGGTGTCAAGGTCCACGTTTGATTTAGCTGCAAGGCGAAAAGTTCTTCGTCCATTGCTTTTTGCCAATTTGGATCAAGGATAGCTTGAGCATAAGTGTGAGGTTCTTTGGTGGTTGTGATGTTAGCAAGATATGCACTATGTGTAGAAGAAAATCGTGAATTAGAAAGAAAATGATGCATAGGATACCTGGTTCCATTCGGTCGGTCTTGTGCAGTGATGGAATGATTGGCTTGGGATCTCATTACGTAGTCTTAAAGCTAGGAAGATGGGGTTGATGTGCGACTGAATTGTCGAACAAGAAGGTCGATTAGAGAAGGTTCAGTAATGGGTGCTGGACTTCTTGGCATGGGAGAAGAAGGTTGGTCTGCTGGAGGCTCAAGTGCATTGTGACGAGTAGGAGAAGAAGGTTGGTTTGCTGGAGGTTCAGGTGCATTGTGACAGGTAGGAGAAGAAGGTTGATCGAGTGAATGTTGGACAGGAGTGGGTAAATCAATGTCAATAGCGGGCAAAATACCTTGTAATGGAGGTGAGGATTGCGTCTGGGACTGTTGGCAAAATGGGAAAACACTTTCATGGAAGGTGACATCCCTACTTGTAAAAATAGTGTCTGCATCTATATTAAATAATTTGTATCCTTTTTTATTGAGAGGATAATCAATAAAGATGCATTGTCGAACGCACAGATCAAATTCTTGCTTAGGTGAAACAACAGTTGCGTAACAGATTTCCAAAATGAGTTAGGGTTTTATGAGGACCCCGAATGTCACAATGCAATAGATTAAATGAAGAATAAGATTTTATTGTGCTTAAAGGAAATGGTAGCCTTGTCTGTTTAGCTTTGGGAAAAATACTACAATTATTATGAATGGAAATGAGATTTTTACTGATAGGTAGTAATGAAGATGCAAGTTGTAGACGCGCTAGAGAAGGATGTCTGAGGCGTTTGTGCCATAAATCAGGGTCGGTCGAAATTTGAGATGCGTGGACTTAGTTTGAAATAGGGGACATGTAGTATAAGCATGCGTGTTGTTTACCCGAGCCAATCATCCTCCCCGTAGCCAAGCCCTACAAAACACAACCATGTGGAAAAAAGATGACACAACAATTTAGTAAACTGGTTATCTTACTAACAAACATGAGATTTAGATTAAAAGAAGAAATGCAAAGAACATCTTTGAGAGTGATATTGTCATTGAATTTAATTGTAGCCATAGATGAGATGGGTGCAGTTGAGCCTGTGGGCAGATTAAAATTTGGAATAAATGATGATGAAGTGTATGTAAAAAATTGTGAATCAGATGCAACATGATTGGTTGCTCCACTATCCAAAATCCATGGTTTCGTAAAAGCAGAATTAATAGACGAATTATGGGCAAGCAGACCTCTAGCGCTAACAAACGTGTCATTTTTACCGTTATAATTGAGCGAGTAAATAGTCTTTGCCAATTGCTGAATTTGCTCGGCAGTGAAGTCTTGTACGAGGTTTCTATTGAACTCGTTACTTGTGCCTTCTTTGCCAAACATGATCTCTTATTTAGCAGATAAAAATGGAGAAGTTGTCTGAGCACTAAGATGTGCTCTGATACCATATAAGAAAATAGTATGTAAGAAGATGGTAAGCAAAAAAAAGATGTTTTTATTCTCTTGTGTCTATTTACATCACTCCATGTATAGGAAATATATACAAGTTAATGGAGACTTTATCTCTCCAAATTACAAGCTAATTACGTAGAATCCACTAATCATGAGATTCTATTATTGTTAAATTAATTGCATATAATTGTGTACAATAACGTACAATAATTGCATACAATAATTGCGTATGATTTGATCATTATTATTTCCTTAATAAATCACCTATTTCTTTTACCTTAGATTCCACTAGATTCATCTTTTATCTTAGTGTCATGATTGGATAATTTCATCAACATATTTTGATTCTATTTATCCTTAATTATTTTCATATAATTCAAGATGCTTCTCTAAGTCTTCATCCAAGTCCTTTTTCTCTATGTCCAAGTCTATTGTTAGTGAAACTAGTCAAACTTTTCTCCTACTAAGGTTTAGTGGTGCAACTCAATAAGAGACATGCGAACAATTGGCAATATGGTCTCTAAAGTAGGTTTAACAAGAAGACTAACTTATGATTCCTTATGATGGGGCTTGGGTTCTTGATATAAAGAAGATAGTGAAGAGTTAGACAAATCAATAATCCCTACTAGAGCAGTGTGATACTAGTTGAGTCTACCAGACGAAATAGAAAAAGTACTAAGTTATACATATGGGTTATCCACCAACAATGTATGAAATTAAATATGCCTCACGAAATGATCTTCGCCCATGATAGCGTCATGTTTCCACTTGTTCCTTGGGGAACTAGTCCATGTGTGAAGGCAAGGTTGGCAACACGTCATCTAATTATGAAAATATTATGTTTAAAGTGAGGCTATCATTACTTTTAAGTTACAAACAAAAGATTTTACATTATGCATACAAGTCATGTCGTTCATGAGTAAGTGACTTACTCGTAGTTTCTCTTTCTCTCTCATTGCATTATTAGTGATTTTGATTACTTTTTTAATTTATCATAACTCATACCTTATGGGTCCATTGCACTAGAACTCAATGTACTTATTTTATTTAAGTTGGAGTAATTTTAAAAGTACACCATATCATTTGTATAATATAGATTCTCACTAACTAAATGATGAATCATATTTATTATTAAGGTTCTCAATCAACTATGTGATCTTTCATCATAATTCAACACCACATCCCCAAAATTAACAAACCTTATGATCATCTCCTAAATATCAACTATGATCATCCTTTGCTTTGAGGATAGGCTCCTCAAAGACATAATTAAATTAATGGGATTAGATTTTTTGGGCTTGTGTGAGTTTCTTCACTAAAAATACATTGTAAAGGTCCACAAAATACAAATTTACAAGATAGACACATTTCTCCCATTGGAGAAGTTTTTGCTTAAATAACCTCGTCACTTATAACTCACTATCATTTCATGTTCGCGTGTCACTTGATGTCCCAATCTTTGATCTTATGAAGTATAGAAACCTTCCTTTCTTCTTGTACTGTGATTCTCAAACCATGCTTTACACACGTTTTCACATTTTATTAATTCTTTTGAAAAAAAAAATCTCTCAATATTTATACACAATGTCCTTTTTTATCTACACTTTTTAAATATAAATCCAAAGGTATTAAAAGTTAACAAGTTTTTAAATTGATAAAAATTCACTTTAATTTTTTATTACCATTTTAAGAGTAAATTGTCATTAGAAGATTTTTTTATTCTTCCAAACATCTTGGGTATAGTCACACAAAGAAGAATGTTGCTTACATTAATATAACATCAATCTCAGTTAATCTATAAAGCATTAGGAATTAAAAAGTATATGGTCATTTAATTGATTTCACACATAACTTATTATGTCTAATTAATTATCTTTAAGAAAAAAAAAATCTAAAACTTGTCATTACATTTAATAGATTAAATTTAAATGTTGATAGCATAAAATCAACCCAAACAATTATGCTATTTACTTATGATGGTTGATTTCCGTTTAGGATAATCAATTATCCAGTTATGATATACTTGATCATTTCGCTTCCATAACACAAAGAAGTCTCACTCTCAAAGGTTGGAAATAATTGATTATTTTACAATATAATCAGTTAATTTATTCTTTATGTTCTTTCAATATTTTTTTAGAGATTTATGCAAGTATACTCAAAGATCAACCACCCAACATTTTCATAACTTCTAAAAATACACATTTATGCATTTTAAACATGAATATATATATATATATATATATATATATATATATATATATATTTCATAATACACACGATCGTAATACAAATTTTATTTTCACCCATTTTAAGCATGAATACATATCTATTTCATAATAAACACTATCATAGCACAAATATTATTTTCACAGTAATTGAAAAAAGACAACATGCCATACTCTTCTTCTAAACTAATTGAAAAGGTTTTCTTCTACCTAAACCCATACTGGGTTTTCTTCAAAAGGAAAATGAGCTTTGAGAGACCAGATTCTTCTTTGTAATGACCATTAAGGAAAGGGACAACCTAAATATTCTAACTAGAAGTCCTAAGAATCAGAGGTGTATTGATAGTCATGAAATTATTCATGTAATCATGAAAAAAAAAACACAAAAGCCATATCCTCCGAATTATTATTATTTTATAGATTGCAACGCGATTACATCTTTAAGCACGTCTTAACATAGCATGCCTAAAAATAATAGACGTCTTAGAAAAAATGTTTAATATCATACTTTCTAAATACATTTCTATTAATAATTTGAAATTTATTATAAGTCATATTACTTTTAGTTTTCCTTTCTTAAATATATATTTATATTAAATTGGCTTTCATTAGGTTTGAGATTTGTGGGTATTTTTCAACAAATTAAATTTCCCTTTTAGAATATGAGACACCAAAAAATAAAATACACATGTAATCCAATAAAAGAAGAAAGATGAAAGGAAAGATGGAATCCCACAACTTAAGCTGACTAACCTTTATCATGTGAAACCAGCTGTTAAATAAGGCATTTAATATTAGTATTAGTTTTTTGTTTAAGTATTAGGATTAGTTAAGCCCTTACGATATGCACAATAATTGTGTTTGACCTTCTCGTCCTTCACTTTCTTTATAAAGCTAATCTTTTATTTTTTGAAAATAAATAAAGATGTTTAAAGCTGAGATTATTTTGCGTTTTTCTAATATACAGTTACTATATACATAAAAATATTTAAATATTTTTCTTAGTACTTTTCAAGATATATCTTAAAAAATATATAATATATTTCTCATCAACTGGAAATTGTGTCTATTAAAGATTTATATCTTATAAACCATTTTTCGCAAAATTTTTCTAGTAAACTAATTTTTTAAAATAAATGTACAGAAGACTAAATAAAATAAGACTTTAATTTTAATAAGACTTAAATAAGTAAGATATAAAATTGTTTAATATTAAGAAGTGAACTTTAAGTCTAACTCAACTTTATAAAATTGGCAACACACCCCCACACGCCAAGACTACCAACTCGTACGTGAGATTATATATTATGGGTGGTCCAATAACGGCCCGATAGCGGGTGACTTAATAAGCCCAACAAACAATTGCTAGGATAGGATCAAAATGGCTCTAATACCATATTAAAAAATGAACTTTAGACTGAACTCAATCTTATAAAACCAACTTATAAGATAAGATTTGCATCCACTTAAAAACTATGAAATGTCATAATCTCTAGTTGATTTGGGATCTCTAACATTTAATGATTAATGTAACTATATTTTATATTGGAAATAGAGATTAGCTATATAAACTTAAGATTGATGGAAGGAAATTCTAGAGTGAAAATATGGGAATTGACTATTATCAACAACGGAAAATAAATTAGAATATGAATTTTGATTGTAGTGTGATTTGATTAAGGCACGTGGATCGAACACAAAAACAAATTGCTTTGACAAACATGTTTCTTACAAGATGGGTTTGGATAAAAGAATATAATTTTTGGACAAAGAGATGGATGGAACTGAGAGTATTAGAGAAAAAAATAAGAACTGGAAAGATGGAATGATAATGACTTTGAATTGGAGATTTAAATGCTTTCAATGAATAAAAGAGATATTGAAAGAGTGTTCTGCCTCTATATTACAATAAAAATTAATACAATTGAAAAAAAATGTTAAAATATAAATATCAATAAATAAATAAAACAATTTTAAAATTATATTATATCATAAATAAATCGATGTTTTTTACTATGCATATGCAGGTAAAAAAACAATATTTTTCTATGACATATTCTACCTTATAAGTTAGAAGATGATAGATGAGTATGTAATGGTGAGGTGGAGTCGTATGCCAACTTACACCTTAATCCACTATTTAGCTATTATATATAATTATTTTTCATCATTAAAATTAACTTAAACCTCTTGTTTTCCTTCTTTTAAGAACAAAATTTATAGAGTTCAGATAAAAAAAATAACATAAAGCAATTCAAACAAATATAATTTTAAATTGTTGCATGACATCAATTTAACTTAACAACATGTTTAATTTTTTGCATTTCATTTTATCCATAAATGTAAGGGATATATTGGATTAGAATATTAAAAATAAAATATTTTGTTTCTATTAAAAAATCTTATCATATACGATGGACATTTCTAAATAATATAAATAAGCTTGTAATATTTAATTAAGATTATTAATATGTTGTTAAAGAGCACAACAAAAATTAGTGGTATCCAATTAGTCTAACAAATAATAACTACACTTAGTCTAAGAAAGAATAATTACACTTAGTCTTTTATAGTTTTTAATTATTGAAATAGGTTTTATTTTATCTCATTTTTCACAACAATGTACCCGTTGGTTTAATCCATTAGACTACAACTCGAATCTCTTGTTAATAAAAGAATTTAACTAAAAAACCCAATATAACAATTGATTCAATGAATTGGACAGCAATTCGAATCTGTTGTCTTGTCAATAAAATAAAGGAAAATTAATTGCAAGTAAAAGTGGTACACACCACAAATAACTACTGAAAAGTATAATAATTTACAAAAAAAACGTAATAAAAGTTGGACACTTATTGTGATATGTATAAATTAATTCCACAAACATAAACTTTATCATGATTTGAATAATCAATAGTCATTGTCAGCAGCCTCTGATTTGTCCTCGCTTTTCCGTGCTTATATTACTTTTTTGGTTCCGAACATCTTGAATGAACGATTTGTTTTTTAGCTGAGTTTCAGTTTTGTCATCTTCTTGCAACGCAAGTCTCTTTTGCCGCTTTACAATTTCGTTTTTTTGACTCAACTAACTTGTCTCACTTGCCAATTCATTTTCTTCATATGCCTTCAAAGCCTCATTCCAATTTCGGTTACAGCTTTCAACTTCCCTCTGTTGCAAACGTATATCTGATCTTGAACCATGGATTTTCCTAGCTTTATGAAAGGTTGGATGAAGGCTTCTTATGTGGTCTCTGTGTTCCTCTATGCTTTCTTCCTTGGTGCCTTAAAAGGTGTTCTTTTTTTCTTTAACCTTTTTTTCACACTTTGTGGTTCATGATTAAATATTGACTTCTAAAGATTTGGTTTTTCTTTCTTTTGCTGCTTTTTTCTCATTTTGTGAAATCTGGGGTGAATTTGGATGGTGGGTTATTGACTTTTTCTTTAAGTTCTGCAGGCATAGTCGTGGGTCCTATTGCTGGTTTGGTTCTTATTTTAGGCAACGTTGGGGTGATTCTGGCGCTGTTTCCTGCACATGTGGCTTGGACTGTTTACACCCTTTTGAAGTAAAATAATTTCTACAGCTCCCCTCTTTCCTTTCTAGAATTTCAATTCAGCAATTCTATTTCATAAGATGAATGAGGATGGTTTGTTTGTCTTTGTAGGATTCATATGTTTGATGCAGCCTTGAAAGTTGCTATTTTGATTGCTTTGCCCGCCTTGTTTGTCTTGTGGTTGGGTCTAGGCATAGCGGGAAGCGTTCTTGTCGGAGTGGGGCACGGCTTCTTTACCCCTTGGGTTTCAACTTTTGAGGCCTTCAGACATGATAACGAGTCCAAGAAATTTTCTCACTGTATTGTGGTGAGTTTCTGAGATGTTCTTGCACTAATCAAGATTGTTTGTTAAATTTTATTAGCATGTTTTTTGCTTAGTGTAGAAGTTATTAGTTCATTTGTGGATTCTCACTGAACTCAGGATGGAACATATGGAACTATCAGAGGCAGTTGCACGGTGGTTAGGGATTTTGCAGATATGTGTTACCATTCATACCCAAGTTTCTTAAAGGAACTACGTGAATCACCTGCCTCAGATGAGCGTCAGAGACTAAGGTAAAGGCCATGATATTAAATTTAATTTTAATGTAAATATTGTAAAGATTTATATACAGTTATCTAATCATAGATTGGTACGAATTAGAGTGGTTTTTTATTTATTGAATGACAGTTATACAAAACCAGTCTTTCATATATGTCCTCTTTATCTCAGTATAGAAAACTTTTTTTTTAGCTTCTTTTAACTCAAAGTGAAATTCATACTGCATATTCATATATTGATTGAATGCTTTGACTTTTATTTGCAAAATATTTGATTAAAGGAGTAGCCTTTACTCACCTTTGAAACTTGTTTTATAGGTTGATTCATGTTCCTGGATGTGTCATTGTTGGGATACTGGGGCTAGTTGTGGAGATTCCTCTTTTCACTGCAATTGCTATAGTAAAGAGCCCCTATATGCTGTTCAAGGGCTGGTTCAGACTTTTGCATGATTTGATTAGCAGAGAAGGTCCTTTCCTTGAAACAGTTTGTGTCCCCATTGCTGGTTTGACAATATTTGTGTGGCCACTAGTTGTCCTTGCCAGCATATTATTGGCTATTTTATCAGGCATTTTTTTTGGAATTTATGCAGCTGTTATAGTATATCAGGTTTGATTACTTTTTTTATTCTTCATTCCCTATTTCCTTTGCTTAATCTTTGCTTTTATCTCACCTTTTAACCTTCCTGTGGGCGTAGGAAAGATCTTTCCGTAGAGGTTTAGCCTATCTGATTGCAATGGTTGCTGAATTTGATGAATATACAAATGATTGGCTCTATCTTCGGGAGGGGACATTCTTACCAAAGTACACATTTTCCCAATTACTCTTCTTTACTATTTGCCATTTATTCCGTTAACATCAGCATTCAATTTGCTTGCAGCCAGGCCCCAGTATCGAAAGAGAAAAGTTTCTCAATCATCAGAGTTTTCTGTGAGAGGAACCAGCGTGGGTGGAAGCAGATTAAACACTTCGATGGACCCGCCTGCAATCTTTATGCCAAACTTAGCTCCTTCAAGATCTGTTAGAGAGGCCATTCAAGAAGTGAAAATGGTGCAGGTAAGCAGTTGTTCACCTAATGATGACTAGGTTAGTTTAAAACATTAGCAAATACACTCTCTAATCATGCCACTTTAAACCGAAACTGTAAATTTTGTTCAAAATGTTATGCTTAGATTACACTATTAGCTGCACGGATGCTGCCTGCCTAAGTCAAACCAAGAAATAAATAGGCTCTTTGGCACATCTAAGGGGTAATGAAGAAAGCTTGTTAAATGATTTTATATTAATTATAAAGAACAAAACAAAAAACAAGGTACTAAATATAATTTTTTTTTTAAATCATAATGTACAGATCTGGGGAAATATGATGAAGTACTGTGAGATGAGAGGCAAGGAATTATTGGATGCTAATGTACTTACAGCTGCTGACCTCTGTGAATGGATGAGGGGAAAGAATATAAGTGAAGCTTCCATAGTTGGTGTTGGGTTGCCTTGTTATTCACTCCTACAAGCACTTATCTTCTCCATCAAAGCCAATTCAAGTGGTGTATTGCTACTTGAGGACTTTGAGATTACCTACTTAAACAGGCCAAAGGATAAGTTGTTGGATTGGTTCTTCAATCCTGTGATGGTTCTGAAGGAACAGATAAGGGTCATCAAATTGGGGGAAGCTGAAGTGAGATACTTGGAAAAAGTAGTTCTCTTTGGATCCAACAAGCAACGCCAGGAGGCTTGGGATAACGGTGGTTTAATGATACCTGATGCTCTTAAAGCTGCCCAAATGGAGGGAATTTCCAGAAGGTAAGTGATCAATGAAGTAGAGAATCAATCTCTGCATTTGTTGTGTGAGTAAAATGTTGTTAAGGGTGTGTTTTCACTCTATGAAGTATCAGTGCTTGATAGATAAAAATAACAAATCTTTTACCATATGATACTAAGAATATATTTTGATAAAGTTTTAATGAATTTGACTGATGAGTGTGCAATGATGAATACATTAATTGTCAGGATGATTGGAATGATAAGAGGAGTATCAAAGCTGCCAACATACAGAAGGAAATTTCGTCAGATTGTTAAAGCTTTGATTACTCATTCTGTGGAGAAAGACGTTTCAGGAAAGGCTTTAGCTACTGATTCAGGGGATGTAATAGATATTTGTGAAAAGGCTTTAGTTACTAAATATTTGGATTTGGAGAAAGATCCTGCTGGAAGATCCAATAGGTCTATAGTATCAGTTGCCTCGGATGAAAATGTTTGACTAGTTTTCTTTTCTGACATTGTCAATGAATCATTGTAAATTCCTTTAGATTGTTTCATAGATTGGTGTAATCTGCTGTACTTCAATTTTGGTTTGGTTCATGGTCTGTAAACAGTTTCAAACTTTTTTATTAAGGTTTCAAAATATGTTTTTAAATTTATTTTGCAAAATTTATTTTTAATTTTTATAAAAATAAATCTAAAAGCATTTTATTTTTATTTTTTAAGATATTTAGGGGAGCATTGGATGTCCCATCTACTAAAAACTGTTAATGAATTTTAAATAGATCAAATTTGCTATAGATGAAAATGAATTAATAAATATCTTCATTCAAATTCACACTGTACGCTGTACCCAATGTAGCTACAATATTGGGCTGGTTTAGGGTGGACCGGTAAACTGTTGGATAAAACCCATTAAGAATAAAAAAAAAAGGCAATCTCTCCCTGCACCATGTCATTTAAGATATACACCCAACACAATTTAAAACTCAACATTACTCTTGGTTTCATTTTTGCTTACGGATGCAGAAATCCGAAAGTGATTGTTATATATTCTAGATTTTGATATCCGAAAGATCATTTTTTTACTTTATTTAAGTTTCCAGATGGTCATATCCAGAAGTGAGTTATGAGTTCTGAATTTTCATATATGGAATTGTGTTGTAAATAGTACTGAAGATTGAGATCCAGAACTCATTTATGTTTGCTTACGGATTTTGGCATCCAGAATGTCATTTATGTTGTCCAGGTAAGCTTCTGGATGACAAAATCCAGAAGTGATATATTACTTCTGGACTTGTATATTCAGAACTTTGTGATTTGACTTACGGACATGAATATCAGGAAGGTAAAAAATTAAGGGCAAAATAGATATTTCATGTCAGTGTGTTGGGTGCAAATTTGAATTAATATGGTGCAGGGAGAATCAGCCTAAAAAAATTAAAAATAACGATATCTTCGGAGCAGAGCAATTGTAACAAGAGATGAGAGCAAATTTTGAAATGATAGTTTCTTCCTGCACCCCTATGTTTTTCTTCCTGCACCCCCATAATGTTATGCAAAGACAAACCTATCCCTAATATTTTCTAAGAACCCTAAAATGCACACAACACCCACACTCTACTCTTTCTTCTTCCTTTGCACATAGAGTGCATACAGACAAACTATATTGCTCTCTCAACGGCGACACTGCTCAATCTCTAGGCACAATGAGACTTTCTCTTGGTGGTGGACGGTGCTGACTCTAGCGATTTGGTGGTGGTTCGGTGGTTTCTCTTGACGGTTCTTTGTTCGAAAAAGGTAAGTAAATTTTTTTGGATTTCGAATCTATAGTTTCTTCTTTTTTGTGCATTTTCATTTTCACAGTACATATGTTGTGATTCCAGACAGTGTAGTCCGCTAAGTTTACAAAACAAGGAATCATACTTTCTTTTTTCGACTTTCGAAATATTGAATCCACAAAAATCCTGAATTGGTGCATCCGTTAATCTTCCACATTGGTGAGTCCGATAATCTTCTAGATTTGCAGATCCGTAGTACGAATTTCAAAATCCAGAATGCAAAAAATGCATTTTGGATTAACAAATCCGTAATTCAAAAAATGCATTCCTGATTCACAAATCCATAAGTCAAAATAACTTCCAGATCAACAAATTCGTAATAAAAATTAGGCTTCTAGATTTAGCAATCCCTAAGTCAACAATTTATTAAAAATTTGCTTCTGAAACACCCCGTCATCCGAAAAACAAAAAGGATTTACTTACATATCAGCGAATCCAAAAATCACATTTTCACTTTTGGATTGATCAATCCGTAGCACAATCCTAGATCTCGATTTTCAAGAACCAGAAAAACTCCATAACCACCTAAGCTCTTAAAAAAAACTTAATTATTACCTCTAAAAATTGACCATCACTTCGGTAACGCAACCGAGACTCCTCCATCTTGCTTTGCACACCTAAAATGATACTCCACCAGGTCCTCAAATGAATAAAGATGAAGAATAGTGTCAAACCAACTCATTCATGATGTCTTTTTTTAAATAAAAAGTCAAGGTTAATTTCGGAATTTTATAAATTATGAGGTGCAGGAAGAAAAGTATAGGGGCGCGGAAAGAAACTCCCTTTTGAAATTTGAAAGGGAGAGAAAATAATTTCGTTCTAAAAGTTGATTTTAATGGATAAAAAATTCATTTTAATCAATTCAAATGGATTTCGCCAAATGATTTTGTTTTTCTTTCTATTATAATTGATTGTTTTTCAAAACTATGAGTTTAAATTCCTAATAATTTTTCCGTTACTTTATTAAAAACCAATTTTAATGGATTAAAATAATTTAACTTCAATATTTTTTTATTTGCCTTATTTATTTAAATTGTTTCTATTTAAAAAAATGGAGAGATATTCACAATACATTAAAAAATATATTCGCAAGATTTGTTCAAAAGATTTGTGATTTGTTTTGTTATTTGTTCAACAAATTTATTTAGAAAAAGATGAAATTTAAGAATATACGTAAAATGAGGTTAAATAGAATTATTTCGAAAATTCAAAATTTTTCATTTTTAAATATAAAATCTTTTTAATTGAATGTGTTTTCAGGAGATATATGAATTCATAATTTTTTGTTTAACAATTATAATTTAAACTAGTTATTCGGTGATAATGAACATTTGTTACATAGAACAACCTTAACGGTCACTAACCCACTTTAGTATCCTGATAGTATGTTACTAATGATGTTCAAAACTTTTCCAAAATGATTGTCTACACTGGAAATCATGTTGTATGCATAGATAATTGTTCGGTTGTTCATATTCGTCATATTGGATTTGCTTGCTTCACTTCTCCACATACATCAAGACAACTCACTCTAAATCAAATCTTGCATGTTCCTTCTATTACAAAGAACTTAATTATTGTCTCTAAATTTTTTAAAGATAATCACATTTTCTTTGAGTTCCATCCTAACCGAAAAATCAGACTACCAAAGAGATAATTCCTTAAGAAAATTTTAAAAAAGGTTTATTTGTCTTTCCTTTTTTTTCCAAGTCTTGTGCCTTTTCTGCAAATAAAACCTTATACACATATGTGCTCTCTCGTTTTTCTCTGTGGCATTCAAGACTCAGGCATGCATCAACTAAAGATGTTCAACATGTGCTAAGTACTTTTAATATACATCCTACCAAACAATGTCTATGTTGTTATACTTGCACTATAGCTAAATCACGTCAACTACCATTTTTTTTATTCTTTCTATTGTATACAATAACCTTCTAGAATTGTATATATTGATATATGGGGTCCTTACCTATGAAATTCAATGATGAAGTCTTTGTTATTGTTGTTCAAATTTTCAATATTTTTCTTACATCCTTGCTAGAAAACAAAAATTTGTTCATTGTGCTTTTTAACAAGAATCCTTATTATCAATTTTTAAAGGTTTTTGGATGTACATGGTCATCCTCTTTTATGCCCTTACAATAATCATAAGCTTGATTTGGATCTTCAATGTGCTTATTTATTGATTATAACTCACAACATAAAGGATATGTTTGTCTTTCAATTTCTAGAAAAAAATATTTCATGTCATGTTAGATTTGATCAAGCCTTTTTTCTTTATTCTTAACCCAGTACTCCTTTTGAACCATGCATTTATCATGATAGCAATAGTAAACTTATCTTTATTAGCTTTTCACCCTACTACACCTACTAGTTCTCATTTCCATATGTCCACTTCTGATAATAATCACAATCATAGTCATGTTTTACATGATCATATTACTCGTTGCTCCTCACCAAATTCTACAAGTTTTATTTATGATTCAACTTCTTCTCCAACACCAAATTTACATGATATGGTTAAAAGAGCTAAGGATAGCATTTTTAAACCCAAAGTATTTAATCTTACATCAACTTGCACTAAGCCTACAACTTTCAAATAGGCTATTTTAAAACTCAAATGGTTAAAAGCAATAAAGGAAGAGTTTGATGCACTTATAAACAACAATAATTGGTGTCTTACTTCTCTTCCTCCTAGTGCAACTCTCGGATGCAAATGGAGGTTTAAGAATAAATACAATGCTAATAGAAACTTTCAACGCCATAAAACACGTTTGGTGGCCAAGGAATTTTATCAAAAACTTGGTTTTAATTACATTGAGACTTTTAATCTTGTCATTAAATCCACATCCATTTGTGTCATTTTCACGCTTGCCTTATCATATAAATGACTCATACATCAGATAAACATAAATAATGTTTTCCTAAACGGGAATCTTGAGGAATCAATATACACACATCAACCTTCATGCTTCGTTTCTTGTAATACTCTTGTTTGTAAACTGCACAAAGCAATTTATGGTCTTAAATATGCCACTTGTTCATGATTTCAAAAACTCAATTCAATTCTTCATACTATGAGGTTTAAAGTAAGTAAAAGTGATTCTTCTTTGTTTATAATAGGTAGTTCCACTTCTATCACTAAAACTCTTATTTCTATGTTGCATACTCATTTTACTTTAAAAGACCTTGATTCTCTACATTATTTTCTTAGTGTGGAGGTTTCTTAGAACAAGGTTGGCAATATCCATTTGTCTCAAACAAAATATATAAAGGACCTTCTACAAAAAATGCATATGCTTAGCTCTCATCCTCAACACACACCAATGATTTCTTCTCTATGGGGACACAAGATGATACCATTGTTGTTCTTAAACCAACCTTTTATTGTTAAGTTATTGGACCTTTTCAATATTTCACGATCACACAATTGGAGCTTTCATACATCGTTAACAAAGTGGGTCAATATATTCACAACTCTCAAGAACATCATTAGAATGCGGTTAAACATATTTTATGCTATCTTGTTGGCATTGTTAATCATGGTCTTCTTCTTTGAAGTTGATCAAATTTCTCCATTGTTGGATTTAGTAACGCAGAATAGGCTCAAACCTTGATGATCACAAGTCAACTAATAGATATTTTGTCTATCTCGACTTAAATGTTGTTTCATGGTCTTCTCACAAATAAAAGGTTATGTTGGTACAAAAATTAAATATGGGATGCTGTTGAAGTTTTAGTTGAGATAACTTGGATCACTTCTCTTCTCACCTAGTTGTGCATTTCTTCTCCAACACGAAAGATATGTTCGGATAATATTTGCATTATTCTACTTGTCAACCCAATTATGCACTCATGTTCCAAGCATTTTGAACTGGACTTGCATTTTGTAGAAGACCATGCTCAAAAGAAGCTTTTACAGTTGATATATCTTTTTTCTCGTTTCCAAGTTGTTAGTATTTTGACTAAACAACTCTCCAGTACCTCTTTCAATTGTTTTAGAGATAAACTTATGGTTATTGACAACCACAGTATAAGTTTACGGTAGAATATCACGTGATATGGTATATGCATATTATTTTCCCTTATATATAGCTTTGTGTTATAATGCATTTTATGAGTTTCTATTGTTTGTATCTTTATCCTGATTTATGAAAAGTTGTTCATCTCTCAATTCATCTTATTTTTCACAATTTTATTCATATCTTCCTAATTTTTATTTTTATAACAACTCTTAATTAATTCAACAAATAATTAGAATAAAGTTCAAATCCATTTTACTTTTTCATGTCTTTCAAGAGAGATAAACAAATCTTTGACCCTACAAATATAGAAATGCAAGTCACATATAAAAAAACCACCACTCTAACTAAATGTGTCTTGTTAAATGAACGTATCTTATAATGAGACATGCTTAAAAATAAATTACCTTAAATATTTGTATAGATAGGTTAGAACTAAAATATTTATTTTAAAGGGATATCAACTAGAGTATTAAGATGTATTGAGTGGTAGATGGCTAAAAGTTACCTTAATATCTTTAATTTAAATGGCACGATGATATTATCAAGCAAGAGAATATTAGAAACGTCTTTACTCTGGAGACTAGAATAAAAGGCCAAAACCAAAAAGGAAAAAGCTAAGGGTACAGAAATGTTCAGAAAGAAATCATTAATTTTTTCAGTTATTGAGAATTTCGGTCTTATGTACAATGTACCAAAGCTTGCCCTTCTGCTCTTAACTGTAGTTTTTGTTAACAAAGGACACTTGAGAGGACGGGTGTGAAAAAATAAAAATATCACAGACTAAAAACACGTTTTCTACAAAAAGTTAAACATGATAAAAGTTTCTAAAAAATTCCGACATGTTTTAGAACTCTTACTATGAATTGAACAGGTTTCTAAAGTCTTGTTGGATATATTTTGCTAAATTAGCTGTGTTATTCTACATCTCTCTTGGTTTCAAAAATAGTCTAGAGAGGTTGTACTCTATTCTTCATCACTGTTAGTGAATAGTGACTACAGTGGCATGTTATTAATATACGGTAATATTAAAATATACATTTAATAGCATGTATTTTTTGGATAATTATTTTAATTTGTTTTAAGAGATTGTATAATAATGGTTATCAAATATATATCCTAGATTTTTGGATTTTTATTATATTTTATTTTAGAGCTTTTCATTCTATTTTTATGTTATAAATTTAAAGTTAAGTTATCCCAAATAATTGAATTAAGAAAGAAAGAGCACAATACACAAAAAGTTGACGTAATTCAACTTGAGCAGTATTAACTACATGTAATTAAGAGAAAAGTTTTGATGACACAATGAACAATGAATAACATACATTTGACACTGTTTATAATAATGTAATAATATTTTTAAATTAAAAAATAAAATAAAAATAAATAAAATATTAATTTATTAAAGTTGAAGTATATAGGGTGTTAATATATCAGCATGCTATAATTAATGGAGACAAGTTCCACGATAATGTTTGTTATATGGTGGACTGCATCGTGGTAAATGTGGCTATGGTGGTTAATCACTATACTAGAAACAAAGTTAAAATTCAACTTCTCAAATACCTAATTCTAACCAACAGAGGACACCCTCTTCTCCTCCCCTCCTTCAATAGAAACAAAAAAACAATCTCCCCAAGAATTCGGATCCTCGAGTCCAAGGATCGAATTCACTTTTACTACACCAGCATTGTGTTTGATTGGGTAAATATACTATTCACGTGAATTTGGAGATTGAGAAAGAGTTTTTTTTTTATTTTTTATCAGACTAATAAATTAAATGAGACAAGAATATCTCAATCCTTATATAAAATATTTTAGTAAATAACAAACACAAAAACCTTGATTCTTTGGTTCTTATTTTAATAAAAAAAAAAGTTTAAAATTAGAGAGATCAGCTACACAAAAAAAGGCTACGAACAACACCAAACAAAACCACACACTTACAAATTATGCTTAGCAACCTGCAACAAAACCTGAAAACACCAGTGCTTAGACTCCATAAAAAAGTAACAAAAATCACCAAAAATGTAAAAAAAAAGCACCAAAACTATAGCAGAAAAACAGAGACTATGCAGTAGAAAAACAACACCAAAACTGCAGCAGAAAACAGCATCTATGCAGGAGAGAGAAAGAGTTTTTATTGTTTCCGTTTGGCAGACATGATTTGAGGTAAATCGTTTGGAAAGAAAGAAGAGAGAGGGAAGAATGTCTCCTTAAACTAAGAAGAAAAGAATGCAAAGTTTCAGTCGGTGCATTTCCATTTTTCTCCATACATGATGTTCATCGTTGTATATTGTTCTCGTCTAATATTTTTCTTTCATAAGATTTTTAAGAAAGGAACATATGGATAAGGAAAGGGAGAAAAATCAAGGTATCTCATGTCAGCATTGGTGACTTATGGCACAATTAGATATGAAACTTTCCAAGTTTTCTTGTAGTAGATGAAAGAGTTGATTTTACTTTTTCAGGTAAACTATGTTTTGGTTTGTGTATTTCGAATGTTATTTATGAGCATTTATATTTGATAATTGATTATAGAAATAGGCATAATCGATTAGAAGTGCTGTGATAAACTAGTGTCATTGAATATGCTTTAAAATTAGTCAAAAAAATGAAAATTTATGGACAATGTTAGAAAGTGTAAAATCATATTTTCCTTTTTTTTCTTCATTACCAACATCCCATTTCACATAAAATATTTCTGCATCATTTAAATGTTAAAATAATTTGTTTAATTTATTACTTATTATAAGAAAATATATCTATTTCATAAAAGAAATTATTTTCTTGAATTGAATGTTAAAATATGAAATATTAATTATAAAAAAATAAAAAATTTAATTTTGTTTTTCAACAAAGAAACACATTTTTAATTTAAATGCTAAAATAATTTGTTTAATTTTATTACTTATATTATAGAAATTATTTCTATTTCATAAAAAAATCATTTTCCTGAATTGAATGTTAAATATTTCTGCATCATTTAAATGTTAAAATAATTGTTTTAATTTATTACTTATTATAAAAATATATATCCATTTCATAAAAGAAATTATTTTCCTGAATTGAAAGTTAAAATATAAAATATTAATTATAAAAAAATACAAATTTTTTTTCTTTTTAATAAAGAAACAATATTTTTAATTTAAATGTTAAAATAATTTTTTAATTTATTACTTATTATATAAATTATTTCCATTTCATAAAAGAATTGTGTTCCTGAATTGAATGTTAAAATATGAAATATTAATTATAAAAAATTACAAATTAATTTTTTTTAACAACGAAATTATATTTTTAATTTAAATATTAAAATTATTTGTTTGATTTATTACTTGTTGTAGAAATTATTTTTATTCTATAAAACTAAGTATTTTCCTAAATTCAATGGTAAAATATAAAAAAATTTACTATCAAAGAAAATATAAATTATTTTTTTCTTCAATAAGAAAACTACATTTTTAATTTAAATGATAATATAATTTCTTAAATTAATTTCTATTTTACCATAGGAAGTATTTTATATAATTCAATGTTAAAATACAAAATGTTAATTATAAACTAATATACAAATTATTTTTTTACAAAAACAAACAACTTCTTTTAAATTATTAAAATATACTTTTTTAATTGTATCTTTACTTATTATGATTTTAAAAAAATAATTATGATTTTTTTAATTATAAATTTCAAACATAAATATATAAAAAATATATATAAATCTTTATATATAAACATTGATTTTATTTTAATTCAAATCTTTCACCATTTCAAGATAATGATATTTTGATAAATCACAACAATCATATCATGCACAAACATTTTACTCAAATCTACTAATTTTTAACTTACTCTTTCTACATCCAAATAACTTAACTTACTACTTTCCTTCACCTATATTTTTTCCCTTTACACTGTGATCATCATCTAAGTCATTTTTATCAATTTTTTATATGTAGGTTGAAGGCTATATGCAGATTTAACGAAGCCGGAAACAAAGCTTGGGCTTGCATTTGGTGGCTATATCAGTAAAAATCTGGAAGCAAAGAAATCAGATTTTCAGAAATGCAAGATCAGACCCGTGTAAATTTTTTCTATGGCACAGTTAAGAGCTTAGTCACGGATATCCGGTAAGATAAGGTCTGATGGATTTACATACTCCGATTGGATGCTAGATCCTATATCATGCCTAAATACCATCAAAAACAAAAAGGGGTATAGAAGGTGATTATTCATTAGTGGCATGTTTTTCTTGTAGTCATGTTTTTTGCCACATGAGTTATGATATGAGTTTTTTTGTGAAAAGTTTTGTTAGATGAGTTATGAGTTTTTGTGAAAAGTTTTGTTAGAAGTCAGGAGAGGGATTGATGTTTATAATTCTGAATGTTGTATGATTTGATTATATAAAATTAGGTATTCTTTGTTTGAAAAAAAAAAATTATTCATTGTAGATAGAAAAAGGTCAACCATCATCTAAACAAATTGTATATGAAAATAGAGTGGAAAGGGCTCCATGTGGTTAATTTTTCTTAAAAGAATTATTATGGAAAAAAATTCGTGGTTTGTATACAGGAGTTGCTTTTCTTTTCTATTTTTTTTATTCCTACCTGATTACTGCATGAAGTGGCCAAGGCCTTGCATCTCTTCGTTGGAGTGAAACGGGATGAGAATCTGAAGGGAGCTCCTTCATTGGAGTGAAAGGAGGGATATAGCTGTTAGTGAGTGACACAAGGATTACCCATCCTCCTAAGAAGAACCACTTCTTTTCAAACGTAAAGGATATGTAGCGGTAAGTGTCTGCTGTCTCAAATGGGTATTTGCTCCACTAGATTCACTCTCGTCGTTTTCATAAATGGGGCTGGAAATGTACAAAAGGTGTTCTTCTACACTTTAAGGTTTATCATCATGTAAAAATTATCTATGATACCATGCAGAAGTGGGGTTGGAGAATTGATTCTGAAGGTTCTATGAATAAGAAAGATGGAGGTAAAAAGAAGTCACATTAAATGTATTACTTCTCTAAGAAATAATAACGTGTATTTAAGAGTATGACCTCTTCCTAAGATCGTATTTCCAACTGCAACAGATCCCTTTATTTAATATTTTAAAAATTTGCTTATATATAAGTAGTTTTGAGTAAAAAAAATCACGGTTTAGTAATGTGACCCCCCTACCACAGTCAATAAATTATCTAATCTTTAGAAAGTAGTTATTTCATTTTTATTTGCATTATTATATTTTGAAAATTGTATAACTAAATTTATGAAACTAACTTGTATGATGGTGGTGGGGTCCATTTTGAATAGTGAGAGGAGCAGAAAGGGAATCTATTTGAAACCAGGTATATATTCCGGAGGAGCCATTAGCGCCAGCGGTGGAAGAGCAGAGTAACAGACAGTAGGGAAAACTGGAAAGGGAAGAAAGTGAGTGAAAGATGGAAATTTAAATTCTTTTAAAGAATATCCTGTTTTTTCTGAGAAGAATATCATAGTTTTGGAGATGAAGAAATTGGAGATCTCACTCGAATTATTCCACGGGATAATAAGTTTTATGCAATGCAATGATTATTGAATAACGTAAAGCTGGAATTGCTCCGGCATGTTGCTTCCTGCTTCTGTTTGTGATAAAGTACCCCTTCGTCTCTGCCTTCACGACCCATTCCACATCATGAAATTCACGCGCAGCAGGGAATCTCAACCCATGTGCTGCGCTAACCCACTCCCGCTAGCTAGTACGGAATAAACGCCTTCTTTCTCTCCACGCTACGTAGCACCATAATTTTAAATAAAATAAAAAAGAAGTTTCACTCATAAAAGATTTTACTAAAATATAGAGATTATTTAATGGACTAATTTAAAATTTTCATTTAATAATGACAATACTGGTAAAAAGAAAGTAATAGAAGGTTTTAAATATATATTAAACATTTTAAAGGAAATCATGCTTACTCACTAATTTAATAAGAATAGGCATAAATTACTGACTATAAAGTTACCAGAAAAGGACAACCAAAATAATTAGGTAACTCGCCACTGGTCATTCATTCATTCCCTTTCAATGTCCCGAACTCGCTGAGACATTACTATCTGTTATGCTATGGAACAGCAGCAGGACCACCCTCGCATCTTATGATCCTTTTCCTGCCGGTGAATAATATATAGATTTCAAAAGATTAACAGTTTCGGATTTTGATTTTACCTAACAAGAGGCAGTACTATCTGATGTACGCAATTTATTTAATTATGTAAGAAGCTAGAAAGAGGTAAGTGTAGTAGAAATAACAATGCTCGAGTTTTACTCTGTAGTCTGTGTACTAATTTTGTTGTACTTGTGAAAGTGGAATGAATTTGGTTCCAAAACTAGAAGACTTTTCTCACATGGGGTAAAGGTAAATAAGATCACCTGTCCGTCCAATCCCCTCTACATTTCTGTAACTGTAACTCACACCCATTTCCTATAATTAGACAAACAATCACGTCCTCTTCCAACATTTCACCATGCTTCCTAATATTATTCACTGTGATATACTGTTCCTTTTTTATTTAATATAATATTTTATATGGAATGGAAAAGAACTCGCCATCCACGCAGAAACAACACCCATCCAAGTTATCGCAGAAAGTTTCGGGACAAAAGGCAAAGTTTTTCCATTGTTTAAAAAAAAGGAAAAAGACAAATCAGCACTAAAAACATAAATCAATGAAATGACAAGACAGATAAAGACGGGTTAAATTAACGTCATGGGAGAAAGGGGAAAAAGAAGAAGGAAAGAAAAGATAAAGAAAAAAAAAGAAGATAACATAACAGACTTTGCTGTACCCTTCAAAGTTAAAAACAGAGAAACAGACACGAATTTTAGGGGGGAAGCACAAATAAAGAAAATTGAGGCTTTAATTTTGTTATAGCCTTATAGGAACTATTTGTGCTACAGTCATCACCGACGGAATTTACCGAATTCCGCACAGAACTAGCTTCTCCGTATCTATAACCCGTACACAAATAAGAAAGGGAGATAAGTCCCCTTTCACCTTCCTTGATTAAACCATAGAAGAAAAATAAACATAACTGTACACCAATCAAAAGCGTACTCCTACCGTGGAAGACAGAAAACCGAAGTAATTAAAATCAAGTACCTCAAGTAAATTAATGTAAGAATAATGTCAGCAAGTAGCGTTTTCACCGTTTTCTTCCTTCAAGCTTGGTCACTTTTATGGCTTCAATTTCACCCACTCGTATCGTCCTTCCAAGGGCACGTCCTTCACGATATCATAATTATACCTGCAGATTCACAAGGAATATAATACACACACATCAGTGTTTATCACAGTTTTTACTTTTTCACATTTGAAATGGAAATGTATTATTATTATTATTATCTTACTTTTCTGAGAAGCGTTTATGAATGTCCTTCTCCGCGGCGGCGAAGAATTCTTCGAGCTCCAAATCCGTTGGCATTTTCTGCAGCGCTGATGAAACGCAGCAGCGAGATTTGGTTATCGTTGGCTTCTTCTCCGCTGAATCCACCTCCTGCGAATTCGTAATTCGAAGCTTGCTCGAGAGACTCATCTCTCTCCTGCGCGGACACAATGTTGAGTGTTTCAATTAATTTTCAGAATGTATATATATATATATATATATATATATATATATATATATATATATATATATATATATATATATATATATATATATATGTATGTATATATTATGCGCATTATTGATTCATGCATGTCACAGTTAAGGAATTAGATTTTTGAACGGAAGAAATAATCATGATGACTTGCACATACGATACGATACACACAACTGACGGAATCATTAAAGATTTGAAACGATTGGAAGTCACTTTTCCTTTTTTGAATTTAAAACTATCAATAATAATTTAAAACTTAATTTAATTCGAACCTTATTTGTTGTTCACGGCAGTTGCACGTCGACGTTTCAACTTGAGCGTTCTCTACCTGAAAAAAATGCGTTACGATACACATTACACATTTATGGGAAGCACTTAAGGAGAGACAAAACGCAAGTTCAATTAAATCGCTTCGCCGACATTAATTTTAGGTGATTCGTTGATAATAATTAACAATAATCACCTCCAGATCTGAGAATTTAATGATTCGGTTTTCGTCGAATGATCCGTTGCTGGAGCAACACGACGCCGGAGATTCGCCGGAACAGCGTTCCTCCGTCTCCGACGCCGTTGTATTACTCAAACTCTTGAGTTGAACGAAGGAGGACGGTGAGATGTTGTTGCTGTTGTTAATGGCGATTTTCATTCTCTTCGGTGAAGTCGCAGAAGCTCCAACGCCCAATGTAGTTCGAGCCCGTGTCTTCACGTGAGCCATCTCCATGAATATACTGTAATCTCAATTTCAGTGTTGAGTGTGTGTGTGTGAGCTAGAGTGAGGGAGAGAGAGAGCCAGAGATTTAGAGAGAGGGAAGTGTTGTGTGGTGTTTTGGTGCGACGAGAAAATTGTTACGAAGAGGGGAGGAAGGTTGAAGCGTTGGAGAGGAGGGGGGGTGGGGGTTTGATAGCGGTGCGAGGCGGTGATCACAGGCACCGGAGGGAAGTCTAATGGATGAGTGACACGTGGCGGGAGGTATCGGTGGAGGGTGTCGGAAACGGAAATTGATGATGCCGTTGGGAGGGGAATGAGTAAACGAGAATCATGAGGTTAGGAATGAAGAATCATTTATAGATTGTTTTGGGTTGGCTGAGTCTGAATTCGGTTTCGCGAGTGAAGATTGGAGAGAGAACCGGTCTCAAGCAAAATAATTGTGTTCCGAGCAAATTACTCTTATATCCTTAAATTTCTTAAGATTTATTTGGTTGTTAGTTTCTCCATTCATATTCATTATTTTAGCATAATATACAGATGTTCTTTCAGAATATTTTATAATATTTTCTTTTATATTCAATTGTTCTTTTATATTCAATTGTTCTTTTATAATATTCTTTTTATATTTTTATCTATTACTAAAGGCAAAGAATCAAACAACTAAGGGATCAATTGAGAGATACTATTTATGTTGATCATATGATATATATATATATATATATATATATATATATATCATTTTATTCTCTGTATCTCATACTTTTGTTTTGTTTTTTTCTTATTTTTCTAATGGTAGAAAAAATATAAATAAATAAGAAGTTTTATTTTAGTATTGGTGCTCGTGTTCCTTTTCTCCCTTTTGGAGATTTTTGTTTTTATGATTTTTATTTGTGAAGATAAATATCTCTATATTTGTAACATAAGAGATGACTCCTTTAAGTACTAATAGTGTACACTCTAAATGAATAGTATAAAGAAAATTTGTGGAAAACAAAACCCTAAATGAGTGATGAATGAAGGTTTGTATCTCACAAGATGGTATGAGAAGGAGAATATGAGTAAGAAAAGAGGAAGTGAAAACTATAAAAGGAAAAGAAAGGGTCTCAAAAAACAAACTTTAGTGTTGCAATTATGCAAAATTATATTAGAAGTGAAGGAAATTTAAAATATATAATGAACAAAATGGTTGATGTGACCAAAACTAATTCCAAAGTTAAATGGTTATACATTTTGGTGAGATAAATTCTTGTACATTTTGTCAGCATATGGTTTTGTTTTTTATTTAGGGGGTTGGCTTTTCTTTTCTATACAGCTCATATTTCTTTTGTCGTGTGTGCCCTTCAATTGAAGACAAGGATTTTCCAAATGATAAAACAGAAGCTTAGATGGTTGGAGAGGGGACATTGCACACATGGTCATTTAATTTAGGACCGTAACGGCTTAAATGTGAGGCAAACTTAAAATTGAATAAAAGTATCAAACAACATTTTTTTTTTCATCCTAAATGCCTTACAAAAGAAGTAAAAGAATTTTGATGTAATTTATTGGGCCTTTTTCATTCTCTATTATTTTTTTTATCTTTTTGTGATTGCATTGGACTCTTTGCCATTTTTTAATGGTTACATGTAAAAACTTGGTACCAAATATGATTAGGTAGTGTAAAATACGATTAAGATGCCCCATGTGGCATACGTGCAATTACTTACACGTGGGTGTGATGAATGAAATATAAATTGGCAGACAAAATATGGACCACTGCCATTAAAGTTTAGGTTGTTTCTCGATTAATGATCCTCTCTGGATATGCCTACGTACGTACTTTCCCTATATATATGTATCATTCATCTTCCATGCAAACCATTCATCCTTTTTTATGTTTTTCTTCCACTTTCTATTTATGCCCACTCCAAACGCTTCTATTTTCTATTTCGCACTCTATTTTCATTCTCATAATCAACTCTGTTCATTTCTATTTCTTACTTCTGTTTATATAAGCTGAGAAAAAAAAAACTTCTGTTTATATAAACTTCTTCCAACGTTAGAGCGTGGCAATTGAATTTTTTTTTTGTCTATTAAAAATTTAGTTCAAATGCATCCATCTCTTCTATACTCGTACATCCATACATGTATACCAAAACTTTTGTCACTAAAATATAAATATTTCCGTAAGTTTTTCTTTGGCTGGACTTTTAATTAAGTTTGATATTTCATTTTTAATTATTGTTTTTGTTTACGATTTTTTTTAATATATTTTTAATTTAAAATGATAATTTATTTTACTAGGTACGTAAAACAGTTTGATATATACAAGTATTTATTGAGAATAGACATGGAGATGGAGGTAGCACAAGGGATCTTTTCGAAAATAAAGATAATGAACACAATATTTAATTTTTAGTATCTTTTATCTAAGCATTAGCCATTATCAACCCTATTAAATTGCCTTGAAAACATGCTGAGAGAGGAAAATAATGTCTTAAGTTTGTTAATACGTATTTTTTTTATCAACAACAAATAAATAAATTAAAGTGAACAAAGTATTTTAACCCTTATTTATATATATATATATATATATATATATATATATATATATATATATATATGTTTACATACTTTTCTTTTATCTATTTTACTAATACATACACACTTACATGACAAAACAGCATACCAAAAAGAAACTCCTTGCAGCATGTTCATAACCATTAGCCAAGACTTGTAAACACCTAAGCTACAACAAAAGGGAACTATACAATTAAGACGTATTTATCACAAAGATCAAACTAACTAGTTAAGAGGTTCCACAAGAAAAGATTCTATAAGCGAGCAACTGATAGTATATTTCACTGTTTTTCCATTTCCTTAATTTATCACTTCTCAAATCTTTTCAGTTAAACAACTTTCAAAAAAAAATGTTTGTACTCAAATTTTCACTTATTTCTCTTTAACCATATACAACACTGAATTTTTAGTTCTTACATGTATTTTAATTATTTTCTCTGTTTTTATTCTCCTTATTTACTTTCCACACAACCCTTATATGTTAGTATCATCACCAATGTAAAGGTGTGAATTTTGTTATTATATTTCTTATATTTCACTTAATCGCAATCTTTCTTATTTAGGTTCGTACACTTCTTAAAAGAAAAAGTTGAAGAAAAAAACTTGGTTAAAGGATCTGCCAGAAAAGTCATTTAACTACCTACCCATGCGTTTTGCACGTCTAAGGTATATTACTGAGAGGAAGTGACATAAAACGAAATTTTTTGTACGTTCTTTAAAGTTACAACAAATCGGAGTCTTACTTAGAATATGTTAGCGTGTTTATAAATTTGAAAGAGATATAAAAAAAGATTATTTTAATAATTAATTATAAAACAGTTATTATTGACAGAAATCTCATTGCATCTATAGGGTCCATTCCATGCATTTATTATATCAAGTGTGAACAGACACAAATTGAAGTACTGCGATATGCATGCAGGATCTGCATTCTGCAGCTAAATATATAAGGCGACAAATCCACATAACTAAAGCAGTAGCAACATATTCACAGCACCCAGAGGTACGACCAATTCCTAGTTACTGCTATGAGCAGAGTAATATTATGTCAATGCCAAAATATCTTTCTCAACAAAATAAGGAAAATAACTTTGAAAACCATGTGCATAAATAAGCATACATCTAGTTTTGGATTTACTGGATCCTCGTTACCATAAATTACTTTATAAAATTAAACACATTTTAAGAAAAAAAAAAAACTCCCTCTGCTAGAATATATAACCAATCTAAAAGAAAGCATAATTCTGCAGCATCTAATTTCAAAATGAATAAATATAAAACCAAATTACCATATTAGAAAAAATACAACACAAAATAGAACTCTAATTGTATTTTTTAATCCATTGTATTTTCAATGGTTTTTCTTGCATATAGTTTTCATTTTTTTTAATTATGTGAAACCCATTTTTTGTTTAGTAAAATGACTTTAAAAACAATAAAAATTAAAATTTTAAATTATATTTAACACATAAATTATTTTTTAACTATTTAATAAATTATCATTTCTCTAAAAAAAATTCACTAAATATATTTGTACTTCACCCTAAATTTTCAAAATTAATTATTCTCACTATTTTCTGGATCAGACAGTGAAATGATGGTAAAATAAAGATCATTTGTGATTAATCAAAATTTTAATCAAAGTATAATTTTCTCTTCCCTCATATCTGATTTTTTTTTTTACATGTGGAGTTTTCCTTATTGCATATGAGATCAAAGTTAATCGGAAAAGTATCTGAGACTAGATCCATATAGTCATATTTTTGGCTTTTGGATCATGTGTCCTAGAAAAAGGTTAGAATTTTTTTTTTAACTTTACTAAGCGGATGAAAATGTTGAATAAGTTATTTGATGAATAGTGAGAGAAAGGAAAAAAAATAAAAATGTGATTGTTTGGAATAAGAAAAAGATAATGAAAACTGAAAAAAAAAAATATATATATATATATATAAAGAGAAAATTTATGAAAATTTAATAAGTGATTTGATATATATAATAAATTTTAAAAAGAAAATTGTAGAATGATATGTCTATAAAACTACTAAAATTTTCTTGTTGTTATAAATTAATTTTGATTAATTATTAAATTATAATTTTATTATTTTTATTAATATTTTTAGAGATGTTTTTTAACCTCTTGCTATTTTTCATTTTTTATTTTCAAATTTAATTTAAATAATTTTAAGTTAATAATAGTCAAAAAAATATTTTTACATCATAATATAAGTTACTCATTAGAAACTAAATTATAATTTATAATAGTGAAAAAATAGTTATTGTGATTTTTAATTATAATTTATACATTTGAAATTATTTATCATAAACATTTATTACATAAAATAAACATATATATCCTATGCACAGGATAAATTCGTAGTTAACAAATATGACAATATAAAAAGTTTCAGATAAGTTTATTTTTCTCTCTTACTTAACTGCAAAGAGTACATATATTTATATAAGGTTGATTTGAGTAATTATTTTTTGTAAAAATCATTCTATAATGTTCAATATTTTCAGAAATTATTATTTAATATGTAAGAAACGACGAAATAACTTTTTTTCAAGTTTTTTAATAAAATAGCATACAATTGTTATGAACTGTTAAAAGGTTATTTTAGTAAAAATAAGGTCAAAATTCAGGAAGAAGGTGAAAAATGTCTCACCAAACATTATAATAAATCCCTTCACATGAAAGGTGAGAAACTATGAATTTTTTAAAGGTTAAGATTCCATTAAGTACTAAAAAATGGATATAAGAAGAGATACCCAACCTTGATTTATAGAGTGGGCTCAGAAAACTAGAATTTTTTTGCCTTATAATAAAGTAGGGTTTTGAGTGGAAGTTAGTGTCCTCATTATACATGGTTGGTTAGAATTACTTTAACATATGAAAGTGCCTTTTGTAAGCTTTCGTTTAATAAGTGCGTTATATCAAAAGGTAATCATTAGAGGCCAATCATGTTTCAAACAAATTTGACATTGTCACTTGTAGTCATAATTTCCATTTTGATTCCCATCTATAGCAAGCATATTATCTTTATTCTTTTCTTATTCCTGGTTTCACTACTCGCGGCTTTTGCATTTGTTTTCCCTCTGATTTTTCCAAAGTCAAATTTCACTTTAGTTTATGTTTGTGGGGTACACTTTATTCTCTTTTCTACTAATTTAAGAGAGAGAGAGAGAGAGAAAACAGAGTAATACAAATGTAGGAGAGGGAAAGTGTTTGTGCAGAAAGATTTTAAAAATACAAAAAGATTGATAGACTCAGCAGCCTATTCAACATAAACTAAATGAACTATTTATTTTTTAATTAGTGAATAACATTATGAAGTGAATTTTAAGTTTATTTCAATTTTATATAAAACTAACTTATAAAATAATTAATCTACATTTTTAACTATTTTTTCAGGATTAATCAAATTTAATTATTTGAATTATAATTTTTATACATTGAAAGATGAGATAAAGAGAATTTATTATTCCATTTCATTCAATTTAAATTCATACATTAATTAATTTATTAATAATTCATATTAATAAACTCCGTCTTAGTTAAATTATATATAATAAACTATATATATGAATATGAAAATGTTAATATAAAATGAAACAAATTATTAGTAAAAGGTAAAACTTTCACCATAGGAATATAGAAGGTGCTATCATATTTTTGGTAGTGCGTGGCTTAATTTTTTTCTTTTTTATTGTGTGTATTCAACTGATTTCAAAACAAGAATAGCTCAGTTGCCTAAAGTTAATGATCGTGATTTCTACATTGATAACATTCATATCAATATGATGGAGACAAGGGTCCCCAACACAACACTGAGGCAAAAGGTCATAGGAGAGCATCGCAGTTCAATATAATCAACAAATATTGGATCTGTTTTTTCTCAATAAACCGTTCGCAGAAGGTAATCATTCTTTTAAGTAGGCTATATATCTGGTGATCTGTTGCAGCTTCTGAAGCTTGGATGCCAGAACTGCCTTTTCTATGCTGAAGTTTTTTGAGGAAGTATGAAATCAACAATCAAGCTTCTACTTTATTTTTGTTTGGACCCAGTTCTAATTATTGCTGTTTGTAAGTCTTTTGAGCAACTGAATAGGTTATGTATTTAAGCATATTTATGCTTCTTTTGGTTGTTAGGTGTCTTATAGGTTTATTTTGAGTAGGTTTACTGCTGGTTTAAGTTGGAATTTTAGATTTGAAGACATATAGTTGTTCTTTGTTATACATCGGAGAGCATCCTTTAAATGTTACACTTAATTTAATTCATTCTTTATTCTTTGCTTATAAAAAAATTAACACTTATAAAAAAACAAACAATTCTAAGACAAAAACCAGACATCAATGTTAAAATCTACGTGTCTCACAACAATGCACAAACATGTTGAAGAACAACAAAGCTCAGATTAATATGTTCATAGTTTCAAATAAGTTATAATGAATTGTGGTTTAAATAACTTTTTTTAATGTAATATTGAGGTATTTTGTTAGATCTATTATCACTGAGGGCATTCAAAAAATAGGGATAACAAAAAACATTTTATAGGTAACAATTCTTTTATAGGAGTAAAAAATTTGGAGGTATAAAATATACTAAAATATATATATATATATATATATATATATATATATACAAATTTATATCCTTAACATTTCTTACACATCTAATTGTAATGATTTTTTTATGAATAAGTGAGAAATATAGAAAGAAGTTGAACAATGACATTTAAAGAAAGTTGTAAAAGAAAAGGGGTTTGATTAATTAGTGTTCCGAGATATATTAGAAAAGTTGGCTGTTAGGTGAGCAGTTGCTATAAGAAGCATAATTGGATATGATTAGACATATTATCCCTTTTCGAAGTAAACGAATGGCTCCTCACTTTAGGTCAAACCTAAAAGCACATGCAGGGTGGATCCAGCGCTAGAAAATAAATTTCACGGATCAAAAGAAGAAGAAAAAATAAGCAGATATAATTGAACAACTTTGATCACAATCCAAAACTCCTAAAGGACAAAGAACTTTATGTTTCTGCCATCACTTTGTGAATCATGATAGACCACGGAATGAATTGCAATGTTAAGAGAAAGAAAGTTTGAGTGAGAAAAGATCAAAAGATGAAGACGGAAAGTTGCTGGGTGTGGGGGCGCAAAACCAAAATCAAGAATCTCAAGGAGTAATAAACCAATTGAAGTAACCCTCTTTTCTTTTCACATCTATCTTTCATACAAAACAAAACAACATTTTGTTGAGTTCAATACTCATAAATTTTTTATTTCAACTCGATTCTTTTTAAGCTTTCATATTATAACGCAGTTTTTTTTAAAACAAGTTTAGATAAGTTAAATTTAAACACATTTCAAGATTCAAAGAGCCCTTTGCAATGCATTTCAAATCTTTTGTACAGTATTATATTAAAATTATCAACTAAATTTTTTAGAAAAATATTAAATTTTAAAACTTATAATTATTTATAAATAAAATTTGTATGGACTTATATATTATAATTTAAAATTATATATGGTAGATGTGGGATAAAAAAACTAAATAGACCATTTTAAAATATAATGATTTTTTCATATACAGCACATTTGTGTTGTGTGGTAGCTAGCGCTGTAATGGTCCTATCATTTTCTTAAAGCATGTATGTGACTTTGGAAGGGTAGAGAAGAGAATGCCAAGGAGTGAGGAGTGTAGTTTTTGTGAAGGACCCTCTGTGTGGTCACTTTTTAAAGTGTGACTTTTGTGGCCAAGGCCTTTTTCTCTTTTCCAAAGTCATGCAACAATTCCGATATTGCATGGACAAACACAATTCAACTGTGGGTCGCTACTTGGAGAAAGGTTTATGTACTATTAAATTAAAATAGACTAGTATTCCTATAAGCTGTAAAAAAATTTACCTTGATACCATCTCGTCTTGTTGCAAAACTTTAGACTATAGTGACATTTATAATTTGTCAAAAACATTTCAATATCAGTTTCACCAGAACCAAGTTCTAAATATATATTTTTTTCTACAATTGTGTTAGAAAGTACCGACTTCGTATCACTTAATTTGTGTACCGTGTTTATAAGCTGGCAAATTCATAGTGGTAATTGATATTTCATCTAGACTAGAGGTAAGGTTAATTTATAATATATAATTGGGTATAAATTTTATTTTACAAGTTAATTTTGAAAATTTGAGTTAAGTTGAAAGTTTAATTCTTAAGATAGTATCAAAATTATTTAAAGTTTATTCTAACTAAAGTTGTGTTGGGAAAATTCAAAATTAATTATCCTCTTTGGTATAGATACAAAATAGACACTTGCAAAAGTAATAAGCAAATAATAGAAAATATAACAAAAATAGAATAATGAGACTGAGAATTTTTAATGCGAGAAAACTTCTTCAACTTGAGAAATAAAAACTCACGGGATTTAATCCAGAAACTGTAAGGATAACACACAATCTCACCTAACAAAGATGAAATACAATGTCTCTCTAGTCTCTCACTAAGATTTTTAATCTCACACTATGGTGAATATCTACTCTCTCTTTTTCTCTTTATGTTGCTCTTCTCACTTGCTTCATCTTTCTCTTCCTCAAAAGTTCCTTTTATATAGAGAATGAGAGGAAGACTCTTCATAAAGAGATTAATGTTCATTACAATTCCAAGAGAGAGTTACAATTTTCAAAAAAAACTTTTTAATATTCATCATTGAATATATTCAATGGATCGGTTACCAATATTAATAGGTCATAATCTCTCATTAAATTAAGGAGAAATTTTCAACAAGTTGCATTTATCGTGTTACCCGGATCATCTATAAATATATAGTTTCACAAATCTATTCATTTTTTTCCTACACCTTCATGCCTTATTCCTACACCTCAATATAAGAAGTGAAATTACAATTTTACCCTCTTCTCTATCTTTTTCATTGAACACCCTACCTCCAACTTCCACCGCCGTAGTTTCCTACCTCTAACATCCACTGTCGTAGCTCCCCACCTCCAGCACCATCGCAACAGTAGCCCCCACCTCCAACACCACCACCACAACAACTTCTTACCTTCATCGTTTAAGCAGAAAAAATTGTATATTCAAATTCTAAAATTCAGAACATAATATTTTTTTTTACGAATTCTAGAATCTGGAGTACAAATTTTGTATTTTAAATTATAGAACTTGAAATACAATGTATTTTTGAATTGTACAATTCGGAATGCAAATTGTGTATTCTGAATTCAACAATTCGAAATGAGTAATTTTGGTATGTTTGGAAATATGGGGTACCACAAAAAACTATAGAGGTCCAAGAAGAATTTTCCTGCATTGATTGGTCTCAACGTAAGAAGTGTGTCTTAAAGATCTCACATCAAATAAAGATAAGGTCAATTTATAATATCGAAACGGAAGCATACCTTATCTTATAAAGTTAAATTAAACTTAAAATTCACTTCTTAATAAAAGAATTAAAATATATGTAATATATTCACATGAACATACTGAAATTGTACACATATTTTTTTCCTTCTTTTCATATTTTATTTTAAGTTAGTTTTATTTATTTTACATTTCTATGTTTGCGTCTTCTAATTTCCTTTTGTGTATTTTAAGTTGTTGGTAAAATTAGAGTAATAAAGCCGAATCTACATGATAAAGCCTTCTAGAGATTTCTTTTTTTAGCTAAGGTCAACTTTAAATAAGAGAAAGAAACAAATTGGAAGTTGAGTACTCTGTAATAAAGAGAGAGAAGGAAAGAAAAAAAAGTTCTGTTAATTCAAAGAGAGACAAAAAATTTGGTATATATAATTATTACGCCAAGCAAACCGAAGCTACTATACATAATTGGTTAAACCTATTAGTTAAGAGCTGTTAAGCACAATTTGTTGTTAACTTGATTAATAAAAACAATATGGTTATGTATTTTATTAAAAAAGTTGTTTTGTTAAAAAATAGTTTTAGGTAATAATAATTAAACTTTTTTTAATTATTTTTCCTTTTTTTATTTTTTATATAAATGAAAAAAAAATTATCAAAAATTAACGTGAATAGTATATATAGTACGTGATAATTTTAAACAGTGTAATAGGAAGATGGGAAATTTTTAATTTGGTTGTTCATGTCAGGGCTTAATCCTTTGAAATATTCAATAATTAGTATATTAAAATTAAATTACCAAAGTCTTTCTAAGATTTTTATTATTATCAAATCTCTCCACTGCTAAAAAAAATGACAATTAATTTGTCACAAATTATGATAGATTTTGTAATAAAATGGTTAAGTTTATAATAAATGTTAATTAATAAATAATTTTAAATTAATATTATATAGCTGTTAACTACTTTGTCACAAAAGTCATCATAAATAAATTTTGAAGTGTGATGGTGATTCAAACTTGCCTTGCATTCAAATAAAAACAGTGTTATATTTATATTCTTCAAGCAACGACACTTCAAAGAATTTTGTGCTTAAGTTACATTCACGTAAGTATCTATAATTTTGTTCTTAATTAAGTCATCCTTGTAACATTTTTTTAACACATTCAGGTTATTATTTATATGTTTTGAGATATAATTATTTTCTATTAAATAATGCAACATTAAGGTATGAGATTAAAGTTTTTATATATACATATTTATATATTTACAATATTTATATTATATTTTTACATATATATTTATTGACTAGAGAGAAAACAAAATTTTTATTTACCTACAAATTTCTTTTATCTTAATACTATTATGGTCTTTATATAGATAGAGAAAACATATTGATTAAGATATTTAATATAGATGGTCGGAGACATATAAATATATTATTATCCTTTCATAATATGGACTTTCATGTCGGAAAAAACTAATGTCAAGTCAACAAACATGTTCCTTTGAAAGTGATGAAATTGTTAATGTTATCGGCTTCTTATATGAAGAACTGTTGTAATTACTGCAGCAAAAAATCTGAAAATTTTGACACCACCATCTGTTTAAGTTGATGTTTTAATTTTTATCATATACGATAAAAAAAAAAGGGAAAATGAGAATAAATA
Organism: Phaseolus lunatus; assembly: GCA_013389735.1. Classification (NCBI taxonomy): domain Eukaryota; kingdom Viridiplantae; phylum Streptophyta; class Magnoliopsida; order Fabales; family Fabaceae; genus Phaseolus; species Phaseolus lunatus. The sequence goes on from CM023859.1 coordinate 39,198,266, forward strand.
TAATATAAAATAATATCATATAAAAAAAATTAAAAATTGTGAGTAATAAATTAATATTTTATGTGCTTTTTCATAATGACTTTTACAAGTAAATATGCACTAATTAAGGGAAAATTTGATAAAAAAAAATGTTAGTATAAATTCAAGTGTATATTCAATCTAAGACAGCAGATATAATTACTTTATACCCAATAAGACTAGTATGAAAAGAAAATGTTTCACTCCAAATAATGTAGGAGTATAACATGTAATTAATATTATAAGATTATTATGAAAAGAGAAACTCGCACTCTGAATAATTAAAGAATAAAATAAGTGAGTAACATAAAGATTTTTTTTTTATTTTATTAAAGGAGTGCAACTATAGGAGAATCATTTAAACAAACTTTGCTTAAATCCCAAGGCAAGTAAATTTGTTTGAAATGTTAATGACCTTGGTTCTAACCTAATGCTCAAAATCTATTGTAATTATAATTATAATATAGTATCTTTTTTTTGTGATCACTTTTAACTAGAGTTTTTTTTTTTTCTCTCTCTCAATGTATTCATACTAGCTTTAATTCTTTAAATTAAACTACAAAGATTAGTTTTTAGTTCAAACTTAGTCACACTTAAAGATTTTGTCGAACTCAAATCCTCATTCACACCTTAGATACATCCTAACTCATGAACTAACTTTTTGATATTTAACCAACATTTGGAGGAGAACTGCAACCTGTCACATTTACTACTTTCAGCTTCTAGCACCATTTTTATTTCCTTTTCATCATTCATATTTTTTTTTATTTTTTAATGTAGGTGACATCTTTATTTAACCACATCCAATTAGAACAATTTACACCATCAGTTACTTTTGACATTAAAAAAATGTGAAACATGTCCTACCATATTATATTATCTTCACACAATTCATATTAATGTTGTTTTAATACAAAAAAAAACATTAAAAATTTTCAAAATCATTATTTTATATTTTATATTTAAACTTTATTATGAATTATAATCATTTTTATTAATATAAATTACTAAAAAGTTTATTATTTTATTATGTTATTTTCAATTAAAAGTTAATTAATTTTTTTGAAAAATTAGTTAATTAGATAATCGGTATTCTATGATAATATTTCATTTTAAACATAATGTCAATTAATTATTTAAATGCATGTGTAATGATGATATATTGTAATAATACTAATAATAAATTGATTGGTATCCTAACACACTAAAAATAGTATGTTTAAAAAAACATTAGAAGGTAGGGAAAAAAATGTAAATGTACACCCCTTTATAATGTGTGAACGGTGAAAATTTGCTCTTTTAATAGTTAAAATTCTGTTCAAAAAAGGCACATTTGCGAATTATAATTGGAGAGTAATAGTTTTCTATAAAATATCTTTTTTCATTATTTTTATTTAAGATATATTAATTTTTCTTCACAATCACAATCCTTATGCTAAAACTTTATGGATTTTGTAACATCCTTTATTTTTTTTCCCTTCTTTCTTATCTAATATAATATTTCACTATAAGAAAATTATTAAATAAAAAATAATTTTACAGAAAAAAAAATAATTAGTTGTTATATTGATTAAATTAAAATAATTTTAGAGACTAAAAAAATTATTAGTATATAAATTGTTTATCTATACCTATATATAGAATATATAGAGGGAGTTCCTTATTATTATAACTGTTTTTTGTTGTACACAAATTTATTCATATTTTATCCTTATATCAATATTTCATATTATTATTATTTTATTTTGATTATTTCATCGTTTTATAATTACTTAAATTTAAAATTAAAAAAAAAGAGTTAATATTAAACTTGAAAAAACTATTTGAGATATGTGCACTACATTTATTTGAAAAGAATAAATCAAATAAAACTTTGAATTAAAACGTGATTTAATGGTCAATTACTTTAACTCCGGACAAAAAGACAAGTTAAAAAAAACCTTTGAGAGAAGTGTGTGAAAAAGAGACTGAAACAAAAAAAGAACAAAAATAAAAAGAAACATTAAAAAATTGATGTAAACCACAAAAATTTTGTTTTTTTTTTTTTTCATTCTCATACATCTAAAGGTATTTCTTATTGAACCAATGTCATTATAGTTTTATTTTGTTCTGATCAATCAATACATGTTGTATAAATTATGATTGTTTAATTGTTAATGTTTCTCATTTTTATTTCTTTTAGTCTTCTTTTTATTTTCGTACAACAAGTGGAGGCAAAAGAGGAAGAAGATAGAGAAGCAAAATACAACATTATTGTGAAGAAGAGCGAAATGATTAGAAAATAGATATTTTGTTAGGGTTTGTTACTGGAGTTTCTCATCTTATTCTTCTTCTTTTTCTTTTCATTATTATATTTATCTTTTTTTGTTTTATTTATTAACAAATCAAAATTAGTGATTCACAAGTCTTGAGAATGAAACAGATGACGTTTTAATATAATTATGTTCTTTGTTATAAATTTGATTTTTTTTTTTTACTATGACTTAACTATTAATATTGTATGTTGAAACTCATAGTAGATGAGAGAAAATGTTTCTATCTTATTTTTTCTTAATGATATTGATATTTAAAAGATATGAATACACATATAATAATAATAATAAAAATAAAAATAAAAAATGCGGATATACTTTGCGTTTGTGTGTTTCCACTACTTAATAATAAATAATAAAAATTATTTTAGATACTAATAATTTTTTTAATCTCAAAAATAATATATAATCTAACCAATATAATAACTAATTATGTTTTATTCTAAAATTAATTTTCTATGTTACATCTTCTCATCTTTCCTTCCATCTCCCCCTCCTCCTTACATTTCTCTCTTTCACAAATAAATTGTATGAGAGAAATATTGTGTGACAATGATGTTACACGACCCTACACAATAATAATATTGAACAAGAACCACAATTAAAATATGAAGAAGGAGATAGACGAAATATGATTTTGTTGTTTTATCTTTGTTTTATTAGATTTTGTAATTTGATATGTTGATCATAAACTTTAACATGTTTGCATATTTTTTTTTATACGTTCCTATGTTAAGTTAATATGTTATTCTTTTGATATTGTGAAAAATAAAAAGAAAAATTAATTTATTATTAAGCAATTTTTGTTCAACAATTAGCTCACTTTTTTTAACAAACTTTGATTGTTCCATCACTTTCATGCAACAACATATTTACTTAAAGCAATTCTAGAAAATTAAACATTCTCTAAACCAATTAGTTCTCAGTTTCATACTCAATCAAGTTTAATTGGTGATAAAAATAATGTAAAGTCGTAACATTTTGCAAATCATCACGAAATAATAAAGAAAGATTTCTATATATACAAATTTTAATGTAACTTTGTATTTTTAAAAATATAAAATAAAATTGTATTTTTAGAAATAATATATAAGGATATCTGAATGTAAAATTTAATAATAAAAAATATATTTTATTAAAAAAAAATATATATATATATTTTTTAAAATAGCAAAATTAAAATTTTTTGTCACTTTCATTCACCAACCATCACAAAAGACACATTTCGAATATATAAAAAAAGTATAAATAATTATATATATATATATATATATATATATATATATATATATTCTCATGCTATTTTGGATTAGCATAAATCGTAGTCAACTATTAAGTTACTTATTCTCTTTCTATGCTAAAAACATGTTGACAGTAATAAGAATTACACAATAAAAAATAATCTCTCTTCTAAGTTAAAAGCACACAATCAAATTTAATTTAATTTGACACCTCAAGACCTATTTCCACCAATACTCAACAAAATATATGATTACATATTATACTCAACATACAATTTTTATCAAAATAAAATTACAAATTTTTTATAGAACTTTTACAAAAATAAAATTGAAATTCTCTCAGACATTAGCGTGTAACTAAAATTTTGGTAGTTAATTAGATACAAATTTATAAATTAGTTTATAATTTTTTATTAAGAATAGAAACTACTTTACATATCATTAATTTTTTTAGTCTATAAAATTAATATATAATTTAGTCAATATAGTAATTATAATTATTTTTGTCTTTAAAATTAATTTTAATTTAATGATTTTCTTGTACTATACATTCAAAAAACTTTTTTTTCCAACAAAAAAAATGTGTGTGTAGGCAGGACATCATTAAGGTACTAGATCAACGTTTGTTCACCTTGTATAGCAAATAAGATAATTGGTGTATAACTTCTTCTAATTCTAACACTTCATCATTTCCAAGTTTCATCATAATTTGTAATTAAATGAGTGTCAAAATCTGATCTTAATGTTATATTGTGTTTAATCATCTCCCCACACCATTGGTGAGACTTGTAGTATTAGCTCCCCCCATTGATGTCCACTTGTTTACATGCGGTTCACATATAGACAACATGTATTTGTACAAATGTTCTTAAACATTTATCCCTTTACTCTAGTTATTTGTAGCCTCCATTATTTTGTCTTGTGTTGTGAAAACCCAAAATATTACAATTTCAACTAATCCTATACTTACCACATGATGTAAGATTATACCCTAGTATATCTCTACAACCCTCCAATATTTTCCTTCCTCTAAAAAGTCCTCTAGGCTTTTTATGTTTCTACTAATTCAAATAAAATGTGATATGATACGTACATTTTAAACCAATGGACAAGATTGTAAACAATAACACATTGTTAGCTTAGGTATCACCCTTTGTAACTAAAACACCCAGATCATTGGTTTTAGAATTTGCATATTCTAAATTATCTCAACCCCTGCATATCTTCTTAAGATTGGATTTTCACCCTTCACTTTCTCATGTTTTATTGTTTTATTAGTGTATTTCTCTATGTATATTGTATCTCACCCTGTCAATTAGTTTATACTCATCTAAATGTTATTCGTTTTAATTTGACTAGACCTTTATGATTTGGTTCTACTTCCTACACTTCCATCTTTAAAAATGATTTGCATTATCATTTTTGTGCAACCGGTTTGTTTGTTGGTTATTCATGCCCATATATTTAACCGTGTTTTACAAAAATCTCCTTTGTGTCTACTCTTTTCATTATGAAAAATGATGTCATTTCTCTAATTTCTTATTTCTTCTATCCACATGTATTTATAAGTATGATTTCCTTTGTTATTCAAGTTCCACAGATTAAAGTAAAAAATTTCTTCATCATGTTGTACTATGGATACTCCAAACCAAGAATTGCATAAGTTTTAGACACAATTTGCTACCTTGTAGTTAAAAAACAAATGATTAGTAACTTTTTCAGTTGACTCACATGACACACGTATTGCTAACAATATTGACATCCTTTTGGATTATCTTTGGTATACACTCTATTTTGGAAAAATTTTCAAACTAGGCGTAAGACATGACTTTAATTTTTCAAAGCATATTATAATTCTCATTTCATCTTTCCCTCACTTAGAACATAAGGATAATTATTAGGTACATGGTTTGTTATAGTTGGTGCACTCGAAACGAAAAAACTATGATGCCAAACTTGTGACTCCATTTCTGACTTGCAAATAAAGGAAATTAGCTAACTTGACCTAAGAGAAAGAAGGATCCAGAAAAACACACAATCCATAAGATCCTCATGTATAGCTAATTCCGATCTCAGGTTGTTATATATATGTGGTCAATGAAAAGTTCTTCTAACTTATTTTTCATTATGTTTTCATTTAATATATTTTTATTACAATTATACAATATTATACTATTAGTTGTTCCAAAAATAGTTTTTGTTTTTAGTTATCTTTTCTACACAAAAACACAATTTTCTTCCATTTAAATAACCAGAATACAGTAATAGGAGTTGATTCTAACACAAAGATGTACTCTTTTAACAGCATAATAAATTGAGAAAGATTTGATTGTGCTTCAAATGAAATCATATGTAAAAGAGAATAAATATCTTAAGGGTAGAAAATAACATGAACACTAATCCACTTACTGGCTAATAAATTAAAGATTGGTGATTCATGCATCATGTGTTGTGGTTGGATTTATTTGGTAGATGAAAGAAAAGAAGAAAGATGAAAGAGAGAGATGAGGTGAGTGTAGAGAGTTCAAAGACATTGTAAAGTGGCTCCAATGGTGTGTCGCCGTCAAAACAGATGTAAACCGTAGGGACTGAGTCAGTGGGTGGCTGCTATGGTAGTGGTGGTGTGGACCTTCTCCCAAAAGAAAAACGAAGAAAAAAGATGGAGAAGAAAATGACCTTATCTCTTACAAACATAAAGAAGTCAAACGCTACAAAATCATTGGAAATTGAAAAATTGGGAGAGTGTGAGCCAGCCCAATAAACTTGAGGGTGGGCCCGTGGATCCCACGAAATGGGTTATGGCGAAAGAAAAAAAGTGGTGAAGGGCCTCACTCGAACCATCAAAAGTGGCATTGGATTTCGCACTTTGTCGTTACCCAAGGAAGGGTGTTGGATTATCTGGAATGATACCCCAACATACCAAACTTATATTATATCATATTAGCTTCTGTTAAAAAATTTAAGATCATAAGCTTATAGTTTTTTTTTTTTTTGTTTAGGTCAGCTGACGAAAAGATACACATTCACAAAACACATATTAAAAAATGAAAGATAAAAATAAAAATATAATATAATATAACTTTTTTTAAAACTGCAAGAAAAATAGAAAGAAATTTTTTATGTGATCGATTATGTTTTATTGTATAATTGATAATGTATATAAATATCATATAATATTTACATAGATAATCGATATACAATTTTTCTCAAAAGATTAATTTTTTTTAATATAATTAAATTTTGTTAATGATTATATATTATAAATAAATAACTAAAATTAATATTAAAATAATAAATTTTAATTAATTTAAACTTTAATATAGAAAAAATATTTTATTTTATTGTGTTATTATTTTTCAATATAAATTTTTTATATGATAAAAATTTATAATATTTTTTATTTTAATTTAAAATTTATTTTAACTTTAATTTAATTTTTAATTTTTCCATATTAAATTATTTTATAAATTCTTTCTATTTATATTAATAAAAAAATAAATTTATTTCATTAATTAACCGACTTTCTATTTATTTTTCACTTAGTTCCTCTCATTTCACTTTTCATGTAAGAATCTATAAAAATTATTTTAAAGTAAAAGTGATAAAATTGAGATGAGTGTGAATATTTTATGATTTAAAAACAAAATTTATAAATAATAATAATTAATTAATCAAATTTTATTGTACAAAAATTATCATCTTTCTAAAACCTTTTTTTTCTTTACACTCTCTTATTTATCTCTAAAGTTTTACAAATTCATTCATCATTTTGAAGATTTTCGTAGAAATCCTATTGAAAAATAAAATAAGTATATTCAATTAGAATCTTCTTTATGGTAAGTTCCTCTCCACCCTTTTTCTTGAGACTAATTATGAGAAGTTTTGCATGTATAAGGAATTAAAAGTTTGCATGTGGAGTTTATAGAGTCATGATGAATCTTTGTTAATCTAGTATGATAGGGGTATCTTCACATTATTAATTTAAATTTTTTGTGTTCATGTTTAGTCTTATTGTGAGTTTTATAGAGTTAAAGTTTGATTTTGTATTTAACTAGTTAAACAATTAATAATTTTATTAATATTATTATATTAATAATAATTATATTTTATAGGTATATTATTGTTAGTGTGACTTGTTGTACAATAAGTTTATCTTTGTATGTTAACCAATTTTTTTGGTAGCATATTAACATTAGAATATTGATGACATGAGTTATAGTATATTTCATTTCCTTTAGTAATTTTCTTTTGAACCTTTTTATTGGAATCATATTACGATTCTTTATTGTTTTTTTCTTAATTTTGTCAAAATCCCGATCAAACAAACTATAAGCATTTAGGAAATGATACTTGAAGTTTGTTTAGATTACTAATTTTTTTACTTCAATAAGGAAAATGCTTATTAGTATATTTACTTAAATGTCAATTAGACTAGTGTGGAAAGTTTTCACAATTGTTTGTTTTAAGTGTCAATGAGAATATTTTTTGTAGTAGTGGTATTAATATTTTGACTGAGACAAGATTGTCTCAAAAGGGATCTATTGAAAATATTTTGAAGAGGTTTGACATGAATGTTTAATTTCTTATACAATGAACTTATGCAATAAGTGAAAATTCATTCAAAATAACGCAAAGGTGACTGATATGCAAAAAGTTTGAAATGTTTATGCTATGAATTTAATGTATGCTCAAATGTGCATTGTTTCAACATTTGTTTTTTTTTAGGAATACTTGACAACCCATATTTGGATATTTGATAAGTTGTTAAGAATGTCACAAAACATTCTCAGGGAAGGTGAATCATATGTTGACCGATAAGAAGTTTGGTCAACTTTAGATGTTTGATATTTTGATTCTAATTTTGTAGGTTGCTTTAACAATCAAAAGTCTATTCCTATTCCTGAGTTTCTTGTAATGACAAAATGCATGGTAAATTGCTCGAGGTAGAAAGTTCTATTATTTTTCTTTTTTGATGGATTTTGAAACATTACTATTATTACTATTTTTATCCATCCCATTATATATTCTTATTGGCATGCTATATTCTGTATTTATACTTATTTAATAATAGGTTATAAATTATTATTTTCTTCATATTATTAAACTTACTTATGCTTGACACCTTATAAGACATGTTCAACAACATTCAATTCAACTTTAAGCTATGATTATATATATATATATATATATATATATAATGAAGGGAATATAAATAACTATTTTATTTTTCTATTATATTTAAAATATTTTGCATTTATCTTATATATTTATGTTAAATTATCATGATACTCTTACTTTTGTCTAAAAAACCATCGGCGTGTAAAACCATCAGACACTAAGTTTTAGAAGTCAGAAATTAATTTATTGGAAGAGTATTTTTATTAAGAAAATTAAAAAAAAAAAGGAAGAAGGGGGTGTCAAGTGAAAAAGGAATAGAATCACCCATTTGTACTTTATCTAACAGGCCTCGTTAGAATTTATTGTTTGATATCTTAGCACATTTTTCATTTTTGGGCTACATGATCGTTGATCTTGTATGAGCTTATCCTTGTTTGTTTCTCTTGGGCTTTGTTATTCTCACACTGACTTTTTCTAAGATCACCTAGCCTTTTAAAAAGAAGTTTGTAAAATTAGAAGCATGTTTTTGTTTTATAGCTCGACAGATCTTTTAAGTATCAACACAAACCTTTCCGAAGCACTCAAAAAAAAAACATACTTTATATTTTTTAAAAGGGAAAACAAGTTGAAGGTGAACTAAATAAATACTGGTTTGAATAATAAAATCTCCTTCACTTTTTTTGGTATGGGCCTTATTTTGTCTCAAGCCCCATGGACATCCTGTAACTGTTTCTTCCTGCACCTCCATCACTTCTTCAATCACCTCCATACTTTTTTAAATTTTCAAAATTACCCTTCATATTTTTTAGACTATGGATTACATAATCTGAAAGTTAAAAATTACAACTTTTGGATTACGTAATCCAGAACCTACTATGGATTACATAATCTGAAAGTCAAAAATTATAACTTTTGGATTACATAATCCAGAACCTATATAACAATTCACAATACTGGATTACATAATCTGGAAATCAAAAATTACCATTTCCGGATTATATAATCCGAAAGTCAAAAATTTCAACTTAATTTTTGCCTTCCAGATTACATAATCCGGTACTGTGAATTGTTAAATAGGTTCTGGATTTATGTAATCTGAAAGTTGTAATTTTTAACTTCCGGATTACATAATCCGTAGTATAAAATATGAAGGGTATTTTTGGAAATTTAAAAAGGTATGGAGGTGGCTGAAAAAGTGATGGAGGTGCAGGAAGAAGCGGTCCATCCTGTATTTATGTTAGGTTGTGTGGGCTTTTGCTTCCTGGACCCATGATCCGTTTTTTCTCCTATATTTTTAATAACAGTATCAATGGGGGTGTAACTACCAAAACTGAATCCATGGTATTTGAACCTGTTATAATTTTAAAAGAAAATCTTATATTGACTGGGTACAAATATTGAATATGAATAATAATAAATTTTTTAAATGGTATTGAATATGAATAATAGTGAATTTTTTAAATGAAATATAAGAACATAGACAACTATGTGTCTTGTTTTCGACATCATATCCATCTCAATGTTTATCCTCGTTTTCACATCTCTCTTTTAAATTATTAAAATATTTTTAATAATCCAAAAATTATGTTAATTATTCTTACTTTCATAACTTAGATCATATATTTAATCATCTTTACTTATTTATATATGATTATTTGAATTTTATAAAATTATTATTTAATATTTATATAATTATAATTTTTTTCTTAATATTTTATATTTGAGAAAAAATGTGTATATTATAAATACTGATTTTTATTTTCTAGAAAAGATATTATTTAATTAGTATTTAAAAATGTGTATATATTAAATATTATTTAATAGTATTTAGAAATAAGGGTGGATATAGGTATAACTGTTCTGTAATGGACATGAATATAAGAACAAAAAATTCATAATTATTAAATATGAAAATGAATTTTAACTACGAGAACCACTCTTACCGACCCACCCCTTGCCATCCCCATATCTAACATTGAAGTCTTGAGAATTGCTTTGGATTGAGGAGGGGATCTGTGAGGAGGAGAGAGAATGAATTTGTGAGGATTAGAGAGGGTGTGAGGATATGTGAGGTTGTTTGGATTGAGGAATGATATAGTGGATTTGTGAGGATGATTTATTGTAAGTTTACAAATTTATCCTTGTTATTAAAAATATTTGAATAATGAATTATGATTTTTTTGTGTGTAGGTTTGAATTAATTAAATATTTTTAATATATAATATTCATAATTACTTATATTTTTTAATAAAAAATTAAAAACTATTAGAAAATATTTTTGTGTTAAATTGAAATAAATTTATTAAATACATTAAAATTTATGAAAATAATATTTATTATTATATTCATTTGTTACTTTATATAACTATATATATTGTTGATATTATAATTTTATTTTTATTATTTATAGTTATATGTTGTTATTAATAGTATAATTAAATATTTTTAAAATTATAAATAAATTTATGTAATATTTAATTTTGTATATTGTAATAAAATGTATGTACAAGGATATTTTGGTAAAATACAATAATCCTACATCAATTCTCACAAATCTCTTCATTTTGTAAATAGTGAAAAAAATCACTCACCCTCTCCCCCATCCACTCCCCCACCCTCAAAACTCTTAAAACAAACACAAAAAACACTCATCCCCTCCTCTCCCATGGAAACTAACACACTCTAAGCCTTTGTTTGGATTAGGGAGTGAAAAGTTGAGGGTGTGGGAGAGTGAGAATGAAAGTGTGAAAAACGTGAGTGTGTTTGGATTATGATATTTTAAAGTAGATGTCTGAAAAAAGTTTATTGAGATACGTGAGTGTGAGTGATGTGATGATTTTGTAAAAGTATTTTAAATAATTTTGAATAGTGTAAATTGTAAGATTACAAATTTTTCCTTATATATAAAAAATAAAAAATAAATATTAATTTTGTGTATATTTTAGATAATTAAAATAATTTAAAATTTCATTTATAAATAAAAGAAAAAAATGTAAAATTCAAATAAATAATTAAATATAATTTTAAATGTAAATATAATTTTACTATTTTTCATTTTATTAATTTTGTTACTTAAGTTAATTTATTTAGATAATTTTAATATTATTTATGTTTCTTTAAATTATATTACATTATATATATATAATTATTATTAATAATAATTTTTATTATTACTATTGTATTAGAAAGTAATGACATCATGTTTTTTACATACATTCTACGTGACTTTTATTTCATTCCACTCTCATTTCTCTTCAATTATGACAGCATCCTGAATATCATTATCTTTCCATTTATTCTCACTCTCAACCTCCCCCTCTCACGGAATGCCACCCTATAAGCAAACCCACTCTAAGGTTTACAATCATGAGAATCTTCTTCCGAGAAAAAGGTGCAGCGAACACAAACTCTCAGCAAATGACTAATATATAATAAAAGAAAAAAGTGTTTAGAATGAGGAAAAAAGAATCCATTGATTGATTCATTGTTCATTCATTCATGCAAAACTTCACACACTGTTTCAAGTCTCTGCTCGGAGCCTGCAAAACTCTGAACCAAGCAAAGCAACTCCACAACTGCATTCTCCAAACCGCTTCACACCGCAACCCTTTCTTTGTAACCAAGTTAATCCAAATCTACGCCGATTGCAATGACCTTCGCTCTGCACTCACCCTTCTCCACCAACTCTCCCACCCCAACGTCTTCGCCTTCACTTCCATCCTCTCCTTCCATTCCAAGCATGGGCATCCACACCACTGCATCCAAACCTACGGGAAACTGAGGCAAAACGGCGTCGTACCCGATGGCTACGTGTTCCCCAAGGTGTTGAAAGCGTGTGCCCAGTTATCGCGCTTGGGAACCGGCACTGTTGTGTACAAAGATGTCATTGTGTTTGGGGCAGAGTCCAACTTGCAAGTTCGCAACTCCGTGCTGGATATGTACTCCAAATGTGGTGATGTTTGGAGTGCAACACAGGTTTTCGATGAAATGCCTGAAAGAGATGTTTTTTCATGGAATTCCATGATGTCGGGTTACGTGTGTAATGGGTTTCCTCAGAGGGCTGTGGAGGTGTTCCGGGTTATGAAACGGAATGGGTGTGAGTGTGCACCGGATGTTGTCACGTGGAACACGCTGATGAATGCTTATTGTAGGATGGGAAAGTGCTGCGAGGCTTGGAGGGTTTTTGGAGAGATTGAGATTCCTAATGTGATTTCGTGGACGATTTTGATATCGGGTTATGCTAGTGTTGGGAGGCATCATGTTTCTTTGGGGATTTTTAGGGAGATGGTTAATGTGGGCATGGTTTCACCTGATGTGGATGCTCTTTCTGGGGTGCTTGTGTCGTGCAGGTCTCTGGGGGCTCTGGCTAGTGGGATGGAGATTCATGGCTATGGCCTTAAAATCATGTATGGGGACGTGTTTTATAGGTCTGCTGGTGCTGCATTGTTGGCATTGTATGCCGGTTGCGGGAGACTTGATCGTGCTGATGCTGTGTTTCGGAGGATGGATAAGAGTGATGTTGTTACGTGGAATGCGATGATCTTTGGTTTGGTTGATGTGGGATTGGGAGATCTGGCACTTGAATGTTTCAGGGAAATGCAGGAAAGGGGACTGAGGATTGATGGCACAACTGTGTCTACTTTATTGCCTGTTTGTGATTTGAGATGTGGAAAAGAGATGCATGCTTATGTTCGGAAATGCTGTCTCAGTTCTGTGATTCCGGTAAATAATGCGCTTGTTCATATGTACTCGATCCGTGGATGCATTGCGTATGCATGTGCTGTGTTTTCCACCATGTTGGCCAAGGACTTGGTTTCATGGAACACGATTATTGGAGGGTTTGGAACACACGGGCTTGGCCAAACTGCTCTGAAGCTTTTGCAGGAGATGAGTGATTCAGGTGTTAGACCTGATTTGGTGACTTTTTCGTGTGTACTTTCGGCATGTAGTCATTCAGGACTTGTGGATGAAGGGATCAAACTTTTCTACAGAATGACAAAAGACTTGGGTTTGACACCAGTGAGGGAACACTTTTCTTGTGTCGTTGACATGCTTGCCCGTGCTGGTAGGCTTGAAGAGGCTTTTGACTTCATAAACCAAATGCCCCAGGAACCAGATAAACATGTTTGGGGAGCTTTACTTGCTGCCTGCCAAGAACACCAAAATGTTAGGGTTGGAAAAGTAGCTGCAGAAAAATTGATCAGTTTAGAACCCCAAGAAGCTGGTCATTATGTGACGCTGTCAAATATATACTCGAGAGCTGGAAGATGGGATGATGCTGCAAGAGTAAGGAGGAGGATGAAAGGCCATGCATTGCTAAAGCCGTCAGGACATAGTTTAGTTGGTATTGGAAGTTAGCCTCTAAGGGGGACACAATGTGATCAAATCAATATATGCATTGTCAAATTGGCACCAAGAGTTAGAGGTGTGTGACTATGGATTGAGTTGCCTTGAGATGAGACGGGGTAGTGTTCATTGTTAGCAGATTTACCCTTCACGGTATTGAAAACAAACTGTAGTACTTCCAAAAGACTGACACTTAGACAAATGCAGGGTCCAGAACATTGTGGAAGCTAATAAAACTTACAAATGCAGAAAGGGGTTGAGTCAAATTACAAGGTAACCAAATCTGGCTAAAATTGGCCATTGATCCTATGATGGGACCTGTATAACCTTGACTGCTTTGCAGTTAATGTTTACTAAAATTAGTTTATGAACACTTCTACTGTTAGGTCAGGCTACTTTTAGTCTTATAAGGTCTTGGACTTGGTTTTACACATGTACAGATTTTGTCTGGGATCATTCTAGTTATTCTTTATACTTAATATACTATTCAATGATACAACGAAAGTTATGAAGGTAAACTAGAAGGTGTTCAAGTCATTCCCTCTCGATTTAAAAAAAAAAAAAATAGTCCATAGAAATATTGGAATGAACAGGTGAAAGAAATCACTGGAAAAAGCCTCACAAAAAAGACATTATATTCCACAATGCAAAGAATCTAAGAGAAACCATCATAGAAAAGAAAAGAAAAAACAACTTGTGGTTCTTATTCTAAACCCTTCCCCTGTCGTATTGGTCATCATCGTGGAGACAATTTGCCTTTGGTTTGTAACATTTCTTCCATTTCAAATTTAATTATATGGCTTTTGTTTGTGTTGGATTCCTTAAAGCACACCATGTCATTTAGGTAGACGTCGCAGTAGAAGTAAAACATAAAAGAACAACATAGGCTTAGAAAGAGGACTCTAATTTTAAGTTTGTGGATATCAATAATATTTTAATCCCACTTAATACGAATATAAAATATAAAACTAAGCTAAAATTGCTCTTACCTTTCTCCCTCTATTATGATTTTACAGTTGTAATTTTTATAGTTTTTAATAGGCATATATTCTCCATATTTTTAATAAATAACAGTCAATTTCTTCATACCTTATAATTTTAATATGCGATATCCACCTCTCTTATTTATCTATAATTTTTTTAATTTTTATTTAGAATTTAATTAATATGATATTTAAAAAAAAATAAGAGAAACAAGTATTATTTTATTAAGAAAATATAAAAAAAAGTGAATTTCATTTATTAAAAATATAAAAAAGTGAATTTCATTTATTAAAAATATAAGAGAATTGAATATGATTTATTAAAAACATAAGATATGGATTTTTAATTCAAAACAAAAATATATAAATATCATTTATTAAAATAGATGAATATTTTTTCTAAAATCAGAGAGGAAACATTGAGAGCTCTAACCTGTTAGTAAAAAAAATCTAAACTAATACAAAGTGGATTTTGGATCAAGTATTCATTATATTTATTAATATTTAATTTAATGGTTTAATATTTAGTTTGTGTGTGGGAAACTCTCAATTAATGTGACTTAAACTAATTTGAACTTCAAACAAAATTTTATGATTATTGACTTCAATTCAGTTTTTAAATTATATATATAGTGACCTTAATTCTTTCAATCACAGCTATCAATCTCTAAATTGTCTTCTTTAACGGTGTTCTGCATGCTGATAAAAAACAATTTACTCGTAGAAAGATGATATTGATATTAATTTATATGATTAAAAGACTAAGTTGCTGTCAATATCATTGTCTATTTAAAGACTAAATTCATGTGATATTATTACTTATGAAAATATTTAAAGAATTTTTTTACTAGTAATAATAATTTTTTTTAAGGAGCTACTAATAATAATTCTATTCTGTCAAACTTGAGCATAATAGTTAGGGAAGATACATGTAGTGATCTGTAAAATTAATTCTAATATTTAGAAAGTCAAAATTACTGTTTACTCTAAATTATATGAACACTAAAGAACATACAAAAGTAGTATCACTAATTACTTGCTCACTTGGTTTTGAAAAGGAAGATAATTGATAAGATCATCAAATGTTCATAGTTCCCCTTGATTTAATGGTCGTTAAAAAAAAATAAAAGGTGTTATGTGTTACATAAATGTGTTTATATCGATGATAGAATTACATAGATAATGAATGGTACCCTTTCCGCCACATGATATTTGTGGGGCCATATTTTGTTTGTGATAAGTGTGAAAGAATTTGCTAAACTGTTTTTGGATTGATTTTTTTTATACAGTTAATGCTTAGTATGTCTAAATTCATCCCTCCGAAAAGATGTGTTTAATTTCCTCCCAAACTCTACTTTATTTGATCGTGAGTCATGCAAACTCATTTAGGAAAAGGAAATTAAACATACTTTTCTTAATTAATTGAATATAGTTATACTGTATTTGTATTTAAGAGATCGAGAAGAACAAAAATCATGAGACCATAAACACTCTGGAAAAGTACACCCTATAGAAAAAGTGTAAGAAAAGTATTCAAATCTTATAATTACTAGATTGATTAAAAGTTATTCATGGTGCCTTTTTAGATATTTTTTCGCATTTTTAATAATTTGATTTACGTTGCTCTCGTACATTGGCAATAACATAATTTTTTAATGTCCATAATCCACGTATCAAAATAAACAGAAGAAAAGCTGGATCCCTTCATATTACCATTTTAGACAATAATCTAACGTAATTTTTTTTTTAATCTTTATTTGATAAGAAAGAATTTACCCAAAAAGTGTGTCCTTCCTTCTATTTAACACAAACACTAATACGATACCTACACAGTAAACTCTGAATAAATTAAATTCGTTTACTTTGTTTGTCTAATAAAATCTAACCTAAGAATGATAGCTTTAGATATTAGAACTTGCACTTAAAAATTATATAAAGTCGAGCCACGATTAATAATATTATTTTTTCATTAATATTAAGTTTTATGGTAAATTATATATTTATTTTATAAATTTTGTTATTATTTAATTGATGAAAATAAGATACATCAAATTATGTTAATTCAACTTTTTAATAATCAGATTATTTTTTTTCTCAAATTTTCTCACACATGTTTTACACGAAGACATTCTATTAATTTAAAATCGAACCAACATATTTTTAATTGAATTGGTTTGATTTGAATAATCTAGATTAAAAAAAGTTCTTTAAAACTTAAAACATAAATTTTAAAATATAAAAAATAAAAGTACTAATAAATCAATATTTTGTTTTTAGTATAACAAAAAAAAAATGTCTTTAATCTTTAATAATATTTATATATACTTGCAGAAACACATGTTTTCGCATTTCCATCTTCTACTAAACTTCCATAATGATAAAAATCTAATATACATACAGAAATAATTTTTGAGTTGAAATTGAAAAACAAAAAATAACATGTACAAAAAATTATGAATTAATTAATTAATCTTTTTCTTCATCCTTGTTTTGAGTTTCTCTTTTTCTTCAAGTTTTTTTTCCATTAGTAATTTTGGAATCGAAAAATGTGATGATGTTCACGTTAAGATTATGATTAACTTGATGGTAAATACAAAATAATAGTGATTTTACCAATAAATATAGTTGCTTTAAGTGGAATAGAGAGAATGATTGAAAATGGAAGTTATTTTCTTTGATATGTGAAATTTGGTATGGAATAAATGAAGGTGAGAGTATGATTTTTTATTTATTTATTTATGAATCCCTATGAATAAGACCAAACCTTTATTCTGTGGTATGTACATAAAATTCCTGTTTCTCATTCTTAAGCAAGTCCTAGAGAGGGCTTAATTGATCAATGATTTATGTTTTGTTTTTCCTTTGTTTAGAGAGATATATTCATCAATTTCAATTTTTTTTTGATCGAGATGTATGGAGTCATGGGTGTGTCTATATCAATTCTTATTGCCCTAAAACAAGGAATTAAGAGAAAAGTGAGGGAGGTAGTTACATATATAAATTGTCAATTAATATTAATTTTATTTTTGAAGTAATTATGAAAGGACAAAATATTCTATTATACTAGTAAAATGAAATATATTAAATAAAGATAGAATAAAAAAAAGTTATCTACACCAAAAAAGGTTATAAAGAAGAATTCTCTCTATATATATATTAAAAAAATTTAATATTAATATATAATTAATTTTGAAAAAGTTAATAAAAATTCAAATTAAAAAAAATAAAATAAATACTTCTTTCAAAATTAATTAAATGTATACCAAACATTTACTTAATTAACTTAAACATTAACCGTTTTCAAACACAACAAAATTGAAGGGTTTATAATAAGATGTATGTTTTTTTTATTAAAAGTGAAATATACCCATACTTGTTCGACACATTGATCCTCCCAAAAAAAAACAGAATATAGCTTTATAATTTCCCACAACGAAACGAAATGGTTTGGATAGAAACATAAGTATGTAAAATAATAACAAGAGAAATGGTGATTGATGGTAAGAAAGAGAGAGGAGACAGGTGGCGGGCAGCTATAAAGCCGAGAAGCGCAATCCTTATTTACCTCACGTCGCCGCCTTTCTTGCCCTGAGAGAACCCAAAATCAAATCAATCTCCATTATTCCAATTTCATACAACACCACAACACACTCAGATTTTAGATTCTCCCTATAATGGAATCTACGCCAGTTAATTGGGAAGCCCTCGACGCTCTCCTCATCGATTTCGCCAAATCGGAAAACCTAATCGAAGAAGATTCCTCCGCCCCTTCCCCCTCCTCCTCCTCCTACCACTCCCGCCTCCTCATCCGCCACGTCCGACGCTCCCTCCACACCGGCGCCATTGACGCCGCCTTCAATCTCCTCCGCCTCCACGCCCCCTCCATCCTCACCGACCACAAGATTCTCTTCCGCCTCCACAAACAGGTATCTCCCTTTCTCCCCTCATTACTAACCATACATCCGACTTATTGTTCTCATTTTTTTATAATTGTTGTGTAGAAATTTATTGAGCTTCTTCGGAAGGGGACTGCGGAGGATCGAGACTCTGCTATCCAGTGTCTGAGGACGTCTCTCGCTCCTTGCGCGCTCGATGCTTATCCGGTATCTGAATCGTTCATTTTGAATTCGCTATTTATGCTTTTTTTCTTTTGTCTGGGTTTGACGGTTGGCTTTTGTATTTAAGGAAGCATATGAGGAATTCAAGCACGTTCTGCTCGCGTTTATATATGACAAGGATGATAATACTTCTCCCGTGGCAAATGAGGTACAGGTTTTCAGTCTACTTATACTCAGAAGATGGCAATTGAATGGGATATCCATTGATGTGGGCTAAGCACATTGATTTTTCCTTATTACACTTCGTGTTGCAGTGCTCCTGCACACACGTCGTTCGGTATAGTTGTGATACTCGTCAGTGTATTGACTCTACGTATAGAAGTTCAATTAAACACAATTAGTTTGGCAAACAAATCCTTCCATTATTTAACTCAGTAACTATGTGTTAAGTTTAAGGGTCTTCCTAACTAGTTCACTAAGGGCACTGGTTAAGGAGTTAAAGGCAGAAATTTTTATTATGTAACATGGTAATGATTTAAAAAACGCATGATAATATTTTCCTCTATGATTTTAATGCACTTCCATGTGAATTTCAATAAAACCTTTTACCTTTTAATTCTTTAACCAGTTTCCCTTTGCATTTGCCCAAGTTTAATTACACAATTATACTAACCTGGAGCATCTTTATTACGGAGTTATTTTTCCTCATATTTTTAGGCATGCTATATTAAAATGCACAACTATTTAAAATAGATTAAACGGAAAAACGTTATTTGCTTGTCATCCGTTGCACTCCTAGCCCTTGAATTTGGTCATAGAGAGGGGAAACGGAACATCTTATAGAAAGGGGTGGACCTGCTTCTTAGTTATCTATGTAGTAGTTTCAAAGCTACAGTACTCTTTCATGTTCAATTACTGCAATGCAACTCAAGAAGAAGAGGCTGTGAGAGAATAACTGTATGCAGACCGACCCTATTTTATTCCTTGCATAGTCATTTATTGTGCACTATATCTCTGTGCTGGCTAAGGTAGTCAAACCTGAGATTCTATTCAGACTCAGGAAGGTGATATAGAATCATAAGTTGTAGAATTGTTGCACAAAGCGTAAGATTCTACAGGATATACAAAATTCATGTGTATGATATAAGATATCATAAACCAATAAGGGAAAAAAACCCATATATCCCACCAAATACTTTTTTAAGCTTATGTTTATAATCGTAGTTATAGTTCATAAACATAAGAAAGTCATTAACTAAACTCCATATAGAACTCATAACTCACAAGTTCACAACTCACATGTTGTCAAACTTAAGGATGGTAAGAGGGAAATAAAAAACAATCATATCAAGCTTTAATCTGACTCTATTAAACAAATTTGGCAAGCTTAAGTAGCATGTTCTGTTTTCACAAGCCAAGCTTTAGCTTTAATGAAAACTTGATTCAATTCAACCTGTTCTACACCCTTATTGAGGACCCTTTGTTAAAAAATTAAATAAGGGTATCATCCACAAATAAGGGTGTTATACGAAATAGGAATTTAACCGAGTTAGGAGATGACAATCTTTGTATTTTTTTTAAAACCTGTCCTATTGAATATGATGTGCTCAGCCCGGGACATGGTGTCCTGGGTTGGTATCTCTTGCTGCTGCTTTTGCAAATAAACAAATGTTTGAAATGGAATGGTTTTCTATGGTGTAGCACATGGACCATAGGCTGGTAAGTGTCATGACTGAGGTAAATCATTCACTCTTCTATTATATAATATATAAACATGAAAGCATTTAGTGATTTTATGTTGTGTATTATCTGTGATATAGTAGATGTCTGACTTTTGTGGTTATGTGCTTAGCTTACTGTCAGTGGTAGAAAGGAGAAACACTTGTAGGATGGTTTTTATTTTACTTTTGGGGCACCATTATAGGTGAGTGAGAGACGTCATCATTTTGCAGCATCTTGCAAACTGTTTTCTAAACGATATGTCCATGCTCTTTCAAAAACTTATTTCTTTTTGTGAGAAAAATAATATAGAAGACAGAATGTGTTATTTGCGGTCATTGTTTCATTTTTGAATGTTTATTTAGATTGACTGATTGAAATATGCAATTCATTTGATAATAATAGTAATGGAAATTGTATTGATCTCTTTTTATTTTGAAATCTGTTAGTGAGATTTGTGTTTGATGTTATATACTTTGTGTGAATAGTGGATTTGTTAAGCTCATGATCATGCTTGCTTATTTTATGCAGTGGTCAGAACGGAGGAGGCTTGACTTAGCCGGATATATGTCCTCTATGTTAAGGGCTCATTTAAATGCCTATGACCCAATTTTTTCAATGGCTCTGAGATATTTAATAAGGTTATCTATCAGCCTTTTCTCATTCAATTTGCAGTGATTGGTCAAATTGTGCTATTTTAGTTGCCATGGATTATGCAATTTTTTGGGATTCTTTTGATAAACTTTTCATTTTATTTTTCTTTTGTATTTCCTGTCTTTTTACAGCATACACAGGGTGCATTGTTTACGGCAAGGTATTACATCACCCATCTCTGATCTGACTGAAAGATTGCTCCTTGAAGAGCGGGACCCTCCTGCAACACCGCAAGACATTTTATATGAAGTTCCACCATTTGATGAGGTGAGATATCTATGTTGATAATTCTGAAATTCCTTCTGTAAATTGTTAGAAACTGGATCACATCAATTAAAGAAAATGCTATCCATGGTGTATATTATCATTCAAATTATCATGATGCGGCGGCGATATCACTTGCATATGAACATAGTATATGGGTTTACAGAGGAAATGTTGAGCTCTGAATCTCCTCCTCGGTTTTTTCTTGCCCATTTTCTCTTGACTCCTCATTTGATTTCCATTACTGAATCTGCACTCAATCCACATTTCTGCTTGCCACATAAGCAGGTTGTTGCAATACAAACCGACAATATACTGATGCTGGTTATTACACACCTTTCAGACATGCTCTAATGAGTCTTAATCCTCTGCTATTATTCCTTGTGCACTGTTATACTTGTTCATGTCTTGTCAAAACTCATGTGTATGTTAATGGTGAATGTTATCATTCTGTGATTATAAATTAATGAATCTGCTTTTACACGTTTGTATAAATGAGCACATGTTGGCCACAATTTTTTTATTGTATTTGTACATCATATTCATACAGGCATCACTTTTCAGCTTAAGCTATATGTTTTACTTTGGAATCTAGGTTGACATACAGGCTCTTGCACACGCTGTAGAGCTTACTAGACAAGGGGCAATTGATAGCTTGAGATTCAGTAAGGGTGATCTGTTCCTGGCCTTTCAGGTTACTTATAATCCTACTAATTCTTCTGCTTTTGCTTCAATTTAATTATTAGCAATGAATTTCCTGTTACATATAAATTACTTTAAAATTGATTTAAAAAAAATATAATTTGGTTAAGTGTAGATTATCTTTTTCTTTTCTTTTCATAAAAAAGACAATTTAAAATCTCAATTTCTTTGATGAAAAATAAAATTTAAAATTAATTTATAGCTATCGTCTTTAAATTCTTCTTTGAGTCTTCTTCTCTTCAGGGTAATAGATTTCCTTGTAATATTACTCAAAAAATCACTCTTCACTTAATATCACATTGATTCTGGAAAATTCAATTGAAAAAACTTCTTTTCTTTCACATATTAACTGGTTCCAAGTAAAACTATTTATTTTTTTCTTTCCACTTCCACACCAAAAAGGAATGATCTCATCACCTTGATGGCTATGGGAATTTGAATATAAAAGTAGTCAAAAGGAAAATCAGTTTTTGATTAATGCAAAATATGACAAATGATTTCAACCTCTTTCAGTTCTTTCAGTAGTAACTTATGGCTGCATTGGTATATTTAATTTTTTCACCAATCTTACCTTTATAGCTTTATTATTGTATACTTTTTTGTTGCAGAATGAATTATGTCGGATGAGGTTGGATGTTCCACTTCTTGATCAGCTTGTTAGAGAGTATTGTGTTTACAGAGGCATTGTTGACTCTGGTAAAGCATCTCCTCTGTTGAATCCTAGCTCTTTCTGTGTGTGATAAGTGTCAATTAGTTTTATGCTACTTGCTCCTGTTAGTTTGTTTTTCATGGCATTTTCTCATATCATTAATTTTCATATGATTTCTAGTATCACTAAAAATTAATTTAAAGTTGGTTATTTCATCTATGCTTTGTAATCTAGTAGATGGTGTTGTGAATATCAAGTCCTATTCTAAGTTACAATATATCTTATATAAGTTTGATTTTTTTCCTTCCAATATATGATGAACATAGCATCTGGGAAGCAACCTATTTCAGAACCCGTGAAATTCAACCGACAAGACCCCGGGTATTGCTCATCAAGGGATGGTTCTCTCGAGATTGATTGTAATGCCAGCAAGCATTCTGATGGTGAAACTTCTGTTACCAATGCTCAGAATAATGGTTCCCCTGAAAATAATGCTGATGTGACAAGCATGGGACGAATTGATTTTGAAGTACGATATGCTTCTGAACTCACAAGCATCCATGAAGATTGCAGCACCAGTGGCTCACAGCAACATGACAATGGAGCCGCTTTGCAGCGAAGCAGGTTGTCTGGAAATGGAGAAAGGAGCAAGCGCAAGAGGTGGAGAGGACGATATGATGACAATAGTTACGTGCCCAATGCTTCTTTGGAAGAGCACAGCAAGCAAGAGCATAGCATAAGTACTGTTGTTTCAACTATATCAAAGGAGAAACAGGTATATGTTTGATAATTTTGATGGTAATCTATCTAGGAGATAATTACTGACAGAATATTGTTTTGCAGGGCTCTGAAAAGCCTTCTGTACATGATGTCAGTAATGTTGAAGATAGATACGAGATTCTATTGGGAATGAAGGAATTAGCTAGCAGAGGAATGGCTGCTGAAGCAGTGCAGGAGGTTAATGCTATTGATCCCAACTTCTTTGCCCAGAACTCTGTTTTGCTCTTCCAACTCAAGCAGGTAAGTGGCTTCTATTTCTTAATTTCTGTTTCTTCATTAAATGTATAGGAGAGGCCCAGAGAATGTCATAGGCTGTGTGGTTGTGTTGTGAATGCTATCTTTTAACGAGGATTCCTGGGTATAGGTTGAATTCCTCAAGTTGGTCAGCTCTGGTGATTATAGTGCTGCGTTAAAGGTTGCTTGCACCCATTTGGGTCCTTTAGCTTCTAGTGATCCTGCCTTATTAAAGCCGTTGAAGGAAACTCTTTTGGCTTTACTACGGCCAAATGAAGATGCTCTGGGAAATGCATTACCCTTACATGCTCTAGCTGCTTCTCTGCAGGTGTTGTGCTTTTTTTCCACTCTAATATATCATTAATTATTTCAATTGCTATACTCTTTTTTAAAATCTGGTGATGATAGTAGGATTTTATTTATCATGGTGTTTGTCTAGAATTGTCGTGATAAAATTGTTGGTAGGTATGATTCTTTATTCTAAGATGGAGTAGGATTACAAATAAAAGATGAGAAGGAGTTGCAGTAGGTGAGTTAATAAGTGAGAGATACATGTTGAAAGCTTATAACATTCGACAAAGTGTACTGTCCTGTCTTGTTAAATTCGGTTAGGGTCCAATTCCTAAATATAAATTTGCATGTTATTACAAGTTAGCTATGTACCCAATGTGTATCGATAGACATTATGCCGACCTAGTTGATGGTTTTTTCACCTACACTTAGGACTAGGGGGTTAGGTACTGTAGGTCTCCATACAGCTCGGATACCCCAATGCGCTAATTGGGGGAGTCAGAATGTAACCGATGTGATGGCCCTATTGAAATATGACTCAGCTAGCTAATTACCAAGTAAATTCCTCTTTGTAGGTTCGATATTCCTGGATGCACATACTAACTAGTCCGAAAAACACACCTTTTTTAGCTGGGTCATCCCCGCAAAGTAACTTGGGGGCCAAGCCGTGCCTTGATACACAAGGCTCCCTATCCCTTAGAGAGAGTGGGTATGACCGTTTCTGAGTCTAAATAGAACCCTACATCATCAGTCTGGAGGTAACACAATTTGAATGCTTTTAGCTTTAAAGTTTCTCAATACTTTTGCTAGAACACAAACCAACTTGGGGCTTTTTTACTCTGGTTAGTTTTTGTTAAAAAATTATAGGAATGGGTAATTTTAAAATTTATTAGGGAGAATAGATAAGTTGTGTATTAAAACAACTTCACACTACTAAACTTTTTTAAATTAAAGAAGTCATGTTTAATTTGATGAACTATATATTTTTTTTAAATAATGAAATTTTTATTGGAAGCATGACTTTTGCAAATATTTTCTAAATACTTTTAGACATAGCCTTGTCTTACACGAGATTTGTGAAAGTAAACATATATTAATATTTGCTGGAAAAAGTCGAGTTAATGGAAAATGCAGACCGACCCAACATTCTTTGTGTGTATCTAATCGCACCCTAGATATGTATCATGCCTGAACATCAAAATACAACTTTACCCGGTGAACTAAAACGGATCAAGACGAAAAAAGGGTTTTAAAGTTCTCATTTTTATTAGGGAAGGAAAAAAAAAAAGATTAAGAGTCTGTTTGCTTCCGTGGATGTACTCTTCATAAGCAAAGATATGAGATGATATCAGTCATTTGGATTCAAAGTTTTGTAGGTGAGAAGAAGATATAAGTGTGAAAATGAAATATCCTCTTCCCTTAAGATGAAGAGAAATAAAGGGAAACTCACGTTAGCATGAGTTAGTTCCGAATTTACCCTTACTAAATAAATTTAACTAACACAAATATTTTAATAAAATAAAATAATAATAATTAAAAATAAAATAAAATTTTAATACAAAAATATATACTTATTTATAATAAACAAATTATATAATAATTATTATTATTATAAATATAATAGTACTATTTACATTTAATACAAAAAAGATTTTCTAATAACAAATTTTAAATTTATGAATATTTAAATTATTTATTTCTATACAACAATTGACAATTTATACATATATTTTCGTCAAGTAACTTGTATATTTTTTAGAATTTAATTATTGAACTATATTGGATTATATTACAGATAATTTTAATTCATCCAAATCTACATAAAAATACCTGATATTGAATTATTCTATTTTTTTAAAAGACAAAGGTAAATTTGTAATTTTACATTTTACACCTTTAAAAAAATAAAAATACTTTCACAACCATCATATCACTAACAAATTTTAATAATTTTTTCAACACAAATTCACTCTAACATGTCCTAATCCAAACAGATTAACTTTCTTCACACTTTTCTCTCAAATCCTTACACATCCATTTCCTCAAATCTTCACACTTCCACTCCTAAATTCAAATACAATATAAATGAAAACTATTTACCGGGAACTCTGAACACATGTATTCTTTATCTTCAAGTGTTCGATCTTGAACACGTTTTCTCACTCCTCACAGCTAGCCTCTTTTCTGGCGACCACCTCCCTCCAGCAACCCAACTTTAGATTCTTCTTTTTTTCTTAATCTCTTCATTTATTTTCTTTTTTTACGTATGATTTTTGTCTGGTTTTTCAAGATCACTGTTATTTTTTTATTTGCTTATGATTTTGGTTCTGGTCTTTTTATTCAGTATATTACCATGACTTCTATTAGTTTTTATTTACTTCTGATTTTTTATTCAGTATTTGACTATGACTTACATAATTTTTTATTTACTTATGAATTTTTGAGTTTTCTTTTCTGATTTTCAGCTTATACTTTACTTATATTTTAATTATTTAATATATGTCTGTGTGTGTGTGTGTATATATATATATAATATTATAAAAGTGGTTAAATCCCCCATTCCACTTTTGGGGTCGGCCGCTCCACAATCTAGGAAAAACAATGGCGAGATATGAATGTAGAATTGACAACTTGTTATGTTGAAAAATGAGGGATCAAGCAAAATAGTGGCAGTTTTGGTAGTAGTGAAGCTATTACTTTAAGAAGTGATGGGAACGTAATTGCTACACGGGCTGAAATGCACGTGGAAAAAAGTGGGGTGATGAAAAGGTACACTGAAAAGCAATTTAAAGAACATATATGGAGCGTCTTCAGATAAAAGATATTTTGTAATAATTTTTTATTTTTACAAAAGTTGTGTAACTAGACACAATTTTATCTAAAAAATATTAAAAAACTATAAGTCGGATAATTAAGATTAATATTTTAAAAAATGATACATGTTTTAAAACACAATTTTTTTTTTTGTATGAAGTTGTGTTTTAAAACCTGACTTATCCATTCTTCATAATAAATTTAAAATTACCCACTCGTGTAATTTTTTCACAATAACCCATTTTGTGTAAAAGGGCCACCTACTTAGTATTGATGGCTTAGCATGCCAAATAATATCCACTTCTAGGATTTACAATTACTATGTGCAGGGCTTATTATCATGCGAGTTCTTTATAGTATGATATTTCCTTTTTCTGTTTGGTTTCATGTAAGTACCTGAAAACTTTCACATCGGTATCTATGGTGAAGATTTGTTCTATTATTTATAATTTCTGTAATACAATATGAATGTTTTTCTTTCATTATGTAATGCTGTTTTATACTAAATAGGTTGCAGTTGGTCGAAGGCTCGGTGTTGAAGAACCTCAACTTATGAAAATAATGCGGGCCACTCTTTATACTCATAATGAGTGGTTTAAACTTCAAATGTGCAAAGATCGTTTTGAAGGTCTTCTGAGGATTGATTCCTTGAAGGAAGCCAACACTCCCTTCCTTGCACCAGTCTCTATATCCAAGTCCTATGCTGATAGCTGCACAAATGGATCTTCTCCGGCTACAGTATCTTCAGGAACCAGGACGTCAGAAGATGGTAGCAGTCCAGCACAAGTATCTTCAAGGGATGTCATCTGTGACGAAGGTGCAATACTTAAAGTAATGGTAAGTTATGGATTCTTCCCGCTAACTCTTTTCCATAATATTAAAATCTCAAGGACCGTGACATGACTCTGACCTATGAAGCTTTCCATGATGGGTTTTGATATCTCCCAATTATATCTTGCTTTGCAACTTATAATGAAATTTTTTAAATAAATATGTTGGAAAAGTCTAGTTTTCACTGTAATGTAAATCTGGATTTCTTAAAACAATAAAAATGTAGTTACACAGATTATTTTGCTTCTTCCTTTTTTCCTGTTATCCTGTCCAATTCCCATTTTATTTTAGTATGTTTGAGACCCCATTCTCATTGCTGTGTTATCAAATATTATTTATTCTTTTACTGGCTAGATTAAATTAAATGCATAAGTATACATTTTACCATTTTGAACTTGCATGAAACTTCCGTTTTTGTTGTGAACTTGAGTGTCTATTTTGCGCCAGTATCTTAATGTTTTTCTCCTTGATTGGTACTTCTACGCAATTCTATGATATTTAATTGTTCTTTTATGGTTACTAAATAATAGCGTGTCATTAATGTTATTTTAGTTTTCCTCATCATGATTCTTATTGTAGGAGTATTTTAGCTTTGAAAATCATTTTCCATACAACTTATTTGGTACAGGGTCTGTTCTAATGCTGGAAGTTTTGGTGAGTGCAGGAGTTTTTAGCTTTGCCTAGGGCTGATGCCATACATCTGCTTGCACAATACAACGGAAATGCAGAGACAGTCATTCAGCAGATATTTGCCTAGGTAAAATTATTATTTTTAAATATTATTTTATTCAAATTTGTGATTTTTTTATACCCTTGTATATATAGCTGCAAAGGAGTCACCGTAATGTTTGAAATCTGAATTCATGGAAACTACTCTCGTCTGTACAGAATCTATTGATTATTACCTCTCAGTTTTAATATGAGAAAGATGTAATTAATAAAAAATTCATTGGCGTGACTGAAGGGGATTCACAAGATAATGATTACTTGCATATAATTTTTTCATGAGAAGCGGTATTATTCACTGATAATAACCATTGCTGAAGGTGATTGTTCGTGCTTTTGTTTGCACAGTTCATACATGGCTGCAATTTAGGGCATTCTTGATTACTAATTTTTGTTGTTTTAAAAACTTCTTTAACCTTATTTCATGTTATTTCAACAACCAAATGTTTATGTATAGAATGCATGAAGTTTTAAAATCATTTTAAATAGTATTTTAAAAATCTAGAAAGATATATGTGATTGATTCATTATCAGGAGTGTTTTTATTTTACTTTTTTATCAAAAAAGTTTCGGAAAATTAAAATTAGATGCATCCTTAATTGTCTTTTTTTAATGGTTCGCCACTTTTCATGATGTCTATATTTGTTAGGGCCTAAATTTTGGTTGGACTAAATTTGTAGAATAACAATTGTCCTTGAACTCAGAAGCCTGCTAGTTAATAAACATAGGATGTATAAACAATAGATGAACATACTCGAAGAATTATATATTTATAATAATTTTAAAATGTAGGTAAATAATTCTTAATTTTAGCAGGTGTACGACAACTACGACAATTTCCTAATTATTTAATGTTATAATGAATACCTTGTTAATGAAAAAAAGAAAACAAGTGGGGAGAAGGTGAATGATAAACAAACAAATGAATCCATAATATTTTTTTACTGAATTGATAATGATTATTAAAAAGTATATACTTCTATGATAAATTGGTTGATTCATAGATTTAACATATCATTGAATTTACGTGCCTAATGCAACTTTTTATTAATTTGGTTTTAATGTAATTTCTTTAATCTTTCCCCCTTTTTTAATCTTAAGGTGCTACAAGTTATATATATATATATATATATATATATATATATATATATATATATATATATATATATATATATATATATATATATATATCTTTGCACTTGTCAATTAAATGACAATTGAAATTTGTTAAATTAAATATATCAGGAACATTTATGATATAAATAATAATTATTCAAATATCTCGGATGACAAATATTTTTAATTTTTGTCGTCGGATAGTTATACTTTTCATATGTTCTTGGCTCGGATTTACTTAAGTGAAAGATCGAAGGCTGAAAGTCGTTTATGTGTGATATTTTTGTTTATGGACAGAAATTTTACATTGTAAAAACTTCTAAAACCAAGAATGATATTTATCTTGACATGGATTTACTTAGTGTGAAAGTTTTCTTTATCGAGATATTTTGTTGTTATTGTAATTTTTTTTTTTTCAAAATGTAACTTAAAAAAATGTAGATTTTATTTTTATAAATATTTCGTTAAAACCTTCACCGTTAGGAAAAAATAAGCGGTGGTAAGAAAAAGTATTCCTATTATGTTGTCTTAACCAAAACAAACAAAGTTTCAGGTGATTTTTTAGTTTATGTTCTTGGGATATTTTGGTTGTTCAATTGTTTAATATTATAAGTTTTGTTTTGTAATTTCTCTCTAATTTAAAAGGGACCTTTTCTAATTGGACATGATTTGTCATCGAATTCTTTTGTGTTCACTTTCTATTTTTCATATTAGGTTTTCCTTTTGAAAAATTCTTGGTTTGATTTTGGTCTTGTGTTACCTAATTGTTCTTCATTGTAAGTCTCTTTTTTAGCTTGGCCTTGTTTCATATTTTTTGTAGGAGATCTAGTTCGGTCTAGAGACATTCATTATTCAGTCGAACAATGATCAATTCTTGAACTTTACAAGTAACATGACATCAATTTCATGAGGTTATAGGGTGACTTCTGGTAGTGGAGTTAGGTGTGCACTTGTAAGCTCATAACACTTCTAGTAGCTTTTTTGTCCATTAGGCTCCCAATCACTGTTTGAGTTTAGTAGGGATGACTTTGTTAGTTTCAACTTGTCCATTTGTTTACGAGAATGTTCCATTAAACTCATGGTGTGCTTGATGATGAGGTTTTTCAAGAATTCACTAAGTTTTTGGTTGATGAATTGCCTTCCATTGTTAGTAATTATGGTGTTGGGACCCAAATTGACAAATGAGATTCTTTCATATGAAATTTTAAACTTGCTTAGCCATGATCTTGGCTAGGGGTTGACCTTTATTTACTTGGTGAAGTAATTTATCGCAACTAATTGGAACTTGCGTTGTCCTGGTATAGGAGGGAACGATTCAATTATGTTTATACCCCATAACACGAAAGGCCACTGGAGTTGATTCCTTGTAGCTTGTGGGAAGTGTTGTTTTCTTAGCTTGTTCATGAAGTACTTAACCTTGTTATTTGCTACACACCTTAGCTAACGAGTAGAGTACCTCCTTTTGTGAAGATCTTAGTTGGTCATTAAGAATTGCGATGCTTTCTTAGCTATCACTTTGTCATGACTTCCCATTCATGCTTCCTGTTAAGCAAGAAAGGTCTTAATTGTTAGACCCAGTAGTCCTTGATCTTTTTGACATTCATTCATTCTTTTAGGGAGACTATTGGAGCAATCACTATTTGCTGGATGATAATTTTGTGCTAATTTTTTAACTTTTCCAATTTCGACAAGAGGCTTGTTTGAGAGTTGTCCTTTTAGAATATGTTTTGTAAACTAGCTTCTTCAAAACTTTATATTAACTGAGTCATTTGGTGGTAATATCTTAAGAGTAAAGGGTCTTTAACTTGAAACTATTTGATTATATGATGATATTTTGGGATGAAAGATGTTGAAAATGATAATTTAAGTGGGGAGGGAAATATTTGTATAAGAGAAGGAAAGTTCAAAGAAGTTGAAAAATATCTTGAATAGGGTGGTTATTAAGTTAGAAAATTAAGATATATGGAAGCGAAAAAGAATATGAATAGGGAATATTCTATGAAATTTGCATGAGTTATTGCAAAAGAAACAACATATCAATTAACAAAATATAGCATATAAAGTAATAAAATATAACATATAAAGTGTTTTGAAATGTTTTTTTCTTAAGGATGTTCAGAAATAGACTACTAATTGGGGATTAATTATTTGGATGATAATACAAGTTGTCCAATGTTTAAAGCTACACCAAAATCATTGGTTCACTATTTTTTTACTTGTGTTATGTTAGATATGTCAGATTAGGTGTGGAAAACCTGTGATGGATGGGTGGAGGTTTGTATAGTTTTCCACAATATGAGGAAGAACACTTTTGATAGCATAAATAAGGGCATATATTGTTTGGTATATTGGAAAGAGAGAAACATATGTCCATTGGAAGGAAAAATATTTTGTGGGTAGAAAGTGATTTAACACATCAAACTATGCTCATAAATGAAAATGGTTTAAGGTGGTAGAAAATGGAAGATATTATTTATTTTTTGGTATGAGAGACATTATGATTGATTAGTAAAGGTAGTAGAGTGATAGACAAACATGAAATTTTTGTTGTTAGGAAAAGAAAGGTTCATGGATATCTTGCAGGAAGTAAAAATTTCAAAGAAAATCATTTCAAAGAAAGTTATTGTAGTTGTATTTTAATTTTTGTAAATCTATACAATGCTTGTGTAGGTAAATAACACATAAAGTTTAGGTATTGGGGAAATGTTTGATTTTGACTATAAAAGATGTAATTGATTAGTTTTGACTAGTTGTGAAGTTTCAAATTGTATTATCATTTTTTGCACACATATGGTCTTGGTTATTTTTTTAGGTTTATGTTCTAAACATAAACTAAATCATGACATATAAGGTGTTACGTCATGATTAGAGAAAGTTATATCGTAACTATTAGTAATAACTTTTGATCTAATAATAAATATTTGGTCAAATAATTGATATCACAACAAGTAATAAAAAGAATTATCAAAATAAGTACGTAGAAATTGATGTGTATATATATCAAAACAACTTGTGGACTATATTTAATTTAAAAAAAAAAAAACTCTTTAATTGACTATAATAAACCTAGTATTTTTATTGTCACTTCTTGCTTATACAAGTACATAAAGTTATTCTTAACAAACCCCTTGAGAGTAAGAACTTCAAGTTTTTCATATTGTCGCATTAAAGAGTGATGAAGAGAAACTATAGAAATAACCCTTAGAGAGGATATACGATAAATTATTTATGACTAAAATTCTAACTTCTTTAGGTGAAGTTTAATGGAAAAAATCATTTTAGGAGGTGTGCGGGCATCACTTTTCAGGAGTAAGTCATAGATAGAGAAAATTTTTCTAAAACAAATGAAGGAAAAAAAGACTCATTTGATGATCATTATGTTACTGTCAAATGAGGTCTTTTGTGAGACTATAGAAGAGAAAACCTCAACAACGTTGTGTTGAAGTTGAAGAAGATTTTCATGATAAAGTTCATATTGTTGAAGAGATAACTTTTTGGACTTTTTACGAAGGAGGTTGCGTCACTTAGGACTTACCTTGATGACCTCAGTTTTATTTTGATGGAGCTCTGCGACATAGATATTAAAGTAGAATATAATGGTGTATTGATGATTCTGTTAGCCTCTTTCCTGTCATCTTTATTGTTGAGCATAGAAAATGATTGTGTACACATGAAAAAGTTAAGTTTTAGACTATGTACAAGAAAATTGTGCTCTTGTGAATGATGGAGATGTATAATCTTTTAGGTTGATAGCCTTCAAGAAAAACAAAGAAGGTCAAGAAGCATAGAACCTTAAACATTTTTGTAAATATCACAAAACAAGTAGGTCATTGGAGGAAAAATGGTCCAAAATTGGGAGAAACAAGATCAAGTAATGACTATTGTGTAGAATGATACATTGTATGAAGACTCGGTGTTAGTTGTTACATATTGAAAATAATTATCTTACCAATAGATACTAGATCTGGTTGCTTTCTTTCATATGTGTACTTATAAGGACTAATTTACCAAGTTTAAAGCTTTTGTTTGGATAATGATGTTCAATGACATTTTTCAAACATTGACCAACACTAGGTACATCCCAAAGTTGAAGAAGAACCATATATCTATTGGAACATTAGGTATGAAATGGTACAAGGGTCATGTTAGGGGTGACGTGATGTAGATTAGGGAGAAAAGTGATATTGTTGTGATGCAAGGAGTCATGGAAGGAAATTTCTATTTCTTTCATGGATCGTTTGTAATTGTGTTTAAGATTGTAACTTTCACGTTGTGTGACACTTCATATGATACTTTCATAGAGAAGCTTCAATTTAAATATCTTGTAAGAGTTATAAGGTAATAAAAAAGAGAAAATTTTTCTCTTTTGTAAACATTGTGTGCTTGAGAAACAACATGCAAAACTTCAAGACATATATTATTAGTCAGTTTAATATAAATTATATTTTTAAGAAAAATTAATATATTTTTTATATATCAATGATTATTTAAAATTTATTTAAGTTTTTATAATAAAATATAAATAAAAACTTTAAAAAATTTAAGTGTGATCAATATGATTAAATATTTAAATATGGAGAATAAACTATAATTGCACTATAATAAATTTAAAATTTTGGATAAAAAGTAAAGAAATTCTAGACACTTAGTGTTATTCATACTTCTCATCATAACGAAGTTACAAAGAAACTACCATAACTTTTTTTTGCAAAAATTAAAATAAAAAAATAATTATGAAACTTTTAATTTGATTAAACTTATTGATTTATATATTAAAATATCAAAGGTGGATTTGGAACATGCCACTGATTGTTGTTAGGTTTATCAAATAAAAACTACATAAATTTGTAGTCTCGTAAATTTAAAACTACTATCACTGACTAATTTATTCATTTATTTTTTTATAAAAATATTTATTTTTGAAAAACATATTTATAAAAAAAATAAAAAAATAATAACAACTAGTTAATGTTCTCGTTAAGGGGTTGGGGTCCAGAGAACGATTGCTCAATACTTCTCTTGATCGGTTGTACTGAACTCCTACTTAGTAGCTAGCTTCTCTCTACTGGAACTTCACTCGGCATTTTCCTGGTCTCTCCTCATATCGGTCTTAGATAGTACCTGCAGAAGGCACTCCGATGCTTAAATCAGCAAAACTGTTCAGCACTCGGTTGTCAGGGTACTGTACATAATAACGTACCTGATTCTTGGAATCTGCGCTATTTATATTACCTTAATGAGCCTTCGTTGTTGGGCTGGATTATGGAGTTTGACTATGTTTAGGGTTGTGTTTAAATAGTCTTTAACCACAGAATAACCTCGTTGACTTGATGCAAGCATGATTCGTTATCATAAATCGGTCGGTCCAATGATATCATTCAGTAAGGGTCGATGTCGCTGAGCGATCAGATGACCTATCGTACAGATAAAGACAAGACCAGACACTCGCTCAACCCTCACCAGTACTCACGGGTACAATTAAAAAAACAAAATTATTAAATAAGATACTTAAACTACTAAAAATTATGTTTATTGCCATAACTACAGAA
This sequence comes from Phaseolus lunatus, assembly GCA_013389735.1. Classification (NCBI taxonomy): domain Eukaryota; kingdom Viridiplantae; phylum Streptophyta; class Magnoliopsida; order Fabales; family Fabaceae; genus Phaseolus; species Phaseolus lunatus. The sequence continues at coordinate 39,233,671 of CM023859.1, forward strand.
GTAATTAGGTAACATTTTAATGACAAGTAATTATATCATCAGTACCATTATTATTTTATAGTAATGAGGATTCGGAAACTAAAAAGACAGGAGACACTTATAGAAAATATTACTAGAAAAATAGTTAAAGGTCAAGAATGGAAACATCATTTTAGTCCACGTCAAGTTATAAATAATATTCCTAACTAAATAAAAGTCGTCTTTGCATCATCGAGTTACTTTTTAAAAAATTGCAAAAATAAATAAGCTGCAAACACGTTTATAAGCACAAAAATTGTGTTAAAATTTAACAAATAGAAATACTGTTTTTATAAATAAAAATAAACTTGTGTTGTAATTCATAAGTAAACTAAAATTAAAACTAAAGTCATATTTTAAAATATGTTTTTAATAGCAAAAGAGATAAAACTTTAATTACATGTTTAACATTTTTAGTTAAAAACTTAAACAAAATTAACTCCATTTAATGAATGAGTCATGTCTGCTTATTTCACATATCTTTTGTATTAAGCGACTTACCTCATTTTCTATGAGAATTTTCAAATTATTTTATTTATTTAAGGTCATGAAACTTTCCTTTATCCAGAGCCATTGAAATCCAACTGTTGACCAAGTCATTTTGAATATGACAACCTTCGAGATTCATTGACATTTGAGTATTTGCTTTGCACAAAAATAAAGCATTTATGATATATAATATAACACGTGTGATCAAAATATTGCCAAAATAATAGTCACACGTAATAGATAAACACATAAATTATATCAACACATAATAGATATAACTGTGTTCCTTTTTTGAAAACATTATGTTACTTTTTCAATTTTGTAGAAAACTATTTTTTTGAAGAAAAATGAAAATCCACTTTAATAAGTTTTGTAATCCAAAGAATTAATCTTCATGACCTATTTGTTTTTTCAGTGAAAATAACCTAAAAGTCAATTCAAAATTTGTAAGTTGATAAATGGAATTTAATAGAAAGTTGAAATATAAACATGCCCTTAATAATTACAAATTTACAGTAATCGTTCAATCTTGAACTGAATTAATAATTCAACTTATTCTCAATATTTTAAATATTTTAAATTACAATAGATCAGTATATATTTTTAAGAAAATAGTTGGATTTGTTTTAAATATAGAAAAACATATTAAAACAAAAATCACGTTTGCTATGATATCATAATTAAAAATACCCCCACATATTGTTCAAGGTACTGTCAAAATTTAAATGAATACTTTCTTTTAGTGAGAACTAAAATTTTGGTTAACTTGTATTTTAATAAAGAATATTGAAATTTCAGAAAGTGTGAAATTTAAATTACTTTAATATATTAATTTTTATCATTTTATTTTTTAATAAATTAAATAACTTTTTAACGTTAAATTCTTACTTTTGACAAGACAATTGGATTTTTAAGTAATTTTTTAAATATACATTTAAAATTTTGAAATTTCAATATTACATATTATTGGACATACTCATCAATTAATTTTTGAACATTTAGTAATTCCAAAGTAATTTTAACATTTAGCACCAAAAGTATAAAATTGATAGTTCTTAATTTACGTCAATATTGATGGAGAGGACGAAGAAAAAAAAAAGTAGAAAAATGGTAAAAATAAAAAAGAGACAGAATGAAATAAAAAAGAAAGAAAAATAATCATGAATAATTTTAAAATATTTTATTTTTCGGTAAAATTGAAATTTTATAAATTTAAATCATTTCAATACATTTATAAATTATTATAATTTCAAATTTTCTTAAAAATTTCACCAGACAATACATTTCATTATAACATATTTAATTTTTCTAAAAAAAAGAATTCCTTATTTTAAAATTTCTCATAATACTAAATATTTTCTAAAAAAACCCTCTAAATAATATAATGAGTTTCTTTAAACATATTATTTATCATTAACTAAAGCGTGTTTACAAATCATAATTATTAACTACCTCAATCTCACACCCTAGTCAGAGAATTAAGAATACTCTTGTATAAATATTTTGATTGAACCAGAAGTGCATAGGTTGTCATGTTCCTCAATTCAACTCCTCTTTTGCTTTGCTAATCAAACATTCAGCTCCATTGATTGTTCCCCCTCTCAATCTCTCTCTCTTGTTTCTTCCGGAACAGCAATGGTACTAAAAGACATGTGTTTCTTCAACAAGGTGCTACTGTGCAGTCCTCACTTTTAATAAAAACATTTGTCCTGCAACAATGTGCTTCTTTTTTTGGCAACCCTTCCAAGTTTCCATTTTTTCCGTTTCCAAAACTTTTCAAACACTCTGAAACTGGCTCTTACCTTATTTTTTCCCTCTTCACGTTTATGTTTGAAATTTATTGCTTTCACTTTGTGACCAAACCGGGGAAGGAAAAAAAATGAATGCTTTGAGCTCCCTCTGCATGTTTCGATCTGACCCATTAGTCTTAAAAGTAACTTTCTTTTGATGGGCTTGTGTGACTGGAACAAGTGCTAATAAAATTACTGCCTTTCATCCTTTGAAGCACCGATTTTTATTTTACGCTGTATCCTTTTTCTTTCCTTTGACATGGTTGTAATGTTTTCTCTTACTTCGGTTGTAGGACATTCTGGTTACAAAGCCTCCGAAGAAATCACCTTTGCTCTTAAGGATGTCGGTGTTGATCTTTTCGATGGTGTGTGGTGTTTTTATCTGTTCAGTTTGTCTAAAGCAGGTAAGCACTCATGCTAGGACTATGCTTATGGAGTTGCAAAGTGAGAAGCCTTCACGGAATAGATTGGGCCTAAAAGATGTTCCTTTGTTGCATTACCCCAATCCTGTGTCTTTCAACAGGTAATGTGAAAAAGCTTCCGTGTTTTATGGTCATTTTGGCTTTGGTTAGGGTCTTGTTAATTGGCTTTTGGCTTTGGTAGGAGTGAGTGTGCTGGGAATCCTGTGCGGTTCTTTGCTATTTTGTCAAATCAGAGATCAGGCAGTGGGTGGTTTGAGACCCTTTTGAATAGCCATATTAATGTGAGCTCCAATGGGGAGATTTTTTCTGTTAGAGAAAGAAGAGTAAATGTTTCTACCATTGTGCAGACTTTGGATAAAGTTTACAAACTGGATTGGTTCAGTAGTGCCTCCAAGAATGAGTGCTCAGCTGCAATTGGATTGAAGTGGATGCTTAATCAGGTAAAAGTGCTCACTGTTGAGTCTTGTTCCAGAACGTAGTGATCTAGTTTATGTGTCAGAAATATACTTAAACATAAGTGTTTCAAGAAAGAGGAAACGTTATTTGTTTTGTGAATGGCTTAGGTTTCAATGTGATTTTGATGCCCCCCACCGCTTCGTGTATTTGATGCGAAGGGTCTAAGTGAAACTTGACCCATGTGCTTGACTTTGAGGACAAGTACTTTTTCTGAGACTCTGGAACACTGTTATCAATTTCTGTCTATCAGTTACGATCATTGAATGGAGTAGGGTCACCTTGTTGCATAATATAATTAAATATTGGGAAAATTATGCTTATACCCCCTGCGGTTTTAGTGATATTACGCCTGATGTCCTTCTCATTTTGTATCCTCTGTAATAACATAATACTGTGTAGTGTACCCTTCTGTTTGATACAGATCACCTGTGATTTCTTATGATTTATATGAATTGAGGTCGGTCGGTGCAATGTCCAAAAAAAATGCATTGATTGTAAAATCATTAAATGACAGGGTGTTTGAATGAATTTTGCCCTGTAATCTAATATGTGAGATTTATTGAGCAAGTATTTTAGTCTATATCATAGAAATAGTGACGACTTTTTACCAGAAAGAGATGAAATGGATTACCGTGAACATGATAGGAGGCTAAATTGCGTTGCTTCGGAAATTACTGGAATAACATTATGGATTGTAAGACTGGTAGAGCCGAAATCTAAAGGTCAATAGAAGAAGGGGTATTGAATGTGATATCATTAAATCTCATGGTGTGTATTACATAATAATCTAACATTTAAGATTTACAATGCAAGTTTTTTATACATGTCTGACCATATGGATGAAACATGAATCTGATAGGAGACTAAATTGTGTCAATATGGAAACTACTGGAATAACATCGTAGCCAATAAAACTGGCAGAAGCAAAATCTAACTTCAGTGACACTATGGAATCAAATAGTTATGATGAATGCAGACTTTCTTTCCTTGCGTTTATTTTGCTGTTTGGTATGCCTTTGTGGCTCAGGCTTTGCATTTCTGTTTTATAGATTAGTATTTAGTAATAGCATCAAGATTTCTGATTTTGTGCAGGGATTAATGGAGCACCCTAAGGAAGTAGCAGATTACTTCAACCGTAGAGGTGTTTCTGTCATATTTCTTTTTCGAAGAAACTTATTACGCAGAATGGTATCAATGCTTGCCAACTCCTATGACCAAAATGCTAAACTTTTGAATGGAGCTCACAAGTCTCATGTACATTCCAAAGAAGAGGTCTCTCTCTCTATATATATGTGTGTGTGTATTGCCTTTCCCTTGATATCTTTAACATAAAATGAAACTGATTTGTCTTCTTTTAGGCGGATACACTTTCAAAGTACAAGCCTATCATTAATTCTACATCATTGCTGGCTGATTTGAAGGATATGGAGATGAGAACTGCAAAGGCTTTACAATACTTCAACATCAATAGGCATATGATCCTGTACTATGAAGATCTAATTAGAAATCGTACTGTAAGTGCCTCAATATAAACTCCTTCATTTTGTACTAAAAGTTTTTTGGATGCATTATTATTCGAGCACAATTTATAAGTAAAAACTTTTATGTGATAATCTAGGAAGTAATTTCAATTTTCTCACACAAATTTTACTGAAGTTTCTTCCTTCTCTCTCCCCCAAGTCATTTACCTGCACATACTTTAAGGCTGAAGAATGGAGAGTTGTTTTGTGTGAAACAAAGCTATATTTAACGAAGTATATGTGAAATAATGAAGCTGCAAGTGAGTGATGTAGCAAAACTTTCTTGAAAATGAATTTCACTAAACCTCTAACATGGTTCTGTGACATGGTTGATATAGCAAACTTTTGTTTCTTGAAAATGAATTTATATATACATTTGAAGTTAACAAAATATATTTGTGTCACATTTATTCAGAAGCTGAAAGACGTGCAAGATTTTTTAGGGTTGCCACAGATGGAATTAGCAAGCCGTCAGGTTAAGATACACAAAGGACCATTGTCAGATCACATTAAAAATTGGGAAGATGTGAACAAAACACTACATGGAACTGCTTATGAGTGTTTCCTCCAAACTGATTATTCATCTTAACCTCCTCTAACTCCTGGAAAGGTGTAAATATCAACATTGATATTGTCTCAGGAAGCAGTTTAAAGTTTTGTTGCTGCTTACAGTAAGAAAACTGTCTCCACATTCTGATTTTTTTCACCCCATTTTTGAGATGTACGTTCCTTTGTAATCTTATTTTTGAGCATTTTTGAATTACTTTATACACGTCCAGCTAATTTATGAGCAAAGATGAGCATTACCATTTTGTTATTGCGAGGCCTGTAGTAACCACCACCATTATAAGTTTCTGTAATTGTAAAAGTAGTAATGCTAACTAGGCCTCGAAATGAGGTAGCTTCACATAAACCTTTTCAGTCGACAGAAGAAAACAACAAACCCTTGAAAACACATTAGGACAATAAATTTTGTGGTCTTGTATTCCTAGTTGTTAAGAAGTGGTGGTTACTCTTTAAAATCATGGTTATGGTCTTCATAACAAGTGGATGGAAGATTAGAAATTTGTGCTGGCAGGGAAACCATAAATTTCAGCTTATTAATGAATAGTAAATTAATTTGCAACTTTCACTAACCAATGGCCCCACAAATTCCATCAACCTTACAACAACCTGTAATCATAGGAGACAAATATGGTGAAGTATTCCACAGATTACCTCCATCAACGGCAACTGCTTCCTGTTTCTAGGCACCATGTAAAAGAATAGTTATTTTATAATTTGGCTTTTTGAAACAACTTTTAACCAAGTCAACTATCTTCAAAACTAACCATTTGCCTAACATGTAAGATGTTTTCACCCATCATTTACAGACTATGATCTTGGCTCATTGATTTTATTTTGTGAAATTTACAGAATTTGTAATATCGAGTTCTTTTTAGTATTTTTTTAAAAGATTTTTTCTTCCTTGACTTAGAAACGCAAACTTGAAAAACTGACATTGTAGTCACTTGCAAAGGAGTTCCATTATCTGACACAAATTTAATAGCTCAAAATGTAAATATCTTTGTTGAATCCGACCGTTACCTCATGAATAAAGGCGTAGTTATCAATCAAGCAACTTATTTACTTTAATGCATCTGCTTAAGCATCATATCAATTTGACGTTGTCCAATATTTCTCAACTTTCCAGTGCAAAACTCGTTCCATCTCACCTACAATGTGTCAACAATTGGTTAGTATTTTTTTAAAAGCATATTTTCTATGTTTTGTTAGCACATATCAACTAAAAATATATGAAAAGCTATAAATTAGATCAAGTTCTCTGATTAAACAGAATGTGAAATGTGCTTTTTTGCATTTTATGGAAACTATTACACCAAATAGAGTTTCCAAAATATAGGCAAACAATCCGAGTGGTAGCAGAAATTATCCGAATCTCATTCAATTTTTATATGTAGAAGGACAAAGATAAGATTTAGAGGCAATTTGGTATTTTATTTTGGAAGTGCAGATGGAAATTATGAGGGTGCAAAAAGGACACCCCTTTAATAAATATACATGGTCACATAGTTGGCCCAATAAAAGACGGCCAGCTTCCAAAACTACACCTTTTTTTTTCTCTGGTTATCCACCTCCCTTTTAGATAATAAATAAATAATAGCTGATATAAAACCGTCGCCTTGTTACTAAAGAATACCTACCTTTTCCTTCATAAGCAAAAATAAGTACATTCTAATACTTTTATTTCATTTAATGATTCTTTTCATAAATTCCCTTAATTTTAATTAATATTTGACATTTAATTACACTACCATAATATAATATGTACTTTTTGTTATAGAAAAGTTAGTTTTTTTTTCCTTGTTATGAATAAAAATGGAGGTAGAATAATTATTGCCTGAAATAAATTCGTACTGTCTAATATTACCAAAATATTTACACATCTTCTCCTTATTTTTCTTCCCTCACCTATTCTATCTTCTTTTTTCTTTCTATTTCCCACAATCAAACACAATAGGCGTGTTTGAACAATATGAAATACAATATAAATGTTATTTTATATATTCAGTACATCAAATTTAAACGCTTCATGTATATGCATGGAATAGTTCATTAGTAATATTTCAATTTTTGAAAAATATGTAATTAGGATTTCATACTTTCAATTTATGATAATACAAGCTTGTTATAGTACATATCATATCATACCATTCAAAGTTACTAAAAATAATATCTATTAAACTAATTTTATAAACTGATTTTACGCTTTCACTTCTTAATAATATTTACAAACTCTAATTATCGCATTTGAGCTCTACATGAATTTAAACAATCCATAAATCACCTATGATACCTTGTCCTAAAAAAAATATTATCATTGATCCCCAATTCTGTATCACAACCAGATTATTATGTAATCTTCTGCATTCAATATAATAAAAAACCAAACTTTAACCTACACTTTGTTCAAATTTTTTTGGTTAAATTTAAAAATATGCTCCATATTAAATAACGAAGTTAATACTTTATGCAGGGCCATAGTTTATGTAAAAGTAAAAAGTGACCTAGAACAACAAAAAAGCAACTTGATTTGATGACCAAGTTGTGTCTCCCTTAAAATTCCCGTTTCATCATTCCCTCCATAAAGCCAAACATTTGAATCCAACCATCTTCCAACTTGGGAGTTTTATAACTGAAAAACTGTTAAAGCTGACACCATTACCTACACTCTCCATGTTATATTGCTTAAAGTACATTTTTCCTGCGTGCCCTAATGATCGCCACCTTCAACAACTTCGATGGTCGTAAAATCACTTCAACACCAAGAATCGCTGTGGTCAAGTGATTTTCTGTTCACGTAGAAAAGAGAACGCTGCAAATTGCAAAACCACTTCTTATAATTTGCTTTACATGCAAATTGACTACCCATGACGAGACCAGACTTTTGAGATTCATAACTCTTTCATTTTAAAACATTTTTGGGTAATTTCAAATCTTAAATTAAATTTTTTAAGTGTATTTTTTTAACAAAATACATCTTAGATCATATAGTGAAGTAAGATATAAGTTATGGAATTTTTGTTAACGTATACTCAAACGAAGTGTGAATTGAAAATCATGAATTTGCATTCTAAAATTTTTATAAAGTTTCCCCCCCGTATTTTGGGACATTTTTCATAATAAGATGGAGTAAAAATAGCCTTCAAACTCATCAATAAACACAAAAGTGTCAATAATTAGTATAAAAAAAATAAGCATAGGTTAATAAGAATTGAGAAAAAAAAAAAAAAAAAAAGAGTCAATGAGAAAGTGAAAGAGAGGAATTAAAAGTTTAATGATGATTTGACATTTTTAGTTTATATTTAATATTATAACTTTCCTTTTCTTCACACGTCCTTACTTTATTAAAAGTGAAATACTTACTCTTAGTATATACTTCTAAAATATTTTTAAAATTAAATATATATATATATATATATATATTTAAAATTTTAATAAATTGTATAAATTTTTAATATATCACTATTTTATATTTTTATCTATATTAAAGTGAAAATAAACAAATAAATTTTATAATTATTTCGATTAAAGTTAAAAAAATTAAAAAAATTTATAATTAATTGAATGTCAAAATTATGAGATTTTGAGTCTGATTTTATGATCAAGATTTTGATATTTTATCAAAAAAAAAAATATACCTATAGAAATAATAATAAAAGAAAAATATTTACTATAAAATTAAAATCAAGAGTGTTACATTAAAAACTCTAAAAGTCTTTCACATTTTAAATTACTATTCATTTGGTTCCTTATGTTAGATTACTTGATGGATCTAACGTGTTTGTGTCAATTGATGAAAAAGTCCAAATTAACGTTAATTTAAAAATTAAGAAAATTAATTAAAAATTCTAAAATGTAGAGATTAAATTGAATAAATTTTATAAAAGTAGGAACCAAATAGAATAAATAATTTAGTTTTCTATATATTACGCCGTGCAATTAAAATATAAAATTATACTTTTGTTTAATTAAAAGATAATAGTAAGCGACGATAAGGGTATATTGATACCTATTGTATTGAATAATGGATACATAGTTGAGAGTGTTCCCTTGTAACAAAAGCATGCTTTCATTGTAATACAGGATGCAACAAAATAATTAAACTTTATTTTCACTGGGTATAAAATCTCAATTACACATAAAAGGATGAAAAAATACATATTAGATAGCAAAAAGGAGGTGTCAATAGCAATCCATAATTACCATTCCCAAACATTATGTTTGCTTTCAATACAGGAAAAGGGGCAATTACTTTCTGCACCGGATGAATTGTGACCTGCTCCAACTCTTACATAAAATAACAAAAATATCCTTAAATAAGAGGGAATACGGATCAAAATTTACAAAATTCATTTTTTAGGATATGTTTTCGGATTTGAATTTTTAGAGTACTTTTCTGAATTTCGTAATTCATTTTCTAGAATACATTTCTAGATTTTGTTTTTCATAATATTTTTTCAGAATATATTTTTTGTATTCAAGAACTAATTTTACAAAATGATATTTTGATTTCACAATTTTATTCCAAAATTTTATTTCCAGAATACAAAAATAGATTCTGAATTTTATTTTCGAAAATTTATTTTTTTATTCCAAATTTTTAATTCCAAAATGAAAGATAATTTTAAAAGTTTAAAATGAATCGGGTATAAAACACAATTCATCGGGTGCAGGAAGAATTGGCCCATGAAGAGTTTTGTTAGTTATTATAACCGTGCAAGTAATAGCGCCTTTTTGGGCTAGGAAACAGAATGGCTCAAATGTTTAAGCACAAATTTGTTTTTTCAAAATTAACTCATGTTTCTTTATGATAAACAAAGTATCATATCTAACAAAAGAAATGGATTTGATGACTTTTAGTTGTCAGCAAACTCACTCGTATTAAAATTTATACCTCTAAATTTTTTCAGTGCTTTTGATATCTAAAATTTAATAAATATACGAATTTGAACAACTTTATTTTCTTATTGTTTAAAACACTTTATTTTCTCTTCTTTTGTATGCAACACAACCTTGCTGGAATGAAATAATCGTGTTAATTGACTTAATCTTCTTTTTAATTGATTTTTCTCATTTGGTCAAAATTTTTGAAATCTTTCTCATCAACTTATACAATCTGACCAATAAAAAAAAGTTACCTTTGCTGTCAAATAATATGAAATTCAATTACTGTAGTAATAAACAATTTTTTATATCAATTGAACTTATAAATAATGTCTATATTTCAAAATGACATGTTAAGTATCTGAACGAAATTGACATATTGAACACAATAGGATGAACAAAGTTGTATTTAATATTTTTTTTATTAGTATCTGAGAGTGAAAGATGGCCCAACAGAAAAATGAAAATCGGTGGAAAACGAAGCATATTCAATATAAATAAATTGCATATTTAGTAGTTCCCCACATCTCCTTGCAATATACATCAATTCCATTTTTATTTGTTTTATTAGCACCGATAATGACAACAAACATGGCACCATACATAACAACAAGGATTAGGTTATAAATAAGTCACATCACACTATTATAAAAAATAAAGTTAAAGACCTGAAAAATAATTATTGATGTAGTTCTCATTTGTGAATAAAGTAGTTCAATTAATAAACATAAAACCAATGCAACCTAGCCACTTGCTATGGCATCACAGACCAACTAACCTAATGCACTTTCCTTCTCATTTATCAAATAAAAAGTTAATCTCTACCCTTTAAACAAATTAGCTGAATGCAAGTTGAAAGTGTTTTCAATATTTGTTTTACTATAATATATATATATATATATATATTATATATATAGAAAAGCTTTCAAAAACTATTTTTTATTCAACCATGGTTCAAGTTACAAGACAGATATAAGAATTGTTAGAAATCAATTGAGATTAACGGGAATATAATTAATGTTATGAAGAAAATTGTGCTCTTGAACAAAGATAAATGGTTTTTAATATAGTTTTTAAAATTATTATTATAAAATTAGTAAATTTATCCTACGTAATTATTTATAATTTTTATTTTAATCACTATATAAACTGTTTATATTTTTTGACAGAACAAGTGATTTATTATTAGTTTATTTACGAATAATTAAGTTAGTCAGTTAGTCGGCATAGAAGTGGGGGTTGTTCCACAGTCCCTGGAGTCAACATTATGGCATATAGATTTAATGATTTATTGTCTGTAAGGAGGTAAAGAGAAGAGAAAGTGTAGAAATCGATGCATTAAAAAAATGCAAAACACAGAAATTGATGTATTAAAAAAAAAAGTGTAAATTACAAAAATCTATATAAATACTTTATTTGCTAATGCCTGAAGATTTGTCATGAAAGTTTAGATAATCAATTATAAGTAATCTATAATGCATTATCTAATTATTTTAATAATTATATTATTAATATTTATTAATATATTTTTGATATTTATAAAAACATTTTAAATATATCTTTTATCAATATTTTATAATTATATTTTTAATTTAAAATTTATTTCAATTTTTAATTTATATTTTTCAAAATTAAATTTTATATTATCTTTTCTAATTTTATTTAATCAATCAAATGTTACCAATTTTTAAATACACTCAATTCTCTTCCATTTAAACAACCCTACTTTTTATTCCCTTTCTCCTTGTGTTTCTTTATTAAGATCTTTTTAGTGGATACTTTTACTTCTTCTCAAGTGGATATTTTAATATATTTTATGGTTTTTAATAAACTTTAATTAATGATAAGATATTTATTAAAAATATAATAAAGATTGTGCCATTAACACATCTTTGATAAAATATAATGTGATTGGCAAAGTGAGTGGCTGGGTTACAAATTGAAGTGGTAGGGACTGTGAGACTATGCTCTACTTTTGACTTGACTTTGCTTCCCCTCTTCAACATCATTTCTTAATTTGATTAATTAACGCGCATTCACAGTTGTCATGAGTGCCCTCAATATTTATTTGTAAAATTAGTATTTATTTACACATACACTCATCAATGCTTCCACCTCTTAAATCTAATAAAACCAACAAATTATAAAATGAAGACATTAGAAATGTTACTATGTATAGTAAATTGCTTTATTGCTCATTGTAGTCTTAAAAGAGTACAAAAGTTAGCAGCAATTTTTTAACACTACAATGCTTTAACAATATTAATTACGAATAGGTAGTCTGCACTCAGCTCATCAATCATTACTCCCAATCTTACAATAACCATGTTACCAAGAATGGAACCATTCTAATAAATAACTTTAAATCTTTCTATAACGCTTTTAATTACAAAATAAAAAATGGTGATTTATTTTATATTTAAGATGTTACATGTATGTATTTGCTTTATTTATAATTCTGGAAAAAAAAAACTTGAATTTAGTTACTCATTAAATTTAAAAGACCATTAATATCAATTAACAATATGAATATTAACCATTTGTACTTAATTATAAATTATGTTGATAATCGCTCTTAAAAATTATAATACTTTGTAACCATGAAACTCAAAATATAATAATTAAGTGATATATATTAGTTACGTTAATAGTCTTACGTCGCTCAATCAACATGATATATAACTCAAGTGTTGACATATGACCAAAATAAGAGAGAGACTGAGCCATGTGAATTATTACTAATTTGGATTATATACTTAAAGACATTATTCAAATAATTTAAAGAGTTGTGATAATTCTAGATTTAAAATATTCAAAGCTACTAACTTAAAATTATATTTTATTGATCAGGATAAAAGATTCACGGATTTTATGAATAAAACTCAATGCAATGTTTAGAAGAACAAAAACCATAGATAATTAACCATACGACATGAAATACCAAGAAAGAACATAAAAGTCATACACAAATTCCTATTGCAAAATAAAAAATTACATAAATACGTGATTCATCAGGTCCAACTCCAATAAAAAGAGAGTTAGTTACTCCTACACATTTGGAACACAAAAAATATAGCAAAAAAAAAAATAACAAGAGTGAAGTAGGAAGTTGTCCTGAAGCTCCTTCTCTCTCAACAACTCTTCAAAAGTGATTTCACTCAAAAAGTTTCTCTCCACGTTTAAATTTCACATTTTCAACAATCCTAGAAGAGTAACTTCTCCTTGGGCATTCTTGGACAAACATACCCACTTGGTGGACTAGAGATAATTTGAACCTTCCTTCACTTTTTTTTTTTATTTTTTATCAACAAATAATAAATAAAATAAAAGAAAATACTTTAGGATATCTCAATCCTTATAAAAAACCCTATTCCTATTACATCTAACTTATATCTAAAAAAATTAAGAAGCATCTTCCAAAAAAGAGAAGTATAATGGTGAGGAACACTGCTACCTACACAATTGGACAGCAAACTAAAAAGCCTAATAAAAACCTGCAACATTAAATAACACGTGCCATCACCTTTTGAGGGAATCTTGTAGCTTAACGAAAGCTTGGTGTAGTAGCACCCACAATTATGTTGGCACCAAGTTACTCTCACCCATTCAGCATAATTAGTCATAAGCTCCTGCATCAGATATACGGCTACATCATATGTACACCACTGTTATATCTGCAAACTAAACCTCATTAATTCTGCAGAAGACAAGACCACAAACCAAAGATTTTTCACGCATTCCCAAAGCCCTCTTAACCACACTTGCATTGCCACTGACCCAAAACCTTCTCAAAACCTTCCTTCACTTGCTCAACGAATATGTTTTTGTCCAACGAAAACAATGTTCTTTTCATCGGACGAGGACCTGACTAGTCGAGGAAATCTTGAAATAACTTATTTTCCCCACTTCATACTTTCACTTCTCTAAAAAATTAATTTATTTCAAAAAAAAAAATATTTAAACCATAAATTTAACAAGAATAAATAAAGTTCGTAGCATAACGATAAATTCAAAAATCTAATTAATATAATAAAACAAATTGTTAATTATTACATTTATTACTCACTTTCACATATTATGTACATAATTTTTTTTATAATATTAGTAGCTTTATTTTAGTGGAATACCTATATTCTGTATACTCCATTCTCATTTTCATAGTTTTATTAACTTTAAAAAACTTACTCTGCATATTGAGAAAGTAACAATCCATATGAGATCATTAAACTTGTAGAACATATTATTAAACGTGGAACTTTGGAATATGAAAATTTGCATAACATATTCTTATTTTAAAGTAACATTTTACATGAACTCGGAAGATGTGTTAGTATGAAAATCAATGGAGACTTGGAACTTCCCATAATTCACATCCTAGAAATATGGACAAATTTAAAAGCATGAACTATAATAGTGGTAGACTATATTAATTTCTTTTAAATTAAGTTAAGGTCCTATATATAAGAACAGACAGGCTGAAGATGATGAATTACAGAATAATTAATGGTACAGTCCAACACCCAATGAAAGACATGATAAATGTTAATACATAATCTTGATGCAATGATGGGATTTCACTGCAACTTGTGGACCAGGGTAAAAGATCTGAGATTAATAGTATACCACTCTAAGTGGAGGGAATGTACTGGAGAATCCCCCTATTGTTCTGCAGCCTCCATTCTGATGGTGCGCTAGTCTACTAATTCTTTTTTATTCCTATCAAATAACTCATCAATTTGTGTCTGTTTGCCACACCAATAAAACAAAAACTGATCTTAAGGACTATTCATATATAAAATAAATTTTTTTACTATTATATGCATTAAAAAAAATTATCAAATAAAAATTAATTTTAAAAATAAAAAATAAGTAATTGTTAAATTGACTAAATTAGAAAATATTTTAAAGATTAAAAAAAATTTGATTTTCAAATTAGTTGTTAAATAGTTTCTAAATTAATGTCTAAATAGCTATCAAGTTTGAATAACTAATTATTTATATTCTAAATTTGGTAATAAAAATATTAGTAGAAATTATTTAACAATAATAGAAACTAATTTAGAAATTAATAATTTTTTTAGTTTTTAAAATGGTCTCTGTCAATATACTAACTAATTATTTTTTATTTATAAAATTAATTTTTATTTAATAATTTTTTGTAATGATAATATATTTTCAAAATTTTAAAGATGTATTTGTTTTTAAATTTGTTTATCTTTCATATATAATAATAATAATAATAATAATAATAATAATAATAATAATAATAATAATAATAATAATAAACATACTATAACTATATATATACACACAAATATCTTTAGTCCTAAAAAATAATAAATCATAGATAAACTATTGACTAAAAAACAGTACATCATTTAGAAGTTTATTCGCATCTTTCCCTTTTGCAACAAAATCTAAAAACTAGTATATTATGTAGAAATTTGTTTGCTTCTTCCCCTCTTGTAACAAGATATGCTTTCATATTAAGTATGGCCATCACATTAATCACGCAAACTAGCAAGGGTGGTCAATGAAAACAAAACATAATATCCTAATATTATATAACTATCATATGTATGATTAGCATACATCATATCATAACTAAATATAAAACATATTTCAGAAATCTATAAAATCATATATATATATATATATATATATATATATATATATATATATATATATATATATATATATATATAAGGTGTAAAAGCGATTAAAATAATATTTGTAAGGAATGAAATGGATACTTTTTAAATATAAAAACAAAACAAAAAATTCAAATGCTAAAATACTAATTAAACTTTTATTTTATTAGCCATTTTGCTTAAAAAACGTCAGATTGATTAGTGACCTCCATGTGAGTGTCAATCCGTTATAGTGAACTAATCTGTTTATTTTTTATGATCTAGTGAACTTGTCTGTGGTCCTTTCTCACACTGCCACTCTAATTTGAAATTTCACGAAACAAGATGTTGACTAAACTCTAGAAATCCCTATCCCCAGTTGATTCACATAAATTTACCATATTATGAACCTTTTAACTTCACTTCATTTCTCACATCTAATTTCTCTAGTAGACCATGCATTATCATCTCCTTCTAACTAAGATAATTAACACATCAAATTCATGTAAGCAAATTTTTTATATGCAGCAAAAGAAGAGACGACTGATAAAAAGAAGAAATTATGAAATCAAATGTATGTATTTGGAAACAAAATGATGAGCCAAATTTATTTTGTAGAAAAGAGAATGGCTGCGCAGGTGGGCCACTAAATTGAAAAAGCAAATTGACCTATAAACGGTCCACAATGGCAGATCATGATGCACTGCACTCCTCATACTTAGTCAAGTTGCATAATTACATTAAGCATCAATAGGAATCTAAAGAGATATCACTCACACTCAACATGCTATAAATACCGTGAGGATCCCATACTTGTGGTATCACCTCCCTGATCTGAGGTAACTACTTCATTCTCTCTCACTTATTCCTATTTCTTAAGGCCTCTCACTTATTATACCTACATCTTATTTGCTTCTTTAGTGAACATGGCTAAATTTCAGACTTTGCAAAATTGTTTTTTCATCTTTCTAGCTCTAGTTGTCTGCCATGGTTCCCTTCTAGCACATGGCAGGAAAATAAATATAAAGGCACTGAACCAGCATTACTTACCAAACACAGACACTGTAGCAAATGATCCCCAACTGCACCTTCCACCACTTAAAACAAACGTTGAATCACCACACTATGAGAAATCTAGTAAATTGGAAGACTCAGGTGAAGGCTCCATCAATGCTTTCCGACCCACTACACCAGGAGGGAGTCCTGGTGTTGGCCATGGAATAATTACATCAGAAGATCATAACAACATGAAATCTTCAGTGGCAGAGGATTCCAAATCTGAAGGACCAGGTCACAGCCCTGGCGTTGGACATGCTAATTACCAAAACAAAATTGGAAAGGGAAATTAGTGGTGTAATAAGCTATAATTGGGAGCACCATAACTAGTGCAGAATGCATATGTACGTAGTAATAACATCAGTCTTTGTTTTCCTTCTCTGCATTAAAGTTTGTATATCTTGCATGATCATGGATAGTGTAGTATGAAACTGGCTTTAAGTTGTTATTGCCTGGGAGGAGTTGGTCTCCCAAATATGTATAATTCAATTTGTTAGCATTTTTATTTGTAATTGCAGACAAAATAAATAAAATATGTGTTTAAAAATAGAAGGCTCTTTTCTCCAGGAAATTATTACTCCCCTTTAGAAGTACATTTTCAAGAACATACTCTGTTAAGCCTACCTTTTTTTTTCACTTGCATGATACAAAATCAACAAAAGATAGTAAGTACTAATATAGTGATTGAGGTTAAAAAACACCAAAAATCTTTTTCTTAAAATAATTATGAAATTTCACGAGTTTTCAACAGCTCACTACAGTCAAAACATCTCAAAACTTAATATTTACGAATTATTCATTAAAGATGTGGCATTAAAAAAAAAATTGTTTGTCACGAAAATAGTTCATCACAAACATTGAAAACATCATTATAAAAGCTTTTGTAAGAAAATATGAAGACATTATAAAAAAAAGGTAATAAAGTCTTTACAATCACAAATAGTGACTTAAAAAGTCTACTTTTATCACAAGAATATATAAGAACTATATGCAAATTATAATCCCATGTTTGTCCTGAAATTGTATTTAGTCATTTAAATAATAATATGATTGTCTTAAGCCATTCTTGTGATATTAAGATTGTTTAAGCGTTGTAGGTAGGTCGCTTAAATAGACGAGTATTGTAATTTAAGTGAACTATTAAGATCAATATTAAAATGAAGAAAATTACTAATTAATATTAAAATGAAATATGTATTAACCATAAAATTATCTTGCATGTACATGAATTATTTTTCATGTGGTAAAAGTAATAGTAATACAATTGTTATAATATTACAAGTAAAATATAAAAGAAACTATTTATTTTTAGAGTCATCATCATTATTGTATTGTTTTGATGCAGAAAAAAAAAGAGTCTAATTTGTACTAGAGGAGGTGATAGATAAGTGAAAAAATTAGCATAAATTATATTTATTCTGGTGGCTCTACTTTTTTAGCAATGAGTATGTTCTTCAACTTTTTTCTTCAAATAAGTTGGACAAAGATGTTTCATTTGTTCAAATTCACTAGATGTGATGACATTTAAAGAAGTTAAACAAAGAGAAAGTCTGAATTTTTCAATTACAAATCCTAAATCATATAAACTTGTCTTTTTTGCCCATTTATCTGATAACATCGTATTTACGATGTCATCATTAGATGAATGACTAGACACATCATCTTTCAATGTATTCTCAATAATATATTTTTCGTAGTCATCTTAAATAAATAAAACTAAAAGCTAATGTTAATCATGTTTTGTATTTTCCATTTGACCATCTTCCAAAATCAATCTATGTTTATTCATACTTTAATTCCAAACCCATTTAGCTAGCTACACTTTTGTAGAGTTTGACTTAGAAAAATATGTAAAATATTGCTTAATTTCTACTATTACAAATCATGTAATGAAGATCTTATGATAATAAAAATGTCTTGTGAAAATTGTATATCACTACTCGACCTATGAGTCCAAAATCTAATATTGTTCCTCATCCCAAGTCTCCACATGTTGCTATCAAACCATATTTGTCCTTCTCCTACACCACAAATTTTCTTCAAATCTCTATATCATGATAATTCGATATTCAAATATTGACGGTTGTGTAAGATGAGATCAATGGTGACAATTCAAAGTCTAGATGTTGAAGTTTTCGTGACTGGTTCAGTTTGTTTCTTGCATAAGAGAAAGTATAAAAAAATGAAGAGAAAGTATTAAAAACATTGGATTAAAAAAAAAGGATACAAAAAAATTATGAAGAACTTTTCTCTCTCAATTTTCAAGATAGTTTCATTTACAAGCTACCTTGTACATTAACCAATCACCTTAATCATTAATTTTAAATAAAATATAATGAAAAATTTAATTTTTACTGTAAATAATAAATAATTAAAATATATAAACATAAATAATAATAATTAAATATTAAAATTTGTATTATATTATAAAAAATTATTAATAAAAAATAAATAAATTTAAAAAATAAAATAAAATAAATATTTTGTAAATATATGTTTTATATTAAAAAATAATTAAAATAAAACTATCAAAATAACAAATAAAATTTATCAGTTTAAATTTTGATGATTTATTTTAGTATATTTTTATGCTGAAATATATTTTTTATTAATAAAAGTTTTATAATAATTTTTATTTCAATTTAAAATTTATTTTAACTTTAATTTACCTTTTCAGAATTTACTTTTTATATTAAATTATCTAAAACAAATTATTTTATAAATTATTATTTAAATATGTTAATATATAATTAAATTTATTCTATATATCCATCGAATTTTTCATATTTTTTACTTTTTTATTTAAACAATTTATATGATGAATGTCTTTAATTAAAGAGAAAATAATTTAGGATTAAATAATTTAATATTATTATTCAATTACAATGGTGGGTTAGTTACAATTTCACCGTAACACTCCCTTCCCTCTCACAGTTGGAAACAAATACACGGTCACCGAAAATTGATTGAAAATGTTTTTAATTATATTTTATTTTAATTTAATTTTAATAATTAAAATAAATTTACAATCTTATACTTTATTCATTTAAAATAATATTTTATTATTTATATGTATCATATCTTTCATAAATTTTCTTTTTATTTACTATTATCTTTCTTTTAATTCAACAATCTAACTTACTACAGATTTTCATCTCAAATTTACTTCCTCAAAATTATTTCTAAATTTAAATAAAATATTAAATTTTCTTTTTTTATCAGCAATAAGTAAAAATATTAATGTAATTATGAAATAAATTTACTTCACATATTAATTTGTTATTTGAATTTCTTTACGACGGAATCTATTACAACAACACAAAGCATGGCTTTTTCATCATCGATATACCAGATGAATGTAATAGTATTAAGAGGGTACTTATGTAGAACCGAATAATACGGATCAACTTGACCAGTGTAGGAAAACATATCAGGAAGCAGAAGTTGAAATAAAAGAATAAACAAGATATTATAGTTGAAAATATTAAAATTTACACCATTATATTTTTCTTAGGTTCAAATGGATGGTAGCAATCGTCTCTTTCATCGTCTAGGTGTAGGTTAGATGTGTAAACTGTTCTGTAACATGGCTGCATCAATATGAATTTTATGCGGTTTAGCTTCACAGTTTTCTTATTTTTTTAGTTTTCCTTTATAATTTTTTTATATGGTTGGGACACCTCAATGTTCCCATTTATAATATTTTTTTTAATTGATAAAAAATAATTTATACAATTATATGGAAAACATATGAATATACCTATTATTATATTCCCCAATTTTTTATGCTTTCTTGGAAGTTTTCACTATCTCTTATATCACTGCACCAGGAATTTGTCAGACAGAATTAAGAAGCTTTTAATTAGCCATCTCTATTTTCCCCTCCCAATTCACCCCCTTCAATCAAAATATATTCAAATAAGTTTGTTTTAACTTAATTACTTCCTCTGTATTTTTTTATTTGTGTAAAATACTGTCTTAACTACTTCATACTAGTTAACACACCGAGGGAGAAAAAGTGAAAAAAAAAGAGAGTGATAGATGATATGATTTTTGAATAAATATTTTTTTCAACTATTATTTCTTTTATAGTTGACTCTGAAACATGTTTTTATTCATCTGTAATATTTAAATTTTGAAACTTTATTTTAAGTCATCTAAACACAATTCCACCTATATAATAGGTTTCCCCCTCTCATAATATGATGAAACAGAAAAAGAAATATAGATAAAAAGATAAATTTTAATAAGGTATTTGTAATATAAAAATATCTATATATCTTATTTATTTATTTGCTGAAATCACTGGAAGTATACTAAGGTCAGATTCTCTGTATATGAAACATAAGATTATATGCAACAAAAGAAGAAACGTAGATAAAAAGAAGCAGAATTAAAATCAAATGCATATACCCTATAAAAATAGTGACTGAGTCTAATTTGTTTTAGGCGCATGCACACTGCGGTAGTAGGCCCCCTTGAATTGAAAGCTGTTTGAAAAATGAACGGTCCACATACACTCCATATGCTCAAATTCTATAATTAGCATTTGGAATCATAGGTGAGAGCACTAACACAACAACATTATAAATACGGTGAGGATCTACAACTGCTCATATAATCTCCTTTAGCATCTCTTCTCATACTCACTTTATCTCAGATAACAATATCTCATTTCTTGTCTCTGCATAACCTATTTCCCGCTTCTTCACTGATCATGGCTAAATTGCAGACCCTGCACAAATACTTTTTCATTTTTCTTGCATTAGTTGCCTACCACGGTTCCCTTCTAGCATATGGCAGGAAAATGAATATAAACCCATTGAACCAACATTCCCTACCAAACACAAATACTGTACCAAATTATGCTCCATCACATAAAACCAACTCTGAATCACCACACTATGAGGAAGCTAGCAAATTGGAAGATTCTGGTGCAGGCAACACAAATGCTTTCCGACCAACTACACCGGGAGGGAGTCCTGGTGTTGGCCATGAAATGATTACATCAAATGACAACAACACGAAATCATTGTTAGCAGTTCATAGTCCAGATGCTGAAGTTTCCATGACTGAGGGGTCAAAAGATGACTTTAAACCTACCGACCCAGGTCACAGCCCTGGCGTTGGTCATGCTTACAAAAACAAAATTGGACAGCAAAATTAGTGCATGTAGACTACAACAAAAAGATGCACCAAAACTAGTGAAGCTCATGTTGGGTTTTCCTTCTGTACAAGACTCTATATTCTTGCATGCATGCCCAACCATAAGCGTAGTAGGGGCATGGCTTTAATCTGTTATTGCTTGGGATGACTAGGGAACGTAAATGTATTATTCAACTTGTTAGAATTTGCCCTTTATTTACAATTGCAGGGTTAACTTCATATGTAATGCAAATTGTAAAATAAATAAAATGTATCTATTATTCAATTACGTCTCCCCTTCTTGTTTTTCTTCGTGCATACTATAGGAAATATTTGATTTAGACTTATTTATAATATTTGCAGTCCGTTTTAATAAGTTTCTCAAGAAAATCTGAAAACAAAACTTCTAATCTTATTTTAGTATATTTTAGCCTTGCCAATAGAATTTCAGATGACAAACTCTTATTCAAAATTCCGATTATCTTCAGCCTCTATGAGAAAACTCAGAGACTACTAATGGTTATAGTTATACGTGCTTGGTCACAAAATATATATACTCACCTTGTAGGTACAACACTCAATTAGGGACAAAACGTAACTCACATGAAAAACGACTAGTCGTAAAGAAACAATTCTCTTATTAACTTGATCTATTTTTATAATAAAAGAATTATTTCTTTGAAAGTAGGATGAAACAATTAGCTCTTAACCACTTATCTTAACCTGTAAGTGGTTAGTTTAAGTTGTGATAAGCTAAGATCCCTTTAGCAACTGATCTAAATTTGAATTATAATTCTTGTTTATAGACAATACTTGAGAAATGGTAATTCATCTTTTGAATCTATTAAATAATTTGAAAGAGATCGATTTGAACGAATTATAAAAATAAATAAAAAACTTTATTCAATTGGTATTAAAATAAAATCTCGTTAAATAAAGATTCAAACAGTTGCGAAAGACTAATCATTCTATTGAACTTAGCCAATTTTTTTAAAACTTTTTCCTTTTTTAAACAAAGGTATCATTTGAAGAGTTTCGTCATTATGTTGTTAAATTAATTAACCAAAACTCTAATATCAAAAATCTTATTTGCACAGCACTTCAATTATATGGTTTATATATACATTATTTTCAAGAACAAGAGAAAAATAATGTCTAATGAATCTGTTAAAAAATAGTATTATAAAAACATTTCTCATTAAAGTGATTAGCAAGTTAAAAATAGTTATGTATGAATAATTTGTGATGTAGTTTAATTGTTATACAATTTTAGTGTAGTTTTTAAACACTATAAAAATATTAAATCACTTTCAATGCAATATAAACTAAATTATGTGATTGATAATAGAATAATTTTATAGTCGCATCAATCACAAATACGTAAGATAAATTTATAATTATTATCTACCACTAACATTAACTTTATTCAATGAAACTATAAAAACTGATACATAGAAAATATATATCCAAAAAATTAAGAAAAAAGAATTTTATTAGTTGGTTTGAGTTTTTTTTTTTTTTTTATCGTTTTAACCTTTGCAAGACAGGAGGGCAATACCGTTGAGATTCGATGAAAGGGACCCCAAAGATTCCTCTATCTTTCAGTCAACACTTAGCCAAACTCCATTTTTTTTTTCTGTTTTAAATGTGAGTGTGACCATCTTACAGTGGTGATTGAATAATAACCAATTAAATAAACACCCCTCGTGCACTACAGCGCAAAATCTAGGCACTAGCCACCACAGCTACCCTATTTCACTTTGCATCTTATGATTTCATTTTTGAAATAAAAAACATAAAGTTAAGAATTAAAAATTAGTAGTACTAATTAATCTCTTGTTTTTATTCCCTCATATTGATTCTCCGTACTTTAGGTATTACATTTAGTGAAGTCGAAGCAAAAGTGAGGGTTCCATAGTCTCTGGAAGCCAACTTTTTTGGAAGATTCTCCATCTCCACCATTACTTTATTTATTTATTTGCTTCATTCATTCTTTCGTAATTTGGTGCATTATTGATTACAAAAACGACTGGGACAGTGACAATCTCAAGTGGTAGGGACTGTGCCACCATGCCATTCTTGACTTTACTTTTGTTGCCCTCTGCAACATGATTCCTTAATTTGATTAATTAACAACACACACACATAGTTGATGCGTGCAATCATTTGGTGATCTCTATAATTTGTTATTTTTTAGATTTCTTCTTTCCAAATTTTCCTATCAATGCTCTTTTTCATTTCTACATAAAAATATTTAGGATTAAAAACACCAGTGACGACTTGAATATGCATTTAAATACCTTTACTTGAAATCCATTTAATATCACTCATACTACGAGCTCGAATCCATTTAATGTTATGTGTGAATTTATTTAGTTGTGTTGGATTCTTTTAGTATAGTAGTTTTGGATTATAGATGTTTTTTTACTGGGTAATTAGAATAAATAGGGACGCATGATTTTAATTTTTTTTTTTTATATAAGAGTTGAACTCTATGTAATCAAAGGAATCCTACGTTGGTCAAGAATTTATGTTGCTGCAGTTACATTGTAGTTGCAACATGCATGAGCCCAATGTGTGTTTTTAACAAATCTTTACATGGAAACAGTGAGCAAAGGTGAAGGGTGAGTAAGTAACTTCATCCATGCACTACTAACTTTGGATGCATTTCTAACCCTAGTAACATGGAAACCTTTCAGCTCAAGGCATTTGTTTTTTTTTTTGTAGAATTGTTTAGGTAGTTTTAAATCAGTGTTATGTTTGGATTAGGGTGATGTTGGTAGATCATTTTGATTCTGGTTCATATTTCTTATATTTTAATTTGTACAATGTTTCAGGTTATGTTAATGTTGTTTGGGGAAGTGTTTGGATTCTAGTCATTGAAGAGATTTAGAGACATATAAATAATCACATCTTTAAAGGAGGAGTGATTGATCATTGTGAAACATTTTCTTTAGTTCAATTAAAAGCTTGATCTTGGATTACTTCTAATTTTGTTTCGGTTTGTTTTTTCTTTTCTAATTGGTGTCTTGACCCGTTGACTTGTTTGCTTATGAATAAAAGTCTTTTGATAGATTGTTAGTTTGAGTAGTTCGATTTGTTGATGCTGTTCTTTTAGGTGTCTTTGTTGGTAAGTTATTGCATGGTTGCAAGGTCTTTTTTAAGTGAAGTTGTTGGTATGTATATGGGTTGGACATCACCATTTAAATGATTCATATTTATTTATTTATTTATTGTTTTTGCTCATAAAAAAAAAAGTCTTCCTGCAAAGTCATTTAGTCACCCATACAAATATAAGGATAAAGTGATTATTTTAACCTTTAAAAAAAAAGAAGGGTAAGCATTACGAAAACAAAATAAAATTTTATAATAGGAGATAAGTAGCATTGACTTAGAATCTTGTATATTCGCAGTTGATACATTGGAAGAGAAGACTATGAATATGGTGTCGCCAATAAGAAAAAATAGCAAGAATTATATTAATTATAAAAAGATAACAGTGTACCAATGTTTAGCAAAAGTATCGCGACCTCACATATTATAATGTAAATTTCATACAAAAATTTATTATATTTAATAAAATAAATTTCCTCCTATTTCAAATGTAACAAAAAAGCTATTTCATATTAATTAAAAAATTAGATAGTAACATCTTGTTATATCAATTTTGATTTTTAAGAAAATAATATTTGTAAATGTTTTTTTAACATGATATAAAAAATAAAAGAGTCGTTAAAAATAAAATTCCAAATAAATGAGTAGTATTCTAGAGAATGTAAGGTAAAACTAAATATATTTATATTTGAATCCACACTTAGAGGTATTTTTTTCTTTATATTTGAGTGGAGAGAGTACCATATAAATCTTGTGATTAAATTAATTAAACACAAATATCCTTATTTATTAATTTATATGTGTAATTGTATCCGCTATATAAAAAAACATAAAATGCAAGTATACATCAAATTTTAATAACAAAGTATACATCTTATACATGTAATAAAGAGATATAAAGTGAGAAGAAAGACAAAAGTATGATGTAAAAAGTGATCAAAACAAAATGTTTACATATAGAGATTATTGTCAAAGTTTATATAATAAGATTATTCTGTCGGAAAAGTGAATGCGTATCTCACCCCCACCATAATGACTATCGAAACCCCGTCAAATCATGGTTCTCATATGAACCATCCTTTTGGAACCCGTAGTCGCTTTTTCTCAGGTATGCATCACATCGTGCTAGAAACATTGATATATTTTTATTCTGGAGCATGATGCAGAAGAATATTTTAGTCGATTTTGTTGAAAATGAAACGAAATTTTGTGAGTTGAGACGACAAAGAAGCAACACTAACGTAGGACGTGGTTTTGTATGATTTTGAGAAAGTTGCGGCAGAAGAAGGTAAACATACATTAATCAAAGTTCAGTCTTAATTAAATGTAGCATAAAATGCTAAATGTAGGTCAAACAGAAATACAAGAATCTTTGCGGCTGCACAATCATGGAAGCCATTTGAAAATGATGGTCCCATAAACAGAAATAATATATAGTATTTGACAGAGAGGACCCCATACATGTGTGCACAGTTGAAGTGGTCGACCATAGTAAAAAAGGATTTCTGATGAGAAACAGAGGCCATTCACTTATAGTGGACGGGGAAGGTTGGGGCAATGCCCATTTCTTGCTGCAGGCTCCATTTTTGATGGTGCGCATGTCAACCAAAAATTTTTTAATCATTTCTTTTACATAATCCTTCAACTTGTACCTGTTTGCAATAGAGAAAAAACAAAAAAGAAACAAAAGTTTAAATACACTTTTTTTAATTCTTAGAATTTTTTTTTATTTTGAACCTTGTGAAAGTCTTAATTCATTGCTGAAGCAACAGTTGTGAATTATGGAAAGAAAATAAATTGTTTTTAAATGGCCACATGCGTTCCAATTTTAAGTTTAACTCAAATTATAAAATCACACATACATCTATTTATATATTTATATATTGTGAAATTTTTTTATTTTTAATTAATTTAAAATTTTTGACACATTTTTTTATCCTAAATCTCCAATTTATATGTAAAATTATATATTTATACATGATTAACAGCTTAATAATCTCTAGTACGATAAGACTCATCAAACTTTCATAAAATAACTTTAAAATAATAATATATTAAGAAATTAACTTTAATTTAATTTAATATTGTAAAATCGACTTATAGAATAAGATATTTGTATTTATTATCAAATATTTTTATTTCTAATTGAAGTAAGATTTCTAATACTTTTTATCTTACACTTGCACCGTAGAGATGAATCATAAATTATGGGTTAATTATACAAAATTTATCAACAGAAAAAGGTTTAAGAATAAAGTAACTATAAAATAGAAGTGATTTTCTTGTATATTCAAATACTGTTTGGTATCCAATCACATTTTACAAATATTTTATGGAAGTCGAGAAAAATTATTAGTTTTTTTTAAAAATAACCTTAAATAATATTAAGAAAGGAACGGAGGAAGTATACATATAAAAATATTATTTTAAAGTGTTACGTTGAGTGCAATAACCGTGTTTTTATTTAATGAAAACTAAACTGTGGGCATAGTTTTACGTCAAGAAAGCTAGTGTTTAATGTTTTTTATTAGTGTATTGATATTGTAACTTATGCTTTCTATTCTTGTAACATGACTTTATTATGAATTTTTCGTATTCAAGTTATAATATTCCTCATATTAGTATTTATTAATAAATTTTACTTATAAAAATATTAATTTTTCCTCCCAAGATTATAAAGATAGTTTTCATTAAATGTTTTATGATAATTTTAAGAATAAAAGCCATATATAAACTAAAAAACAGTTAAAGCGCTTCCATTGACTAGGAGTGATTTAGTGCCACAGAGGATTTCAGTGGGTGGTTCATAATTCTTTTTTGGTAATACACAAGTTAATTTTATTAAAATCCGAGTAAAACAATGATGAGTGACAAAATTTATTTTTCAAGTATATTTAACGAAATATGTATAAAAAAATTATTAGTCAAATTTAAATAATATTTTTCCAAATAATACACGTCTATACCAAAGTTCTTTTTAAAATGAAAGGTTGACTTGCAAAAGCATTACTCCATAGGGTTGACATTAGACACCATAAGATCTTTTTATGATTTATAGCATATTAAAATGAAGATTAAAGCAAAAGAAAGGGGTAGAGAAAACAAAGGGGATGAGGCCTAACGCATGGGAACAAATTATTGAAAACGAAAATATGGGAAGCGCATTCCTAATTCTTATCATACTAATTCCCTGAACAAAAAATTCTTGAAAAATATTTTTTATTAATAAAATAAATACTTATACAAGATACTAATAAGAAAGTTGATGTCAATAGTTTCATATTGCATCACATATGTAACCCTTTTTCAAATCATAAATGTCAATTTGTTAGTGTTAATTTTTTTAAGTCAACATTAATTTATTACTGATTTTTAAATTAATTTTTAATTAAAGAAGTTTAATGTTGAAGAAATCGATATATTAATACATTTTTTAGTTTAAAATTTATTTAATAAAAAAATTATTTTTACATGAATTTAATTTACGTCGATGTGATTGACAGTATTGACATAATTTGTTTCTCCTGCAATGTTTTCATTATCATCTTCAACAAAAATAAAACACAAATAATAAAAAAGAAAAAAAAAACTCATGAATTGAGTCGAAAAAGATTTATGAAGAAAAGATTGTAAGATAAAAATTCATTCATAATGGATGAAAGACATAAGTGTTAGGAGATTTATAAAAATGTCATCTTTAAATTTAAGTTTTCCAATTAATAATAATCTACATTTTATACATACGAACTCAAATAATTATTAATATTATTTTAAAAATATTATTTTCACTCATAATTATTATTGTTACAATATTATAATATTAAAAATTTGAACATTGCTTTTTTTTAAGCAGGTGGAATTCAAACCTGCATATAGGAGAGTTGGAACCACTAAACCAAAGTCACTTTGTTGTTTTAGTATGATTTTTATTGTTCTTATTATGCTATTAAAATCAATAATAATATTAATTGTTGGATATCTCAAGAATTCAATTTTGATGTTTGATAAAGTCATAATAGGTAGTTTAGTTTTTATTTTACATGTCATGAATTATCTTTTACCTTTACGACCCATTTGCTTTAGAAGAGAAAAAGACAAATATTTACTTACTCACATAGAATACAAAAATTAAGAAAATATAATGGGAATAACATTTAAATCAAGAACAATTTTTAGTTTGAAACTTTCTTTCCTTTATATAAGAGGTTTGCGAAGAAAGTTATATTGATTCTGTTACCTTTTTTATTTAAAATTTAAAATTACATAATTAAATATAATATAATAATATTTAAAAAATAAAAATATTAAATATTAAATAAATTTATGTCAGAAATTTATATAATAATTAATAATTATTATAAATTATAATAATTATTAATAATAATAAATAATTTTTTATAGTAAAAAAATAAATTTATAAAATAATTATATTAATTCTAAAAAATAAATATAAAAATAATAATGTTATTTAATATAAAAATAATTTTTTATCAAATGTTTATAATTATAAATATTTAAATATTTTTTTATTAAATTTTATATCATTTTATATTTTTTATCAAATAGTTCTAATATATTACTGAAAATAATATTTTAATTACTGAAAATAATTATAATTTATAGATAAATTAATTAAATTAATTTTTTAACAATTTTTAAATATAAAGGTAATTTTGTAAACTTACATTTTTATCAATCAAAAAAATATAATTTTAATTATATTCATCACATCATTCACAAACTTTCATAAATTTTTCCTACACTTTCTACTTTATTTATCTTAATCCAAACAACATCACTTTCTTCACACTTTTCCTTCAAATCATCTCAAATTCATTCTCTCAAATCCACTCCCTAATCCAAACAAAGCATAGAAAATGATGATGAATCCAAAAACAAATTTTTTTTCAACTGGTTAAAAAGTTTTTCAATTAGTTTTGATTTTTTTTTGAAAAGTTACAGTTTTTCAATCAGTTATCTTTTAAAACCAGAAGCAATAATAACGACAGTTCCAGAATAGAGCTGTCGTTATAAGTGTTTTTTTTTTTTTAATTTTTTAATTTTTTTTACATGTATCGTTACCGTCATTATAAACAACTAATTTATAATAACATCCATAATAATAATAATTTAAAAATTTTTTTATGACTTTTTAAACCATCCTTAAAAGACTCTTTTAGCATATAAGGAGCAAATGCTAAGGATTTAAGGCAACAAAATCATTCCTAAAGTTAATGTTGAAGCATTCCCCAATTTCATGCATCCTGAATATATTTTGACATGGGGAAACAAAATTAAAAATCTTCCGAATTTTTTTCAATAGCTTTATTCAAAACAATTATGGAGGTGAGGGTAAGATCCCTCGCTAAATGGGTAGGTACAATTATTTAGAAGATAGAACGATTTAAAATTTGGCGGCTCAACACGATAACAAAATAAGTTCGTCCTTAGAAATTAATGAAGTTTAAATCTAATATGTCATTTATAGATCTAAGGTGTTGTGCTGTGTTATCTTTAGAAAAATATTTTAATAAAGTAACTATTTATTAATAGTTTTTTACACTTTTGAGTAAACTAATTAAAAAAATAAAAATAGAAAAAAAAACTGTATAAGAGAATAATGAATAAATTTTTTTTACTAATATTTCTCAAAAACTGAATATATTATACTAAATATAAAATTTGGACACCATTAAAAGCAAAAATATAGTCAATAATAATTTAGTTTCAAATTAACTTTCAGAGTGGTTAAATCTCACTGCGTAAGGGAGGAGGCTGAAGTTGGAACTCATTGGGAAATTGAATGTTTGGATTTCCATTTCTTCCTAGTAAAATGTATAAGCCCATAAAATCTTTTTATTAAAATCTTTTTCTTCCGTTCGAGACTTCACAGTTTTACTCTTCCCAGTATATAATTGTACAAATTAGTCTGAGCATAGAGATGGTTATGATTTGTCATTAAGCTCTAATAATTTACTTCATACGCACTAGAATAAGAGGTGAATATCAAAAGAGAGATGCACCAACTGATTTTTTTTTTCAAACAAAAAATAAAATAAAATTAAGTAGGACACTTTAAAGATATCCTTATACAAGAACTCACGTCTGCATAAACAATCAAAACAATAGAATCAAACAAGAAATAAGTAAAATGATTGCCATGGTTTAATAATCTATAAAAGATTATAACACAATGTATTTATTTGTACACAAAGAACATATTCGCCCACCACCCAAGAGCTAGGAGCCATAGAATAAAAACTATTTGATATATATAAGCACTATATTTAAGAAAAATGTTTCCTTTTGACACTCTTTAAAAAAATTATATTTTTAACCCACTTTAATAATATAATAATATATATTTAAATTAAAAATAAAATAAATATTGTTCGAATATTATTATTTAGGGATGTTGACTGTTTTTTATTTGGTGAGTGTTACCCTACATTCAAATCTTATGCGCACCACATAATTAGTCAAATAAACTGAGTCAGAATATAAACACACTCAACATCATTATAAATACCCGATGATCCTCCAAACTTGTCATATCATCTACCTTCTCACATTTGCTTCCTGAATCTTTCGCTAACTAGCTCAATTTCCCTTTGATCGTTCTCTCTTTAGTCTCCCTTATAGTCATGGCTATATTTCATGCCAAGCCAAAATGTGTTGTGATTTTTCTAGCACTAGTTGCCTTCAATGGTTCCCTTTTAACTCATTGTAGGCAAATAAAACCATTGAACCAGCATTCATCGTTAAAGAAAGACACTGTAGTGCTGGAGAACAATCCACCCCCTCTTCTTAAAGGCAGTGCTAATATTCCTACTCCATCGTCAGAGAAGAAGAAAGTTGACTCATTCGCGATACCAAAACATGATGTTGAAAGTTTTGGAGACACAAATGCTTTCCGTCCCACAACACCAGGGAACAGTCCTGGTGTAGGTCACCGAAAATTTGCTACACAAGATAAAGATGTGAAAGCAACGGTAGCAGTTGAAAGCCCTGATGTTAAAGTTCACGTTACTGAGGGCACAGAAAGTGGTTTCAAACCTACAAACCCAGGTCACAGTCCCGGTGTTGGTCATGCTCAGCAAAACCAAATTGGACAGTAAATTAGCAATGTTAATAAGCAATTCCCTATAGGTTTCCAAAACTAAGTCCAGTTGCATCTGAACGTATATAATAATGTCCTAAGTTTCATTCCATATTTCAGATTCTGTATTATTCATGCATTGCATGCCACTTGCAATAATCATGCAGGTTGCGTGAGCTTAGCTTATCATTGGTTGTGTTCAACAGGTTCTTATGTATCGTTCAAAATGCTAGTCAGCATTTGCTCCATTTACAATTGTCGGGTTATAGTGACCCCAAATAAAAATTAATAAAGTTGTTATTTTTAGAAACTACCTCTTCTGTTATAGACACAAATGTTGGAAAGTATTGTTATACTGAAAATAGAAAAGTATTCAATATTTTTTAGGGATTAAAATATTAATTACTTATAGTGAATAATTTTTAATTAATTCCTTAGTCGCCTCAACTAGTGCTCTTTTTTGTGTAACTTATTACGCTCAACTAAACAACTGGATCATATCTCTATCAAGTTTAACAGACTATTTAGCTGTTCTTGCGGATAAACTGTGTTTGCTGAGTCATAGTATTAACATGTGCAGTAACACTAAGTTGTCCAATTGTGCACAAGAAGGCAGAGATGAAATGAAGGCTAACATTTGCATTTTATAAGCCGAGATTGCATAACATAAATGAAAAACAAGTGCGATGTGTTATGTTTTTTGGGGCAATATAGGTTCTGTTATGTGTGTTTGCATTGTGTGGACTTAGCACCAAGTGTGTCTCTCATCTCTCTCGTATCAATGTTTCTTTTATTTATATTCTATTCTTATTTCATATTCGAAACAATATTGTCAACTCTGTTGAGGTCTAGAGTTATATTAGCTTAATCTCAATTAAAATGTCATTGACTAGATCATTATCAAGATATCATTAACTCTACACTATAACAAATATATATGCTGAGAATGGGACATAAGGTTATGATGATGATGAGCCAAGAACTTGTCAATAAATAAATAAATAAATAAATATATATATATATGTGAAGTACTTGAATATATATATATATATATATATATATATATATTTTCTTTGTCGGAAAAAAAATCATTTTTTATTAGTGTTATGGAAAAAAAAAAAAATTCACATTGAAGTTAATAATACTTGTTTTTAGTCCAACCTTATTCACATTATTTTTAACCAACATAGGTTTGTTAGTTTACTTAGTCAAAGTCAACAGTTTTTTTTTTTTCCATAAACACATTCTTTTTCTTTTAGAATTATTTTTTTACCAAATTAATGAAAGTTATTTTTCATTTCAACATATACACTACAAGAAAATTATTAAATAAAACTAAGTTTAGAGATAAAAATAATTAATTACTATATTCACTAAAATAGATTATATTTTAGAAACTAAAAAAATCTTTGATATCTAAAGTAATTTTTATTATTAATATATAGTTTTTTTGTAGTGTATCTAAAGTAATTTCTATTACTAATAAATTTGGTAGCTAAGACCTTCATAACTAATTAGATATCAATTTAAAATCTATCTATTAATAATAGAAACTACTTTAAATACCAATAATTTTTTTCGTCTATAAAATAATATATAAGTTAATCAAACTAATTATTTTTTAGTCTATGGTACAAGAGAGAAGTCAGGAGAATCGTTAGAGGTGGTGAAAAATGGGGTTGAAGATTATTTCAAATGGCAAATCATTTTATGGAAATTTTAAAACTCATGGTATTTTATGGAGGTTCTTAAACCCATGGTATTTAACAGAGGTTTTGAAACCCGTGGTATTTAATGGAGGTTCTTAAACTCATGATATTCAACATGGGTTTTAAAAGAGTTTTCCTGAGATTTAAAAAAATCCCAAAGAACACATTTCCAAGGATGGTTTAGCGAAGGAAACTGCAACCCAGGGTAAATGACTTAATAAAGGTTTTAACCCTAGATAATGTAAAAATAAACCTCGTTATACTACAAGAAAATTATTAAATAGTAAATAAATTTAGAGATAAAAAATAATTAGTCATTATATTGACTAAATTAGATACTAATTTAGAGACTAAAAAATTATTGGTATCTAATGTGGTTTCTATTGTTAATAAAATATTATAAAATGATTTCTAAATTAGCTATCAAAGTTTTAAGTACAAATATTTTAGATTCTAAATTAGTCTCTAAAAAACTAATAGAGACTAATTTAGAACGTAAGTAATTAGTAGTTAAAACCTTAGTAACTATTAGTTAGATACCAATTTAGAAATTACTTTATAAATTTTTATTAATAATAGAAATTACTTTAGATACCAATAATTGTTTAGTTTATAAAATAGTCTCTAATTTAATCAATACAGTGACTAATTATTTTAGTCTCTAAAATTAGTTTTCATTTAATAATTTTCTTGTAGTGTTAAAATCATTTTTTCTTGTAATGAAATTATTATTATTTTTTCAATAAAATTGGTTTCTATTTAATTATTTAATAATAGTACAATAATGTATATACTTTATTAAGAAAAAAAAAGTGTCTCTTAAATATAATTTATATTGTTTATTTTTTTAAAGACGAATTATATTTAGAACAATGCAAATGAAATAATACTTTAATTTCAAAAGATACGAGTTAATTAAGGAGCTATAAATTTTTACACGTTTGTTAAAAATTGATAAACTAGCTTAAATGATAAAACTTCTTCACAAATAATTTTTACAAAATTTATGTAAACAAGTTTAATCACGAATACCAATCTCACACATAAAATAAAATGATAAACACTTATTTTATAATTCTTTCACTCTATCCACTAAGGATGAGGTTCCTGAGGTTGTATTTAATTACAGAGGATAAAGAAAAAATGCTAATCGAGATGAGGGAATAGATAGATGATACCTAAACTTGGAACCTCAATTGGAGAAGGAATATATGAACCTGGGAGAAAATAAAGGAGTAGAACTTATCCATGTGGTAGAAGGTAAGTGGATATGGAAGGAAGATGAGGATGATCAATTTAATGTTTTATTGAAAACTGAAAAATTAAAATATTTTTAAAAATCTAAAAATATAGTAATTATAAAAAAATAAAATTATCAGCAATAAATAAATTAAATTAAGTGAGAAAGTTTTCACCCTTCAAATTGCAAAAACATATATAAAAAAACATACAAAACCCCCTATTACACGTAATAAACTCCATACAAACTTCCTCATACAAATGTCTGCAATCTCTTATACTCACCACCTTTATTTTAATGTTAAAACTAGAAACAGTTCATTTTATATCTTGATATGGTTGAATCGATATTATTTAATATCGATTACGTGATTTTTTTTATACATTGTTATGTGCATCATTTAATGGCTATATGATTTTCCTTACAATTCATTATAACATCGTGTTTTTCTTTACTATACTTTCTTCTAAATAAATATTTTATAATGCTTTCTTCTGTGTTATTTGCACCATTAAAAATAGAAATTCTAAAAGAAATCATAGAACGAATCACACCGGTAATAATAAGAAGTGATTTATCTAATAAAGCCACAAGAGTGACCAACGATAGGCACGAAATTAGAACAACACAACAAGGAATATTTTCAAACTCAAACGAATCAACACTAGAACCTTCCTACAAGAATTTAATCTTACACAAGTCTGAGCACACTGCAAAAACAAAAGTACACGACTACACTGACTATTACTACTCCTTTATGTTCTTCAACTTCTTGCTAATAAGAGACATTAATGAATAATTAAAGAATGCAGGGATAGAATGTTAATGATAGCGTGCACGTGGAAGTTAGCTGTGAACGGAGTGTCCTACACCAGGGCTGTGTCCTGGGGTCGTAGGTCTAAAATCCTCAACACCACGACCTGGAGGCGGTGCCGCCAGAGTTGCACCAACCATTGTTGATGGCGTTAGTGGAGCCGCGTTTTTAAATGTAGCTGCATTTGTTGCGGAAATCCCACCATGCACGTCATTATGGACTTGGTTGTGTTTTAGATGTCTCCCTTCAGTGGAATGAAATCGCTGGCAGAAAATGATCAGTGAAAAGAAAATCATAGTGAAAATGAATTTGTTCCGTGCCATGTATATTTGGTGACAAATTTACTTTTGAAATGAAAGGAGATTACTTAGGTTGCTGAAGTAGCAAACAAGAACCAACGATTTTCTTCGGAATAAATAATGAGGAATGTCTAGACTTCAGCTACGAAGCAGGAATCTAGCAGTTGAGTAGTTTAGAAAGAATCCCATGGTGACTTTTTATAGGGCTGAGGGTGGACCCTAGATGCCACTCAACTCCTAGGTTTAGAAATAATAATAATAACTCTTTTAGCTTTTAATACACTATCTTGGAAGAAGTGCGCACGCAGGCACGTACCTTTCCAACCACCACTTATTACTTTACATAGATATTTTATACTTCTCGTACACTATCTCTGTTATTGTTAAGCAAAGAAAAAGAGATATTCATTTTTGTTTTCACCATAAATAAGATATTCAATTTTGTGGGTTAATAAGTATATGTAACCGAGTTGGAATATCTGAAAGTGTACTTTTAGGATGTGTTTGTTTCGGGTGTTTTACTATTCACGAAGAAAGAAAGACGCATATAATATATGTTTGTATTTGTTCATTTGAGTGGAAATATGAGCGTAGAAAAGCAAAGATTTACCTTTCCTCCATCCTCGCATGTGCCAAGTGATTTGCAGAGAAACATATATTAAAATGAATTAATTTACCATGTTGCTCTTGAATAATTTTTTATACATATATAAAATAATACTTTATATATTATAATAAAAAATATTATATATTTATAATATAAATATAAATAAATAAATAATTTTAATAATATAATATAATATAATAGTAATAAAATAAGCATATATATAATAATATAAATATATTCATATAGTAATAGTAAAAGAAAATAAAACTAGTAATATAAATGTAAAAATTATGAAATAATAGTAATATATTTAAAATTTAAAATAGGAATAATAATAATAATAAATTTACAAAAAATAATAATAAATATAAATTACATATTTAATAATAATTAAAATAAATTTATTTTATTAAAAATTTATGAAAATATTTTTATATGGATTTATAAAATTTTAATTAACTAAAATTTACACAAAATTTTTTCATATCTTATTATTTAAATATTTTTTTAAAAAGGGTAAATTTGTAAATTTATATTTTACACATTTAAAAACAAATAAAAATACTCTTACAACCATCATACCACTCACAAACTTCAATAAACTTTCTTCACAAATCCACTCTAATATACCTTAATCCAACCAACCTCACTTTTTATACACTTTCCTCTCAAATCACTCCAAATCTATTATCTCAAATCCTCTCCTTAATCCAAACACAACCTTAAACTTATATAAATGTTATTTCGCTGGTAAGAAAATCATAGTGACACGCAGTTGAATAATTTGAGTGAACTGATAGTTCAGTTATATGCAAATTGAATAGGTAAAATTCATGAGAAAACTTAAATGGTGAATATCACTCAAGTTGACTACTTGATGTTGATAAAATCAAATTTGAATCAACCTGAAACCAGTTTTGCAAAACATTAAATAAAGTTCAGTGGGGTAAATTTAAATCGATGACGTAATTCGCAATCTTTAATAATTACAGCTATTATATCTCTATACCTATTGATGACATATAGAGTTTCCTTGCCAACATATGTAAAAACAGTCTTTTAACTATCAATTTGCCTGCATTAAGACATGCAAATTTGCAAGTGGTTTTGCACTCTCTCTGTAGGTAGGTACATAGAATGTGTATAATGTAATAAAACAATCTTATTCTTGGGCATTGAAGTGATTTTATAACAACCGCAAGTGTTTATGGTTGATATCATTAACCCAAAGCACAACTAGAAAAAGTGTACTTTGAACATTCCAACATGGGGAGTGCATGTATGATGTCGGCTTTTCATTCAATTATAAAGTTGCAAATTAGAATATACCATAAATTATATTAATTCAAATGTTATACATATTGTTCTGTTGAAACTCAGTAGAATATAAATGGAGCCAAGTTGGTTTTGTTATTTACTTCTTCCATTTCAAAACAATATTTTTTTTTCTGAAAACAATAGTTCTTTTAAGTTTTCAATATTTTTTCAACAATACTCATAAATAGCATTAACAATAATTAATAAAAAAAAAATTAGATACATTAAAAATATATGACAAAGTAGTTGAAAAGTTAGAGATATTTTACTAAGTTGCAGTAGCACAACTATATTTTTATTCACCTTTCCTTATATTTTATTCACATTGGGAGAAAGGACAAATGTAGCCACACCATCGGAACTGAAAGTTTGTGAAGTGCTGCTCACTTTGTGATTTGTCGTGCCGCCTTTGACGGAAAGACAAGGAATCTTTCATGCAATCTGAAGGGCACGCACCATGCCTTTGGTAGAATTTTTTTTTTTTTTTGGTAGAATATATAAGACCATAAAACATCTGGGTTCATACATGCTCTTTGTACAAGAAAGTATCTTGTTTGTATTTGAAAGTATTTTTTTAATTAAAGTAAAAGTTTAATATTATAGAAAAAAAAAAGGCTTATAAAGGGCTTGCATGTTCACTTTCATAATACAGAACGATATATCTTGTTTTACAGTTAGAAAAAATTAAAAGCAGTACTTTATTCACATAAAATATTAAAATTAATTGGTTATATAGTATCTGTTGAGAGGGAACCGCTGTGAGAGGAAACACGATGGCACTGTTGTAATAAAAAAAGCATATTTATTACATTTATTGTTTTATAATTAATATTTATGTTTTAAAATCGGTTTTCCCGTATAAATCATTAGTGCTTTCGATTTATATTTTTTAATATTTTCGTGGAATTTACAACGATTACTCGATATAACCAATGTAATGTAAATGTTTACGCCGAATCTTCCAACTCCAATTGTAAGGGCATATGCCGAATCAAAATTAACCTTTAACCCAAAGACAAGTTCAAACATTTTCACTGTGATTATCACACTGTCTTGCTTAACTTCCCAAAACAATAAAGTAATTTTTTGTAAATTGTAAAATACTTACTTCAACTTCAATTCTTCCTACCTTAAATTTCTTATACATCTTTTTCCTCATGATTTCTCTCTTCAAGACAACTCTTCTCCTATGTTTGTAAATAAGAAAGGAGTCATTGGTCCCTTGTCTTCAACTCTTCTTCAATTTAAACTCTTTGATAGAGCTTTTTTTCATTAAGATTGAGACCATAGAAGACTTTAAACATTTCCTAATCTAATTCACCCATTTCTTATTGAATCACATTCTCTTCATCATATGATATAAAATTCTAGTTAATTGCGTCATATATTTTTTTAAATCCACCTTAAATACAATACATCACTTTCTCTTCTTTTTTTACTTCATCAATAGTTTTATTGGCAACTAAAATACTATCGCGAAGAATTGTATCTTCTAAAAATAGAGACTAACATTGATATATAAATATAAACTTTATTCCTAGCAACCACATTGTATACACAACCTAGTAACTATATAGGTCTAAATTGGCTAAGATTTAAAGAATTTTCAACTTTTTGTTATAACTATAATAAATGACGAATTTACATTTTTGTAAAATTTCCAATAGATTGAAACTTTTCTAGACAACCCATAAAATCATCATTCATCATATTCAAGAATTGTTTGATGAACTAATTTAAAGTTGAATCCATATAATCCCAAACTCTTTTTTATTTTTTTATCAGCATCCCAATTTTCATATATAAATAAATGTTACAATAATAATAATAATGATATTATCATTAATGTTATTTTTATTACTATTAACAAATATTAATAATGATGATAATAATATATGGAAATTTATATATTATTTTTTTATATATAACATTATGTATAAAATAATACTTATGTAATGTAGTTATCCATGGTCACAATCCGTATGTATTATTAGCGTCTTATTCATGATCATTATATTATATTATGGAATGACTAGGCGCGTCACCATAATACGTATATAATAATTAGATGCATTAGAATTATTATTATTTGTATTATTATTATTAATGTTATTCTTTTAGTAATGTTGTTAATATTAATAAAAATATTAATATTATTAATAATAAGAATAATAATACTATTAATGATATTAATAATTTGAATAATAATATTAATAATAAAAAGAAGAATATCACTACAAGAAAGTCATTAAATAGAAATTAATTTTAAAGACAAAAAATAATTAGTTACTATAATGACAAAATTATATAATATTTTAGAAATTAAAAAAATTATTGGTATTTAAAATAATTTATATTATTAATAAAATTTATAAACTAATTTCTAAATTGGTATCTATTTTTATGTACCAATGTTTTATCTACCAACTTTATAATCTAAAGTAGTTGATAGAATTTGAGAGATTGGATTGTTTTGGAGAATTTTTAACCAAAACATGTTACTTTAAGTGTACATAATTGGTTGGAACTTTTTCACTTGATCTTTTATAATTCGAGAGCCAACTAATGTCTTTTGGAGTGCAGTGTACATAATAGGATAGTCGTCATGAGTTTCTCCTTAAATCAAGGAACTATCTCTTAGATTTAAGAAATTATCCATTAGTTTTTTTAATTTCAAAGAACTACCATGTGTTAAACTAGATTAGGGGTTAACTTAAAAAAATAAGTGATTTAACTATAGTTTAAGTGAATTTAAGAGTTTCAAGTTGTGTCTTTTATTTTCCCTTAGGATGAACATTGTTGGTATAAAATGAGGTCTCTCTCACTTATAAAATCATTTTTAAAAAATGAATGAAATTCTCCTTGTGAATTTACTTTGAAAGTCTTAAGAGTTCACCCTCCTCCTTTATTGAAGTTTGTGGTTGTCATCATTTCTTAAGTACATGTTAGATTGAACAACCTTTTCATATATTGGTCATTGGTCATTCCTTTTAAGGGTATTGTTGAAGACTATGAAGTGTCCCGTTCATTTGTTTTAATGGTCTTTAGTTTCTTCCATGCTTAGATTTTTATTAATACATAACTTAGTTTCTGTCATGAAAATCCTATATCAACTTGTAGCTAACTAACTTTGAACTTAACAAATCTAAACCTGAAGAATGCTCTATTTCTTCTATATGTAATAAAAATCTTTCAAATATTGTTCATATTTAAAAGATTATTCAAATTTATGTTTGTTAGACTCATGTAAAAATCTTGAGAAGTAGTAGGATGAAATATTCATTCGTACCCTCATCCTTTTCTCTTTCTTATGATTTGTCTCCTTCTTTCCTTATTTTTTTTGTCTCTCACTTTTGTAATAGATAAACAAGTAATAATAAAAGTTCTCAATAATTTACGAGGAATAAAAGTTCATATGAAATTTATTGTTTATCTGTGTATTTTTTTTTTATATATTAGATATACATTCCTCTCCTCGTTCTTTACTTTTCTTGATCTGTGAAATTATTCTTTTTCTCTATAATTTTCTTTTTATTTATGTGATATGATTGAGAAACCCTATTTAATGTGATATTTTTTTGAGAAGAAAAATTGTGTAGCATTGCTAACAAGAATCTTGAAGACGGTAATTAATGAATTAAAGGTTTTTTTATTAAAAAAGTATAACAATGTCTTCCACTGTAAATGTAATTTAAACTTATAAAGTTTTGAATCTGATCTCAGTAGTGTATATTATATATATTTCTTTAATCTCTAAACTCCGTACCTAAACTAATATTTTTAGGTAAAGAGTGAGATGTGAGGGTTCCCAAATTCTAGGAGCCAACCAGTTGGAAGATTCTCCATTTCCCCCCAACTTTATTTATTTGCTTCATTAATTTTTTAACTTGTTTTTGACGGCTATTGATTACGAGTTTGCTTCGCAAAAAGTATTGATTACAATAATGACTCCAAGGGTGACAATTTCGAAGTGGTGGGACAGTGAGATATTGTTATTTTGACTTTATTTGTTTTTCACTTTTTCAGCGCAATTGTTTATTTAAGAACCCTATTGTTTATTTGGTTAGTTCAGGCACACTCTGATTCATGAGTGTACTGGTAACTAGCAGCCAGTTTGATTATTAATTTTGACAAAAAAAAGTTTTATTCTTTTCATTTATATTTATAATTTGATTGATACCAAGAACATTTCTAATAGAATTGTCAATAGGGTTCTTAAATATATGAATTATTATGTATAATATTTTAATTTATTATCGGGGTAATCGATGTGACAGACTTTACATTAAAACTACTATTTATATAAAAATGATATTTTTCCTAAGGGATATGGGACAATAATAATATTTATTCAAAGTTCTTAAAATTTACAGAGAAAGACATTAAAAATCTTAAATCTATCATAATATTATAAGGCTAAAAAACAAAGTGC
The DNA here is from genome assembly GCA_013389735.1 of Phaseolus lunatus. Taxonomy (NCBI): domain Eukaryota; kingdom Viridiplantae; phylum Streptophyta; class Magnoliopsida; order Fabales; family Fabaceae; genus Phaseolus; species Phaseolus lunatus. Next base: position 39,276,276 of record CM023859.1, read on the forward strand.
AGCCATATATATATTCACATCCCTCTTTTCAAAATACAACTTCTTTTATTAATATAATAATAAATATAAATTTTAAGGATTTACACTACTACTACAGAAATAAAATTCAAAAATAAAAATCATGTGAAGCGAAACAAGCTCCTAGTCAAAAATTAAGGGAATAGATTTTTTCTAATTGAGGAAAATTAAAGAAATATTTTTATTTTTACAGACAACGTCAATATTTGAACTTTAAGTAAGTTGAGATAACGTTGCAAGAATCCATCACTATATTCGGAATATTATTCACTTTGAAATTTAAAATTTCATCACAGTTTTATTATAAAAGAAATATTTTCTAATTTCAAATTTAGTAATTATTGTTTACATCCTAATAGATAAAATCCACAATACTGAAATAAAATGTCAATTTGTTTGAAAATAATATTAGAAACAATAACTTAGATTGATTTGAGTATGTTTTGATCTCTTCTGCATTTGGTCTTTAAAAATACCAAGTTGACTTGTTTTATACAAAAATTGTGAGTTAATATCTTTTATCTATCCGAAAATACTAATTGTTCTGCTCACCAAACTAATTTATATAAGCAAAAAAATTTATAAAAAAAAGCAAATTTGAAGAAAGAAAATTCTACATATGTAATAATAATTTTATTTTAGTATTCACATCTTTGTTATGTTTCATGAATTTATTATTGACAATAAAATTTAAATAAATAAAATAAATATAAGATTAAAAATATATTTTTTTCACTCAAAACACTTCCCTTTAACTTAAAACTCTCAATATAGTAAGAGTTTATAAACTAATATATCAAAACTAGTTTATGACAAGAGACTATTAGAATTCGGTCAAATGGTGTTTCTTAACTGAACCATCTATTTTGTAATCGGTTGTCGCTTTCCTTGGTTCACTTATGCACAACCGTTGTGCTTTCCATGGTTCACGTATGCACAACCATTGTGCTATGATTTGATTTTTTTCCCCTTGTACGCTAAGGATATTGTAGAATTATTTGAGTTGTAAATGAAACCGAAATGATAGATATATGGCATTGTAACGCACTAAGCAAGAACAAGTGTTCCACTATGAATTGTTTGGAGGTGATAATATATACACAGACACACACACAAAACCATGGTTTTTTATTTATTTTTTCGATGTTGAATACAGGTACATTAAAGTGCAGTTTCAAGTCACACACTGTGATTCGATCAAAGCAGAGGTTGCTTAAATATCAATGGCAATTCTTGGTCTCTCTCCAATCAAATGGGCTATAAATGCAGTGCACCAATTCTTAATGCAAATCAAACAAAACTACGACTACAAGAATCTTTCTCTTTCTTTATCTTTTGAACCTACGGCTGCACAACCAGGCAGACTGTTTGAAAGTTAGTCCCATAAACAACAGAGAGGATTCCATAAACAGAGATTTGTTTCACTTAAACTTGTCCACCAAAGTACACGGATTTCCGAGATTAAACCCTAGACCATTCACTTGCACTATAGTGATTAATTAAAAGTACAAACATATCTTTCTGCTGGGTCCATTTTGATTGTGGGCGAGTTGATCATTGTTCTTTATTGGTTTCTCATAATTCTTCAATTCATTCTTGTCTGTGGAAAAAAAATATCTAGGACTGTGAATCGACCCAGTCAAAACCTTCAAATTTTAAAATATAGCATATTTAGTTGCAGCACTTGGAGTCGATGAAAGGTCATGGTAGTATATAAATATTAGTTTTACAATGTGGTGGGTAGTGGTTAATTAGCTTTCTATCTTGTTTGGATTGGGAAATAGAAAGTTGAGGGTGTGGCGAAGTGTGAGTGTGAAAAGAAAATGTGAAAAAAATGAGTGTGTTTGGATTATGGTATGTTAGAGTACACTACAAAAAAATCATTAAATAGAAACTAATTTTTAGAAACCAAAAAAATTAGTTGCTATAGTGACTAAATTAGAGACTACTTTAGAAACTAAAAAAAACATTGGTTTCTAAATTTGTTTCTATAATTGTTAAATAGTTTCTAAATTGGTATCTAATTAGCTACCAAAGTTTTAACTACCAATTATTTAGATTCTAAATTTGGTAGCTAATTAGATACCAATTTAGAAACCATTTAACAATAATAGAAACTAATTTAGAAACCAAAAATTTTTTTAGTTTAAAAAATAGTTTCTAATTTGGTCACTATAGCTACTAATTATTTTTGGTCTCTAAAATTAGTTTCTAATCAATGATTTTCTTGTAGTGGTAGATGTGTGAAGAAAGTTTATTGAGATACCTGAGTGATGTGATGGTTGTAAGAGTATTTTAAATTATTTTGAATAGTATAAATCATAAGATTACAAATTTACCCTTATATATAAAAAAATAAATAATTATTAATTTTGTGCATATTTTAGTTAATTAAAATAATTTAAAGTTTCATTTATAAATAAAAAATTGTCAAACTCAAAGAAATAATTAAATATAATTTTAAATGTAAGTATAATTTTATTATTTTTCATTTTATTAATTTAAATTAATTTTGTTACTTATGTTAATTTATTTAGATAATTTTAATATTATTTATGATTCTTTAAATTATGTTATGTTATATATATATACAAAATTATTATTAATAATAATTTTCATTATTATTATTGTATGAGAAAGTAAGGGCACCATGGTCTTTGCATATCCTAGGTAACTTTTATCTCATTCTACTCTCATTTCTCTTCAATTATAAGAGCACCTTCAATACCCTCATCTTTCCATTCACCCTCACCTTCCCCCTCTCACAGAAGTAAACGGGGGTGACACCCATTCACCCGCACCCTCAACCTCCACCACCCCCTTAAGCAAACACACTAAATCCCAAATCACAAACTCGATGATTCTTTTAAAAGTAGTTATTATAAACATTTACTCGTACTGTGAGTTTGAGCTAAAGATGTGCATATGGGATGTGTTGAGAAAGAGAAAAAAATCTATCATTATCGATACTTGTAATTTACTAAGCGACTTTAATCCATCATAACCTATAGTTAGAAGAAAGGAGAAGGAACTTGCTAGTAAGATAGGAGAGGCCGAGAGAGATTATATTTTATGTCTAGGATCATTATATATTGATAATCAAAATATTTGACAACTATAATCTTTTAATTGAAAAAAAAATATTTTGGTATTTTCTCTTTACTTACAACCATTGTTATGTGTTTTCATTATCATTATTTTTGTCAACAAAAAAACAAATAAATCAATATAAAACATTTTAGACAGATTCTAACCCTATTACAACCAATAAATTATGATTCATGCATAACCTAAAAAAAAACAAAACGTTCAGCAAAAAAGATATCCCCCTATCACCTAGCAGCAACCTCTAAATAGCTATATAGAACACTTATACATATGCTAACTTCTTAGAATAACTTAGCTATTCTTGGTACTACAAAGTATAGTAGGCACATATACAAACAAGAACACCAATCTAAGCACAATGAGAACCCAAAACAGATATTTCAAAAAACTTGTGAGCTCTTAGAACCTACAGAGGCAAAAGTAGAAGTTGTTTGCTCAACATTCCCTGCATTGGATTGTAGTTAACACCTTCCAAATCCTAGCATTGCTTCAACCCACAAACTTGCTATGCTCAATATTGACATTATTCTTGGTTTCCTTCCTACCCATGAATTGGTCACTACACCATTTTTTACTCTAGACCATGTTGACATATCAACGATTTAAAAAGTGTTGCCTAAAATAGGGATAAGAAACGAATTTTAATTGTTGGCTATAATAAGATTTCTTTGTCTTTGACTCAAAGTATATGAAGAAAATGTTGTCTATTTATTTCAAGCAACATGTTATAAAATATGGACAATTATAGACAACACTTATGAAAATGTGTGTACGTCAAGTAACACTTTTTAAAATGTAGATACTTTAGACAACACTTTTTAAATGTGGGTGCTTTAAACAACATTTTAAATCACATTTTTTAAATTGTGGATAATTTAGATAATATTTATTATCTATTGACTTTAATATATAATATACGTAAACACGAAAACAAGATTACACTAAACTAGGTCACACTTATATAACAATTGTCTAAGTATAGAAAAGACAATGATTTTATAAGTGTGGTTTGAGGACTACCAAGACCACGTTTATAAAATTTTAGTTTATTTAAATCATACTTTTTTTTTTAAGTGTTACCTTTAGAATATGTTAACTCAACAGTAAAATTCTAGTTTAAAAGTGATGACATGGATATAAATGTGGCCTAAAAATAAAAAATGTGACACTTTTATAAATGTGGATTATGAATCACTGTAATAACTATGATAATATTAATAATAATAAAATAATAAAATATTAATAATAATATCAATAAAAATAATAACAATAATAATAATAATTTTACAATAAAAATTGTTTAGTGTAGTAATTATATGTTTTATGTTTATTTATGATATCAAGTTCAATTTTCTTTAACAAATAAATTATTAATAATAAAAATAACAGCTGTGAATAATAATGACATTAATAAAGTTAAGACAACGGTTTTTTTAATTTAGAAAACAAAAAATTAGTATAATCAGTGTTTAACTGTGACAATGTGATGCAGATGGTTAAATTCCTGTGTTTAGGGAGTCATAGACCCATAGACTCGAGCCCACGAAGTGTATGTCTTTCATCCAATGGGCTTACAATGTGGGGTTGTGTATGTCTTTCATGTTGATCAAATAAAACTAACTCTTTTTTCATGACAGGTCATATTCCCAAGTTTAATCAAAATAATTTATTAATTACTTTGTGTTGTTTGTCTATTTTCTTTACTAAAATTTAAAGATCAGAACACATAATGTTAATTTTTTTCGTTTGCAGAAAAATCAACGTCATTTTATTCTGGGTTTTTCTACTTTCACAATTTTCAGATTTCGTTCTTGTTTTTTTCTCCACTTAATTTTAGAACAGAAGTACTTGGAGTTTGAGTTCCCTGCCTCTAACTATTTGGTTCTTGCCTTTTGTTTCTCACTGGATTCATATTTGATTATTAAGTTACGGAAGCTCTACCAAAACTTTCATCCAGTTCATTGTCATCATCATCATCATCTATATTATCCAAGTGAGGGATCTTTCTAAAGATCTTTTCCTTTGTCTGTATTATGTCCTCAAAGATCTCTTTCTTCCATTCTTTCAAATATTGCTTCAATCTTTTCAATTCATCCTTTCATACCTTCATGTCACAACCATTCCCCATATAAGCATCCCACGAATTCTTAATTAGATCTCCAAATCTTTTATCATATAAATTACTTAAAGGGTTTTGATCCTTAATTTATATGTTTCTCCTTCAATACCAAGACACAATGATCCCAAATGCATATATCTAAAATGTATTGTTCACTTCCTAAATTTATACAGTTATTTTTAGAAAATTAGGATTCTATCTAACCTACCTTTCATTGCATTGTCTGATCTATAGTAACAAAATTTTCTTCCAACTATTGATAAATGTAGAAGTTCCATATTTTGAATAATGATTTTTTTTACTGTGCTTATCGTTTTGGAATTCTTAAGAATATTTCTCACTCGTGGTAGTAATACGACATCTAAGGTGGGCAAAAATAATTGGACTAATTGAACTTGTAATATTTGTAGTAAGATAAACTTAAAAAAACTAAAGTGTTTTAAAAGTTAAACTAAACTAATTTGTTAATTTAGTTTTAAATACTGAACTGTTAAATTAGCATTTAGATAGTAGTTTAATTGAACTGAGTTCTTTGATGACAGTTTAAAAATTGAAAAAAAAATATAGAATATGGAAGTTTTATTGTATTTAGTTATACAATATTATATAATTGAATAAGATAAATAATATCAAAACATGAACTGAGATAAATAAATTCCTTTTATTCATAGAGTTGAAGTAATTGATTACATATAAAGATGCAGAAAGAATTATATTGATTACTAGTTCATATCTAAACTTGTTATATACGTAAGTGCAGACACCGCATGGAGAGTAATAAAGAAAAAAAATGGCAAATTTGTAAATATTTTCTGCAGTATTTAGATTTAATATATAGTAATTTTGGGATATTATGAATATTTAATCTCAAACATGTTATTCGGTGTAATGATTTGGTTTGACTATAATTCAATTAAATTTATATGAAATTTAAGAATAAAAAATATAGCATTTTAAATTAATGCTGAGAAAAAAATTCAGTTCAATTTAAATACTGTTCAGTTCAAATATTTCAAATAAATTTAATGAAATTTAAAAGTAGTTCAAATTAATTAATTTAATTTGTTTTCCAATTCAATTTAGTTTTTTAAAATTGTTTTCTTTTCAATTTATTTTAACTCTAACATAATTCAGTGCACTTTAACTTTAAACTGTCCTAATGACATCCAGACATCTATGACTTAAAAAAAAAAAATTAACCGTCTTAATTATCTTTAATGGTATCATTCACGTTCTAAGGCAATAGTAATTTCTTCCTTATAAAATATTAAGTGCAAAATCAAATCATAGAAATAAAATATACAAAAGAGAAATTTAGATATTTATAATGATGAATGTGGTACTTATCAATACATTCTAAAATTTGAAAAGTGCTAAACATAGGTTATTTTTTTTATTATTTACATTTACAACTATTACATATTTTATCATAATTTATTAATAATGTTATAAATAAACTACACTGGATGACTCAAAGTTAAGTCCCTTGAGTGATTAAAAATGTTTTCATCACTACACTTCATACTATAGTTATTATATTTATTATTATTAATATCATTAATATTAATAATATTAATATAATATATCAACTCTAGTTCGTAGATAATACCTACCTACTTAAGTTCATAGATATAATCCACTAACTCTAGTTCGTAGGTAATATCCATCAACTTAACTCTGTAGGTAATATCCATCAACTTAAGTCTGTAGGTAATATCCATCAACTTAAGTCTATAGCTAATATCTACCAACTTAAGTCTATAGGTAATACCCACCAACATGAGTCCATACGTAATAGCCACAAACTTGAGTTTGTAAGTAATATCTATCAATTTCAGTCCGTGAGTAAATCTGAAGGTAATCTTGCATATATTTCTTTAGTTTTTTTCATTATTCTTTTTATCTTTTCTTATTATTTACCATTATTATATATATATAATTATTATTTATAAATTATTCATATTATAATAATATTATTAATATTACACATATAATTAATAGGATTAATATTATTCATATTATTAAATTTATTCGTATTATTTATATTCTTAATATTTTTAATATTATTAGCAATATTATTAATATTTTTAATAATATTAGTATTGTTAATAATATTAATATTAATATTAATAACACTATTATAAATATTAATACTTGTAATATTATAATAATAATATAAATAAAAATATTAATATTATTAATAAAATAATATTATTAATAAAAATATTTATATTAATAATCATATTGAATATATCTACATATATAAATTCGTGGATAAAATTTGTAGGTAACGTAGAATTTATCTACAGATAGAGATTCGTGGATATTAAATTGTAGGTAATGTTGAATTTACCTACGGATTCAGATACGTGGGTAATATCCATAGGTAATACTAAATTTATCCACGAATTCATATTCGTGGGTAATATTTGTAACTAATGTTGAATTTACCTACGAATTCAGATCCGTGGATAATAATGGTAAATTTGATTTTTTTTTTTGTAGTGATTGTTAAATCAAGTATAAGTAACATTGTTATTTTAAAGATCATCTTTAGATGAGTAAGATTGGGGGTTGGGGATATATGAGTACCAAATGGAGTGTTTTTATAGAAAGTTGAATTGTAGTTGTATGGGGCTATATATCATTTCCTATTTGGGCATGGTGGTAGGGGGAATTCGAGAAAAGGAGATTTATGGTTGGATTTTTGAATGAAATTAACAATAAATTAGCTAGATGGAAAAGGAGAGTCTTATCGTTGGCGACAGAGTGTATTTGTTAAAATATGTCATTTCCACATAATCCTTATACTATAAGATCCCAACAAAGGTAAGACAACAAATAAGGAAAATGTAGAGAATCTCTTGTGGGATTGGGGAGCTTAGGGGAGAAAGGTAGCATGGGTTAAATGAGAGAGTGTGTAAACAAAAAAAAGAGGGGGTTTAGGGCTTAGAGACATTACCCTTCTCACTTATTAAAAAATATCCTAGAATATTTTTGAATACTAAATTCAAGAATGTAATCATTAAGGAGGTTGGAGGATTGATGCGTGAAAATTGGGTATGGGGTTAGAATGAATAAGGGTATGGTTTGAACGGGAAAAACATCAATAAATTACTTATTCATAAGGAATGAGTTGATGAATGAGTATAGAAAGAAGAAGAAGAGACCATGTATACAATGAAATCAACATATAAAAAGTTAGATAATTGTAACAAAAGGGAGCTCTCAGAGTTTTTTTTAAATTCTTCTACAAAATAAAGCAGTATCATATGCACAATATTTGACATGGAGAGTAATCATAGATATACTTCCTACTATGGAAAACTTGGCTGTTAGGGGTGTTCATATCCAAAATAATACACGTGTCATGTGTGATTTATGTAATGAAATGAGAAATTATCTTTTCTTTTCATGTAAAGTTATTGAGAAAATATGGAACATGTATAACATATGGGTAGGAGTGAGCGTTGTGCAATATTACTAGCCAACTTCACATTTCTTGTAATTTAATATGTTTGAATTGAATGCGGTAGAAAATAGGATTTGAAAACAAATATATGAATGACTATTGTTAGATGCATATGAGATTAAAGAAATTTATGAAGAATGGATGTTTAGATGTAGAGGAAATTTTCAATAAAACAAAACTCAAATTATGGACATGGATGCAATGCATTTTTAGTAAGATTGTTTTTTCATTCTCAAATTGGTGTTTGTGTCCAATGATATGCATGAAAATGATGGGTAAAGTATATAGAAATGGGTAGGCATAACATCGGTTGAAAAATGTTGAGAACTTAGAAAGATAGGAGTAAGGACTAACATATGAGTTTTTTGTAAAAATTGATGGTAAATTAGGAATATATATGACGATATACAGAACCAGTTAACAACTTCCAGGCTTATTAGCCTAGAAGTCAACTAGTTTGCTTGCAGACCGTAGTTGGTGTATCTTTCCAATTTTAGAAGGCACTGCGCCGCCTACTACACAAACACATGAAAGGGCATGATAGATCATGTACAAAACATGGAGCTCTTCTAATGAATATAACAGAGTTGCCTTCCTTGATCATGTAACAATATATTGGAGAAAACCAAATACCCTGATCATGCAACAATATGCTATCATATTTTGTGAGTTTAGGCATTGAGAAAACCGTATTTACTTTTTTTCTCTATCAACCCTCACACAACCCAAAATCAATAAGCTCTAAAGTGTTTGAATATGATATTTTCCTTTAAATTTTCACATTCTAAAACAACGAGATTCAAAACATCGCCTCTACTTCTCATCGGCCTAAGCTATGTTGTTGAAACTATTTTAAAGTATTGGTATGCTTTACATTTAAAAGCTTTTTTTTTTTTTTCAATCTGAAACACGTATAAATTACTCTATCTCTACATCGCCAAATAAAAGAAAGATCCTAAAACGTAAAATTTTGTTCGCCCACATTCTTTCCTTCCTTTTTCTGTTAATACAAAGAGATGATTTGCTGTTAAAAATAATGAAGGAAAAAAATGTTAAGCTGTATTTGTGGAATATGGAAAAGGTTGGTTTGGTAATTCCGTTGAGCCGCAAATCTTAGAGTGAATCGTGGAGATCCTAAGTTGTAGTGTAGGGCATAAGCTAGATTCCCTATATGTGGAAAGACAAGAGGAATAAAAAGGCAGACAAGGTGGAGGTGAAGAAAAGAGTGAAATCCGGCACCATGTGCAACACTGGTTTCTAGTCAGTGTTTGCGTAGTTCCAGTTGAGACACTACGCAACTTGCACAACAGAGCTTCCTCTGCGTTTGCATTTTAAATTGCGAATATACCAAACCGATTCTTTCCATTCTAATTATTTTATCAACTCCACACACAACTAGACACTCACACCAACATTTAGTATCAATATACAACTGCTAACTGCCTGCACGTGCTAAATTTGCCTTTTCATTTTCCTAATTATTAAGGACTAACTTCACAATTTTAAGGTCTGCTTTCAAACTCATCCTACGACCACCACCTACTCTTCCTCCTGCAAAACCTTTATTTTATGATCTTTTCAAAAGAAACAAGTTGATGTACTTTGTTGTCGGTAAATTTAAGTTATATTTTTATGAAAGTACGTGTTTAAAATTGCAAATACGTTAACTTTCTCACTAAATTGAATTATGTTCAACATTGATCCTATCAAAATCAATTTTACTTTGAAACAATAAAGAAAATTGTAGCATCAAATATATATGCTCTCTTTACACTAAAAAATAAAAATAAAAATAAAAATTATTTTTTATATTAATTAAATTAAATACTAGTTTAAATATTAAAATATTATCATTGTGTAAAATAATTTTTATTATTAATAATAATTTATAAAATAATTTTTAAATTAATATTTAAATTAACAATAAAAGTTTTAATTACTAATTTTAGATTTTAAATTAGTCTTTTAAAAGACTAATAAAAATTAATTAAAATATAAAATAGTTAGTAGTTAAAATTTTAGTAACTAATAGTTAAATATTAATTTAAAATTATTTTAGAATTTTTTATTAATAATATAAATTATTTTAAATATTAATATTTTTTTTATAAAATATCTCTATTTTAATATAATAATTAATTATTTTGATCTCTAAAATTATTTTTTATTTAATTAATTTTTTAGTGTTAATATACTTACCAAACGGTCATTTTAAAACTTAATATAACATTTTTTATTGAAAATAAACACAAGAATGAGCACTCATAATATTATTTAATGTTATACTTAATTTATAATAATAATAATATATTTTATTTAACAAATCTTGACATTCTATTGTATTTTTAATATATTAATAAAACTGTTTTTTATTGTTATTATTGACAAATCTAGATGTTAAGTAGCGCTCTCTCTAATTTGTTGTAACTTAAAATTTATTTTAAATTAATTAAAAATGATTTTATAAATTTAAATATAATTTTTTAGTATTTTTTAATTTTAAAAGTTTCTTTTAACTTAAATGTCTAGAATATTTTATTTTAAAGTCCTGGAAATTTGAAATTAAAAATAAAATAAAAAATAGAAAGTAATTAAAAACATTCAAACCCAACTTTTGACTTTGTTGCCAATTTTTTCTTTATTTGAAATTATTTACTTTTTAAAAACAGTCCAGAGCACCTTAATACATCTCATCTCATCTCATGGCTGCCGCTATATATTTTTTTTAAATTGCAAGCGTAGTTTCAATTTTACAATGATTGGCAGCATAGAAACAAAATAAAAAGGAGAAAATATTTGAAGTATACCCTCCAAATATCTGCTAGCAGTTCATGTTTTGCAAGAAAAAAAAAGATTTAAATAGAATTCCGTTTGTAAAGCACACTTTTGTGTTTTCTATTAATTTAATTATTTTCCTGTTAAAAAAAATAAAACTTGATTTTAATTAATAAGTAAATTTAATTAAGTAAAGATTATAATTATTAGTCGATATATAACCACATGGATCGACTGAGAAGCGTTGCAGTGTTTTTTAATCATATTATTATTGATATGAAGTATTCACAATTTTGTTATAGATAATCTCTAACTACAAATCTAAGTGCATGTTTTATAAAGATTTCTACATTTTTTTCCATCCCTAAAACGTAATCTGAAGACTTTTGGTAAAATATACATTTTTAGTAAGAACTCCCCACTTCCAACCACTTAAAATTTGTCAAGATATTATGAATACCCATTAGTCCATTTTATCAGCCTACTCTTTTTCATTTCTCCCCCACAACTTTTGTGGGTATTTAAATTTTAGTAATTTTTTACTTTATATTTTCTTTTTATCTTTCTATGTTGTTTTTTCTCCATTGTTTTATTACATTTTCCTTTTTCATCTCCCCTGATTATGAAGATGTTGTAAAAAAATATGAATTGAATTTTTTAAACTATTATGAGAAAACTGTAATAAAGTTGCATGTGTGGACAAATTAACTTGCAACCAATAATTTTTTTTTTCTTCTCCCAAAGAAAAGCAGTCTTGCTTTTTTTGGGTTTTAGAGAGTAATTAACAATCGATAGGCATCTCTCTTACATAAACACTTATTATTATTATTTTAATTTTTCATTTCATATCATGTCACTTTATATTCATACGTTCTTTCTTCTGCACCTGTAATTGGGGTGTTGTTGATCAATAATTTTATAGTTTTTAAGTTCTTTTTATTGACAGTTTTTAACTCAGTGATAATCTATAAACACGAGTTAAACATTTTATTAATTTTTTTATCTTTCTCTTTCTATCAAAATATATCATATTTATATTTCTCTTCTTATTGAATGTTGGGATTTTGGATCTATATTTTAAAAATATAAGAGATAATTTATATGGAGGATGTGGTGAGAAATTCCATTCTAATGATAACTTTGATATTAGTATTATTGGAATTTACATATCTTTTCAATATATCTCAATTGACCACATATGAGACATTTTACATAGAAAATAAATGATAATTTGACATTCATATACGCAAAATACTCCAACTTTATACTCATATAATAATGCATATTAATAATTTATATTAAAATATATAATTAAAATAATAATATATTGATTTGTTAAGTGAGAATAATTTTTTCAATGTTTCGACACTCTTTTATATATAAAATAATAATATATTTTATGAATGAATCAGCACTCTTTTATATATAAAATAATAATATATTAAGTTGACAAGTGAGAATAATTTTTTTAAAAGACACTCTTTTATATGTAACCTTCGCTAACCCTTCACTAACACTTGTTCTATTAATGATTATTTTTCTTTAAAAAAAAACTGTGTGATATTATTATAATTGTTAACTTTGAAAATATTAACAATAATATGAAATTAAATTTTTTTATCAGCAATAATAAATAAATAAATAAATATGGAATACCTTAAAATAAATAAACTCTTATACAACTTATAAAAACAGACAACTAACAATGAATAAATGAAGTTAACTAACTTCAACCACAGTTCTTCTCTCATTAATTTATCTCCATCTTTTTATTAGGAAAAATTTAATTAAATAAACATTAAGCACAGATCAGGTATTTCAACCATTATACAAAAGAAATAAACCCAACCTATACCCACAAAACCAAAAGATAAACTATTTGTGTACATGCTCATGTGTACCCTACAATTACCAATATAAATTTTATCTCAGCTGATCTTGTGTTTACCAGACAGACATGTATAAAACATGTAAAAGTAGAGTTTAATCTCTCAATTAATCTTCTCTCAACTATCCTAACATGCATTGAATAGAGTTTAATGTACAATAATATCTTATATAACTTTTTTCCGTTTTTCCAGGTATACATCAACAATATTTAATTACAAATATCTCACTATCACTTATTACCTCTCTTTTTCTATATTGTATCATATATTATCTATGATACGTCCATTTTTTTCTACTATTACTTTATTTTACACGCGCGTAGTTGAAGTAGAAATAAGGTTAGTCCTTATATGGAATCTCCTTGATGCTTTTACTAGCCCTTCATTCTTTTTTATATTTTTTTCCACCTTAGAATTTGGAGCACACACATATGCTATACACCTTTTGGGGTCTATAAATAGTATTTGGTGATAGACCTTTCAAGCAACAATCTCCCTTCTCTTTTCCACCCCGAGGCACCTTTAACCCTTGAAATCAGTTTCTTTCTTTTGCCTTGTTTCTTTACTCTCATTCTCACATTATTCATGGCTCGTCTCACTCACATTTGCGTGTTCCTTGTAGTCTTGGTTTTGTCCCATGAACTACTCGGTACTGAGGGAAGGAGTTTGAGACAAAGCCTTCATTCATCTGATGCTACCAAGGCAATGAGCATTGTAAGAAGCACAACAAAAAGTGCCATTGCAACCCAAAGCTACCGTATCATTAGAAGCCTAGCGGGAGATGTTGAAGCTTTTAGGCCCACAACTCCTGGCCACAGTCCTGGAGTTGGCCATTAACAAACAATTAGTAAATTTGCATTTGCAGCAAATGGCGTGTGTTATCCATTCTACTGCTTTGGTATTTTTGAATTTGGGTAGGTTTTCTGTTCGTTGTAGCCACTATCAGTTTGTTCCCTATGCTTAGGTTATATATATTATTATGCATGCATGCATGTTCCATTATTGCAGTTTGTTATGAGCTATGTTGCTCTGTAATTGATTAATGGCATAATTTGTTATATTCTACAAACACTCCTGTTTTCAGCTCATCCCAGTTCGTATAAATAAACTTAAAAGGACAATGCAAAAAGTTAAAATATTAAGGCATTGGTAGTAAACGAGTTGGAAGCACATAGATAGCTGACTTTCATGGTAAGCCTAGTTTCTGGGTAAAAACATCTCATTATCAAGGAAAGTATGTCATGTGAATTCACCTTAGCAATGTGAATGTATCAATTAACTTAAATTACGAACATTTTTTACTTTAAAATATAAAAATAAGTCTTCCGGTAATACAGATTAATTTAGACAAAACGAATGGTTCGAAGAACTGAAAAGGAAAAGCAGTTGGAACCAGCTTTAACCTAAACTATCCGCTGGTAAAAAGAAAAACCTAATTTTAAGGTGATTTTTTGGGATTGAAAATCGATATAGATCATACATGATTATGATCAACCATTATAACTCATTTTCACCCAATTTGAATAAACTTCTAAATGTATAGCTGACCAAGCTATTTTTCAGCCGCTTCTTCTCTATTTTGGATTGGTGCATCAGTCCAGTGGATGTACTGTGTAAAGCTTTATCTAATAGTACTCCAAACTATGCAGTGTCTATTAATATATATTTTTTTTTTGTCTAATATATTTTTCTTATATTAAAGAAAGAGTTTCTAACATATTTATATATGGGAAAAGGAAGAAGGCTCGATGAAAAATGCCAACCCTAATGAACAAGATCACATGTAGCATGTCCCTGCATGGAAAGGCTGGATTTGTAATTTTTCTTTGACGTTGTCTGAAAAAACTACTGTTAATTAATGACTGTCCAGCTGTGTCAATCACTTTTGTTTGCGTGATTATTGGATGCACAATTGCCATGAGCTATTCAAAATGATGTAATGAGAAAATTAAAAGTATCCATTTATATGCTCATTTCTGATCCAGCTTACCAATTGCAAAATAACATAGCTTTAGAATATAACACACCGTACAATAACAATTTAATGTTTAGGTCAAATGAAATATGGGAAGATCATGATTTTTGATCGGTGGCTCTAAGTAATACTAACTCTATTCTCATTTATCTGAGAAAAAAAAAGAATTCATATAAATCAAAGAAATCACTATATCTATATTAAATTTTATCAATATTTTAATATTTTCTAATGTATTTTTTTCCGGGAAAGAAAAAAAGTCAAACATTAATTGAAATTGAAGTATTTTATAAAAAAAAATATCCTTAAATAAAAGAAAAGAAAATGAAATTGACGTATATTTGAGAGAGAGAGTCTTATAAATAAGATGGGTGCTACTAATTAGTTATGTGGAAGAGATGCAAGTTTTAGGATTATTGGAAAAGTAAAAGTAATTAATTTTTTAAAGTCATATCACGTCTATATATAATGAGAGAAATAGTAATTCTAACCATACATTCTTTATTTATTTAATTCATTGTTGATAAAAAAAATATTCACTAAAAGTAGGTTAGAAATATCATAAGATTCCTATTTTTAATCTTGCTATTGTGATTAAAAAATTTGAATAATAAAATGTTATATTTTTAAAAAACTATATTAGGTATATTAATAATATTTTTTAATCAGAAAAAAATGCATAAATTGGGAGTACTATATTTCAACCCGTTTTAAAAAATCAATAATAAATATTCTATTATATAGATATATTATCCGGTAACTCTGCCTTTTGATATGATACTAACCCTATTCTTTAACCCTCCACAAAAAAGCTACCAGACTGGCATACTACATAGATCATTAGATCCACAATGCAAAATACAAGTGAATTTTTTTGAGTAGGACAGAAATCAATCCACTACCATTAACCAATCCTAAAATAAATACATTTTTCAGATTTGAAAAAGGGATACAAATATGAAGAGGATTAGTTTAAATTTCTCAAAATCTTGAAATCTTGTTGAGATTAATGAGCAAATGAGTTTAGCATTTTTGTAATATATTATGGGAACTTTCATGATAAATGAAACAACTTAGTTCACGATATTTACCAACTTTATAAATTATAATTTTCACATATATTATAATTGAAAATATTTTTGTATTCTTAAATTAGCTCATTATATGTTAAAACTTGGTACTAGAAAAAAACATGATGTACATCACACAAAATAAGCTTTTGAGATTATTAATTGTACCAACTTTATATATTTTTAAGCCAACCAAAGCCACACTTATTTAAACGTCATGAATTACAAATATAGGAGATTGTAAGAGATTTCAAATATAGAAACTGACCCAAAGATCAAAGAGAAACAATTCATAGTGGAACACTAGCTCTCGCTTAGTCTGAAGTTTAATGGCAAATATAATTTTATTTATAGTAAATACATTAGGTTCTAATGTATTCCTTCCGGACAATATAAAAAAAATCCTACCCACAACAATCAATGTATTTTTTTTTTTCTCGGCAAAAAAGAATATTAGACATGGGTTTAACGGGTACCTTACATTTGCTTTTCGAACAAATTACGGCTGTCTGATATTCTCACTTTTCATCAACTATATTTTTTATTGGTTGGCAACGATATATGTTTATATATATATATATATATATATATATATATATATATATATATATATATATATATATATATATATATATATATATATATATATATATATATATATATATATATATATGTATATATATTAACATTAAGTAGAAAATATATGTATTTTAGGTGTGTTGCACAGTTGTTGTTTTGGGATTGTTGTTTATGTTTTGTAAAGAGTATTTTGTTTTAGATTATGCATACTTAGTTACCAATATTTTAGGTAGTAACTATATTATATTCTAAATTAGTCTTTAATTAAATTAATGAATAATTTATAATTTAAAATAGTTAATAGTTAAAATTTTGGTAGCTAATTAGATGTTAATTTAAACATTACTTGTAGTATTTGAGGGATACTTCAATCCATATATCCTCTAACTTAGTCAATATAATAACTAATTATTTTTAATTTCTAAATTAGTTACTATTTAGTTATTTGAAAACAGGTTAGCCACAAAGGTAAATCTGGAGAGACGAGGGATTCATATTGAGAATAATATTTGCAGCTTATGCAGGCTATCAGAAGAGTCAACAAATCACCTGTTCTTCGATTGTAGAGTTGTTTGAAGAATTTGGAACCTATGTTATGACTGGTTAGGATTGAATTCTGTTGATCTTATTGTTTCTGGGTCACATTTTGAACATTTCAAGTTTTTGGATGCACTTAATTCAGTTAATCTTATTATGGATAATATTTGAATGACTTTGGTCAGCGAGATTTATAGATACAAAAATAATTGTTTGTTTAAAAAAGGAGTGGTTGATCATACCGAAATATTTTCTCTGGCACAAGTCAATGTTTGGTCCTGGATCAATTCAAAGATACCATCAGTGAGTTTCTCATTCTCTGAATGGTGTCTAAAATCCTCGATATATATGTACTCGATTTAATAATGGTGCAATATTTTGTCTTTTGTTCAATTTTAGTGTTGGGAAAGGAAGTAAAAGATTAATCTTTGGGTTTTAGATAAGAAGGGGGAAAAGAATTTTTATCTTTTATTCTCTATATGAGAGTTGGACCACCCCTTAAGTGGGCCGATTTATCTTAATTGCTTATTGCCGATAAAAAAAATTAGTAACTAATATTAGATATCAATTTAGAAACTACCTTATAAATGTTTAATTAATAATATAAACTACTTTTGTTGATAAAAAATAAAATAATAAAAATTGATTCACATACCAATATTTTTTAATTTATAAAACAGTTAATTTAATCAATATAATTATTAATTATTTTTTGTCTCTAAATTAATTATTATTTAATAATTTTCTTGTAGAAAATATGTTTTATTTTTCACTCATAAGAATTGAATAGGGATATTGAAGAACTCATAGACTTCTTAAATAACTAAGTAGATTCCTTTTCTTTATTTTTTATGTTACAACTCATAATCTGTTTTTACTTATGTTTTATCATCACTTTCTCTCTGGATATCTACTATCATTAGGTGCTCATACATCATTAACAATAGAGTATTGATTTTACGGAGATGCATTGTTAAAGATTTCCATAAGATAGGAAATAGAATATCATAGCATATTCTTTCTAGTTTAGCATTTTTAAGCTAGGTAATAGAATAGCATAGCATATTCTTTCTAGTTTACCATTGTAAAGACTTCCAAAAGATTGGAAATAGAAAAGCGTAGCATATTCTTTCTAGTTTTCAGAGATTCATGCATTTAAAAACGTTAGCAAGTACAAACTGCAGGTGGTTGCAGAAGTACAACAACAGAGGGGCAATCTCATTAATTTATTACTCCAAAGCACTTCGATACAATATAACTATACATGCGGGTAGTTGAGACCCAATGATCACCCAAAGTGTGAGGAGCCACTTCTTGGTTTGTTTATTTATTGAACATAATCAAGGGAATCTTTGATTTAATTTCTTTTGTTTCTTCTTGTTCTTTTTTTTTTTCGTAAGCAGATCTTCTTGTTTATATATTCTCTCTGTACTACTTTGTTTGGCTTCTCTAGTTGCAATGCAAGGTTAGGTTTGCCAGCGCGGTGAGGGCACGGTTTTCACTAGTCAACCAAAAGAAATGGTAGGTCATCATAGAAATCTTTGTTTATGTGTGCATTATTTCCAAAAAAGTTAAAATTATTAAGTATTAACCTAAGAGCATACAGCGAATCCCACATGAAACGGCTTAAAATGGATTTGCAAGTGGAACCTTAGTGGGAAGGTGCATGACAAAAGTAATAATCTTTCAAAATTTAGAGTTCAGGCAGCTCTTGAGTTGTATGAAGAGAAAAGGACGCTTTTGAAGCACATAACAACACCTGCATAAAGTTCAATTAAAAGTTATTAATTCCAAACATTTTTTTATCAAAAAAATAATAATAGATGGAGCATTTAAAAGGATACTCCAATTCTTAATAAAAGTTATTTAAAAAATAGATATATACCAATCAAAATTGTAAAAAATAAATAAAAATGCATGCGCTAAAAGAAATGAACATATTTGATCATATAGTAATATAGGTATTTATTTGTTACACTAATCACCAAGTAGAGGTTAAGATAAAATTAATACAAGTTTTTCTTTTCTCTTAACTGTATCATTTCACTCAATAAGTTAGAGATTTTTTCCCTAGTATAATCAGGCCTTAAAGGTTAAGAAAAAAAATATCTAACAGGTTTCTTTTTCATACACGTGAATCATGAAATGTAGAGATTGCGTGCTTAAAAGAATCCAAATTCCTTCACTCGAACCAATATCTAGATGTTAGTAAAATACGAGTTTAAGTGGGCAAGGGAGAGAGTGACAGAGAAAAAGAAAGCGAAGTAGAATATTGTCAATAAAGCAATGATTTTTTAATATCTATTTTTTAAATGTCTAATTAATATTTATCATTTCTTTCTGTCTTTTTTCTATATTTTATATTATCACCTATCGTATTTATATTATTTTCTTTTGTCTCTGACTAGTGTTAACTAGCAGTTTGAGTATCCAAATATTATTTTTGTTATTATAATATCTTGCATGATGGAGAGAGAGAGAGAGCACGAGACAGGAAGAACAATACAACTAGACAAAGCAAACAAGATACGAGTTCTTGAGAGGTTGGGCTGAAACAGTTAATATAGTTCACAGGATGTCTCCAGAGAATATTTTCCCAGTGATGAGGAGTGAAAGACATCACATGCTGTGGTCGCCCAAACCTTAAAACTTTTTTTAGATTCCATTTTTTGCAGTTCTGGACCCTCGCATATAAATACGAACCTACATGGAGAAACATTTTCAGTACCGATCATCTATCTTCTCTCTTCCAACAAAACTTCCATCTCATTTCTTATCCTTCTTTACCAAGACATTATCATGGAAAACACTAGGCTACCAAACATGGCCTTCGTTCTCTTCTTGTTTTTCATTTTGCACCACCAATCTCTCTTTGTCCAAGGCAGGTTCTTGAGGTCTCCGTTGTGCGAAGAGTGCTCCAAACATCAAAATAACAGCATGAGTGGTGATGGAATCAGTGATCATGAGGTGCAACAAGAAGGGTCAAGACGTGTAGAATATGAAGTGGACGATTTTAGGCCCACAACGCCAGGCCATAGTCCAGGTGTTGGTCACTCCATCAACAATTAACTATCAAGCGCATCCAACTTGGTTATCATTTGTGGTTGCAATTTCGTCAGATCCTCCACATTGTGGAAAGATACAGTAAATACGGAACCAAAAACATTAAAACTGTGGCAGGGAATTAACACACTCTTTTCATTTTGTACTAGGCACTAACATTTTATTTATTTTAAGCTAATTACTTGTTAGTTGATGGACTCACCAGCTCAAGTGAAGAACAAAAATGAAAAAGAAAAAAAAAAAAAAAACTCCAGTGGTACTAATGTTTTAGTCAATGTTATGGTAGCATGCCTTGTAATTTTCTCTTTAATTAATGGTAGTGTTTTGATTCAAAGATTAACTAACCTCGCATTCAAGTTCAATTTTATGCTCACAACGAAAGAAGGAAAGATGGAAAGATGTATTTTATAAATTTTAATTAGTTGTTTGTTATCATCTTAATTTTAATTTTTTTTTATCAACAAAAAAAATATGAATTATTTATGAGTGACTCAACCCTTAAAAAAAAAGAAAAATAAGAAAGGGCTTCGCGTTCTAACCTAAATCAAGTTTCAACAGAAACTACCAACTAGCTCTTATCCCAATCAAATCACACTCAAAGAAATTCATCAATGACAATAGCCAAAGCGTACCAATATCACAAATACCAAAATCAAAAACATAAGCAAACCACTAAACATAAATTGTCAACAAGTAGAGGAACTTATAAAACCTCTTTACAAATATCACACCAGTTGTACAATCCACTAATTCAACAAAAAAGAACAAAAGGTAACCCTTTTCACTTCACCTGTGCACATTCTTAGGATTTCTTTATCTTAAATTAAGATCCTGAAGGAAATCTCAATCTTAACTAATACTATCTAATTGTAAAATTTACATTATTTTCAATCGATTTCATGTATCACAAGTAGTCCTTTATTTTTTATTAAGATTCTAGGTAGTTTTATTGAATCTCTCTGTCAATAATTAATATGACATTTAACCGACTCTATAGATAAGTTACATTACCCTCCTGTCTTAAGTCAAGTAAGCAAAGAGGTTTTATTTAGTGAAAAACGTAAAAATAAATTACGATGTAAGTTATGCCTAATCGATTTATGATCGTGCATGAAAACATTAGATCGCTAATTTTCATTATGATACAAGTTGGCCTAATTGATTTAGGCACTACAAGAAAATCATTAAATAGAAGCTAATTCTAGATACCAAAATAATTAGTTACTATTTGACTAAATTAGAGATCATTTTATAAACTAGAAAAATTGTTGGTATCTAAAGTAGTTTCTATTATTAATAAAAATTTTAAAATAGTTTCGAATTTTTTTTTTGCCAAAGAATAAATAAAATAAAACGAGACACTTCAGAGGTATCTCAACCCTTATACAAAATATTTCCTCCTAGTTTTAAATAGAACATAAAAGCTTAACCTATTATCGTGAGGTGTAAACTCAAGGATTCAATATAATTTGTGCAGCACCTACCTTCCTACAACACAAAAAAATGGAGCAAACCTGTTTTATTTAAGAAACACCACACTAATGTGTACACTAATGAAAAATTTTCTTTTGAAAAAAATGGATAAATAAAGGAAGATTGTCAAAATGTTAAAAATTGGCTAAATAAAGATACTTCATTTTTTATATATATAAATATAATATGGTCAAATGTAATGATAGCACATGATGGATTGATTATAGTTCTACAATCCATGTGTTGTAATACCATGCAATTACACAAATCTAAAGACAATTTGAAAGTAATCAATGCATTTGTTTAAAGAGTAAGATCAGTTTACATGTAGAAGTAATTGCAACTTGCAATTTAGTTTTAAGCAATGGTTTTAATTATATATAGTTGCCTTTAAGTTGCCTTTAATGATTCAGTCCATAACAATTGAGAATGTGTTTGCATTACTTCTCATATTTATCTCTCCCAGTACAAGAAAATCATTAAACAGAAATCAATTTTAGAAACAAAAAATAATTAGTTGCTATAGTGACTAAATTAGAGACCATTTTAGAGACCAACACAATTTTTGGTTTCTAAAGTAGTTTCTATTATTGTTAAATAATTTCTAAATTGGTATCTAATTAGCTACCAAGATTTTTGCTACCAAATTTAGAATCTAAATAATTGGTAATTAAAACCTTGGTAGCTAATTAGATACCAATTTAGAAACTATTTAACAATAATAAAAACTAATATAGATACCAAAAATGTTTTTAGTCTCTAAAATAGTCTCTAATTTAGTCACTATAGCAACTAATAATTTTTTATCTTTAAAATTAGTTTCTATTTGATGATTTTCTTGTAGTACCCACGCTTGGTGGAAATATAATTTCTTTTAATAGTACACAATAGATAATCTCAGCAGTCAATATGTTATTAACAATTTTATTTAAACACTAGTACAAAATATCAAAATCACGACCTCATATAAAGACGGTTAGTAGAAAACTGTCGTAAAAATAAGGTGTTGACAATTTCGTAATTATATTGTATTTTTAACGACGATTCTAGGGGGAATCATCGTTAAAAATGGTTCTGGGAGAGATATAAAGACGGTTTTGGGAAGAACCGACGTTAAAAACTGTTATGGGAGAAATATAAAGATGGTTATATGAGGAATCGTCGTTAAAAACTGTTCTGCGAGAGATATAAAGACGGTTCTGGACCGTCATTAAAAATTGTAAAATATTTTTGAAAAATCTTGTGCCGCATGTGGCTCCCACTCCTATTTTGTCCCGCACTCATTCTTCTCAATATCACTTCTCTCATTCTAACTCTCACACACTCGTCTCTCTATCACCACACTCCAGTCTTGACCTCCACCACACCACGAAACCGTCACAATGCAACTAACTACCAACCCGCAAAACTGTCGTCGCGCAACCTCTATTACACCACTTGCGCGACCCCGCCCCAGCTGCACCGCACTAGAACAGCACCAGCTCGTGCAACATGCAACCTTCACCCTCAACCCCAGTCACCGCACCAAAAACGTGTCAGCTTCGCGCTCCAGCTCTACGCGACATTGCCCTGACTGTAACCTCCGCGCCCAACCGCCCCCATCGGAGTTCCTCCCTTCGTTTTTGCACTAGTTTTTTATTTATTTTTTATTTATTATTTACTAACTTAATAATGGTTCTAGAACCGTCGTTATAAATTTTTGATTTATAATTATATCCATCATTATTAATTGTTGATTTATAAATTAACGACAATTTTAGAATCGTTTTCAAATGTTCTTTGCAATCGTTGTTAATACTATTTTTTACAGATTTTTTTAATTCAAAATATTATATGAAAAAAACAAATTATAAATTAATGACTCTCCTTTTAATAGACATATTAGACTACATTAATGTATTTCAATAAAATAATAAACATGAGATATTTAATAATTAATTACACGTTTTTATCTTCCATCACATTCTACTTTTTCCATTATTAAATAGATTTCAAAGTATTATAAAATTTCTCATATATTCAAATATATATTTTAGGAAAGACAATTTATATTTTTTAATAGGATTCAATACGTTAGTGTAAGTTGTGACCCTATTGAGATTATTATTTTGACGAAAAATTTGTATTATTTTTTTTTAATCAAATTAAAAATTTAAACGGATAAGATATATTAAACAGAGATAATTATTTTGACTGTTGCAAATTTTGTGATATTGTTTTACTCAAATGAAAAATTTAAACTGATTAGAAATATTATACAAAGATAATTATGTTTTTAGAACTTGTAAATATTTATGTAATAACTATATATTATAGCTAATGTTGTTAAATAATAATTTATTATAATCTTTGTATGAAACATGTGTAATATAAATAAAAAATATTTACATATTTATATTTTAAGTATAGAATTAAATATTTTATTCTTAATTTGTATTACTACATATAAATATATGTTACAAAATGTGGCTATAAATACTCTTCTTTTGTATATTTTATATTATAAAAATGTATACATATATATATATATATATATATATAAATTATTATTTGATAAAAAAATTGAAATAAATATTTTGTAAAAAATATATATATGTATATATATTATTTTATTTTTCTTAGAAAGTAAATATTTATTTTCTGTACAAATTAATTTCAATTTTGTAAAAATTATTAATTTTTATCTTTATTTTTTATCATTATTTCTGAAAAATTTTATTCCAAAAATACTAATTTATAATTTTTGGGTCACGTTGCTTTTGCCAACTATTTATGGCCCAAAACAGTGCTTCTCTAGTTAGGTTGAGCTTAGGGACTTCATCGTGGCAAAAGAAAATACCAATTTAGTTCATATGTTATGTTGAAACAACAATTTCCCGTTAATCTTTTTCTCATCAATCAAATAAGTGAAAATTAATTCTTATTTTCATTTTTTTAAGTGTACTATTTACTCCTGTGTTTTCGATATTAAGAACTGAATTGGTGGAAAATATAAGTATTAGAGAAATTAGAATATAAGAAAAGTGAATTTCAAGTATGATATGAACTATTAATGTTGAAATTATTTAATGTATCTTATCAAAATCAAAATCAATCAATCATTCCTTTAAATAGATTCAATAAAAAATATTAATTAAAACAATATCATAAGTTGATGGTTCATGAGTTTAGTTAGTATTAGTAATTTTGTTTTGTTAGATATTTTGACAATAATATTAAAATAAATTACATAATTAAAATTTTAAGAAAATAAAAACTCATTCATATTAAAATAGTGTTGAAGTTGATTAAAATAGTAATAATAAAAATAGATAATGTGACCAACTTTTAAAATATCTATCTAAAAAATAATTAATTAATATTTTCTTTAAGATATATAACATTGTCTTTCCTCTTTTCCATTTTAACCCTAACAATACATTCCTCTTAAAAAAAAAAAAATACATTCCTCTTCCAGCTCTTTTTGTTCAATAAACAATTTTTTTTATAAAGAATTTATCTATTGAATTGTTACGAAAGCTAGTTCAGTGTCTAAGCTTAATTAGTCTGAGACGAAAGACCAAAGCAATCACCACATCATTTTCCATCAAGTAGCTTGCAACAGTATTAGGATATACAACTATAGAAAAAAAAAATATTTTTTGTCCTTGCATTAAAGAATAAATATATCAAATATGAAATTATGTATCTATGAGTGATCGAAAATTGATAGTGGATGGTTTAACAGTTTCAAAAAACTTAATTATGATAAATTTTAAATGATTCTAATATCATCTTAGTAAATAAATTTATGTCTAATTCAATATCACAAAACCAAAGACGAGATTTATACTCAACTTTTATATATATATATATATATATATATATATATATATATATATATATATATATATATATATATATATTAGTTTCACCTCCTTTCTAATCAACATGAATCTCCAATGAATATACAATTATCCTTGTAAGTAAGTTATTGCTAATGAAGATACCTATGAATTTTCTTTGACATGTGAGCTTTTGATATGTGCTCTCTTTCACTACTCCATGAATTTCCTTTGATATGTTAGCTTTTTGCCTTTTCTGTAACATTCTTGACCAATCTTCTCATCCATATATATTATACAGCCCCCTTTCAAGATGATAATTTTTAAAATTAATTTATAGTGCAAGTAGATCTTAAGATAATAGATTCTGCAAAGACTTCTGAAGCTTAGAATCCCACCTCTCATCAATGATTTTTTTCAAATTGGTTCTTAACTATGAAAATAACAATGATTTTGTATTAAAAATAATTACACAGATAAATAATTAAATTTTAAATTAATAATTAAATTTTAAATGAAAGAAGGTTTAAAATTTTACCTTTTCTAAATATTATTAAATTTAATTTTAATCTTCTCTTTTTCACAATTCATCTCTTTTATATAAATCCACAAATAGAAGGACCACTATAAAAGGAATAACAACTTTTATGCAAGTGGTTACATTCTCCTGAAATCGATTATCCAATATTACATTCTCAAATTTTCTCTACTCAATTGAATTTTCAAACTTGTTTAGTTTTCCACTCTTTAAAGCTAAATAAGATCATCTATGATGTTTTAATTCACGAAGACATGTTAGAATCATATAGGTTATGACGAAACATAATCATATCAGATATTAGCTACCAAGATTTTAACTACTAATTTTATAATCTAAATAATTGGTACTTAAAACCTTGGTAGCTAAATTAGATACCAATTTAAAAACTATTTATCAATAATAGAAACTAATTTAGATACCAATAATTTTTTTAGTCTCTAAAATAGTATCTAATTTAGTAAATATAGCAACTAATTATTTTTTGTCTCAAAAATTGATTTTTATTTAATGATTTTTTAGTAGTGTAATCCTCTCATCTTTCAAAAGTCTTGTGAGGATGAGTTAGACTTAAATTTACTTCTTAATATGATATCAAAGTCTATTTTAACGAGATCTGTTGGGTCTATTAATTGTTTCATCTGCTATTTCTAGTTCTATTGTTGGATTTATATGTCTCGACGTGAAAGGTGTGTTGAAGATCCTATATTGATAAGATCAATTTACCTCATTTCTCAAAAATTGAGTTTGTGAGAATGAGTTTAACTTAAATTCACTTCTTAAATATTTTTTTAAAATAAAATGTTATAATTGTTAATGATATTAAAGGTGTAAATTTAATTCCTCAAGAAAATGTTTAGACTTACATAAACTTAAAAATAAAGGATTTTTATCCGTTATTTTTAGTCCTATTGTTATATATATATATATATATATTTATTTATTTATTTATTTATTTATTTATTTAACGTAATGTGAATAAAACATCTTACATCAATAAGGTCAATTTATCTATTTTTTCAAAAGTTAATTTTATAAAAATGAGTTAAACTTAAATTTATTTTTTAAATAAAATATTATAATTATTCATAATAAATGCGAAAATTGAATTCCTCAAAAGAATGTTTAGAGTTACATAAACTTTAAAAGAAAAGGATTCTAAGGGACAGTAGAAGTGAAACCTTAATTACTCTAATACCGCGTTTATTATTAAACTAAAACTTATAGTTAACAAGGAAGCAATTTTGTTTTCACCCATTACGAGTCATAAAATAAGATATTAAGTCCATTAAATATTTGGAGATCTTGACTTTTTTTATATATTCATGGACTAAATTAATAAACTCAACATGATTCTAAAATTATTAATATTTCTCATTGTAATTGAATGTAAAAGTATATTATTAATAACTAGATATATTTTAAAAATGACTCACTGACAAAGTAGATTAGTTGGGAATGAAATTTTGGTGTATTGTGCCAAACATCACTTGTTTTTGTAATATGGATTCATTTTGTTCTGTACGGAAAACCTTACCTAGAAGTAAATGCAGTTTGGAGAGAAATAAATTAGGTCCACTGAACATGAGTGGCTAATGGTAGAGATGAATCCACTGAAGTTGATGATGAGACATCTGAGGCCACAGTGTAGTACAATATTTTGTGCTCGTTAGATACCTTCCCTTAATTAAGGGTACACAAGGCCTAACCAGGGTATGCTAGTTTAAGTTAAAGCCATACACCTGTAGAATCCAACCCCACTTGTGTTCCTCCTTTTCAACATTTTTTGTCCACATTTTATCAAATTCATCCAAAACACATTTTCCCAAGTGGAAAGCACCTTAAACTCAAATCTATATATTCTACTTTTAGACCATTATTGTCCATCATGAAGAGCACTCTTCCACCTTCAACTAATAAAATTTACAAGTTGCAGCATGCTCTATGTTATGATCTGGTTAAATTAATATACTCTTATTAGCACTATTATAATCTATCAACTAATACAAAATTGCATGATTTGTACCAAACAATAGTAATATTATATTTGGCTTCTCATACCTTATCATTTTATAACAGTATGTGTATACCAATGTGGAGTTCTAGGTACATATATGAAATGGAGAGATAAGCTAGAGCAGGAATGTGTTGTGAGTGCAACGGAGGAATTCATGCAGTTTCAAACTGTTTAAGCAGCATCAACTTTATATGCTGTAAAATGTTGTGTGGTTTAAATTAAGATGGTAATGTAATGTGTTTTGGAATCATTTATGGATAGGTGATTAGCAGATTTTGGACTATCTTATATAAAGGTTGGGAATCCTAAAATATCTCACTTAATTTTATTTATTCATTACCAATAAAAAAAATCTATGTAAAGTTCTAGGTACATTATTTATAAATATCTTAAACTCATCACCTCGCAAGATTCTAGAAGCACAAATATTATTAAGGTAGCCAGATCTTAAAGAAATTCTAGCCTGAATAGTGTTAACTTTGTAACAGATGATTCCATTTATAGATCTCGTTTCTGGGCTATGCATGTCTACATGTATACGCATTGTCAAATTTTTATTTCCTTTTTGTGTTATCTTAGGCACATTGTTTAAGAATAGGTAGATATATATTGTGTAGGCTTGAAATAAAAAAAGTAAGAGAAACAAAATAGTTAGGAGTAATGCATAAGCCAAGATTGCAAGTGCCGAATACAACTGAATTAGTAAAATCAACCTAAAATAAGATAATAGCCAGCATCTCACCTAACTATGCCATATCATTTTGGCCTAAATCTAACCAAAGCTAAGGAATTCTTTTTAATGACACCTTTTGGACCATTTTCATAATGTTGAAACCGATGCCCAAGTGCAATTTGTTTCGTGCTTGTTTGTTTTACTTTAAATTTGAAAATAAAACAAATTACTTTTTTAAAAAGATATCAACAACTTACTAAAATTGTAATCTTTAAATCACTAAACCAAACATGTTATTTGTTGTGACATCTATAAAACTGTCATTATAAGGCCCAGATTTGTTACCCAACACGACGAACAATGTTCATTTCTAAACAATGAAGCCCATTTTAATGTTACCACTGTTTTCTCACCAAAGAGCCCAAGTTAACTACGAAATATTTCACATCTCTTTGTGTTGTTTTTTTTTTTTATTTATAAAAACATACTTTCTGTAAACTAATTTCTGGAACATTTATTTATAATTTTGTAAAGTCCTTAAAAAAATTATAATATTCGGAAACTATTTTGAAATTACGTCCCAGCCTCTCGGAAAAAAGCTACGTTCCGGAATTTAATTCTGAAAAGTTAACATTTAATTATATTTCAAAGTTATAATTTCTAAAATAGAATATATTTTCAATGATTTTGAAAACTAATTCCCAAAATTAAGTTAATTTATTTATGCTATATAATTAACATTTTTGTTAAATAACTTGATATACAAGATAAGAGACTATAGTGTTTGCCAAATAAAAATGAGTGACACAGTAGTATAATATATGTTAAGAATTAAAAATAAATAAAGTGTTCCTCCCTTCTGGTTTTGGTCCTTTTGGTTTGTTGCGAGATGTGCCTTCCAAAGTTCCAGCAGCTGGGAAATTATTGGAGCTTGGTAACCCTCTCTCGCAACAACATTTATTGTGAGAGAATTTTAAAGTAGCTCCATGTTAATATAAGTTAATTAATTTATGAAACTATATACTTATTTTATGTGTGATCTGATTTTAACTACCAATTATTTAGATTTTAAATTTAGTAGAAAAATTTTTATAACTAATTAGATATTAATTTAAAAACTATTTATCAATAAAATATAATTTAATTTTAAAATTAAATTTTTTTTAATCTCTAAAATTATCTCTTATTCAATTAATATAACAATAAATTTTTTTTTTCTAAAACTAATTTCTATTTAATGATTTTTTTAATGAATCTTATGAAATGAAATAAAATTTACATTTACATTTATAAAATAAAATAAAATTTACATTTATTTATATATTATGAAATTATTTTATCGATAGTAGATATGATTTCTAATACATATATATAGTTTGGATTTTTATCTTTTTCAGATTTTAAAATATTTTTGAAATTTATAATGTTTCCATGCCACACAAATTTGGATTGGATTAGGAGATTTTATTATAAATCTTTTTTTCACACGTTTTTTCTCTTTAAAAATTTTTAGAAACTGTTTTTAGAATGTATTCTTATTGTTTTGGAATGGAAAATAATTTATAATAAAAGAGTGCGAAGAGTAAAAAATAGGTTTTTTTTTTTTTTTTTTACTTTAGACTGCCCATTGACTTCTTCTATTGCAGGGCTTTTGTGTGATCGATCTTATACAATTGAACGTCTGCTCTTTCTTTCTCCATACCATGGTTTCTTCATGAACTTTCATGATGCGATTTATTCCTATACTTTCATGATTTTCTTTCTACACCCCATACTTTTAAAAATCTGAAATATAACTTCATATTTTGGAATCTAAAATTTGAAATACAAATTTTTAGATTTTACAATTGAAATACAAATTTTACATATTCTGAAATGTACAATTTAAGAAGTCTCTGAATTTCATAAAAGAAAAATTTAGATATTTTTTAAAATATGGAGTGCAGAAAGAAACACATAGAGGTGCAGGAAGAAATTATCCTTTGCGAAAGTGTTATAAAACTCTAAATTATTTATGGGTTAAATTTTTCTATTGTAGAATTTGGAAACATAGCAAAATTTAAAATACTTTTCTGGATTAAGTAAATTAGAAGTATATTTTATGTTGCATATCGAAAATACATTTATAGATGTGAAAATATATTCTAAAATGAGTAATATGGAAAGGTAATTCAAAATACATTTTCCAATCCATAATTATATCTTTTTAATTGTATAATATAAAATACATTTTTTAATCTTAAAATACATTATCAATTGTGTAATTTAAAATATATTTTAAAAACATACAATCTAAAATATATTTTCAGATTATATAATATAAAATGTTTTTAAATGTATTTTTAAATTATACAATATGAAATGTTTCTATGTTATGAACAATTTAGACTTTTTGTGACTAGATAGGTACAAGAAGAAGAAATAGCCTTAAATGTGTTATTGTTTTCCTCATTTGATTCCCTATTTTATATAGAAAAGGTGAAAGATTAGAGAGATGTGACTTCTTATGTTACCTTAAGACCCTCAACTACGTACCATTCTATATATTGGGTGTGGATTGATTATTAAATGCAGTAACTTCCTCCACAGGCTATTGGGCTTCCTTAGGAGGTAGGTCTCTTCCATGCAATAACTCAATCTCATCCCAAAAGGACTGATGGAGATAAGACTGCCTGCAGGGTGATGGGGACAAAAGAGGAATCATCATGCCTCTATAATCTTGATGATGAACTTTCAATAACACAAAACCATATATAACAACTAAACCATTGCCTAGTAGAAGGAGGAGTTGAACAGATGTAATCAGTAGAAAAATTGAAGTTTATAAGAATCCTTTAGATGAGTTACAGCAAACATTCTTAACATGTCATTGGCATCCTAACCTATTTGGTAGTCTGGAGATGTTTCCTTTTTCTATGATTTTTCCACGTAAGAAACAAAACATCCAACTTTATATGTTCTGGGACCATTAATTTCCCTTCACAATTGGCAGAAATTGATTTGTCATGTACGAGCATAATACAGTAGCAAGACATTGACCTTGCCAACCAAGCTGCCAAACAACTAAAATCCAAATTTAGCATTTGTGCATATATAGTTGTACACAGAGGTTATTAACATCTTTGTTGGGGAGCGATAGATAGCAGTGACTTGTATTTTGAGATTGAAGCTTATGTGCATCTCTCTTGATTGAGCCATGCATATTCCTAGTTTGCATGAAACGGTTAAAGTATAGTTGGTTGTCTCTGACTCTACACAAGTAGAAATCTACCACTGGTTAAGTCTATTCAGTTGGACCATCATGCAGTTGGATTATTAGGTGGTGGTCCAAAATCTTTGTGAGGACCACTTTTGACAGCATGCGCAGACTATGACTTCTGCTGCCACTATATACTACAATGGATCCATATACTGTTTTCAGTAGCTCTAAATACTACAAGCATTTCATTTATTCACTCATGTAATTCTAACACCAACTATTCTTTGCTTTACACCTCATCACTTGGTAAAAAGAGTGGTAAGATATCTCATCTTATAGACGTGGATTTAATTTATAAGTCACTAAAAATCTGGTTTAGTGGACAAATTTCTTGAAAAGGATCTCCTGTCATTTAGAAACTATCTTTTTGTTAACAAAAGTGGAAAACTGACTTTATATAAAGATATTATGCAGAGAGAGGTGAGCAGAAGTGGCACACAAAGCTGGTTTCTCTGTGTGACACCAACAACAACAAGAGCACTCAGGCTTTTTATTTTTAACATATAATCTTTGGATCACACGCAGGATTAAGATAACAGATCCTTTGGGCAAAGATCTTCGTATAACCAATTCTTCAGTAGCTAGGTTGGTGACTTAAGATATGTTTACACAAATTTTTCCACAAACATTATATTATCTCCACATTTTAACTCTTTTATTTTTTTCTAACTTTTTTTTTCTATTATCGTCATTCCTTCATTCTCTTAGTTCTTTATCTTTTATATATCTTTTTTCCTGCAAAAACACCACAGTAGGAGGGTCTGATTGGACTTAAATGTGCTTGATTTTTTTTAAAAGAATAAATATAGGATGTACTTCAATCCTTCATTTATTATATAGGATATACTTTAATCCTTCATTTTTATTTTTATTTTTATTTTTATTTTTATTTTTATTTTTATTTTTGTATTTTTAGAGCATTGAATGTAAGTCAATTTAGTCCTTTAAAAATTATGAGTGATCCAAATTAACTCTTAAAAATGTTAATTAAAAAAGTGAAGAAATAAAATTCATAAATTTATAACCTTGAAGGATATTCAGCGCTGTCTTTTTTTCAGAGATTAAATTAGACTGAATATTTTTTTCTCCAATGATTGAATTAAGTATTTGTTCTTAAAAATATGTCAATTATGATAATGGTAAAATTAGGAAAATGGACATTTAATAGTAAAATTACAAAATGTTATATTTTGTAAGTTTCTTTTATAAATATTTCCTGGAACTTTAAAATTCATAGAAAAAAATTATCAGGAATTTTGGTTTTTTTTTTCGAATTTCTATAAAAAAAATCTACAAAAAGAATATAATAAAATGTGAACATTTTAATAATGATGGTAGCATATATAGGATGAATTAAATACTACTATTTAGTTATCTAAGTTGATTTATATATTGTTTTTAAAGCAATATTAATTATGTGCATGTTATTTTTATTGAATCATTCATTCTTGCACTTGTTAAGTTTAGAAAATACATTAAGATAAGACACAACACATAATTTGTAACAAGATATGTAAGGAAAAGGATAAAGTGAAATCATTATTGTCCTGTTGGTTTCATGTGAAAGAATTGATTTTATGAAATCTGAGATATATTTTAAAAGGATAACATAGCAGCAGTAGCTTCACAATCACTCCTCCCTAAAGTGATAAATCTAAGAAGTGAGTGGATGCTATTAATGAAGAACTTTTCTTTTTAGCACCTGTCTTCTTTTTTTTTATTATTCGTATAAAGAAAAAAAAAGATACTAATAAAGAAAGGCAAGATATGAAATTTGAATTTTGTACAACCGTCTCTATTGATAATCATCTCTCTTGTAAAGAGATATACAATTTTAACCAAAAAATAATAATGAAAAATTACTTCCTTATACATAAGAACATATTGGTCACTTGCTGTCTTTGCACTTTCCACAAATCACATGGAATTAAGTTGTCGTGTTTGCACTTTATGCTTTTGGATGTGCTGAAGGCCTCAGTGTCAGTGAATAGATAGTTCTGGAATCAAAGCCCGGAAACTTATGGTGGTGTAGTGTGGTGGCTCATTTTGCCCACTCATCCCTCATCCATAAAGGATCAAACAACTTTCATAATCCATCTTTTAATCATTCTAAACCTTTTACCTTACTTATGTCATAAGCCTTTGTTTCATTGCTCACTACCATTTTATTTCACACTTTAATTAACAAAGTGCTTCTCAAATTTATGGTTGATCAGATTCGAATCTCCTGACAAGACAAATTTATTTAGGATCGTAGTCCACTTTCATTAACTGTGTTCTCTGTAAATCGACCGACCAAACCACTGAACCTTAAATTTAAATAAACAATGGAATACTTCGAGTATGAAAAAAACTGATTCAAGACTTGTAAAATCTGTCAAGAACTCTAATAAGTAAACTTTTATTAACGCGAGCCAAAAGGATTTAACAGTGTATTTTCATTTTTAAGTGGTGGTGGTTGTTTGTGATGACTGATAGTGATGGTGGTTTGAAATAAGTTTTGTAGTGTTTTTTGTGGTTTCGTTGGCTTTTTTTTGAAAAGCCACAAAACTTAGCAAGATACAAAAATAAAATACAAAATTTAGAAAAAAAAAATTATCTTCACACACGCTCAAATAATAAAACTGTTCTCTTAAATACTACGGAAAGAATGGAAGTATTGTGACTGAAAGGAAGATATGTGACTTGGAAGGGAGGTATTGGAGTACGGGAGTTCTCCTTTATTTAAGGTTATTTAAATTTTTTTAAAAGGTTAAAATTAACTTTTCACAATTAATATAGAAAAGGTTATTTAAATTTTTTTAAAAGGTTAAAATTAACTTTTCACAATTAATATAGAAGTGCAAGGAAAATGTATAAAGATGGAGGAAGAATTTGCCTCAATCTTCCATACATTTTTCCTATCGGATTGTGGATCGATTCATCCCGCATTTTCATCTCTATCCATATGCCAAAAAATAATTATTATTAAAAGAATATATTTTATGTGTGTAAGTAATTCAAATATTAAAAAAAATTAAATTTGTACTTTGAAGTAAAGACCGTTGTGGATTCCGTTGCAAATATGATTTGAAGTTGAATTATTTTATTTTGTTTTTGTGTTTTACATCTATAGTTAATAAGTATGAGTTGAAAGTATTATATTTTATATATAAAAAAATAGGTATATATAAAAATTCACAAATATTTAATTTTAAGATTTTTTTTATCTTTTATATAAATTTATTTATGATTGATTGGTATTGATCTTTTTCATGAATCTCTTTCCAAAAGGTTCACATTCCTCTCTAATCCCCTTTCATTAACATTTTCTGCCTCTTCTGTCAACCTTGTAAAAACCATATGCTCACGCATATTTTACATAACTCCATTTTCTCCTTATATTCTTCATAATTGTCTTTAACTATGTAATTGTCCCAATAATTAACAGATTCTTCTCGTAATTGTTTTTTTTTAATCCGCAATAAAACTCATAATTGTGAATCTCATTACTAATAATTTTGAGATTTAAAAAAAAAAATCAAATAGACATTTCTATGCAAGAAAATGACCTTCTTAATGAAGCACCATTTTTGTTGCAATATTATATTAATGATACAAGGAGAAATAGTTTTTTATTGGTCCAGTGTAGTATTGAGTATAGTTATGTCCATTATTTTGCCTTCTCCTTGTTCTTCGTGCCAATATTTGTGTTGTTTTTTTACTTTTCATATTGTTTTGTTCATTATATTTACTTCTTTAAAGAAAATCCCCATCCCCAATTCTCGATAATTTATGTACAATATTTATGTGCACTTTTTTTCCAACTACCATATCTTACCTCCTCTACTTTTTCCTTCTTTTTTTTCTTATTTTTCCTTCCTTCTTGATAAAACCTAGTTAGATTTACCTTCAATTTATAGGTTCCAATTTATATCCTATCCAAATTTTTATAGAAAGTATTTATAGATGTGCAATTACATTAACTTATTGTTTATAACACACATGTGCGTGCACATGCATATGTGAAAAATAATGTCTTTATAAAAAATAATCGATTTAATGTTTACTTATTTATTATCATTAAAATAAAGGATCATTTAGTACTCCTAAATTTTTAGACATTAAATCGTTCTAGTCTTTAATAAATTTGTTTAGGTGTGTAACCTCCATAAAACTCCATTTATGAAATATTTTCTCTTTTCCTTTTTCCCCATATTTTCTCGATAAATTGGTAAAGAAAAATATTGCTATTTAATGTTTTGCCGTAACCTACTTTTAACCTCGTATCCTTGGTACATGTTGTCTTTTTTATCATGATCGTACAATATTTCTTAACATCACCCTTCTCATTGTGCTTCTCTTTAATAACATCTCTAATTTCTCGCTCATAGTTAGTTTGTCATAATAGCCTAAGTCAGACCAATGTTAACATAAAAAGTCAGACCAATGTTACCTATTTATGTGTTAAACAGAAATTAAAGTCTCATAATAGCCTAGGTGAGACCAATAAATATTTTTGTGTTACACAAAAAGTGTTTATTCTAAGAGATGCATACTAGTGATTTTTTTGTTACCAACTGATAATAGTGATTTGAAAATTTAGAAGGGTGATTAAGAATTTTTTTATTAAAACTAACTAAAATTTATATATTTTACGAGGATTAAAAATAGTGATTTCAAATTTTACAAAGATGAAAAATAAATAAATAATTTTACTGCTAAAATTAATATTCCTTTGATGCTTTGTAATAGGTGAAATATTTGTTTTAATTATGTGAGAAAATCAGGTTTAGAATTTCCCACATTCTTCGTGAAGGGAATGTTTGTGTTGATAAGCTAGTTAACTTAAGATTTATTTATAAAGAATAATTTTATTAGTATAATAGGCTTCTATCTAATCTTTTCTTAGAGTTCTTTATAGATGGATATAGACTACCTATGTATCGATTTTGTTAATATATGAATTTTGGTCCAGTCCCTCCATATTTACTTTTATTTCCTTTTCTCTTTCATTTAATAATACTT
Organism: Phaseolus lunatus; assembly: GCA_013389735.1. Taxonomy (NCBI): domain Eukaryota; kingdom Viridiplantae; phylum Streptophyta; class Magnoliopsida; order Fabales; family Fabaceae; genus Phaseolus; species Phaseolus lunatus. Next base: position 39,313,672 of record CM023859.1, read on the forward strand.
TTTTCATGTGGTGATAGATGGTTGTTGTTACTTGAGCTGTCAACTTAGTTGAGATGTCAAGTTTTATAATGATACCTAACATGAGAATTTTTATTAAAAAAAAAATTCAAAATCCATTAATTTTACATAAACTAAAAATATATTTAAAGTTAAGCTTGTAATTAGTTTATGTAAATTTAACTTTTTATTGTTTATAATTAAAATAGAGATAATATATTTTTCCTTTTCTTCCTGAAAAATTTTACTTAAAAAAAAGTAAAATATGTTTAAAAATATTGATAGTAATTAAAAATATTATTATTGTTCTAAATCACATCATGCTTTAAATATGACGACTTTAATATAAAAAGATTACAAATAAATCTTCATAATCATATTAGATTTCAGTGTAATTTTTTTACACAAAAATTATCAAATCTTTATGACGACTTCAATTCAAATAAACATGGTTGTGTTAATTAAGGTTAGTCAAAATTATATTAACACGAGTTTTTTTAAAATTTTCAAAACAAAATCATGTGAAGTATTAACAATCTTAGTATAATTTTTTCTGTTTAGGTGAAATCGTTCCTATACGATATACAGTTGTATTCCATAAACACAATTTTTCTATTTCTAGAATAAATTGAGTCTGCTCATTTTTGTAATATCCAATATAAATTATACCATTTACGTAAAATCAGATAATTACTTGAGTAATCTTATTTGAATAGATGATATTATTATAAACTCATATTTTTTGTTCTTGGTTAAACTTGCATCCACCTAAAGGTAACTGAAACAATGTTTGATGAGTTGAGTAGTAAAAGCTGAGTTACACTACATTACAAGCGTGGTTGGCTTATGATAAGGAGACAGAGAGTGAATGCAGCGTGCAACTTTGCCAGAAATGCATGCTCAAACGTTGAACCACACATTGAATACACTTTACCACAGATGCTTACTCAAACCACGTGCCTTTGCCCTTTGCTTTTACTTACTACTACTAATATATAATTAAATATATCCTTCTATTCTTTTTAATATGTCTACTTAGGAGGATATCACGCAAACTAAAGAATGAAATCACATATATTATTATTATTAATATTAATATTAACTTTTTAACATGTATGAGTATAAAACATCTAAAACTTAAGAAGAAATAGGTATATAGGTAACAAACAATTAGTATTATAATAGTTTTAAATAGGCATATAAATAGAAATGAATTTATCTTGAAACTCAACAGATAAATAAGATATAGTGGTGTATATAAATGTAGTTGCATCATTAAATGTAAGGATCATATTAAATGCAAACATCTACCGATACGTTCTTTTATGTTTGTCTTGTTGTGGTTGTTTTCTTGGCCATATCACAGTTGTTTTTGTAGTTTGTATATATATATATTTTGGTCTACCCATATTACAGTTGTTATTGTTCACTGATTTGATTGAAATAAATATATAAAGTACATATGCCGTTTTTTCCCTATACACCTTATGCTGTCTGGTATAGTTTGCTTTGGGAAAAATTTAAGGAACTTTTTTACATGAAAAAATCATTTTTAATGTGCCTTTATTATATGTATCAATATTTTGTATTTGTAAAAGAGTATAGTTATAATTTTCTTCAAGTTACTTTCAGATATTAACGTTTTCTCTAGGCTATTCCATATAAGTATTAGGATGACAACACTTGCTAAAGATATTCCAGACATTATTATCTATTGTTTCTTTTAATAAAATGAGGGTAATTCTTTTCAGCAAAAATAAAATAAAATTATAAAAATACTTAAAATGCTTCAACATGTATACAAACATAAAAGACAATAATAATAACCACTCTAACCCCAAAAATAAAATAAAAACTAATAAGGATGATAAATGGCAAAGGATCAATAATTCTATCTCGAATTCTTATTTATATACACATTTTTTTGGGTGATGGATATATAGTTCTTATCTCAGAATAAAATGTGCTAACAATGCTTTGTGGTATGTTTAATATTTTATCATGATTAGCTCTTAATAATGACTTATTATATTGTTGGGTCAAAGATATTTTTGTTTTGAAATAGACTGAGAAAGTGTTAGATTTATTACCTAAATAATGACAGTCCTAAACTAATTCACAAACTTCAATTAGATGTATCCATTTATAAATGATATAATAACTAACATCTTATACAAGAGAAAAGTGTGTTTGAATTCAGCAAAAATTATTTAACGTATTTATATACTTAGAACTTTATATATATATAGCTAATGTATCAGGGCAGTCCTACAAAAAATAGGTTAATAGTAACAATTTAACAATCGAACCAAAGGTATCATTGTAATCCAAACCAATTTAAGTATGCATTTTTAGTAGGAATTGGGTTTTTAATCAATCCATTGTTGCCAACATTAATAATAAAGGGATAGATAACTAAATATATTTTTTTCAAGATAAACAAAATCTACCACTATAAGAAAATTATTAAATAAAAAATAATTAAATTTTTTTTTAAAATACTCATATAAAAAAAACTTTAAAATATTCACATAAAAAAAATTTTAAAAATATTTACAATACTTAATAAATTATACTTTTAAATTTTAAACAAAACCGTTATCCGACAACGATACCAAAAACTCTTGATGACTATTTTTACCGTAAGTATATCAAGTCATAAGTAATAATTTGTTTTTAAGGACGGATATCGATATCAAACCCATAAAAAATAGTTATTTAAAATCTTAGTAGCAACATTCACTAATATAAGAATATTTACAATAATTTAATTTGATATATTTTTTAATCAGCAATAAATTTGATTTGATATTGACAATGTTTTGCATGAAAATTAAATAAAAATAAAGTAAATAGTTTTCGATTCAATTGAGAAAATTGAAATTAGGATTCATCCTTCTTAATCTTTTGTATTTTGAAAAACATATTAATATCCTAAATATCGATTTCTCGCATATTTATATATATATTTTTATCATTATGATTAGATGTAGATAGAAATTAACATTTCAAATATGCTCTTTGCATTCAAATCTGTTAAATATTATCATTTAGATTAGAAACTGTCTAAGGATCAAAATCATGGTAAAACAAGTATTAGAAATAAAATGACAATACCAATAATCAATCAAGAACAAAATAATTATATTTAAATATGACCTCAATAATAAGAGTTTGAACATATTACTCTCAATCTCAAATGATAGAATTAATCACTAATGTTGATCACCACAAACATGGAAAACAAGAAAAGAAGATTTATGATGTTTCTCCCTGATGACTAACTCCTTTAAAGTTTTATATCACCTTTTATTCTCTAAATGAATTTCTAGAATTGTGTCTCATGTCTCATATTTATTCTAGTTAGATTTGGACTAAGTGATTTATTGCTTGAGCGTGATTGGATTCATCTAGACGAGTTGGACGAAAACAAGTCCAATGTCCCTGGAAAAATCTTGCCTAGACGAGATTGAACTCTTTTGAAAGAGATCCCTGAGAGTAACTCATAAGTGATGTTTTATCATCTATTTTTGTTTCTTCACTATTACCGACATAAATATAGCTTTTTCTTGTTTATCCAAATACTATTTATTTTCCTATATGGGTATATCAGCTACCAAACTAAAGTATAGATGTATTGTTCATGGAAACAATCTACGGATAGTTTTTTTCCATTAATTTTTAAAATTTCCCTTTTAATATGAGTCGCTCGTAGTTTTTTCAATATATATATATATATATATATATATATATATATATATATATATATCTTTATCTTTTTCAAAATTTGTTTTGTAGTAATCAGCACAGGAAACCGATAACCAAACATAAAACATTTCCAGAAGCAAGAAACAAGAATCTATGCCAGAGCACATAGTTAATTGATAACATTAATACTAATTAATTGTGAAATGTATTTACTAATTTCAAATGTAAAAATATTGCAGCATTCGAGTAGAGACACTGACCACGTTGCTTGCTTCTTAATCATGTCCCCAATCTTAATCACATGTTTCCAATACGGTCCATAAATTATTTGCAATTTGACATTTGGAGAATAAGATATACGATATCTTTGCTGATAATAATAATAATAATATATATATATATACACACACACACACACTCGATACACATTGAAGTTAAATGGATTGACTCCTTATTTTTCTCTCATTACGTGCAAGGTAATAAACACTTCAATACTTCAAGAACTGCAGTATCTTCTTTTGCAGTTTTTGTTACGTTATTCTACCAACGTATTTGATAAATGGCTTAAGGAACTGGTATTGTTGGGTTGTAAGTATTGGTGAAAAAATGTAAGTTAAATAAAAAAATAAACATTCAAGGTCATCTATATTAATTTTTTGAGGGTGGGAGGACATTAAAAAATTATTTAATATTTTTATTTTATATAAAAAAATCATTTACAAACTATCTTTAATCATATTTATTATAGATGATATATATTTGAATTAACTTAAAGATACTTTTGAAAAAATAAACATTTAATATAGTTAATTAGTTTTAAATTTATTATTATTTTTTATTTGAATCCTTAGAGAGTATTCCACTACCACTAGTAAAACTCTCAAAGGTTTTATTATTGATATCTTGATGTTTTCTAAAGAGATTTAAACTTATCACAATTATAGAATTATATGTGTAGAATATGACTATGGTTTGGTCATTTTATTTGAAAATATTATTTCTCTAACATAGAGAATTTTTTACATGGGTTAGAGTAACCTACAACTCATATTTATTAAATTTTTATTTCTGATTAAAAAGAAAATAAAGAACACAATGAGTGAGTAGAAACACAATACAAAAGGAGGAACACAAGACTATTGGGTATGCCAATGAAATGTGATGTACTGGTAAGTCTTCTCAAAAGTCAATTTTAATTCTCATCCATTCTTTCTAGTGTTTCTCCTGTTGATTGGATTTTTGTTTCACAATAATAATGTTATCTTTTACATCACCAGACAAATTCTTCTCTCCAACAACTTAGTAATTATCCTATAAGACACATTGTTTGTGAGACAAATTATTACACTAACAGATCAAAAGTTTTTCATGGATACAAGATTATCCACCTAATAAGAATTAAAGTGGGGTATCATTGAGATCTTTCACTTTGATATGATAAGCAACTTCATCTTTATTCACTTCACATAATCTTCTACCAACATTTCCCACCAAAATTGATATATATGTAGCATAAAACTTATAAGTTTACTATTATAGCAAATTACCAATAATATATATATATATGTATATATATATACATATATATATATATATATATATATAGAGAGAGAGAGAGAGAGAGAGAGAGAGTTAAAATTGCACTTTACACCTATATATTATCGAATGAAGTGATTAATTATATACAGAGAGAGCTAAGAAAAAACATACACTACAGGTTGCGGCAGAGAAAGCTGGAGCTTGGTTTGACTCATAGTTTATCATTAATTAAGAATGTACCAAATGATACCAAAAACTTTTAGTAAAATAACTTAGGAATATAAAAAAAAGTTTTGTTTGTTTAAATTACGTCTTTCTCTAATTGGGATTGTAACTAAGAATTTGTACTGTAGTGAAAAAGTGTGTAATAAATAAATGTTGTTATTAAATGGCACGTTGGCTTGCTTACCTCAAAAGGCAGTTTAGTTAATGGTTTTGAATAAGGTATGAAGCAGATCCAGGATATACGTAATGAATTGGAAATGCATGTATAGGCTTCATTAATGATTCTGCTTATGATTAATTAATATAAAGACATTTAATCCGATAAAGTACTTAGTTGATGATGGACCCTCTACACTTTTGGCATGGTACTTAAGGACGATGCCTTTCAAAGTTTGGTTGTTATCACATGCCCCGACAAACCTCACTCCACTCTTTCATTCACTTCCTTCTCCTTTTCATTTCTTTCAAAATTTTAGTTTTTTTAGCAAAGCTAAAGTGAAAGTAGGGAGTTTTCACCTTTCAGCATGGAAAGTGATGGAAAAAAAATGTATTTCAATGAAACTTGTTTAAGCCATCTTAAACATCACATTCACACACGTTACATTGAGTTGAACTTCAATGGCAAAGATTTGCTTGCTTTAACTGTATTGTCAAAAACATAATAAAGTGGTGATTAGTAAAAAGTTGATTTCTTTGGTGAGAATTATTGATGGGTGGAAATTAAAAGATTAAGTTCAATGAATTAACAAAGTGGAATAAAAGGAAAGTAAGGAAAGTGAAGAGAGTAGATCATGAATAATGATATTAATAGTAATATTTGAAACTTATGAAGAAGTTAATGTGGGAAATGTGGGATAGAAGAGAATGAGAAAAAGAGAAGAGAAGAGAAGAGAGGAGAGAGAATAAGAGGGAGGAAGAAGGTGGGTGGCACGTTAATTCATTATGAGAGGGGGTTGTCACCCTCACTTTCACGATTCACACACAATGCCAAAGGCAAAAAGTGTATTCATATCCTCTCTCTCCCTTTTCCTTTCCACCATCTCTCTCTCTCTTTCATACACACAAACACACTATCTGCAATGCATCAAATTCCATGCCCACTCTCAAAGCATGCTCCCAAAGCAAATTAAATATTCCCATCACAAACAATGCTCCAGATATGATAAAAAAAATATACATTTTTATTATCACATAAATCAACCCAAGATTCTTTCAGAGTTTAATCAGAAGTTTTTAGTTCATTTTCTGATGATACGTAGTAGATTTAAGTATTTATAGAAAAAGATACCATAATAATATTTGGTTAGAAAAGAATTATCTCCTAGCAAAGATATCTACTATTTTTTATTTTTTTTATAAAAAGGAAATACTTTTTTTAACATGGGTATCTCTTCATTAAGAACTAGAGATTAAAGCTTCAAGAAACTAAGAATTATTCAAGACTCTAACTTTCTTACCAGATTTTCTTGGAGTTTAAAAATTGATGATCGAAATGATACCCTAAACAAAGCAATAAGCTCTCATGCATAATTAGTCAGGTGGTGTAGAGAAATTTCACTAAAAATGAAAAATTTGTCAAGAAAAGTATAATTTTTTGTGTATTGTCAATTTTGTTTTACAGAATCAATTCATTAAAAAGTAATATAGAATTTTCAAAATAAGTATTATAAAAATCAATCAACTTATAATCTGTGATTCAACTATCTTTATCATCAGAAAAGAATGATCTTTACGTGGTGTTACACTTGATTGCATACTGTTGAAAAGAGTTATAATGAATAAGTAGAAAAAAGATGGTATGTTATTAGTTGGTTTGGCGTTTTATTTATTTATTTGATATAAATTTAATGGTTAATTTGAGTAAAAAAGAGGTTAGTTGGTGGTAGGTACTGAAACCAAGTGGAAGGCTATACTTGGAGGAAGCAAGAAACTGGACAACCTAGTCGTTTTGCTTCTTCTTATGTTGCTCTGCCCTTTTCTTACCATCTTTCACTCTGTTCAAGATTTGTCATAGCAACAACAACAATATTATTATTATTATTATTATTATTCTTATTGCACACAAAAGCATAAGGAAAAAAAAAATCTTTTTGCAGAAAACTCACATTTCCCGCTCCCTCAAGTGTATGAAACCACCTTCATCTCTGTCTCACAATGCTTCCCGCTTTTGCAATTTGGTAACCCTGTTCTTCTGAAGCAGATTTCATTCTTCTTTTTCTCGTTTCGCGAGAAAGTTGAACGAGAAATGAATAGCAGAACACGCAGCACTCTTCACTCAGTGAAACCTCCTTTAAATGATTCTAAAGTAACTTCTTCTTCCTCTTCTTCTCCTACATTCTTCATTTTTTCTGTTTCGAAAAAAAAAAAAACTTCATTTTGAAGCATAGACTATGAGCCCCTTTAACCGTTTAGGAATGATTCTTGTTAAATGATGAGAAAAGGTGTGCGCTTTTGATCCAAATCTAAACTGGGTTCTTCAGCTTCTCTTACGAAACGAATACTTTATTATTTTATTTATTTGTTGTGTTTACTTTAGTGTACTTTTTCGAGTGGGGGAAATTGAGCTTTATTACGATGATTTGCTTATTGGCGAATGTGGTAAGCAGGGGAAGATGGAAACGGGAGGGAAGAAAACAATGGGTGGGCTCAAGAATGGGCGCCGATCCAATCGAGAAAGGAAGATGGCTTTGATTCAAGATGTACTTTGAATCTTCCTCAAACCTTGTTTTCACATTATGTTACTTTTTTTCTTTCAATCAAGTTTTTGGTTCGTTCTGCAAAATCACTAGCCCTTCATGTTTTCAAGGTTGGTGCAAATGCAGGTAGATAAGTTGAAGAGGAAGCTCAGACATGAAGAGAATGTTCATAGAGCTTTAGAAAGAGCATTCACAAGGCCTTTGGGATCTCTGCCTCGTCTTCCTCCTTATCTTCCTCCTTATGTTAGTCTCTCTCTCATGTTGTTTAATCACACACATTAACTGTGTGTTTTATTGTTAATACACAATCCAAGTCAGTTGGAATGGAGAAGTATGAAAGAAAGTGAATTAAAATGAACTTAAGTTTGGATTGTTTGAAAGGAAATCCAAACACCCCATCAGTTTCACGCGATGAGTTTTTTAATTGTATCAATCACGATCAAGATAATGTCCGACACTAAATGTGAATACCTTTTCCAGCGGACATTGAAATATTAATTTGTTATGTTGAGGGATTGGTTCCTTTCGCTAGACTCAATTCCCCTTGTTTGAATTATAGAACTTGCACACTAATTTTTATATCATTAAAACTTAATATGGTTTTCTAAGTATTGCTGGCATTATTTTTTAATTAGTTTAAGTTTTATCTCAATTATGTGTGGAATAAAGTTTTGCATTAAATGATGATACCATACAGGAAATTGAAGTGAAGCTTTAGAATAGCGACAGGAGAAATACTTAAGGAATTGACTAGAATTTTTGTTACTTTTTTTTATTGGTGTTGTGCTGGTTAATGAAAACAAGGAGAGTAATGAGGAATGTGTGTACTTGTTCTAGACATTGGAGCTGTTGGCTGAAGTAGCAGTGTTGGAGGAGGAGGTGGTTAGACTTGAAGAGCAGGTTGTGAACTTTCGTCAAGGTTTATATCAGGAAGCTGTGTACATTTCCTCCAAGAGGAATGCAGAGAATTTGAATGACCTTCTTGACCAAAACACCATCAGGAGTTCCAAGCATCAGAGATCAAAATCGATGTCTCAAAGTGAGTTCAATTCAACTATGATGGGTAGGCCTCATGCTTCTCTTGCCAGAAGTGCTTCCAGCAGAAAGCTATTGTTCTCTTCTGACACTATCAATGAACACACTGGGAAGCTGGTCCATGGAAAGCAATTGCACAGAAAACAAGACTCATTCTCATCTATTCCAGAAGAGGGAAGGGGAAAAGAGAATCGATCATTTGGTAACTTTGTGAAGGATAAGCAATCACCGGAGAAGAAAACTACAACCAAAGTTACTTCTCCAATAAAGAAATCTCCGCTCAAACAAGAATCAGCTGAGAAGTGCATGGATCACTTGAGGTTACAGGTAACTCTATGATAACCTCACAAATACCAATTTCAAAGTTATTTCAATTAGTCACTTGAGGTTTGGAACTGCTTATTTGTTATAGCTAACATAATAAGTGAATGTTTCTTAAAATTAAGCTGAACCAAACATGTACTTAGTATTTATCGTTCTGTCCATTCAACAACATTGTTTTTTCCTTTGCTTGCTCAGTTGGACTGGAGATTAGTAGACCATGAAAGGGCTCAGAGTTCTTCAAGTTCATCAGATGATAAGGTTTCAGAAGTTGATAGCACACCCAATAGAGTTTCAGAGGATATTGTCAAGTGCTTGAGTAGCATTTTTGTTAGAATTGGTACATTCAAGGACAAAATTGGGGAAGCAAAAACGCCTTCACGCTCTGCATCAGCTTTCAACCAATTCGGCAAGGAAAAGGATCAATTTTGTGATCCTTATGGTATCCGTTCAGAATCCAAAACAGTAGAAGTTGGTCCGTATAAAAGATTATGTGAAGTCAAAGCCTCGACTGTTGATCTGAACCGGGCATCAAATGCTGTGTTTCTGATCCACAGATTAAAGTAAGTAGTTATCGACTGTTATTAACTGTTTTGATTGAGGAAACTATGGGTGTCTATCTAATCTTGCTGACAAATTCAGGTTCTTACTCGGGAAACTAGCTTCTCTTAACTTGAAGGGTCTTACTCATCAGGAAAAACTTGCATTCTGGATAAACATTTACAATTCCTGCATGATGAATGTAAGACACCTTTGTGCTATTGGTTTACTGCATCTCATTACAACGCAAGGCGGAAGAAATGAGTCTTTTAGTCCTAGATTTGAATTTGAATTTGACGTCATCTTAGCTTGCTTAATATGCTGAGAGCAAACATTTAAAACGATTTTGGTTTCAATGTTGTAGGCATATTTAGAGCACGGCATCCCTGAGAGTCCAGAAATGGTTGTAGCATTAATGCAGAAGGTACGATGATTTGGGCTATATTCTCAACATTATTATTATTATTATTGTTATTGTTGCTAATGATGATGTTGTTAAACAAGAATATTCAAAGCATTAGAAGCATTGCTGGTCCTTCTGTCTAACTTCTAGTGATTGTTTAGTTTACTTGTATGCTGCTAGGAAATACTAATCCTGAGCCCTATAGTCATCTACCAAGAAATCCAATTGACAGAGAAAAAAAATGGAAAAAAAGAACATTAGACTCAAACTCACCATGTGACTCTTCCGATGCTATAATAGGTTCTATTGTTATCTTAGATCTGACATTAAACCATGTTCAGAATGTCCCTCTGAAATTGTTTCATTAGCTAGGCGATTGTAATGCTAAAGGCCATTTCAATTTTACTTCCGAGCTTCTTTTACCTATTTCCAAAAACACTGTTTAAGTATGTAATATCCTTCTCTCTCTCTCTCTCTCTCTATATATATATATATATATATATAAAAGTGTCCAAGTTAATTAACTAAGACATGGCAATGCATGTGTCAGGCAACTATTGTAGTGGCGGGTCAGTTGCTCAATGCAATTACACTGGAGCATTTCATCTTGAGACTGCCTTATCACCTCAAGTTTGTAAGTGCAATAATCTTGTCCTTTCTTTTGAATTTAGAGTTCATAGAAAATAAAGTTGACTTTCCTTCATTTTTTTGTTCATGTGCTTTATACTGCTCTAAATGCCCTAAAAACCTCAATTTCGTCTTGGCTTCCTATGACAGACGTGTCCAAAAGCTGCAAAAAATGATGAGGTTAAAGCACCAAGCATATTTGGCCTGGAATGGTCTGAGCCCTTAGTAACATTTGCACTTTCCTGTGGAAGTTGGTCTTCACCTGCAGTATGTTTTTCTATCTTACTTTAGATGATAAAATTATTATGTGGGCAACGGTTAACTGTTCTTGAGCTTTAGGGACGGTTTAGATGAGTTTTTCCATAAACATTTCTGAAGGAGAAAAACAAGAAGAAAAAAATAAATTAATTTTTTTCATAAGTTAAAATTAGCCTACACAAAGTTAAAAATAAAAATTTAGAAAAATTATATGAGAGAGCTTCAATAGATTAATTCACACAAGTTATTTTAGATTATGAAGAAAATAATTTCAATTTTTTTTTTCTCTTTTTGAAGTATCTATGGAAAAAATTGTCAGATCCCAAATGCTTATGGAGAAGTTGGTATGTTACCAATATCATGTGTTCTGCACCCAAATTTAAATTTGAAAATTTGAGATTCGGAAGTTATAATTAGTTTATGAACATCACATCCGAAACATGAAACCAAGCACCTTATAAGAAAGAACAAAATGTTCTTCCAATTCCATTGTTCCATTTTACACAAGGATGTTGGTTATTGTGTTATTGTTTTTGTTAATCAAAACTAGAGAGTATATTTTATATGTAGGAGCTTGCCAATGTCATCACTAGTTAAGAAGCATTTCATTCGCCCTTCATTATCATCGCTCAAGAAAGCATATATATTACCTGCCTTTTCTATTTCTATAAATATTCTTTTTTAATAAAACATTTTTACTTTTGTTTTCTTAACCAGTGTGACATACCAAATCATCTCTTTTTCATTTAGGTGAGAGTTTATACAGCATCACAAGTTGATGATGAGTTAGAAGCAGCAAAGAGAGACTATTTACAGGCTTCAGTTGGCATCACAAAATCAAACAAGTTAATAATTCCCAAGTTGTTGGACTGGTATTTACTGGACTTTGCAAAGGACTTAGAATCTTTGTTGGACTGGGTCTGCCTCCAACTACCTGACGAAATGAGAAACCAAGCAGTTGAATGCCTTGAAAAAAGGGGAAGAGATTCTCTAACACAGATGGTACAAATGATGCCCTATGATTTCAGTTTCAGGTTACTTTTACACCAGTAAGTTCTGAGAAGTGTTCAGGTTTCTTAAGTTGGATGTGGTGGGTATTTTGTACATTGGTGGTTAACACATAAAGTACATAAGCCAAAACACTTGATGTTTTCTTGTTTGGGAATGGGTTTTGGCATTTGGGTCATTGCTGGCTGGTTAGTCATGCTTTTCGGAGATATACATAGAAATGGAGAGCTTTTAAATCATAGACATTCATTTTGGCTGCAACTTTTTGGGTTTATAATAATATCATATGTTGCTTTAACACCATGGCACCAAATAGAACAACGTTCAATAACGTCAGCATACCATGGATTTTCGTTGGGGGTAACTTTTATGTTATCATTTCATTTTAAAGTTACGTCTATTGAGTTTTATAGTAAGTATCTTAAAACCATGCTTGTGTACTGATTCGTTATGAGCTAGCTTCTATATATATAATAAATTATAAGTGTAATTTATCATTTAAAAGTACACATCTTTAATTCTTAAAAGAATACACCCAATTTAGAAAAGTCAAATATAAAAATCAACCGATAATAGCTTTTAAGTTGCGAGAGATTTTAAGTATAAAACAATGCAGTGGATCACAGAAAATATTTGTACACTGCAATGCATCGTGTATGCTTTCTTTATTAAATAGAAAATGAAATGTTAGGAAAGAAAGAAAATAATGAGAAGAAAAGGAAAGGGAGAAAATAAATAATAAAAGAGAGTGAAAAAATATTTATTAAAGGAGAAATAATAAAGACAATTGCTTCCTGTATCCAACATTTTTTAACCTGCACCCAATACAATTAAAAAAATTTCAAAAATACCCTTTATTTTGAAAATGAAAATTTATAATTGAAAATAATACATTTTGGAAATGTAGATCCAAAAGAGATTATTATGTTTTGGATATAAAAATCTGGAAAAAAAATCAAAATTCTATTTTAGATAAAAAAAATCCAAATTAAAAATAATAAATTTTGAAAAAGTAAATTTGTGTTCGGAAAATAAAAATACAAAAGAGATTATTGTATTCTGAAAATAAAAATCTAAAAACAAAAATCAAAAGCCCATTCTGAATGAAAAAACCTGTAAAACAAAAAATGTGTTATGGAAACGGAATGTATTTTTTATGTACTTTTTTTAGGACATTTTCATTTTTTTAAAGGATATTTTTGTCTTTTCTCCTAAAATTAGCAGGTGCATGAAGCAATTACAATATCTAGATTTAAACTCCATGTTGACAAGACTTTTTATTAAATATCATATCTTCTAAGACATTATTATTAAATGTAATATTTTATATTCAATTATTAAAATGAAATAACAAGATCACATTAAATTATTATTGTTTTTTTAGTAACTTTAACAATACTTTATTTAGATGTTAATTTTATGTTTATTTAGTTCATTTTAATTTTATTGTCAAATTAAACAGTAACAAAAATATAAAACATTCAAATAAAATAAAGTTTTCAACTGGTCCATAGTTCGGCATACCAGCCATTACACAAGACAGGCCAGTGAAATTAACCACAGTTCTAATGACATGCACCAACTCGATTCACTTTTTACGGACGAAATGAAGGAGAGGAGAAACTATCATTTTTCCATTTTTTCTCTCTCCTTAAGGAGACGATCATTACCTAAATACAAGTGCGACAAAATTCTCTCGAGGGGTTTTCACATTATACTGGAGAAAAATTATCGATTTTCTTTTATGCAAATCAAATAAGATCCCATCACAAATTTACATATGCATAGCTGAATATGTAACTGACCGTAAAGGACGAGATATGTATTACGACGAGAGCAATATTTACGAAATACAATTTATCTGCAACTTCGTTTTTCTATATGGCAAAGGCTCAATACAACTACAAAATTACAGAAGAACAACAAGCTCTGTAATCACAAGCAATGCATCATAGGAAAAAAAGAAAAAGCCCACAATCGCATCAAAACTCTTGAAAGCAGTGTTCGCAATAGATGATAAACCTTATAATCTCTTTCAGATGTAGCGCAATGTTTGATACCCCATAATCTCTTGTATACTTTCTCTACAAGGCTGTCTCTATTTGAAATACTTTCCGCGAGGGTAACAAAGGTCGTATATAACAAATATAATCCATCTTTGAGACTCAACCAAACGGAGAAGGAACTGGTCCTGCTCCTGCAAGAGCATCTGATCTCTTGATGCTTCCCATTCCGCAGACAATGCATCCAGGTGCAGTTACGGCCGAAAATTTGGCTCCACAGAGATCACAGACATCATATCCAATGGTTGACAGCCTGCTTAAGGTGGCAGCACAGAATTGTGAGGGATCTTCCAAAGGATCAATGGACTTGTTTGTCAAGCCCCTCTGAACACACAGGTCGATCAAACTTCTAAATTCCTCCTGCTTGTTTGCAGGTGCTTTAGACAATAGTAATTCTAACATTTGCTTCGAATAGGCATAATTTTGTACATCCATGTTTCTTTTTATGGCAGTTCGAATGCAATTTATCCTGTGCTTAGCTAGAAGTGGCAGCGAACCAAGATGACGTGAAAGTCTTGCCATCTCATCTTTTGCACTTATTGCACTCGGACCATGGACTTTCTGCAGACGTCCAATTTCCTGCAATAATGAAGGTAATACGATTTTTCAATCATCCACTGCATTACTAAACTATAGAGTAGAAGCAATTTTGGAGGTTCATGTCTAAGCAGAGAAAACCAACATTTCTGACTTTACTGTCCAAGTTTATAAAAAATAGTTTCAGCTTAAATAGTGTAGATAACGATTTATTTTCTGTCTTGCAGCTTAGATCCAACTAGTACCCAATCTCAACAAACAAGCTTGTGATCTGTGCTGTCAAATAAAATAACAATAAGGGAAAAGACGAGACATTTTCGTTGCACGTATTCAGATGAAACTACTTAGAATGTGTAGTACAGGCCCAATAGGAGTTGGGATCGCTGAATGTGTATCAAACATAAGAGGTGTATCATTCAAAAAGTTTGAATCAATTGGACTTAGCCCCTTTATGCTTATAATGTACAGTGCAAGATGTCTTTTTTGCCCAACTTCGTACTTCAGTTATTCAACAGGAGTCATGGCCTAGAAAAACAAAAGCTTGTGTACATTTTTTATAAGATGTCCATCCTATCCTACTTGTGTTTAAGTTTGAATAGTCGTTATCGTACCCGGAGAAGTGTGACTGCTATCTTGTATTGAGCACAGATTGTTGCTTGAGCTTTTATATCAATGCCACGAGATTGTTCCTTAGCTAAGGCAAGAAAAGCTTCATCAAAGCAAGACAACGCATCCGAGAGATTATTTTGCTCCAGGTGAGCAAGTCCAGTTTTGAAACATACAGAAGCAGCAGCTCCACGGGGAACCTGTCAGAAGATTCATGAGATTAGATTGGAAACAATGATGAAACAGTATATATGCCCAGCAGGTTCAGTAAAAAGCTAATTTCCTAGTTGTGTCATTATCCAAAGAAATAACCTATCATGTCCATAAGCACACTAACCAAATCACGATCTTTTCTCAGGCAAATTGTCCTAATTTCTTCTCTAGGATCCATTTTGTTATATTTAGAAGTTCAATCCAGAACATCAAATTCTCCCATAAGTACCCACATTCTTCCCATGGCACTCACGAAAGGACAAATATTTCAGAGAACCATTGAACCTCGTATCATTCAGATATCCCCACATGTTTATTTTCTACATACCTGTCCAGGATGCACCGCAATTTGTTGAGAACCAGTTTGTGGAGGTTTCCCTGAATCAGGAGAGTTTGGTACTCCAAGTATGCTAAGATCAAGAGGTTGGCTAGAAATTTGAGCCTGAGTAGCCTGTAACTGAGAGGGAGGTATTACCCCAGCCCGAGATGAGGATTGCGGTGGGACACCACCATCAGGAAGTCCTATGGACTCGATTGGAACAACAGGTTGCTGAATGATTTGAGGGGGAATACCACCTTGAAGACCAGCATCAGCTTCAAAAGCACTAACTTGGTTAGGAGTTGTCTTAATATTTTCAACCCCTGGAGTGTACTTAGAGAGAAAAGTTCCAGCAGGAGGTAATCCTGCAGCCACTTGAAGGGATGGAATTGTATTCTGAAAGAAATCCTCCGGAATAGGTCCTGCTTTAAGTCCCCCACTCACAACGCCACTAGTTGACTGTGAAATTAGTTCAGGTTGAGTCAATGTATCTGTACCAAAAAGGTCACCAGGAGTTGAAACAGTTGAAGAAGCTGACCCTGTAGTTGCTGGTGGCAGGGACAAAATCTGGCCAAGATCTTGGCTTCCACCAGTTGAGGATCTGGTCCTCATAGGTGGAGCTAACGCTTCACCAAGTTTAAACTGTCTAGTGGCTTCCTTGATCTTATTCACATCCACAGTAGAAGAAGCAATTGGCTTGTCCCTTATTTTTATGTGTAATTTTTTTATTTTGGATACTCCTTCTTCATCACTACTGCTGCCATCAGCAGCTCCATACATGGATTTCTTAAATTCTTCTTCAGCTTTGGCCTGTTCATCAGCAGAGGAACTGACAAGCTGTTGGTTAAGGCTTTCCAGACCCATCAATGAATCACCTTTGGTATTACCAACCACATTCGACTGATGATTAGATACAGATTTAACAGAAGATGCTTCAGGTCCATTTACTTTATCATTACCTGTAGGCATGAAAACCTTAACCAAACTATCTTCCCTCACCTCTACAATATTGCCCCTTCCTTTGATTGAGCCTAAATACACACCGATATGATCTACAATAATGGATGGAATTGTACCATCATCAGTTTTCATGTATGGTGTCACCTCTGCAGCAAGCTCCCACTGAGGTATATCCTTTACAGCAGTAGGTGTTTTAATTTCCCAGTTTCCACCACCCCATTCAGGTCCTTTTGGAACCATACTCTCAGCAGCAAAGTTGGCAAATATACCTTGTGTCCATCCAGTAGACCGAGCTCGTAATATCCTATCACAATATCTCCTCAATTCTGAGTCAAGACCCTCTTCTTCCAATTTCTGAGCAAGACGCCGCATGGCACTTGGATTAAGATGGCATATAAACAGATCAAGCATACTTTCATAGTCTGCTATAACTTCAAATGTTTCTTTTGCACTATCAAATTGAGCAAACCTGAAAGTAACCTTCAATTAGAAAAGTAACAAGCTTGTAGATCATCATGACATTCAAATAACTACAGTACCACCTGCACGCCAAAACATAACTTATGGGATCTCCAAGTTCCAACGTTCACAAAAAAGATACATGTCATAAAATCAAGTCAACACATCTAAGCTATTAAATGAAAGGAAAATAACACTGATATAAGCAGTATACAAGATAAACATGTAAAGCCGGCCAAAGCCAATTTGAAGCATTATACAAGGAGTAGGCGGCAATCAATCACAAAATCAAAAAACAAATCAAGCTAGAACCAAAAATAAAAATAATAATATAATACACAAACCCTTTCCATTTCCTCAATGCTACTCATCTACAGGTAGCAAATGGATGGATTGAATAACAGAAGACAGAGAAGCGTATGTAGAAAATCATATTTGTATCTTTAATATATATTTCCTGGTCATATTTATACCCGTCCCTTAACCTTAGCTAAATATGAAAATAAATAGCAAATTATAAGACATTGAAATAAATCCTTAGAGATTATAAGGAAATATGAAAACTATCCTAAAAGATAATCTAAGATATTCTAAATTACTCAAAGATATCATCAAAAGAATGTGAAACATTATAAGATACTTTTCATATATTCTAACAAAACTAAAATATTAACAAAGATTAGAATCTTCAAGATATAGTTTAAGCAAATTAGTAGTAAATGAAACATACATCATAGTTCAATAATTCCTTTATGTACAACAGAAATAGCAAAAGCACAATCAAATTTCCAATTTTGCCTACCTGATACAGGCATAACCCAACTGCCTGAACCGGTGAAATAAATGAGATGTTGGGGGGCATTTTGGATAATCTCTGGATCGCAGAAATTCATCTTTCAAAATAGATAAAGCAGTGGAAAAACGAAGAGCTTTCACAGCATAAACACCTCGCATCACCTATGATCAAAATACTCACCTGCTCATACGTTCAAAGAAACCAAAATGCAAATGCCAAGAGCAAGGAATTATGTTGCTTACTTGCGTGAACTGTGGACCTGATTGTGACAAAGCCACGGCTAAATCTCCACAAACAGGAGATCCTCTAGCAAGAATATCCAGAGACCTTGGTGTTATGCGCAAGCTGTCAAACCTGCACTCCGATAAGAGATTACACTGTAAGTGTTACAAGCTTTAATATAAATTTACTAAAATATGAGAAGTGTTTTTGAAGTCTACAACCTGGATTTTATACCCAATAGATATAATTCATTATGTAGTACATATTAGAAATTCGGTGCCACTTAAAAATTTATAAGGGCGTAAAGAGAATATTGTTTAGCGCAGACCATAGCTCCACAACACTATTAGTTATTTTAAAAACCTTTTGTTGTTTTCAAAAACCACAACTTGGATGTGTCTCATTTTTCAATGTTACTTAAGTCATGACTCCAGATCAAGGTAAAAAATTAGGCACTGCCTCCTTTCAATCTAACCTCATCAACTATGTGATTTTTATAATCTGTTGTAATGGTGAAGGTCTTCATCATCCTTAATCATCTTCTCTTGTGAAGGCATAGTAGGAAAACAATCAGAAACCAATTAAAAAGTCAACAGTAGTCTTGACTCACCGTCATCATTTTCATGAACTAATATTTAAAAAAAAGTGAGACTGTACCTAAGCCGTGACTTTTATCCATATGACTTCAGTAATACATATAAAAATTCCGAACACCATATTGTGTTACTATTTAATTTATTTAAACCATTTGGGGTAATAATCTAACTTTCAGCAAAATGGAAATACGCACATCAAACTGACACCTGTTAGGTAAAGTTACCTAAATATTTCCTATATATAAACATAAGTTGAATTTTTCTAAAAGTTTAAGGGAAAAAAGAAGGAAACCTTGATGTTATTTGGTATAATACTTCTGACAGGTCAAGCTTCTGCTCAAAACTTAGCTGCATAGTGGCAAATCCAATAAGAATTGGTTCAAGAAGACCAACAAGACAGCTTTTGATCTCAACCCTCTTCTTCTGTCTGGGATTTATTTCCGTGGGGCTAGCAAGCAACAATCGGTCATTCAAAGAACCGACCAACACTGCACGGTAGGACAATGCAAAGAAATGTCTAGTAGTTGAAAAAAATAGAATATGCCTATCAAATATGGTTAACATATTATGACATAAGAAAAATTACCTGCATAAGGCATACTGATTGAGAGGATAGGCCTAACTTTTCCATCCCAACCAAGTATACAGATAGTAGTAGCAGTGGAAAAAAGGAGGGCTGGTCCAACCCACAATAGAGATCTAAAGTGAGATGAGTTAAGGTTTCTACAAAGAGAATATATGTGACACAAAATTAAAATTAGGCAGGGAGAAATCTTAACAAACCCTTTGGCCTATTAGTTTGGAGCAGAGGTTCCAAGAAACCTTCCCCCCTTCAATAGAGAGGATGTTATTTTCCCTCCAATCCCCTCCTCTTAACAAATCAGTTCATTAGTGTAAATAGATGGTTTGTTCATTTTGTGGAGAAATAAATATAAAGGATATTGGAAGAAGTCCCTTATCAAAATTTGCAGAAGTGGCAGCAAGTATATCAAGGGTTGCTGAAACAATAAGGACTCGCTGTGTTGTTAATATTCCAGCAACATATCCCCTAAGAGTTTCTTGCCAGTGCACCTGTCAAATTTGAAGAAACACAAATTAGCCCCTAGGAGAACAATAGAACAGAGCTATTGATCATATTTCCACAAACAAGGAACCCTATAATCACCCGAAGTGAGAATGAAGGATCAAACAATTTTTATTTTTGATGGGTAGGGGGAGGATAGGAAAGGCGCATTCGATCCTACTAGCTCCCATTCTTACTTTAAGAAATTAGATGAGTTCAACTCAACCCAACAAAACCAATTTGTAAAGTAAGGACTGTCCATGATTTTTAAGTTTTATTTAGGTCACATCTCTAGTTGTTGTGGGACTAAACCACCATTATTGAGCTGCAATTAAGACAGTCCACAAAGAGATCACAACTACAGTAGGGAGTGACTGCTGCTGCAGTTAAGATCACTTTCCAACACTCCCCCTCACCCCTAGGGCCACCAGCTGGAGTGTGACAACTTGTAAGGTAAGCACTACCCAAGATTTACAAGTTTTATCTAAACCATATCTATAGTTGATGTGGGACTATACCACCATTGAGACTGCAATTAAGACAGTCCACAAGGAGATCACAACTGCAGTAGGAGTTACTGTAGTTAACATCATTTTCCAACACTCCCCCTCACACTAAGGGCCACGAGCTGGAGTGTGACAAATGTAGGTGGCCCAACAATGGATCTAAAATAAGCTCTAATATCATTTTAGAATATGGGTGAGTCAATTTTTATGGTTTCTTAGAGGTTGGAGTTAGAGCTTAACTCAACCCAAAAATACTCACTTCAAAGGTGAGGATTGTTCAAGCTTTATAAGCTCTATTTAAATTACATCTCTAGTCAATGTGATACTAAGAATGCCTAAGAGCTGCATCTTAGTGGCTATAATCCATGATTCTTAACTTAGCCTTTCCAGTCAACCTTTTCATATGTAGCCCTTTCCAAAAGGTGACCAAATTTAAGGCAGCTTTCCAACATCCTAATGCCTAGGGCTATAAACCAAAAACATGGAAAATTGGTAATAAAAGTAGTCAAACAATGGATATATAATTTGCACTCACTTATATACTATAATTTGATCATATCTCTAGTTGATGTGGCATCTCAAACACACTCTCACATCAAGAGGACTGGACATCTTAAGTATGGAACTAAGTATTTGTAAGTGATCCAGTAGTCGGTGACACAATAAGCCTAACAAACCTTACTATAAATATAATAGACTCTAATACCATCTTAGAAATTAAGTTTTAAGCCTAACTCAACCTTACTAAATTGGTTTGTAAAGTAAGATTTACGCATGCTTATATACTATAATTTGGTCAATAAACTAATTTGTAAGGTGAGAATTGTCCAAACTTTATAGGTTGTATTTAACTCATATCTTTAGTCAATGTGAAACTAAACATACCTAAGAGCCACATGTCAGTGACTATTATTTATGACACACATGTGACCAATTGACTTTCTAATGTTGCAACATAAATTCTATAAATATTTTTTAGTTAAGAAGTTATACCCTCCATATTGTTTCAAATGAAAGGAGATGCAAAAACAAATGTCTACCAATGACAACCACCTTGAAATGTCCTTTAGCATAACATAACACAAAGAAGTCAGAGGGTACTACAATCCAAATGAACTGAACTCTAAAGGCAGAGAATCAACCGCACAAAATTCTAGCACTTCTGTCCAACAAAATACCCACAGAACTACAAATTGATCATAACACGAAATCATTTAAGCATCTCTCTATTGGTGCCAAAAGTTCTAAAATTAACACTTTCTTTTGGAGATCCTTGAGGAAAACCCAACCTTCGCCAACATGAAGACTACTAAACAATTTATTTCCTTCTTTTTCTAACTAATATTTTCCAACTATTCTCACTTAACTTCAGAGATGCAGTTAAGAGCAATTTTGTAACCATACTTTAAAAACACACTTCTAAATGATACCTGGAGTACAATCTCATTTCTTTTCAACTTAATTGACTTTTTCCCCTCACTATTGGTTGATAAGTACTGGCCATTGGCAGTTGAAGTTGATAGACGGTACCCTTGTATGAGCTTCACTATTCCAATTTGGTTTCCATGAGTAGCAAACATCAAAGATGAATCTACATTCAGAGAAACCACTTTCAGTACTTAATGCTATTATAATTTCAACAAGTGACGAGTTTGTGTCTGTTAATAGATAGATAAATGGATTCACATATGGGAGAGATATTCAAGCACCTAATGGAGTAGAAAATATGCGATCAACTTCGGTTTCAAACATAAACGGTGTTGGGCCACGAATTGAACCAACAGTTGTCTCTGCAGTTGCAGTTGCAGTTGGGTTCTCTTCAAAAACTTTATCATTGTCCTTAGCTTCTTGAGAGGCACCTCCAGGTAGAGTATACACACCCAATCCTGTTTTGTCTTCATCAAGTATTGCAAACTGATTTTCATTGGGGCCAACAAATGCTGCATCTCGACCTATAAGACAGTTACTTGAATTATTAACATGTAACACACGACTGAAACCTGACTGAGAAAAAAGTGTACTCCAGTTAGAAATACCTTTTACTGTGCTGCTTTTACTGTTTGCTACCTGTGCATCACTATTTTCCCAGTAGAGCACAACTTCATTTGTAGCACCACTAAATTCATACACTATAAGAAATAAGCGCTGTATTTTACTGTGTATCAGGTATTTTGCTCGGTACTCCACATTTCCAGGAATCTATAGAAAATTAATCAATAACATTACAAGGATGAATTTGCCAATTTTGCATAATTTCAGTAGAAATATATAAATACTTCCAGCATATCAATATTATGTATTGAAAATCTCAACAAAAATCACAAATACAGAATGATGTTTGTCAAAAATACTACTCCCTGTGTTACCGAATTATATAGCTTCCGGTAGATAGTGTCAGATCCAGAAGAAAGATTATGTGCCATAAGGTTCAGTCCATCCATATAGTATGCCCTGACAGGATAATGCAGAACTCGGTTTGCTTTATTAAAGAAATTTAGCTCCAAATGAAAAGGCTGGCAGTGGACAACTGGTGTCAATTGATTGAACAGAAAATACAACAAATATTTCAAAACAAATCGTTACATGTACCATACCTCATAAACCGGAAAGTCCTTCAGATGATGCTTGTTATCAAGAACAGTGATAAGGGGCAAGCGTGATATAGGAGAAATTTTTGCATGGCCTTCCATAAAATGCTACAAAAATATGTAAAGGTATCATTCAGAAAAAACTGATATAAGAAACAAAAGTGCAGACCTCTCACTTATTTGTCTGTAAAGTGTGTAATGTGCTGATCTAGTATGGAAACAGAAAAAAAAATTGCATTGGTCTGAAGCAAATTTTCTCTGGAATACATTTTTTATAAAAATTGGGTCTGCTCTGAGGACTTCAATTTTTTCTCTCCTTATTCAATTTAGAAGACATGGCTAAAGAAGCTAAACTTCTGTGGTAGTGGTCTATTTTTGTGGTTCTGTAGTGTCTATGGCAGAAAAGAAATGCTAGAATTTTCAAAGGCACTGTGATCTCAAGACAAATTGGGATAGGGTTACTTCCTTGGCTAGTCTGTGGTGCTCTGTCAACAACTGTTTGGACTGTTTTCTCTGTTATACATGAAGAGAGATTGACAAGCCTTGTAAAATGACTCCATTTTAGATGTTTCTTTTGTTATTTCTTGAAGATGCCTTATTGTCTTTAGACTTAATTTGATAACAGCATAAGATTAGTTCCGTATGCAACATAAACTCCAATTCAATAACAACAATAGATAAATAAAATTAGAAACATACACTATAAAGAAAAGCCTTCCTCGCAATGTCTGACATTGTAAGTTGCCCGTGGCTGCAAGATGTAGTACAGATATTAACAATGACATAAGATGCTAACGGAAAAAATAATTAAGCACAATTTAGGAAAGAATTCGACCATTGTCAAATCTCAAACTGATAACTTAATGCTTAAACTCAACAAAACTTTTACCAGAAATCTAAATTTGGAGTGTGTATAGTGATTATCAAATAACAGATTATCTTGGAGCCTACAAATTTACAGGAGCGGACAACTGATCTCACCATCTCATCCCTAAAGTAGCATGAACATAACAAAATAGGACCAAATGGAATGGAACATCGTTGTTTTGTTTAGTTAAAACTACTTTTGGTATCGATAGAAAAAAATATAACAGTATCCTGTTTTTGCATTTGGTGCTTACTAAATAGAATAGAACATTGTTTTCAGTTATATATGTATCTACATCTTATTTAAGGTTGAGTATTTAAAAATCAAATAGAAAAGACACTCTTTTATGTTCCACTTTACAATGATCATCATATAATAATTTGAAAAGAATGTCATAAGCTACTGTAATAACAACTTATGCATATATGACAACAACTTAATGCAACAGGGAGAAACAAACGTAAAAGATATTATAAAAAATAGTCATTAATGACAATACCAGTTTGATTTTAGAACATAAATGCATATAACAATTGAATACAAACATAAATAAACACTAACATGTAAATATAAATGTATTAGGTAAGAGATGAGAGAAGTGAGCATCAACTTATTATTAAAACGGATGGTTAAGATTAAAATTCCAGAAAATAATCTTGACCATCTTTGAATGTTTATTTGATCAAGATTTACTTCTGTTACCTCTCATGCTGTCACTACAATATATATGTATAGTAAAAACAGCCCCCGTATACAACCATACATAGATGATCAAGATTAAAAATTAGTTAGTGACCATAAGACTACTTAAAAAAACTATGTCCATTTATCTTTTAATCCTAACCATTAAAACATATCTCTATATTATGCGAGATCTCAACCCCTTGAGAGCTGACATCCCACCAGCACATTCCAGAGACATGCAGAGGTGCCTCCTCAAGCACATAAGAACCTGCTGCCATGGGTCAGCACTAACAGTGGCTGACCCAAAAAATTGCACTACAGCTGTAAAAAAAGGCAGAGGATTGAACAATAGTAGCTCTGCGACCAAAACTAAATTGAACAGTAAGTAATCAATTGGATTTTCCATGACAATGAGTAGAAAATGTAGCGCAAACAAACTCAATCCCTTGGATCAACCGATCAATGAAAATGATATAAACAAATCAGAGTACAAAAGTCGAGTGTAACTCATTCTATGAGCTTGATTTTCAAGGTGAGTTAGGCCTGAACACAAAATTGAAAGATGATATTATAGAGCATATCCTAGTAGCTGTTAGACATATTGAACGATCTACAGATTTTGAATCTGCAAACTTCACACACGCGGCTCAAGATGTTTAGTAGTGACCTTGGCTAATGACATGACCAACTTAGTGTGTGCGTGTATGCGTGTATAACAAAACAAAGCAGAAAATGTACAGTGCAGTACTTCAAATTTCACTAATTAAAGCACAAGGTTTCAACAACTTCAATACTACTAGATTTATTAACCATACCCATATGCAGATATTGGTATCAAGTCACATAGAAGGGATCAATACCCAATCAAGACCAAACTCTTAGGAGTAGAATAGATATAAGCCTAAGTGGTTTAAGAAAAAGTTTTAATTCCCATTGCCCATATTCACTTCATTTCCTATTTTAGAAGAGGAAATGGTGGAAAACAAATGAAGTTTGAAAACAAAGTAACGCATTTTGTAATTATCAATGAAAACATGAAACCAAATAAAATAAAAATTAAACCAAATAGATCCTTAGTCCAAGCAGCATAGCATAATTAACCTTATGGAATCTGACCATCATGTTTCTTATAAGAGACTATTGACATCTGTTCCTCAACATAGCAGCAAATTCTAACTCACCCTTTAAGATGATGCTCTTGTAGTTGAGCTTGAAGTTGATGGTCTGCTAACACTCCAGAAGAACCCAAGGCAGCAAGTTTTTCCCTTAAAACAGATGCTGCAAAGCACCTCCCATCAGCATATCTTTAATGTTAATTGTATACAAGATGAAAACAATTACCTGAAGATCCTCGAGCACTTTGTAAAACTGCAAAAAGTTGCTTTCTCCCTTCTCTACTGTATCTGGCCCTATTTTTTGAATTGTCGGCTATTGTCACATTCTGTTAAAATAAACACCAATTTATCTTCCACATTCACCGACAAGCAAGGTATAAACAAAGTAAGGTAGCACGTAACTGCAAAAACTAGTGCTGCTAAATTAGATTTTGGATGAAACTCTAAAGATTTGATGCGTGGCAATGGATAAACTGTTTCTCCACCCTGTTGAGAAAGGATGCGAGGGATATCAATTGATTCAATAGCTGCATCATAATTTAATACATATTAGCCAAACACTTATAGAAAGAAAAGTACAAGAATGAAGCATGACTATTGTTATTATGTTCTCTCTCTCTCTCTCTCTCTCTCTCTCTCTCTCTCTCTCTCTCTCTCTCTCTCTCTCTATATATATATATATATATATATATATATATATATATATATATATATATATATATAAAAAGATTCTATAACTACAAGGAGAGAGGAAAAGCAGAAGTAAAAATACTCTGCATTGTAATTAACATAAGCTACCAAAATTCAACAAGAACAAGAAGTCGTCAAGTATTCAAGGTAAAGGCCGGAAGAGTCAATATAGCGAACCTGCAGGCTCAAAAAAATTAGCCTGAGTGGGAGGTCCATTAGGATTAACAGTAACACGTGTTTCCCAAACATGAAGATTTCCATCCTTCGATAGAGTTACAAGTAAGCGCAACATGGGGAGCCAAGCAACTGATGTTATAGGATGAGAGCCAACTTGTTTTCTGAAATTTCAATAACAATAAAATGATTACATCTGTCCATAATAAGCCTAAACTCAAATATTTACATATAACCACAGCATAATAACAAATAAGAAACCATAGGTGACAATGATGCTAAGCCTCAATCATGGTACATGAAAAAAAACTAGATCATAAGTAATTTACACTCACATTCCAATCATAATAGGTCTCTCAGTTGATACATCCCATACCAGAAGTGTACCTCGTCGATCCCCAACAAAAATCCATTCCAGTGTTGGATGAAACGCAAATGCACCAGCACCAACAAGCTTTATGGTATTGTCAACTGAGTAGAAAACACAATATAAATACAAAAAATATTAATATAAAGCATATCTATAGGATATGAATATGTAAGAAATCATCTTACGTTGTAGTGTGTAATGAACAGCATAGGTATGAATATTATATGCTCGAATCAAACCTTCTGCATAAGCAACATACTGTGATGGAAAAACAATCCAGTCAAATTCAAAAAAGATAGGAGGATTGTAGTATATCATTAACATATGAAACTCAACACTAGAAACGTCTTACACCAGATAAACATCACATGTACTTAAAAGAAGATGTAATCTCATAAAATAATGTACACTGAAAACATTACCAGTACAGGAAGGCGAGGGTGACAAGCAAGGTTGACAACAGGCTTCTTCAAGTCCGTCTTAATTTTTGTGGGTGCTCTACCACCTTCAACAGTTCCAACAACTTCATTTGTGCAAAACAATATTTAACAGAAATAATCACCATTAGTAACCAAACTAGTACGAACACATTTGCTTAAACACATGATAAAGCAGATCCAACCTGTCACACTCATTCGTTTATGAAACCCAAAGAAAACAACAGGTTGTAGTGGGGTCAAAGCCATATGAACTTCTGTATCCGAAGAAATTTGCTCTGTCTTCTTCTCTGGTGAATGTAATACACATGTTTGCTCTAAGTCAAAATCACAAGACCGTATTGTACAATCCTACAGATGTAAAAGCAACCAACAGGGCGTAATAAGAATAAAAGAACTACCCAATCACAATATATAAACTAATACAGAACACAATTGAGGGGCATAACTAAAATACAAAACAGGAATAGCAAGTGGATAGTCTTACTTCCTAAGACCTAAGTAACAGTATATGAAACAAACGAAATTTATAAAAGATCAAAACTTATAAGAAAAAAATAAACAAAACAAAAGTAAAAATGAATAGAAGAATCTGTGCTTACAAATTTTTGTTAATAAACAATAATATTAAAATCCAAGAATAATAATAAACATTTTTTTCAGTAGAACTTCTTAATTTTAAGATTTTTCTGGACTTCATTAAGTAAAATGCTTCATCAGTTCAGTAAGATCCTAATTCCTAAAATGTTGTCCACACCATCCACAATACATCCATCAAGATTTTATTTGCACATTACCACCTCTATAGCCAAAAAACTACAGAAAACGTTCTGAAAATTGGTGTGCAAGACAGAGAAAATTAATGTTTCTGAACAAACCACAATCTTTTGCAAAAGTACATCCTTCCTTCATAATGAAAGCATGTCTACTCTTTCCATTAAGAATTTAAGATACAGCAACAGGATTATTTTGAGGGAGGAACGAGGACGCATGAAAAGTGTAGGTATGGTCAACCTGGAGGATTGCAATCACAGTATGCCCGCTTGTAGGACTGTAAGACATTCGCACAACAGGTGCTCCAATGTCAAGAGCGGAAATCTTGCTTCCTGTTAATGCATCAAATTCTGCATACATTGAAACAAACCATCAAGTAAAACAGCTGAACCCAAATCAAGGCAACACACAAGGAAATGCATCATGCAACAACAACAAGTCCACTCAACTCAGACACTCGAACAAGATTTCTAAATATGGGGAACCACTTTATTTACACAAGACAATAGATCGATTAGAATTCCAACTAAATTCTTGTAAAAAAAAGGACAATAACATATACATAACTAAACCCATATTTTCTAACAGTAATTGACAATAACAGCTATTCATAACCTATAAAGCTATAAACAGTAGTTCAGTCTCTTATAACGCTTTTGCACTAATCAATTTGTCCTCTAATCCAGATAAGTTTACAGGATTTGGTCTCTACACATTTTTAGATTTATTTTCTAGCAAATCCTATTTTCAGTTTCTCACTTCATCTCACAGCAATGCTTCCTTCCCTCTGGATAAGTTATTGTGGAAATCATGCACTCCTTCCTGATCAAATCCTTTGTTCAGACTGCTGTTCTTGATAGGATTAAAACCAATTATTTTCTTCAGATTCAAAGATCCCCAATTTTATCTCCTGATTGTTGTGTAATGTGGATTGCAATTTGTTCTTGCATTGTTTGGCAGCTTTCTTTTTCTAGAAAACTAACTTGGTCTTGTGTTTTGGTGAACATTGGGTTTATCCCAAGAATCTTCAGCAGCTTCTGTGTGTTAATGTCGAGGATTCAGTAATGCTAGGGATGCTGTAAAGATTTGGCATTGCTCTGAGTTGGCTATTTTTTGGTGTCTGTTGTTAAAATGATAAGCTAGAATTTTCTCTGGACTCTTCTATTGAGTTCATTAGGAATCAAGAAGTTTTCTAGCTTCTTTGCAGTATTCCATTTATATGGGAGTATCTTTGATAGACCCACAAGTGACTGGCCTGCAATGTTGCATGTTTTTCATCCAGTTTTTTCTTTTTATTTTTTGTTACATCTTTTTTCCTTGAGGATATTTTATCCTTTGCATTTGAATCTTTCTCTTCTTTCATAATAAATCATTTATTTATAAAAAAAACATTTGGGTTCCATGTCTGCTTGTCAGACCAGACCCAACATGACCCTTTTAGCAGACATACATACATCTGAAATTTTAAATTTTTTCAGCTATGGTTATGTTATGATACACTATTGATACATTTAAAATTTGACAATAGAAGGTAAAGGTTGAGTCTGTTTCACATTAAGCAACTTTCTTTATAAAAGCAAAATATAACTGGAGTACTTTTGCCCTTATGCATAATTATTTCTTATTTACATGGCTAGGTCTGCTAGGACAGGTTGATGTCAAGTTTATACTAATGTTTCGCTTTATTTCAATGATTTTAAAAATATATATATATATTATTTATTTAATTAGAGAAAATTTATTAGAACTGAAATAGTTGCCTCCCTTCCTCTTTTTCTACAAAAGAACCACTCCTCGGCATATGCTTACGAATTTCCTTTAGGAAAATGTAAAGAGAAATTATCTATACGTTCTTCCAGACGGCTCAGTAATAGCAAGTGTTGGCGACAAGGTTTTAAAAATAGGTGCACAACCGGAATTCTGGCCGAGATGTTAAAGATAATGCCGAAACCATGACCACAATTTTTAACCTTAATTGGAAAATATGACATATACCAAAATGTTACGAACCTACGAGCTTAGGTATGTATACTCTAATAAACATGATAAAGAGAGTGTATGCTTCATAGTTCAAAACTTGGATCCGGTAATATATGAAGGTGAGGTGATAGTGTCTGCTTCCTAGTTCCTAACAAGATCATTGTAAATATACAGTAAAAAACTAGTCAATTAACAACGGCTCAGGTATCACGGATCAAATCAACATAAAAATAGTTTCAATTGTTGCGTGCCTTCAAAAACTAAAGTTTCAATTCAAATTAAGCAGAAGCATTCAACAACCATAACAAATATATATATATATATATATATATATATATATATATATATGCGTGTGCGAGTGTCTGCCTCATAGTTCACATGTAGGTGATTGTGAATACACAGCAAAATCGTAGTTAATTACCAACGGCTCAGATGTCACGGATCAAATCAGAAAACAAGATTGCTTCTACTAGTGCCTTAAGAAACTAGTGCTTGAGTTAAGTACCATTGAACGACCATAACAAACACACAGTCATACAAACTGAATTGCGAATTAGCAACGTAAACTAAGTTCGCGGAATCGAACAGTTAAGAAAAGAGATAGTGGTTGGTGTCTCACCCACGATGTAGGTTCCTATGGCGACAGCAACGAGAGCTTGGTGAGGATGGAAGGAAGCAGCGTGAGGCTGCAGAGGTCTAACGCCGCGCCCAACGTGGCGTAGATCCAGGTGCTGCAGCGTCGTCCACTCCATGAATCGCGTTTCGAAACCAACAAACAACACTACTTCACCTCATTCAGATCTTGTTCGCGCTTTGCGAAAAACGAGAAACTGTGCTTTCCAGTGCTGCAATTATCGATCTGCAATGGAGTGCGGAGAAACCAAGGAGAGATGAGCAGTGAGATCGCGGGACGGTGCGAAATTGGGAACAGCCTGGTGCAGTAGTTGGAAATGGAGACCACGGTAGAAGAGGTTGGAGATGGAGACCACAGTAGAAGAGGGAGAGAAGAAAGTTATTTTGATTTTCTTACCGGGTCATGCGAATTTCCTTAACGGGCCTATCTTGTCGGCTGGTGGATTGAATGGGCCGCGTTTATCGTGGAGTAGGCCCAATCAAATATAGCTGGGTTGATTCCAAATGGGCTCTGGTTGGAAATTTCTTTCAGTAACCTCATACTTTCTTGCACCTTTATATATATGTAGGAAAATTTCCGATTATCCATGGATGAGAAACATTTTCGGTTGTATACTCCGAAACTTTATTCTAAAATATACAATTTAAAATTTTAAAAATGTATTACAGATTGCATAATTTTAAAATATATTATAGATTGGATAGTTCAAAAACGTATTCAAGATTTTACAATTCAAAATATATTTTTAATTAATATAATTTAAAAATATATTTAAGTTTGGACAAGTAAGAACAGAATTCAATCTAAAATTATGCACTAACATGTCATGCTATATTTTTTAACAATTGTTTAATATAAATGCATGACCACTTTTTGAAACTTCATGCTTTTAATATTTTCTTATTAACTTCTCCACACCTCATTCAGTGCCAAATGATCCACGGTAATCAATTATGCACTAAGACATATGCCTTACAATCCCTTCATCACTTCTCTGTCAAATTTTCTCAATAGTGCATTAGTTATTTTTATAAATAAAAGTACTATATAATTAATTTTCAATTGTTGTTATTTCTCCTTAGTGGTTTAAAATGTTAAGAGAGAGGGGGGGTGATAGATTTAGCAAATGAGGAAAGAATATTGGTGGAATGTGATGAAAATGACAAGTCGTGCGTGAAAATAATATTTCCTCCTTTATTTTATTTTTTTCTTACTTTACTATTAGACCACTAAACCAGAAAGCACTTCAACACGCATGTGGCTTAAAATTACGAACTCCGATTCCGAATTCGCATGATTGCCAAAAAGGAAGAAAAGGAAACATGTCTGCAAGGGACCGTAGTTTCAATATAGTATCAATTTGTTCTTCTGATGTGATCTCAGTACCTATGAATGATAAGTTCCAGCAACAATTATCTTAGATATTTTTATTTTTTTCATGTGTTTCAAGTTTTAACGTAGGATGTGCCGAAATCTGGAACATACAAAGAACAACAAAATGGCGCAGCGAGATTGGCTTACTGAGTGAGTAGTGTTTTTTCCCTGATTCAACTCAAGATTACTTTGGGCGCAAAAGCATAATGATTGAATGCGTGTCTTTTTCCTCATCATGGATTCTGAGTACCACTCCATAATCTTATTATTATCTATATAGTTTATTCCATTATTATCATCAATCAGTCCTGCCAAATAAAAGCATGCTGATTCTGAATAAACATGAAAAATCTGAACCAAATATATACATACATATATATGTATGTATGTATGTATCCTTTTATCAGCTGCTATAATTTTAAGGGAATTTGTGATCCTTTTTAGCCCTTTAAAACTTGAAAGGTCAATGCAAAAAATGCATAGTCTTGTGGTCAAAATAGAGTTATAGGTAGATAAACACAGGGCAGGTGCGTGGAATCTTATTCCTGTTGGGTACCTAAAATATCATCTTTGTGGATAAATATGGGTATCTGTAGCCCTTTGCGGATATATATGAGAACTTCAAATGGCCTTTCAAAATAAAAATATGAAAAATTCTTTTTAACAATTCATATTAGTATTTATTTTACGACAAGATAGATTCATTATTTAACGGTATTATAAATATCCCAAACAATATATAAATTTAATTAGATTTTACTTTTCCGATAGATATGTGGTTACCATTCTTGTTTGTATCCGGTGATCACTGCAGAAATACGAGTGAGGAAAGGTATGGATACTCGCAAATGGGTATATAGCTTAAGTGTGAAGAAAGGATAAGAAAGTCAGTTTGGCATGCTTCACCTTCAGTTTATGCAGAAAATTCTACACATAAGAGTGGTCATGCATTCAAAGTGCAAAAAATCTAAATCGATTATAAGTGGAAGTTAATCAATTATGTTTATTTTTTGAATTTATAATTGATCATTGGTTACAAATTGACACATAATCTTTCGTATAATCGATTGTGTATAATTTTTTTTTTATTCATAATTATTATAAATATCATATAATTGATTATGTAATTTTTTTTCATTGATAATTAATTAACCATCTTATATAATCGATTATATAATATTTTATCATAAAAAATATTTAAATAATTTAAAATAAAATAAAATAATTATTATTTTTATTATGTATATAAAATATAATCAATTATATTATATATTTGATTATATATTAACTTTGTAACATATAAAACTAATAATAAAAAATTATAACATAATAAAAAATATATAATTATTTATATATATATAATAAAAAAATATAAATAGTAATAATATTTAAATTTTAACTTCAGTTTCTAACTTAATTTTAACTCTAACCTAATCATGATCTTACCTAAAGCCTAATCATAATTCTAACATTAAGTCTAGTTCTAATCTTAATCATAACCCTACTTTAAATCCTATATATAACCCTAACCCAAACTTTATCCTAACTCCTAATCTTAATTATACCTTAAATCATAATTCTAATCATAATCCTAACTCAAATCCAAAACTTTTCACGCAATTTTTTTTTAATTGAACCAAATAAATTTTTTGACAATCATAACCGACAATTTTATGTAATTTGTATTTCATTTGAAGTTAGTTTTAACACAATACTGAAAACAATGTTTCAATTACAAACTATTATAATCCACAAATAAATAAATTAAATTAAATTTTTAACAACTTTTAAAGATGAAGACAAATTTGTAATCTTATATTTTTATCAATTAAAAAAAATATAATTTAAATCACATCCATCATATCACTTATAAATTTTCATAAATTTCCTCACATTTTTCAGTATATTTACTATAATCCAAACAACCTCACTTTTTTCACAATTTTCTTTCAAATCATCTCAAATTCACTTCATAATCCAAACAAAACATAAGGATCACAAAAAAAAGGACCCCATAAAGGAACTAGTCACTCCATGTTGATCGGAATCTCCAAAATTGGAATATAAATTCACTAAGTAATGCTTTTTTTTAGACAATACCAATTAAAATTGTTGTAGATTGGGGATTCAAAACTTCCAAATAGTTTACAATATCATTTAATTTACGATTTACAAGCTCACAAAATCTATTATTTTTTAATTTTATATTTTCTTAAAATATTCAAGTTTAAAATATTTTTTACTTTTAAATTTGAGATGTATCATGTTTATCTAGTTGACTACTTAATCAACTACATTCGTATTATAAAAGACATCTTGATGCTTAACTAATGTATTGATGAAGTAATAAATGTGTAATTAATATTTGAGTATAGTCTTAATCACTTAGTTACCTCTTAAATAATACTTGCAGGGAATCAGTTGTAATTTCTTAGTCTAATTGATTTAGTTTGGTGTTGAGATGTATTTAGTAGAATAAGGGAGATTGATTACATTATTGGTTTAGGTCATCCCGATTGTATGATGTACATACATTGATCTCCTAGGTATAAAGAGATATAGTAGATGAAGGATTTGTTATGAAAAAAATAAAAAAGATCATTCATTTGACCAAGATCACCTTAACCCTATCGCACATTGGCCCCAAACTTGAAGAGGAGTAGTAGATGAAGGGTTTGTTATAAAAACAAAAAATCATTTCTTTGGTCAATACCACCTCGACCTGTACTATACATTGACTCCTCACATTCAAAATCTCGAAGAGACATATAAATTAAGAATCTACTATTAAAAATATTTTTATTTCCATGGTTGAGATCACCAACCTTTCCTATAATGGTCCTTGAGGCTTAGAGAAATATAGTAAATGAATAGTTTGTTATGGAAGGATAATTTTTATTTATTTGGTTAAGATCAGTTTTGACCGTAATGTATACCAATCTCTTAGGCTCAAGGTAGTAGATGAAGAGTTTACATCAAGGAAAGTACACTAAAATGATCATTATCATGATTATCATTGGATGTCTCAAGAATAAAGAAGGTCTTTGAACAATTATAAGATTCATGTTACCTTGGAGAAGTTAGATATTTATACATATATCATTTTTAGACTCGTGAACTCTTGTGTTTTTTCTTTATGCTTCATGTGTTTTTTCTTTATGCTTCATGAACAATCATATATGCTTTGTTAATAAAGATGATAAATATGTTCTTAAGCTATTTTTTAATGTGTGTAAATTGTATTTGAATGGTAAATAATTTTTTTAAACAAATATTTTTAATACCGAAACTAAAAAAATATTAGTTTGATTAAAATGAAAGGAGCTTATTTGGTGGAATGCAAACATATATTATCTTGAGAACTAATTAATTATGGTGTTGTGGCAATTTCTTGAAACACCACCACTTCTCCTCTATTATCACCACCCTCTTCACACACACTCTTACTATCTTCCCTCTCTAATCTTCTCTCGTAACCCTTGCATACTTCTTCTTCTCTCGATTCTTCCACCGTAATGACCACTACCATTAAGAACCTCTTCTCTCTCCAATCCGTCATTACCCAACTGAACAATCTCGCATTCTCAATTTCAATTATCTACTCCTCATTTCTTTCGTTTTTATTTTCGCAAGATTCAAATCTGATTTGTGTTTTGTTCCATACAGTAAGAACAAGAAGAACAGATTTTTATTTAATACAATCGTGTTTTTTTACTATGTTATTCACATAAATTATTCCAGCAAAGACTAACATGGTCTGGGACCTTAAGCACATACAAATTGAGTCATGATATTATTCTTCCCACAACGATGTTAACAGAAATCAAACTTTTTTGGGTCACTTGATCAAGGAATTGATACCAAACCACAATAAATAAGGTTATGGACAGGGAATTGTGTAATATTCTGTTGTTTGTAATTATATTCATTCAAGTAAATATATAAAAAAAATTAAATTAGTAAAATAAGTACAATTTAAGAAAAAAAATCAATAAATAAGATTATTGGGATTGACCTACACCCAATCTAAATCTAATGTATTTTTTTTATCTTTATAAATATTTGTGTTTGTTCATCCAAATGAATGTATTGATAATAACTATTAATTATTGATTCTTAAATGATTGGATTCTAATTTCTCTTACCAAATATAAATTCTTTAATAGTTTAATAAAAGATTTTATTTTAAAATTGATCATTTATAAGAAATTAATAATTAATGAGTTAAATAATATTCCTACTAATAACCTACTGACGTGCTTCAACCCGATCAAACAATACAAAAATACTTTCATAGTTAGATTTTATATATAAAAGCAAATCACTATTTTTCAAGTAAGTACATATTAATCATAGAATACAAATGAACTGAATATATATTAATAAATCAAATTCAATACTTGGAAGTTCGTTGTTTATATTCAATCCAACTAAAAAGAAAGCAAACAAAACAGGCAATAAAAAAAAAACTCATGAAAATCATGAGTTTCTCTTTCAAATTTGCTCGATAACTTTAATAGATTTTGTCCTATACTTAACTTTTGTGCTTTGTCTTTTTTTTTTTTTCTTTTTTAAAAGTCTATTCATATACAATTTAATTTCTGAAACACGAAACTCATTTTTATACAAATTTATTGAGCATATTTCTAAATAAAAAGGTAAATTCTTCGTCCTTGAATGTTCTTCATAATTTGCTTAACGAATATAATCTGCTCAACTAATTTTCATCAGCTACTCCTCTGATTAAAACTTAAAGTTTTGTTCATTAATTCTGACTTGCCTAACAAATTGCCTTTCATGTGTTTATTTTGATTCTCTACTCACTTCAAATTCCTTTACAAATTGTTGTATTTATATGATCATAAAAATTCTTAGAAATTGTTATACCAAAATCTTTTTTCCCTTTATTATGATTAAGAATTCGAGATTGAACAAAAAAATGTAGTAAGTTATAGAATTAATAAGAATATAATTGACTACCCGAGTGATATGAATGTTGGATAATATATTTGAGTTGTGTTTGTCCAAGTTGTATGATAGAATTTGTATGGAGCGAGGGCATGAACCGACATCAGCGAAGGAGTGTTGTCTTTGAATTCCAATACATGAATGATGTTCTGTTGTGAATAATTATTGAACAGGAACACCGTGTCTGCGATAGAACACCACATCTGCAATCTTCCTACGACCGAGCTGTAACAACCAGTGGTGAGGAATCAATTACTCACTTAATTTATCAAGTCCTAATTATCTGTGCCGTTAGCCAACAATATCATAGTCATGGTTACCCATTCATTTCACCATCTACCTAATTAATGCTTTCAATTGTAAGAAAAAATTTATATAGTAGTTGTAAGAAAAAGAATATATCAAAGTATGACGACTCTTCACAAATATTCTAACTGTAACTCGATCGTCACTCATGCCATCATACCATAAATACAATAGGAGCATCTTCCTCCACTCTCTTCAAATCAGTCACTCCTTAGAACTGGGATATACTTGGATCCATTTTCAATAAAATTTTACATTTTTTATAAATTAAAATTAACTAAAAAAAGTTATATTTTCAACTGTACTTAGTTGCTTCTTTCCGAAATGAAATATAAGAAAACTAATTTAAATTAATTAAAAAAGT
Organism: Phaseolus lunatus; assembly: GCA_013389735.1. Classification (NCBI taxonomy): domain Eukaryota; kingdom Viridiplantae; phylum Streptophyta; class Magnoliopsida; order Fabales; family Fabaceae; genus Phaseolus; species Phaseolus lunatus. Next base: position 39,351,695 of record CM023859.1, read on the forward strand.
CAGTTAACATTATTTAGTTTCCATAACTAAAAATAAAAACATTTTTTTGAAGAATATTCTTCACAGGAAGTTGAATATTGAAGATGGAAACGCAGGTTGTGTGATTATTAATGTAGAAAAGAGGAGAGGAATAAGGAGTAATATTTGTGGTTAGGAATGGGGCATGTGACGTTGAGAGGAAGTAGTAGAGAAAGAAAGGAGAGTGAATGCTGGTTGTAAGGGAGGCAATGATTCAGACACAACCACTACTACTCATCTATCTTCACTCCACTCCACTACTTAAATATCTCACTACATTCCTTCATTCCTTCATTCCACCACACCCTTCCATTTATTCCTTCAAACCATTCTCGTAGATATGCGAAACATGCCCAGCGCCGCTTCCTCACGGGGCATTGCAGCCATCGTCGGTGTGGGCCCCAACCTCGGCCTCTCCATCGCACGCAAGTTCGCTCACGAAGGCTACACCGTCGCCATCCTCGCTCGTGACCTGGGTCCGTAACCATTTCTATTACTATTATTACTATATTCTATGAAATGATATGATATGATAGATGCAAATGAAGTAACTAATCAAGTACAGGGAGGTTGTCGAGATTCGCGGACGAAATAGCTAGGGAAGAGAAGGCGCAGGTTTTCGCCATAAGAATAGACTGTTCCGATTCCCAAAGCGTCAGAGAGGCATTCGAGGGAGTCCTCTCTCTGGGATTCGTCGAAATTCTGGTCTACAATGCATACCAACCCCTTCCTTCTTACCCCACCTCCTTCCATGACCTTCGCATCGATTCCTTCCACAAATCCCTCGCCGTTTCTTCTGTCGGTGCCTTCCACTGCGCTCAACAGGTACCTACCCTTCTATCAATCCCTTAATTAATCACTCTACTTCTCTTTCATCACATTAACTCATCAACTCTATATAAGGTGCTGCCCGGCATGGTTGAAAGAGGGAAGGGAACCCTTCTCTTCACCGGCTGTTCCGCCTCTCTCAACGGCATTGCTGGATACTCCCAACTATGTAAATACCAACTTTTTTTTTATCTCTTCTTCTTCTCCTTCTTCTTCTCCTTCTTCTTCTTAGAAGAGTAATTAAATTGAGTTGAATTAATTGAATTTGTGAGAACACTGGACCCAATGGGGGAGATGAGACAGGCTGTGGGAAATTCGCTTTGCGAGCACTGTCGCAATGTTTGGCCAAGGAATTTCAACCTCAGGGAGTGCACGTAGCTCATGTTATCATTGACGGTCTTATTGGCCCACCCAGGTTCCTTTTCTTTCTTTACTTCCTCCTCCCCATATACACAACCCTTTCGCTTACACACTTTTTTTCTTTTCTTTGGCGACTTTGGATACTAATTCTTCCATTTCCTATGCATGCATACCAAAATATAAAAAAAACGGACTAACCTTAATTAGAGTAAATCAAATATCTATAGATAGATAGTCTGGAAAAGGCTTCATAACATGGGATCTAGCAGTCCAACAATAATTATTTGGTTAATTTCTTATATTCGGAGCGGTTGTTACATATGTACAGATATAATTCCTTTAAGTAATATGTTTACAATCACACTGCTTAAAACAAAGAAATGATGCTAATGGAAGTTGAGGCACTGACTGATGAATTTGCATGTTGTGGGGCAGAGGAGCAACATTGACGACGTCATTGCAGAGCAGGGGTAATTCGTCGGGGGAGCAAAGCAGTGGAGTAGTGGGAGGAGGAGGTGAGGGTACAATGGACCCGGACGCACTGGCTCAAACCTTCTGGCACTTGCACGTCCAGGACCGGAACGCATGGACCCAGGAGATGGATCTTCGTTCCCCTTCTGCCAGATTCTTCTAGTCACTCCTATTAATTTCATGTCTCCCTCAATTATTTCTTTTTCACTCTGTGCCCTACTATATTCTCCTCTCCTCCACTCCAGTTTCATATCTCAATCTTTTTTCATCTATGATTTTCCAATCACATGTGGGGGCTAATCAGTTTGTTTGCTTTGCTAGCCAGTTACCTATATTATGTGTACAGAGATTTTAGGGTGTGTGGTCAATTTGGGTGAGTTGATTAATTTCTGTTTTTAAGAGATTGGGAAAGAAAAAAACAAGAAAACAATGATGTATTATATCAATATATCATGTCATCATCCCTTTGTGTGCTAATTTGGTTTTGGATTATTCTCTTTTGTCAAAATATATTTGTCATTTACAAAATCGTGGTTAATGAGTAATTTGTCGATAATGGATCGAGTTGTTTAGGATGGGAGGTATGGGTCCCAGCTGTGGAAAAGTTAAGTAGTGGGATGGGGACATAGTTGCATGGATAATAGTATGAACTCGTGTTCTAATTTTGGACACAAAAAAAACTATGTGTACGTTACTTGCTTGAATCTCCAAAAGTATGTATTAAAGCTTGTTTAAGTGCTGTTATTTTCATGCTATTGATGGAAAGAAGAATTATGAATGGAGATATCAGGTTAACTAAATATTACATTAATTCACTGTGTATAAATATAATTTTATTTTATAAGACTTAAACTAATTTTTTTAATATGTATTACGCTGAATTAATGTCTGGGAATGGTTTCATTGGGTTGACAGTAAAAGAAGTGAGAAAGAGCAATACATATTCTCTGTCTTAAATTGATTTTCCAAAAAGAATGGAAATGAAGTGATGGTTGATGAATGGGTGAAGAATGTGGGAAGTAGGGATGATAGTTATTGGAGGAGCCGTCACAGATGTTGGGGTCAGCAGTGACACTAGGACTAGCACTAGCTGCAGCTGCATTGACAGCTACAAGGAATAGGTGTTGATGACGAGAGGCAGGGTTCCACCACATGAAATGGTTGGTGTGATGATGCTGGTTGCATGATTGGAGATGCTTTTGTTTGTTTGCACAACCATATGATATGATATGATGATTGGTGAGCTAGCTATGAATCATATCATATGCCTCACTCTATAAAAGAGGTCCCAACTCGTATCTGAAAAGTTTAATTACAGCAACGTGTCATGCTACTCTCGCCACAATACCACATTAATGCTGCTGTTGACTTTTCAATTTCTGACACACTACCCTTCCCACTTAGGTAAAATTAGTACACAAAATAAACTTAATTTAAGAGAAAAATTAAACAAATAATGTATGAGAAGGAAATATTAGTGTCAACCTTAAAATAATTAGTGATAAAATTGTGACCATGTTTGCTTGAAAATTCAATTTACAACAATCATTGGTAACTTTGCATGCATACCACATTGGTAAACAAAAAGAAAACAATGGAGTGCCCGATAAGTGCTACTAAAATAATGCTTTTGATTCCCATCTTAATTAGAAACATTAAGTTTGATTCAAAATTTTGGAAGAGTGAAAAGTTTAGAATAATGTTGGGGAAAAATCAAATTTAAAATATAATTTTAGAAAATTAGAATATAATTATATAATTATATAGATAGATATAGAAGTGGTAACACCTACACACAGCATATGATGATAAGAGAAATGACAATATATGTGAGAGTCCCTATGCTACACTCCAAAATATAGTTGAGGAGTACAAAGATTTTTTTGCAACCATATAAGGTTTTGCAAATAGTTTCACCTTACTCTTCTCTTCTTCAATTCTCTTCTTATCATTATCTTTTATCTATAATTCTTAACTTACATATATATGTTAGAACAAAAGGAAAGAAGGCTGAAATGAGCTTAACATTTTAATTCCCTTCCAAGACACACACATTAGCAAAGCAATGCACACGGGCTAGTGTCTACACAAGTTTTAATATAAAATGAGGTAATTTACAAATACTCTCCTTACACAAACAATTAAAGTTTAATTCATAAATAAATATAAAAGAAGGCATATTAAAAGACTTTGATGGTTAAAAATATCAAGCGTACAAGTTAAGATAATAAGAACGTAATTTAAATTGATTCGAAATATTTTTTTACTGACTACAAGAATAATGTAAAAAATACACATCCGATTATAAAAGTAAATAATATTAAGAATGTTTGAAAGTGAGTGAAAAGAATGAAGATATCACTTTATATATATGAGTATAATTTTTTTTTTAATTTTTGTCATTTTTACATATATGTTTAGTAAATTAGTGGAGGTTTGTGTAAGGAGAGTATATCCGGATGTGTGTGTAAAAAAATAGATATTTTTCTAATCAATAATAAAAAATAATATCAATAAAAATATTAGGATATTTCAACTCATATATAAAATGTTTAATTCTCAATCAAAATTTCAAAATCTCAACATATTATAATACAAACATATTATAATAAAAAAAACTTGATTTCAAATATACAACATATTATAATAAAAAAAAACTAAAAAAACAACATAACCCAGATCAAAAATAAAAAAAAATAGAAATTAATTCATATTCTTTTGAAACACTAAAAAATATTAGTAAATAATTCTATAGGCTGTTTATTTATTTTGTTCAATGATAAAAGGCAGAGCCAGAACACCAATTTATAAAAAAATATATATATTTTCTTATAAATGAAAAATATAATTATATTAAATATTAGAAAATATAAAATATTATATTTAAAATTAAATATTATAACTAAAATATTAAATATAAAACATAATTAAAATATTAGGAGTATCATATTATATTTTATACATAACATAATAAAAAAATTATAAAAAATGGGATGGTCATGATCCCTAGGTCTTCTCATTCCCTTCAAAGTCCTTTCTATGAAAAAAGAAAAAAGTTACTATAATAAGATTGTACGAACATATAAAAATAGTTAGTTATTCATATATAAAAATTCTAATTTAATATATATTAAGAAAATAAATATTTAGTGTAACAAAGAATTAACCTTAACAAGTAAAAGTTGTTGCTTGTGAAGTCAACTTAGAAAGTATATACTAGTTAATTCATTAGTAGTGACTTTTGACGGTGAATTTTAAATATCTAATGCTAATTCATCATTAATTTTTAAATTAATTTTCAGTTAAAGTAAGTTAGTGTTGATCAAGTAAATAATAATGTATTTTTTATTTTAAAATTTATTTAGTGTAAATAGGCTGTCAATACAACAATTATTAACATGTTTTATTTTTGTTTGAGCACCTGTTTTATCTTTAATAGTTTGTCACGTGTGTTTATTAGATATGTAATTAATCTTCAAGTTATTATGGAGTTGCAGATATTCCATATGTATTCACAAATATTTTAATTGAAGATAAAAGACGTGATCAATGGTGTTAACAAAACAAAACTAATAAAATTAGTCAGATTGCTTTTTTTTATTGCATTAAAAATAAAATATGTGAATAGTTGTTTTACTAAACTAATTATTTAATTTTTATTTAATTTAATATTGATTAAGGTGACATTAAATGAAATTTATTTTTAATATTAATTTAATTTGTATCAGTTTGGTTAACATGACAATAATTTAAAAAAATATTATACAATCTTTAACAAAATAAAAATACAAACAAAAGGAGATATGTGTGAATGAAGGAGATAAGTATGAAATGAGGAAAAAGTGAGATATGTGTGGATAGTATGAATAAAATGGATGAAAGAAGTGAGTGTAAATGAAATATATGAGTATAAGAAAATTTATATGTCAATTTTAAATATGAACATTTTATTTAAAAATAATATAATTGTTACTCATTGCACAAATATAAATATTTTTACTTATTAAAAAAAAGTTAAACTTCAATTCAAATTAACTAAGTCAACTTGATCAGTGTGCAGTTTTAAATGTGTTCTATTAGCATGAACTAAGTCAATACTCATGACACAAAACAAATATTTATAAATTAAAAAAATTGAAAAAAATCCGTAATGTTATTATTTAATCCACACTAATATTTAAATACTAATTTAATATTCTAATAAAAATGTAGGAGAGAGATAAGAACAACATAGATATAAGAAGAAAAGAAAAATGAGAAAAAAAAAAGATGATAAAAAATGTTAACGTAAACTGAGCAATGAAGCAGGACTAGGACCGCACTTTACAGTCTTAATAAAGAAGGAGAAAGGATGCAATGTGTTTGACTGACTACAAAGCAATTGGAGAAAGCTTTATGAGTTGGAACTCAGAATAAAATAAAACCACTGGAATAATGCATTGGGGGACCATTGCAATAATCCTCTGTGCCACAACAAAACAAGAGCAAGATATTTAACATGCTCTACATTAATTACTTACAATCTATGGGAACCAGCTAATGTATATATTTTTGTTATATATATCCAAAACCATACTTCTGAAACTGCAAACCAATCCAAATGTTCAAGTTTGAGCTCCACTAATTTGCCCACCTTCCCTAAGGACTGAAACAAATAGTGTGGTAAAGGGCTTACTAACCACTGTTTTAGGTTTGGAAAAAGTGAAACTAAACTGCAAGGAGTCTGAATCTTCACTGTGAGAGGTAGATCTTGAACATACAAATGAACTTTAATCACTGGACCCTGTACTTTTTCTACATTCAAATCCTTCACTTCAAAGTTGTGTCTGCTTATGTGTACATATATGGCTACTTAATGTTGGGATCTATATGTGAATTCATCTCAAAATCTATGTTTCCTATTTCTGGAACAAGCCATTTAGTCCCCCATCAAATTAGCAGTACATATTCAATTGTATCACATTGTTGATTAATGTATAAGAGTTTATAAATTGGTGTTGATTTAAATACATATAAAGAAGTCCATATATCAGTATTCTTCTTAAGGACTTAGAATAGTATCATTCATCTCATGCAATATTAAGTGCTTAACTCAAGTATGAAACTTTCTTGATAAATTTAGAGAAACTCTCATATTATATATATATATATATATATATATATATATATATATAAATGAATTCACAAAACGATATGATTTTTCCCAACTAAATAAAGTTGATTTTCTAGATGAAGAACTCAACTTAGCTTTATTAAAAAAAAAAAAGATAAATCTTAATGATGACTATACATTTCTTGTGTAAGTTGAAGAAATAAATGGTTTTATAAAAAAGGTGGGAAATAGAAGAACTCACATTATTTAAAAATCCTTCAACTACATATTCATCATAATGATACAACTTGTGATGTTCAGAGATACGGACCATGTCCATGCAAAGTACAGTACTGTTCATCCAATCAATTTTATGAGGCGCTTACTTATTTCCTTCCTGATGGATGACATTATGAAATTCAAAAATAATTTTGTTTAGAATTATGATTGGTTAGTAGAACATAATTGGATAGAATGAATTATGGCTTAATCGTAATTTTCGTTTCTATATTATATTAAATCCATAATTTTATTTTTAATTTTTTCTTCATAATTTTAGTTAATATTTAATTATGTGTTATTTTTGTTTTTGAATATCTTTTTATACAATTTGGATTACTAAATTTTTTGTATAAGGGTAATTGAATTTTTTTCCGGTTTCTAATTTTTTTAACATAATCTTGATCTTTTAATTATTTATTATGTTTGTTTAAATTTTAGTTTAAATGTTTTTTTAATCTGTCAAATTATATTTGGTGATAAGGTCATGCAGCACTGTTATTTTCTATTACATTAAAAAGTCATGAGTATTTAATGTTTTCTCTCAATCTTACTATGTCATAAACTAACAAAAAATTATGAATAGTTAAAAATTAAAAGAATAAAATTGTCAAAAAATTAAAAGACTAAAATTGCTAATTTTGTAAACTATATAAACTAAAATTACAACTAAACCTAAATATAAACATGTTTGTTAATGAGAACTCAAATAATGATTTATTAGGAGAGAGTATTTATTTGTGCTCAACTTGTTGGAAGTGAAGAGTGTTACCGATGCATTCAAATATAAAACTTGAATTTCAATCTGATTAAAATTGAAATATAAAATGCAATTGAGCTAGTGAGAATGTTAAAACTATTTGACACAGTTTACCAATGCAGAGTCGATTTCAGGAGTAAGCAATGGAAGACATAGCTACTTTAGACATGAATGATACCCCTCGATTGTGAATCTCAAAAGATGTTAGAATTTTAAAGTAGTAAAATCATCTACAACAACCACAAAACATGAACACCTGTACCTTAAACATTCTACAACTTTACCGTGGAAAACATAATTTAATGCCTGTAGAAGCTAGTTTTACTCCATCTTCAAGTGTAGAGGGGCTTCAGTATAGAACCAGGGACAAAATCCCAGATGATTTATGTTGAGTGTAATTCAAGAGTGGCATATATCCTTAGATGATATTGGACTGTAGTGTGTGGACCAGAATTTGCTTGGTCAGATTGATTATCATGAGTATAATTGAGTACGTTTGGATCTTTCGATGATGGGACTAAACATGCTAGTGAGGTTTTGCAAGACTTCGAGATGGACCATGCAATAACTTGACAAATCCAAGGAAGCTCAACTTTCCATCAGTGTGCCTAATCCAGTCGTGAAGAACAGCATGAACAGGAACAGATGGACCAAGCCCAAGCTCCTGATTATTCAGTCAAAACCACACATGAGAAATGAAATGTATTTCCTAACTACAATAAAATAAAATAAAAAGGAACTGGGTGTGGATAAATTCAAAACTCAAACTAGAATGCTCTATATTTATCCTTTACTAATTTAGAGAATACTACGTTGACCAGAAATTGTAACAAACTAAAGTAGGGGAAGCTGTTAGATATCTTCATTTACAAAATAGTTGACACTGTTAAGATTATCCATATAAAGAATTCCAAATTAATTGAAGTCACAGTCAAATCAAACATACCGAAGCTAGTTCCTCAATGACTATAGCTCTATTTCCATCCTTTTCAAAAAGTTCATAGGCACAGCGTGCATGTTGCTCCCACCGGTCAAGTGCTTCAAGCTGATGAACACTAAGTGCAGCAGCGCAGAACTCATCAAAAGCCATCCTTCTATATTGCAATGCATTAAGCTTCCACCCAAAATCATTTGTATCAACAACCAGTATATTCACAAAATAGCATTCGAATCATATATATATATATAGGCATTCCAAAGCTAAGCACTTACTGATGCCAGAAAATCTGGAATGCGTGATTCCTTCATAGCATCTGTTGCATTTTTCATCAAGGCCTGACCAGCTCAAATTATGAGATTCCAAACATCATTCTCTTAATATAGTGTATAAAAAGAGCTGGAAAGAAACCAACCGCTTTGATATTTTCCAAGCTAATAGTGTTGGTTTTGTTTGGCTCTAAAAGTGCAAACTGCTCCTTCAAATGCTGCAGCTCTTCAGCAGCTAATGTCTTAGACAAAGCCTGTTCCAATGCCCATCATATAGCTAGTAAGTTATTCGGAAACATACAGGAAGTTTGATAAATAAAAAAAAGCAATGGTGAACACTGGAACAGTAGCAAAGAAAAGTATTAGAGAGAAAAATTACTTTAAAAACAGTACTCAAAAAGACACACCTAGCAGGTCTAAAGAGAAACTCTACATATATAGAATTTTGATAGAGAATTAGGTCTTATGGAAGTGTCTAAGTCTTACCTCGACAGTTATAAATAGAAACTATGCATATGTAGAATTTTGATAGGAACTTAGGTATTATGGAATGTTTGAATCTCATATCGAGTAGCATGGGATGTTGGGTGAAGTATCCAAGTATTTGTTTCTCTCCTCTTACCAACTGGGTTTCCTAGTTTTTGAGTGATTATCAAGTGGTATCAGAACTAATTGTTAGTCACGAGGCAAGGTTATATATGGATGGTTATAACCAATAAGGAAGTTAAGTGAAGAATTACCAAGTATAGTAGAATGAAAGTCATTGAGACGTCGATTTGTCAGTGGAGTACTCAAGTTTTTAGTTCTCTTCAAATACTTGGTGCTTATCAAAATATTTACCATCTTTAACTTCTAACTTCCAAATAGAATTTCATCAGTTCACTAAATTTGAGTCTATCTAGTTGGAATTGCAAAACAAAATTATACTGTTTATTAATCAGATTATTCGTGCAACAATCAACTCAACCTCATTTTAAACATACAGTTAAACTCTTGAATGTATCGTACAACTATTAATAAGGTGAATATTATAAACCAATTGAGTGAAGAGGGGATACAAAAAGGTCGTATAGTTTACCAAAGGCTCTTTTCCATTGAATATCAAGATTTTGAAGCAATTTCAGAAATATACATACCCTTAAAGCTGCTTTTCGTAGAGAGGAGGAACGCATGTATGTCTTCATGAGCTTGAACACTAGAATATCCAAAGGTATTTTTACGTCCTTATAATTTTTAATCCACGGATGACCTGCAGTATACACCTGTAAGGAACAGAATAGAGTGCAAGAAAAACCAATACCCTAAAGTGATAGATGAGAAACTCACTCAATGCCTGCGCTGCAGTCATTCTTTTCCTTGGATCTTTATTTAGAAGTCTCTTAACAAAATCCTTTGCCTCATCTGATAGAGATGGCCATGGAGGTTCATCAAAACTTGGAGTAGCCCTCAATACGGCACGGAAGATCCCAGATTCAGTCCGTGCCCAAAATGGACGACTGCCACATAGTAAAATATATGCAATCACACCAACACTCCAGACATCAGCCTCTGTACTATAAGCTCTATGCAAAACTTCAGGAGCCACATAGTATGCACTCCCAACAATATCATTAAGCCTTTCATCTGTAAGGCGATGAAAAACCAAAATTGTAACCCAAACAGAAGTGGACTGAAAACAGGCAATCATGCATAAAAGGACTCTAAAATTACCTGGTTTGACAAAATCCGACAATCCAAAGTCAATGGCCTTCAGCTCAGAGTTTTCTTCTTTTGATGTGAATAAGAAATTCTGATCCAGAAATGACCCATCGTTAGAAGTCATACTCGATAAGAATTGATAAGATAAAGCCAAATAACCAAAACTAAACATAAACACGACCATTTCATTAAGTAGGATATTGGAAACCATCCCAATAGATGATCACATGTCCCTATGTTATCCTCTACCAACCCATTTCCACCTTTTTCTTTTCACCCACTTTTTCAGGGAGGCCATGGCACTCAATCTTAAGATGAAGATTAAAAAAGTGAAAAAAAATTGCAAATACACTTCACCTCTGGTTTGAGATCGCGATGCACAACACCCTGTAGATGGCAAAACGCAACAACATTTAGTATTTGTATGATGACAGCTTTTGCATCTTCCTCCGTGTATTTCCCTCCTCTGCAAAAGGAAACAAATTTCTCACACCGGCAAATAATCACACATTTTCCTTTTTAATCATTTTCATTCATAGTATCCGAACAATTCTCCTCCAAAAGAACAAACATTTTAATAAACAAATACCTCGACAATATTCTGTCCAAAAGCTCCCCTCCTTCGCACAACCTGAGAACCACAAGAGCAAGAAAAAACAGTTATAACATTCACCACACAAAAAGAAAAGCAGCAAAAGAAGGAAAATGACACAATAATTCAACCTACTCCATTACTATGTAGACATTGTCATTATCCTCATACGCATCGTGGAACTGAATCAGATTTTTATGTCCAGTCAAGGCCCTCAATATCTTCACCTCCCTCCTCACATCCTCAATTGCAATTGCAGTTGTCATCTTAAATAAATTCAAATCAAATCATTATTCACTTCAAATAGTTCCATATACCACGTTGACTAATAATACAGCCAAAATAACGTATTAAAGTATAAGGACATGACTAGCTCTATGGGTTTGGACTGAGTTAACTCCAAATCCAATTTATAACAGAGATTTGAAATCAGAAACAGAAAATGGTTATGCGACAACCTTGGCTTTAGGGATGACCTTGACGGCGACGTGTTGGCCTTTGGATTGGCCCTTAAGGAACTTCGCAGAACAAGTGTAACCAAAGTGTCCTCGTCCAACCTCGCCCCCAACCTCAAACTTTTGCTCAAACTGTTTCGAGAATCCGAAGTTCTTGTCAAGAGCAACCACTTCATCTTCTGGGATGGTAGCTTCGTTGGGCTTAACAGACCCATGACGACGGGCCAGCACGGCCCGAATGTGCTTCGCTGGCGACGGAGGCTTGAAGAACCGCCGGGGAGTTGCTGGCGCCGGAGACTTGGCGGAGAAAAAGTGGTGGGCCGGGCTCGGAGTGTAGAACGGGAAAAGGGGAGATTTTTTTGGAGTAGGAATAGGATTTTTCGGTAATTGTTCATTGGCATTGGTGTCTGTGAAGTGGGTGTTGGAATTGGGAGATGAAGAGAGTGTGGGATTCGCACGAGGCTTTGAACCGCAGAGACCCATTGTGATATGATCCCAGGTTAAAGTCAAAGGAGTGAACTTGAAGAGTTGAAGCAGATTCGGAAATGAATGGGATGGGTTTTTGTGGGAATTAAGGTTGGGTTGGTGACAGAGTTGAAGAATGAGAATGGTTTGGGGAGAAGAAAGGAAGAAGATGAGTAAGAAAGAGAGAGATCTGAGGAAAGTGATAAGAAATAAAGAACGAGAGTTTCGCCTTTTTTGTTGCACCCAACGGAAACAACCAAATTAAATTTGTAGCTTATTGTTATTATGGGAGTGACGTAGTTGCATCGATAACTATTCTTCTTAACTTCTTCTTCGGCTACGTTGTAGTACCAGTGTTGTGTTTTTTTATTAATTGTAAGAAGGAAAATGATGTTACATATTTTCAGTGTTTGTTTTTATGAATATAGACAAGTGGCATCCAAATATTTATTAAAGATTTCAAGTACATTTATTGGTCCTTTAATCAATTTTTGGCGAGCTCATTTTTAAGACACTCCAAATTATTTTATTTTACTGATAATAAAATTAAGAAGGGTTGAGATTTATGAATTGAAGGTGTAAGAAAGAGAGGATGTGGAACATTGAATGGTCCACCCTGTAACATTCATGTGGAAAGGATTGAGTGAAGCAACTGTCACTATTTTCACTAATCAAATTTTATTAACTTTTTATTTTTATTTTCCTTCTTTGAATTTGGGATTCGTGAAAGACAAAACCAATTTAAGAACAGAATATTTCTGTAAACGAATTGACTAAAAGATGAATATTTTTTTTTATATAACCAATTCCTTTGTTTATGATATGAGTTTACTTTAATTTATACTCCATGTTAATGGTAATAATGTTTAAATGTTTTTAGTCTTTTCTATATATTAGGTTTTTTTATTTTATTTGTGTTCTCTTGCAGTTTTACTAAAAGAAATAAAATATATTATTTGCCTCTCAAAATTAGAATAATTTTTATCTTCTCTTTTAATTTTAAAATTGATCTTTTAGATCCTATAATTTGAAGAAAAAAAACTACTTATATATCATTCATACATTAAAAAAATACAAAAAAATTATTCATGATTGAAATCTAATATTAAAAAATGTTAAATTCTCAATCTAAATAATTATAACAATAAAAAATTATACATGATTAAAACCTAATATTATAAAACTATTAAATTGTATCTCTTGTGACACTAATGTAATTTGTCACACATTAAATATGTGTATTTTCTACTATATAAACAATACAATAATTAAGCTTCAACTTCTATACCATAGGGATTTTTTACACAAAGTATATGATGTAAAAATCTTTTTTAAATTTCTTACCACACATGATATCTTAATTTATACTTCATATCATATCATGACAACAATTTGTCACATACTATCATGGTATTCACACAATCTACAACATCATTTATATCTTTTCATCATATATTTTAATATATATATATATATATATATAAATAATTTTTGTATACATTAGTTAAACAAATTCACATATACATATTCAACTTTATAAAACACTTATTACAAATCAAAATTAAATCAAAATTGCAACATAGATATATTAGTTAAATGAAACAACCTTACTTGTTGAGTGATTTGTCTTCGCTAAATAGGAAAACGCGCTCTTGTTAAATTTGTGAACCATTGAGCATCATTTCATAAACGATAATAACTTCAGAAGAGAGACATTTGATTTATTTAATTTTTTTCTCATTTGAGCGTAAAATTGACGTTTGAGTGCCATAACTCCAAATAAGAGAAAATCAACATTAATTCTCTTGCTAAAGTATTGCACTATTGCTTGACCGACATGACTAGTTGTGTTAAGTCATTAACTTTCATAATACACTACAAACTTCCACTCTTCTTCATTGCTTGAGTGACCACTTATCACATAGATGATGAGATTTATAAAGGAAAGAAAAATGTTTCAACATCTTTTTGGTTCAAACCTTAAGTTATATAAGGAGCATTGTTGTTTGGACGATGAGTGTGGTGCTTAAACAATAATAATGGTAGGTGCATGCAACGATATCGTGTTCAAGTGAGATATGTAAAAACTATAAAAACAACAACACTCAACTAACATTTATATCATCAAAACTCTCAACTCTAACCCCTTTAACAAGCCAAACATAATAAACCCATCTTCAACTTTAACTTGTCTAAAGAATATTATAAGCTAATATTGTGACTACTCAACATTCATAGTATTTGGTCACCAATTAGTATAATAAGGAGGAATACATCTCTAACATAAACCTCCAATATTTCAATCTCGATATCACCAATTCAATTATGACATCTTCTGTTTATGACATATTCCAAACAAATGTATTGATAATATCAAGAACAAATTTGTTATTAAATGTAATATGTTGGTGATATTTATCACTATGTAATATAAAAAAAAAATTGTTTTTCTCATTTGCACATTTAAATCTAATTTTTTTTTCTCTTATTCATGTTGATATATGTGGAACTCATTCACTACTATCCACCAAAATATAAATTTTATGAGATAAACATAAATTTTTATTTTAATACTAAAGTCTTAATGCTCAATATTTTAAAATCGAGCAATGATATATTGACAACCTACTCCACTATACAACCTTAATTGATGATATAAAAAAAAAGATATTTTTATTATTTCATACAAAAATTGAAATTTTAGACAAAGAAACAAGATTGTATACAAGAGTAAAGTTGTCAATGTATCGTTTTTCTTTTAAAATCATTTGTTTTAAGTCAGGTCATCAATATTTTATATTATTAGAATTTATTCTCAATATATTAAAAAACTACTTATTATATTATTATGAATAAAAACTATACACAAACGAGCATGTTAAAAATACATTCAAAGTTTTTTAGTGTAAAAATAGACCCACCTGCTATCTTAAAACTATACAAACATGCATAATGCTGATGGTTTAACCTTTGCCATTGTCAACAACTATTGACCAAAAAGTATTGGTGAATTCAACTTCAATCAATGATAATTAATACTTATGTAGTGCTACGTAAAATAATAAGTTTTCCCACTAAATCATAAGAATCTTTCATCTTTTATTTTTTTTTAATTTATATTTGACCTAACCCCTTCTTTTAAGAGTCTAAATGGCCTTATTGGGTAAGGAGTGGCGTGTACCAAAAGGAATATGCAACTAAGGCCGGCAGAATCTGCCCAAAGTCAAAATACGTTTGTTTTTCTTTATTATTAGTCAATTTTTGTTAACTTCTAACTAATTTGTTATTGAAGAAATTAAAAAAATACAATATTTTTAACTTTAATAATTTTTTCATTTTTACATTACAAAAAATTATTAATATTATTTTGAATTCTGAAAATATCAAGACGCTTAAAAATAAAATGAAGGAATTAATTGACGACTTAATAGTTCTTCCTTCCTTTTTTATATTTTATTATCTAAAACGTATTTTCATTGTTTTTTTTTCTTTAAATTAATTCATTGAACGGTAGTGAAAAACAAAAAAACAGTTGAACTTTTTAAACCACCTTATGTTTTTGTAGAATTTTAAAATATGGGGAAGCTTTATAAAAAAAAAAGGTTCATATGGATCAGAAATTAATAAAAAAAAATATATTACTGTTATATTAAAATAATACTATAAACAAAAGGTATCGAATGAAATTGAACTTTGTTAGTGTAGAATACTATATATATATATATATATATATATATGAACTCTCATTTACTACTTTTGTAAGTCTACTAATCACATTTATCATGATTATCAACAATAATAGTTATAATAATAATAATAATAATAATAATAATAATAAACTAATAACCACCCATAATTTGGATATAATGTTGCCTTTTGCAAAAACTAAAATTAATTAGAGTGGAAAAAAAACATTTTTATGACTGGAAAAATAACCCCTATTTGATACCAGAAAAAGAAAAAGTAGTCCCAACTTTTTTAGATGTTATGGTGTACAGGAGACAAAGAAAACACATTTGTCGTCTTATGTCATTATCGGTTAATCATTTGAATATTTGTTTGTCTTTATGTAAATTTTAATTATTTATTTTATCAAACCGAAAGTGAGTGGAGTATGCCACAATCCATATTAAAAATAAATTAAAACAAAATAAAATTTATATATAGTGGCAATGTTTGTTGAAAATGAAGGGAAATGCAAAGTAATTAAATGATATAGCCACCTAGCTATATGCTTTGTCCACAAGTAACCAAAATCTCATTAAAAACCAGAGTTTTTTGCTTTTCAAAAAGCTGCATCTTTCGTTCATCTGCAACTAACAAAATCAACTCAATAGTTTTTCCTTTTCGAGCACAATATTTTTAGTCTCTACAAGTATTGTATCGATGTAAATGTTACTTTTAAAATGGTTAAATAAGTTTTTTATGTAATATAATACAAAATTTAGATCATTTAAATGTTTATAATATAAAAAAATTAAAATATATTTTTATATATATGAAATTAATTCAATTTAACTTCATCGATTATTAAAAATAGTGAAACAATAACGAATTTTAAATATTCAGTCACATTGATAGACAGTATACAAACGTTGATGCTAATAAAAAGTAATAACTTTAAACATTCAATCACATTAATACCATTCATAAATATATATAAAAGAATTAACCAAAGAATTGTTTTCATTATTGTATTAGTATTTCAATAATGCATGAGAAATTAATGTGAGATTATCCAATTGTGAGTAAGCCACGTGAAATGGGATATTAAGGACATACCCTTCTCATCTCTCTTTGTCTTCTACTTTTCACCCAACAGTAAGCCCCCACCCCATTCATTTTCTCTCACTCTCTCTCTCTCTCTCTCTCTCTCTCTATATATATATATATATATATATATTTATATATTTATTCTTCATCTTTACCAATTTTATATTATTGATAAAACTATTAATATTGATTCTGATAAGCTAATGAAACCGACATTCTCTTACTTAGAGCACGTTGGGAGGTTTTCTTCAAGATTTAAGCTATTTTAATAAAAGTATTTTCAAAATGCGTGGTGTGTTTGGAATATATACAACATAAAGTTTACAAAATAAAAAACTGGAAAAGAAAATATTTTCTTATTCAATGATTTTGATTTCAATAATTTTTTAAAGGATATTATTGGCAAGTTAATTCCAATTTTCAAATGATTTTTTCTTTCACCTTTATGCATTCCCCCCCCTAATTTATAGTGTAAAAATGTAAAAACTGATTAACATACTAACTAAATGGAATTTATTTATACTTTTCTTGTCTGAAACTGATCCTGTACATGAAATGGATTCAAGATATATGAGTTGATAAGGGCCCAGTAACGAATAATATTATAGCTTAACAAATCTTGTTAAAATAAATTATATTAAAGAGTGTGTTTAAATATAATCTGTCTTCATAAAACTAGTTTGTAGTATTATCCTAAAAGCACAGTTATATACAACATGGGAGAGTGAATTGAAGTTGATTGTGAATTGTCTTGCTACCCACCAACTATGCCATCACCATAATTGAGCTCCCCACGTAAACTTTCCTCTGCAATTTCATTTTTACTTTGCACTTTGAATATTGATTTTTGAAAGGGATGAAGCAACACAGCACACGAATCTGACCCCTGTGTTTCAGTATTTGATGACTAACTTAGTCAGAAGCTTATCATTTCTATTTCTTGGCTCACTCGGATTAGTTACACCATTTGTTTTTATTTTTTGAAACAGACTTCTAATCTGGTTGGTTGAATATGAAATGATACCACTCCATTAAAACAAAAGCTCTACTTCAACTGTCTCCCATTAATTTCTCCCATGTTTCTAATAGCTCACATCTCACCTTCTAATCACCACTTGCCACAAATTACCCTTGCTTAAAACAATGCACAAATTGTCAGTAACACTAAGCAATTAATTCACTTTGTCCACTGTTGATTTGGTAGGATGTTGATGTTGTGAGATGTTGCGTTGATTTAGAAAGATAATTGGCATTGACATGAGAAGCACAAAAAGGTTTTATCCACTGCTATAGCAGTGATTATTAATATTGTTATACTTAATGGCTAAAGTCCGGCACAATATGATTATGTTATTTGCTGCACTTGATTTCTAGTTTTGACTTATGTTTTATAATGATGATTGATGATGCTGAAAATGACTTCCTGAAACAGCTTTGTCGTATACTATTTGGACCCATGACTCAGATATTCTCACTTTTGCACCATTTCTGTATTCGTAATATCCTGTTAAATATGGTTTTGAAGTCAATTGAGATATTCTAAATTTAATAAAATTATATTGACTACAAAAAAATTAATAAACTACTAATATTAGATGAAAATAGTTGACTTCAAACATCCTTTTTACTTTTTTAAATTTAGTTTGGTGGGATTGAATTTAATAAGGAACTTAAACAATTTAGGTAGGAGGTCGTTAAATTTTGTTTGGTTTATCTTGTTTAGAAATATGTATAAATTTCTTTTAGGAATCTAAATGCGATTTTTGACTTTCACATTTAATAAAAAACAATTAAGTATGATATAAAGAAATGATATAAAAAAATTTAGAAACTTAATTAAAGTTTTGGGTTTGAATTGATGTAATAATAAACAAATTTCACAGTTTATTAATGTCGATTTTTTTAATATACTTAACAATTCTCTCAAATGAAACTTTTATATTTAATTTAAAGCACTTGAAACAATAATATTTAAAAGAGAATAAATTGATATATGACTTTCTTGAAATTGAGTTAAAAATGATATAGTTTCAAGCTTTTAAATACTTTTAGCCAAAATGAAATTAAATCATTTTTAATTCAATTTCATGTTTGTTCAATATTCAGAAAAAATAACTTTAATTTAGTTCTCAATTTTTAAGTTTTTTTGTTATCTTTTATCATGATCATTATTTTTATAGCCTAATTACCACCGTCAATCAATTATTACTATTATTATTATTAACACTATTATTTTTACTGCATTGTCATCATTTTTATTGACCTGTCATCTTTAGCTATTATCGGAAAAGTAATAAACAATCAATTAACTGTTACTCGTTATTTATTATTAATAGATTATATATTACTTATTGTTATTATTGTTTTTCTGACTGTAACTATGATATATGACAAAAAGGATTTGTTCTGAATATATTTGCCAGTAAAGTTTGTCATTAATACTAAACAACACTTTGTTTATAACTTTCATCACATAAAATGATATAAACTAATATTATATTTTCTCACAATGATTTTTAATTAAGAGGGTTTATATGTTCACAATCATTTACTAAACTATAACTAAAAAGAAAAAAAAATAGTTATTATGAAACAATCTTAAAATTATATTAATCAAATCACACAATTATAATATGTACATTTCAATTTAAAGTTATCGGAATAACATCTTTCTTTAATTAATCAAGAGGAAGGAATAATTTTTTGAATAAATCTTGAACGATTAATTAGAAGTATTGAGTAGCAAAACTTGACTAAGAATCTCAAATTAAAATCAATTTTAAAACTTAAGAAACAAAAGAAATGTTAAGGTGAAGAAAATTAAGTCAAATAAAAAACAATAATTTAAAATACTTATTCCAATTAAACGCGGGCACGTGTAACAACATATTTTTTTGTGCTTATATCACTTCTATACATATATCATGTCGTACACATCATCTGCTACCGCTTTGTGCTTTCCTATCTCTCTCTTATTTTCAATCTTCACAAATTTCACTCTCTGCAACATGATTTTTATTATAAAAAATTTTCACTGAAGTCCTTTGGTTTTTTAAGTTTCAGAATATACCTCCTACATGACTTTTATTTTAATATTAGTTTAAAATATATAAAATAACATAAAATTATTATTGATAAAGTTGTCATTTTGTACACGATTTTTACGAAAACACAATTTGTATTCACGACTTAAGCGGAGAGACTTTGAAGATTTGAAGTAATATTTATAGAACATGACTTGTTCACTTCCATGAATTCGACTTATCCATAGAAGAGATTTTTTTAAAATCTGTTTATTTTGATAATATTGAATTAAAATATGTACCAGTTTCGTAAATGAGCCTTAAAAGGAAGCTATTTTTATTTTTCTAGTACAGTGAAAAGCCGAAGATATATGTATTGTTTGTATCAATTTGGCTGAGTGCTTGACATTTTTCTTCTTGGTTGAAATGGGTACCTTCTCAATTTGTTCTGCACTCCAAATAAACTCAATCCAACACTCTTTTGATTATGGAAAGGATAATTCAAAATGTATAACTATGTTTT
Source organism: Phaseolus lunatus (assembly GCA_013389735.1). Lineage (NCBI taxonomy): Eukaryota > Viridiplantae > Streptophyta > Magnoliopsida > Fabales > Fabaceae > Phaseolus > Phaseolus lunatus. The sequence continues at coordinate 39,372,238 of CM023859.1, forward strand.
ACATCATTCATCTTTTCGGAATAAAAAGGGGGTGTAGAGCCATATTTTCATACATAATGAGATTTGACCTACTCTAATTTTCCCAGTTCGTACAAATAGTTGAACAATTTTTCCAGTCCAGTGAGCTTAATTACTAAGGAGCTGTGTTCAGAATGGGAAAAAAAAACTTAATTAAGGATGTAATATGAAAAGTCAGGAATACTGGGAATTTATTAAGCTTTTGCTAGGTTATTTCGTCCTTGTAGTTCATGAATTGTGCACCCAGGTAATTGCATAAAAACATTCTGTTTCCATGTGAAATTTTAAACGGATGCAAAAATACTTCAAAACTGTATGAATATCGAGAACTGCGAGTGCTTATCAGTAAAAATACTCCAGCTGATATTTTTTTGTCAACAATAGAAAATGCGTAGTCAAAACCAATAAAGTTTATTATACTAATTTATTATGCTCTTGAAAAACCAGTTCAAATCTTTCCTTAAAATTTTTTAATTAGGTTTTTAAAGGCTTGTAGAATGAATTATCTAACAAATTCTCTCTCTGTGCATCAAATTGATTGAGCTCAATCAAAATTTATAAACAGGGATTATTAACTCGTTATATGAATTACTACCTCAAGAGTAATAACTTACAATTTAAATTTTAAAAATATTTCGTACCACCAAAAGTTTTATATTAAATGGCCGTGAGATTAATAATGCAGCAAAACATTTGTGGTAAATGAAAAACCTAGGCCACACACACTTCGAGTCACGAGACTCTCTTTAAGTCTTTAGTCTTTAACTGGATAGGAACATATCTCCAAAAAAAAAAAAAAACCTCATTGAATACAAATTATCAATCCTCTTTCTCTTAACCCATATAAAACCCTTTAAAGAATATATAATCACGGAAACTCGTGAAAGTTAAAAACAGATAATATTTCAAAATGCAAAAAACTAAAGAACACAACAACAACAAAAATGTAAAACCTTAGATTTCCATCGTTTACCATAGTCAAGCTATAGATGTTCAAAAGGCTTACCGGTACATAAAAATACTAACGAGCTAAGTGTTCAACAGATTTCAACTGAACCTTCTGCAATGGAGATTGATGCACCACCACCACAAATTAATTATTTTAGGCATGCCCATGGTGACCAAACATTTGCAAGCTAAGATACAAAAATAAATAGGGGCCAAAATCATATTTAGCACCAATGTTTAATATATAACCATTTCCGCTCCTACTCTAATCTTTTATTAACTTCAGATGGGAAACAATCATGGCCTTTAATGGGAAACAATGGCCTAACCAGAATTTCTATCACCCCCAAAACCAGACTCTAGAAATCCAGTTTTGCTCAGATGACTGACATCGCTCCACACTTTTAAGGTCCATTTGTCCTCACCATACAGGTGAAAAACACTAACACTTGTATTGAGTACCTTCCCAGGCCTTCCGTTTGGACGTGCCCACCTGTAAAGAGCTCTGATGAATCCTCCATGACTGACAACGATTACTCGCTCCCCTGCAATTAACAAGTCTAACATCAGCCTAATGTAGCAGTGAGTGAAGTTTTAAAAGGGATACAATACCTACAAAAAACATGTTATGGAGATGCATCTAAATGAAATTATTGCATCTCAAATCAATCTGGCTAGGTTGGGTGGCAAGTGGAAAACAGGGTGTAATATATTGAGATTATTGCAGGAACTAAAATGATATATCAAACCAATTATTATTAATTACGAAATACATAATTTCCATGCTATGTCATAATGCGCCAGTGGTCTACCTTTATGCTTCAGGCCAATTTTAAGCAATGCAGATGTGCTGCGATCAAAAAGTTGAACAAGGCTTTCTCCACCACCCTGCACAATTGTATATGGGTCAATGTTATGTAGATGCAAAATTTAACTATATTCACAAGTGTCTATTTGCATCAGGAGTCAAACAGAGTTTGCCTACAGCAGAAAATTTTGCTTTAGGAAAGATTGACCTGGAAACTGTGATTCTACCTTAGGAAGTGTGAAAACTTCGTTAAGCAAAGAAAACAGAGCCAAAATTATAATTTGAATGACAAACATCAAGTCATAAGAAGCTGTTATCTAAATGCATGTTTGTACCCACGTTTCTGAATTGAGCAGCAGGCATTAGCCCATGCTCGATAACTGATTAATTTAGAAAATAAATAATCACTTATTTTTCAAAAGTTCTCTCAGAAAGTTTATAAAAATAAGTGATTATTTCTTCAAAATAAAACTGAACCAGAAACACACACATAACCTTTACTTATATAATATCAATTCTCTCTTTAGTCATAACTGAGGTCATGACACAATCAGAAGCCCTTTTGTAATGAAAGGCAATACCAAGATACAAGCAAGACATTTGCAAATATTTAGTAACGATACAAGACAAAGTAGAACACGGATAAACAAGTAAGCCATACATCTAAATATAATGCAGACTTCCCAACATTTGCAATCATAGTCTATCAGTTTGCTCCTTGCATATCTAGAACTTTTAAAATGGATGATGATCTAACCCTTCTTTAAGCAATCATAGTGTGTGTTCTCTAACCAAACATCTCTCATTCCAATTACATTTTGCCATATGTCATGGCATCTTTCAGCTGCATGTTCAAGTTCCATATACAGCCAAATATATGCAATTTCAGAGAACCATCAGTTATACTCATCTTCCAAAATTCTAAGGACATGCCCAACTGAACTTTAATGAATTTCAAGCTAGCCTTCTGCAAATGTACTCTTACGTATACTGGTATTATTAGGAATTCCATGCGTACAAGATTATTTCTATGAAACTTACGGGTATTTCTTGATCTTCGTTCTTAGAAATAAAAGCCTTGTAAGCTATGGGATTAGTTTTTTCTATTTCCTGAAAAACATGGCCTTGAAGATCCCCTAGGTGTCTTTCCCGTAGGTCAGAATCCTTGACAACCTAAAATTTCAACCAAAGGAAAATATTGTTAGGATTTAGGCAAAATAATAGGTGATCAAAAGTATGAAATATGAGTAGAATTAAAAAACTGATTAATAATGGAACCAGTAAATAGAAGGAAAAAAACGGATTTTAGTCAACAATCCAATTGTTCAGGCATGTCCTTCTCTTTTCCTCCTCTTTCCTATATAGGATTTAACTCTTTTGATGTTAGAAAATGTGTAAAGGGAAAATAAGGGTTTGTTTTGAACTAAAGTACAACATAAATTTAATCCAGTTCAAATCAAGGGTGATCATGCCCTTTCTCATTTTAGAGAAGTCAAATTCCTTTATCTCAACCCAATAACGTCAACTCTATATAAGGAACAAGAATAACTCATCTCTGTGCACTTCATAGTTACTAAGAAACACCAAGATCACTTCAAGCATAGTTCTTAGAATTTGGGTTAGAGCTGTACATAATCCAACAAAGTCAGTTTATAAGATGAGAACTGTTTCAAACCTTATAAACACTACTCAGGCCATATCTCTACTCATTTGGGATCCCAACCCACTAAGAGTTAATATCGAACTGGTTCCACTTTGTGATGTTACACTGAATCTCTCTAGTTAGTCCCTTTTGTAACTAGTCCTTTCTGAGACACTACAACCCAAGGGTGAATGCAACTAAGGCAGTTTTCCAACAATAGTCAATCTCTAGTCCAGATACTGATAAAAGGCAAAAGTTGTTTGAAAGCCTATAAACCAAAAAAGTCAATGACTTCAAGCATAAAACATGATAAAATGGAAATAATTATTATGCTTATAAAATAATATGAAACATGAAGAAGCCTTTAAGCTCAAACCTCTAGCCCTCCACATTTGGATGCAATTATCTGTGCTGTTTCAAAAGCTCGTTGCAAGTCAGAGGAATATATGACAGAGGCCTTAGATTCCCTGGATAGTCTATCACCCACCTCAATTTTAAAATTTACAGGAATTAGGGTCACAAAAACATAAATAAAAAAAATGTTCCCTGCAAATGAAAAAATGCAAAAAATGGATCTTACCACAGCTGCTTGCTCTCTTCCATTTTCATTTAATTCAACATCCAGGTGTCCCTGTTTACACATGACTGAAATTTAAATATACCAAGGCCAGAAAACTCCAAAAGGAACCACATATATAAGAAATAATGCACAAGAAAAAAAATATTATGAAATATAAACACATAGATGGTAGATATTCATATAACTGTAGAAAGACTAGGAGCCTGACAAAGTTATAAGCAATACTAATTGCCCTTTCTAAGGTTCATGATTATTGGATAACTGCCACACCACACCCACCAGTCACCCACAATATTCGTTCTAAAAGTTATAACTTTATCTTTCAATTTATTAACAGGTATGTAACTTTGATCGTTCCCTGCAAAAGCAGAAATTAGTAACTTTTGGAAATTAACACTGTATCTTTGTTCTTATGTGAAGGAGACAAAGCACATTATTTTCAGAAAAATTAAAAAAAAAAGATACAGGAACCTTTTGTGAAACACCAGAAGTTTATAATTTATTTAGATAATGTTTTAAATAAGCCACCGATATACCACATTTTCAATTATCTACCGTAGTAAGCTCTTATTTGAGAATCTTAATCATGCAAACTAAGCTTATAAGGAGCCTTAAAGCAAAGAAATAGAAATTAGAGGTAAGAAAATATGACAAATTTCATCACAACCAAAGATATATTTTGTATGCTTTCAATTTAAAGTATTTTGTCCATGTATGACATGGAAGTGGATGACGTGTGTTAATGTGCAGCCAGATACACACCATTTCAATTTCACCGGTGTTTTTAGAGATGGTAAATCGTCTTTTTATCATCCAGGTTATATTGAAGTCCGCCCCAACCCAAATAGTCATCAGAAAATAGTTCCACATACGGTATCTAATGAATATACCAATGAATTTAACAAATATTTTACAAACTATATTAATTCTTTAGAGAAACAGGTACTTAAATCAGGCACTTACATCACCAAAATTCGTATTGAAGTGAGAAACACATACAGCAGTTCATGAAGGAAGAACACTCCATATTTTACTTTTTTTCAGTACAAAAACGTAATTAGACTTTATGCCAATATTTCACATAAAAAACATGAATTACAAATGTTATTATTGATTCTATCCTACCAAAAGTAGAAGTGGAGAATTGAGTCTTCACACGGAAATGCTACTTTCCTTTGTAAAGCATTTGTTTGGAAAACCTACATCTTTGTATTTCTGTTGCAAGTAAAAAATGCAATATTGAATGAAATCATGAAACCTTTTTGGTAAGAGAGAGAAAACACCTGGATTTTTGCGGTAGCATTCCAAGCTGTTTCGCCATGACGCACCACAACAATTTCCGCATAATCAGGATGGGGCCTGTTTGTTACCAATTGGTTTGAAAATGAAGGGTTATGTAAAACTGAATTAGAGAATTGCGAAATTCCTCTAAATTGGTAAATGTTGATTTAAAAAAGTGATTTTGTGTTCTCAGAATCATAAGCATAGGCATGATACGCAAACAAATAAGCGAGAGAAGAAAAGGGGGAACCTGGAATGGGAATCGTTATTGATGGAAAACTCGGCCATGATGGTATCTGAGTTTGTGAGCGAGCGACTGAGTCAGAGTGAACTACTGAAGCTGCGTGGTTTCCCCAAATTCTCAGAACGACAAGAGCATTGTTGGAACACTCTTCTACTCCTAATTTGTTTATAGAAACAATACAACCAAGAATAAAAGAATATTATTTTAATGATTCCAGCAATAAATTCAATTATTCTATTATATTTAAATTTAAAAAAACTATAAAAGTGTAAGTATTTTAAAGAAAGTATTGAAATAAATTATGATTGTAAATTATCTAGTAATAATGTATCAAATACCATAAATTACATATTTAATGAAACACTCTACCTATTTGCCTAACTTAGATCAAAACAATTGCTAAATATTTTAAAAACTTCTCATTCAACATATTTTAATAGAAATTGAATTCAGATTAAATCCGTATTAATAAAGTTATTTAATCATTAAAAATACATAATATAATTTTAAAAATAGTAACAATCATAATTTTATATTGATAAAAATTAAAATAAAACATAAATTTATATAGGTTTTTAACGTTTTAAAAAATATATATAAAAGTTAAAATAATTATATTAAAATTAATTATTTTAAAAATATAAATATTTATTTTAATTTTCAAATTATTATATTAAAAATTTAAGATGAGTTAAATTAAAAAAAAAAAAAGAATTGAGTAATATATTAAGAAAATGACCCACAAACTTATAAGGATTTTAGATTAAATTGATGTCTTGATAAGACAATATTTTGTAAGATGTACGTGAATTTCTCTCCATCTTTTTATACTTCCACTTCTACAGGGCTGCATTGTTAAGAATTGTTAAGAAGAGTGAATAAACTGCTTTAAAAACATTTAAATTTGAGCTAAACTTATATTTAATCAAAATAAATTATATAAAAAGATTTAATTATTTTTAAAATATTCACTAAATTAGTATACTAATTTGTTTTTTAAAAGTTCAATAATTCTTAAATATGACAAAATTGAAAAATATGTTTGAAAATAAAATGGTATTGATAATAACTAAACAATTTATATAGTTTAAATAATTTAAATGTAAATTAAAGTAGTATATTTTAATTCAATTCATTAAGATGCAATTCAGTTTGACTAATTTAAATCATTATATAATTTAATTTAATTTTTAAAGTATTTTTAAAGTTTCGTTTAATTTTATAATAGTTTAATTCAATTTATATATTCTATTCATTTACCATTTAAGTGACAAGTTAACTGACAACAAAGATTTCACAAGGGTGTTTAAAAGATGTGAAAAGAAAAATATGCAGCAATAAGAATTTATGAAATGAAAGTGAAAGGCAATTTTTAAAACCTATTTTACATTTCTTCTTATATGAATCAATAAAAAATTATTCGTTTTAAAATTATTCAAACAAAAATAACTCTAAAATAGTTATTTTAGATAATTTAAATTATTTAATATAGTTAATTTAAAATTGTAAAAATAGCATTGTAATGTGCTTTCACATCAATTATATTTGAATTAGAGTAATTAAATTAATGTAAAACAAGAAATACAATATTTATAAATTATTATTAATTTTAACTCCGATAATGTGATAACCAATTTAATATTTTAAAAATATTTATTATCTCAAATAAGTTAACGAATATATAATTATTAAATTTGAAGTATTTGAATTGAAAAGTTACGGAAGCTTAAGTAATGCTTAACGTGAACAAATTAAATATAAAACTATTTTAGATTTATATTATTCGTCAATACAGTAGTGATACAAATATTCATATTTATCAAAAGTTTTAACAGCATTCAACTATATGACTTTATTTATCATTTTTTTTTTCTGTTTTATAATAAATATGTAAGATAAGTGTTGGGACTATAATAGGGTCCATTTATCTTTTTCTTACATTAAACAGATGCACAAAATGAAAAAGGTTTTTTAAACATGTTGTACACCAGTTAAGATATGTCTGGTAAAGAAAATACAAAATGTAACAAACTTGCCACACGATTGGGACCAACACCATGTAGTAACACTGCATGAATTCCTCTGAGTCTTTATTAACCTCGGATGAGAGACAACGTAGTTGCGTGACCCTCAGAGAAGCAGAGTATAGAAATCAGTTTTGGGTGAGATGGCTAACATCACCCCACATTTTTAAAGTCCAATTATCCTCACCATACAAGTGAAAAACAGCGACTGATGCATTCTCTATTTTCCCTGCATAGCTTCCCTCTGCATTGGCCCACTTGTACAGTGTTTCGATGCATGCACCATGAGTCACAACCACAACTCTTTCCCCTGCAATTTAATACAGATAATCAACATAATGTAGCTGTAAGTGGAGGCACCTTCTTTGTTTCAGGGACTTGAAAAAGAAATACATAAAGAAATTAAACACTTATTGGAGATCCTATATGGATAGAGATAATGATATTTCATAGTATATAAATGAGTGTAAAATTCATCTTAAAAATTAATTTTATAAGATTGATTTTCACTTAAAATTTCTTCAAAATCTACTTCTTAATAAATAGTATTTAGGAAAAAATAAAGTTAGCTGATAACACTGACAATTTAGGATAGTTATACTTGAGCTTTGTTAAAAATAAACTTGTTTCTATAAATTTCACATGGTAGCAAAACCTTTATGTTTTCTTCCAATTCTAAGCAATGCAGACTTGCAGCGTTCAAACACTTGAATAAAACTTTCTCCACCACCCTGCATGTTTTCATATGCAAAATTTAAGGCGTTCAGCATTCTAATTATATACTCATAAAGCATGCATAAGCATAATGTGAATTTCACCATTTAACTGCATAATCCAATAAACCATTCATATTTCTGTCAAATCATTTTTTTTTCTTTGAAGGTAGTCTAATCCTATGTACACTTCTGTACTACTAGAAATTTCATTGCATATAATCAAAGGATTTTATTCTAACAAATAAATCTCTGCTGTACTTACCGGGAGTTCTTGATCATCCTTGGACATCAAAGCCTCATAAGCTGTCTTTGATAGTTCACGATAAATAAGGCCTTGAAGATCCCCCATGTGTCTTTCCCGTAGGTCCAAATCCTTCACAACCTATACTTTCAACAAAAGTTAAATCATGTCAGAACATAGATGCATCAGGCAAATTTGTTACTAAAATGTCTTTGCTTTAACATTTTAAGGAACAAAAGTTTCTCACTGAGTGAGAAATACGCGTATACTTCAGGCAAAAAGCTACCAGAGTATCCTGAAAAGGAAGGTCTTCGTTTACAAGAACGTGTTAGTGAAGCTAAAAGATTAGCCACCACGGTAAAATTTTGTATTAAGCTATTATATTTAGACTACTGAGTCTGTCTATTTCTTCTTAGAAGCATAACAAAATTAACATGAGAGATTTTGTTGAAGGTTGCCCAATTTGAATTTAGTTTTTATTGGTTACAGTTTTAAGGTATTATGTAGTTTCTGAGAGCAACCAATTAAGGTAAAAAAAACCTGTCTGGGTAGTAATGAATGGTAATAGGTTCTATTCTCATTGTACTATAAACGAAAGCAACTTGTTTTGTATGGGTTGAGTACGTGCACACATTACTCCTGGAATTAAATATGATAAGGGATTTGACACAAGCCATGACTAGAAATATTTGAGTCTAACTTCATCATTCGTATAGACAATGACACAATACACAGGTACGCCTATTGAGAGACCGGAATATCGAAGACAAGAAGATCCAAAAACCGAAAATTCAACATCAACAACATTACACATAAGGAGATATCCAATAATTGAACAGGTTATTCGACTCATTAAACTATTTTCCAAATTTACTGATCAAGGTTTTAACTATTTTGATTTTTAATTCTAATTAGTCTCTAATGATTTTAGTGATTATTTTTTTAAAATTTAGAGATAATTAATTCAATTTCTATAAATATTTTTTAATAAACGTTGATGGTGTTAAAATATCATGAATGATTAGTTTATTACCAATGCCAACTGAATGAATGAAATGCATCATTTGAAGAAGATGTGTGTTAAAACCTTTAGTCCTACACATTTGTCTGCAATCATCTGTGCTGTTTCAAAAGCCCGTAGCTGGTCGGAAGAATATATAGCAGAGATGTTTGATTCGCTGGATAGTCTATTAGCCACCTTCATGATAAAATATACAGTAATTATAGGGTAAAAAACAAAGAAATGAGTTAATGATCAAGTTTTGGTTTAGCATAAAGAAATTAAAGAATCCAATAAGCACAACTTACAGCAACTGCTTGTTTTCTACCAGTTTCATTTAATTCAATATCCACCTGTCCCTGTATAGTACATACATATGACTATTAGTGTGAAAATTGAACGTGGTCAAGGCAAGAAAACCCCTACATAAGAAGAAAGAGTTATTATAAAAGTTAATTTACCACTCATTAATTTAAAATTGAGTAAAAAGTATAAAACATCTAAGCTTAGATAACACTGTAATAGCTTAGATCGCCAACAGTTTTTTCAAATGTTAAATGCAAGCACATAGGTGGTAGATTTGATCTCGTTGTTGAAGAGAGAGGAATAGTTAAGACAGATACAAGAGGTAAAAAATGCTATCCTTGGATTTGTAAAAGTAGCCTGATTCAGAGACCAAAACATGATGCAACAGGGGGCATTGGTGCAAGGGATCCAAGTTTATTCATGCCCCATGTGTCTGCTCAAGCATGGATGATCCAAGTTTGTTGTACAGTAGCATGCATAACATTCAACATCACTCCAAAAAAAAAAAAAAAAATATATATATATATATATATATATATATATATATATATATCGTCATGAATAAAAACAAGTTCATATGAAGTACCTGAATTCTTCCCTCAGAATTCCATACTGTTTTACCGTGGCGCACCACAAAAATCTCAGCATAATCTGAATCTGGATGGCTACGACCACAACTAATAAAGTAAGTATATATCGAATTCAAAACAGCCTCCAATTATCTTCAAAAGAAGTTCATTCAATTGTACAAAATGTAGACATAACTAACAAACCCACATCACATGCATAATAAGCAGGATATGCAGTGATATATGAACAAAATTGAGGAAAGGAACCTACCTGGGAAGGGAAACGGAGGTGGAAGACACGGCCATTCTGAGTGAAGAAACCACAAATTAAGAGGAAGAAAGAAGAAAAAGAACGAGGTATATATATATATATATATATATATATATATATATATATATGAACGTTAATGTGGCTGTTCTGTTTAAACTTTCCTTTCCTCGTTACTTCGCTTATGTTTTAATATTTCCATTTATAAGTTCCTCGTGGGTTCGCTTTTGTCCTACCTAACAGTGTTTGGTTATATTTCTATATATTTTCATTTTTTAGTTCCTAGTTGCTTCTTTTCTGTTATTGCTCTATAATATACTATACATTTTGGGTTGACGTCTCACTAGTCACAAAATGTAAGCACTATTATTATTGTGGGGTTAATTGTTTAGTTGGAACTAATCACAGAAAAATCCACTATTTCTTATGGTTCACTCAAAAGCCACAATCATTCAAGAGTGATGCATGTAGGTATATTCATTCACCTAACCTCTCATCCATATACTTGTATATCTATCTCCCTCACCTCTCATTGACTTAAACATCAAAGAATTTACAAGTGAAAATACACCACATTCTAAACACAAACATCTTAAAATTGCAAATGATGCAAAGCAGCTACTATTTATATAACCCCTTGAGAGGAAAATTAAGCTTCCTTACCTTTCTTATTTTATATATATATATATATATATATATATATATATATATATATATATATATATATATATATTATATATTATTTTTATTCTTTTCGAAATAGTTTCTATTATTTTCTTAGTCGCCTAACATTATATGATATAAGGTAGTTCCACAAGTATTTACATTTAATCTTATATAACATGTTAACGTGGCATTGCATTTAAAGAAATCTAATAAAAAAAAGGGCTAAAAAAGTTGATACTGCATAAGTTATATAAATTGAACAAAGAAAATTATAGGAACTAAAAGCAAAATATAGTAGGGAGTGTATGACACGAATTTTAATAGGTAGGGGACGATTTTGTTCAACTAAAAAAATATTAGAAAAGAGAAACTTCATGAAAATACAAAAAGCACTTGGTGCAACTAAGAAGAACCATAGAAAAAACTCAATTATGTTGTATTAGTTTCAAAATAGAAGCAAGAACAAATATGAAGAAGCAAAAATGAATTAAGATAAAGAGATTAGTAAGAACCTGTCACCTTTAATCCAAGATTTAAAGGATAATTGCAAATATATTCACCAATTAAAAAAACTTATTAAGATAAGAATCAAAACAAAAGTAGAGAATTATAAAAAACTCAAAGAGAATTTTATTCAATTTTCAATGCTGTGTTTACAAATGAAGGAAACTCATTTATATAGAAAATGAACACTTCCAAATAGTGGGAAAAGACAAAAATGAGTTAACTCCACTAAATAATAATTAGTACATGTTAATCCTTTGAAATTATGGAGTGCATATAGATATTTTTTTGAATCTAGAAAGATGTAATGATTATATGTATAAATGAATGATAATTCTTGAAGAACTCACATGTGCGACAGATATCTAATATTCAATTGAAACAAAAAGACTCTTAAAAACTTAAAAAGTTAAGTGAAAGAGTCAAACTATCACATGACACTTTGAAAGTAACATGTGATAATTAGAAGTTCAAAAAGACAATTTTTACTTTGAGAATGCATGGATTTCACGACTTCTCTCAAATTCATCTAAAGACTAAGAAACTATATATGTATATATTCTCTATTTTCATCTTCCAAAGCTTGAAATATTCATGATGACTATTTCATGTAATTTTTTTCTTTATTTCTTTTTGTCATGTTTATTTTATTTATTCTTTTTAGTTTCTCTTTTCTTTCTTCATCAAATTCTTCTTGATCCTTATCAGTGTAGGAAAATTGATTACCTAGTTTCTAAAAATGAGATCCAAACTCTTCCCTATCCTTACACCCGAACATCGAATGTTATAGTACTTTACCGGATCCAAAACTAGTTTTTGGCAACCGTCACAAAAATAGTTATCTCAAAGCTTCACCTGTTTCAAAACCAATTAGACATGGTAAATTACTTCTTTCTCTTGTAATTTAGATGCGCATCTACCATCCACCAAACGACTGAAGTGTTCGAAACTTATTTCCACTTTAACGAAAAAGTTAAGATGTATTTAAGATTTAGAAGAAAAAATATATAATTTTTCCATTTAAAAAAAAAATAAAACATTAAATATATAAAAGTTGTATTACGCAACATAACTGATACAACCGTCCTGGTTAAATTGCTCTGGGCTAAGACGACATTGGCATGCTGTCCTCATTCACGCAGCATAATATGAAATCCAGCAAATACAGACATACGGGACAAATGAACCGTTATAAACAATATGTTTCATAGGTATCTCATATGAACATGCAACTTACCGACAATGGTCTTAGGAAATCTCAAATGACAGTTCGGTTTCAACATATAATTGTCGCCGCATTATATTTTTAGCCACTCCCCGCAACCCATAAGAAAAGCATTCCAAACCAAAAATGATTGAACATTATGCCTATCCAAAGCTTCACCAAGTCAAACGAGGGAACATCAGAGTCATGTACAAAGAACCAGAAAGGGAAGGGAACCACGGAATTATTCTGGAGAATGCAATAGCAGAACTAGCCAAGGCAAAGGAAGAGCTCAATAGAGCTAAGGAGAGCTCCATGCAATCCTGGCTTGACTCGGAGCCTCTCATAGATGAACTTGAAAAGCAGAAAGCCAATCTTGCTGATGCTCAACTAAGTGAAAATGCATCAAAAACTGCCACCGAGAGGCCGGAATCCCAGCTTGAGACCATCCACAAGAGCATCAAATCCAAAAGAGAGGATCAACTCAAGACAGAATTGATGATTCAAGAAACCAATCAAACTTTGGATCACATGCGCAACGACATGGAAAGGCTCAAACTTGAGAGAAACAAAGCAAAGCAAACACTAGCAAAACTGAGGCAAACCCTGCATCTAAGGAAGCAATCAGTTCAAACTTTACAGCTCACTCTTCGAGCTGTACAGCTGGAGTCAGATGCTGTGGAAGAATCTTCTGCCAAAGTTCTTCAACAGATAAAGCTTTCAGAAAATCACAGAGACGTTGTCCAGCTTACAAATGAAAACTATTATGCCCTAAAACGAAGAGCCAAAGAAAAGATTTCACACACAAATTCACGTGTTTCCGTTTACATGGAGCAGAAACATGCAGCAGAGGCTACCCACGATTTCGTGTTATCGAGATTGAATAAAATTTATTCCAGTAGATCATGGACTATGAACAAAAGAAAAATAATGAGGCAACGGTACACAGAAAGGAATACAAAAGGCCAAGACACGATTGTTGAAGAGGAAGTGACAAAAAATGTTTCACTTAAATCCTCTGCTCAAGAATCATTACCCAAGTTCCAAGGGGGGAAACTACAACAGTCTAGAAAATCAGTAAGTAATCATGTCAAAATAATAAGGAAAAAATCATCCATTTTGTATAGGTTAAGAAAATGTCTCTATGGAAGTTAAGAAATCAGGTGGATGATTCCATATTTTCTTAAATGAATCAATAAAGCAACAACAATCATGTTTACATAGAACGACAAAAAGTTTAATTCTTTATAAAACTGATATCATTCAAATCAGCATAGGGGAGTTTTACTGATTTGCTATCTTGATATTAACACGCTGCCAGAAATGTTTCTGGTTGACCATATACCATTGGAGGATAAAAGCAAAGAAAAACAGGGCAAGTGAGTTGTTGGGAAGTCTCGTTATGAGATGTCTCAATCTGCCTATCTCTTTTACAAAAAAATCACCGGTTAGCGGTTGATGATCAAAGAGTTTGACAGAACAAAAAGTAAGATATGGATAGCTCTGTCACAACTTAACAATCTACAAAGCATAAATTTGAAAACATACACTATATCTGATGTTTTCACAGATTACTGACGAGAAAAAACAGAAATTGTTGGCAGTGTAATTGGCATTCCCCCCACAGGCATCTGATTTTTCAGCCCCATGCACCATTACTTCAAGAACTCTACTTGAACATTTTAGAATAAGCCTGTTTCTCTCTGTCGCGTCTATCAGCAACCTGTATCCAAAAATTGTAGTCAGAAAAAATTTTCATTTGTCTCGATGAAATAAATGGCATGTAAGAAGATAGAAGAAATAAAAAAGTGAAATGACTGGCCTTCTTCCTGGCAGTGGCATACTCCTTTTTAATCCCTCCTGAAAAAACAGAGTAGCAAGTGGATTACGCTTTATTAAAAATACCATAGCCTAACTTTACAACATCAGTAAACTTTGAAAACAAAGAGTCATGGTCTAATGATTAATAGGATCTCTCTATATTTACTTTTGTTTCATATAACAACATCGAAAATTACAATTTTTTAAAAACAAACATTAATTTCATTCTCACCGTTATTGTTACTTTCCTTTCAAGAGATTTCAGAATTCAGACTCAGTGATTGCAGAAAACATGTGATTTAGAGGATTTATTTGCCTAAACAGGATGCTTTTTAAAGACGAACATAATGAAATGGAACTAGTATTTACTAGCCAACTACACCATGATCCTATTTTAGCATTGTATCTCATCCTGGCATATTTCAACCCTGGTATGAATAAAATAAGGTCCTAAATGAGAAAAATCTTTTCAGTCCAAACAAGTTTATCATGAACCCAGGATGTTCATTCCTCAACAACAAATCCATTGATTTAAGATAACCAATTTGTACAAAGCTTGCATGACATGAGCTGAAGCAGGAATGAAATAAAAATACAACGAATTTAAATAGACAACTACCATCATTAGGCTCCAACTCTAATGCTTTCTTGAAGCTTTCAAGAGCTGCATCCAGGTCATTGAGTAACATATATGCCTGAGATTAAGCAAACAAAACATGAACAACAAATTACAAGATACAAAACATGACACAATGGTTCAGCTTGCAAAGTACATGAATTATTTATCCCCTATGTAGAAGGTAGCGAAAGTATAACAATTAACATAAGCAGACATAATAAGAATGCGAACACAGTCCAGACACCTAATGGCAAGGATCTAATCCAAATTAGCATAAATCAAAATAGAACTACAATAATTGGGAAGGATTATCTCAAACTTAAAAGCACAATGAAAATTAAAACAGTCTACAGAGCACACAATTCACTAGCCAGTATCAAGCACTTCCATCATCAGCCTATTATCTTCATTGGAAGATGTCAACTAACCTGGCCTTTTCGAAACAGAGCTTTTGCATTATCACCATCATGCATTGCAAAGTCTGAATCCAGTAGCGCTCCTTGTAGATCTCCTATTTTCAATTTACAAGCCTAAGAAATAAAACAACAGGACTCAGGTCATTAGTTTTAAGGTACCAGATCGAAGAAAATAAAATGTCTGCAGAGTACATAACATATTTTATGAATGCCATACTTGGAAAAAAATAAATAAGAGAGCTGAAAGGCTTCCAGTTAATTCTAGCAGACAGACACAGGAAGGTAAAGCCTGAGAGTAAGTTTTATGTAACATGCACATACTAATAAAAACAAGCATTCACAAAGCAGTAGCCTGATCCTCATGTTAAAAATCAATCATCACTCAGCTTGTTCTAAGAGAATATACATCATTAATGACTCCCCAAAACTATATTAAGCAAAAGCTAGAGAAATAAAATCATTCCTCAGCCTTTAGCCAAATATCTTAAGCTTATTACTAAGCTGGTCCTTGACAGTAAACAATGTTTTTTAGTCTTAGTAACTGATGGCAGTATTGGTTACTTACAGAACTATTGGTAAAGATTTGAGATTTTGTCTTCCTTAATGAAGCACTGTTCTCTGCAAAGTAAAAAGAAAGAGCAAATTCGTAAGATAGTAAAGATGAAGCAGAGAAGTACCAAGATAGTTCAATCGGCAAGAGCCAAAATGTAAAGAGACAGACCTTGGTCAATGTCGTCCTTCTCCCAGCACACATCCAAATAGCGCAACGCTTTGCGATACTTTCTCAATGCCATCTTATAATCTTGCTTCTGTTTGTGAGAAACAATCAAGTCCGAGTTAAACATTAGCTTGATATATAAACATCATTAGTGTAAAAAAATAATTACTGTCATCCAATTATAAACCATAAAATACTTGTGATTTTCAAGATAATTATAGTAAATGTCAACAAATGTAGCATACACTATCAATTTGTGATAAGATGACAACAAATTAGTTTGTTCAGGAGTATCTCATCAGATGCTACAATACAAGAGCATAGACTTTTTACCCAAAACATTACTACAATGTATCACAACAATTATAGACACAATAAAAAAAAACTTTAACCTTGTACTGCTCATTCCCCAGAGCCTTGATAGAGTCCACAGCACTCATCCACCAAGAAAGTTCATCAGGTTTGACATCAAGATCAGCAGGCCAATCAGGATAAGTGTCACCATCATTAAAGAAGTTAACAACTCCATCATCTTGCCCTTCGGGAATTTCCCCACAATCCTCTATTACAACAGTCTGAGTTGGACGGTCGTTCTCACCAGTAACAACGTGCTCGGCAGAACGAACAACACCCATTCCTTTAATAACTCTTCCGAAAACTACGTGTTTACCGTCCAAGTGAGGGGTGCGTGTGGTGGTGATGAAAAACTGAGAACCGTTGGTATTGGGTCCTGCATTGGCCATGGAAAGCATCCCCTTCCTCTCGTGCTTCAGCTCCAAGTTCTCATCCTCGAACTTCAGGCCGTATATGGATTCCCCTCCTGTGCCGTCGCCAGCGGAGATGTCGCCACCTTGGATCATGAACCCTTTGATCACACGGTGGAAACATACGCCCTGCATTAACAGTAGCAGAAAAAAGAAGAACCTTTCTTTCAGAATTGGAACGATAAAATAGAAAATAAGACTGAGAAGAAGAAAATAAAGGACCTTATAGTGGAGGGGGACATTGGTGTTGGGTGCTATGCCCTTTTCCCCTGTGCAAAGGGCCCTGAAATTCTCTGCGGTTCTGGGAACCAAGTCGTGGAAGAGTTCGATGACGACTCTGCCCTCTAACTCGCCGGCGATGCTAATGTCCAAAAAACATTTAGGGTTCACCATTTTGGGAAGGTTGAGGAGAGAAATGAAAGAATGGAAAGAGGAAGATGAAGCAGTAGGTAGGTAACTTGAGTACAAAACCCTAATCCCGCTTTTTAATTTCAAACTCCTTTGTTTTCGTGCCCAGGAGCGACAAAACTTATACGGTTAACCATTCCACGTGTCACTGATCGCGCCTTTTCTTCTTCCCTTTGTCTGCGCCACAATAAGGAAAAACAGTAACAAATGTTGAGCCTATAGTTTAATTAATAATAGTTTACATGTTTGTTTTAACTAACGTCGTGCTCCGTCTTGTTTAGTTTAAAAGACAATGATAAATAACTAGAGAAATGCACAGAGATGTACACTGGTTTTAGTTGAAAAGAGATGTTGACAAAATTTTAGAAAACATTAATAACTGAGTAATAGTGGAGGTATTAAGTTGTTATCATAGTATATCTATGTGCATAATTTATTATCATTAGTATTTAGTTTGGATTATGAACTACATCTAGTTTTGTAAATAAAAAAACAAAAGAAATTTTGTCATATACTCTAATTGAATGAAAATACGATAAATATTATATATATATATATATAATTATGTTATCATATCATATTCGTATAGTTTTGTAATTTTTTTCTTATAATTTTGCAATGCAATTTCTATAAATAAGTTATTTTAATATGGACAGTTGTACTTCATTGTGAAGGAAACTTATTTTCAGATTGATAAGTTGTTTAATTATGAAATTAGTTATAATATGTAAGGTTATTTTGTTGTAAAATCTAAGACACAAAGAAATAGAAATTTACTATCTCAAATAAAGTAAGTTTAATTTCTTATAGTTCCAATAATTGGTGAGGGGGAGATTTGTTAGGTGGATCATTAATTTATTGGGTTCACATTGACTTAAAAAAAATGTTTTTCTTCATGTACTACCAGCCTATCATGCATTTCAAAGAATACATACATCCTTTTCATTAAGTTTTAAAAGAAGGAGATTGAAAGAGAAAGATAGTGTGTTGTTACAAACGTTGTTGGTGAAGAGAAAATTTTATGTCTAACTAGAGAATGTGTACCCAATAATTATTATAAGTGGAAGTTTTTTTATTGAACTAGGTCTCTTGATTCTTCCTTTATATTTAGGTTTCCCCACATTAAAATTCTTTGGGTCTCTTGTTGTTTGCTAATTTCTCTCTTTTTTTTTGTTTGGTGCATTCCATTGTTTGCCTATTATTATTATTATTATTATTATTATTATTATTATTATTATTATTATTATTATTATTTATTGCTTGATATTTTTCTCACGCCTGATAATATTTATACAAGGAAGAATTGATCTAAGTTTTGCTTTTGTTTTTGTTTCTACTTGTTATGTTTGTTCATTTTAGTGATGGACTAAGTGAGCGAGTAAAAAATTCTATGATTTTGGATTTCTTGTATCAAAAGTCTTTTTAACAAGGGTTTCAAATAAGTGTGTCTCATTGTGGTAGACAACAATACAACTAGGTCACCATTGTTGCTTGAGGGGAAATGTATTAATGTAGAGGGAACTTGCACTTGAAGGGGATAATGTTAGGATTTGAAGTGAGTTTGAGTCTCTTTGAGTAGAAATTATATAAAGTTAAGCAACATATAAAGAATAATACCACAAATTCATTATCTTAAGGTTTTGGGTTGGAAATGATGTCATGATCTCTTGTAAGGATTAGTCATGGCTCATTGTATCAAATATCTCCACTAAACCGTCATCAAAAGACCCAAATAATACAATAATATGTAAGTTTTTGATGAAATATTCATAAATATTTCAACAATGATTGTAATCAAAACAACTTACAACAAGTACATGTCAAGGATTTATATATTAGCTTTTGTCGAGGATAGAAAAACAACTCTTTGTTCGCCAAGAGATTGGAGAAAAAAATATCCCTCTTAAGCCTTCTCGTAGCACACACATTATAGCTTCCATATGCGGATTGCATGGAGCATGCATGAATCTGCTAACTGTGTTTACTACATAGGTGATATCTAAAAGGTAATTGTCAAATAAATTAAGTGATCAACAAATCACCAGTATATTGACGAGTCCTTTAGTATTTCACTTTCACCTAAAAACTTTAGGTTTTGTTCCATTCGAAAATCCATGGGCTTAACTCATAAATATTCACCACATTTTAACAATCTTCAAAGTGTACTTCCTCTATGATATAAAAGTTTGTTTCCTAAAATGAGACGCCTCAATACCTAATAAAAACTTTAAATCACCTAAATATTTTATTCAAAAATGATAGAGTATAAATTGAGTAACATGCTTATGATTGAATAAATTCAACAACTTAGAATAATTATAGAAGATTTGACAAACCATTTACAATTGTTGAGGGGACACACAATATTCTTCATTTGTTTTTAAAATTAGGAGGAAAAGAAATATATGTTTCTTTTGAAAGATCACAATGAAGAAAAACATTATGTACATCAAGATGATGAAGAAATCAATGTTGAGCAGTTGCCAAAACTAATCAGTGACATATTGCAACCCTTTTAGTTGTAGGTGAAAAGAATTAGAATTAATCACTTACTAAGTTATGATTAAAGTAAATCTGATGCAGAAATTAACAGATTAAAAAATCATTTGCAGCAAGAACAATCATTCAAACTTATAAATAAAAAGAGGGAGGAAAAAAAGATTGCACAATAATTTTTATACCAATTTACTCCTAAACAAGAACTATATTACCCAACTAAACAAGTCAAGTTAAACACTATAGCAAATGTTTACAAGAACAAGATATATCAATAACATATTTCTTTAACCTTACAAGAGTGTTCTTTAACCACTGTAATACCTTATTACAAAACCATATCTAGTCAAAGTCAAACACCACAAACTATACAAAGAAATAGTATCACCTAATTACAACAACATCAAACTTAATCTAAAAACTTAAGTGAAGAACCTCTTAATCAAAGATATTGATCTCAAGAATGTTAGAAAATTATGTAAATCAATTTTATAATACGACTCATATGGAATAGATTTTGAGCTTTAAGCCTGAATATGATTTAATAAAATAAAAGGTCTATTGGTTAATGTGAGAAGTTATATATATATATATATATATATATTATGATACCTAATAAAAACCTAATCTGATGGAGATTGGGAAAGAATAGAAATAGGATTCTGTCTCTACAAAGAATGTTGTCTCACTTTTGACCATCAATAAAGGGTGTGACAAGAACAAATTTGCCAAGAGATAGATTGAGAAAAGAAGATTACAGAAACTGCTCACATAGGGAATCTCATGGATTAAGGTAAGTGTCTATCTCTATTATAATTGGATATGATGTGTAAAAAGATCCTTAAGATGATGATGTGCATTATTGTTTATTACTACACACTTTTTGATTTTACAAAGAACACCATATATATATACACTTTATGATAAAACCTAATCTGATGGAGATTGAGAAAGAATAGAAATATAGTTCTGTCTCTACAAAGAATGTTGTCTCATTGTTGACCTTCAATAAAGGGTGTGACAAGAACAAAATTACCAAGAAATAGATTGAGAAAAGAAGATTAAAGAAACTGTTCACATAGCGACTCTCATGGATCAAGGTAAGTGTCTATCTCTATTATAATTAAATATGATGTGTGAGAATCATAATTTGTAAGATCTTTAAGATGATGATGTGCATTATTATTTATTACTACACACTTTTTGATTTTATAAAGAACACCAAAAGAAAGCTCCAAGAAAACATATTTTGATTCAAAAGAATAACTCTTTCAAAATGTAGTATGCTTCCAAAGACTCATACTTCAAAACGTACTCAAAAAAATCCTTAAAAGAGAGTTATGTAGAATTTATCTTGTTAGTTTTAATGGATTGAAAACGTGTTTTAATCAATTGATTTCACTTACTAGTGAAAAGAATGGATTAAATCACCATTTCAATTTCTTAAAATAGATTGATAATTACCCTACTAAAAACACTAGAATTCCAATCAATTAAAAACTCATTTTAACAAATTAAAATATCCTCTAAAACTACTTATGGTTTTAAGTAATATCAATTGATTAAATTAATAATGTAATCGATTGAAATATTCACAACAGTCTTTTAGAACTTCAAATAAGACATTTTAGTGAATTAAACTATCTTTTAAACAATTAAAATTATTCTCTAGCCACAAAAAGTTCTAACAATAGAAAATAACTCAACTTTATTAAGTATTTAAGAAGATCAACCTAATAATCAAGGAGAAAGACATAATCATAAAAGAACACAACACTCACACACATTATACAAAACTAAGCCTTCAACACTCAAAGTTACTTTTGTCTTTAGAAGTGGATTAATCAAATATAACTAACAACATCAAGAACTTTAACATCTTAGCAACTAACGAGCCTTACCATTCAAGAGAACTAGTCGTATTTTCCTTTGATCTTATATACATAACAATAACTAATATCATATTAATAGTTAGTTGCTAAAATCTTAATAGTCAATGTTAGATACTAATTTTAGAAACTAACTTATAATTTTTTATTAATAATAGAAACTATTTAAATACTAATAATTTTTTAGTTTATAAAATAGTATTTATCTAACTTGGTTAATATAATAATTAATTATTTTTTTTCTATAAAATTAGTTTCTATTTAATGATTTTATAGTAGTGTACCTTTTTTATACTGGTAATAGAATAAAACTCCCCTCTTTATTTTATTTCTAATTTTTTTATAAAAAAATTTCAATTTTCAGATTTAAAAATTTGTTTTTTAATTTTAAAAAAAAAAATTATGTTCTAGTTGAATATGATATTTGAAAATAAAATAAAGAATATAAATAAGTTTAATATCATCATTAAAAAAATCGTAAGGAGTAAATATCTTTTTAAAAACTAAAAAAAAAATGAATGTCATTTTGTTTTGAGAAAAAAAAAGAGAGAGGTATCTATTTTAAAATTAAAAAAAATGTGAAGTGTCATCTAGCATAACATAAAACACAAGTGCAATTTTCCCTAAAACTAATCTACGTTAAAAGAACTTAATTTATCAAATTAAGATTTTTCAAAAATGATATTAAGTCTAGAATAATAATTTTAAAAAATTGTAAAATACTGTTATTTTTCATAATACGAGAGAGAGACACACACTTAATAAATTAAGTATACTCAGTTATTTATTGCAAAAAGATATTTCAGTTTAATATTTAATACTTAATTGTTAGTGCGTTTCGACACAATAAAAAAATCATTTATTGTATTTTTTGAAATAAAATGAAAATAATGTGTTGCATAATAAAATGAGCACCTTAAGTTAATTTAAAAGCTAAAAATCATGGTATATATATTTGACCACTTCACAACATATTTCACAATAGCATTCACCTTATTGATAATAGAATATAACCTTTACATGAATATCTCTTCTTTTACCTTCATTATAACGTACTCATTTGGAAGTACTCAGTTTCATTGGTCGAAATTTATTACAAACTACAAATGAAAGAGAGAATCATGAAGTAGGGTAACCCACACATTTTTTTGTGATTTGTAATAAATTTGAATCAATGAGAGAGAACATATCCAACATCCGTGAAATACCATAATGATACTTTGAAAACTTGGTACAATATAACCTCATGATAGGAACAAAGATTATTTTCGTCATTTTGTGCAAATATTAAAATTTTAGATAGAAAAATGGGATTGTAAACTGGTGTAACTTGTCAATATATAAATTATCTAAACAATATATAAATTATCTAAACAGATAAATGAAATTGTAAGCTGATACAAAAATATATCAATTATGAGAGTGTCTATTTTACACAAACTCACATATCTAAGATAGTCTATAATGCATTTTGCAATATATATTTCTAGTTGACCATCCTGCACTTTTTCCTTATCTCCCATTATCACTCATAAGAGCCTCATATGTCTGCATAGTCCTAAATTCTTCACAAAGTTTCTGCAATACATGTGGTCAAATGAGTTTGGTGGCAGGATCCAACGGAGCCAAGTTGGTGTCAAAACTTCTATTTGGACACAGTTTGTGAAAATTTTGTGAAAGTAAAGCAGTGAGCAAAGTATGGTGTGGGCTCCTGCTTTCATCACAGACATGACATAATATGAGTGTTGTACACTTATTTATCAGATGCCTGTCATGTACTCACATATATAATTGGATAAATTATTTGAACACCACTCACTGTCAGGCTTGGACATGTTGCATAATAGAAGTCATCTCTAAGTTGGCAGTGTAGTGGAGGACTAAGGAGTACGAGCAAAACCAAGAGAAAAAAAAGAAAAGAATAATGCTTATTGGAAGTGCACTCCATAAGTTGTAACAAATTTGAAGCTAACAACTAACAAATCATTTACAATTGTTACTATGAGACAATACCTTGTAAAATCAACCGTTTTTTAAGAAGAAAAAGGCACCTGTTTGTTTTTCTGTGTCTGCCAAGAGGGTATTGCATGTCATGGGAGAACAGTGTGAAAGCAGAAAATTCTAAGAGTGAGGGCCATTGTGGATCTATGGTATGATTGAGTATCTGTTACTTTCATGTAATAGCTAATAAAGAAAGAGATAATTTATAAGCATCACATTTTGAGGGAAAGACAAAAATCTAAAAGGTGGAATTAGTAGAGTTAAATGGGCTTCCACACGCTAAAAGTAATATAGAAATTTGTTTTTTATTTTCTGATAACTTCTTTCATACCGTGGTTTCAATCTGAGTATTATTCTGCATAGACAATTAAGTACTTTGTCAATTGCTGATACATATAAATTATAATAGTAGTCTTATATTTCTTACAATATGAAGAGTTATACACTAACACTGAACATGTGAGATAAAGTACGTTAACCAAGTACCAAATTACCACTTATTGTTTATCCTGACATGTGCATCATTAATAGCTCCTGATGGAAGTTTACAACGTTGGTTCATTTCACTGAGTCTTTTTCTTTCTCTGGAACAATGTGACAGCGAATTGAGGCATCTTAAGTGGAAAATGACATCATTAATTTCTGATGCTAAAACGTATTTGATCATGATTTGTGACAACACAAATATATAGTATTTTTCTTTATGGAGGTCCAATCTAATTTTTAATTATTTTTAAGGTTTTTCTTGAATAGAGAAAGTGACAGCAGTCAGCAGAGACAGAGAGAGAAAAGAAAAAGATAGAAAAGTTTCGTCAAGTAACTTCCGATTGTTGTTGACACTTTGTTCACTATTGAATCGGACTGAAATTTTGTCAACAGGTTTATACTTTGTGTGAATTCAATCTGACCGTTCGGATCTTGTAGAAGTGGTTTGAGCAGAGAGAAATTCATCTCACATTACAGTAGTGTTTTCAGCGTTTTTATTGAGAACGAATTTTTTCGGATTGCTGCTACTGTTTCGTCCACCGTTGGATCGGGCTGAAATTTTGTCAGCAGGTTCATACCTTGTGGTGCTTCAATTGAACCGTTTGGATTGTTCAAAAGTCACCGGAACAGTGACATATAGGCCGTGTACGGTAGCTGCAGTTTTTGGAAATTTTCAGGTTTCTTATTCTTTATTTCATCTCTGTTGTATTGCTATTTGGCTGGTTATTGAGCACAATTTGTGCTGTTTTGAGACTCTCTTGTAACCATAACATTGATCATACTGGAGTTTGATTGACTGGCTTGTACCCGTGATTTTTACTTATCACACTGAGAAGATTTTTCACGTTAAAAATTTATGTGTCTTCCTCAAGTGTGTTTTTGTTACTGCCATTATTTGTTATTGCTCCTCACAGATTCTTGTTAGTTGGGGAAATTATTATCCGCTGCTTATTGCTCTTGTTGAGATATTATTTTTATTGTGTTGAATTTCCCATTATCTAACGGCAGTTAATAATATTCTTTGATTTTAAGATACTAAATGAGATAGGGATTTATTAACATTCTACTGCAATTTTGCAGAAATTACCATCGTTACATTGAAAGAAATTACAAAATTACTAAGTAAGTCGTTCTTAAAGTCATGACTTCATATAACTTCATATAAGTTTCTACATAAATACAAATTCATTAAACACAGTTTGTACTTAAACACAAATTCATTTAACAAGTTTCGTGTTCAACACGTATTCATTAAGCGTATTTAATATAAAAATATATATTAAATATGATTTAAAATGTATTTCATCTCATTCCATTTTGTAATTATTAGTCATTGGAAGATAAAATAATAGATTTCAATAAACATAACTATGTATATACACATATTATTCAAGTATTGAACTATTTTTTTTACAAAATGGCATGCGTTGTATTTGTTTGTTTTAATACAAGAATTAGAAAATAAAAATATTTAATAATTTTTTTTCTAACTAATAATAAGTATAACATTTTTTTGTGATAAAAACCTAACAAGAGTTGTTAGTCAATTTAAGTAAAAATACATTGATGCTGGAGAAACATACATTTTATTGTTATATTTATTTATACTTTAATATAATCATTGTTATTTTTTTAATCCTTGCGTTGTAATAATAAAATATTTATTTTTATTAGAAAGTGGTGTTCACTCACATTGAAAACATATAATATCTAACTCTACATTTATGTACTAAATATAAAAAATGGTTTTGTTTTTCAAATTATTGATTAATTACACAATTATGAATATAATTCTAATAGATTTTTATTTTAAAAAATATTCTTAGAAAATATATAATAGTTTTAAATTATTTTTGGATTTAAAACTATTTTTGAAAAGAGATATCAATTTTACAATCAATATCAAACTTATCTATAAACATTTAAAATTCAATCCGAGTATTTAGATTTGGATTTATAAAAATCCAAATATTTAACCTCTATTATCTTTAACTTTCTTGACCAGAGGTAGCGGGAAAGAGGAGAGCATAAGATTCAGTTGTGGAAGGTATGAACAATCTTTATTCTTCCATCCAATGGACATTACATGTAGCAGGTGCTGCGAAAGTACAATTTTTTATAATACAAAACTGAAGATTGAGAGTCTTAATTATAATTACAAGTTACAACACGTCTGGAGAGGAGGATTGGGATATCTAATATAAGCAACCAAATTAGAATCCTTATCAAACAGAGAGGGATGAACACTAAGTCTACATAAAATTGACTTCATCCTAATATAGATAGAGGAAGAAATATGCACCTTAGAAGGTTCATTGCTTCGTCGCTCTAAGTTAGTATAATAATATCATTATTATTCTAAAACTGCTACTATATTATGGCGCAGCATAACTTACAGACTGAAGAAGCTCTTGACTTCTAACATTGATAAACTAAGCAAAAGAGTGAACCTATGACGGCAACAGCTGCAAGTCACTGCATGAGCGTCTCTTAAACTATAGTACTACAATGTGGGTCATGCCATTGGCATAAATAAAGCTTCCCCCAGCTCAGTTAATTGAAAAGATTTTTTTTTTTTCTTTTGACAGTCACAGACAATCAAAGGTACTGGACCAGGTGTGCTGTGGAGGGAAGAAAAAAAGTTCCGTGACACCACTGCTACGTGGTTATTGTGAGACGATTCCCACTTCAGCAGAGAAAAACCATGGCGCAGAGAAATTGGGCAATAATCATGGCAGGTTAAAAACAGGATAACGTTATTGGTCCAAGGATGCAGGAAGAATATCCGGGGAAGGAATGGGAAATCCACGCCTGTCAGCTTTACCCTTGGCAATGTTTCCACAGGAAATTGACGACTGATCAAGTTTATATTCAGATTGTTGAATAGGACTGTGTGGTTTGTCCTGTTAACAAAAGAAAATTTTAATAACAAACAAATAGAATGGTTTGGCCAATAGAAAATGGCACAACTGTATTCACCATGAGGCCTGTTCCATTATAGAGCTGAGTGGGAGATAAAACATCAGGCGGTTGAGAGTTTTTCAAAAATCGATGTTCTAGTAAAACTGCAGCTGCTGGCCGCTCTGCTGGATTTCTTTTAAAGCAGCACCTCAAGAAATCTTTACCCTCCGGTGACAATGTTTCAGGAATAGGAGGGGTTTCCTTCATAACCTTAAACAGAGCTGCGGCCTGCATAATTAGAAAAGAAATTTATTTAACAAGCGAAAAGATAAAGTACCCGTATACATACAGCATCTCTGCCAAATCCACAAGCTGAAAACAGAAAAAGTTGGCTCAAAGATGCCTTAGCTCGCTCATATTGAGGTTTGCCAAAATAAGTAAAAAGTTGGTGCATTATTCTCCATTACCAAATTTCAGAATCCCATATTCTCATCTAAACCGATATAAAACCATCTTTGAATAAGTAGTTTTGGAAACCATTGGGATTCTGTTATTAATGAGAAATCTTATACTAATACTATATCAATACGGTATTGAAGTAGCCTGAGAACAACAAAGTTGAAAAGAGGCAAACTAAAATTTTCTTCAGGTGCTTACTCCTTCGTATTCATTCCAAGGAGGCTTCCCTGTGAACATTTCAATGATGGTACAACCCAGACTCCAAATATCACTAGCAAAAGCAAGATCAGGACTGTTATCCTTTTGCATCACAGCCTGCAAAAGCTGTTTGAGAAAAGTGTTAACAAGGAGTGCACGAGCCATTACAGGATAGTGTAGTGTAATAGTATACCTCTGGAGCCATCCAGTACGGACTTCCCCTCAAAGAAAGATTAGCTTCGAACCCAGTTAGCTGCGTAACATAAAGGGATCCCAAGTTATGAACTAAATGAAACACCCCATGAACAAATTCAACAGCACAAAATAAAAACCAGAGCCTGAGGATACATCTTCAAGCAATGAAATTGAAAATAATGCAAGCACCCGATTATTATGCAAGAAGTTTCTCAGAAACAACTGAATCAGCTTTAAGGGGAGATAAAATTGCTGATCTCAATTGAGAGAAAGGAATTTTAAAAGCAATAACTTTGAGCTTTTTAACTTAAGGCCTGTGTTTCTGATGCCAATTTCTTCTTGGGAATTTTCCAACGATAAATAGATAATCTTATTAACAAGAAGAAATACAAAGAATTTATAGAATTACAGAACCATTCTCAGCATGAAAAAAAAAGAACTGAAACTAGAAAATGTAAATTAAAGAAAGGGGAAGGCTTGGAACTCACATGCTTAGCCATCCCAAAATCAGCAAGCTTAACAACTCCAGCAGAGTCAACAAGCAAGTTAGCCCCTTTGATGTCCCTATATGCATACAAGAAAAATATAAAAAATGAAGAGGTGACCAAAAGGTCCCAATATAAAATAAAAATTCTAGAAAACAGTAATTTTCCAACAAAAGCAAAGTAGTTGCATATGTATCAATATAAAGGTTTTGAATTCAAGTTAGTATGAAGCATTTGAAAGTTGTGAATGTACCTATGAATTGTTTTTTTGTTATGTAAATAAGCCAACCCTGATAGAATATGTCGAGTGAAATTTCGAATGACAGATTCTGTTATGGCACCACAATGCTCACGGACGTATTTATTAATTGAACCGGGATGAATATATTCCAGATAAATATAAAATCGGTCATTAACCTGCAAACGCATAATCCAAAGATGTTACAAGGTCTTAAGGGTGTAACAGAATAATGAATAATCTTGAGCGGCTAATTATGCTGTAGGAGTTTGTTTACTATTTCACTGCCATAATACTGCACGATGTTTGAATGCTTCAGCTGGCTAAGAACTTTAATTTCCTGGAGAAAGAGAATAAACCAAGGATAAAGAGGATATAGAGAGTAAAATATCTCCATAATTAATCAGGGGAGGGTAAAATATATAGCCAAACATAAAAACAGCAAAGCAACCTCACAAAGTATTTAAGCATAATGGACACTGACGAAATTAGGAGTCGTCACAGCAAAATGTATATTGGCCAAGGCTAGAACAAAGCACAAAGGTAAAATAATAGACTAGTTAATCTGAGCTGCATCTTTACTGTTCAATGAGAAAAAATTAATTTCAATTACAATTACAAAGTAGTTGCATCAGTTATTAAAAGTTTCAAGATAATACATTTCAGAAGTAAATTTGCTAAGCAGAATTACAAGACGTCATTAATCATGCAGCCATCGTTTCCAGTGTTAATGTGTAATAAGAGAATACAAGGCGACTAAAAATGTGTTCTCATTCAGGATTGGAAAGAAAATTACTATTCCCAAGAAATTGAGTGACATTTACCACACTGACTTCTTTAGAAAAATTCCAAAGTTCTAATAAGAGATATGAGCCATAACACACTCAAAAGAGACACGTAGACACGTCACTCTATGCTGTTGGTACATTTTACAAAGTTAACAAATAGGCAGTGGTAGCAAACACTTAATGGCAACCAACCTGCTCTAACTGTTTTATACACTCAGCAGATTTTGGATCATCAGGAAATATTTCTACTTCCTTCATCGCACATAATGCCCCGGTTTCCCTGTCAAGAAACAACATTTGTTTCAGAGACTAAGAAAATAGGCAAAAGATCATAAAATACACATGAAGCATTTACATACCTATTGGTTGCAACATAAACACTTCCAAATGTCCCACGCCCAATAAGTTTCCCTTTCTTCCATTGGTTTTTCATTGGCAATGATTCTGACCTAACATGGGAAAATGTACTAGCCGCTGGTGGAGAGGGCAGGGCAGCCCCGGGAGGCAGGGGCAAGGGGTGAACACTGACAGGAGGAACACTACTTTCACGGCGCACCATTGAGGGTTCAAGTGATAACTTGGAATGTATAGGGGATGGAGGTCCACTCGTGGTTCTGGCGTGTTGCTGGGGACTTTTCCTCTGTGGGCTTTGATGGGAGGTGGGAGGGGGAGAAGTTTCTGTGCCTGACACGGATAGATCAAAGAAGGCAGGAGGTAGCAACCCTGTTTCACAGATAGACATTTCTGGTGCAGACCAGAACTGATTTCCTTTGGGACTCGCATAATAATATGGCACAAAATCACCATTTTTTGTTTTCTGTGGACTCATTAAAGGACTTGCAAAGGGACTACCTGAAATAGTGCTTCTTTGAGGGACGCTCACCAAGTTACTATTATTAGTATTACTGTTATCTCGAGCACTCTCACAACAACCACTCGCATCTTGATGCACCATTCTCGATGACCTAGTTTCAGCCTGTTCCATATTCCTTCTCGTGTCTTGGCTAGCAAAAACACTGTTACAATACAAGATTCGGCCAAATAGGTCAGCAAACTCGCCATTGAGATCTCTTCCTCAAACACATGGCAAGTAACAGTACAAAACTGCAAATGCATAATCAATTCAGCTGGAATAATTCCTCCATAAACAAAATAAGAAATGTAAAATGAATTGAGCTTTTTAATAAATTAAAATCAAGTTATGCACGTAACTTTTACAGAAGCTACCTGACCTAACATCTTTAAAATTGAGGTGCATAAATATATTTTAACTTGTCAAATAAACTCAGATTCATTTGATTTTTTTTTTCTTGAAAGTGTTTAATGAAAAGTCTATACAAGCATGTCATAAAGTTTCATTTCACAAGTCCGAATATATGCATCACATGATTCAGTCTGAAACAACAACAAACGTGCAAAATGAAAATTAAGGAATGATATCAAGTAGTGATAATTGAATTCATGAAGGAAATTACCTAACAAAAATTGAAAAGCCACAGAGAAAACTAGTAGAAGGAAAGAAAGAAAAAATTGAGAAATCGACCTCCGCATCTGAAAGCCGGTGGTGGTGGTGGCTGTAGCAGCATCCTTGGGCGAGGGGAGACGGCGCTCGCCGTCTCTGTTACGGACTAGGGCCGGGGAGGCGGCGAGCTCCGGCAGGGGCAAGGGCTGGGGCGTGCCGGGGGAAGGGAAGGGAGAATCTTCATCAAGCGACCTGACATCGTTCTCGCTGACGACGTGGCAGGCGCGCTTCTTGGACGAATTACCGAATAGCTTGGCCTTCCGGCGGTGGTCGGCGGAAGCTGTGGAGGAAGACGAGGAGGAACTGGAAGGCGCGAAGGAAAGCGTGGGTAACCACCGCATGGCTGCGTGAATCCACAGAATGATAGAAAGCTTTAAGATCACAATGCGGATCGCGAAGACGACGAGGACGACGTGGTATTGGAAGCGCAATGTAAAGCTTTAACCACAGACATCGTTGGCGTTGGCACCTTGGCGGTTCCGGAAAGAAACGAGAACCTTAGGGCCTTCCACACAGAGTCAATATGTTGCACCTTTTCTTTTCCTTTTCCTTTTTCCCTTTTCCTTCCCTCTAACTAACTCAAGCTCTCTCTCTCTCTCTCCCTCCGTTGCGACAACACAACAGAGAAGACGAGACAATATAAATAAACTTCAAACTATTTTTTTTCTTTCTAAAAAACAGTTTTTCACCAACAGAAAGACTGTGCTATTTTAGATACGGTAGTTGTGTGCTTCTGCTCTCGCGCCAGGTAACAACCCAACGCCACCCTTAATTATTCATTCTATCTTCATTTTCTCATAAATTATTATACCTTACTAACTCTTATTATTATTATTATTGTTGTATGTGGTATTGTATTGACTTGAGGATATTACGTGAATGAATGGAGTTTGACGTTGGTGAGAAGTGAGAAGAGTGTTTGGAAGTAAACCATATTTTGTTTATAAAAAGAAAAAGTAAACCATATTTTTATTCCATTATTGTTGGATCGGATTAGAAGTGAAGAAGCGACGTTGATTTCAAGAGTTTATTTGATCGATGATTGCGCGTTTTTCGATTCCATAGTAATTCCCTTCTAGATACATTGACATTAATATAAAGTTGATTCAATAATTGATTCTCATTCTCCCTCTCCATTCACTCTCAACAACACAATGTTTAATAAATCAAATTCCATCTATTATCCAAGTGCTTCTACTGCTCTACGTTACATTTTTTCACATCCATTTTCAAGAAAATTTTTATTTTTATTTTACATTTTGTATTTTTTTTAAATTGTATTCAGTTTTCTCTTTTCATTTGCCTTCTACACCATAACTCCATCACCATGTCTACATTTTTCCGGTGTTACACAATATTAATACACCATTCATAACATTAAATTAAACGAAGCATGACTCTCTTATTCTTCAAATACTTTCAAAACTTATTTTATGGTTAGAATGTGATAAGATAAATATGTTATAAAAGGTTTATCATTTTATTCCTAAGTTTATCAAAAGGTTTTTTAAATAAATTTATCTATAAATTATTAAAAAAATTATTAAATAACAATTAAATTTAGAGAAAAATAATAATTAATCATTATATTGACTAAATTATATATTATTTTAAAAATTAAAAAATTATTTATATCTAGAGTGATTTCTATTATAAATAAAAATTTATAAAATAGTTTATAAATTTGTATTTGGATTAACACTAAGGTTTTAAATATTAATATTTTAAATTATAAATTAATCTTTAAAAAATTAATACAAACTAATTTAAAATATAAAATAGTAGGTAGTTAAAATCTTGATAGTTAATGATTAAATATTAATTTATAAATTATTTTATAAATTTTTATTAATAATATAAATTACTTTAAATATCAATAACTTTTTTAGTATATAAAATGGTTTAATATAGTAACTAATTATTTTTGTCTCTAAAATTAGTTTTTATTTAATGATTTTCTTGTAGTGAACGCTTATAAAATTATATATACACATTTTCATAAGTTAAAATGAAGTTATATAATTAAAACAATTTTGTAAACCTAATATGAAGAAATTTCTGTAAATGAGTTTAAATATAATTTTTTTTATTAAAGAATTTACTTATTCATTTTTATAAAACTTTTTTACAAATATGTTTATTCCAACATATTCTAAGTTGTGAGAAATAATCTATTAGAATAGGAAAAAAAAAAATTATTTATGAGTAAAATCATCTATAGCGTGGAATAATCTTTTATTGCTTCTCGACAATCTATTCTTCGTCTCTACAAAATTGAAACAAAATAATAGATGATTTCTTTGAAACAAATTTTGTAAGCATTTATTTTAAAGAATTGTACTTTCATTTTTTTTTTTATATTATTATTAAAGTCATTGAAGTTAATACTAACATTAAATTGAACCCAGATAGAGGGAATATATAAGAAGAAAATTTAGTGTGTGTTTTTATTGTTTATTTATTGATTAAAAGTTATAATGCATTGGTTTTGAGTATTAGTAGGGTAGCATGTGAAGCAAAATGGTGAAGAAAACATGATTGCTACAACAACATTCCATAAAGGTACACAAAGATTTTGATAATTGGTTAAAGTAGTGGAAAATAAAAGAGAGAATTGATCAGAATTATGAAGTAGAAACGTGTCCAAATTGGACTTGGTCAAAGGTCACCTAACTTGACCAATGCCCTTCTTCTAGCCTCAATTTCACGAACCTTATCTCCACCTTTTCATGCTTCTGCCTTTGCCTCTTTCAATTCATTCAGGGAAAATAATCCAACAGAGGAAGATCAATTCAAAAGATGGTCTTATAGACTTCTTTCAGGTAGACATGAAGAATGATCCGCGGTTTAATAATAAGTAATATGATAAGTTTAAAAAACTCTATTAAAATAAATTTTAAATAACTTTAATATTATATTAAAAAATCCAATTTAATCTTATAAAAATAATTTATATTATAAAACATTTTTATTTTTAGTCCCACTTTATCCTAAATCACAACGAAGATATATTGAAAAAATAGAATAAAGTAAAAAAAAAAAATCTATTTTATACACAATATTGAAAAAGGAAAAGGGTGAGACAGATGGAAAGAAGGAAAACAGCATTTTCTATGTTCCGTCTCTCCTTTGGTATGAATTGAAAAGGGCTGAGCATAACTGAGTCAAATAGAACATGGTAAACATTTATTTTATGTAAATAATATGTAAAAAGTGTATTTTTAATGCTATTATCTAATAATTAATCGCAAGATGATTATTTGATTTTCGTAGTTTTAACTTGTTTGATTGGTTAGAAATGTAGTAGATGAATCAGTAAAGAGGAATATAAGATAAAAATATAATATTTTGACCAACGGATTGAAAAAATAGAATTTGAAAGGAGGAAAACTAATTTTCACGGGATCCATTACCAAACACTTACCCTCTAAATTAGACTGAAATTAAATAGAAAGAAAACGGTAGTTTCATTTAGCTTTTTATCACTTTTTTCTGTAAAAATAAATAATAACTTTATAGTAGGATTAAAAATTATGTTTCTAATTAGGGGGAAAAAGTTATACAATTTTTTTTATTTTTACTCATCCAAGTGGGATAACTTTTTCAATTTCTTTTCATCCGCATACTTTTACCTTTCTAATTCATTTTCTTTATATTCCTCTCTTAATTCAAATAAAAAGTCATCTGAATTTTTCTATTTTCTTTTTCAATAAATTTTTTTTAAAAATTTAAGAAGCATAAAATATATTTATTTTATCTTCCTATATATATATAATAAATAATAATCATTCAAAAACATTCTTAAAAAAATCTTTTGTTAAAAGAGTTCATATATCTACTAATACACAATTATCAATTATTGTAATCACAAACATACAATAATATATATATATATATATATATATATATATATATATATATATAATATATATATATATATATATATATATATATATATATATAAAAGTTTCAACACAACAACGTAACAACGATTATAAAACAATTATCATGTATTCCCACTATTTCTCATATAATCAAACACTAACATGACAAATTTTAATTAGTGGAAATCTTAATTCTTAACTAGACAATTTTAAAAGACAAATATTGAATATGTTCACTAAAAACTAACTCTTACTTTATAATCAAAATCTATCCACTATCACAAGTTGTCTAAATAACTTCTTATTTTTTTAGTACAATAACTTTTATCTACTACTTACCTATAATATATCATGATTAAGAAACTAATGAAGTTTAAATATTTCATTTCCTCAGTAGCGTTGATCCCTATATTATACTTCTCAATAGGAAAAATTTTTGGTGATGAAAAAGTACTTTTAAACTCAACAAAAGAGAATTATTTATACTTCTCAAGGTTTGAATATGAGCAAACATTTAAGGTATCCAATAAAAAGGTTTATAAACATAGACAATTAAGAATATGATTATAACGCTACTATACCAGTTGATACAGGTCAGTCTCAGTTTTGGTGACCGATCGTCCGAGTCAAAGAATATCTCAAGACATGCAATAAATAATAGTTACAACGACATTGAATGAGTCATAATTTGTACCTCAGAATATGTGAAAATATATCCGACAAACCAGCTAAAACAAATTAACATATTTTTATAACGCCAAATTACCGACACACTTTCTATTTCCTTTCTTCTATTTCTTTCCCAAACTAGACCTATCTTAAAAGACTTTGTCAAATTTATTTTGTTGATTCCTATCAAAGACTAGTTTGACATCAGCCAATTGTTTCAAGGACTCAAGAAATCGATGGTTATGCAGCTGACCAAAAGAATTTCAACTGCAGACTACAAGTGAAAAGGAAAGACTAGACAAAAGATATAGTAAGTCTTGAAAAACAAAGATGAATCCTCAAACAACAGAAAGCCAAGTGACATGTCAGAATCTAACCAGACCAATTCTCATGCAGACGGAATATTTTAACTATCACTATTTCTTACTTAATATTCAAGAATTTAACTGGACCAATTCTCATGCAGACCGAATATTATAACTTCTGAGATTATTTAGCACATAAATACTAATAAGAGGAAATTCGGTGAGTCTATGCTTGTGCTTCCAAAATATTTATCCAGAGACATGCCACTAGCAAACGGTGCTTATCGATGCGTGTTTAAATTACTATATCCCTGGTCATGTTCAAGAACTTGAATATCTAACTCTTACGAGCAGGAAACCAACAATCCATTAGAAATAAACAGTAACTATATTGAAACGTCAATTTCGTCCAACACGCAAAAGTTCTAATCTTAGGTGATTGTACTCGTTAATGCTAAAAACATCACCAAATTAAGGTATTACTCTGCTTATTTGGAAATTGCATGTCTTCCCCATTTTTCCCTATGTGTTTGTACTCGTCTTGAGTCATCACTCCACAATAGGTTCTCTGTTTCCCAAACATGTTGGAACTACTTTACATATGGGCATGTTTTCATTCTTACTGATAAGCTTCAAGGATGGATGAACCTCAATGTCACGCATGAATATTCTATCTTCAATGTCTAGATTGCTCACATCCACAACAACTTTTGAAGGAATGTGCTCAGATGGGCCAAGATATTTTAGACTAGGTCTGATCTTGTTCAAAATTCCTCCTGTAATAGCATGAAAGTGTCAACCATGTTAGCATTATGACAATAGAACCACAAAAATTCGTACTGATATTAAATTGGACAAAATTGGCAACCGCCCCTTGCCACCATCCAAAAATAATGACATACAGAGCACTTGGCATGAATTACGAATGTTGATGGCAGAAGTAAGACAGCGGCATATTTTAACAAAACATGGAATGTAAGTCAATTGACCAAACATAACAGCAGTCTTCCCAGGGCATAACGAGCAAAAGTCATCGACTATTGTTGAAAGCTAGAAGGCTGGACACTGATCTTCAATATATACTGTCAAAAATAATACTTCACAAAAAGATGTAATCTAATCAATAACAAGTTTGTATAGTCACCTATTCTTCCTCCAGTTTTTCCCTTGTTTTCTAAATTGAAATCATTTTTTCTGGAAATATTGACCATTCAAAGAAGAAACAGTAAATGCAGGTGAAACAGTGTAATAGCAGACACACAGCCTCTGGGCTTTTACTTTTCTCGGTCCACCAGACAAAACAGAAGAGGATGAGAATAAAAGAAAGAAAAAAACTAAAACATACACACACTTCTTAGGACGGCTGATTACTGTATTTTAATCACAAATGCAGGGAATGATGAATGATCTTCAACTACAACGTTCTTGAAGAAAGAAATGCCCACAAACAATAAAAACAATAATATATATATATATATATATATATATATATATATATATATATATATATATATATATATATATATTCCCTGCAGCTGCCAGAGACTAGAAGCAATGAGTCTAGCAACAGGACAGTCCTAGACAAAAATTTCATACAGTATAAAAAATTATAACAAACCACCACCAACAATGGTTATAGATGTTAGGATTATTAAGCAATGTCAAACCAGTTATGTCCATGTTGCCCCTGTTCTTACTTGGAAGCAAGCAAACACAAAGTCCTTTGAAATGCTTGACTTGGGAGGTTAAATCCTAGAGACAAGCATTTGGAATTTCTTGACAGGGACTGGATAATCCAAAAGGATTCCTTGTTTTCTATTAGCTTTTAAGCCAAAGTTTAAAAAAAAATAAAGGTACATACTTTTGAAGCTATAGAAAAATCTATCATTTAGCTTATTGCAAAATAACTTCCGAATTAGCAAATTATTTGAGAATTTCATAAGCACCAAACTTCCAGCTATAGTTCTAAAACAAAAATTGAAAAGTAGTAAACATCAGTATAAATTTGGTTTATGGGAAAGGTGAATATGCATTATAGTAAGAGAAGAAACAAGGATTGTGAAGAGTCGATTTAATATTATGTCAGGAATGCCTATAACAGAAGTCGTTTATCTTTTATAGATGTTAGTATATAGGTAAAGCAAAGAAAGAAACTTGTGATTTTTACTAATTTCGAAAATGCTTATTATCATGTACCAAGAGAAGTGTTGCTTTACTATTAGTGTACAAACCTTAGGATGCGCCTCAAACTTTCCAATTGAGATAGGGTTACATCAAGGTTTAGCCTAAGTTCTTAATTGTTTAATCTAGTCTTAAGTGTGTTTATCATGGACATACAAAAGATTATCCCTGCGTTTTTTCCGGATGATATAATCATTTAGGAATCAAGGGAAACAATTAACATTATTAAGCTTGAATTTTGGAGGCAAACTTTGAAATACAAGGTTTTCAATTAAGTAAGAATAAAACAAAGTATATAATTTGCAAATTCTAGTAAGGGATGAGGAATATGACTAAACATGTGAAAAAATGATGAAAAAATTGAGAACGATGCACACAGGAAACAGGTGGAATGACTAAATGAAGACATCAAGGGTTATTTGTGATCATAAAGTACTTAACAAACTCAACAGTAAGTTTTATCATATAACTAAACATTCAAGTGTGCCACATGGTAGCAATTGATAGGCTTTAAAGGACAATGTGAGAGCAAGGTGAGAGCAACAAAAATGAGAATATTAAGATGGATCTGTGACCAGAATACAAAATGATTTATACAAAAAAAGGTTGGTGTTGCACCAAGTAAGGAAACTATGACAAAAAAATCAGTTAAGGTGGTTTGGACATTTACAAAAAAAGGCCAAAAGAGGCAACAATCATAAGAGTAGTAGATTAAACGATTTTAGGCAGATAAAAAGCAGGAGAGGGAGACAAAACAGACATTGGAGAAAGTTGTCCACGGAGGCTTAAGCTAAATAATATTCCAGAAGGTATGGATTTTAATCCCCAAATGAAATTGAATGATCCATCATCCATGTAGCCAACCCCACCTAGTAGGATAATAATTTGTTGTTGTATCAATATCAATTCACATTCACACTCAGTTTAATGTTTGGCAATACTTTCTACCTTATTTGCTATTTTTTATACAGAAAAGGCAAAATAGTTTAATTTAAATACAGAGACCGTGTAAAGGATACGCTATCATCCAATCATCAGTCACCACGTATACTAAGATTGAGGTTTTTGCAATAAGTACTTTAAAAGTCACACATAAAATAACTTCTAATCAGTTCATATTGTAAAAAGTTTTATACTGAGATGAAAATTAAACTAAAAAATAAACAGTTCAGTAAAGCCACAGTCTTCTGGCAGTAAATCTCCAAATAAGACATAAAAAGGATTATTAGTATTGAGTATTTTGATTATTTCACCTTAGAGAGCTCCAAATAAGGGCCATTTCTTTATGCATTGCATATTTCATCACTCATGAACCAAAAAACCATCTAAAGAATGCCTAAAGTACGAGTTCTAGAGCAATAAAATAAAAAGAGTTACCTTTCTGAATACCAGGACAAACATCTTCCCCTTTGAAAATAACAGGCACATCCACCTTCAATTCCATTCCGTCCTCAGCCCAAACAAACACCAAATTCAGAATCTGCCCACTCTCTTTGTCCCTATGAATCTACATAACCAAAAACCACAACTCAACTCAAAACTCAAACCCAACCAAATATAAATATTATAAGAGAAAATAAGAAAGAAGAAAACCTTGATAGGTAACACGGTTCCGGATTCGACCAAATGAGAGGACCCGGATCCGGCACGGATCTGGAGCGCGAAGCGCGTGGAGCAGAAGGAAGGAGCGTCGACGGAGTCGAGAATGGCCTTAATCTGCTTCTTCTCGACGGTAAGCAAGTGCTTTTTCGATTCCGATCGACCGTCGGGGTTTTTCTCTAGAAGACTCTGGAAGAAAAGGACGGCGGGTATTCGACCTTGCATTCGGTCTCTCGCTGAGACTTTGCTGCCAGTGCACTCCCTTGGGATGGCTTGAATAGTATGGTAATGGCTGCGCCGGAAAGCAGACGAGGAACAACGGCTCGCAGCCACCGTTTGGAAGTGGCCGGCGGCGGAGCGCCACCATTGCGCCATGATTGTTTTGTGTGTCCCTCCCTCTCTGCGACTCGTAATGGGTTTTAGTTTACAGGGTTTTGGGTTTTGAGCTTATTTGGGCTTTTTTACGATAAATGGGGATTTTTTTTTAATGTAAACCTATTTTTTAAAATTATATAAATAAATTTATTATCACTTTAATTTGGATTTATTGTTTATATTGAGAATTCAATTTTTTAGGGTCGAATCCTTAGTGTGGAACAACCTCATTCTCTTTTTTCAATTTTTTAAAATAAAAAAAAAACATGGGGGAAAGAAATTTTGGTGGGACTGTATACCATAAAAATTTTAGTTCCTTGTAAACCGATTTCTCATTGTATAAGTGGTATAGTTTGAAAATTAAAGTAGTGATAAGTTTATTTATATAATTTTTTTAATTTGTATATTTTGAGAGATAAAATTCTAAACGGGGAGGTATATTT
Organism: Phaseolus lunatus; assembly: GCA_013389735.1. NCBI lineage: Eukaryota > Viridiplantae > Streptophyta > Magnoliopsida > Fabales > Fabaceae > Phaseolus > Phaseolus lunatus. The sequence continues at coordinate 39,413,117 of CM023859.1, forward strand.
ATTGATCTAAATATTATTTTTTTTTGTTTAAAATCAATTGTTTATCATATTTATTTTTCAATACGCCTAAAAGAATTATGATTGACACTAATTTTGGTTTCTTAATTCTGAAAATACGTGCATTAATATAGTAAATAAAAGTGAAACATATTTATGTTTTCGTAAAATGAGAGAAAGTTACTTGAAATCTTTTGGATGAAGCTCCAAGTGAAACGTATAATAAAAAAAATACTAAAAAATTATTCGTCATGAAAACTTTCAGCCATTTAAAATACCTGTCATTGAGTAGTCCATATTTTTTCCCACAAAATTAGAAAGAATCTGATTAATTGTGAGAATGTGTCATATTTGAAACTCAAATGCAAAGGTAATTTGCTAAGCAAGATCCACCAATATAGAGGACAACAAATACGTTAATTTTGAATGCAATCTTATTATAATAACACGCCATTAAGATCTTAAAGTTTCAAAATGGAGCAAAGTGTTTCCAATTATTATTGGGCTATTTCTTCCTGTACCTCTATAACTTCTTGTGCCACCCTATACTTTTTAAAATATCCAAATTCGCCTTTATTTTATTAATGTTTTTTATTTTGAAATATATGATCTGAAAAAATCTATATTATAAAATGTGTAAGGTATTTCCATGGCAAAAATATTTTTTGGATTCTATAATTTAGAATGAGTTTTTTTTAAGAAAATATATTATGAAATTTAAACAATATTTTCAAATTATATAATTCAAAAGATATTTTCAGATTTAGTACACCTTTCAAATTTAAAATGTATTTTTTTTAAAAAAATTCAAAATTATAGAATATGTAAGATATTTTTGGACCTGAAAATACTTTTTAAATTTTATAATGTGAGATATGTAAATAGAAAAAAAAACATTTTCAGATTATAATTAATTTTTTAAGATAAAATGGTTTTTCATCTAATTTATAAGAATGGGAGAAAAGTTTTAGACATGAAAAAGAAACAACCTTATTATTAATTAATTTAAACCTATTTAAAAATAGCGGAAGCATTCAAAATTATTTATTGTTAGTTTTTTTATCTTTGCTAGCATAAAAAAATATTTTATTGGTAACAATGACAAATAAGTATAAAATTAAACAATTATGTCATAATTTTTAAGTTGGTTAATAAAAAAAATTAAAGAAGAAAATATGCAGTGACATTTATGTACATTTGTACAACTTTTCTGCATCAATTAGAAAGAATCAAATAAAAAATATCTTTTACGTTAACATATTAATCTATGTAAAAAACACTTTATATATGAGTTTCTCCTATAATTTAGATAAAATATCCTTTCAATGTAATGTCCACGCACTTTTCCCTCATTTTTCTTCTTTGTGTGCGATGTTGTAAGCTATCTTTGACGTTATCTCACATAACTCTTCTATTATGAAACATGTTAATAACATTAATATAAATAAATATTCTAAACTTGATATTTCAAAAATTAAAACATAAATTGTTTGTTATTGTTTTGTAAATTTATTACTCACTTCACTATAAATTATTTGTGAATTATAGGTTTTGGATTAGTACCAAAACGAATAATTTATTAAAAGTGTGAGACTTTTTAGGTCAACTAATTTAAGAATCAACATAAAATATATATTTTATCTCAATTATTGATTTAAACGACTTGAAAAGTCTAACCTATTTTATTTTCATTTTTTATGTTAGGTAAAGTATTAGTTGACATAAAAAAGGACTCTTTTTTTTTTTATATCGGTTTCTACTTCAACGAAAGTAAAAAAAAAATAACTCTTTTTATATTTATTGATGATTTAGATTGATATAAAATAAATTTTTTACATCACACATAATTAACTAAAGTAAGATGAATCTCTTTTATATCGGTTTTCAAAATGACAATTTTCGTTCAGATAATTAATATAAAAAGACTTTATTACCATTAAAAGATTAAGTATATTTAAGTTTATTATGATTTAAAAATTAAGTATAATTAAGTTATGATTAGATTAATTTGTTTATAAATTTTAGGAGATAAAAAATAAATTATATATTTTTTCTTTATCAATAATAAAAAATAAATAAATAAAAATTACTTTAAGAGTAGTTCAACCCTTATACATAACTACAATCTTTAACCTCTCTTCCTAAACATATTCCAATATATACACGATTTAAGATTAAGATGTTAATTTTTCTCAATTATTATTATTATTTAATTCAAACCCATTCTGAAAGCAGTCTAAACATTTCAAATTATTTATTGATAGTTTTGTATATGTTTCCTAGTATAAAGAAATTGTTTATTGGTAAGAACGAGAAACAGTTTAGTTAACTTTATTATCATTAAAAAATTAATTATATTTAAGCTATATTTGGATTAATTTATTTATAATTTTTTATGAGAAAAATTGACCTTTTTTATAAATTAAAATTAACTTATACACATATTAAAATTTTAAAAAAAATCATATAAAATATTTTTTTACAAATTATGTAGATTACTTAATTTCGATCTATATTATGTGGTTCCACTTATTATGAATGTAACAGCTTATTCACATGACAAATTTGGATCCTTTTTAATTTTACTCCTTTGCCCTCGAATGTTGTTATGCATAGGATCCAAAGAAAAAATGAATTATAGATTATTTGAAAAATTTGTTAAGAGGTTTGTAGAGTGATGAATTATTAAAAGATTTTTTTTTTGAATGAATTACCATAAGTTTGAATCGATTAAACGACATCTTCAATGCCTAAAATAGCATATAGTTGAACGGTTTCACTGACAATGCGATTGAACTTTTACTAGTTTATTAATTTTCTTTTACTTTATTTATTTCCACGTAATATTCAGTTTCTTATAAGATTAATGTTGTAGGTTTAATAAATGATTTCCCTTCTAATCTGCATAAAATGAATTAATATTAATAATTAATAGTGAGAGTTGTGAAAATAACTACTTACCAAAGTATATATTATTATTATTATTATATATAAAGAAGGAAATGAGGAAGAAGGGTTGCTGGTGGCAGTAACGCTGAAAATTGAAGAAACTACAATCATCTCTTCCTCTCTCATCTTCTTCACATTATTCCTCCTTTTCATCCTCAACCAACGTCAAATTTTTCTTCTCCGTAAGTTTTATTCTCCTTTCTCCATGTCTTTATCGTTCTTGAACAACATTTTTAAATCCCAAATCTCCTCCTATTTTATTTTCATCACCTCATTCATTATTTTAAATGAAATACCAATCAATCGTCAATTTCATCATCGCTTATCCTGCTCTTCATCAATTTAATTGCCTGCACGCTATTAGTTTAATAACCTAATCCTGTCACAGGCTACGTAACTATTTCTATAACCCTTTGCTTCTATTCGTTTCAGAAATCAATTATGAAGAAATGAATGATCATTAATAATTTCTATTTTAAGGCATAATTAATAACAATCACACCAATTATTGTTGTTATTACTATTATCAAATGAATGATCGTTAATCATGAATTGACGTGGTTTATTGAGGCGACAGTGAAGGGAGAGGAAGGGAGGTTAGGGAAGATGTCGTCGATGAATTCGCCGTGCGCTGCGTGCAAGCTTCTGCGGCGGAAGTGCACGCAGGAGTGCGTGTTCGCGCCGTACTTTCCGCCGGACAACCCGCAACGGTTCGAGTGCGTGCACCGCGTGTTCGGCGCCAGCAACGTGTCGAAGCTGCTGAACGAGCTCAGCGTGTCGCAGCGCGACGACGCCGTTAAGTCGCTGGCGTATGAGGCGGAGGCGCGATTGCGTGACCCCGTGTATGGCTGCGTGGGATTGATTTCGTTACTACAGCAACGGCTCCGTCAAATCCAGATGGAGCTTCACAGCGCGAAGAAGGAATTCTCCACTTATGTTAGTCCTCAGACCATGCAGATTCTCTTGGCCAATCCTGGGATGGTGCCACCTGCTGAGATTGTCGGGCCTCCTCCGCATCAACCTATGTTCAATCATGGTGGCAACAACATGGTCCCGCAGCAGATTTTGGTTGGCCATGGCGGTGGTCAGACGGTGGTTCGCGACCCTCAGCAGCAGGATTTTCAAGAAGCGCAGCAGATAATTCTTGCAACTAGGGAGCAGCAACAGATGTTTAGAAACTATGAGCACCAAGTTTATGGTGGTTTTGAACCTGGAAATGGTGGATTTGGGAACCAAGCAGAATTGTTGTCTCCTTCTTTGGCTCATGGAAATTTTAGTAATGTTGGAGCTTACCAAATGCAGCAGCAAGGAGAACAACATCCCATTGAGGCACAGTTGCTCCTCTCGCCACAGCAGGGACTGCCCCATCAGCAACAACAGTGCGAAAGTGAGGATGGAAGGAATGTGCTTGATTTCTCAATCAAGTAGTTATGGTCTCCATTTCTCACTTTCTTAAAGTTCATCGTTGTTCAAACAAACTACTTGGTTTTCTCCTTAGATTTTGGCTTTATATCTCTCACGTAAGAATGAACACAAATTTAAATGTGTTAGTATGGGTTTTCATTTAACAAATTTCTTTCTCTCCCTCTCTCTCTTTTAAGTTTGGTAAAATAATTAACTTCATCAAAATCCTTAGATTTCTCTTGTACTATGGCAACTCTCATATCTAAACCCTTTTCAATATTTGTCTCTTTCTATCGCAATACATTATTACATTATTAATCATGTTAATCACATCGTTTTATAATATTCTTGTCTCTTTCCAAGTTTTAATCTTTTTCTTTAATATTTTCACGTTTTCTTTGGCTTCCCTTTCCTTCCACGCCAAGAACAATGCTACCAAAGCTAGTATTTTTAACAATTTTTTTTTATTTTATCGGCAAACAGATTGTTTGTTATTAATTAAAAGTTATTAGAAATTGTGGGATTTTAAATAAGAGTATTATAACTCATAACATAAGCAATAATAAGATAAAATACATTTAGAAAACACTGGTACATATGTTCTTGGAGAGGCGAATTAAGTGACAGATCTTTTACTATTTCCAACAATATTCGTATATTTAATTTGCCCTGGATTTTAGTTTTAATGATCTTGATAGATGTTTCTACTTAATGAAGTTTGATAGAGGTATATGCTTACATGAACTTCTTTATAAACTAAAACTTCTTTGAGAAAAGGAAAGATTGAAGTTTTTATTTTAATTTTTTATGTAATTATTCTAATTCTTTATTTTTAATTTATGTATAAATTAGTTTTAGTTTGTGAAAAAATTAAATTAATTTTTTCTTCCTTAAAAGAACTTAAGGAGAAGTTCATTGAAAGATCAATGAAATACAAGCTAGATCAACTCTATAATATATATATATATATATATATATATATATATATATATATATGTTGAAAGTTAAGAGATCTGTCTCTTAATTCACAATCAAAAGGAATATAATAAATGTTCTTGATTTTATTAAAAGTGGTATATACTAATTTCCTATTATGTTCTTTATCTATCCTGTTTATTAATTTAAATCATATTTATTAATTGTAAAAGTGTATCGCAGGAAAGGATGAGAGTAGTTTGCTGCTCCATATTTAGCTGATCAGAAAATTTTACCTCATTTAACACTGTAATATCACTGTCCACTATATATATGACTCATTGGTTAGCCTTAAGTTAATTCATTAACTTTCCTCTATAATAATACTTATTAATGGCAAAAAGATCAAATATAGACTTTAAATTAAATAGTTAAAAATTAAAGTTACAGAGTATGATCTCAAACTGTAAAATGTGATAAATAAAAATAAACAATTTGTTTATAAAGAATTATGACAGATAAAGAAAAACAAGTTAACAAGATCACTCAAACATCCTACACAATTTTTTTTTAAATGTGTTACCAAGCACTGTGAATATTTCAATGACAAGAGTGTTGTTAAATTTTTCCTATGATAAAAGAGGAGAGGTTTTAAACTGAAATTTCAGTTTTTGTTTTTATCAATATTTCAGTGTCAATTGTGATATGATATTCTTCCCTCACCTAATCAAATTAGTGTATGTTTTGAGTTGTATGAAAGAGAGTCTGAGAAAATGGCTTGCCAACCGAAAGCTGGGTAAAATGCAAAAACTAATATCGGTTTGCTTCTGTGGAATCCATATATTGGACTCTCAACATACACTCCTTTTCTATCTTCAATAAAACTCATACACTTATGACAGAGTATACTCTTGCTTTGCCATAATATTTTCTTTCAAACAAGTTTATGCTGTACATTTAATTACATAACCAAAGGATTTAAATAATTAATCATCCACTACATCCAATAGTTTTACATTATTTAAGAGTCAAGATTAATAACACTTTTAAGTTTATTTAAGAGTCAAGATTAATAACACTTTTAAGTTTTATGTGGAAGTCAGGAAGAAACGACTTCCCATCTTCTGTATCTTGTCCGATTGCGAATGCTATTTGGAATTTATGCAACAATTGGATTGAGGTTAGCTCCGTAAATCATTTTACTTTGAATGAACACTTCGAACAATTTCAGTGTACTTAGTTCAACAAAGAAGATAATAAATTGTGGAAAGGAGTGTGAGTCTCAATCATCTAGTGCATTTGGAAACACAGGAATGAGATAGTTTTTAATCAAGTAAAAGCGAATGCAAGCGAAGCCTTCTCACTGGTTCAAGTGTATTTGTGGACTTGATTAAAAAACAAGGTTCTAAGGATGTTTTTCTCTTTCTCAGACTGGACCCAAAACCCCAAATTGTATTAATATGGTAGCGTATCATAAGTACATATTCTTCTTTTAATACATTCCAAATGCGGAATATTTGAATGAACTTGAAACGATACTATACTATCTTAATAAAGATAGAAGGAATCATCAATTTATATTATTATATTATTATAACATAATTTGCAAGATAATTAGTTCAAATATCCGGCAGTAGATATACAGTGACTTTTTTCCTTTGTCTGTGGCTACTTTTATGGACTGTTATGTTGTCAAGTATGAAGATTTTTAATTATTTACTATTTACTACCTTCTCTATGTTGATGTTCTTCTTGACCTTTTGTATAGGGTATGTACCTTATCTATATGTTTTGATTGATGACAAATATAATAATATGATTTGTCGAGCAATTTTATAAGACTGCTAAATAATTTTTTTTTTGTCATATTAAAAAGGCTTTGGCCATGGAAGGATGCTTGATGGTACACATGTATACATATTTCGGATGGAGTTGCACTAAAAATATAGTAATGTATAAATCGAGTTTCATGGTGTAAAAATAAATAAGTTGGCGAAGCTAATATATGAGAAAAAAGTATAAATCTGCTGACTAAAGTTATATAAAATTCTTTTATACGTTGGGTCATGAGTTATTAATAATAATCTAGTTCAAGGCCAATAAAGTTGAATTGCTTTTAATTGTGTAACCGGAGAACATGGTATTCCTTATTTGTCCAATTAGAATATAAAGAATAAGCATGTGTGAAATTGCTGTATCACATAAGGGTTTCACAAATTTCAGCTGCTATTGAATTCCTTTATATTGAAATTGCCTGATAATCAATGACATTGTGTTTGGTCATTTGTTTTGTTTTTAGAATGTAGCTGGATGATTTAGATGTGTTAAGTAATACATGTATAGCATTCACATTCATGGATATCCATGTATGTCATTATATATATATATATATATATATATATATATTGATTTCTTTCTTTTTATCTCTAATATAATAAAGATCACATCCTTTTCTTTTTGAATAATACATGGAGAGTTTCTTTCTTCTTTTTAATATCTTTATGGTATCAAAAGTTAGTCTTTTTCTTCTTCTTTCTTTCTTTCTGTTGTTCTGATTCAAGAATCAATCTTTTATTTTTCTGGTTATGGTCTTGTATCTTCTAATATTTTTTGTCTTATCATACAAATGTATAATATTACTTGTAACAAACATATTTTGTTGTTGTGAAACTTGTGCTAGTGCTAAGTCTCATCAATTCCATTTGCGGATTCACAAACGGTTTACAATAAACCACTTGAATTGGTTTTCTATTGATATATGAAGATCTTCTTCAATTGCTTCTTTGAATGATTCTAAGTACTATATTGACTTTCTTTATGCTTTTTCATGTTACACGTGATTGTATCTTATTCATTCTAAGTCTTAAGTAATTTCTACAATTCAAATTGTATGATGAAAAACAAACAGAAAATGTTTTAAAATCTCTTGAAACTAATAATGTTAAGAAGTTTTTAGCTCTCACACCTTATCTCACTGCTAATGACATAAATGATTGCTTGATTTGTCCTCACATACATGACCAAAATGAATCCATTAATGTAAACATTGACACATTAATGATATTGGTTTATCACTTGAGTTTTTGATGCTTCAAATAATTCAGATACGGCTACCAATAACAATATTCATCCTATGCTTACTTATGTCAAAATTGGTATCTTCAAACCTAAAGGTTTTCATACTTCTACCTTAGTTGTTATTTCTAAGCCTACCACATTTAAACAAGATATGGTGCATCCTAAGTGACTTCAAACTATATGATCTGAATACACAACTTTTCTTGCTAATAACACTTGGACTTTAGCTTTGTTAACTACCATTGCAAATTTAGTTGGATGCAAATGGGTTTTCAAACACAAGTTCAATGCAGATGGGAGTCTACAACATTACAAAGCTCGACTGGTTGCCAAGGGTTTTCATCAAATCGAAGGTTGTGATTACATCGATACATTTAGTCATGTTATCAAACCTACAACCATACATATAATTCTCACAAAGGTCTGTCTTCACACTATCTCATCCATCAGATTGTCGTTAACAACATCTTTCTACATAGTGACTTGGAAGACAACATCTATATGAAACAACCACATGGGTTTACTTATACTAACCCTACTTTTGTCTACAAACTCTACAAAGCTATCTATGGGTAAGCAAGCCCCACGTTCATGGTTTCTAAAGCTCATTCACACTATTCTTGTTATGGGTTTTCAACCATCTAAGAGTGATTCTTCTCTTTTTAATTGATTTTGCAATAATGGTTCTCTTTTCATTCTTATTTATGTTTATGACATCTGATTACTGGAAGTTCTTCACTTCTTGTTCAAAGTTTTATCAAAGATCCGAGTGACATGTTTGCCTTAAAAAACTTGGGTTTGTTACATTATTTTCTGGGTATTAAATTTAATTGGCTCAATGATGACAATCTTCATCTGCCTCAGACACAATATATCAGGGATCTTCTGCAATGTGCCAACATGATCAATTCAAATGCTCAACCCACACCCATGATATTCTTTTCTTGTTTAACCCGTGATGGATTTGTTGTTGTTCAATATCCTACTCTATATCATTCTATAGTTGGTGCTCTTCAATACGTTACTATTACTTAGCCGAAACTTTCTTTAAGTGTTAGTAAAGTATGTCAGTATATGCATCATCCTCAACTTCATCACTGGAAATCGATGAAATGCATCATTCGATACTTACATGGGACTTCAATCATGGTCTTCATCTTCATTCTTGCTCTACCTTTTTTGTCATTAGTTTCAACAACTCTGATTGGGGTTTTGACTTGGACAATTAGAAATCCACCACAAGTTACTACATCTATGTTTGATGAAACCTTGTGTCTTGGTTGTCTCGAAAGCAAAAGGTTGTCTCTCGCAACAGTACAAAGGCTAAATTCCAAAGTGTGGTTGCTGCTCTTATTGAGATTATTTGGATTACGTCTTTGTTTACAAAACTTCATATGTGTTCCTCTACACCAAGCTATTCTTGGACAACGTTGGTGTTGTTCTTCTTGCGACAAATCCAGGTATGCATTCTAGATCCAAGCACTTTGAACTTGATATTCATTTTGTAAGTGACCGTGTCCAACAACAGCATCTTTTTCTGAATCATCACCCTTCATAGTGTCAAGTTGTTGATTTCAACACTAGAAAATCATTAAATAAAAATCAAATTGAGAGACAAAAGATTATTAGTTGTTATATTGACTAAATCAGATAATATTAATTTTAGAGACTAAAAAAATTATTGATATCTAAATTAGTTTCTATTGTTGATTAATAATTTCTAAATTGATATCTAATTAGCTACCGATATTTTAGCTACTAATTATTTAGATTATAGAGTTGGTAGCTAAAATCATGGTAGTTAATTAGATATTAATTTAGAAACTATTAATCAATAATAGAAACTAATTTAGATACCAATATTTTTTTTATATCTGAAATAGTATTTAATTTAATCAATATGACAACTAATTATTTTTTTTTGTCTAAAATTAGTTTCAATTTAATAATTTTTTTGTAATGATAACTTTTTTTATTAATAATAGTTATATATCAATATTTTTTAATTTATTAAATAATATCTAACTTAGTCAATATAGTAACTAATTATTTTTTTATCTTTAAAATTAATTATTACTAATAAGTTCCAAATTAAAGTTAGTTACACCATATCGAGAAATATTGTATAGAATTTGATTTAAACATGTAAGCATGCTTTCAATTGTAGATTATTATCTTTAGTAAGATGTTGAATTCATAATTTGTATTTTGAAAGTCATATTTAAGATGAATTACAATCAATGAACTGTTTAAAAAAATTCAACACTTAAAATTAAAATGAATGAAAATTAAATGAATTTAATAAATATTTATTAGCTTAATTAAGTTTCAATTTTTTCATCAACTTGGATATTTTCAATTGAGGCTATGTTAAATTTTATTTTTATAATTAGATACTAAAAAATTTTAAACTTTTCAATTGAATTTTCTATTTTTTGTTAAATGGGTAGGGTCTTGGTTACTTATATCTGAATGTTAATAAATTTGAGATTTCATGATCAATGTAACTAATACAAAATGGTAAGTAATTTTTATATTATCAATTAAAAATATGTTGAATAATAAAAAACTATCATCACCTGCATGCATCAATGATAATGACAATGACACTTTCTTTATCTATTCGAATGATGACATAAAAGTCATCGAGAATCATGATAATCTCCTTTAATACAAGTGATGATGACAATCTCTATTAACGGATTAGATGATAACATAAAAGTTATAATCCAACATATTTTTAATTAAAAAAATAAAAATTATTTATTAGTTTACATTAACTACAATATCATTATATATTAATAACAAAACTTCATTGCAAATACATGAAGGAAAATAAATAAGATAATTTAACAATTACATACTCAATTAACGAAATAAATTAAATGATAAAAATTTAAGTATTCAATTCATAATTTTTAAAAAAAAATTAATTAAAAAAATTTAAATTTATTAAATAATTATTTATTTATAACTTTCGAGTAGTAAATGCTTATTTAATTTCATGTGTGTGTAATCAATATTCAATATTTGTATATTCTTACCCTAAACAAAAGTGACCGTCTATAAATACAACACATCATGAAAGAATACATAAGAACACAGTGAAGAAGAGTTGTGAAATTCCTGTTCCTCCATTTCACACCATAGTAATCTCTCTCTTTATCTGTCACTCATCTTTATCCTCTGTATGCATCATTTCTTTTATTTTACATTTTTTTCTCAACTCTTTGCTGAAGAAATGTAGAAAATGATGTTAAAGTACATACGTTCTCTAGCTGTTATCGATTATTTTATGAGATTTGCTACCTTCAGTTTTTTCTAAAAGAAATAAATGAATGTAAATTAACAATTTTATGAGATTTGTTTATTTGTTCCTAGAACATCTTTGTTGCAGAAGAAATACTCAAATAACCCAAGGCATGACCCCATGCGGCGCGTGCAAGTATCAACGGCGGAGGTGCGGGGCGGATTGCCTTTTGGCGCCGCATTTTCCGGCAGAGAGCATACAGCGGTTCGCGTACGTTCACCATGTGTTCGGCGGGGGCAATGTGAGTAACATTTTGAAGTCAACGAAGCCGGAGTTGCGGAAGTGGGTGGCGAGGGCGCTGACGTACCAAGCGGAGGCGCGTGTGAGAGACCCGGTGCACGGGTGCGTTGGGGTGATATGGGAGCAGGAGGAGAGTCTTCGAATCCTGAAAGAGAAGCTGGAGAAGGCAAAAAGGGAAGTGGCCCAATACGTGGGCCCAGAGGTTGAGCAGTGTTCCTCCGATCCGCATGCGAATATGGTGGACCTTGAGGCTCCTCTCTCTGTCACCGATGATGATCCTGATCTTTCTTCATGGGATCCTTTTCCGGCTTGGGAACCACCTTCTTCGCGGCTGCAGCCACCTCAAGGTGACGACGCTAAGGGTGAGACTGTTTCTCCTCCTTCTTGAACCAAATTCATGCTCTTCTTGTTGCTTTTCTCCATCAAAAGGACCCCAAACTATTTATTGCGTCGTTTCTGCTGGATTTTAGGTTTTTAATCTTAATGAATTATATTTTCTTAATTTCTTTAATTTTAGAGGATTGAATTAAATCTGTTTTTGTATTAGGAAAATGTTTAAATTATTATATTTTAATAATTTTTTATAAATAATTCTAAATACAATCTTTTATATATATATATATATATATATATATATATATATATAATACTAACAATTTATTATTTTTTTTATCACCAATAATACTTTTGTTCAAAACCTTGTTTCATTAGAAAGATAATTTATTTGATATTTTTTCTTGAAAACATTACATGTGTACACTCATTTTCAATCTTATTTAATGTCATTAAAAAATCTTAATATCATCTATTCACCTTGAATTTTATAGTCTTCAATTGATGGACAAGATAGGATAAGGTGGGGTCAAAACTTAAATAAGTGTCATTAATTATTAAAGATAAATATTTTCTGTTAACTATTGTATTCATAACTTCAAATTTAGAACATAAATAATGTTATAAATTAACTAATATTAATAATGTAGATGACAATTTTAGAATAAAATTTATTTATAATAAATCATACCAAATAAAAATATGTATACCAAAATTTTCTATATCATGGTATTCATAACAAAATTTACTTAAATATTATAATTAAATTTATTTTAAACGATAATATTTGTATATAGAGACAAAATTTAATTATATATAATACTTTGATGATGTTTAATTAAGAAGAAATGCATTTAAAATTGGTATTGCACCGGCGTAGTAGGTAAAAATAAAATTCCAACAATTCATATAGTAAACGAAAAATTTCTACATAAAAAAAAAAAACTATATGTTTTATTTTAATTTGTTTTGTAAAAAAACATATATGTTTTATTTTATTTTATTTTTGCAAAAAAAAAACTTATATATTTTAATTTATATGAAAAGAATGATTTACTTCATATATTCAAAGTTATTAATAAACATTATACATGAGATATTAATGTTAATGTTTACAATTAAAATTATAAAATATGGGATGAAAGTTGTTTATTTACTAAATATTGAACTCAATTTTTTAGTAAAAAAAGTACATCCACAAATTCAGTGTATTTCTTCTGATTTTTTTTTTATTATAAATTTGTATGTTAATTAACATGTTTTTTCAATAAGTGTAAGCATTTTTTTTATTTTATTTAAAAATATCAATTAAAATATTGGTGTGATTAAAAGTAAAATATTCACTCATTATATAAATTTTCTTAATTTCTTCAGAAAACTGTAATATATTTATTAAATAATTTTATTATATATATATATATATTAAATATGATGTTGTCCATAACTTATTTCAGTAAAATAAAATTTTGAAGAATTCTTAACAAAAAATAATAAATGTATAATTATTTGTCTGAAATTTTTTTTAGAAACTAATCTTAAAAAATTAAAGTTAATTTAAATAGTTTTATAAGTAATTAAAATATACTAGTCACATAAAAATTATTTTAACTTTTTCACAAAGAAATTATTCAGTAAAATATTCATGGTAAAGTAAATTTAAAAGTTCTTATTATTTTATTTTATGAAAATAATTTTGATATTTTTGTGTTGTAAGTGATATATGTTGTTTGATAAACTAATTTTAAATTTCACTATCTAATTTCATAAAGTTTATTAATCCATTTTATAAATAACATTGAAAAAATTATATAAGTTAGTTAATAGAAATTAAAATACTACAATAAAAATAGATATCGACTTTAAATCAATTGTTCATTATATGAATTAAATAGAAATTCTTATATATATATATTAATATATTATTTATCCACATGTTTTATTTCGTATATAACTTTATAAAAAACAAATATTTTTTAATTTTTAATAAAAAATATCATATCTATGGATTAAATTTACGCATTATATTGAATTAAAATTTTTGTAAGAAAATATTTCAAATATGATAATTTAAGTCATTGATCTATATAAATAAATGACAATTTTATAGACTATAAAAAGTTTTTTATGCATTATTTTATATGAAAATGAAATAAAGTAACATAAAACTATATAATTAAAATAATTAAAAAATAAATTAAAATAAAAGGAATAATTGAAATAAAATTAAATAAATAATACACCATATAGTTGTTTTAACACTCATAAGGAGTTAACCATTTTAAATTATTTAATAACAAATAAACTAAGATACACAGTTTAAATATGTACAACACATGTTGAATAATGCAGTAAACATTAAACATTATACATTATATGTACGATGATAATATTTTTTAAACATGTCACAAAATGAAAACATTCAAACCATTACAATACATTAAGAAAAAAAGTCCATGGAAAAATAACCAAAAACAACACATTAATTTACAAATGGTCGCATTATATTTTTTTATGTGAAATCGTTGCATTATCATTGCTTAAAGCAGTGTCATTGTCCAAACTAATTATTTGTGATTCAATATTATTGAATGTATTTTGAAAACTTGATTAATAAATCTTGAAAAAAAAATCATGTATACAAATTTTTAATGCTTTACATAACAAATGATTTTGTAGTCTAAAAAACTTATTATGTATGTAAGACCTACTTCTTTTTACTATACACTTTGAAAATATATAAAGTTTTTAAGAGTGAATAATCTACATAATACGAGAATATATATATATATATATATATATATATATATATATATATATATATTATAATATTGAGAATTCAGTTCACACCATTGTCTACATATGATTTTGAGGTTTGTGTGAGACGCGTTTATGACGACAGAAGTAGATTGTGAAATCTGTATGATGAGTCAAACAGACAAAATAGTCATCAACAAATTGAACACGGAACAAAAACGTCTCAACACCTGAAACTTTTCTCATGGCTTCTCATAATCCATACAAGAATTAGATATATTTCTTAAATTTCTTCAAATTTTGTATATTCAATTATTTCTAATTTTAATATAACTTTTTTTCTCGTAAGATTTTTTTATTTTAAGATTTTTACCACGTGTTTATGATAAACAAAAATTCTTTTTTTTTTTTTATCATACCATCACGAATACAGAAATATATTGAGCAATATGGACCCTATGGAAAATAATAATAATCCAAAGGAATATTTCAAAATGGGATTCAATTATATTTGTAACTTCACCTTTTTTAGAAAATATTTTATAATCAGAAGAGAAATAAATGTTATAATAAAAAATACAGTGAAAATATAAAATAAAAATAACATTATCTTATTACATTTATGTAAAAATCAACGATGAAAACCCTACAACTAAAGGCAGAGACAAAAAAGGCTGAGCCACCCAACTGCCAGATTAGGACATTTGTGTAGTTATTGCATGATATTGATGGAAATGGAATGAATTATTTGTTTGATGATCGTAATAAAACATCTGGAAATTCGGGTAAATTCTTTTATTCATTACTATTTTTAAATTAGAATTTCAATTCCATCTATTTCTTTTGTTGTTATTCCTTTTTTACATGGTGAGTGTTTGAATCAATTTTATTTATTCATCTTTTCATAATTGACATTTCTCACACGGGATGAAGTTAAATATTACATGATTTAATACAAAAAACAAATCCATTACAGATAAATCTTAGTAGTGTGTAAGCGCTTTTGTATTTTACACCTAATGATTTTTCACGTTGCTTAGGAAATTACTAGTTATACATCAATGGGTTCACAACACACCACATTATGAAAATCCGAGTGTAAATCCATGGAGCTAGTAAGCTCAGGAAATTTATTCAATAAAGTTACTCCTAATAACAATTTATGCTGCTCATAACAAAAACTTAATAAAGCAGAGGACAGAGAACTCTGAAACAGTCTAAAATCTCAACCTCTCACTCTAAAAGTCTCATAATTCTAACATCGATTGGATTGGATCCCTTGTATGTGTTAGATCTGTTATTTCCATGCAGTCAAATTTTGATTCTTCATTTATAATCATATGCTTTGCTCTTGTGTGTCGGAAAATTTTAGAAACTCATAGAAGTTCAGCTTCTGGTTGGTGGTGAAGGCCATCTTTCCAATTGTGGCAATCTGATTGTTCATCTTCTTCTGTGTCCATGCTGTTTCGTCCAGACCCTCCTAAGAACAGAGGACCTTGTGGAGAGCCAGATTGTGATAAGTTCCCTCTTGATTTATTATTATCTCCACATTTATCTTGTACCATCAGGCATAAGCCACTATTAGCCTGCCCAAATGAAGAAACTTGAGGTCTTCTAAAATGAAGTCTGTACTTCTGATTCAACCACAAATTTGCATTAGTCATTCAGAAAATTAATTTAGGATGAAGAAAAAAATGTTCAAAATTAGAGAAAACAAGTTATGTTATGTTTTCCAATCACAAATTATGTTAACTTTTACAAATAACCATACTGAAAGTAAAAACCAACAATAATTCCTGATTGATGAACGGAAACTCACACTCCATACTACAATTCTAAAAGTAAAAAGGTTGCTAATTAAGACAGTCTATCAGAAATTTGTATAAAATAAATGAAGTTGATTTTAAACTATAAAAAATTAAATTTATTTTACTTTCTTGTTTTCTTTGTTTATACTAAAGTTTATCAAAACTTAATCTAAATAAACATTCACCTGCAAATGGCTTTTCACTTCATCATTTGTCAGGCCTACCACCTGCATCAGTTCTCTAATCTGCTTTGGAGTGGCCACTGCAGTAAACAAACCAATTAGAGATAAGACTAACTTTTTTAATTCCAGATGGAAGATTCTGAGTTCAAAAGAAAAATAAAAGAGAAAAAATCATCCACCATTGATTATGCAGATAAGGTCAAGAATTTGTGAGCCCACCCTAATTTGCAAAAGGAATCATTCGCACTTATAAACCTTCTCCCTCTTAATTATGTTTAAATGCTAACTTTAATCTACCTTGTGGTCCCCCTAATTGTTGAAGGGCATCAACAAATCGCCTATGAAGCTCTGGTGACCAGCATCGCCTTTGTTTCCTCGGATTCTGCTGAGGTGGTGCTTCACACTTTATCTCTGATGAGCTTGTAATCAAGGACGAACCATGTTCATTACCACTTTCTGTTTTTCTATGATTCAATTCATACACTGGTCTCATCAAACCAAGGCTAGGAATCTGTGACACCCCCTTGTCTTCACTCATCACTGTCTTTGACACACGATTGTTTCCATTTAATGCTAGTGGTGCTCCTCTACTCTTGTTGGTCTCATTCTGTGGTTGATTTGGATTGTTGGGGACACATCGATCGTCCTCTCCATTCCTCTGTACGTTACCAGATAAAATAATTAAACTTTTGTTCTTAATTCTGCAGAAACCGCTACAAAACACAATCCTTTTACCTGAAAAGTTATTACATGGTCTAAAATCCCTCATAGTATAGGATAACTATGGTCTAAAAGCCATCATATTATAGGATAACACAGTTATATGAATCTTCAACACGTAATTGAATATTATTAGTGTATCTATCTATAAACAAAAAATCTTAATTATATTATGTGTCGTGATAATTGATTGTGAACATGAACATGTGAACTATATAATCATTCTGAAATAAAAATTTACCGATTTGGATTCAACGTTCCATAGCCGAACAGAGTTGATCCAATTCTTCATGCTACTGCGCTCCGTACCCATGTTTAAAGTCTCACTTCCTTCAGAATTGGTTTTCTTAAGTGGAATATATTCTTCAACAACGGGTTCTTCGTGCATTCTCACTCCTCCATTTATCTCCTCTTTCAATTTAGTAATAGCTTCATGCAGATTGCAGACGCCAAAGAATATATTAATCAGCAACAGAACAAAACATGCGCAATAATCACATAAAAAATATTCACTTTGAAAATTCTATAAAAAAGGACAAGTACTTCACCCACCATCGTTCACAAGGACCATGCAGAGAGGAAGTTCACGTTTGAAGGAGTCGATCTTCCTCTTCTCATCTTCCAACTTTTGGAGAAAATCCTCAAGCGTGGCTATTCTCTGAGACCCATCTTCGCTCTGAGCAACCTCACCAAGAATCTGACAAACGGTTCTTCCGGGGACAAAGGCCAAGCTCAAATCCAAGCTCAGTTCCATCTTCGAGTGTTGACTGACAAGTAGGAACAAACTAAAGAAAAAGGTTAACCAATCTCAGAGTTTCAGCGTCGTGTTTTCAGGTGCCAAACCATTGTTATTATTGTTTCGTTACAGAGAGAGTGAGGGAGAAGGGGATAGAGATTCATTTATTAATATTAGGAAAATTGTGATTCGGGACAGAAAGATTCAGTCATCGCATTCGTGTCGTCGCGTAACCCCATCAGTGTAAATGTGTAATGTGACTCAAAACAAAGCTCAACGGCTGTTAATAATTTGCGAACAAATTTGATTTTTCTTTCGGCAAAGAATAAAAAGAAATGGTTTGTGGTTGAGACGAGAATCTTTTGATTCTGTAACATCACGGGTTATATAATATGGTTGCGTTACGTTAATTGGTTGGATGAAATTTAAATAGTTTTGGATAGGTGTGGTTTTTGGGAGATTCTTTCCTTACTATAGGCTTCTGCTTGGTCACCTATGTATAAGTTCAGCAAACGTTTGACCCACACATGCAATAATTCAGCCAAAGTTTTTAAATATTTTTATCACATTTTTTATAATTTATGTTCATCATAATATTCATTTTGTCTCACGTTATTTTACCTGTTCTTATTACAAGCACCTTAGAATATAAGTAGGATTACTCAAATAACATAAACCAAAATAGAGAATCATGAACCTATCATTGCTCTATCTACAAATAAGAATAGTATCTTTTGACGTTATTCATTTTGTTATCTTCCCAACCCATAACCCATTCATTCTGCTGGTCTCCTTCTTCAACGCAGAGAGTGTATCTTTGGTTTTCAAATAAAATCAGATTCCTGCAACTCCATGAAAAACCCTGTCACTTGAATCGCCATAACAACACGTGGCTATGGCTAGTGAGATCTTGTATTCACCAACGGTGAGATTCTTCTATATGCTTCGGGGTCCCCTTCTTTGCTACCCACAGAATCGTGCCTTCAAGAATTCCTTTCTCTGTTTCGAACACGAAACCAAACACTTCACACAGACACTCACTTGTTGGATTCTATTCTCGCCTCTTGTTCTTTTATGTTCTTTGCCTTTTCATAAAGCTTACTCAATTAAAAGTTGGTTTGATTAAAGCAAAAAATAAATAAAACCATCAGATTCCTTCATACCCAACAGTTAAACACCACAACTAGTGGTTGCATAAGTGTTCATCAAGAAAGATTGCACATAATGGTGAGAGTCATCTTAATAATTTATTATCACGACAACTTCTACACTCTCAATTGCAGGTTGCACGAGTATAAACATATCTTGGATCATAAAAATGTGAAATAAAAAAAAATTATGTTTTCAATCAGTTAAAAATCACGAATGAAAATATTTTTAAGGTTAATAGATTTTTTGTATATAGTAAAATAACAATTTTAAAGTTTTTACATTGTCAATTATACAACTACTTTCTATTAAAACTGTAAAAATATATTTAACAATTGTCTGATTATATTAAATATCAATTCTCAGGATAAAATAAAAATAAAATATAACAATATTTATTGTATTAAACTGGTATTTATCTTAAATATTTTATACTTTTTACTTTTATTAAAAATAGTTATACCATACTGTACTCCAGTTTTTGTTTTTTTTTATATTTTAGTTTCCCTTTATCAAATAACCTACAATACAAAATTATCTTATTTTTTCTTTCACTTTTTTAAAACCAAATATGCTGAAGTACTTTACTAGCTCCATGCCTAGGTCTCCTGACATTTTACTACTTAACTTTTTATGTGTATATTGTACTTTTAATATTAAAATGTCAAAACATTTTTCATGCTTTATAGTATATTTGTAAGAAAATTAATTTTTATTCATTATTATATTTTTAAAAATGTTTTATTTTTTTAATATTAATTATGAAAATAATTGTATCCCTTTGTTTTAAAAGATTATTTTTAAGTGTCATTTATTTCCATTCTAAAAAGAACTTTTTTTTTCTTTGATAACTTGTGGTTGTTACTTAACCCTTTAAAAATATATTTATAATGAAGGATACTTATGAGTTTGTCCTCTGTAATAATTGTACTATAATTATTTATAAATTAAAGAATGATGAATATTTGTAATAATAAGGTTAAGAGAGAAGTATCCCATGATATGGTAACATGGGATATGATATAAGGTGGGCCCTTGTACTGTATTCTATGGTGTGTTTGGAGTTAGAGATAAGGATTCCTTAGGGATAAGACTTTTGTCAGGTTTTGTTTATTTTTGTACAATCAGAAATAACATGAATGTATATATTATATATATATCTATATATATGAAGATGCCTGTTCTTTTAATACATTCATTTCAAAAGGACAACTATTATCCGCCATTGCTTTGTTTCTATCTTTACTTTTCCTTCTACATACAACAGGATATATTTCATTCCTTATTTGTTATTATTATTATTATTATTATCACTAAATCATATATTTATTTTACTTTTTTATCATTTTCTTTATCTTTTATACATTTATATAGACTAGGACAGAAGTAATAAAACTGAACAATATTTTATCCTATTATGTATGCCTAATGCTTACAAGCTTGTTCTTTTTTTTTTTTATGATGGATTGGGAAGAAACTGGAACATTCCTTCCTCCATCTAACCTGGTAAGAAGGGAATGGATACAAATACATAAATAAGATGCTAACTATATCTCATTATTTTGAAATTATCTAAAATTAAATTGTATAAAGATTTAGAAAACAACAAGTAGATATATTCTAAATGGTATTTGGATATTTTATTATTAAAGTAAAAGGAGTATATAAATAGAAAAATCATTAAGTCACTTAAAAAAAACTATTATTTTTCTAAAATTTTTCTTTTTTTTTTCATCTATCTTTTTTTCTAATTTTTTGAACCTCTCTATCACCAGAATGACGATCAAAGTCTGTCATTGGATTTCTGACCGCAAATATTACAAGACTGTCTAATCAGAGTTTTAGACAGAGTAAGTTCATTTTTATCCATTATTCTTTTGAGTCAATTTTGAACTTGTTAGATTATTTTTTGTACAGGCTTTGCATGTGACATTTAGAGTTTCAAGATTAATTTATGTTAATTTAGGTTACCCTTGAGCTTTTGTAGGATTGGAACTCTTAGTGAGCACATGCTCAAACTCAAGTAAGGGAAGACATAGGGTGACATGGTTACTAATCTCAAATTTTGTCTGAGGATTGAAAGTGTTGAATGTTATATAATTTTTTTTATCGGCAATAAAAAATGAATAAATATGAACCACTTTTGGGGTGTTCCAACCCTTATACATAACCACCACCTTTAACCTCCCTTACTAGACATATTCCCAAGTGTGCCTAAATGGGCCCCTCCTAACTAAACCTAGAAAAAGTTACCTGAGACAATCAAACATACAACTTAAATGAATACATCATCAGATCATCCCCATACAGACCATAGGGTATACACCAATCAGAAAAGGAGAAAAGCGCCGACTGTGACTTAGATGTTGTTGAAAGAGGATGATGCTCCTTGAAGATTGTATAGTGTTTGATGTAGCAAATGTAATGCTTTGCTTTGAAAGCTTGGTATTTTGTCTAATAGGGTAATGTGATAGAGTAATGTGAGTTTAAGGTAGCCTGTTTGCCTCGTGATCCACCTCATGGCCCTAACCAAGGTGATAAGATCAAGCACCAAGTTTTCTAAATGCTCTTCTCATGTCTTTTTCTCAAAATATGTTTTCTGAAGAAAAATAAATCTGTTGTTCTGTAAAACAATAGGTTCTTTCTACATTGCCTTTTGCTTTAAAGTTTTTCACAAAGTTTTGCTATGGCACAAGTAAACCATGTCTCAGCCTTTCCTATTTCAAATATACTGAGCTAGAGGGGTTTGAAAAACAATCCTCTTATTTCTAAATTCAACCTGTTCTTTTTATAACAACCTTTAACTGTTTTTTGAAAAGTTGTTATAGACTAGTTGTCTTTATAAAGAATGACTCTTCTCTTTTAAAAAATACAGAGATTACATAGTTTTCAAGTGAGCAAAAACTCTTTTACAGCAGAGATCACAGTATTACTAGTTTTTGTAAAATCTTTTCACAAAGTTTTTCAAGTGCTTGGTTCTTGGTTACCTTGATCAAAGGGAAGGTGCTGTCACTGCTTGTCTGCAAAACTGAGCCACTGGTTTTGGGTTCTTGAATCTTCTGTTCAGGTGCTTTTGTTCCATATTCTTTTTGTGTAAAAGTGTTTGGTGTAATACTCTTCTTGATAAGGTTTCTTGAAGGATAAGTAGAGCTGAAATAGGGTTTTTCAGCTTTGTATACCTTGTTCTTGTAGGGTTCAAGAACTGTAAGGTGTTGTAATTGTTTTGAATATTTTTTTAGTGGATTTTGCCTTAGTGTAAGGTAAAACTGGATGTAGCTCTTGATGAGTGAACCAGTATAATCTGTGTGTACTTCTTTCTTCTTAATCTTGCTCTAATTTTCTGCAAAATTGAATAATCTGCCAGAAAATAAATCTGTTAAACTAAAATTGAATTTGTTATTTCTGGGCGTGTTCATACTGTTCTTCAGATTTCAATGTATGTTCTTGAGTGCTTATGAACATATGAGTATGTGTGAGTGCTGAATAATAGATATCATAAAATCCCTTTAATAACTCCTTTCAAGTTACTATCTTTCTTTTAAGCCACTCTTAAACTTTCAAGAAGTGGTTTTCTTGGTTGAATATCCTTCTTGATCTTGTTGTTATCAAAGTACCTAAAACTGTTCTAAACAAGTTTCTGTTTAATCTCAAGTCTAATCTGATCCTGCTTTTGTTTGTGTCACGAGTAATAAAAATAAATATGTTCTTTTATAAATCAATCTGTTCTTTTCCTGTGAATAACTGAAAACAGTTTTATTTTGGAAAAATTTTATAAGGTCAATTCACCCCCCCTCTTGAACTTAGACATTAATAGACCCAACAGATGTAACCCAAGACCAAGCCTTTAATTAGACCAAAGCAAAAACTTCCAGTACGTCTACTACTCCCTCTTTAAATATTACCTTGTTTCTATGTGTTCAAACCTCATTGACTACTGCGATCCAAATCGCTTCCCACACCTCGTTTACCAGGGCAGGCGCGTTACACATCCTAAACTGGAAAAAATTTAGCAATGGAACATTGTGAAATGTAGAAACTCGCTCAAGCGAGATTCCTTTTCATTCAAACGAGACCCATTTTCATCAAAGCAAGAGGGAATCTTACTCAAATGAAAATGGATGAACTTTGGGGTGCTCTTGAGTTTATTTTCACTCTAGCAAAGCCCATTCTTGTCTAAGCGAAATTATTTTTACTCAAGCTAAAAAAACTTAACTTTTTATTTTTGCTTTTAAAATGATGGTTTATTTCTGTTTTATGGTTTTTAATTATAAATTATGAAAAATTATATTTTATACATATATTTAATTGAAAAACCCTTTAATTAGATGTTTATGATATTTTTGGATGAATTTTAGTGTGTTTTGAATTTCTAAGCTTTGGAATACTTTGTGTACCTGTAAAGTTTATGATACTTATTCCTAAAGAGATGTTGAAACTCGGTGTACCTAGAGAGGTTAAAGTACATGATGTACCTAGAGAGATTAGAATATTTGTTCTGGAGAAATGTTGAAACTCGTTGTAGCCAAAAATGTTTTTAGTTAGTGAATGCTCTTAAGTGCTTTGTTTAGTCAAACTAGATGTAATCTAGATAGTAAGGTAAACCAATATAAATATATATTTACTTTTCTTTTCTCTTTATTTGTTAGACGTTGTTTTGTATTGTCTTATAATTCATAATTTGAGTTTAAGCTATATTGAACTCGTCCCCCCACCTCTAGAGTCCATTATATCTTCAAATGTAATGATCAAATGAAAGGAAAATTAAAATTAAAAATCTTAGATATAGATCAATGGTCAAGATTTATCCCATGTTTTTCATGCTTGTGTCACATATTCCATATTTCCACCTCTCATATTTTCTTTGGCTGAAAGTTTGACGTTGCAATTGGGCTTGAATAAGTCTTTAATTGGAGCCCAATTTATATCTTCTACCAATACAATTAAACCCAAAATTGTAAAGAAATTAAATCCTGCAAATTATGAGCATAAGAAATAGAAAATAAATAAATATTGATGCACATTCTTACTCATTTCTTCTTTTTTATTTATGCACTCATTAAGTTAGTTTCTCAAATTGTGGTAACTTCTTGTTAGGTTAAAGGACAAACCATGACCCGTGAAACATTTTGCTTGATACGAACTAGGTTTTAATTTTTCATAAGGATAGACAAATCTTTGTTTGAATAGAAGAAATCATCATATATACTAATATAAAGTTGCATTAAGGAGTAAATGCATTTAATGTATAACAATATGCATACTCCGTCTATTGTATGATGTTTCCTTATATAAGTTTGAAGTTTTTATATGATCAATGTCTAGTGTAAAGTGAAGTTAAAATACTACATATTGCATAAGCGTTGCCAAATATTAAAATGAAAAAATGTTTCTTTCTTACATATAAAGTATTCGTATCTTTTTTATGTAAGCAATTAACTGTAAAAATAGAAAACAAGTAAAATACTACTTGATCTTATCCCAGTACCAAATTTGACTATATTTATTAATGCTGTGTTAAATATCTCTTAAATTTTTTTTGTCTCTTTTGCATAAGAATAACTTACAAATGAAAAACAAATGACAATTTCTAATATTTTTGAAATGTTTTTTTGATAACACAATTTAACCATTTTCTTGTATTAAGTTCTTTATCATTGTTATGTGAGTTATACTAATGTATCGATTAAAAATTTACAATTACAATCTTTTTTAATTAAATTATTTTATTGTTAATTTCCAAATTTATCATCTTATAATTTCTATATGTCAAAGTTTCAAAATAATCTTAGGTACACGTTATATATAACTTACATGTAATGCTTATAACAAATAAATGAAAACATCACTATCTAATCTAACCTTTGTATTACTAATAACGCTTATAAAATGATGATATAAAATGCATTGATACTATTGATACTTTTTTTAGTAGTACATACTACTCTAAAATAAGAATTTTATGACAACTTTTTATGAGGATTGTTAGTCACCCTTCATAAGAAGTAATAAATGATATATTTATACATTAAAAAAATTATTAAATAAAAATTAAAAAAAATTATTATATTAACTAAATTAAATATTATTTTAAAAATTAAAAAAAAATTAATATTTAAAGTAATTTTTATTATTAATAAATTTTGTAAACTAATTTTTAAATTAATATATAATTAATTATAAAAGTTTTAACTACCAAGTTTATAAGATAAACTAATTGCTATTATTTGAGTGTTTAAGTTATTGTTTGACCAATGATAAAAGGTAAAAGTAATCATTATATATCACTTCATCAGAGTTGTTTGAATAAGTCACTAGTTAAACAAACTTTAGACTACATTAAGACTATTGTATATTCTAATTTTTATAAAAGTATATACATACTATTAAAATAATATGTGTTTTTTTTTTCTTAAAACTTGATAAAAATTACAATTTTAACCCATCAAAATCCAACTAACATCCGAGTATTAAAATTCATGCAAAACAATTGTACTTTAAAAGGAAAATATAAGAAAAATGTAATTTTTATAAATGATATTAATTTTCAAAATATCCAAAATAACGTATAAAAATAATGAATTTTGCATTTTTTTCATTAATTTATCATGAAAATAGTATATTTAACCATTTTGTTTTCAAATTTTCTTATTAATTATACTGTAAAAGTAAACTAAATTATAATAAATTATACGAGTTATAAATTATTTTTAAGACAATAGTAACCAAAAACCATTAAAATAATTTTCGAAAAAAGATAGAAAATAAAACAAGACAAATATTATATTTTAGCAAAGATTCCAACTCTAAAAACAAAAGATTATAGAAGAAAAAAAAATTGATAGGGAAGACAATAGAATTTGAATTGTCAGCTTTATATAATACATAAATTAAATTTGGTCCTCTAACAAGGCTAATACATTATTATTAGTCCTCAATTCGATATGAAAAAGCAAAATAAAATCTTTCAATTGCAAACAAAAAATATATAATTTCAATAATAATACCATAAAAATGATTTAAAAATTATAATTCAATTAATCTAGAAATGATAAAAAATACAATATTTTTGTAATAAAAACTATAAAAGAATATATTAATTTATTAAAATAAAATAATAATTAAGTAATATTCTTTATATATTTTAAAAAATTCAGGGACAAGGACCCACACATATATGTATACTTCCTTTCCTGCCCTTTAATATTTGGTTATGATTGATACAGTCCTTATAATTTTAAAAGTAGTGGTTTTGGTACTCCAAAATTTGATCAAATTTAGGTTTACGGGGTGTTTGTTTTTGGGGGTGACACTGTAGTAAAGACGGATTAGAGGGTGTTACCCGTTTGTTTCAGCAGATGAAGGAGGATGAGGGAGTGAGTCGTTGGTAGGAATGAGTATGAGAAGTCTGAAGGAGAAGAGAGAAAGTGCATGCAATTACGTTTGTGCCCTCTTTTTTTTTTCATGGAATTTGCTTTGTATTTAATCACACAATGTACCTTTTTATCTATTTTTTTTTAACTATCCACTTTTTTTAACTAACCACTGCACTATAACTAAGATTGTAAAAAAGATATAAAAATATAAAATATATTTAAAAATTATATACATATTAAGAAGAAAAATTAACTATATTAATAATATAAATATTAAAATAATAATATTTAAAATTAATTTATAAAATAATATTAATTAAAATAAAATTTTAAAATAATGATAATAAATATTAATTAAAATCATTTAATTTTATTCCAAATAAAATGTAAATATCAAAAAAAAAAATTTAATATATTCACAATAAAATGAAACATATTAAATATATTTTTAATAAAATAAAAATACCTATATACCTAAAAATATAAATATATTTATAAATTTATAATAAAAAAAGTATTATTAATATTAATAATATAAATATTAAAATAATATTATTATTTCAGATTAATTTATAAAATAATAATTAAATTATAAATAATAATTTTAATATTTTTCTGTGTCTAATCGATTATGCATGAAAAAACACATAGAACTTAATTGATTATGTCTTAAAAAATAGTTGATAATCGATTAGGCATATAATATAATCGATTAACCTCTATTTTTATGAGGATAATCGATTATGTGGTGTGTGTTAAGATAAACATAATCGATTATGTTATTAATATATTCAACATAATCGATTAGGTTTTTTTTTAAGGGAAGACATAATCGATTAGGCTCTTAAAAACAGTAGGTAATCGATTATGTTAATTTTTTAAGACAAAGCATAATTGATTATGTTCTTTTTCTTTTTTTCCAAATTTTCAACTTTTATTTTTTATGATTTTTCCTTTGATTTTTCAGTTGTTTTTTTAATTTTTTTTCTAATTTAATATTTTGTTTGTATTTATTTTTAGATATATTAAATTTTTTTTTCTTATTAATCAGAATTAATAAAATATATTATTTGAAACTATAGGCTATTATTTTAGTAATTTTATTTATATTATATTATTTAAAATTTAATTATATATTATAGTAATCTAGATTTTGATTTATTAATAAGAATAGAAAATCCATTTAAATATTTAAATTTTAAAAGTATAAATAATAGAATTCAATTATATATTTTGATAATTTAAATTTTGATTTATTAATGAGAATACAAAATCCATTTAAATATTTTAAAATTTAAAAAATAATATGTAAAATAAATATTTTTATTAAAAATTTGAATGTTAGAAATAATGGAAAAAATACTATGGAATCGATTTTTTTTTTGTGTAAAATAAATTAATAGGATATATTTATAATATTTTTAATGATATATAATATAAAAGTATCACATGATATTAGAAAAAAAGAAATTAAAATTATTCCTATATTTTTTAATTCTTTTATTTACAAAATTCTTTTTTGAACATTTAATTTTCTATAAAAAAAATTTATATTTAAAATTAATATTTTGACAGAATGAAAATATAAAAGTTTTAATCTTATATTTTATTTCTCACATTTTACATGGACATAGCATAATCTTATAAATTAGATACAGCTAATTTCTCACATTTTACATAAAATATTAATTTTATAATTAAAAATATTATAA
The DNA here is from genome assembly GCA_013389735.1 of Phaseolus lunatus. NCBI lineage: Eukaryota > Viridiplantae > Streptophyta > Magnoliopsida > Fabales > Fabaceae > Phaseolus > Phaseolus lunatus. The sequence goes on from CM023859.1 coordinate 39,441,777, forward strand.
ATAATATTTTAATAATTAAAAAAAACAAAAAAGTGAAGAGAAAAAATTAGAAGGTTTAGTACTATTAGATGAATATTGAAAATTTGATTAAATATAAGTTTTTATTTTATTTAACATGAATTTAAATTACATATATGAATATATATTTTTTAAATATTATTATTAATACAAATGATTTTTGGGTTTTTTTTTATGAAAATTAATTATATACATTATTTTAAAATAGAAATATTAAGATAGTAATGAAATTATATTATATTATTTAAAATTAATTTAATAAATTAAATATATTTATTATTGTAAATGAGTTTTGAGAGTGTTAATTAAAATTTATTTTAAATATAGAGTAAATTAATGTAATTGTTATTTTTATATATATAGGAGTAAATTTGTAATTTTTATAATTTATGCCATTAAAAATAATTTTAAATATTCTTACAATCATCACATCCCTTACCAATTTTAATAAATTTTTCTCACACATCTACTCTAACATATCCCAATCCAAACAATCTCAACTTTCTTCACATTTTCACTCCCCAACACCCTCTAATCCAAACAAACCATTAGTCACTACAATTATTTTAGAAAGTCATGATTTTGGTTCTTATGTAATACAACGAAATCATCCACGTCATATGCGAGTGACATGCGAAAGTTACATAAGAAGCATGAACCACATCAACAAAAAAATGTTAACGAAGGCTAACTATAATTTTGGTTAAATTTTGCAAGAACTTAAAATATATTTAATTAATAGTAGTGTTTAGTTGAATATTGATATCTTCACCTAACTAAGGTATGAAAATGTGGAACAACAAATCTCCCAATCTGTCTCTCGTTAGCCATCAAAAAACTTTTGTCCCTTTCTTCCATATTTCCTTTTTAGGGTGGAATGAATTAGCATTATAGTTATTATTACTCCTTCAACTTTTTCTTGCTTTGCATTTCAAGCCTCTACTGCCACTGCACCCAACAAAATCACTTTCTCATCATCATCATCTTTCTTCCACACCAGTTCTTCTACGTTCACCACTTCCCATCCAATTCCATTTTCAAACCAATCCCTGTTCTCTATTTCAAGTGGGGGACCATCCTCTCACCCAAACATCTCAATTCAAGTGCCTTGCTTCTACTGTACCATGACAGTAACACCCACCCACCCTATCTCATCAACACAACACAACACAACACAACACAACACAATACAACACAACTCTTTTTCTTTAATCAGAAGAGTTTGGAATTAACTTTCATTATTTCATAATTTGTTGACATTATTAATGCTGCTATTAAATCTTGCTTAGTAGGCAATAAGTTATCATAATGTGCTTTTTTTTTTCTGATAAAAAAAACATAACTATTAAAAAATTTGCAACTACTATTCATACATCATACATGTTGTCTTAATCTATTTGCTTATTCGGTTTCACATTCAAATGTATATTTTTGGAGTCTTTGATAACAAAGACAAGTATTAGTTATGTTGGAATCCAGTGTCAGCAGGTTCTAGTATGTTCTGAGAAGCATTTTTTATTCACAAAAAAGAACAGGTACTATTAAAAACTGAGACACTGAAATTGTGGTGTAAGATATTTGCGTGTGAAAAAATATCTAGGAAAGAAAAGAATAATGATAATAATAATACTAATAATAAGGAAGAGGAAGGTGAGAGAGTGAGAAGGAAGAAAAAGGAGAAGACGACAACATTGCTTACGCGGCATGGAGCGCAAGGTGCGTCATCTCGGACAGAGGGGGAAACGGCACCGTTTCCTGTGTGGTTGGTTCCACCAATTTGCAGTTGCTTGCTTCCATTCCAACCCAATCCACTAATATTTTTTTTTTTTATCTATTCTATTACCTTCTCTTCTCTTTCCCTCACCAACAAACCGTCCATCGCTCACAAAGTCTTCTCTTCTCTTCTCTTCTCCTTTCTCTCACTCAACTAAAATCCTCTCCGAATCGTGGTTGTTGTTCTGCATCCTACTGCAAACCAAGCTGTATTCAGTTCTCTGATGTAAGCGCGGTTCCACAGCGAACAAAAAAGGTTCCGTTATTGCCGTTGCTTTTTATATTTTTTTCTCCTTCCGGTTCGTTTTCTATAGATGGATCGGGCGGCGTTGACGGTCGGACCGGGCATGGACATGCCGATCATGCACGACAGTGACCGTTACGATCTGGTCCGTGACATCGGGGCCGGAAATTTCGGCGTGGCCAGGCTGATGCAGGATAAACAGACCAAGGAACTCGTTGCCGTCAAGTACATCGAGAGGGGCGATAAGGTTGTCTGAACGAACGAATGAATGAGCAAAAGCGTTTTTCTGATCTTTTTTTGTGTGTTTTCTTGGTGGAGTTCCCTTTGTTGCCCCTTGTTTTGGTAAATTTTTTGTTTTCACGCTTTTGGCTAAGGGAGAGAAGGAAAAAACTAATTGTCCACATGATCGACTTGCTTTAATTGTTTCTTCGGGTGTTGCTGACGTGTGATGCTATTTTTGTTATGTTCCGTGCTCCATTTTTGTTTCGGTGCTACTTGTTTCTGTTTTTCTTTCTTTTAATAAATTCTTTACGCCATTGCTTAGCACTTAGCAAGTACCTGTTTCTTACTTGTGAAGTACTGGACTCATTGTTTCTTTATGGTGTTATTGTGCCTCACAGATTGATGAAAATGTGAAGAGGGAAATTATTAACCACAGGTCTTTGAGACATCCCAATATTGTTAGGTTTAAAGAGGTAAGTATAATTTTGGAGCTTTTAAATAACCGTCTGCGACTGTGGTTTTGCCGCAACGTTTAGGATTTTTGACTGTCCACATCTGCAATTGTAGCCAAATCGGCCACAATTTCTTTGACCGTGTTGTTGGCTACACTGTTATGGTTTTTGGAGTGGTAGGGACTGCTATGGTGATCACATTTATCCACCATTTCCCGCAATATGATAAAACTGCGATTGTCTTCTAAAAACCTTGATATTTATGTATTTTTACTTTGTCCATTGTTATTGTTCATAGGAGGAGCAATCATTTATTTTTAACGTTCTATAAAATTTCACACAGGTTATTTTAACACCTACTCATCTGGCGATTGTAATGGAATATGCATCTGGAGGCGAGCTCTTTGAGAGAATCTGCAATGCCGGGCGTTTTACTGAGGATGAGGTTCTTTTTTATTTTGTTTACTTATTCTTCACTTGATCATTATCAATTTGTACTTCAAATACGTTGCTTATGTAAGATTCTAACCCTTTGTTATGATTCAGGCTCGATTCTTCTTTCAACAACTCATATCTGGGGTTAGTTATTGCCATGCTATGGTAAGTGAACATTTTCCCCTTCTGCTCTGTCCAATCTAAATTGTGTTTACACTTGACTGAAATGTAGTATAGGTAATGTATCAGTCTTCCGAATATTGTGTCTGATATATCAGTATTCTTTGTAATATGTCTGTTCATAAAGCAAGTATGTCATCGGGACTTGAAGCTGGAAAACACTTTGCTGGATGGAAGCCCGGCACCTCGTTTGAAGATATGTGATTTTGGGTACTCCAAGGTAAGGTTTTCTTTTCTCACTAGCTTTTCTGCCTGTGCGTGTTCCATTTTTCTTCAGTCACTATTCTTCACATTTACACTATGATGATGAAATTGAGTTACTCCTTAAGTTACTTAAAGATTATTTCAGTAATCTGGAATATTGGAAAAGATACATTTCTGCTTGACTGCTGATGGTGAGTTTTAATAACCTAAATTCTTTAGTTTAGCTTGTTGGCCGTTCTGGATTCCCATGAGCTAGAGTTTGGATTGTTAAAATCATGAGCCTGTAAGCTTGTCACAACACTAGAGTGTTTCCTGGGGTTCTTTAGAAACCATTGCAGGTTTTTGGGTATTGTTTCTTGTTAACTTGTCTCTATGTCTTGTGTTCTAGAGTGCATTGGAATTAAAATTCATGCTGAGTTCCTTGAAATTTTGCTGTTATTCTTTTATTTCATTGTTTCAATTTCCTTCTGACTTGTAAGTGCATGAACATCATGACTGTCATCTCATAAATCTGATCGATGGTGTGATTTACAGTCTTCAGTGCTTCATTCACAACCGAAGTCAACTGTGGGGACTCCTGCATATATTGCTCCAGAAGTATTGCTGAAACAAGAGTATGATGGCAAGGTAGAGCGTTTACTGTTCTATTTCATGGTATTTTTTTGTATAGATCCATTATTGTCACAATCAAATGAACATTTTGTTGTTAACTTGTGATCTTTTATGAGCTGGGTAATTCTTGACTAAGCAATGATATTGTCTAGTTTTTTCACCCAACCTAATGGTCATTTTGGTCTGCACTAGTATTTTGGTTGTTGTTTCTCACCTAATTTGGGACTCTGGCACTACCTGAAAATCTTAACTTAGCAAGGAAATGCAGACACTTCAAAATTATCGTCAGTTAAACATCGAACATGTCTCAGATGCTTAAAGTACCTTTATCATTTCCTCGCATTTTGCAAATTACCACTTTTAAAATTTTTATATATCACAATAATTAGATAAATTATATTTTTTTATGTCTACAATGACTCATGCTGTTTTTTAGAATATATCGGTTTACTCTCAATTTAAGATTTGTGTTGTATGCTAATTTTATATGTTGTATATATAATAGTTGGATTATTTCCTATTATTGTTAAATTTGTTGTATCCTTGCATCCCTTGTCGAATCTGTACTTTCGAGTTTCTTAGTGACAATTTACAGTTCACAGTATTGCCCTGTTTGTCTTTTTGTACTAAGTTCTTAAGGAACTGTTTATTTCTAGGCACAAAGTGGAGGGAGGGGATTTTGCTCCCTCATTGTTCCCTCTCCTCTCCTCCCTTCTATTTCCCTCCAGTTAAACAGTGTGTAAAAGTATTCTATTTTTTATTTTTTCAGTAGGGCAATAAGAAATATAAAGTTCTGTACGCAATTAAATCATAAATCTAGTTGAGATCATTACCACCTAATTTCACCCTTATTTCATTTGTACTCAATCATTTTTTTTTTAATTAACATTGAGTTTAAACTTACACAAGTGTAGCTTCACTTTCAAGTTTGGTTTGAGGTGTTTTTGTCTGCAATATCCACATCTTAACAATTGTACTAACTCACCATCTACTGATGAGTGATCCACCCGGTTAGAGATATGCTTTGATTGTGTTATAGACATGATTTGATAGGAATATCTTACCAAATATTGTCCATCATCAAATATTGATTTATTTCCTTATTATTGTATCTCCTTCATTATGAACAAGAATACTCATGTGCATTCAAAATACAATGTATTATATTCCTTCTCGGTTTCTTCCTCCTCAACATGGTACCAGAGAAGTACCCTCCTTCAGGACCTGTTTTGTCTTAGTCCTTTCAATGCACCCCTTCCTTTAATTTTCAATATCATTAGACTAGTGCAAGTATGAAGTTGGTTTAAACATCAAAGATTTTGTTTTAAACTTAACTAGTTTGCATGTGGAATAGTATCTTAATGGGTTGCTTCTGTTATGTTCTCTTGCATTTATAATTAGCTTGCAGATGTCTGGTCGTGTGGAGTGACCCTATATGTGATGCTAGTGGGAGCATATCCTTTTGAAGATCCTAATGAACCAAAGGACTTTCGGAAGACAATTCAGGTATATATCAGATCTTTAGATATGTGCTCATTTTCTGATTGCTTGAGTGCAACCTGTGATTGCTGCCTGTTTCTTTGCAGAGAATTCTTAGTGTCCAATATGCCATTCCTGACTGTGTTCAAATATCTGAAGAGTGTCGTCACCTTATCTCAAGGATTTTTGTTTTTGACCCAGCAGAGGTAATTTCTATCTCCAACAACTGACCTACTATTGCAATAAATAAATTGGACATTTCACAATCGTAGATAATTTGGTTCTTTAGATTCATTGTCACATCACACTATTATGTGCGAGTGAGCTCAAACAATTTCACTTCTCCTATGAAGTTTTATTCAATTTATTCCAATGTATTACTTTTTTCATTTTGTATAGGTCCTGCGTGGTTGTATGTCTATCATAATATAGGAATATACTATAAGCTATCAAGCATTAAATGTGATCATAAGACAACCGGCAAAATGTTGAATGTGTTTTGACTTAGTTGGCTCTGCTGACTGTAAAATATAGGAATTTATCTTCAATCTAAATCATTTGTTTGAATCTCATGTCTTTGAATATTTACGTGACAGAGGATCACCATGTCTGAAATCTGGAACCATGAATGGTTTCTGAAGAATCTCCCTGCGGACCTGATGGATGAGAAGATAATGAGTAATCAATTTGAAGAGCCAGACCAGCCCATGCAGAGCGTTGATACGATCATGCAGATAATTTCAGAAGCTACCGTACCAGCAGCTGGGACCTATTCTTTTGACCAGTTAATGGCGGAGCAAATTTATGACTTAGAATCTGAATCTGATGCTGAATCTGAGCTTGATATAGATAGCAGTGGGGAGATAGTGTATGCCATATAGTTTGATCTTGGTTTGGCTGGGCTTGGCTAGAAAGACAGCATATTAAATGGAGGGCATCTGAATATTGTGCTTGGCATTTTCAGCATCAAGAAAAGAAGTATGTGGTGCCCGCATTTTCTGTAGATTAGCCTGGACAATACAAACTCCATCATGTTAATATTTATGTATTCAGTGTCGGTCGCTGGGGAAGAAATGATTCTTACCCTTTCCTCACTTCCAGGGAAATGCTTGCTTTATATACATATTATTTACATATTAGCCTTTTCGTTGTTTCCCAGCTAGTTAAATTGGCTGATGGGTGAATCATGTTTCATGCCCTTGCTTTATATACACACACCATTCCATGTAAACAGTTCTTTTTTCAGTAGTTTACTAGTTTCTGTACTTCACTACTACTCTACAATTAAATACTAGTAAAAAAAAAGTTACTTTTGTGGTGGATTAGAAGGTGCCTTGATAAATGGAGTGTTTTTTTTTTCTTCACCCAATTCTATTTATTTTGGAACAATTATTCGAAATGTATTCTGAAATATATAAAAAAAATGTATTGTATATTTTGTAACAAGTGGGTGTTGGAAGAAACATCTTCCAAGCTAAATGTAGAGGTGTATTAACTTTTTTGAAAAATAGACTATTATATTTAATATTTGAAAGAGTTGATTAATTTAATATTTTTAGAAAAATAATGAAATAATAATTATATAATAATAATAATTATTATTATTATTTAATTTTGATGATACTGGGCTAGTTTGAGTTGGTTTTGTTTCAGCATGCAAAGACCTTTATTCAACTTGGAAGAGATTGAATTTCATTAAGTTCGATTTAGTGAAAAAAATTGTATCCCAAATTATTTTAATTGGATTAGAATAACTCGTTGAATTATTTAATTTAATGAAAATCTGTAGATAAATGTGCGTACAAGATAATTTTGATCATATGTATTTTTTTGTGGATAATAAAATAAGAGAACGCCAAACATAATGCAAGTTTTTTGAATGCTAATTATTTTAACATATTTTTATTAATAATTTGAAGAAGATAATTGAATAATTATTATAATAATAGTATTAATAATGAAAATATTAATCATGATAATAATGATGGTGTTATTAATAGTAGTAATAATGATAATAATGATATACTGGTAATAAATGATATTGTGGTAACAATTATAATGGTGATGAAAAATAAGTTAGAAGTAGTGACAATGAATATTTTATTGTGTTGATTAGGATGATGATTTTTTTTTTTTGTTTTGAGTATTTTATATTTGAGATAAATAAAGTTGTGGCATAATTTGTTGAATAAATTAAAAAAAAAGGCAGTTTTATTCTGTTTGCATATTGTTTCTTTATGTGATTTGATGTTCTTTTATTGAACATTGGGAGTGTTCAAATTCAACAGAATAAAAAATAAAAATAGACAAAAAGTTGAAGCAAAACATTTTATTGGACTTGATTAGATTATTTTTTGTTAAATCAAGCTGTTTAGTTTTATTTAGTGTTGGTGAATAGGAATCCAACCAAACTGGAATATAAAATTATATTGTAGTTGTTTGGCATTTTTACATGTTTGTATAAGATTATCATGAACCATAATAATACTTGTTATTATTTTTAGGTCAGATATTGAGTATTTAAAAGTTTACGTTGTTTTTAATTAATTATTAAAAAGGTTCAAATTAAAAATTAGCATCTAAGGTATGACTTATTTTTTATCTTAATTTTTTATAAGTTTTTTAATTAATAAATTAGCTTACCGATATTACATGTTAAGTGACACACAGTCGGTGTCATCTGTTATGTTAAAGTAAGATTAATGTGTTAGTTAATGTTATATGTTATCAGACTATGTTACAAGAACCAACTTCAAAGACAAATATTATTTTCGAGGACTAATTCTTAATTTTAATTTTAATAGATAGGTAAAAAAGAGAGATATACACTCAAGAAGTCTATTTCTGTCTTATTTAATATTTTTTCTTTTTCATGAACCTTCCTCTTCCTTATATTTTTAATTTTTTTCTTTTCTTTGAAGTTTCATTGATATATTGGTTTAGTCTTTATATTTAGTTTAATCTTTATACTTGTTTATTTTTAATATAATGTAATATTATGATTCTAAGTATAAGTTTGTTCCACATCAATTAGAAATATGTCTCAAGAACAATATATAAAAAAAAAAGTCACATACCTAATGTTTTAAAGTTTTGGATTGGAAGTAGTATTTTGACTTTCTTATATAAAATATTTATGGTTTATTGGTGTCAAAACATCTTGGTATTTTTTCAAGAAAAAGTCAAAGTATTACCCACTGATATTTGTGGTGAAGTACCAATGTTCTTGAAAAGAGCAATGTATAAGAAAAAAAATACTCACATACCTAATGTTTTAAGGTTTTTTTTGTTATAAGTAATGTCTTGACTTTCTTATATAAAATCTATTTTTCTTACGTACTTTAACAATTCAAGTAGTCTTACATGCTTCAAGAAAAATAAATTGTATTGGTCGATACCAGACAAGTCATGTCACTCGATCTCGGTGGTCGAAAAATCGACCGACTGCATTAATATATATTAAAGGCGCCCAATAAATAAATGATAGCAATGATAATTATGGAAACTCCCTACGAATTATGATTATGTCCTACCAAATCCAGGTGGCATCAATATACTTTTCTATAAATCAGAGATCATACTATAAATCAGTCAAAAACTAATATTTAATTGATTTGATCCATCACAACGAGGGTCCATGACTAAACACTATAAATATACTCTTTACAGATGTGTAAGGTACGCTTTAATCAATTTTTACTATATACTCTTTACACATAGTACTTACTTGATTATCGTCGAAATACCTTTTTCAGATTAACCCCAATCAAGCACTAACAATTAAAGGAAGAGACTTGAAGAGAAAAGCGGGTAGGCAATCGACACATCAATAATTGTACAACCAAATACTATGTAGACTCACTTTATCTATACAAGTACAAATTTGATTTTGCCTTAAAGAATTATAAGAAAATAACATTAAATCGAAGAATTCTTCGATTCAATGTTATTTTCTTAGAATTCTAAAAAAAATAATCATTAAAAAATTGTGACACCATCTAACAAGATGAAAAATTAAAATAATGTATTTTATGTAAAAGGTCAAACATATTAAAATGGTGAGAATTCCAAAGGTTTTTTTTTCTTAAGAAACAATATACACAAAATAGAGAAAGAACTAAGATACAAAGAGGGAGAGATAATTTGAAGGTGTCATCAACCCACCATACCTTGAATCCTTTCATGTTGGGTAACACATACAATAAAGCCTCTCTCCATGCATACACATGCTTGCTACATTTATATTTATATTTTTTTAAACCTTTCCTAAATTATTCCTTTTCCTTCCAAGCTTCTATACTATACTAGTTTCATCCACATGTTGATGAAGAAGGAAAATAGCAAAAATATCTTGAATAGTCATTTGAGTCCCTCAAAGTTTATGTCGCTTTTTAGTTAATCCATAAAATTGTTGAAATTAAATTGATATCACAAAATAAAATTTTCCTTTCGTATTATAACAGAATAAATTAATAGAATCAATTAATATACTGATGTAACACATTAAGTAATATATCAACTATCACTTTAACATAAGAGGTGACTTGTCAATTAACATGTCATATTTATAAATAAATTATGTTAATTAACATGTCATATTCGTAAACAAATTCCGTTAATTAGCATTTTAAAAGATTAACATAAAAGACATATTTTATTTTGAAATACTAATTTTTAATTTTAATATTTTTAAGATCGATTCAAAAGATAGTTTACACTTTCAAGTAATGACGTTTAGTCGTGTTTTATTTTTTATTTTATCTGAATTATGTCGACAAGTCATTACTCTTTTTTTCTTATCACTTTGCTTCTTTATGTTAGTTTCTAATAGTTTTTTTTTTTTACAATGGAAAAAAAAATCGATTAGAGTAGTATGCATGCATTTCTCTGTTATTTTTATTATTATTTGACAACATGATGTTAATAAACATAGTCAAGAATGAAACACACCTCTTCGTAATAGTTGGGGACGAAAAAATCTATTTCATAAATGATTATTCATTAATTATTACTTTTAATCATTGTGAAAATGATTTAAAATAGAAGTAATTTATATTATGAGTGAATAAAGATAAACTCTAAATGGCACAAGAAAAATATCATTTTACACCTACTTTTCTCTAAACAAACATTTGGTAACCAATTTTAATGATAAAATATTGTATTCAAATGATAAAAAAAACAAAATTTTAAAATATTAATTATCAAATATTTGAATAAAATATGAAAATATTTATTTATGATGAGAGACGAGTAATTCGATACTTGTGTTAGTTATGTGATCTTACTAAATATGAAAAGTGTATTGATCGGAATCGAACGAACTATGTTATTCGGAATCGATAATCGATCAACCAGGTGAACTGATTACATTAAATAATAAATATAAAATATCCTACAAATCTGAGTAACATTTTTAAAAATTGAATAACACCCTTATAAATTAGATAATATCATTATAAATCCAAATACACTCCTATAAATCTAATTATGAAATAAATAAATTAATATTATTTTACTAAAGATACATCATACATTCTTATACACAATACTTCCTTGATAATATTTACTTGTTGTTGGGAATGAACATGTTAGAGGTAGGAAATATGAATCTTTCCACTTTTATACATCAACACAGTTATTATTCCTTCAGCCTATTTATAGTTTTACTTTTGTGAGCGTAAATATTTGATGATTCTAAGGTCGTTAGTGATGCTATCTTATGTTTTTGTTCGTACCAGGTAAAGTTTGGGGAAAATATCTTGTTTCTCACTGTGTCCAAAACTTCTAGTTTGAAGACAAATGTGCAGTTACTGTTTCTTCAAGACTACAGGTTCGTCATTTCACACTTGAAAATTTTGGCGGAGGAGATCATGAAAAGTCCAATGATGTTGGTCCTTGATGATGTTTGACCTAACTCAGAACCCTCATCGAGGCATTCAAGGTTCACGGGTTGTCAGATTATAAAATTTTGGTGACTTCTCGATTTAATGTTGAAGGATTTGAAGCTGCATGCCGCATGGAGCCTCTTTGTTTAGAAGACTCGGTTAGGTTCTTTTTCCTACATTTTCATACCAAACAAAACATTAATCTTTTCAATTGCTGGAATGCACATATAAAATATTTAATATTTATTCATCCATTTTTATTCTCTTGAAAGAATAAATAAAGAAGCATGTAAAGAAGGTGAATATGACTCTTCATGAAGCTCAAAGAACAAACTTTTTAGATACTATTTCAAAGAATCAAATTCTTAAAAACATAAAAAATCAAATGAAAAATAATTGGATACTTTTGAGATATTTTACAGGAAGTATCTAAAAAGTATCTTGAAAAGTTAAATAGAAAATATAAGATACATTTTGCACATGTATTCGGAAGTATTTGAATAGGAATGGTATCTGACATGAGTATGATTAGGATACGTTTCATAAAACTCTGCCCACATATCAGGGAGAGTACAAAAACATGACTAGAAGGAAATATAGCATGAAACACTCCTTTTTCATGACACAAATTTGTAACTAAACAAGAATCGAAAAGAGATTAATCTTGTGGTCACTTCACCCAATCTTTTGCCAAATTCTGACAGCACAACAGACTGATTTTCCTGTAAGAAAAGTAAGAAGAAATACATGTAACACTCATCGATGTGGTTAAAGATTATACATCTCAAAGAACAGGAGAGAACTTTCATGGAAAAAACTCATACAACATACACAATCTTCCGATTTGTGATAAGTATTGAATACTAATAATGCAACAAGCTAGTGATAGCTATGAAAGAACTATACTCTTCTATTACTTTCCATAAGGGCTACCGATGGTCCACTCCATCCTCTCACAACCTGCATTCCAGTGCTGGCAAGCAAAGAATCTCAAGGACAACGATTGTTATACTTACGCGACAATCTGCAAAAAAATTAATCGATTTGAGGAGCATGACTTGGATTTGAGTAACTCACATATGGAAATCACCAATGTTTTATAATCTGACATTCGAAATTCAAATTTCCCAACAAGAGCTTCTCTCTGCACGTGGATCTCGAGTGCCCTTTTCAAAGCGATGAAGATGCAGGTTTTGGATCTGACGCCCTTGTTGAGAAATTTAAATTCCAGATGTCAAATTATAAAATTTCGATGACTTCAAGGTTGCTTTTCCGAGATGTGGCACCTGATGCATACGACCATTCTACAGTAACCACAACATTAAATACTTCAATTTTTTTTTTCTCTTCTGCTGTGGGGTGGACGTGCAGAAGTGATGCACATGATGGACCAGTTTTAATGCTACAGTTCAATATATCAATCATTTCATGAGTGGTCAACATGAAAGATCCAACTTGTTTCTCTCTACTTATTTAGTAATTGTTTGTTAGAGATATTTCATAAAAAAAAGTATAAGTCAATTTATGTTTGTTTATATCATAAAATTACATTTGAAAAAACAGCCGATTTTTATGAGAAGATGTTTTTTTTCTCACTAGAATCAAATTTTAGATTTTTCAATTTATGTTTAATTTAAAGTGTTGAAACAAACGCATGGATTTTTTCTTTTAATAAAATGATTTTTTTTTTCAAAATAACTTTTAAAAGAAAATAGTAAACTAAACAAGTAAACCCAAGTGTTGGAAAAAGTTATTCAGACTTTATAGAAATAGAGGATTTTTTTTTAGGATTTACAGTCTTTCAACAATTTATTGGGAGATAATTGTTAAAATATTAAAAAAATTATTAAATAAAAATTAATTTTAGAGATAAAAAATAATTAATCATTATATTAATTTTTTTAAAATTAATTTTTATTTAATATTTTTTTTAGTGAAAACGTGTGATAATAATTTTAAAACTAAATATAACTTTTTTTTATTATAGTTACTAATTTTTTTTTTTGAAATTACTAAGCAACAATGATTTTGTAAATAATTATTGGTGTATGCACTTAAAATGACTATTATTTGTATTCGTCATTTTTAAATTTTTTCTTCTTGTACTTTCTTTTAATATTTTTCGTTCATGTTGTTTCATTTTGTGTGTGTTGTTTTTATAGTTATTATTATTGTATTATTTCTTTTTTCTTGTGTCATTTGTTTTTCTTTTTTGTGCGTATCATCCTCCTCTCCTTCTTATATTTGTTGATTAAAAGTTTAAGATTTTGGTGAAATAAGTGAAATGAAGTGTTTGATAAATTTTCAATCAATTTTTTAAATACATATAATTTTATTTTATATTATTAATGACTTTTGTGGTGCATGCTACATGCGACTTGTTAGGTTATAATATTAAAGATCATAAATTATGTTCTATATGTAATAACATATAATAATGATGTTCTCAAAATTATTATTAATTTTTTTAACTTTTTGTTAAAATTTTATTTTTGAATGATGTGTATTCGAATTGTTAAAAAGTTATCGTCCATCAATTATTATTTAGCACCATTATGGACATTGTGTCAATAATTGCTTATTTAACATATTTGAATAAGTGTTTTGAAAACCATTTTTTAAAAAAAGAAATAAATGAGACATCAATTAATTTAATTGATTTTATGTTGTTATATATTTGGTTTCTTATTTTCAAAAAAATCTTAATAAAAGATTGAAATTATGAGACTATTAAAATAACATGATTAAATTTTAAGACCATCATATGGGGTGTGGTTATTTGATTTTGCAATGTGATTGTTTAATTTTATAGTTTCAAACACAACTTCATAAAGTTTTTGGGTAACAAAAAAAACAAATTTTTAGAACTCTAATTATTTTTTATAAAAAATAACATTGCTTTATTTTTTAAAATTAAATATTAAAATATAAATCAAATCAAACATGTGGAGACATGAAAAAAATGTTGTTTGATAAAGATAAGTAAGTTTCAAAATTTTATTCTTATCGTCCAAGATTTCAAAGTTTCAATGTTTGAGGCTACAAAATCAAACAACCAGATTACACCAATTGATGATAAGGACTAAATTAAAAAATATAAAGATTTTAGACATTCAATGGAACAATTTTTTTAAGTAAGAACTCACTTAAAAATACTTAAATTTAAGAGATACTTAGAGTTGTTTTTCTTATATCATGATATGTAAGGAATAACAAGCAGTTAACAACCATTTCAACAAAATTGACAGTGAAATAGATGTCAAAAACACAGTTGAAAAATATAAAAAATTTGAATACTTAATAAAACATTTTTTTAATAAAAACTTAATTAAAAACAATCAAATTTATGAGAAAGTTAAAACTTAATTAAGTGGTGATTAAAAAGGAAAGTTAGTGTCTCAATTTGTTGTATTTTTTTTTTGTAAATTAGTTTTTGAAAAGTATTTTTCAGGAATGTTATAAAGTTTTAACACTTACAAAATTTATTTCTCAAAATGGAAAAACTTCTGATATTTCTAACACTTGCTTAATGTTAAAATTTTAACAATTTTGAAAAGTATTTTTTAGATGAGTTAAAATTTCAATACTTCAGAAAAGTTGAGTGTGTGATGCAACAATGTCAGAACTTAAATGATGTTATCCATGTAGCTGTCAGAACTGGAAGCAACGTCCCAAGAAATCTTGATACGAACATTTATCCTAAACATTATCCCTCATCCTAAACCTTACAACCAAAGAGGACAATCTAAAGTACCAAGTGTTTCGAGTGCCAATAGCTTCCAATATGGAATTCGTTAGCTATCACTATCGTTGAAGGATAAGTTCACGAGGCCCTTAAAGAAGATAAAAAGAGCCAATATTTGATGAAGAAGAGCTTGGGTATGGTCACAGTTCACCTCTTGTTGATATTAATGAATCACTGGTGTGGAGATCAGTTGAAACTTACATATACCACCAACAAAAGAAAAAGCTCAAATAAGGCACAATAGTTTCATTGCACCACCAAAGACAAAGTATGTGCGAAGTGATCAGTTATCATGAACAACCAAAGTTGTAAGAATGTAGTATCGACTACATGGTGGAGAAGTTTGTTGATGGTAAGGAAAAGAGAAGATGAAGTATACCAATGCTGAAGTCTCCCTTATTCATGCATAATTTCTTTCACGGTCTCTTTTCATGTATATCATAACCTTAATACTATTAAAATAGTAAGAGATAATAAACATATACAACATAAATATATTCATAAACATCTTCCTAAGTTTTAAAATTAGAATTTAAATATTTTGTAAGATTTAAATACAATTCCTTAACTTTCTATTTAATACTTTATTTTTGAGGAATTAGAAGTTTGTTATTTGAGTTTATATGGAAGCTGTAAAGCTATTAAATAAATTATTATTTGTCAAGACAAAGGAATCACGCGATGAGACCAATGATTATGCTAAAATATGTTACATAATTAATCAATGTACACTCATAAGAAATGTGCCGAAGCTTATCTGCTCCATAAAAAGACAGAGAAGGTGCCCCTTGTGAAGTTCGTAGTTCTATGCGACTGTTAAAAACTAGAAACTCCTCCAGCTTTTGCATCGTTACGAAACAAAGCACTTTGTGAGTTAAAGATGACTAGAAATAAGCAAATTTATGATAGTGATGATGATTGTGTATCTACCTTCTTGCAAGAAGTCGTTAGACGTGTCCATTCCAAGGTTTATTTTATTGCGACACTGTATTTCGGATAAAGAACACATCACATTTGTCAGGAACCCAATTAGAACGAAAAATTCGAGGGCCAGAAGTTTAAATTCTAAGATATAAACGTTCTTTATAAACGTTCAGAAGTGAGCAAACTTACATGCAAATACATAACACTTGGCAACAAAAGTAGGGCTATTATGGACACTTTTATTCGAGATACATAAAATACTCACGGCCATTGGTAAGCCATTTAAGTTAACATCAACTTGAGGTACCTTTCTGACTTTAGGATTGGAAAGCATAGCTTCAAATGACCAGGTCCTAGGTGTTAGTTAAGAGCTTATTGAATGAAGCCAGTTTAGGTTAACATCAACTTGAGGAACCTCCACCTTCAGATTAGGAAGCATAGCTTCGAATGCTTCCCATGAGGCAGCTGTCTCCTCATCGCATACCACTACCTTTAAATTCTCAAGATTGGTTATTGAGTATGGCAATTCACACCTTGCACAGCTTGTCATATTGAGATTTCTGAGATTACATACATTACCAATGTCCTCTGGTAAATTTGGAAGGCTTATGCAGTTTGAGATGTCAAGAAGTCTTAGCTTAGAAAGCTTTTGAATAGAATCTGGGATCTCTTCCAAGTCAGTACATGAGCTTAGGTTCAGGAGTTCCAAATTCAACAACTGTCCAATTTCTCGGGGCAGAGAACAAAGTTTATGGCAATTAGTAATACTGAGTTTCTTTAGTGGGATAATGTCACAGATCCCATCAGGCAATCTCACCATATCCTTGCAATAGTCAATGTTCAAATCTAATAAACTTGGAAATGAATCTGAAACTAGGATGGTACCATTTTCAAAAGCCTGGTTTATGTTACTACACATGTAGAGGGATAATTTTTTAAGATTTTTCAATGCGCCCAAGTGAGGAACAGAAATCCGCTCTAGTCTGATTCTTTTCAGGTTCGATACAGAACCTAGTAGTTTGAAATTGTCCAATTCAGAATGAAGAAAACCATAATTTGTCATGATAAGAACTTTTAGTTTAATCATTTTCTCCATGAACTCGGGAAAGGAGTACTTATTAGTTTGAAGATTTAAAATCAGAACTTCTAGTTGGGATAGTTTTATGTCGGACCAATGTGAACCACAAGTTTCATCTGCAAAAACAACCCATATGATGTCAGTCGGGGAAAAGTAATCAGTGGCAAATCAATGCTACTTTCTTATTAGCAGTTTTACCATTTAAAAGTATACACCTTAAAAACGTTATAACTAACCAGTTGATATCGACAATGTGCGGGCTGAGACCTGTTGAAGAGTCTGTTTAACACGCCATCCGCTATATTTTCGCAATAAGCGAGAAATCACGCCTTCTTGCTTTTCCCCAAACCACCTTTCACTTTGATTTTCATTTATGCCAGTAATAATTCTTTTTCTCTGTTCAATTGGTTTCCGGTTGTTCTGATAAATTGCAAGATCTCTCAGAAGATCATGGAGGACGACAAAGTGGTTATTGTAGTAGTAATTGTCTGAGTCACTTGTATTTCTCCTGGTAAATGTGCAGAAAAAAAAATAAATCTTTGGTAAAAAGAGAAATTATCCCACAAGATTATGTGATACATGCTCTCTATTAGATAGATAAATAACGAATTTCAACTTCTGACTTCAGAATGAGTTAAAAAAATATAGGGTTGCATGATGTGCGAAGATTACATTCACTCCAAGAGAAATAATCATTTTGATCTATTTATAAGTTACTAATTGATTCTTTCATGAACTACACATGCTATTCAGAGTATAATTCACCTTATATATATATATATATATATATATATATATATATATATATATATATATATATATATATATATATATATTAAGTGGCTGGGAAGAGAAAATAAGTAGTCATCTTACCTTGCTACTAAAACATTGGCCAGATTCATGGAGTCTAATTTTTTTATGATTTCCATTGCCTCTATGCCGTCATCATCTAATTTGTACAATTCAGCCCACATGTCAATGAGAGCAGGAAGAGGAATTCTTTGATCTTCAGGAAATAACCCAAGGTCCATGAAGCACTCCTTGGTGTTGGGGTTATCTTCCAAAACATCCAAGAGCTTTTGGAAGCATGTAATTAATTCAGTACTAGAATCAAGTATACAATGACCTTGTGACAACTCTTCCACCGTCTTTTGCCACAACTCAATAGACTGATGACTCAGTGATCTACCAATCACTTTAATGGCAAGCGGTAAACCCTTGCAATATCTCACAACCTGCATTTCAGTGCAAGCAAATAAGGTTAGTAAACAAAAGGTCGTACCTAGGTAATCTACCATATTATTGCTTTTGGGGGTTAAAACACAGATTTCTACTCTCTAACTCAACAATAAGTTTTATTTTAATTGCAAGTAGTTATGTCTTTCCTATCTTGAGATGTCTACTTCAAGTGAATGACTTCAGAAGAGAAGGGAAGTTAAAGATTACACACCCATGTGCAAGAAAGTAAAGAATAAGCACCTTCTGGACAATTTCTTCATTAGGAATACTTAAACTGCATTTTGAGCTGCTTTCTTCCAAGAGAGCATGGTGACGGAAAAGGGTCATTGCATCTTCATGAGCAAGTGGTTTCAAGATATATTGGGTGCTAAATTTGGGAAATGCAATCCGTGAAATCACCAAAATTTTATAATCAGACATCTGGAATTTAAACTTCTCAACAAGGGCTTCCGAGCCGGGCCAAACATCATCCAAGACCAACAACAGCGGACTTCCCTCAATTTTCCTCATCAAAACTTCCAACCGTTTAATTGCATCTTCGTCACTTACAAACTCAGGCACGTGGTAGCCACAATGTTCAAATAATCTCTCTACGATATTCTTCAAATTAGGCGTTTGGGAGAAGGTGAAAAACAAAATATTGTCCTTGAATTTACCTGGTGAAGGCAAAGAGATCTGTCAGCCCACAGCATTTGTTTTGATGTATTGAACAAACAAAAACAATATTTTACTAAATGAACATCGAACAACAGAAAAGAAAATAAATTAACACAGGTCAAAAGAAAATGCTTCTCTAATCTGTTAAAGCAGTATTTGCAAAGAATATGATGTTCTTATTGATGTAAAGACATATCAATCTATCATAGGGTATCAGTATACAGAAAGTATGAACTCTGCTTTAAACTGCTCTACATCTCAGAAATAGGGATTCAAAACATTTCGCATGCCACAATTTTCATCTGTTACATATAAACTTCCATAGATGTTTGCAATTTTCAAACAAAAATTTTTCAACCATCTTCTACTATCTTTAGTGAAAGTTTAGTAGTTTATGACAGAGAATTGTATGTATGAGATAGAGGATATATAAGTGAATTTATGAAAGCATTGATTAGGGGATAACTATCATTGTAAACAAATTTTCAGAGAACCTTTTTTCGTCTGTCTTTTACTATGAGATAGAGGAGACCTATAAATGAAATTATATTTATGGAGAATTGGTTAGGGGATAACTATCACTCTAAACAATTTTCATTACGAGCATAGATGAAGTTATGAAGAATTGGTTAGGGACCTATAAATGAAGTTATGAAGAATTAGTCAGCCAATTTATCAGGCATCAGAGGACGAAGGAAGAATGAGCCCTTACCCTTGATTTCTTCCTCCTTACATAGCTTTGTAGCCAAGGTTGTTTTACCTGATCCACCCATACCAGACAGCAAAACGGTGGACACACCTTCCTTAAGAATCTCCATCTTCAACTTGCTCAACAGTGGACCGAAGCCAACAGTAAATTCTGGGTTTTCAGGAACACCAAAAGGACACTTAATTGGTGTTCCAGATCCTTTAAGTTTCTGCTCAAAATTCTCTATATCAAGAAGCTCAATAATCTCTCTCACCTTGTACAGTGTATTTTTTATATCCTTAACTTGCTTGTCATCCGCAGTAAGCGAATCGTTCTTATCATGCGAAGTTCCCTCCCCGTAGAGTGAAAACCAAGATAGAAATTTGGTCCACCATAAGCTCCGGGAGCAGGAATTGCACACAATCTCTTCCCCTGCATCTTTTTCTTTGACAAGAGTGATGATTTCTTCTCTGGGTGGATTCAAGTGTTCATTGTATTGCTTTATCTCCTGCACCACTAGAGTCATATTCATTAGGGTTGACCTCAGTATTCGCTTGGTTCTTTTGTTCCTTCTACCTTTTTCAACTATGTCCATGACCATTCTCATTGCATCTTGAAATCTTGTCAAAATAACAAGTTGTTTAGTCTCTCCCATGATAGGCAATCAATTGCCTCCTTCCTCTGTTCAATCAAACAAGGAACAAGTTGTGAAAGACATAGAAAGTCAGTGTAGTTGCATAAAATTGAGATTTTAGAACAAAATGAGACAGTTGATATATATATTCTGTGACATCAAAGACTGAAAAAAACACCTGTGCCTTTGAGAAAATTGCTCAAACCTCCTATGCGTCTTGTGTCCTTCTTGTGGTTAATTTAATTTTGCAATTTGGAGCGAAGCAACGGTAAGTGGGTTGCTATTGAAATGGAAAAGATTAAAATTCGGAAAGCGCGAAAGGCAGTATTTATTATCATCAATCAACAAGATTTGGAATCTACGTTTAGTTCTTCGTGTTTGCTTCCAGTGACTTTCGTCATTTTAATATTCTAATACGCGGATACTTTAATGAGATAAATTTAGGTTGTTCAGTAAAAAAAGTATAATTAAAAAAGAATCTTTTGTTTGATATACGGGGAATGAGAGAGAAAAAGTATACAAACAAAATTTCATAAATTCACAAGTCCCACTGATTAAAAAATCTGCGAGCTCGGCTAATTTTTTACAGTTCATATTCTTTGTTTCTCTCTCTTACCTTCTTTTTTCTTATTTTCAACCAAGTGAATCATGTGGAAAAGGTTCTTTGATTGAAATAGGAAGGAAAGAAAAATGATAAACTATATAATTTTCTATATCAATTAATATCTACAAGAACATGATACCAAAGACCAATTCCCATTTTTTGTTTGTTTGACATATACATATATACGTCACAGTCAAGCATTTAAGTTGACAGAAATTACAGAGTTAGACAGAGGAAGCTGTCCAAGATACTTAAAACGCAATAAACCAGTTTTTGCGTTTTAAACGTACGTTCCTGCCGCAAAAGGTGGAGCGCGTGTAAGATGTACAAATTATTCAATGAAAAAGAAAACAAACAAACAAGTCTTAAATTATTTTATCTTCTGTATGTGTTGTCAACGTACTTTTGGGAAATTTCATAGGAAACACAACATATATGACTTTCTGCGAAAAGTGGTGGAAACGTTATCAGTAACAACCACTAGACGTGATTTCTCAACTTAATTTTTATGTATGTATTCAACTTTCAACCAACAAAAAATAAACAGCTTATTAACTTGCTATTTTTTAACATGACATTTTGTTTCTTTAAATCAGTATTTTTATGTAAATAAAAGATGAATTAAAAAAGTGGAGAATGGAACCTGAAGAGATGTTGTGCGATTGGTAAGTGTGAAGATAAAGAAGCGAATGGGTGGAGAGAGTGAGCGATGAAGCATGGTTGAAGGGAAATGGGAGAAGCAGAAGAAAAGCAACGTAGAAGAAGCTGAAGAAACAGAGAGAAGCAGAAGAAAAGCAACGATAGAAGAAGGTGAAGAAACAGAGAGAAGTTAAGAGTAGAAGGAGATTGAGTTTTTCTTCTCCGCTTTTCAACAAATCCAACTTCTACATTCTTCTTTCTTCATTGCACACCACGCATGCCGTCAAACGACGCTGTCTTTATTTTAATAAAATGACAATATTCACTCCCACTTTTTTCACCCGAGTCTTCACTATTTACAATTAAGTCTCGCCACTTAGATCATTTTTATTTTTTCTTGTAATTATTACGTTTAATTATGTTTTTTATATCAAATTTGGAATTAATTCATTTTTGTTTTTAAAATTATTAAAAATATTTTACTCTTTTAAATTTAAAATATGTGATTTAATTCTTTTAAATTTAGTGATTGAAGATTAAAAACAGATTTCAAAAATCATTTTAAATTCTCAAATTAAGTGTTTAAGATTATAAATGTCTTTTTTTTTTTTTTTTAATTTGAGATATTAAAAAAAATTTAATTTAAAATCAAATTCGTTTTAAATTTGAAAGACTAAAAATATAATAAAAAATTTAGCTGATAACTTTCTTATATAAGATTATATATTATTTTCATTGTTAAATTTGTATATTTAAAATATGTAAATTATTTACATAAAAAAATTATTTAAGTAATTTTTTTTTTCAAAATATTAGTTTTCATAGAAGAGTTTCATTGTGTGAGAGAGTTTATCAAAAAAGATTGAACTTTTTTAGACTTTTTTTTTATCATATAACAGTATTTTTACTTTTAAATATTTATTATCGATAAAATAAATATAAAATTGTAATATTATTTTATCTTTTTGTATTTTTATAGTAAACTTGAATTGTGAGAAATAAATTATAATACATTTGTAAATATATTTTTATAATAAAATTTAGATGAAAAAATTATAATAAATTATAATGTTGGTACCAAATTAAATGTTGATATTTTTTCTTTCTTAAAAAGATATCAAAATAAATAATAGTAAAAATTAAATAAAAATTAAGTTACTCATGGATGATATGTATGTAATAATAAAAAAATTAAGTGAAAAAATTTATTATTAGATTTAGTAAAAAAAATGTATAAAATTATAATTTTAAAATAAAAATAAAGAAAAAATTATATTTAAGTTGAAAGATTATGTAAATAATGAATTATATATAAATATATGTCATAAATTATAATAACAAATATGATTATATAATATTTCTTATAATTTTTTAGGTATAGAGTTTACATTTACTTTATTATGTATACTTACATCAAAATATATACTTATAAAATATTTTATTTCATTCTTTTTCTATTGATATTTTTTCATAAATTTTTATATATTTAAATTTAAATTTTTAGTTTTAAATTTTAAATTTTAAATTTAAATTTTCTTCTATTTTAGTTTAGTAAATATTTAAATTCACTACAATTTTATAAATATTTAAAATTTATTCTCTCCATTTTTAATTAAATTTTTTAATACAGTTTTTACTTAAAAAGTTTTTAAAAATTATTTTATTTTGTTTTATTGGTTCTTAAATTTTTTTTATTCTATTTTATATATATATATATTTTTTTTTATTTTTTATTTTCCATTCACTCTAGACAAAAGGAATAAAAACTAAAAACACTACTCCCATAAACCAAATTTTAAGAGTTTTTTTTTTGAAAATACAAAATAAAATTATTGAAAATAATAATAATAAATAGGAAAATAAAAACAAAAATCACTAGATGAAAAAATTAAAAAAAAATGGATGAAAAAATAAAAGTAAAAATAGTATTATGAGAGAAAAAAAAGTCACTTTTTAAGTCCATCCAAAAAATTTGTCACCCCTCCTTCGGGAGTGGACTGTTTTTGAATAAGATGGAACAATCTTTCTTTCTTCAAAGGCTGGTTTATTATGCCACTAACTTAGCTAACGTATAAAAATCGCTTTTAATGGGTGATTGATAGCGAATCAGCACCAATTGCCCCGTGTGCTCAACAACTAGTCAGGAGCTTTGACTCCTTCAACCAACTTGTAGAGTCAAAAGTTGATATCCTTGAGTTCTTTTTTGGTTTATATGTAACATAGATATGGATACGAATAATGATACAATATGGATACGAACATAGAGATATGTATAATTTTTAAAATATAAGATACGGAGATATAGATTTATATATTATATAATTATGAATTATATAAATTGATAATAAAAATTTATGTGCATAAGTATATATGTTTTAGTTTCTTTTTAGAGTAGAAAGATGTTTTTCAGGACTGATTCAAAAGGATTTGTTCCTTCTTTTTATAATTATACTAAAAATTAATAAATTTGAGTTTTTAGAAAATTAACATGTTTTTTCTTTTTAAAATCGTGTTAGAATCGTGCTAAAATAGTCAGAAATCTAACAAATATTTTTTGAATCGGACACTTCACTATTTTACGAGTGTCATACAAGTATCGTGTCCAACACGGACATGCTATATAAAAAAGAGTGTCCGAGCTTCATAAATTAACTCTCCTAGAAAGAAAGTAGAGTGATATGTGCAGGTTAAATCCGAGATATGTATTCAGAAAAAACGACTCATTGATGGGAGACTTTTATCTCTTACAATATTGAAGAATTCTGTAATATTCATAGGTGTTTTTTTTTTTTTATCAGCAAATTCATAGTTGCTCTTGTTGCAGCGTAGTAGCCTTCCTTCCATTGGTGGGTGTGATAGTATCTTGTTCCAATGTGGAGTCCTAAAAACACAAATTCAGAAAGGTTATAATTGAATATACATAGAACAAAATCAGAATGATGAACTACACTAAATAATCCAATGAAAGTAATCAGACGTATTCTCAGATACGACAAATTAAAGCATAGTTGGTCTTCAAGTCACCAGAAACAACCATCATACCTAATTCCTCTATCTTGAAAGATGAAACATGATTTATCATACTCAGATATTATTGAAATTAAAAAAATACAGAGAGAAAAAAAGACGTACGAAGAAACAGGAAAAATTTGTGTATAGTTTACTGTTTTTTTTCGTGGGCTAATGCTCCATTCTTTTTATATGGGTTTCCTTTTTATGATGTGTGGGTTATATTTTTTTCAACTCCTCACCATCTTCATTATTGCCGATTCCTTTACTAGTTCATATATATTTTCCTATATTTGTTTTCCGTGCAAAGTTAATAGGAGAAGAGAAGACAAATTGGAAAAAGAAAATCCAAATTAGACTTGTCATTAGTTTCTTTAAGACTGGATAACTAATTCAACATTGTATCCAAATTAAATTCATACTTTTTAACGTTAAAACTTTTTAAAATGAAAAGAATAAATTTTATTAGAACTTAATTATAAATGTCA
Organism: Phaseolus lunatus; assembly: GCA_013389735.1. Classification (NCBI taxonomy): domain Eukaryota; kingdom Viridiplantae; phylum Streptophyta; class Magnoliopsida; order Fabales; family Fabaceae; genus Phaseolus; species Phaseolus lunatus. The sequence goes on from CM023859.1 coordinate 39,466,989, forward strand.
TTTATTTTTGCATATTGTCTTGTTAAAATAGTTTTGAATTAATTGATGCAAACATATTCACTATGCAACCATGAGATTGTAATAGTTAGCTATGGGTAAGCTAACACATGAATAATGTTTAAAGAAGGGAAGATGACTTAGTTGTAGCAATAACACATGAATAGTTTGCATTAGTTGTATTAAGAAAAATAATACTTTCACATCTCTAAATAAAATACAACTCATTTTAATAATATAATATTATGTATGTGAATTTTAAGTTAAAATGTAAAACAAATATAATTATAATATTATTGTTTTGAATTATTAAGTGAGTGGTTTTTGTTTGGTGAGTATCAAAATACACCATTTACTTGTGAGTGGTTCAAAATAATTCTTTAATTCTATAAATGAATTATTTGGGAGAAACAGATAACATTGATGAAGATGAATATAACAACAAAAATTAAATTTTGTAATGTATAATTGGAGAATTATATATTATAAATATTGTATTAAAATTTGTCTTGAGATCAACTCATAAAATTTTTAAGATATGTTTGAATTTAAACCCGTTTAAAGAAGATACTTTAATTTTAATTTAAAGAACATATTTTAGATTATGATCTATATTTATTTTGCAATTAAAAAAATTAATTAGTTAAGTTTGTGGACTTTTTCTTCTTTTATATATTATTCGTTTGTACCGAATAATTTATCATTTAAAAACCAAAGCAAATATAGATGATGAAAAAAAGATAAACTAATTAAAATTAAAATCTACACGAGAAAGAAACATAATATGAAGGTTGTCAATGGCAGTTACCAAAGTTACACTCAAACCTTAACACTAAACATAATACGTAGGATTCATTCGCAAACATTAACACTTTACATAATATGGAGGCAGTAAACCTAAACAACAACAATTCCCTCGCCCTATTTTTCCTTGGACAGATCATACAAGATTTTTTTGACAAAACAGAAAATTGTCCCTTCGCCATTGACTAACATAGATAAAGAAGTTTCCTTTTACCATAATCCATTGTGCAAACCTAGCCATATTTTATTCCCTTTACTTTCTGGTGTGATTAACCACAACTTGCAGATATCATACAAATGACAACTGCATGCAACAGGTATTAGGAGTGAATTGCATGAAGCCAATTCAAGTTAACATCAAGTTGAGGAATATCTATACTTAGATAGGGAAGCATGTGCTTGAAAGGTTCCCATGAAGCAGCCGTCTCTTCATCACATACCACTTTCCTTAAATTCTTAAGATTTACGATTGAGGATGGCAATTCACATCTTGCACAACTTGTCATGTAGAGATTTCCAAGATTACATAGATTGCCAAAGTCCTCAGGCAAATTACGAAGGCTAATGCAGTTTGAGATGTCCATATGTCTTAGATTTGAAAGTCTTACTATAGAATTTGGTATCCCTTCCAAATCAGTACAAGAACTCAGCCTTAGGAGTTTCAAATTCACCAAGTTTCCAATTTCTTGAGGCAATTCAGAAAGCTTATGGCAATTACTAATACTGAGCATCTTCAAGGAGGTGATATCACACAGCCCCTTAGGCAATCCAATCATATCTTTGCTGTAGTCAATATTCAAGTCCTCTAGATTTGGAAAAGCATCTGAAATTAGCATGTTACTGTTTCCGAAAGCCTGTCTTGTATCACACATGTAGAGGGATAACTTTTTAAGATTCTTTATTATGACAAAGGAAGGAATACAAATCTTCTCTAGCCTGATTCGTTTTAGGTTGTTTAGTGAGCCAAGTAGCTCAAAATTGATCATTTCACAAGGACGGAAACCATACTTTATGACTATCAGAACTTTTAGTATACTCATTTTTTTCAGTAACTTTGGAAAGGAGTACTGATTAGTTCGTAGGTTTAAAACCAGAATCTCAGCTTGAACTGGTAGTAGGTTGGACCAATATGAAGTGAAAGTTTCATCTGCAAAAGTAACCCATATGGTGTTAATAGTAGAAGAATAACAAATGGTAGATAGGGGCTCTTTCTTTACCATCTTTAGTTTGCAAGTAAATGTCTATACTTCAGAGAAAGCTTAACTAACCGGTTGATATAGACAATGTCCGAGTACGAATCTGTTGGGGATTTTGTTCAATAAGCCACCCTTCAGGTTTATTTTCATCCATGTCAATCATCAGTCTTTTTCTCTGTTCAGTTTGTTCTTGAGTGCTTTCATAAATGGCCAAGTCTCTTAGAATATCATGAATGATGACAAAACGGCTATTGTAGTAGTAACTGTCTGTGTCACTTGTATTTTTCCTGATACAATAGCAGAAATTAGGTTCTCTCACAAGATTAAAATAAATGCTCTCTATACATGAATGATTACTTACAAATTTCTACTTCTGATCTCAAAGTAGTTCATACCAAGAAATGCAGAGTTACATAAAGCAAGAGGCTTAAATTCTCAAATTAATTGGTAACTGTGGAATAATTGGCAAGGAATCAACTTCTCCTTTCATGAGCTAACAAGCTATTGAATTATTTGGTGTATATAGAGTATGTTAGGAAGAAATAGTTGAGGAGAAATATAAGTAGTCATTGACTGTACCTTGTTACTAAGACATTAGCCAAATTCATGGAGTCCAATTTGTTGACAATGGCCATTACTTCTATGCCATTATTATCTAGTCCATACAACTCTGCCCCGATATCAACGAGAGCAGCAAGAGGAATTCTTTGGTCTTCAGGAAATAAAGCCAAGTCCAGGAAGCACTCTTTGATGATGGAATTATCTTCCAAGACATCTAAGATCTTTTGTAGGGAAGTTAGTAAATCAATGTTGGAATCAAGTATCGAATGACCTTGAGACAATTCCTCCACCATCTTTTGCCAAAATTCATAAGGTCGATTACTTAGTGATCTACCAATAACTTTAATGGCAAGCGGTAAACCCTTGCAATGACTCACCACCTGCATTTCAATGCAAGTAAGTATAGGTTTTAGGTGCGCAAGCTGCAATTGTTCAAGAATGGAGTTACTTGTGTAAAGTCAGCAAGAAGGAACAAGCACCTTTTGGACAAGATCTTCGTCAGGAATAATTGAACTGCTATTTTTCAAGAGAGCATGGTGACGAAAAAGGGTTATTGCATCTTCATGAATAAGCGGTTTTAAGATGAATGGAGTGCCAAATCTAGGAAATGCAACTCTTGAAGTAACCAGAATTTTATAATTTGATATCTGAACTTTAAATTTCTCAACTATGGCTTCTGAGCCAGGCCAGACATCATCCAGAACCAATAACATAGGACTTGCATCAGTTTTCCTTAGCAAAAGTCCCAATTGATAAACTGCATCTTCATCGCTTTGAAACTCTGGCACTTGGTCTCCACTATGTTCAAATACTCTTTCTACAATTATCTTCAATTTAGGAGCCTTAGAGAAGGTGATGAATAATATATTTCCCTTGAATTTACCTAGAGAAACCACAAACATTAGTGAGCCCGAGGATTCTTTCTAGAGTAGTCTTAAACTGTCATGCATTGCAACAAATAAATTACCACATTTATTATTTTACAAAAAGAAAATATGAACGCAAAAGAAAATAACTAAGACTCATGATCAAAGAAAATGCTTCTCCATGTTAGATATGGATATGCACAAGTAGAACATAACTATCAGTACTGGGTAAGATTGAACTCTACTTTAAGATGTTTCTACACTACAGAAATATATAGGAAAATAGAGGATTCTGCATGAAATTAATTTCACCCATTGATAATAAAGCATTAATTTATTCATGAATAACATCTGAAGTTTTTCAATATATATATATATATATATATATATATATATATATATATATATATATATATATATATATATATATATATATATATATATATAAATTTCTTGTTAGTTTCTGAGTTCATCCTAAAGAAGAACGATTTGCTCATATATATCGCAGTGGAGAACCAATGGCTTACTCATGACTTGTTGATCCCAACAAAGTTTTGTAGCCAGAGTGGTTTTCCCAGATCCTCCAAAACCAGTCAACACAATGATGGACACAGATTCATGGAGAAGTTCCATCTTCAACTTGCTAAATGGTACATCCAATCCAACAGTGAATTCATGCTTTTCAGGAACACCAAAAGGACGCTTCATTGGTTGTGCCAACTCTTCCAAGAATAACCAACTTTTCGAGTCCTTTCAATCAAACAAAGATCAGATGTGAGAATTAAGCAGAGAAACTCAGCACTCAGCTGGTGTATGAAGGATCTCAAATATTCTAATAAGGTAACATTCCAAAATTTAATATTTATTTTAATTTAAATTTTTGAAATATTCCAAATTTTCTTTTATTTCAATATTTTTTGTTAATAATTTCATGATAATGTATCATGTCAATATTTATCATTGTTGAACAGTTAACCATATTTTATGGATAAATTTGTATATACATTTTACGTAGCAAACAAATTGTAAAATTATTTTATGAAAGGATCAACACACAAAAATAGTCTCAAGTGCAGGGACTGTAGTTATATTTTAACTTTCATTAATGATTATAAATTAGACTATTTATATTAAAAGTTTGATTTTTTTTTATATTTTATAAATATTATCTTTTTTAGTATATTAATTTAAAAATTTATACCAGACAACATGTGACTGAATTTCCTATTTAGTACCATTTACACTTTTATTTTCCCATCTAGCACCTTTTTATTTTTATTTCCCTATCGAGCACCATTTTGTTTTTATTTTCCTATCTAACACTCTTTTATTTTTTATTTCCCTATCTAGCATCATTTCGGAAAAAAAAAATGAATTAAAGAATTGATAATTTTAATTTTGAATGCATTATAAAATAAATATTTTTAATGTTTAAAATAGTTAAAAATATAATTAATGAATAAATAAATGAGTTTTTACAAAATAAAAATAAAAAAGTAATAAATTAAAAATGTTTAGTTTAAAATTCAATTTTTTTAAGAATGAAGAAAATAAAAAATTAAACCCTAAAACAACATAAAAGTTGAATATATAAACATAAATTAGTATTTATTTTTACTATTATTGATGATGTAATCATGTTAATTTCAAATAAAAAATACAGGATATAATTATAAAAAAATCAAAGTCAATTAGTATTAATTAATAGTGGACACATATAATATTGAAGTGTCTACCCTAAATGCAAAATTTTAAAAAAGAAAAAAAACTAATACAAATGCTACACTTAATACCTAAAAATAAGAAGAAAAAATACAAAAATAAATAAATATAGAAAATAAAAACAAAAATAAATAAAAAATGATAGAAAAAAATAATAACTAAAAAATAAAAGATATAAAATAAAGGCAAAACAAAAAATTATATTTCTAACTATTTTAAACATTAATTTTTTTTTATAACCAATACATTTATTTTTTTTAATGCATTCAAAATTAAAATTATCATTTTTTTTTAATTTATATTTTTTTTTACTTTTAAAATGGTGCTAGATAGAAAAATAAAAACAAAAGAGTAGTAGATAGAATCAATGTATAGTCAGACTTTAATTATTTTAACACCAATTCAAATGAGTCTAAAACAATGTTTTAGGACACTAATTAATGATGATATTCATTAAAAATAAAATATTACATTGAAAGGTGAACCAGAAGAGAGTGTAGAGTCTGTTGGAATGAAGTTAAAGATATAGTATTATTGTAGTAAAGAAATGGCAGATTTATTTACAACTACAGAAGAATGCACCTTAATTTGAAACAAGGAGCGATGCTTCCTATGGATTTGTTCTCCTGTTAGAGGACCTTCTTGCTGATGAAAGCTACAACTTAGTTCTTGTACAAAGATCTCCAATACAAAGATTGTTAGAACCCTAAAGCAGATATTTATAGTCATGCACCTTGGACCATAATTTTGTAATTCTACGCGTCTTTTACTCTTTCTTTGTTACCACCATGAGATATAAAATGATAAAACCAAAGATCATTTCTTTGCATAAATATTCATTTACTTCTGGTTTTATGCAGAGTACTTACATTGAAAATTTCATTCATATGCATATGGGGAATAATAAAAGTTATTACATTTACTTTGTTAAGTATAAATTAACGATCTTTTTTTTTTGTCAACTTCTGCAAATATATTCCTTGTTTCGTAAGAATGAAATTTCGTGAAAAAGAAGAAAAAATATACTGATATTTTTCTCATATTCAATGTTTAGAACAGAAGTCGGAAATAAATAACCTTTTCTTTTTCTGTCACGTATAAACATTCTGTTTAAGTATGATTAAAAAATAATCATAACACCTATATATTGAGAAATTTAAAATTAATATAGAAAGAAATTTGAAAACGTCCATCAGCACGTTGTGGATATATACAAAAATTAGAAGTAGAATTTCTGAAATTAGATATTGTAAGAATTCTCAGTCAAATACGTGTTTGATTTGTCTAAAAAAAAATTCCTACCCGTCAACTTCTCAACTATATCCTTCACAGTGTACGCATTCAAAAACTTGTGGTCTTGGAAACACACCATGGGGAATTGTTATATTCCCACTTCCTGGGAAATAGCTTGGAATTAGGATTTTAGAAAACTCATTCCTGAGAGTGTTTCATTGAACTTGCAATGCATGCATGGTTTCGAGAGTACGCAGTTTAAACATATGACTATTACAAGCGAACATCAACTCCCAATAAAAAAAGGAAAATTTCATAAGAAACATATCAAAAGATAAAGTTCATCAGAGTCTTCATGCAATTGAAGAGTTCATCCATGTTTTTCACTGCGTTCTTACGTGATAGATTGGTTGAAAATAGATTGCGCATTATTGCAGATGTTAGTTTCGTTATATATATACCTACAAAACTAACTTCTGCAGTATGTAAAATGAAGATATAGTTGAAATAACTACTTTACTTCTTTTGGATATAGAAATTACATTTATAAAAATGAATTAATTTACAGAGTATATTTTTAAAAAAACTAAGTTATATAAATTAGTTGTTCCAAAGGTTATTCTTGTTTTTTTTTTTTCATTATCGCATGGACTTTAAGCATATATTATATCACCTAACTATTATTATTAAAATTAATTTGTAAATTTTATTAATTGAGTTTATTTTTCAAGTATACTATTATCAAAAAAATTATCTTTTCCAAATTTATCATTTAGTTAAATTACTTTTTAATACAAGCGGATTATTCACTGAACAAAATTCATAGTAACGTGGGTGTAGGTAATTTATCTTCAATTCATAAGTAAACTTACATATTTTATTTTTAATTTTTTAATTTTTCTATTTTATTTTTTATTATTTATAATTATTACCTACGGTTTGGGGTTGATAGATAACTTATTATTTTAGTTACATATCTACAAATATTGTTTCGTGAGTAATTTGTAGGTAATCTGATTTATTGATAGAACGTAAGTAAATCGAATTTTTTCTTGTAAAAGATAAAGTTTACAAAAGATGATAATTGAGTAATATTATATTTATCATATGATATAATGAGAAACTTTTTAATTCTTTTAAAATAAAATGAATATTAGTAAATTGAATTGATAAAATGAATGAATTGTATATCTTTAGACTAATAATTAAATTTTGCAAATTTATTTTGTTTTGATGGTTCCTACATATAATATAACGTACACAATGAGAAACTTAGAATCACATTGGGGTTGTTTAGGAAATTTGTAAATTGGAAGATTTTAATTAAATTTAGCATCACTGATTAATAAATATTTAATTCATAAATACAATTAATAAATAAGGCATCATGTCTTAATTAACCCCGCTTGTATATTTTTAGAAAAAAATAATTGCTTCTTCCCCTTAAAAGAGTATCAAATTTAGCTCCATATATGTAATTCTAATGCAACATAGTTTATTTTTAGTTTTTTTTATTATTTAATACTATTATCTTTGCCTAAAAACTTTAACTATTAGACAAGTTCTTTTGTGATATTATGATCTTTATTATACTTATTATTAATAATATAAATAACATAAATAATACTTTTCTAGTCACTGAAGGAATTTGGCTTCGAATCTCATATATTGCGGTTTGCTTGTAGCATTTATAATAATTATTTTAATTAAAAAAATTGTTACAATTATTTCCGCTTTATGACACGAAAGTTACATTAACTTATGATACGTAATTCCGTAGTCTAAGGTGAATTGGAAGAAGCTCATCAAGTTAGAACTTGTGGATGTATTAGTTAAAGCACCGATTGAAATAGCTTTATTTTTTCTTGTATTATTCTAAAGTCAAAGTAGCCTTCGCATTTGAGCTTAAGTTTTTGATGGATTGTATATGTGGAGATAATTATGTATAAGGATTGGGATACTCCTGAAATGTTTCATTTAATTTATTTTTTTATTGCTGATAAAAATAAAAAAAACTTAGTTATGGTCTTTAGTGTTTTTGCTTGTATAATTAATTTCTACGTGGATATAAAGTTATTAGAAAGATTTTTAAAATTTGTTGGCTAAAAAAATCTGTATTGATGTAGAAACGAAAGATTACTAATGCCAAGGATATTTGGTGGAAATAAGAAAGCTTATCTTAATTTAACATGCATGCATGAATGGCTTATATATACATATTTATTCTCTCGTTTTTCTGTAGTAACACTATTTACTCTGCATTAAATGTTCAATCTGTTAATTCAGGAGCTTTTCACTTTGTTCGAAATCACTCTACTCATTTGATAGGCTATGCGCTTTATAAGCCATACTTTAAAGAAAAAGGCTATGCGCTTTATAAGCCATACTTAATAAAATTGCTTTGCCTGTAAAATAATACAATAATGCAAGTTTTATACATTACTGGATAGACTGAACAAAATAAAAAAGAAGGTTTGAAGAAAATGAGAAGGGTTACCTCATAGACAGATAACGTGTAAGATGTATAACCATAGTTTGTAGCATTTTTATAAAGGAAAACAATGACCTCACGCTTCTGCTGTTGCAGTTGGATTAGTTGCTTCAGCTGGAGGCAACTCCGGAATGTTGATTGACAACAACAAAACACATATATTATGGATAATACATAACACATTCATATCCGTAACCAATAAGCTACACTTGTCAAACACACACACACTATATATATAAAAGTTGGTTGAACTAATCAAACCAAACTATGCAGGCTCAACTTCATTTTTTTTTTTTATCTCTTGTAGTTCATTAACCAAGTTTAATGACTCTTCTATTGAATCGAGGTTTAAATCATATTTAAATTGCTTGGTGTACTCCCTGTCACAGATAAAGAAAGAATTCGAGTGACCCGACATCCGACGTTCGACCTCTTCACCATATCAGAAACGTCATAATTTAAGAATTAGGAAATAAAACTTAATTAAACACTAAAAATATGACTAAGCAGGTATTGGATCTATGCTAATTCTTACACAAAGAAAAATTCAACAGAAAATTATAAATACGAAGAAATCCTTATGACAAAAGGTAATATCTGTTTTATTCCTAAACTTATAAATTGAATAACATCTCGATTAATCTGAAAGTGTTTTTGCAAGCATACCACTTTTCATTAGAAAAAAAATCAAAAAAGACTTAAAAGATATGGAGGTTGAAAAAGCTTTGGAGAGAATATTTAACCTAATAACTTAAATAACTTGTAAGAACACTTGGATTTATTAGTTCACAATACTATAATAATACATTGTGGCTAAATTTAAGTGCCAAAAGTTTCATATATGAGTTCAATTTTCATGACTTTGTTATACTAATATCGATTGAAAATATATGGTTTTCATTTATTTACTGATATGACATACTTAAAAAGATTGGTAATGTAATCTCATTAGCATTCAGTTGCTTGAAATTTAAACTGTATGTATATAAAGTACTTGACAATTAAATGTAGCAACTAAGTACTGTAGTCTTGTGACATTTCTATAGTTAGTTATTTATTAGTTATGTCATTCCTAACCTACATATTTTGATTCTTAAACTGGGAGGGCAAATATACAAAAATTAATAATTTATTTTGGCTTTCTGTTTTGATCCAAGAATCACGCAATACGTTGTTATACAAATAAATTGATGATATTTCTCATATGATATATCCAGGAATAATAGTTTGTAATATATTTTCTCCAAAATTGTAATAATAGTATTATATAGAGCTTTAAGTCTTAACAGAAGGTAAGGATTAGATGATTGAAACCAGTTTTAGTTCAGACATTATCATTTAACAACTGAAACAAATATTGAAGATAAAAACAAATGAAAGAATCAAATGACATACTCAAGAACTCCTTTCCCCTGCTTTCCCCTTCGGAACCAACTAACATAGATTTAGAACTTAAAAGTATCCTTTTATCATAATCCATTGTGCAAGCCAAGCCTTTCTTCCCTTGACTTTCCACCACAACTTGCAAACAAAATGACAATTGTATGAAACAGATATTAGGAGTGAATTGCATGAAGCCAATTCAAGTTGACATCAAGTTGAGGAACATCTATCTTCAGATTGGGAAGCATAGGTTTGAAAGTTTCCCATGAAACAGCCGTCTCTTCATCGCATACCACCTCCTTTAAATTCTTAAGATTGATGATTGAGGATGGTAATTCACACCTTGCACAACTTGTCATGTACAGAATCCTTAGATTACAAAGATTACCAAATTCCTCTGGTAATTTAGGAAGGTTTATGCAGTGTGAGATGTCCATATGTCTTAGATTTGAAAGCCTTCCAACAGAATGCGGTATCCCTTCCAAATCAGTACAGGAGCTTAGCCTCAGAAATTTCAAATTCTCCAAGTTTCCAATTTCTTGGGGCAATGTAGAAAGCTTATGGCAATTACTAATACTCAGCATCTTCAAGGAGGTGATATTACACAGACCCTTAGGCAATTCAACCATATATTTGCTATACTCAATACTCAAGTCCTCTAGATTTGGAAAAGCGTCTGAAATTAACATGTTACTGTTTAGGAAAGCTTGGCGTGTATCACACAGGTAGAGGGATAACTTTTTAAGATTCTTCAATGTGACAAAGGAAGGAATAGAAATCCTCTCTAGTCTCATTCTTGTTAGGACTGATAAGGAACCAAGTAGGTCAAAATCGATCAATTCACAGGGATGGAAACCATAATTCATGACTATCAGAACTTTTAGTTTGCTCATTTCTTTCAGGAACTTTGGAAAGGAGTACTGATTAGTTCGAATGTTTAAAATCAGAACCCCAGCTTGAGCTGGTTGTAGGTGCGACCAATATGTAGTGCAAGTTTCATCTGCAAAAGCAACCCATATGGTGTCAGTAAGTAGTAGAAGATGAATAAATGATAGATCATAGTGACTTTCTCTTTAGCAACTTTACTTTCTAAGTAAATGTGTCTATACTTTACTTAAAGGAATAACTAACCAGTTGATATAGACAATGTTCGGGCAGCTATCTTTTGGGTTTTCTGTGACAATGTTCGGATCATCATGCCTTGCTGCTTCTTTCCAAGACACCCTTCAGGTTTAGTCTCATTGATGTCAATTATCAGTCTTTTTCTCAGTTCAATTTGAGCCTGGTTGCTTTGATGAAGTGCCAAGTCTCTTAGAATATCATGAACGACGATGAAATGGTTGGTATAGTAATAACTGTCCGTGTCACTTGTATTTTTCCTGATAAATTAGCAGAAATTAATTCTTTACGGAGAATCCATAATAAGGTAACTATGGAATCATTTATAAGGAATTAAATACTCCTCCCATGTGCTGTAGAGTATATTAGAATGAAGCAGTTGAGAAGAAATATAAGTAGTCATTGTGACTGTACCTTGTTACTAAGACATTTGCTAAATTCATGGAATCCAATCTGTTGACAATGGCAATTGCTTTTACGCCATACTTATCTAGTCCATACAACTCTCCCCACATATCAATGAGAGCAGCGACAGGAATTCTTTGGTGTTGAGGAAATAAAGCTAAGTCCATGAAGCACTCTTTTATGATGGGATTATCTTCCAATACATCCAAGATCTTTTGGATGGAAGTAAGTAATTCAGTGTTAGAATCAAGTATAGAATGACCTTGTGACAACTCCTCCACCATCTTTTGCCACAACTCAATACACTGATTACTGAGTGATCTACCAATCACTTTAATGGCAATGGGTGAACCCTTGCAATGTCTCACCACCTGCATTTCCAGGGTAAGTAAATTTAGTTTGCTATGACTCCGACACCAAAGCTTTAAATATTGTACAATGATATAATATTACTTTTCTGGGGTCAAAATATATGTTATTTTTGTCAAAAAAATGGTAATTTAGCTTAGAATCTTATGGTGTCTATTTCAAATAATGACTTCATATATAAAAAAAAGTATGGATTACTTGTATATAATGTCAGAAAGAAGGAACAAGCACCTTTTGGACAAGATCTTCGTCAGGAATATTTGAACTTCCTCTTTCCAAGAAGGCATGATGTCGGAAAAGGGTTATTGCATCTTCAGGAACAAGAGGTTTTAAGACGAGTGAAGTGCAAAGTCTAGGAAATGCAACCCTTGAAGTCACCAAAATTTTATAATCTAATATCTGAAATTTAAGTTTCTCAACAACTGCTTCTGAGCCGGGCCAAACATCATCCAGGACCAACAACATTGGATTTGCATCAATTTTCCTCGGCAAAAGTACCAATTGATGAATTGCATCTCCATCGCTTTGAAACTCTGGTACTTCATATCCAAAGTGTTCCAATAGTTTTTCTACAATAATCTTCAAATTGGGCGCTTTTGAGAAGGTGACAAATAAAATATTTTCCTTGAATTTACCTAGAGAAAACCAGAGAGATTAGTTAGCCCGGGGATTCTTTCTACAAGAATCTTAAACTGTGCATGAACACTCAGTAAGATTAAACTCTACTTTTGGCTATTTTCTACATTTCAGAAATGTATCAGAGCATTCGGCTAGCAATTTATTTAACCTATTGCTAGTAAAATTTCCAATAATTTTTTTTTACCTTTCTCTGTTGCTATATATATTCATGTATAAGAAGAGCTCTATGCCAAAAAATCTATAAGAAGAAGTTGATATGGTTCAATATTTGTTACTGTAGAGAACCAAAAATGAGTTGCGACCTACCCATGACTTGTTCATCCCAACAGAGCATTGTCGCCAGAGTGGTTTTCCCCGATCCTCCCAAACCGGTCAACACAATTACGGACACACCTTCACGGAGAACATTCATTTTCAACTTGCTCAATGGTACATCCAACCCAACAGTGAATTCTGGCTTTTCAGGAATTCCAAAAGGACGTTTGATTTGCTGTGCTGTCTCTTCCATGAATAACCAACTTTTCGAGTCCTTTCTCAGAACAAGGATCAAGTTTATATGGTCAAAGAAGTTCTTGTATGTGGAGAACTGCAGTTGAAAGATTGGTTTGAATCATAAGACAGACGTATTTATAGCCCATGCATGTCGTGTTAGTTTAATTGTCTTGATCTCTAACACGTAGTTTTGCGTGTTTTACTTTTTCTTTGCCTCTACGAGAGAGATAAAATAATAGTAATAAGAAAAGACGAAAAACCATTCATTGCACCACCCAAACTTAACTTTTCTACGAAGAAAGTAGCAGTTAAAAAACAATGGATGATATTATTATAAAATATATGTAAAATAATAAAAAGTTTTTGCATGATTAAGCATCATAGGTTTAAAAACTTTCAAATGCATTCCTTGTTTTACAAGAATGAAATACATAGTATAATATTACTTTGCTTTAGCTTAGTCATGAAAAATAAGTAAAATAATGGCAAGATAGGTTTCTGATTTAAGGTTTAATTACGTTGTGATTTGTTGGAAATTGATTCTAACCAAAATGAACGTGTTCGTGGCATTCATGGTAGTTTCTTTCTTTCAATCTCAAGGTTTGACGGTTGACCACTAATTTTGAATAAAAATGTTATGACAGGAATACTTCGATTCGCCGCAATTTTCAAAAGCTGTTTGGTAACGCTTATGAATCGGATCGTTTTTTAACACTGTGCAGTATATAAAGGGGCAGCGTAATAAATAGGGATAATTTAAAAGAATCACTTTTTGTCTTATTTTTCATTTTTAAATTATTAAAAATAACATTAAAAATAATATATGAAAATGAAAAGTATTTTTTAAATCAATTTTGAGGTTACTCTATCTCTCCCTAATTAAATTTCATATAAATTATGTTTCATATTTACCATAAATAATTATATTATAATTCAACAATTTTTTTATTATTCATATTTTTTTGTAAAAAAATAAGGATGATAAATAGAATACAAAGAAATAAAATATTATTTTATAAATATTATTATTAACAAAACACCACACTTTTTAACCCTTTGTATTTTTTTAAATAAATTTGGAAATATTAAATTATGACAACTTAAATTTAAGAAGAAAAGGAACTTGTTAAAAAAGTAAAGCAAGAAGAAGATTGTTGATAAAAATAAACTTTTTTTTCACTTCACATTCTTGTGATAGTCTCGATAAAAAAAAATGTAGAGAGAAGAAAAAACAGTTTAAGCAACCACTAGAAAATAGAAAAAAAAGTATAATTAAGAATACAAATACTTATTTATAGCATCAAAATAAATCAATTTATTTGAATATTTAACTCATTGATAATTATTGTAATAGTCGCATGATTAATATCAATTCAACTAAAAATTAAATTGTAGAACAATAAAATTGGTCGGTTAAAGGAAGATATACTGTTTCTTGTCAACCAAGAAAGGAATGATAATTGTAAAAGATATTATTTTCTCCTGAATCAATTTTTTTAATGTTAATTAACTCCACTTTAGATAGATTTGAGTAAAATAGTATAGGTGGGAGAACTTTGGTAAATATATCAAGTAGTTGATGGGAAGAAAAAACAATAAGTAATTGCATCAAATACTTGAGATTTTTCATAGATAATATCACAATCAATCTCTATTTTGTATCTTCATGAAAAAAATATATCAACAACAAAATGTATAAACTTATGATTGTTATAAAATAACATGTTTAGAGTAAGTAATTTTTATATCATTGAAATTCATCATTGGTGGATGCAAAAACGCAATATTCAACTTCAAACGAGAGACACAGTTCTATTTTCTAGTTTTTCATCAGATGAATGAACTTCCAAAAAAGAAACAATAATCTCATTACTAAAATAAAAAATTTGGATGTGAGAATATTGTCCAAAAAAAAATTCTTTACCACCATAACTTGTAAGGTAACTTAGAATTATTATAGTAGCACAAAGATGATAATGAGTAAGATGAAATATTATTGTTGATTTAGAAAAAGCAATGTCCAAACGTGTTATGTATAAAATAATGCATTCAAATTCATGTTAAGCGAAACGAAACAATTTCACATATCCTATAACTTATGCATGTTTATATTCTTAAAATGGTAGTATGAAGTTTTGCACTAATTTTTTAATAGTTTTCACTACTTTAAGGCTGGATTTATTTTTTAAAAAAAATGATTTTTTAGAATTATTAAACTGATCACCATGTTAGCTTCCAAATAGAAGGATGAAACGATGCAGATTTGGATTCCTATATATACACTGTGCATTATTTCATTGTATGATATGTATAGATATTATTTTTTACATCTAGAAAGTCATATGCTTTGTAAAAAACTTGTATAGTTTGGATAGAGATTTTGATTGATAAAAAAAAATATACTTTAACCAATATGTCCTTAAACACGATCATACATAACATAAAAATCATACTCGAAAAAGATGAACAATTAATTAAAACAACTTCTGCTGTAACGAAACTAAGAAAAAAGTTTTGTTTATACTATGAACAATTATAAACATACATTTACCATTGTTTATAAGAATATAATAATAATATTTTTAAATTAAAAAATAAAATAAAATATTAATTTATTAAAGTGTAAAATGTATTTTTTACTTGTCGAGCATCCTGTCTAGACTTTGATCAAGTCGAGTTTGGTTTTGACGTGGGATTTGGATTGTGATTCTACGGAAAAATGATTCCTATTCGTCCTAGTTTTTCTCTTTAATTCTCTTTGAATATCCACGAATCACTTGTTTCATTCAAAGGAATAATTTTATTCCCGTCTTACACGTGAATGTTGGTCTGAGTACAACATTTCCTCCCAACTAACACATACAAAAAGTTGCTTCCTGATGTATTGGTTGTCATATGAATTCCACTTATGTAAAGTTCAATATCACCATTCAATATAACAAAAAAAAGTTAAATCATTAAACTCTAATTTGAACGGTTGTATATTTGGGTTGCTTTAAACTACTATTATTATATAATTAAAAGTTCAAAAATAAAAACTTCAATTATTTATTCAATTAGCTTTTTATTTTCACTTCAAATTATAATGCAAGCAAATTTTTATTTTTAAACAGCATTATGATAAATTCAAAATTTTAATCTATATCATCATTATATAATAGTATATACTCCTTTATAACCTATTTTAGTGTTTTTTTTACTTTAAACTATTTTATTCGTCAATTAATAAAAATAATTTTTTATCTTAAATGATTTAAAAGTCAACTTATTGTCTTACAGTATCACATATTTTTCACTCAATTAATAAAAATATGCATATAGAAATACCGAAAATTTGTGTTTTCCTTAGTAATTACTTTAACAATAATATTATGTACAATTTGCCATACCACAACATTTTTTTTAATTTAAGCACTAAATCGAATGACTTTATTTAAATTCATGTGCAAAATAAATAAATATATATTCTCTCATATATATATATATATATATATATAGAGAGAGAGAGAGAGAGAGAGAGAGAGAGAGAGAGAGAGAGGGGTTAATTTTCTTATAAATTAAGAAAAACAATAAAGTATATTGAAGTTTATTAATTATTAGTGCAGAACGCATCTTTTACATTAGTTATTATTGAGCTTTTACATTTATTAAAATGACAATATGAAGACCACTGATATAAAATGTTAAAAGTGATTACATTAGTCGTGCACCTAATGTAATATATACATAAATTACAATGATACAAAATTCTGACTGAATCCATTGCTAATGAATTAGTAAAGAGAGTCATGTTACATCTGTTAATGTCCCAAAATATAAAGAAAAAATATTGCTATGAATTGAAGGACATTACATCCATTATGTCTTCGAACCCATGTAATATGTTATTTTATAATAAAAAATATATATATATTACTTTAATTGAATTCTAATAATCTTAATTTAATTAAAAAAATTATCATATCTAAATCATCAATTATTTTTACTTCATTTTAATATTAAATTTAAATCTTTTTTTTTAAAATAATTTTTTTATTCCTAATATTAATCTTAAAATGTAATAAAATTTAATTTTTTTTTTAAAATCTATCCTTAATATTAATATACTAAATTTACAAGTTGTAAAAATATATAAAAATTAAAAACTAACCTAATGCATCAAAGAAGAGTTTGTGGCGGAGCTGGAGGAGTCGCGGGCAGCAGGGGACACCGGGCGCGACAGCAGGGGACACCGGTGCGACTGTAGGGGGCCACCGGAGATTTATGTTGGTAGAAAGGGGCTTCCCAATGGCGAAAGCGGAAACTGCAGCGGTACAAATATAAATAGTACCGATGGAAGCAGTGAAAGCTGAAAAAGCAGCAGCAGAACGAAAAAGAGAATCGACGACAGTGAATACAAACAGTCGCAACCGTGGAAGGAAGCAACAGTCGCAATGGAAAGGAGCAGCGATGCAAAAGAAAGAAAAAAGAGTGTACCAACAAAAACAAGAGGAATAAAAGGGCGTGAAGATGAAAAAACTAACAGATTTCAGTTTCCACTAACCTTAACCAACCCATGTAATATCATTTTTTAATTTTATTTTTTAAATAACCATGTGATATTTGTTTTTTTACACTAGCTAGATCATATAACTGTCATGTCATTTTTTTACATCATTAAGATAGAAGAAATGTAATATTTGTTCAAATATTTATCATATTATGACCGTGTTCATTTTAACACCATTTTATGTTTAATTACTTGTTATTAAATTCCTATTTCAAATATCTTTTTATTCTTCTCAAAATATTATGTATATATTATGACGGTGTGATGAAAAGTCAGAAATTAATTAAAATTAAAATATTTTTAAAAAACTACAATTAAGAAAGTAAAATTAGTTAATTAACATACACATGAAATCTCCTACTTCTTTCAAGTGAGGTGGTGTTTACAGAGAAACGTGCAAATACTACCAGAGCAGGAGGGTTATTATTACACTTTGATTATATATGATTATTGAGTAGGAAATAAATTATTAGCACGTGACACGACCAAGGATCCAATACAAAAGTCAAAGAGTTAGGATCTAACTGAATGAAGCCAGTTTAAGTTAACATCAACTTGAGGCACCTCTATCAGTAGATTCGGAAGCATAGCTTTCAACCCTTCCCATGAAGCAGCTGTCTCTTCATCGCAACTCACTATCTTCAAATTCACAAGATTCACTACTGAGTATGGCAATTCACACCTTGCACAATTTATCATGCTCACATTTCTTAGATTACACAAGTTTCCAACGTCCTCTGGTAAATTACGAAGGCTTACGCAGTTTGAGATGTCAAGATGCGCTAGATTTTGAACCCTTCCAATAGAATCTGGTAACCTTTCCAAATCGGTACAAGAACTGAGCCTTAGCAGTTCCAAATGCACCAACTTTCCAATTTCTTGAGGCAGTGCTAAGAGCTTGTGGCAATTAGTAACACTGAGCTTCTTCAGTGGGATAATATCACACAAACCACTTGGCAACACCACCATATCTTTGCAATAGTCAATGTTCAAATCCACTAGATTTGGAAATGCATCTGAAATTAGGAGGATACCATCTTGAAAAGCATGGCTCATGTTGTATATGGATAGTTTCCTAAGAGCCTTCAGTGTGACAAATGAAAGAACGGCAATCCTCTCTAATCTAATTCTTTTCAGGTTGGATAAAGAGACAAGTAGTTCAAAATTGGTCAGCTCAGAAGGATGGAAATTGTAATTTGTGATTATCAGAGCTTTTAGTTTGCTCATTTTCTGCATGGATTCTGGAAAGGAGTACTGATTAACTCGGAGATTTAAAATTAGAACCTTTGCTTGAGCTGGATGTATGTGTGACCAATATGAAGAACCCTTTTCATCTGCAAAAGCAACCCATATGATCGATATCAATTAAAAAAAGGAACAAGCTTCATTTGCAAGTAAATTTCTACACGGATAACTAACCAATTGATATGGATAATGTGCGAGCAGTGATCTTTTGGGGTTTCTGTTTAACACAATATTTAATACAATTTGACAATATGAAGGTCACCATGCCTCGTTGCTTCTCATCAAGCCCCCATTCACTTTCATTTTCGTCGGTGCCAATAATCAGTCTTTTTCTCTCTTCAATTGGTTCCAGGGAGCTTCCATAAATTGCCAGCTCTCTTAGAAGATCATGAAGGACGATGAAATGGTTATTGTAGTAATAATTGTCTGTGTCACTTGTATTTTTCCTGTTAAATTAGCAGATTTTAATTCTTATGAGGTAACTTGCAATGTCAAATGTTGTTCTCAAAGAAAAGCTTATAACAAAATGAAATAATGCGAAATTGCTTAATGCAAAGTTTAAATTTTTCGCAAAACAAAAGGTTTAAATAAAGTCCATGATTGATGAAAATATTCATTACACCTTGCTATGCAGACATTAGCCAGATTCATGGAGTGTAATTTGTTGATAATGGCCATTGCTTCTATGCCGTCATTGTCTAGTCCATACAACTCTGTCCACATATCAATGAGAGCAGTAACAGGAATTCTTTGGTCTTGAGGAAATAAGCGTAGGTCCATGAAGCACTCTTTGATGACTCGATTATCTTCCAGTACATCTAAGATCTTAGGGAGGTAGGTTAGCAATTCAGTGTTACAATTAAGTATGGAATTACCATGTGACAATTCCGACACCATCTTTTCCCATAACTCATTTGGTCCATGACTGAGTGACCTACCAATCACTTTAATGGCAAGTGGTAAACCCATGCAACTTTTCACAACCTGCATTTTCAGTGCCAGTAAATATAGTTTAGGGTGGCGCCAGGTAGAAGCACTTAGTGAAGGTCAAAACAGTTTTCCATGCATGCATTTTGTGTTTGTTCAATGATTAAATTATTAAAAAATATCATTCATTATTTATTCGTGACTTGAAAATAAACTATTAATGAGCATATATAAGTTGAAATATATTTTCCTCACCCTATTATAACACATCCCTGTAACAACTTTATCTCATCACTTACCTTTCATCATTATATCAGTATATTATAAATAATGGAAGAGACTGAATGCATTATGAGAGTATAACTTATTTATAATATTATAACTTTAAAACTCTAAAAAGTAAATTTGAAATCAAACACACTAATAAAGTTACAAAAAAAAATCAGTTAAAAATTGTTTTTGACTGAAACCTAAATAAATGAGTGCATTATGCATAAGAACATGAACTACCATTAAGAAGAAGCACCTTTTGGACTACATCATCGTGTGGAATATTTAAACTGTTGCTATCCAAGAGAGCATAGTGACGGAAAAGGGTGATTGCATGTTGGTGAAGGAGTGGTTTTAAGACACATGGGGTGCCAAATCTTGGAAATGCAACCCTTGAAGTCACCAAAATTTTATAATCTGCTAAATGGAATTTAAATTTCTCCACCAGATCTTCTGAGTCAGGCCAAACATCATCCAGAACTATCAACACTCGGCTTCCCTTCAATTTCCTTAGTAAAAGTTCTAATTGATTAATTGCCTCTTCATCGTTTTGAAACTTTGGCACTTCATATCCAAGGTGTTCAAATAGTCTTTCCACGATGATCTTCAACTTAGGCGTTTTGGAGAAGGTCACAAAAAATATATTTTCCCTGAATTTACCTTGTGAAATCAAAAGAACTGTGAGTAAGAGAATTATATATACCTGTAATATATTCATAAAGGTAGAAGAGATAGGCAAAGAATGTCCATAAATATATTTATAGGGAATCAAAACATTTCACTTGCAATCTGTTGCTGATAAAATTTCTATTTATATCAGTATCATATGATGTTTTGCAGATTTCTGGTATGAACATTTTTACATGTTTTTGTTACTATATGGGAGGTAGTTAGTTCATTTATGAGAGTAGAGAACAAAAAAGAGTTACACTTACTCTTGATCTGTTCATCCCAACAGAGCAGAGTAACCAGAGTGGTTTTTCCTGATCCTCCAAAACCAGTCAATACAATGATGGACTTAGGTCCATTGAGAAGCTCCATCTTCACCTTGCTCAATGCTGCATCCAACCCAACACTGAATTCTGGCTTTTCAGGAACACCAAAGGGACCATTGATCCTTCGAAAGCCATCTCGTTTTGTGATCTCTTCCATCGATACTCAATAACGAACCTTTCACGTCTTTTCTCTTGTTTACACAAGGAACAAGCTACGTATGGCCCAAAAAAAATCAACAACCATTTAATTAATTTTGACCTTTTTAATCTCTTTTAATTTCACCGATTATTACGTTGTTTTTTTATTAGTTTAATTATTCATTTAGTTTTTTAAATTCAACAAATTTTACCTTTTAATTTTTAATAAAAAGTTGTTCATATTAATCTTTAAACAACCCTTTTAATTTTTTTACTTTATATATATATATATATTATTAGTTTTTAATGTCTTTAATTCCAATTCATCGATTAAACTCATAGGGATTAAAAAAAATTAAACATGGTATGTCTAAAACCTAAAGGAGATGGATGAACTTTAAGAAATCAAAAAATAAATTTTGTTTCATTATAAGGATTAAATATGTAATTTGACCTTTTGTACTAAAGTTTTATTAATAATGGGAGAACATACGATCATCTTATCTGAATCGAAAAATACTCCCCCTTAGAAATATAAAAATAATAATTCATACTATAATTAAGAAAATTGATAAGTATTATTTAATTTGTATTAATCTCGTTAATGTTTTTAAAATTATATTTTCATGAAATTTGATAAGGAATAAAAAAGATTAAAAATAAGTCTGAATAGAAGATATTTTAAAAGTATTTTCATCAAATAATGTGAAATTGATTTAGATTTAATTATAGTTAAGAACAACACACAAAAATATTAACATTTGAAACTTAGACACATTAGAGAAAATTATTAGTGCTGATAAAAAAAAATTATAACTTATTAATAAGTCATTTCGTTACCATTTTAATTTTCCACGAGGATACAGTGATAATTTAAATCTCGTAAGTAATTGATTTTGGAACAAAATTAATTCAATTTAAAAATATTAACTTGTTAATAAATTAGTTTAAAGAAATAATATAACCAAAACTTAAATATTTAAGAAATTAATTTAGTATTAAGTTATTTTTAATATTAATGAAAGGTTAATGATACGTGTTTACATGTTATACTAATTTTGGAGATAAAAATAATTAGTCATTATTTAAATAAATTAAATATTATTTATTTATTAATAATTAAAAATATTTTAAATATTAATAATTTTTTAATTTTTAAAATAATATCAAATTTAGTTAATATTTTAATTAATTTTTTTTCTTCTAAATTTAATCTCTATTCAATGATATTTTTAATATTGGTATTATTCATCAAAATTAAGTTTATTATAAATAAATTGTGTATTATACGTCTGGAGCATTTTAATTATTAAAAAAACAAGAACAAAATATGAATACTATTGTTGAAGTGTGTGAAAAGGGTTAGAAATAAAATAAGATATACCTTTGAAATGATGATTGATGCTTCTAGTTAATATGAATTATTCTCTTCTCCTAAATCAGAGAGCTGCAGTCACTTACGAACACGATTGAATTCTGAAGCTTTATTTTACGACGTTATTTGAAACAATGGAAGTTTAGAACGCAGAGAAACACATTTATAATGAATACAACCCAAGAATCAGCAATTTGTATGTATTTTCGTTCGTGTCACTCAGTCTTTTCTTGCGTGCTTGCCAGTTTCCTCAGCAATACCCGTTTTAAATTATTTTTATTTTCTATGAAATTTCATGTGAAAAATGTTGAAAGGTGTTGCATGGATAAAGATGAATAAGTATTACTTCTAAATTTTTTGACCAAAATAATATATTATAACAAATAATTATTAAAATAACACAGTTTAATGTAACATAGTTCGGTTTCATTCTTTTATTTTTTTTTTATCTAGTATCTTT
This sequence comes from Phaseolus lunatus, assembly GCA_013389735.1. Lineage (NCBI taxonomy): Eukaryota > Viridiplantae > Streptophyta > Magnoliopsida > Fabales > Fabaceae > Phaseolus > Phaseolus lunatus. The sequence goes on from CM023859.1 coordinate 39,490,225, forward strand.
TCATTGAAAATTGAACTTTTAACTCAAATTTATAAAATTAATTTATAATGAGTGAGAGGTTTACATCCATCCATTTTATATAATATGAAACATTTTTAAGTCTAGTCGATTTTTTAACATACATCCACCTTTTTCTAATTCGTGTGTAAGACTATATATTAAGAGTAGTCCGATAGCAACTTGATAGCAAATGACTTGATAAGTCCAACAAACACTTACTAAGATGTACTCTAAATATCTCTGATATTATATTAAGAACTGGATTTTTTAAGTTTAACTGAACCACCAACTCATGACTATACTATATATTTATGGGTGGTCCAATAACAATCCGATAATGGATGGCCTGATAACTTTACATTTAAATGATAAAATATTAAGATTTTTTTTTTCATTTAGTCTTTTATAAAATTGTATAGGTGTATTTTTCCTTGTATAAAATTTTGTAAGAAGTATAAATAAGTTTCCATTAGGTCTCATTTGAGCCTTATTAGGACTAGAAAAAAAGAACAAAAAGTTCTTAAAAGATATAGAAAAATTTAGGCATATATATATATATATATATATATATATATATATATATATATATATATATATATAAATGGTTAAATATATTTTTGATTCCTATATTATAGCGAGTGAAATTGATTTTTATCTTTAGTTTAAATTGTAGGTTTTTTGGATACTTATAGTAAAAAAACTATTGGAATGAGTTATGATTAATTTTTTTTTCATGTGTGAATTAAGATGTTAAAATAATTCATATTAACTTATTATTTACATTGAAAAAAAATTGAGAATAATTTATTTTAATAATTTTCTACTATAAATACTCATAAAATCGAAAATTCAAAAGATCGAAAATTTAAACTAGGAAAGAAAACCAATTTCGTTCCTAAAATAAGATTTACCACATTTTAAAATAATTATCAATGTGAAATGTTTATGTGAGGGCGAGACTGAATGGAACCATAGTCAATTCGAATTGATTTACATTCTATTAAATTATTTTATAAAAAAATATTTTTTGGATGTGCCTGCGCGTGTGTAATTAATAAGAGACTAATTCTTTATAGAAAAGTTTGTTCGTGTTTCTTTTCTAATAACTATTTCATGTATAGAAGTCATTGCTGAGAAATATCACAGTAATTTACGTAAAGACTTGGAAAATCTTCATAACTTATATCCATCTAAATACATGAAAAGGAATCGATACTTTTATAGATCTAAATACATGAAAAGGAATCAATGCTTTTACAGATCTTGTAGCAATGGAAGAAAATGTAAAAATAATAAAATAAAACAATATCTAATTTATACTGATATTATTAGATAAATTAAATAAAAAAAATGTACTCTAATTCATAAAAAAAAACACTAAAATTAGCACACAAAAACTCTCACACATATATTAAAGATGCATGCATGCATCTTACGGGTTAAAGAATCTAAAAGAAAGTGGGAATCTTTTAGGCTTTGTTTGGATTAAAGGGTGTGAGAGAGTAGAAAGTTGAAGGTGTGGGGGAGTGGAAGTGTGAATATTTGAGAAGAAAGTTGAGGGTGTTTGGATTGGGTATGTTAGAGTGGATGTGTGAGGAGAGTTTATTAAAGTTTGTGAATAATATGATGGTTGTTAAAGTATTTTGAATTATTTTTAAAGATATAAATTATAAATTTACAAATTTATCCTTATCTTTAAAAATATTTTTATGTAAATTTGATTTAATTAAAATTTTATATATTATTCTTTTTGAATAATTATTTTAGAAAAGAAAAAATACAAGTTTCTTATGAATTTTGCAAATTCATTCTTATATTTTAAAATATTAATCAATTTATTTTTTATTTTTTATAATTAATGATAATATTATTATATATAAAAAATTATAAATAATTCTATTATTTTTATTATAAATATTTTTTATTTTTAATAATACTATTAAATATTTGATATAAATAAAATAAAATAAAAATAATAATTAATAATATTATTATTATATAATAAATTGATTTAATTATTATTAATTTATTTAATATATTCATTATTATTATTTCAATTTTTTTTAATTAATATTATTATTTTATAAGTTAATTCTAAATATTATTGTTATTTTAATATTTAAATATTCATATTATCAATATTAATATACTTTTTATTATTATAATTAATTTTATATAATTTAATTATAATTTTTTATGTTTCATTATATGTGTAATATAGTTTTAAGAAAATATAAATGTAGAATGTGAATAATTCATAATAAATGTTGTGAATAAAATTAAGGGTTTATAAGTCATATTACGCATTTTGGATGACTTTCTCTCTTCCCCCTTCTCCTTTCTCTGCATCTTTGAGAAGAAACATTCAGCTTCCTATTCGGACTTCCTCACTCTCCCACCTCCTTTCATCTGTTGATCCAAATAAGGAGATTCCGCACTTCTTCGCTCTCCCACCTCCTTCCATCTGCTGATACAAACAGTGGCTTACCTTTGGTTGGAGAAAAATATGGGGTGGAAAGTTGAGAGTGTGGGGAGGTAGATGTGTGAAGATTTAAGAAGAAAGTGTCAAGAAAATTTAGGATATTTGGATTAGGATATGAGAGTGGATATGTGAGGAAAGTTTATTGAAGTATGTGAGTGATGTGATATTGTAAGAATATTTTGAATTGTTTTTAGTTGCGTAAAATGTAAGATTACAAATTTATCCTTATGTATAAAAAAAGGTAAAATAAATAATAATTAATTTGTGTACATTTTAGTTAATTAAAATAATGTAAAATTTTAATTATAAATAAAATAATAAAATAATGCAAAATTAAAATAAATAAATAAAATTAAAAATTTAAATATAATTATATTATTTTTCATTTTATTAATTTAAATTAATTTTGTTAGGTAAATTAATGTATTTAGATAATTTTAATATTATTTATGATTCTTTGATTTATATTATGTTATATATATATATATTTATTTATATACAAAAAAATTAATATATTTTATTAAAAAAACAAAGCAATCCAAATTTATTAAAAAAAAAACAAAGCAAAAATGAAACAAAACACAAATTGAAAAAATTTGGAAAAAATATGAACATAATCGGTTATCCCATGCCTTAAAAAAATTACCTAAACGATTAGCCAAAAGTTTCAGAAACATAATCAACTACGCATTCAGTTAGAAAACAAACATAATTGATTATGCTGATAATCGATTAACCTTATATTTACACATATCAGATAATCGATTATGCTAAAGAAAAACAACACATTATCGACTATGTATTCAACCTAATCGATTATCAACTATTTTTTATAACATAATCGATTATGTGTTGTGTTCTTTTACAGTGATAATCGATTAGGCAGTAAACAAAAGAAATGGCAAAATGGTATTTGATGCCAAATGACGGGCTTTCTCTTTACTCATCTCTCTTTTCTCTTCAACTCTCGAAAGATCACTGAACCATGCCACTTTCTCTCCCTCCACTCCCACACCCTCATCTTTCTCTTGTTCCAAACAGAGATGACACCCTATCATCCATTCTCAACTACAATGTCATTCCAATCAAAAGAATATAAGAATATGTATAATTTAATAATATGTAGTAGATAGATAAACTCAACATATGCCAAGGATCATACCTCCTCCTTTACCAGATTTCCTCTTACAAAAACCTTGATGACGTAAATGGCTAGTGAGAAAAGGAGTAAGAGAAGAGTAAATGTCATGAACCATTTTCTTCACTATTACATATTAAATATTGATTTTTTTTTAAAAATTATACATATATTTAGTGATGTATTAGGATTGGAGTATCCTAAAACACTATATATTTATGTATTATTTTGTTGATAAAAAAATATCAAAATATTGTAACTTTTTAGATTAAGGCTCCTTATAATTTCAAAATGACAATATACCTTGATACAATTATACCTGTGTTTTTACTATATATATTATATTTATCTTATGTTTTTCAGGAAACTTTAATTTCTTTCAAAAAGTTTATTTTAAAAGTGTTTTAAAATATTATTATTAATTATAAATCTTTTACAAAATGGAACTAATAAAAAAAACTTATGTGTTTAATTCTTTCTCTCTCTATTTTTAGTTTTTTTTATATTCTATTGATTTGTATTTTTAACTCCTTAATCAATATTACAAGAATTTTTTTTAGAGAAATTATTAATTAATCAAAAAGTTTTTAAAAATGCCAATATCTACTGTCTTAGTATCTTACAACTTTTTTTTTATATATATTTTTACCATTGTTCCTAAGGATTTTAGAAGCCAATCTACCAAGGAGTTGCCATGAAAAAACTAGCACCATTAAGGGAAACAATGGCCTTCCAAAACTTCATAAAGTTCACCTCCATGATATTATTAACACCACTTGGTAGCTTTGCCTTAATTAGAAAATAAATATATAAGTAAATTTGAAAAGAAAAGAAAAAAGAATCGGGCTCTTCTAAATTCATTTTATCATGTTCCTTCTTAGAAAATAAATAAATCCAATTTAAAAATTCTAAAATTTAAATAATTAATGACTAAATCTAGGGTTATTAAATTTTAGTGAGAGATTTTTGAAAAAATATATTAGTTTCTTCTATTACTAATTTAAACCTCTTTAATGTGAAACAAGGGAGCATCTCTACTCTACGTTTTTACTCAAGAGCATTCAATATTTTTGGTTTGACTTGTGGAAAAAATAATGACTAGTATATCTTATTATTTAAACAAAACTAATTAAATATTTGGGTTTTATTATTTTAAAAAACTCAAGTTTAAGCTTCACTTGCTTAACTTATTTACAACTTAATTATATATTTTATTTCAAAAAAGAAAGATGTAAACATAAAGGGAGTTGAATTGTGTGAATATACAAATCTAAAAGGGCAAATTCCCCTTGCACCTCGGTTACCCTAAAATATTAAAACCCTATTTCTCAATTCTCATCCCTTCACTTCTTATTCCTATCCCTTTACTTCTTATGGTCCAGCAACCCCGTTTCTACGTTTCTCTCCACAACGATGTCACATTTTCGAATGGTAGGTGCAAGTCTGAGGAGAAAATTATTAAATAAAATTAATTTTAAAGATAAAAATAATTAATTTTTATATTAATTAAATTAAAGATATTTTAAAAATTATTTTTTTAGTTTTTAAAATAATTATAATTTAGTAAATATAACAATTAATTTTTAAAAATTGATTTTTATTAATAATTTTTTTATAGTGATGATTCTTCTTTCAGCCATCATTTTTTTCTTATATTTTTTGCAATTTTTTTTCTATTTTGTTTGAACGTAGAGATCAGTGTATAATTTTTATTAATATACCGGTTCAAACATCCTAAAACGTATATTTGAATCTGATTATATATATTGAATTATTTGTTCAGTACAACTTAAATTAGTTTAAATAAAATATTAATAATTTTTTTAATTTTTAAAATAATATATAATTTAGTTAATATAGAGAGTAATTATTATTTTTTAATTAATTTTTATTTAATAACTTTTTGTTTGTAATTAATTATTTTTTATTTTTAAAATTGATTTATATTTAATAATACTATTGTAGTGTCAAACTTTATTTTTTCTTACTATTGATTTTTTATTTTAAATATTTTTATGTAAGATTTCCTTATACAATTTTTTTTTTCTTCATCACTTATATAATAGAGTTTTGCTTTTTATTTTACGTAAGATAGATTTTTCATATTTTAAAATATATTAAATGAAATATTCATAATAATAAATAATATATTATTAATTTTATTGTTAGTTTCTGATATTTTTATATTACACTATTTATTTTAACTATTATACTTTTTAAATAATTATTTTATTATTTTGATATTAGACTTCAAGATACTGATATTTATGCATGCTATTTTTATATATTAAATTATTTTGTTAAACATGAATAATAATTTAAGATGAATAGAAGAATTCTAATATGAAAATTATAATAATTGAAGTGAAGATATGCATTAAAAATAATTATTATAAATAAAAATTACAAAATTTAAAATGAATTTTAAACTAAATTATAAATACTAAAAAATATGTTTGCATCAATATAAAATTAAAACTTATATTATGCATCATACTAACTTTTCAATTTATTTTATTTTATATTTAATATTTATTTTAAAAAATATCAAACACTTATAACTGAATAAACTAATTTAATAGCTCATAACTACCTATTTTTGTCAGTAAACTTTGCTAAACATAATCTAAATGAATTTGTTTTAAGAGTTATTCTTTTACAGTAATATTTATTGAAATTTTCTTTAGGGAAAACCTTTTAGTAATTTTTTTAACCTTCTATCGCTTCTAATTTATCATCTTGGTCTTTATCTTTAAATTAAATTATATTTTCCAGAAAATAATCAATAATTAAAAATAGGTTTATATTTCATGATATAATTTTACTTTTTATAAATTTAACATAATTATATTCTTAAAAACATATTTAATTGTTACAAAATTTTATCTATAATATAATTTATCCCTACATGCCAATTAAGATGTTTTCATGAAAATTTTATTAAAAGAGATCTTAATAGATTAAAGAAGAAGAATGAACGTAACCTATTCTTTTTATCCGAACACTAAATAAACTCCTGAGTAATGTGAAAAGTTTGAGTGAACCAAACATAATTTATACAATATTCATGTTATAAATTTTAGTTTTTTTTATAATTTATCATAAATTTTAATTGATTATCCAATTTAGTTATCAAGGAAATGGACATTCCAAAAAATAATTCATATATACTTACCAGAAATGAATTGTTAGGTACATGAATATGATTTAAAATATAATTAACTAATTCAGATTTACTTACTAAATTGGTTTTGGAGCTAATAAATCATTGGTTAGACTTTCATATTTTTTATTGTTCTTATTTTGTTCCATCTTTATTGAGGTCAAAGTTTTAGTTTTCGTGTTTTACCAATGCAACAAACAAAACCCGATTGAATTTGAGTTACTCCACATTGCACCTAACTTCGCATCATAACCCAATCTTGGATGTACCAATTCTTCAACTTCACGTTGCTCCTCCTGCAGAGAAAAGGTACTCACACATTCGCAAGAAATCACCTGTCTGCGAAAATGTCATTATTTTTTTCATTAAACTTCTAGGTTCAAGAAATTTGAGAAATAAAATATAAATAAAAAAATGATTTGGATGAAGAGAAAGAAGTGAGAATTTTCCCTCACTGTTTTGAATGATTAGAAGAAGAAAAGGAGAGAAAATTAGTTAAATAAAAATCATTTTTACTAGATCTGTTTTTCTCAAGAAAAAAGTACTGATTATTGTTAAAAATGTTATAAAAAAGTTATTTTAACTTTCTCAAAAAGTTTTAAAACAGCCAAAAAGCTTTTTCTTCCTGCCATTTTTAAAGGGGAATACTTTTAAGTGGCCCTATGAAATTGAACCTCCTATTTGCTTCCCATCTGTCATTTTCTCCCTTGCTTGTTTGCTTCTTCATTTCCAAACAAAGGTAGAAGCTTTCTTCTTCATGAGCATTCCATGCAGAAAAATCAAACCAGATTAGCAGAGCTCTCTTTCCTGTGCATTGTTAGAAGTGGATTTACATGATCATCATACACAGCACATCAAGTTACTTAGGACTAACAACAGAATCAGCCATGTTCATGTGGACCTGTACATAAATTTTCTCGGTTGCACAGGCATGATCGAGATCCCTTCCTGTCTATAATTATAAGTGGCTTTACAAGGTTATCTTACAGCACATCAAATTATTCAAGGACCTCCCACCATACCTTGTAACAACAACATCAGCCATGATCAGGATTACCTGTTCAGACATTTTCTCTGCAGCACCTAGCATGATAGGGATCCTCTGGTCTTTAAAGAAAAGTAAAACAAAAAGCATAGGTCCCTATAACATTCTTTGGCTGTGTTCCAAGATATTCCAAGATATTCTATCTTTCTCAGTTGTGTCATACCCCTCAAACTGTCTTTCTTCAAGCCATTGGATGGATATATAATAAAAGGAAGGATATCATAGCTGATCATAATTTGAGTCTCTTAGTAGAATTTGGATATTCACAAAGGTTGTGTTTCATGAGTTCCTTAACAGAAAATTCCCTTCACCACAGATTAATAGGGGCGCTTCCTTTTACCACAATCCATGTGAAAACTGTATTTTGTTCCTTTTTCTTTTTGGTGTGATCATTGACTCTTTAAAAAACAACCTGAACTGCATAAAGCAAGGATTAGGTGGAAGTTGTATGAAGCCAATTCAAGTTAACATCAACTTGAGGAACATCTATCTTTAAATTGGGAAGCATAGGTTTGAAATTTTCCCATGAAGCAGCTGTCTCTTCATCGCATACCACCACCTTTAAATTCCCAAGATTAGTGACTGAGAATGGTAATTCACACCTTTCACAACTTGTCATGTAGAGATTCTGTAGATTAGACAGATTACCAAAGTCCTCCGGTAAATTAGGAAGGCTTATGCAATTTGAGATGTCAAGAAGTTGTAGATTTGAAAGTCTTCCAATAGAATCCGGTATCCCTTCTAAATCAGTACAAGAACTGAGCCTTAGGAGTTCCAAATTCTCCAACTTTCCAATATCTTGCGGCAGTGCTGAGAATTTGTGGCAATTAGTAATACTGAGCTTCTTAAGGGGGATGATATCACAGAGCCCCTTAGGCAATCCCACCATATCCTTGCAATAGTCAATATTCAAATCTTCAAGATTTGGAAAAGCGTATGAAATTAGCAGGTCATGGTTTTCAAATGCCTGTTTCATATTGCAAAAGTAGAGGGATAACTTTTTAAGATTCTTCATTGCAACAAAGGAAGGAACAGATATCCGCTCTAATCTGATTCTTCTCAGGTTGGATGAAGAGCAAAGTAGCTCAAAGTTGTTGATTTCAGAAGGATAGTAACTGTAATTTGTAACTATCAGAACTTTTAGTTTGTTCATATCTTCCAAAAAATCTGGAAAGGAATACTGCTTAGTTTGAAGATTAAAAATTAGAACCTCAACATGAGCTACATGCATTTGGGGCCAATCTGAAGGGCAATTTTCATCTGCAAATGCAACCCATATGCAATTAGTTGTGGAAGAGTAATGAATGGCAGACAACTGTAACATTTGTACATTTTTTTACTTTGTAAGTATATTTTAGAAAAGGTATCACTCACCAGTTGATATAGACAATGTGTGGGCAGTGACTTGTTGGGGCTTCTGTTTACCACACCAACTAAGAAATTCTGTCTTCTCCCCACGTTGGTTTACCTCAATAATCAATCTTTTTCTCTGTTCCATTGGTTCCTCAGAGCACTGATAAATTGCAAGCTCTCTCAGAAGATCATGAAGAACGATGAAGTGGTTATTGTAGTAGGAATTGTCTGTGTTATTAGCATTTTTCCTGGTAAATAAGCAGAAATTCATCCCTTTAGAAAGAAAATTTCTCTCACAAGATTATGAAAAAAACTCCATCAAAAAGAAAAATTACAAATTTTAACTTCAGTTCACAAGAATAAATGAAGGGTTACAGAATGTAAGGTGCTTAATTTCACTGAGATAAACGGTCATTTTGGAATATTATATCACGAAACATATGCTTCTCACATAAGCTATACAAGCCATTTAATTACTTGTTCTATAGAGCATAAATTCATGTTACGTATATAATAGGATTAAGTGGCCTAGAAGAAGCATCATGTTATTTACTATTTTATCTATATACCATTAAGTGGTTGAGAAGAAAATATTCATTTCACCTTGCTATTAAGACATTAGCCAGATTCATGGAGTGTAATTTGTTGATAATGGTCATTGCTTCTATTCCATCATTCTCTAGTCCATACAACTCTGCCCACATATCAATGAGAGCAGTAACAGGAATTCTTTGGTCTTCAGGAAATAACCCTAGGTCCATGAAGCACCCTCTGATGACAAGATTATCTTCCAAGACATCCAATATCTTTCGAAGGCATGTAAGTAGTTCAACATTAGAATCAAGTATAGAGCGACCTTGGGACAGTTCTTCCACCATCTTTAGCCACAACTCAGAACGCTGATTACGGAGTGATCTCCCAATTACTTTGATGGCAAGTGGTAAACCCCTGCAGATTCTCACAGCCTGAATTTGCAACCAACAATAGTCAGTAACCAAGTTTCTATGACTTAGAAACCCAAAATGCAAGTAAGGTATCATTATTTTGAGGGGTCAAAACATTCTATTCTATGTTTCTTCTATGATTTATTTTTCTCTTCTATGTTATTTCAATGATAAGTTGTTAAAAGTGAAACCAAAAGGTTCCAGGTGTTTATATCCAATCTTGTGGTGCCTACTTCAAGTGAATAACTTCAGACAAAAAGATGGTACAAATTACCCAATTCGATTCGCACCTTTTGGATGACTTCATCAGGAATACTTGAACCGCTTTCTTCCAAGAGCATATAATGTCGGAAAAGGGCTACTGCATCATCATGACCAAGTGGTTTTAAGATACACTGCATGTCAAATCTAAGAAATGCAACCCTAGAAATCACCAAAATTTTATAATCTGGTATCTGGACTTTAAATTTCTCGACAAGGGCTTCTGAGCCAGGCCAAACATCATCCAGTACCAACAACATTGAACTTCTACCAATTTGCCTTAGCAAAAGTCCCAATTGATTAACTGCATCTTCATCACTTAGAAAATCAGGTACTTGATATCCACAGTGTTCAAATAATCTCTCTACAATAATCTTCAACTTGGGTGTTTTTGAGACGGTGATGAATAAAATATTTCCCCCAAATTTACCTAGGTAAATAAAACCAAAGAGATCTGTAAGCACAGAGTATTCAATGTCTTGTACTATTTAGAATGCATTATCTAAGACATTCATTTCATTGTCAGTGGATATTGCAGAAGAATAATTCTGCTATAAGAACACTAGACAGAAAAAACAAACAATACGGATTAAAAGAAAATGCTTGTTTAATTTGTTGAAACATCATTTGTAGAGAATGGGAAAACCCAGGTTATGCCCTTAAGATGAAAGTTGGACTACCATGAACCCTTTTATGCACTTGTTTGGTAAAAATTTTAGGTGAATAATGGCTCTTTCCATTTTCAAGAAATGTCATAAAAGTTGACAACAGAAGTGATTATTTCTAGAAAACGAGTCAAATGTTGTTTTGAGCTGCTCCCTCTACCGTCAGAAATATGGATTAAAACGTTTCACATGCCATCACTTGGATCTACTACCAATAAAATTTCAAGACATACTTGCATGCCATGTCTGCAACTTCTCAATATATTTCTTTTGGCATCTCTTTCTGCTACTAATTTTCTTTCAATACTAGGACCTGGTTGATATTAACTAGTAGTTGATGGCAAAATATTAGACAGCAAAGAGATAACATGTGAAGAAGTTATGAATGAGAGATGAGCCATGATGAAATCATCTAAAAGAAAATCTAGTCAAGTGTTTGATGAAATCATCATACATCAAATAAATAAAACTTACTCTTGACTTGTTCATCCCAACAGAGCACTGTAGCAAGAGTGGTTTTCCCCATTCCACCCAAACCAGTCAGCATAATAACAGACCCACCATCTCTGAGAACCTCCATCTTCAACTCACCCAACGGCACATCCAAACCAACAGTGAAATTTGGGTTATCAGGAACACCAAAAGGAAGCTTGATAGGTCCTCCAATACCACAAAGCTTCTGCTCAAAATTCTCTTTGCTGAGAAGCTCAAGAATTTCCCTAACTTTGTGCAGTTTCTCTTCAATATCTTTTGGCACAAGCGCAGGCTTGTCACCACCAGCAAATGAACCATCCCTCTTGTGTCCAGATCTGCACAGAAACCAAGAGAGACACTTGTCCAAACAAAAATTCTTGGATAAGCATTTGCACACAAGCTCTTCTTTCGCATCTTTTTCGTCAACAAGGGTTTTGATTTCTTCCCTGGGTGGATTTAAGTGTTCATTGTATTGCTTGATCTCTTGCACCACAGGGTTCATATCCTTGAGCGTTGACCTCAGTATCTGCCTGTTGCTTTCACTACTTTGACCTTTTTCCACTATTTCCGATACCATCCTCAGTCTCTCTTGAAATAGGGCTGGAAGTACAACGCGCTGCGTGGTCTGATCCATGAATGACCAACTTGCTTTTTCTTTCTCTCTGTTTTTCCACAGTCAGCCGAGTAACAAGTCATGAAAGGGGATAAAGTCAACAATACTTATGAGCGTCTCAAATTGCAAGTTCAGAACATGAAAATAAAACTAAAAAGAAAAATACATGAAAAGAAACAGTTATGTTATGTACCTTTGAAATAACCACGGATGTTTCGTGCAAATTCGTGTTTTTGTCTTGCGTGTCCAATTGATTCAGTACGTGCGAGGATCCGAAGTTGAAAGATTCGAAATTAGAGCACAGCTGATTCAAGATTTTATAGCTTCAGGGATGAACCATGAAGATTCTCATCAGTTGCTTATTCTCTTCCTTGATTTTTCTTCTACCCAACGCCAAAGTCAATTTAACTTTTTCTCAGTGCCGTTAGGTGGCATCCAATGACATCTATTTATTACAAGAAAAATTGGTAATTGGTAATGATGTAATTGCAATTCATATTTTTTATACCATCGTATTAAAATTTTTAATATTATTATTTTAATATTTTTTATATTATTTAATTAAAAATTTATTTTTATTATTTGTATTTATTTCTAAACTTATATAACAAAAATTATATACAACTCAACTTCAAAAATTTGTACAGAACTCCAAGAATTTTTAAAAACATATTTTCCCAAAAGAAATTAGTCACAGTCAAATCCTCATTATTGGTGCAACTATCCAGTGTTTATCTGTTACAGATTCCAACGTATTCAAATTTTATAAGAGAATAAAAAGCTTTAATTATAGTGCTTCAAAATAATATTTTAATTATTAAAAACATGAGTCATGTTACGTGAATAGGTTGGAGTGAAACTCTGGAATAAAAAAAAAGGTTGGAAAATAGAAACGAGTCCAGAGTATAACTTCGGCACTCCCTTTTATATATATAATATATAGCAACTATTTGTCGGACACTATACTTATATAATATTTAAAGGACACAAATTTAAAAAATATTTGATAGATTTTTTATTATTTTAATAAAATTTTAATATAATTTTAAAAAAAAAATATTTAATTTTCTAAAAACTTAAATTTATTGTATAAAGTTTTAGTATAATTATAAAATTAAGGAATAAATCCTTTTGAATCAGATATGAAAAACATCTTTCTGCTCCAAAAAGAAACTAAAACATACTTATGCACATAAATTTTTTCTATCAATTTATATAATTCATAATTATATAATATATAAATTTATGTCCCCTTATCTTATATTTTAAAAATTATACGTATCTTCGTGTCTATATTCATATTATATCAGTATCCGTATCCATGTTCGTACTACATAATTTGTAGATTACCGAGGATATGTTTGGATTTCAGGAGAAAATCTAAACCAACCTTTATCTTTTGGTAAATATTGTACTTACATATTTCATTAAAAAAATTACATCATTAAAAATAAAATTTATCTCAATTTTAAATTGAATTAAAAAAAATTATATTAAGTTGTTTATTTAAAATGTTGTGGAAAATCATGTTGGCGTAGGATGCGGGGGCAATGAAGAGAGATGGAAAACAATAGTGGACAAGTGGAACATAAATAATGGACCAATACAGCTTCTAAAATATATCCTTAATATTTGTAAAATGTGTTTATTCAATTTAAAAAATAGTGGTCTGCAAATAATAATAATATTTTAAAAATAAATAATAATATTTTATTAAAATATATTCGTATATTATAATTTATATATTAAATTATTATGTCTAAAAGGTCAAACTAATTTTATTTCTGTAGCTTAAACTTTAAAAGTAAATGTTTTTTTTAATTTAGTATATTTTTTTAAAATTTTCACTTTCTCTTAAAATATAAGAGAACAGTGGTTAGTTTGATACTGCTGGCTTTATCAGATTGAATAAATTTGTTTAGTCCTTTTAATATATAGACGGACGTACTAGTACAATTTTTTTAATTATTTTCTCAGATTTAAACGAAGAATCATTTTTAAACAAAGTAAAATTAAGTAAAAACATATTTATTAAATTAGTATTTTAAAATAAAAAATAAAGGCATTGAGCGAAGCTGACTGAAGAATAAAATAAGTTAAATTGTTATCATGAAAGCTGAAATTAAATTTTTTTAAATGATATTTTGGAAACTTCTTTTAAATATACAACATTTAACAATTTATTTAAATAATATCTTAATCAACAAGAAAATTATTAATATAAATACATAAGAAATTGTGATATTATATATATATATATATATATATATATATATTACTATATATTATTCTCTCATTATGTAAGTTATTTTTCTTTCTCTCTCTAAGATTTTTATCATTATTTTTTTTTATCTTCATCTCTTCGAACTTCACTTTTTTTATAAGATGATTTTTTTTTTATTAATAAAAAATAAGATTGAATAAAATGGATACTTCAAAAGTATCACAATCCTAATCCACGTAAAAAATCAATTATCTATGAGATTTAAGATTTAAAGTTTAAAACCATAAACCTAAAATAACAATAATCGGAGTGTTTTATTTTCTCAAGATGAACAAAATTATCATTATAGAATAATATATTAAATGTTTTGTCACCTGATTTATAACTTATGAAAACGTAAAGTGTAAGTAATGGAAGTTACTTTAACTAAACTTTAGTTAATATGTTTAATATAAAGTCTTTCTTTAACGTATAATTCAGTACTTTTATCTTTATTTGCATATGATGTTTTACTGTAATATGTAACCGAATAATATTGGTTGCATTTTTTCATAATAACTTTCTCCAATTGCATTGCATATTGGAAATGAAGAACATCAAATGCATTTAGTCTAATGTTCATCAATTGCAGAAATTAAAAATAACTCTTACAATGTTTTTAATTAATTTATTTTTTATAAACTTTTTTATTCTCTTTTACAAAATTCAAACAACATCATATTGTTTACTTCAATTTTCTTCAAATATTTGTCTTTTATTTACTTTCAATCCAATTCATCCTTATTCTAATTTACCTTTACTCTCTTTTTTTACTTTTATTTACTTTCAATCAAAGTCATACTTACCTAATTTACTTTTACTCTATCATGCTTCTCACGGCAAAACATTGATGATTATCATGTCTTTGCTTTTTGCGTATAACAAGCTAGGGTGATTTTGAATTTCAGTCTGCTAGTTATTATTACATTTTTACTTTTAAAAAATGTTACTAATATACTTTTTAACATTTTCAAGATATTTTGCTTTTAATATTTATTATTGTTGGTAAAATCGGGACGATATTTATGGTAAAATAATCAATATCTCAAATTAAATTCTTAATAACAATATAAATTCATAAACATATTAAAAAAGACTATACACACACATGTATATATATATAATAAAAAGATGTCCTTTTCCCTATTTATAAATATTTTTAAAAAATGTTTTCTCTTTCCGTGCTCCTTTAGTTGAATGATGCCATAAGTTTTTTTCTTAAAATATTCTTAACTAATAAAAAATTAGAATAAATATAGAAAATTTATCTTTCTTAGTATGATTTGAGAATATATGTATTGAAGGATATGATATGAATTGAGAATATATGTCTTAAAGGACATGGTTAAAAAATATCTAGGTTGAATTTAATATTATAATTTAGACCCATAATCTTAACATCAATTTTATTGACAGTAAATATTATTTTTAGAACAAAAAAAATTAATGAATCATATGCTTACTTTAAGAACAAAAGGCAATTCTAACTGCCCCGCCTGTGGTCT
This sequence comes from Phaseolus lunatus, assembly GCA_013389735.1. Lineage (NCBI taxonomy): Eukaryota > Viridiplantae > Streptophyta > Magnoliopsida > Fabales > Fabaceae > Phaseolus > Phaseolus lunatus. The sequence goes on from CM023859.1 coordinate 39,506,131, forward strand.
ACAAAATAAACCAAACGGTTGGTTAATAGAGAAGACTTGTAAGAAGGGTTTGGTAACTTTATAATAATTTAAACTAATTTAAATAAAATTAATTACTTTTAGTAAACAAAACAACTGTGATTTGTCAAAAGTAGAATAAAAAATAAAGTTAGGTATTAGGTCACCAACATTGATAAAACAAAAATTATAAAAAAAATGTTGTAAGGAGTAAGAAATACGTAAGGAATTAAGCTACCAACCCTACACAACACTAAACGGTCAATTACTAAAGCATAATTCAATTTTTTACGGATAACATGATATATAAATTATTTATTTTTTTATTGTTAGAAATTTGGCCCAATTATAAAGAAAAAAAATACTACCTAAATATCGATATAGAACGGTGAAAGATTATTCTCTTTAATTTTTCTTATATTTTTAAATTCTGTATATATAAGAGTAAATCCTAAATACAAAATTACATATATTATCACTCGAAATATTAGTTTTTATGTTTAAATGGTTAATTAATTAATTAATTACTGAGGCTGGTATAATATAAAAAAATCTTATATTATAAGTGGACAATACGAAAGGAATGATAAAATTATTATAAAAAGTATTCGAATAAAGTATAAAGGAAAAGGTACCCAGTCACTAAAGCACTGTTGTAAATAAAGAAAATATTCGAAAAAAGAGAAAAAACAACGATGATGACCCACAAAAATAGTGGATAATATTTTTTTATTTCAAGTCTCTTTTTCCCCTAATAATCCATGATTAATGTATTTACATTTTTAAAATACATAGTTTCCGTATATTTTTTAAAGCTAAGTAAGTGTTTGAAAGTATAGATCGTTACTTTGGCAGATAAAGTATCTAATTACTATTTTATTCTAAATAATTAATATTTGTGATATGCGTGAGAATGTCTCAATCGGAAATAAAAGATTTACAACAAACCATATAATGCATGTTTACGACAATTGTAAGAATTTGATTATTTTAATAAGCGATTGTTTTTATTATAATCATACTAATTTATATTTAAATAGGTTATTTTAAAATAATTGATTTCAATTGAAAGAAAAAAAATTAGTTTTTACACGAGAAAAATAACATATACATGATATTGAAAGGGAAAAATTGCTTAAAAATAATCATAAATTACAAATTAAAAGAAACAGATTTTTTTACAAATTTCTTCTACTATTCCAGTACAGCTAAAATTGCAAACATTTTCCTATATCATGAAACAACAACAAAAATCAGTAAAAATATTATTTTTTTCGAAACATACATAAATCTGAAAATAACATATTCACATAAATGGGTATTAAAATTAAATAAACCACACTAAAAAATCAGTAGTAATATATTCAAAAGAATAAATATAACTTATTTAAAATCAGTTTCAAGTTAACATATTTTATAAATGCACAAGTTAACGGTTTATTTAATTTTAGTTACTTTTAAAATTTAATTATCGGTGACATATTTATACTAAATAACCATTAAATCACTAATTATATGAGAATTTTAAAATTTATTATTTAATTATTCTAAAAATAAAGACAATAAAACAAAATTAAAATATTATTAAGGATCGCTTTGAGTATGATTGACAATTTTAAACTATCAACAATATTTAATCTCGCATTAAGTGTTTATTGTCGCTTAAAATATGAGTTGTCTTGTTTATGTTGGATTCTGTCGTGCTCACTTTAAAATGTGTTGGCTCACTTAATAGTTATGATTCTTAGACAAAACACAACCTTTGTTTAAATTTGCGAGTGATATTTGATAAGCATGCCCACTGTCATTTCTTCACGATGAAGAATGTAGTTTTTTTATTGGTAAACTTTGTCTATAAAAAAAAAAATATGGGTTGCATACATGTATTGCATACTAGTTGAAATAAAATATTGAGAGATACATTAGCTTCAAGTTTACTCCTTTTTTATTTCAACATTCGTGAGTGTGTGGTGAGGGTATTGATATTTGATTCCAGTAATGTACACTTCTCTGAAACTTGAATGGTGCTATTGTGGAATACTTCACACTGCATATAAAAAAGAGAACTCGTGTAGATTTTTCAATTACACTTTAATCTTGTCGAGGGAAAGGAATACAAACATGAAGCATGCAAGAAGAAAAACGTTATATTATTCGTACTTACAGAAGAAAAAAGTATTGCCTAATAAATCAGCTCGACAAAAGAACAGAAAAAACAAATATAACAGGAAACGTGTATAACAGAAAAGAGAAAGGAACTCAGCAACCCCTCAAGTTGCACAGTATATGTTTATCAACACAAGCTTTGACACAATTGTATTGAAATTTCCTGAATCAAGTGATCTAGTGAAGATGTTAGTGAATATGTCAACAACTTGTTGATTAGAAGATATAGGAAGCAACTAGAAGAGTTTTTTTTTTAATCAGCAGCAACTAGAAGAGTTGTGTCGGATGTTTCTCACACCAACACCAACATGTTAATATGCTTAGTTTGTTCACGAAAATTAGGGTTTTGGAATGTTAGGATTGAAAGTTGTGTGCTAATTGATTATCATAGTATAAAATAATTAATAGTATAAAATAATTAATAGTATAAAATAATTAGTAGTGTTGATATTTTTTTATTTAAGAGATATTTTAGTGAGTGTAACTCATTGGGTGATGGTGACTAAGGTCCTAAAAGATTAAATAACAAACATATAAAAAATAAGTAATAGATCATTTTATTTCATGACAAGTTTCAGGATAAGTGACTCACGGTTAGTTTATGGGTTTGTTGGCTAGCCCGCATAAGGAAAAGTTTTTTGAAAAAGTACAAATACAAATGTATCTTCATAAAATTTCATTAATCATAAAAAACTTGTTGCTAAATAATTGAATTATTTTGACTAACTTTTTCAAGAATTCATGCATGTATCAAGTCCTTCAAAATTATAAGAAAAAAAATCCTTACAACATATTAACATCCAATTCAACCAAAATGACATTAACACTTACTGGATTGCAATTTGCAGGTGTTATACCATAGCTTGAAGGTCCCCACAACTACATCACTACATCAAACACGACCAATTCAATTGCTTCTCCCATTTGTATTTATGGATAAGTGGTATGGAAATAAGTGTGTTATTTTTAGGGATTGAAATATTAAGGTATGCAGGTTGACCCACCCTATCCCATACCTTGCTCGTGTGGGTTGTGGGTTATATGGATGAGTCTAAGCAGACTAGTTGATTAAAATAGTCCGTCCATTCCTAAATTTTTTTCTATCAAATTGTGGGTCAACTCTTACAATTCACCCCACATTGTCATCTTTAATGGGAGTGGAGGAGGACTTTCTTGCGAGAAGACCAATGTCAGCAAGAAAATCAAGGAAATATTTTATGTGAAAGAAAGAATACCTTGCTAGTTCGGGCAATTTTTCAATTGATAAATTATTTAAGTTTTTTTCAAATCCTTGAACTTAAAAACTTTGTCTAAATATTAAGTGACGTGTTGAATGTATGAGATACAATCTGTCATCTACATACATAAGAAAAGAACGGTGAATAAGTATGAGTCTCTTTTGAAAGAAGAGCGGGATTTCAACTCGCTTTGATACAATATTGAATAAAATCCATTATGGTTTCTTGTTTGCTTTTAAGTTTGTGCAATATGATGATTTAAAACATGCAAAAAATATAAATATCATGTAGAAACTGAAGCAGGTGTTCAACATACTGTGATATGGATAATAGTGGAAGAGGAGGAAAGAGAAAGAGAGAAAAATGCATATAGAAGAACAACACGTGCACGTGAAGCACGCAAGGAGAAAAACATTATATTATTCATACTTACAAAATATGAGAGAAAACAAATACAACAAAGAGGGTATAACAGAACAGAGAAGGGAACTCAACAATAACCACGATGTCACTAAAATAATTTAGTTTGGGATGTCGAACCCAAATTTTGTGAAGAAAGAGATACTCACTCGGGCCAAAGTCATTGATGAGCAACAGTATTGGGCTTAATTTTCCTTCATCCTGAAAAGTAATGGGTCATACACATTACTTACTAATGAAGAGCTTACTTCTGTAATCCCCAATCCTCATCACTCCCTCATTCCCCTCCACGGAATGTTCAAGCAATGGACTCCAAACATGTAGAGAAAACAACAGCACAAACTCGTAATAATTTTGAAAAGGACACAGGTTTGGTTCTCAGAATATAATATACATTGCCTCCAAATAACGCGAGCTACTTGATTGTGTTGCCAAAACCAAGTGCCAGAATGCAAATTAAAGAAGAGGATCTACGATGAAATCATTTCGGTCTACATCTAGCTTTAGATTACTAAACAAGGGTCTTAAAGGTTCCCATAATGCAGCCTTCTCTTCATCGCATACTACCACACTTAAGCTCTCAAGCTTATTCACTGAGTATGGCAGTTCATACAATCTGGTGCAACCTCTGCAATTGAACCTTTCTAAACTACGCAACTCCCCAATGTTCTCTGGTAAGTTACCAAGGCTTACACAGTCAGAGATGTCAAGAAATTTCAGTTTACGAAGGCTTGTGATGCTGTCTGGCAACTCTTCTAATTCAGTACAAGAAGTAAGCCTCAGTGATTCCAAATTCACCAACTTTCCAATTCCTTTAGGAAGTTTAGAAAGCTTATGGCAGTTTGTGATGCTTAGCTTCTTTAGGGAAACAATATCAGAGAGTCCATCTGGCAATTCCTCCATATCACAGTAATCAATGTTCATCTCCTTCAGATTTGGCAGCACATCACAAACTTTGATGGTTCTATTTTTGAAGGCTTCATTCACATTGCACATAAAGAAAGAGAACTTGTGCAGATTCATCAGTGGCTCTCCAGTCTTGCTCAGGAAAGGAATTGAAAGCTTCTCTAACCTGATTCGTTTGAGATCAGAAAGATAATCAAGCAGCTCTAAATTCTCCAACTCAGAACGATTGACGTCATAATTCGTTATTACAAGGACTTTTAATTTATTCATTTTCTTCATGAACATCGGTAGTGAGTGCTTCTTTTCTCTAAGGTTCATCACTAGAACCCTAACCTCATTTGGCTGCAAGTTGCACCACTCTGAAGTGGATTCTTCATCTGCAAAATCAGATTCAATATTTAGTGTTTGAGAAGTCTCTCTCAACATGTGTGCATGCCACAAGTGCATCAAGATAGAAATATGAACATACCAGTAGAGATGGATAATGTGTGGGCTGCAATGTGATACTCATTCTGTGTAGTCCACCATTCGGGAATATTGTTCCCTCTTAGGTCAATTATTAGTCTATGACTCTTCTCCGTCGGCAACTTTCTTGTTTGAAGGATGGCTAGGTCCCGAAGAAGACCATGCTGCGTAACATAGTGGTAATTGTAGTCACCTGGGCCACTTGCAGTACTCCTGACCAATGAATAGAAATTAATCGCTCATAAGTTCATGCACACAAAACAGCTCAAACAACATTCTCTTCATCTAACAAAAGTAAAATTTTCAAGATGTACTTGGAATGATTTTAAATGGTTTAATGCATGGATTATCTCCATTGAGAAGCAGTAATTTGCCATACCTTGTGACAACCATATCAGCCACGTTCCTTTGGACAAGTTTATGGATATTCTCCATTGCAGTGTCATCGTCTTCATCACGCTGTTCTGCCCATATATCAACAAGTGCTGCAGCGGGTATCTTCTGTGCTTCAGGAAACAAGCTCAGGTCCCTAAAACTCTCGGCCACCTTAGCATCCAAGTCATCAAAGCTTTTTTGCAGGCAAGTAAAAAGCTCATCCTGATTATAAGCAAGAATAGAATGACCCTCCGACAATGTCTTCGCCCTGTTGTGCCAAACAACTGGTGCTTCAAGACTTAAAGATTTGCCAGTCACTATAAGAGCCAAGGGAGAACCACAGCACCCTTTTGCTATCTGCAATTTATTTGGTGTGTTCAATGAAATCAGAAATTGCTACTAAAACATTTAGCATTGTTTTAAAATTATCATTACTGGAAGTATTTTGTAGTTACAATTTTACACACTGCATTTGTAATACTATAATTGAGCAGTAGATAGTACCTCCTTGACAACATCATCGGGAATTTTAGAGCTAGTCTGATCCAGGGATGCAGAGTTGCGAAATAAGTTTAAAGCATCGGCTTCATTAAGTGATTTCAACACGTATGGCTCCCCAAATCCTTTAATTGTGAATCTTGATGTCACTAAAATCTTGTACTTTCGGATCTGAAACACGAATTTCTGAACTAGAGATGCTGACTCTGGCAAAACACCGTCAAGGACCAACAGCATGGGGGTTTTCCCAATCTGTTTTAGCAAATTTTCCAATTGATGAACTAGATCCTCATCACCTTGAAACTCTGGCTTCTTGTAACCATTGTGTTCAAACAGTCTCTCCACTATGGTGCTCAACTTGGGCGCTCCCGCTAAGGAGATGAAGAATATGTTGTCCTTGAATTCACCTAAACAAATTTCAACATGTTTAGAGCTCCGGATATTCATTCTAAAGCTCCTATTACTTGGACATGTTTACTAAACAAGTGAAAATATGACCTTCACAGAAAATAAGATCAAGCTTCGTAGGCCAATTATTTTGGACACCATCAAGAACATATAAATAGTTTCACTTCTCAACTTCTTAAATCACTTTATTCTCTCCACATTCACACATCTATTCCCCTAATGGATTAAGTGTGCTTGTATTTTCATCAAGTTCAATGTTTCTGCCTCAAAATGGGTAGAGGTCTCTTAAATCAAAGTTTTCCAAACACAGCCTAAAACCCATTTGCTGTATTCTAACAACAAAACATTCAGTTGTAGCTAATAGCTAGCGTACAATGACTAAAAGTGGCAACCTCTATCAAATCTGTCAGCTACCGAACTAGATTCAGTATTGAATAGTGTCCAGTAACTAGTAATGGAGTTAAATAACCACCTAATGGTTTGAGATCAATAGAACCAAGAAGACCCTAAAACAACTTTTCAAACAATACGACAGACAGATAATGGGTGATCATTCATACCTTTAACTTCCTCATCAGAACAAAACTTCTTGGCCAACGTTGACTTTCCCAAACCTCCTGTTCCTGTCACTGTGAGCACTGGCCCCACATGATGATCCTTCAGCAACTTGAATTTCAACTCCCTCAAGCGAACATCCAACCCAACAGTGAAAGCAGGGGGTTCAGGTGGAGAGCACAAGCCTTTTAATCCAATCCTTGTTGAAGCATTCTCCTCAAGCTTGGCTTCCATCTTGATCAGCCGCACCTGGTTCTGCAACACAGTGACGTTTATATTTCCTAGCATATCCAATTGAAAGTACAGAGAAATAGAATCGATCAAGTCTTGAAGTTTCTCTTGGAAATTCGCCTTATAACAGAAATTCCACCAATCAACTTTGGAGCACTCCTTAACAAGCTCCTTCCCCATCTCCATCTGATCAATCAGCTTCTTCGTTTCCTTAGCTGGTTTATCCAATCGCTTGTTAAGACCATCTATCTGCCTAGCCACTGGTTCTACTGTTTGGAGGATGGCATGCAATTTTTCCAGGGTGGATCTGAACTTCACTGCCCTGTCTTTCATTTCCACAACAGTGCTCAGCAGTTCATCAAGCACTTTTCCAAGAACAGCATCAAGAACCATAGCCATGACTACTGCCCACAGAAACTAATTTACTAAAAACACCCAAAATCAGAAACTTTGATCTAACACTGGTATCTGAGTCAAACAAACTCAATATGAAGGTACGGCGGGCATTAGGAAAATAGCAAAAAAGTGGTGAAATAATACAGAATGCTAATAAAAATTCTCCGAAAATTCTTTTTCTTTTTCTTTCAAAGGCTCTGTTACGTTGGATAATCTGGTACCAGATGTCTTTGTTCACACCAATCAGGGGATATAGGAAAAAATGGCTAGATAGTTTGTTTCTCTGAAAACTGCAAGATTCTCTTGGATTCATACGATTTAGTGTTTTTTTTTTGTTTTGACGATGCCCTTCACACTATACCGAGTTTCCGATCGGCTCCGTTTGCTCTAAAACGTAGAACTTTCCTTAAACAATGGTTACAAAAATTTTCTTTGACTTGGCTTTGGGGTCAGTGAGACCAACGATGTATAACTTCAGCGACTTGAGGGTCACACACTACCTAATGTTACTGACACACGGTAGTTAAGACTTTATCTAAATAATTGTGCTTATTATAAATATAATAATAATAATAATTAATTAGAGAAATTGTATTTTTTGTCGTAAAATTTAATGGGAACACTGAACACATTACACAGGCAAAGACTTTTATGACCCCAGAGGTCGTCGTCATTGTTGGCAACGTAAATGAGTTCCAATCCAAGCCTTGACTTAAATGCTATTACTATGTCAAGTATTATAGGGTGATTTTTGCAAAAAAAAATGTTCAATTTGTTTCGTTTATTACGATAATTAGTAAAAACAATTATTTCCGAAGAGTCGTCTCTCTATTTTGTTTCGAAAAAATTGTATTTGAGACACAATTTTAGTGTATAATAGAAGGTATATCAAAATCGTTAAAATTGAATAAAATTTTAGTGTATAATAGATGGTTAAAAATATTTAGATTTAAAATTGTAATACAAATTTGAATAAAATTTTTATTAAGATTAATTAAAATTGTATATGGGTGACATAACTTCAGAGTAAAATAAATTAACATGTAAAATAAGTTAATGAAAGTTGTATCAAGGTGATCCAACTCTAATTTTCATTTAATTTGTTGATTGTTGCAAATTCAAAATTGACATTTTTGGTTTTCTCACTTTTGATCTTATTTTTGTTTCCTTTGTTGCTTTCTTTGAGTTTTATGATTATTTTTGTTTACTTTAAATATGTGACTAGTCAAACAAGTTGATAGTGTTTGTTTGCATGTGTCTTCTTTACATGTAAGGATCATCTTAATTTTCTATTAATTTTGTTGATAATTTGATTGAAAATTTTTCTCTAAAACACATTTAGCACATGAACCAAAGACGGAAATCTTTTTAAAAAAAAATGCAAGTTGGCCATCATATGGTTTTTTTCTCTTTGATTGACTTTGCACATTCATGTTGCACCTTTCATGTATATTATAACATTGCTTTATGTACCATTTTTGTGCATGTGGAACCACTTTTTTTCTTGTGTTTTGTTTGCTACATTTTTATAAAATGTTGTTGCATTTGCACGTACCAATTATATTTTTATACAAACCATTCCACAACAATATATTGTTAGAATGAAATTTACTTTGCAGGAAAGAAAAGGTCAGGAAAGTAGTTGTAGTTTTTTCTAGAATATCGTATATGATAAAATTTGTTGAAGTTATATTTATAGATGGTCTCGGTTGAAATTAGAACATTAGTTGGGGTAAATTTAATCTAGGACATTGTATTTGGTTTGACATTCTACTTAAGAATATGGGTGAATAGTGTCTAGTGTTGCTGAGGACAAATTCAAGACGTTGCTTTTGTGTTTTCAGCAAGGACAGATGGACACGTGCTTTTATCATATATCTGGTACAAATTCTACTTTCTGTTTTTGGATTTCATGGACGACCAACTATTAGATTTGTAAATCTTTTGAATATCTGATTGAGAGATGAGAAGAATTATTTGTTGTCATGAATTAGAAATAGCCTAGTATAATCTTAGAACTGTTTTCCCTATCATCTTCCCTATCTTCTACAAAGGGCTAGAAACCTGCTAAGCCGTATTGAGTTTATTACATTATTGTACAACTTTTACCTTCTGTCGGGTAGATTCCTTCTTATCTATTGGTGAGCTGTAATTGTTTGTGTTGATTATATATTCTTTCTACTATGCATTTTGATAACTAATGAATTGAGCATTCTCAACTATGCCTATTTGGTAGTAGTCACCTTTTAGTCATTTTCTCCCTTATATTCAAATTTGTGTTAAGAGGGTATGGACTAATCTGATACTAGAAGAATCAGTAAAAGATATATAATATCAGAGAAAATTAAAAAAAATTATAATGATGATTAAAAAAATTCATCAATCCTGCAATTCTATTTGAAAATAAATTATGTAAATATAGTGTAAGACAATTTTACACGGTCATTCAATCACAATTTCCTACAAGTTTCATGATTTATTTAACAAATACCTTAAAAAATACCAATGGTTTAGGGTTTAGATTGTTTTAACGTTAATCCTAAAATCTTAAATTGGCACTCTTTCCATCCCAACATGACTTCAATATTACCTTAAGAATAAATGAAGGTAATATTAATTTATTTTAATATGCTCAATTAAATTAACCAAAAAAAAAAAAAACAGCTAAGGAGTAACAAAATGATCAATCATCATTATTATATATTATTATAATAAATATAAAATATACAATACGATCAAACCATATAATCTTAGGAACAAAAGCAACAGCAAGAAAAATAAAAAAAATAGATAAAAGAAACTATTCTAGCACTTAAATTATGAACTATTAGCACAAACGGCTTCACTATCCCCGAATATTTTCTCCAAAACCGAACGAAAACTACAAAAAGGAACACATGCAGGTGGAGTTGAGTGAGCTTCAAAAAGCGAAACCAGCGAGAATAATCGCGAGACTGATATCGAACGGAGGCCGATCATCATTCTCAGGAACAGCAACCTGCCGAAGCTGGTAACCAGGAGGAGCAGCAGATTGAGAGTCGTCTCCTCCACGCGGCCGAGAAAATGCACAATTTTGCCGTAAAACGAGGAGGGGAGAAAATATTGGCCGGCACGTAGCTAATTTTATTTTACAACCAGTATTTTTAATTTATACTAAGGGTCTACATATGAGATTCAATGTGGCAGACAAGAATATCTGACTCATTGGTTTATACATTGGTGTACTTTTATTATCTTTCTGGAACTTTTGTGAGTGTTTTGATATTTCTGGCTGATTTCTCCATTCTCTTTTATACTATACCTTACTTCCAAGAAACCTCTAAATCTCCCTGGGTTCCCTTAACCCTTCAACCTTGAGCTAACCAAACCATTAGCTATCCAAAGAAACCAAGAAATCAACCAAGATTCACCTTCTTGGAAGCTTTGCATCTTGTTTTTTTGTTTGAGGCTTGGATTGGACTTTCCATTGTACCTTTCGTAGCCTAATTGGGTTTTCAGCACTATTAAATGGGGAATTAATTCTTTGATGTCTTTGTTATTTATTTTTTTTCAAAAGTTATACTTTTGGTTCCCTCTTTATGCTCAATGTTATACTCAAAGCTAAGGTTTTTTTTTTCTTTTACAGACTCAAGGGGGGTGAATCAATTGCAGCTAAACTTGTTGCAAACCTTATTACCAAAGCTGGGGCAGACCGGATTCTTGCTTGTGACCTTCATTCAGGGCAGTCCATGGGTTACTTTGATGTTCCTGTTGATCACATTCATTGCCAAGTAAGCTTTGAATGGTTGAACATTACGAAAATGTGTTAAGGAATTATTGATATTGGAACATGTATTGAAAAACAAAATTCCACTACATGTTTGGGCATTCCATAACACCTTATGCATTGCCTAGTTTGAAACATGTTTTTTGGATTTTGTTTTTAATAACATGTTTTTTTAGTTTATACTAGGACTTTAGCTACTGATATCACACTTTTATTTTACGTATTTGCATATAATCATGATTAAAATTAAAAAAGGTAGTTCACAATCTCATTATGTACGACCAATCACCTTTCTAAGATAAAGATAATGTGAAACTTAGTTTCATTCAAGGAAAACCACAAATAAGAGAATGTTAAAGTCGATGAACCTCAATTGGTGGGGATTATTCTTATGTGAGAAGGCTTATGGATATTTTATTAATCCCATATTACAAAGGGTATGTTACTTGCCAGCTATGGGGTGGAGTGTTATGAACTTATGTTGATGTACATTGGTTTATTTGTATTATGCATTTTAAATACTTTAATAGTCAATAACAATCGTAGATCATGGTGACTTAAAGTTAGTGTATTAGGGAAAGAAAATAAACAAGTTAAGACCCTATGCAAATATATAGAAATTAAGGTTAGATAGGAGACTACAAACAAAATACTATTGTTTGTTTTTGTTGAAAGGTGACATACTGATATGATTTATTTACATCCACCTACTCGTGAGATAACCATCACACTTAATGACACATATAATATCATTAGTTAATTACCTTCATTGTACCTATTTCGAAATCTTGAATTATGTTGATACTCTTGTATATAATTGACCTTTCGAGTGAAATATAATTACAAAACAATTTTTTCATAGCACTAATAAACCAATAAACTTTTTTTTATCTTTCACTCTTAACCATATTATTTCGTTTCCATAGTAATTTTTGCTTCTTAATGAATAATAATTTTTTTATGTTGAACGATAAGTATCCTTCCAATAGAAGTACGTCATTCCACTAGAAAATTCACTTTTAATTACTTTGTTTTTTTTTAAGACAATCTTATCACTTGATCTTTTAAAAATATTGACCTATTCCATTAATTGACCTACTTGTCATGATACACCTAAACCTCCATCAAACCAACATTCTTCTCCTACTCATCACAATGCACCTGAACCTCCACCAAACCAACCTTCTTCTCCTACTCATCATAATGCACCTGAACCTCTAGTAGACCAACCTTCTTCTCCCACGCCAAGAAGTCTAGCACCCATTACCGAACCTTCTCCAACTGACCTTCCTGTTCGACGATCCAGTCGCACATTAAACCCACCTTCCTAGCTACAAGACTACGTAACGGGATCCCAAACCAATCATTTGACCACTGCCCAAGACCGGCCGAATGGAACCCGGTATCCTATACATAATTTTTTTTCTAATTCACGATTTTCTTCTACACATAGTGCACATCTTGCTAACATCACAGCCACCAAAGAACCTCACACTTGTGCTCAAGCTATCCTTGATCCAAATTGGCAAAAAGCAATGGACGAAGAGCTTTCTGCCTTACAACTAAATCAAACGTGGACCTTGACACCGTTACCCGTTGGGCAGAAACCAATCGGATGCAAATGGGTATATAAAATAAAGTACAACTCAGATGGCAGCGTCAACAGATATAAGGCGCGCCTTGCCGCAAAGGGGTACACTCAGATTGAAGGTGTTGACTATTCTGAAACTTTTTCACCAATAGCAAAATTAACAACTTTGAGGTGTCTCCTCACTATTGCAGCAGCCAGAAATTGGTTTACTCACCAGCTAGATATGCAAAATGCATTCTTACATGGCACATTGCATGAAATTTTTTACATGGACTTACCACCTGGGCATCATCGACAGGGGGAGAACATTGTATGTCGACTCAACAAATCCCTTTATGGCCTCAAACAGGCATCCCGAACATGGTTTTCAACATTTTCTCATGTGATTAAATCTGTAGGATTTCAACAGTCAAAGACAGACTACTCTCTATTCACAAGACAGAATAACTCATCATTTACTGCCCTTTTGATTTATGTGGACTATATTCTTTTGACATGAAATGATTTGACAGAAATTCAGCATGTTAAAGACTGTCTATTGCAACAATTTCGCATTAAAGATCTCGGAGACTTAAAATATTTTCTAGGGATTGAATTTTCCCGTTCCAAAACTGGTATTTACATGTCACAAAGAAAATATGCACTTGATATTTTACAGGATACAGGACTCACAGGTGCTCGTCCAGAAAAATTTCCAATGGAGCAATACCTAAAACTCACACCAGACAATGGAGAGTTATTAAAGGATCCATTCAAATACAGGCGACTTGTGGGACGACTGATATAGCTCACAGTTACTCGGCCTGACATAGCATTTTCAGTTCGCACCCTAAGTCAATATATACAGGCTCCACGGAAACCTCATTGGGATGCTGCAATTCGAGTTATAAAGTACATCAAAGGATCACCAAGACAAGGATTGTTATTGCCATCTGAGAACAATTTTACATTGACAGCTTATTGCGACTCAGACTGGGGGGTTGTCAGACAACTCGGAAATCAGTATCTGGCTATTGCATTTTTCTTGGTTCCTCTATTATCTCATGGAAATAAAAAAAACAGACAAACATATCAAGATCATCTGCGGAAGCAGAGTACCGCGCGATGGCCAATACTGACCAATACTTGTTTGGAGATAGTTTGGTTGCGATATCTGTTGCAGGATTTAAAGGTGCCATGTAACTTGCCAGCTCAACTTTTCTGCGATAATCCAGCTGCATTACATATAGCAGCAAACCCAATATTTCATGAACGTACAAAACACATTGAGATAGACTGTCACATTATGCGAGAAAAATTACAAGCCGAGATAATCAGTCCTTCATATGTACCGACACAATATCAGCTCACAGATATTTTTACGAAGGCATTGGGCAAGGAACAGTTTTTGACACTGCGACACAAGTTGGGGATTCATGATCTTCGCCTACCAACTTGAGGGGAGTATTAAGAAAATAATAATTATCAAATTATACACAATTATTGTATATAATTATTGTACCATATTGTGCAATATTATACGCAATTATATGCAATTAATTTAATAATGATAGAATCACATGATTAGTGGATCCCTACCTAATTAGCTTGTAATTTTGAGAGAGAAGGTCTCCATACACTTCTATATATTTGCTATACATTGAGTGATGTAAATACACAAGAGAATAAAAATATTTCTTTCTTCTTACCATCTTCTTACATACAATTTTCTTATATTTTTTTTATAAGACTTCGTTTATTTTATTTACTTTCTCTCATTCTTTTTACATTATTCTTTATATTTTTTAAAACTTAATAAAGTAATTAAAGATTCTCTCTTAAAAGTAGTCTTTTAAGTGATTGAAGATTTTTTGTTAAAGGAATTATTGTTTTTGAAATAATTTTTAGATCAAATTTATTCCCTTTCACTTATATACAACCTCTTCATTTCTACACGTTAGTAGCTAGACTTCAAAGGTAAGTAAAACTTAACAAAAGTTGCTTCCACTAAGATTTATTTAAATAATAAATTATTTTAAATAACCATATTTAAAAATAAAAAAATCAACAAGACAGGAGAAAAGGAAGAAATTCGTTGAGGCACACTCTCATGTTCTAAATATCCGTTTCAGTTTCCCTCTTTTAACTCTTGTTAAAACCCTTCCCTTCCTGCCTGTGGCGGGAACTCACTTTGCCTGCACTCTCTCTTTCTCTACCCTTCACAACCATGTACAGGTAATCACTAGAAACGTCCCCGTTTTCCTGCCTCGTTGCCGCTCTCTTTCGCACTTCTCTCATTCGCCATTTCCCTTCTTCATTTCATCCGTTCCCTCTCGCTTCCTTGGGTAATCCTTTCTCTTTTATTTTTGTGTTCGTTTCATATTATATATCATATTCTCTGGCGAATATTCACTTTATCTGTCAAAACATTGTATTATCTACTAATATGTGATTGCGGAAAGTGATTAGGCGTGGAACTCACGATTATGCCATTCTTCTTGTTTCAATGACAGAAATGTGACATGTCGGATTCTTCGAATTTTCCTAACTGGAAACCGACCATTCCGGTTCTTAAGGAGCGGACGCTGCCGAAATTCTTGGAATGGGCGAGGGCAGAGAAAGCGGTCAGCAGAAACAGTAACCGTTGAAATTGTTCTCTGGTACCGCCAATCCTATATTCTCTCAGGTTATTTTCTATTTCTTTATCATTGAGTGAATGGTCTTAGTCGTTCTGGGAGATACTTCAATTTCTGTATGAAAATTAACGTGGATTCGTTGAACAATCAGGTACTTTAGGATTAATTTGATTTGACCGATGACATGCACGTTTAAGGACTTTTTCATCATTCAACGACTGTTTGACTGACGCAGTAGCTTTTTATAGACTTTTCTAACAATATTTGGGTTTTCACTATCCAAAGACAACCAAGATTCACCTTCTTGGAAGCTTTGCTTCTTGTTTGTTGTTTGAGGCTTGGATTGGACTTTCCATGGTACCTTTGGTAGCCTAATTGGGTTTTCAGCACTATTAAATGGGAACTAATTCGTTGACGTCTTGTTTTTTTTTTTTTTCAAAAGTTTTACTTTTGGTTCCCTCTTTATGCTCAATGTTATACTCAAAGCTAAGATTTTTTTTTTTTCTTTTACAGACTCAAGGGCGTGAATCAATTGCAGCTAAACTTGTCGCAAACCTTATTACCAAAGCTGGGCCAGACCGGGTTCTTGCTTGTGACCTTCATTCAGGGCAGTCCATGGGTTACTTTGATGTTCCTGTTGATCACGTTCATTGCCCAGTAAGTAAGCTTTGAATGGTTGTAGTTTCACTCTGGGCTACATGTTTTCTAATACTATTGTTTATGATGTTCACTAGCCTGTGATTCTTGATTATCTTGCCAGCAAGGCAATAAGTTCAAGTGACTTGGTGGTTGTTTCTCCTGATGTTGGTGGTGTTGCAAGAGCACGTTCTTTTGCAAAGAAATTATCTGATGCCCCTTTAGCTATAGTAGACAAAAGGCGCCATGAGCACAAAGTTGCTGAGGTAATTACTGTGACAAAATATGTGCATTATCCTTGACATTCTGCATTTTTTTTAATTTCCATATATGTAAGGGAGTATACTCTTTAAACAAACATTATTGGGTTTCTTTGGTATTTTGTTATCAATAATTACTTTCTTTCCAGAAATGAATTTGTCCTGTACATCACTTTGGTTAATCAACACATGTGGCCATTGATAATGCCTATTTGATGTGTTGTAAGTTAAATTGTTACTTTCACGTTATCATATTTTGCTTTAAATTTCATCTGATACTGTACCTGGAAGTTTTTGGCTGAAATGTTGGATATTTGGGTCACATGTTACTCTGCAACGGTAGCCTTTCTTATTGGTGTTTTCCAGAACTATTGTTTTTTATTGTTAGTTTTGGATGTGCCTATAATTTAGCTATTTTTATGGTAGAGTAATTATCCTCAGGGCTAAATTAAAGTTTTTATAACATGGATCTCCGAAGGTATATTTATCTGTGTTATGTTTGCCCTGAAGGTGATGTTAAAGGAAAGGTTGCAGTAATGGTGGATGATATGATTGACACTGCTGGTATGTCAATTTACCTGCCGTATTTTGTAATTTGCAAAGAAATATTGTTTTCTTCTGTGCTTCTTTATTGCACATGTGGTTACTTTTTGGGTTAAAAAATCCATCTAAACCAAAAATTTAGCTAGATTTTTTAATTAAAATTTTAGACATATTTAAGTACTAGATCTTTTATGGATATATATATTCTCTGTAATATTACTTTATTGCTCTGGCATCCTGCTTTTCTATTTTGCCTAGTGTGTTTTCTTGGACTGACTACATTCGAAGATGGAATTCATATTATCTATCTTAGTGAACATTTTATGAACAGATTCCTAATGTTCTTTAGCGTATTTTGGTGTTGCTAAGTATTTTCATTAGCTTATGTTCTTTGAGGAACTGCTGAATCTAGTTATAGAGACAAGAAATTGATTAAATAATAACTTTAAGACATTATTTTGTAATTGATGGAGAAAATTTCAGTCATATTTTAATCCATCCATTTGTCTGGGGAGATGGCTGATTGCTGTTTAAAAAGTTTCAGCTTGCATTTCCCTCAGGAGCATTTTTGGTGTTTCTTCCTTGTTGAGTAGGCAAGAATGATGGTTCCATTACTTTCATTTTGCTATTTTCATCATTGATGTCTGTTGGTATGTATCTGATTCTAATTGTTTTGGACTGAAGGGACCATTGCTAAGGGTGCGGCACTGTTACATGAAGAGGGAGCTAGGGAAGTGTATGCGTGCTGCACTCATGCTGTTTTCAGGTATTGCCTTCGGTTTGCCCTACATTTTTATTCTTTGCTTCGTCTTTTTTGTCTCCCTAGTTAATAATTGAAGCAATGAAGTCTAGTCTCGAGTCCACAGCCAAATCTGAAGCCCTGCTTCAATTATAAACTTCTTCCGTTCCTTATTCTATTAATCTCTAGTTGCTAATTATTCAGTAATTAAAGATTGCTAATCAGCTTATTGGTCGTCGTTTACCCCATTACATTACATTACATATATATATATATATATATATATATATATATATATATATACATTTGAATAGATATACATAAATGGGTAAGATAATATTCTAAGTTGTATCACTTTTAATCTTAATAAAACATTATTTACGTTATGAAACAAAAGATAAAATATAAAGAATTAAAGTCCTAATAAATATTGAATTAAAACTAATATAACAAAATTAAAACTAGTAAAATACATTAGAAATTTTATAAATATATTTCTTAACAAAAATATTATCTATGTTGAATGATAACAAAGTTCAAACACATTATGAATATCAATCTTTATTTAGTATTTCACTTAAAAAAGAATTTATTATTGTAAAATTATTTCACTTAAAGTCTTAAAATTTGTAAGTATTACCTTTTAAAAATCCATTTCAACATAATTGTTATTATTTTTTAAAACTCAAGTTATTTATTGTAAACTCTTTTTCTCATTTTTTAAATATTACACTTAATTTCAAATTTATACTTTTTTTATTAAATATACTTATTTTGAATTTTGAATATTTTAATTACTTTTTGTTTTTTACATATTTTTAACTTAAACATTTATTTTATAATGTTTTGTACAATTATATATACTTAGATATTTATTAATTTTCATAATTTTAGTATTCTAATTATTTTAATATTTTTTAAAAATTAGTTTTCTACTCCGTTTTTAAAAGTTTTAAAATTTGTAAGTATTACTTTTTAAAAATTACTTTAACATCACAGTTATTATTTTTTAAAACCCAATTTATTTATTGTAAATTCTTTTTCTCATTTTTGTAAATGTTACATTTAATTTCAAATTCATACTTTTTTATTAAATGTATTTATTTTGAATTTTGAATATTTTTGTCTTTTTGTTTTTGCATATTTTGAACTTAAACTTTTATTTTTTAATGTTTTGTAAAATTATATTTACTTATTTATTTATTTTCATTATTTTTTGTATTTTTTTTATAATTTCAATATTTTTTAAAAATTAGTTTTCTACTCCGTTTTAAAAGTTTTAAAATTTCTAAGTATTACCTTTTAAAAATTTATTTTAACAAAACTTTTATTATTTTTTAAAACTCAATTTAGTTATTGTAAATTCTTTTTCTCATTTTTGGTCAATATTACATTTAATTTCAAATTCATAATTTTTTATTAAATATATTTATTTTGAATAATTAAGTCTTTTTTTTTCATATTTTTAACTTAAAATTTTATTTTTTAATGTTTTGTAAAATTATATTTACTTAGTCATTTATTTATTTTCATTATTTTTGTATTTTTTATTATTTTAATATTTTTAAAAATTAGTTTTCTACTCCGTTTTTAAAGTTTTAAAATATCTAAGTATTACCTTTTAAAAATTTATTTTAACATAACTGTTATTATTTTTTTAAAACCCAATTTATTTATTGTAAATTCTTTTTCTCATTTTTGTAAATGTTACATTTAATTTCAAATTTATACTTTTTTTTTTATTAAATATACTTATTTTGAATTTTGAATATTTTAGTTTTATTTTTTTTAAAATTGTTAGCTTAAGCTTTTAATTTTTAATGTTTTGCAAAATTATATTTACTTAGACATTTATTTATTTTTAATATTTTAAAAAAATTTGTTTTCTTTTTCGTTTTTAAAGTTTTAAAATTTGTAAGTATTACTTTTTAAAAATCTATTTTAACATAATTGTTATTATTTTTTAAAACTCAAGTTATTTATTGTAAACTCTTTTTCTCATTTTTTTTATATATTACATTTAATTTCAAATTTATATATTTTTTTATTAAATATACTTATTTTGAGTTATGAATAATTTAGTTACCTTTTGTTTTATACAAATTTTTAACTTAATCTTTTACTTTTTATTGTTTTACAAAATTATATTTTCTTAGACATTTATTTATTTTCATAATTTTTGTTTTTTTTTATTATTTCAATATTTTTTAAAAATTAGTTTTCTACTCCATTTTTGAGTTTTAAAATTATAAGTACTACTTTTTCAAAATCTATTTTAACATAACTTTTATTATTTTTAAAACTCACTTTATTTATTGTAAACTCTTTTTCTCATTTTTGTAAATGGTACATTTAATTTCAAATTTATACTTTTTTTATTTATTAAATATACTTATACTTATTTTTGAAATTTGAATATTATAGTTACTTTTTGTTTTTTTACATATTTTTAACTCACTTTTTTTTTAATGTTTTATAAAATTATATTTACTTAAACATTTATTTAATTTCATTATTTTTGTATTTTTATTTATTTCAATAGTTTTTAAAAATTAGCTTTCTTCTCCCTTTTTAAAGGTTTAAAATTTGTACGTACTACTTTTTAAAAATCTATTTTAACATAACTGTTATTACTTTTTAAAACTCAATTTATTTATTGTAAACTCTTTTTCTCAATTTTTTTAAATGTTAAATTTAATTTCAAATTTATATATATTTTTAAATATACTTATTTTGAATTTTGAATATTTTTAACTCTTTTTATTTTATTTTTACCTATTTTTCACTTAAACTTTTATTTTTAATGTTTTGTAAAATTATATTTACTTACTCATTTAATTATATTCATTATTTTTGGTATTTTTATTATTTAATATTTTTAAAAATTAGTTTTCTACTTGGTTTTAAAAGTTTTAAAATTTGTAAGTATTACTTTTTAAAAATCTATTTTAACATATTATTATTTTTTAAAACTCAATTTATTTATTGTAAACTCTTTTTCTCATTTTTTGTAGTAAATGTTACATTTAATTTCAAATTTACACTTTTTTTTTAAATATACTTATTTTGAATTTTGAATTCTTTATATTTTTTTAGATATTTTTCACTTAAACTTTTATTTTTAATGTTTTGTAAAATTATAGTTACTTAGGCATTTAATTATTTTTATTATTTTGGTATTTTTATTATTTTAATATTTTTAAAAATTAGTTTTCTACTCGGTTTTTAAAGTTTTAAAATTTGTAAGTATTACTTTTTAAAAATCTATTTTAACATAACTGTTATTATTTTTTAAAACTTAATTTATTTTTTTAACTCTTTTTCTAGTTTTTAAAGTGTTACGTTTAATTTCAAATTTTTACTTTTTTTATTAAATATATTGATTTTGAAATTTGAAATTTTGAATATTTTAGTTATTTTTTGTTTTTTTACATATTTTTAACTTATTTTTTTTTAATATTTTGTAAAATTATATTTACTTAAACATTTATTTATTTTAATTATTTTTGTATTTTTAATTATTTGAATATTTTTAAAAAATGAGTTTTCTACTCCCTTTTTAAAGTTTTAAAATTTTTAAGTACTTCTTTTTAAAAATCTATTTTAACATAACTGTTATTATTTTTTAAAACTTAATTTATTTAGTGCAAACTCTTTTTCTCATTTTTTAAATTTTATACTTTTTTTGATTAAATATACCTATTTTGATTTTTTTATATTTTTAACGTGTAGAAGTTATTTTTTATCTTCTTTTTTATAACTTTTCTTCTTTTTTAATATCTATTGATGCATTTTTTTTTTTACTTTTTCAATGTTCTGTAATATTATATTTACTTAGACATTTATTTATTTTTATTATTTTGGTATTTTTTATTATCTCAATATTAAAAAAAAAAAAGTTTTCTAGTCCCTTTTAAGTTTTAAAATTTGTAAGTAGTTTTTGAAAATCTATTTTAACATAATTGTTATTATTTTTTAAAACTCAATTTATTTATTGTAAAATCTTTTTCTCATTTTTGTAAACGTTACAGTTAATTTCAAATTTGTACTTTTGTTTATTAAATATACTTTTTTTTGAATTTTGAATATATTAGTTACTTTTCTATACATATTTTTTACTTAAAATTTTATTTTTTAATGTTTTATAAAATTATATTTATACATTTATTTATTTTCTTTATTCGAGTATTTTTTTATTGTTTCAATATTTTTTAAAAATTAGTTTTCTACTTCGTTTTTAAAGTTTAAAAATTTTTAAGTACTACTTTTTAAAAATCTATTTTAACATAACTGTTATTATTTTTTAAAACTCAATTTATTTTTTAAACTCTTTCTCATTTTTTAAATTGTATACTTTTTTTATTTATTAAATATACGTATTTTGAATATACTTATTTTGAATATTTTAGTTACTTTTTGTTTTTTTATATATTTTTAACCTAAACTTTTATTTAGTTTTATTGTATTTTTAATTTTTATTATTTCATTATTTTTTTAAAAATTAGTTTTTTACTCCGTTTTTAATGTTTTAAAATTTGTAAGTATTCCTTTTTAAAAATCTATTTTAACATAATTGTTATTATTTTTTAAAACTCAATATATTTATTGTAAACTCTTTCTCATTTTTGTAAATGTTAAAGTTTATTTCAAATTTAAATTTTTTTTGTTAAATATACTTATTTTGAGTTATGAGTAATTTAGTTACTTTTTGTTTTTTACAAATATTTAAGTTAAACTTTTACTTTTTATTGTTTTATAAATTATATTTACTTAGAAATTTATTTATTTTCTTAATTTTTGTATTTTTTATTATTACATTATTTTTTAAAAATTAGTGTTCTCCGTTTTTAAAGTTTTAAAATTGGTATATATTACTTTTTAAAAAATCTATTTTAATTATTATTTTTTAAATCTCAATTTATTTATTGTAAACACTTTCCCATTTTTGAAATTTTATACTTTTTAAACTAAATATATTTATTTTAATTTTTAATATTTTAGTTAGTTTTTTTATTTTTACATATTTTTAACTTAAACTTTTATTTTTAAACACCATTATATATGAAATTTTAATTCTCTTATATTTTTAACTTGTAAAAGTTATTTTTTATTATTTCAATATTTTTAAATTTTTTTTTTCTCTACTCCCTTTTTAAAGTTTTAAAATTTGTAAGTACTACTTTTTAAAAATCTATTTTAACTTATCTGTTATTATTTTTAAAAACTCAATTTATTTTTTGTAAATGATAGATTTAACTTCAAATTTATACTTTTTTTTTATTAAATTTACTTACTTTGAATTTTTGAATAATTTAGTTATTTTTTTGTGTTATACAAATCTTTAACCTAAACTTCTTTTTAATGTTTTGTAAAATTATATTTAGTTAGACTTTTATTTATTTTCAATATTTTTAAAAAATTAGTTTTCTATTCCCTTTTTAAAGTTTTAAAATTTGTAAGTATTACTTTTTAAAAATTTATTTGAACATAACTGTTATTATTTTTTAAAACTCACTTTATTTTTTGTAAACTCATTTTCTCATTTTTTTAAATTTATCATTCTTTTAGTAAATATATTTATTATGAATTTTGAATATTTTAGTTACTTTTTGGTTTAGAAAATTGGAAGAGGTATTCGAGATGGAGATTGTGCTTCTTCTCTTTTTTGCAAAGTATCTGCATATGAATCTTTATTTCTGACTGATCATTTTCTTTATAAGTCTAGGGGACATTCTCACAACTTTTTGTGTGCCACTATTGCCTTTTCTAAAACATAGGTTCACGCTGGTATTAGAATGTTATTGTTTTTGCATATTTCTTCTGTTGTGAATGTTTGTTCATTTTATATTTGCCTTATGGAGGTCTTCTGCACTCCCTCCCAATGTGTTAGCTGACATGTGTATTCTGGTTTAGTTTGTGTGCCACTATTGCTTTTTCTAAAACCTAGGTTCACGCTGTACCTGATTTTAATAAAAAATAACGGGTGTGTTTGGACTACTGGAATTCCTTGGTATCGGAGCTGTTTGAACCGCACACAAGTGTGGACAATCCTGCTGCTGCAGCAACACTGATGGGACTTCAGGTGTTCTCTCTCTAATGCTGCCACATTGATTGTTAAAATCAAGGAATAACAATTATCTTTTTCTTTACTAAAAAACTTGTTTATAAAAATTAGAGTTGGTATATAACATTCATACTGAAAAATGTGCTTATGACAAAATAGTTGGACATGTAGGTCTTGAAATGTAAAAATATTATGTTGGGTTAAACAATGTATTAATCATGTGTCATTCATATATATGTTTTAATCAACACAGTTATTCATATATAATTTTTTTATCTCTATGTCTTGTGTGCTTCTATCTTCTTTGCAAACACAGTGGCAGTATACTACTCATATAAGTGTTACTGATGTATTTTCATCAATGAAATAAGTAGGTACCAGCAATGCTCCATGATATGGTTGATGGCCACGGTTCTCAGCTTCTTCAGCGCCGACAGCTGTATGCTGGTCCCATGTCAAAGTTGAGAATGCTCATGATCTGTCGAATGGCAAAACCTGAAGAAGTTCTCATAGTTGAAGATGAAAATGGGAACATCATTCGTGAAACCTTGAAGGACAATGATGTTCTTGTTCAGTACAAGGTTATAAGATGACACCTTAATTCTGCTAAAAGTCTGTTGAATATTCATATCTATACATTAAAAAACTGTCTCAGTTTTTATCCTCAGAATATGTTTTAATAGATTGGTTATATATAATATTGATTGTGATATTTAGTTAATTGGAGACATTTTTTGATTGGTAATCACTGGGGAAAATGTGACATTACTACCCTAGATGCTGTACTCTGAATCAATACTGATACTCTGAAATATTATAGTAACTCTAGTGAAATTTAAACTTATGCTAAAGATATGCATATATTCTAATTCAATCCAGGTTAAAAGCTAATACAAATTATGCTGCTAAAAAAAGTAAAAAGTCCTCAAGTCAAACTGAATAAGCTGAAGGTGTAGGGGACATTCTCACAACTTTTCGAATTGAAAGAAAGTACCAAGGAAAATCTCTTTGGTCTAGAAGATTGGAAGAGGTATACGAGATTGTGCTTCTTCTGTTTTTGGAAATTATCTATAACTCAATCTTTATTTCTGACCGGTCATTTTCTTTATAAGTGTAGGGGACAGTCTCATGGCTTATCAAATTGAAAGAAAACATCAAAGAAAATCTCTTTGGTCTAGAAGAATGGAAGAGGTATTCGAGATACTGCTTCTTCTCTCTCCGCAAATTATCTGCATATGAATCTTCTGCCGTATTTATCTATTGCTTACCTGTTATTTTCTTTATAATTGTAGGGGACAGTCTCACAGCTTTTCAGATTGAAAGAAAGCATAAAAAGAAATCCCTTTGGTCTAGAAGATTCGAAGAGGTATATGAGATTGTGCTTCTTCTGTTTTTTTATATTATCTGCAAATCAATCTTTAGTTCTGACCGATCATTTTCTTTGTAAGTGTAGGGAACAGTCTCAGAACTTTTGGGATTTAAAGAAAGCACCAAAGAAAATCCCTTTGGTATAGAAGATTGGAAGAGGTATACAAGATTGTGTTTCTTATCTTTTTGCAAATCATTTTCTTTATAAGTGTAGGGGACAGTCTCAGAACTTTTGGGATTTAAAGAAAGCACCAAAGAAAATCTCTTTGGCATAAAAGATTGGAAGAGGTATACGAGATTGTGTTTCTTATCTTTTTGCAAATCATTTTCTTTATAAGTGTAGGGGACAGTCTCAGAACTTTTCGGATTTAAAGAAAGCACCAAAGAAAATCTCTTTGGTATAAAAGATTGGAAGAGGTATACAAGATTGTGCTTCTTCTGTTTTTGGAAATTATCTGCAAATCAATCTTCATTTCTAACCGATCATTTTCTTTATAAGTGTAGGGGATAGTATCACGACTTTTCAGATTGAAAGAAAGCATGAAAGAAAATCCCTTGGTCCAGAAGATTGGAAGAGGTATTCGAGATATTGCTTCTTCTCTCTTTGCAAATTATCTGCATATCAATCTTGTGCCGTATTTATCTATTTCTTACCTGTCATTTTAATTATAATTGTAGGGGCAATCTCACAACTTTTCAGATTGAAAGAAAGCATCAAAGAAAATCTCTTTGGTCTAGAAGATTTGAAGAGGTATACGAGATTGTGCTTCTTCTGTTTTTGCAAATTATCTGCAAATCAATCCTTATTTCTGACTGATCATTTTCTTTATAAGTGTAGGGGACATTCTCACAACTTTTTGAATTGAAAGAAAGCACCAAGGAAAATCTCTTTGGTCTAGAAGATTGGAAGAGGTATACGAGATTGTGCTTCCGTTTTTGAAAATTATCTGCAACTCAATCTTTATTTTTGACCGGTCATTTTCTTTATAAGTGTAGGGGACAGTCTCACGGCTTTTCAAATTGAAAGAAAACATCAAAGAAAATCTCTTTGGTCTAGAAGATTGGAAGAGGTATTTGAGATATTGCTTCTTCTCTCTCCGCAAATTATCTGCATATCAATCTTCTGCCGTATTTATCTATTGCTTGCCTGTTATTTTCTTTATAATTGTAGGGGACAGTCTCACAGCTTTTCAGATTGAAAGAAAGCATAAAAAGAAATCCCTTTGGTCTAGAAGATTCGAAGAGGTATACGAGATTGTGCTTCTGTTTTTGGAAAATATCTGCAAATCAATCTTCATTTCTAACCGGTCATTTTCTTTATAAGTGTAGGGGATAGTATCACGACTTTTCAGATTGAAAGAAAGCATGAAAGAAAATCACTTGGTCTAGAAGATTGGAAGAGGTATTCGAGATATTACTTCTTCTCTCTTTGCAAATTATCTGCAAATCAATCTTCTGCAGTAGTTATCTATTTTTGACCGGTCATTTTATTTATAATTGTAGGGGACTGTCTCTACTTTTCATATTGAAAGAAAGCACCAAGAAAAATCTCTTTGGTCTAGAAGATTGCAAGAGGTATACGAGATTGGGGTTTTTTTTTTTTCAAATTATCTATGGCCGGCAAGATGGCAAAGCTAATACAAAGTAATTATGCTGCTTAAGTATAAGATCATATGTAGAACTGAAACACGTGTTCAACATAATGAGATATGGATAATAGTGGAAGAGGAGGAAAGAGAAAGAGAGAAAAATGCATATAGAAGAACACGTGCACGTGAAGCATGTAAGGAGAAAACCATTATATTATTCATACTTACAAAATATGAGAGAAAACAAATACAACATAGAGGGTATAATAGAACAGAGAAGGGAACTCAACAATAACCACGATGTCACTAAAATAATTTAGTTTGGGATGTCGAACCCAAATTTTGTGAAGAGATACTCACTCGGGCCAAAATCATTGATGAGCAAACACTATTGGGTTTAATTTTCCTTCATCCTAAAAAGTAATGGGTCATACACATTACTTGCTAATCAAGGCTGATTGTTCTCGTACCATATTAATTCAGATCTACACTCAACACACTGACATGAAATGTCTGTTTTGTCCTAAATGATTTAAAATTTTTGCTTTTTGAATATTCATATCCATAAATTAAATCACAATTCTGAATATACAAATTTAGAATTAATATGTCACTTTTGAATTTCATCATTCAGAAGTTTATCTGGACAACATAAATGATCTTCTGGATGGATCCGTAAGTAAACAAATGAGTTTTGGATTTCAATCATCAGCATCATTTACACCATTTTGGATATAAAAATCTAAAATTCATAATTTACTTTTGGATCTGATAATCTAAAAACTTAAATGAAATACAAAAACGACTTTCTGAATTTTGAAATCTGGAATGCATAAAAATCACTTCCAGATTTGTGCATCCGTAAGAAAAATAAAATCAAGTGTCATAAATGATATGGCATAGGAAGAAATTGCCCCTAATGAATAGCTTACTTCTGTAATCCCCATTCCTCATCACTCCCTCATTCCCCTCCACGGAATGTTCAAGCAATGGACTCCAAAAATGTAGAGAAAACAACAGCACAAGCTCGTAATAATTTTGAAAAAGGACACAGGTTTGGTTCTCAGAATATAATATATATTGCCTCCAAATAACGCGAGCTACTTGATTTTGTTGCCAAAACCAAGTGCCAGAATGCAAATTAAAGAAGAGAATATAGGTTGAAATCATTTAGGACTACATCTAGCGTTAGATTACTAAACATGGGTCTAAAAGGTTCCCATAATGCAGCCTTCTCTTCATCGCATACTACCACACTTAAGCTCTCAAGCTCATTCACTGAGTATGGCAGTTCATACAATCTGGTGCAACCTCTGCAATTGAACCTTTCTAAACTACGCAACTCCCCGATGTTCTCTGGTAAGTTACCAAGGCTTACACAGTCAGAGATGTCAAGAAATTTCAGTTTATGAAGGCTTGTGATGCTGTCTGGCAACTCTTCTAATTTAGTACAAGAAGTAAGCCTCAGTGATTCCAAATTCACCAACTTCCCAATTCCTTTAGGAAGTTTAGAAAGCTTATGGCAGTTTGTGATGCTTAGCTTCTTTAGGGAAACAATATCAGAGAGTCCATCTGGCAATTCTTCCATATCACAGTAATCAATGTTCATCTCCTTCAGGTTTGGCAGCACACGAGAAACTTTGATGGTTCTATTTTTGAAGGCTTCATTAACATTGCACATAAAGAAAGAGAACTTGTGCAGATTCATCAGTGGCTCTCCAGTCTTGCTCAGGAAAGGAATTGAAACCTTCTCTAACCTGATTCGTTTGAGATCAGAAAGATAATCAAGCAGCTCTAAATTCTCCAACTCAGCACGATTGACGTCATAATTCGTTATTATCAGGACTTTTAATTTATTCATTTTCTTCATGAACATTGGTAGTGAGTGCTTCTTTTCTCTAAGGTTCATCACTAGAACCTCAACCTCATTTGGCTGCAAGTTGCACCACTCTGAAGTGAATTCTTCATCTGCAAAATCAGATTCAATATTTAGTGTGTTTGAGAAGTCTCTCAACATGCGTGCATGCCATAAGTGCATCAAGATAGAAATATGAACATACCAGTTGAGATGGATAATGTGTGGGCTGCAATGTGATACTCATTCTGTGTAGTCCACCATTTGGGAATATTGTTCCCTCTTAGGTCAATTATTTGTCTATGACTCTTCTCCGTCGGTAACTTTTTTGTTTGAAGGATGGCTAGGTCCCGAAGAAGACCATGCTGCGTAACATAGTGGTAATTGTAGTCACCTGGGCCACTTGCAGTACTCCTGATCAATGAATAGAAATTAATTGCTCATAAGTTCATGCACAGAAAACAGCTCAAACAATATTCTCTTCATCTAACAAAAGTAAATTTTGTAACAGTTAGAGGAGAAAGCACCAATGATCTTGGGTAATCAAATACTAAATTCCTTGCAGTTTTTTAGGTCGTACTTTTATATATCCTGACAAGTTTGCCTACTAAACATAAAATATAAAACTAAATGCAATTCCTTTAAATGATTTTCTTATCATAATTAATGGTTCATCTGAGTAACTGCATCATAAAGATTAACATAGAAAAGTCAATATAGGTTTTGAAGTAGAACTCCAATTTCTTTGAAAAATATAGCACCTGAAGCACTTAAAGAAACTATATAATATTTTGTCCAAAAATAAAACCCTTATCCTGGGATGTGGAGGATCTATGCTTAGTTCACTCTTCAAAAGTCCAAAGAGTTTTGGAGTGACGAGGAATGTCAAAGCTTGAAGTGCCTTGAACCAAGAAGTTCGGATTCACTATAGATATAAGTTTAATAATATATTGGTCTCTAGCTTGTCGTCATGCAGAGAATTTAACACATTCAACATCTTTCTTTGCTGGTATAGGTGACATTAGTATCCTTAATTAGAATTCAATGACGATGTAATCATACTTTACTAAGTAATCCAGCTTTTATGCATAATAGTTAGTTTAAATTTATATTTACAATGTGTAGTTGTGAAAATACAATTATTTTAAAAAACTATTTTAGATAAATAATTATTGTTATAATAGATTGAAAAATGTTAGTTGAGAACTGCAAATTGAAATCCACTAATTTACAACTATAATTTGTTCAATATAATTTTTAAATTATTTTATTTCAACAAAATATTATTTTTTTTAAGTTGTAATATGGTGTATAATTGTCAATATTTCAACATTTTACTAGATTATAATCCATTTTTATTTATTTAAATTTGTTAAGAAATGGTCTTAGGATAATTATTTTGATTTGAATGCAACCAAAATCATCATTTACATGAGAAAAAAAGAGTAATACTGAAAAAAAAAATTATAAACTATAAATTTTTATAAAAACATCACTAATTCCTCAGAAAAACACATTTTATAAATTTCTGCTTTGTCTCAAACAAATAGTTGAAATTGGGAACCTCCTTTTTTTTACCCAAAGAACAACTCAAATAACTAAACTTTTTCAAGACGTACATGGAATGATTTAAATGGTTTAATGCATGGATGTTCTCCATTGAGAAGAGTAATTCACCATACCTTGTGACAACCATATCAGCCACGTTCCTTTTGACAAGTTCATAGACATTCTCCACTGCAGTGTCATCGTCTTCATCATGCTGTTCTGCCCATATATCAACAAGTGCTGCAGCGGGTATCTTCTGTGCTTCAGGAAACAAGCTCAGGTCCCTAAAACTCTCGACCACCTTAGCATCCAAGTCTTCGAAGCTTTTTTGGAGGCAAGTAAAAAGCACATCCTGACTAGAACTATAAGAAAGAATAGAATGACCCTTCGACAATGTCTTCGCCCTGTTGTGCCAAACCACTGGTGCTTCAAGACTTAAAGATTTGCCAGTCACTATAAGAGCCAAGGGAGAACCACTGCACCCTTTTGCTATCTGCAATTTATTTGGTGTTCAGTGAAATCAGAAATTGCTACTAAAACATTTAGCATTGTTTTAAAATTATCATTACTAGGAGTATTTTGTAGTTACAATTTTACACATCGCATTTGTAATACTTTAATTGAGCAATAGGGAGTACCTTCTTGACAACATTATCGGGAATGTTAGAGCTACTCTGATCCAGGGATGCAGAGTGGCGAAATAAGTTTAAAGCATCGGCTTCATTAAGTGATTTCAACACGTATGGCTCCCCAAATCCTTTAATTGTGAATCTTGATGTCACTAAAATCTTGTAGTCTGGGATCTGAAACACGAATTTCTCAACTAGAGATGCTGACTTTGGCAAAACTCCGTCAAGGACCAACAGCATGGGGGTTTTCCCAATCTGTTTTAGCAAATTTTGCAATTGATAAGCTGCATCCTCATCACTTTGAAACTCTGGCTTCTGGTAACCATTGTGTTCAAACAGTCTCTCCACTATGGTGCTCAACTTGGGCGCTTCCACTAAGGAGATGAAGAATATGTTGTCCTTGAATTGACCTAAACAAATTTCAACATGTTTAGAGCTCCCGATATTCATTCTAAAGTTCCTATTACTTAGACATGTTTACTAAACAAGTGAAAATATGACCTTCACAGAAAATAAGATCGAGCTTCGTAGGCCAATTATTTTGGACATCATCAAGAACATATAAAATAGTTTCACTTCTCAACTTCTAAATCACTTTATTCTCTCCACATTCACACATCTATTCCCCTAATGGATTAAGTGTGCTTGTATTTTCATCAAGTTCAATGTTTCTGCCTCAAAATGGGTAAAGGTCTCTTAAATGAAAGTTTTCCAAACACTGCCTAAAACCCATTTGTTGTATTCTAACAACAAAACATTCAGTTGTAGCTAATAGCTAGCGTACAATGACTAAAAGCGGCATCCTCTATGTGACAGCTACCGAACTAGATTCAGTACTAAATAGTATCCACTAAATAGTAATGAAGTTAAATAAACACCTAATGGTTTGAGATCAATAGAACAAAAAGACCCTCAAACAACTTTTCAAACAATACGACAGACAGATAATGGGTGATCATTCATACCTTTAACTTCCTCATCAGAACAAAACTTCTTGGCCAACGTTGACTTTCCCGAACCTCCTGTTCCTGTCACTGTGAGCACTGACCCCACATGATGATCCTTCAGCAACTTGAATTTCAAATCCCTCAAAAGAACATCCAGCCCAACAGTGAAAGGAGGGGGTTCAGGTGGAGAGCACAAGCCTTTTAGTCCAATCCTTCTCGGAGCATTCCCCACAAGCGTCGCATGAATCTCGGTCAGCAGCACCTGGTTTTCCAACACAATGACGTTTATATTTCCTTGCATATCCAATTGAAAGTACAGAGAAATAGAATCGATCAAGTCTTGAAGTTTCTCTTGGGAATTCGCCTTATAACAGAAATTCCACCAATCAACTTTGGAGCACTCCTTAACAAGCTCCTTCCCCATCTCCATCTGATCAATCAGCTTCTTCGTTTCCTTAGCTGGTTTATCCAATCGCTTGTTAAGACCATCTATCTGCCTAGCCACTGGTTCTACTGTTTGGAGGGTTGCATGCAATTTTTCCAGGGTGGATCTGAACTTCACTGCCCTGTCTTTCATTTCCACAACAGTGCTCAGCAGTTCATCAAGCACTTTTCCAAGAACAGCATCAAGAACCATAGCCATGACTACTGCCCACAGAAACTAATTAACTAAAAACACCCAAAATCAGAAATTTTGATCTAACACTGGTATCTGAGACAATCAAAGTGAATATGAAGGTACGGGCATTAGGAAAATAGCAAAAAAAGTGGTGAAATAATACAGAATGCTAACAAAAATTCTCCGAAGATTCTTTTTCTTTTTCTTTCAAAGACTCTGTTACGTTGGGTTGGGGAATCTGGTACCAGATGGCTTTGTTCAAACCAATCAGGGGATATAGGAAAAGATGGCTAGATAGTTTGTTTCTCTGAAAACTGCAATATTCTCTTGGATTTATAGGATTTAGTGTTTTTTTTTTTTTTTCTTTGACGATGCCCTTCACACTAAACCGAGTTTCCGATCGGCTTCGTTTGCTCTAGAACGTAGAAGTTTCCTTAAACAATGGTTACAAAAAGTTTCCTTTGAATTGGCTTTGGGGTCAGGGAGACCAACGATATATAATTTCAGCCAGATGAGGTTCACACACTACCTAATGTTCACACTGACACACGCTAGTTAAGACTTTGTCTAAATAATTCCGATTTTTATAAATATAATAATAATAATAATTAATTAGAGAAATTATATTTTTTGTCGTAAAATTTAATAGGAACACTGAACACATTAGTTCCAAACACAGGCAAAGACTTTTATGACTCCTGATGTCGTCGTCAACGTCGGCAAGTAAATTAGTTTCAGTAAACTTAAATGCTATTATATTATCGGGTGTTTATTTTCATAGATATTGTCCAATTTATTTCGTTAATTATGAAAATGTAAACAAAAAATTGTTTACAACCTTGAAAAAGTCCGGTCTTGCTAGCACGATTTTGTTGTGAAAAAAATTGTGTTTGTGATATATAACTTGAGTTTAAAATCAATCATATATTAAAGTTGTGTCATAATACAAGAAAGATTTTGGTTCAAAATACTTATGTCTTAAATCATGCATTATTCACACGATTTTAATTAAGATTTCTTTAGTATTGATTGAAGTTGTGTATGAGTGAAAAAATTTCAGTGTAAAATAAATTAATTAAAATTGTGTATACACTAAAATCATGTAAGGATGACACAATTTCATTTTTTTATTAATTCGTTCATTGTCACATATTGCGAATTGATATTTTTGGTTTTTTTAGCTTTTAATTTTCTTTGTTGCTTGTTTTATGATTATTTTTGTTTACTTTAAATATGTGACTAGTCAAATAACTTGGTGTTGTTTGTTTGTATGTGTCTTCTTTACATATGGATCACCTTTGATTTTCAATTGATTTTGTTGATAATTGGATTGGAAATTTTTCTCTCAAAGCACATTCAGCACATGAATCAAAGAGGAAAATCCTTTTTTCAAAAATGCAAATTGGACCATCATTTGGTTTTTTTTTTTCTCTTTGGTTGGCTCTACACATTCAGGTACCATTTGCACCTTCCATGCATTGATAACATTGCTTTATGTAGCATTTTTGTGCATGTGGGGTCACTTTCTTTTTCTTGTGCTTTTGTGTGTTATCTTTTTTATAAAATGTTGTTGCATTTGCATGTACCAATTGTTTTGTTGCACAAAAATGCCAATCTAAAGTCCTATTACAAAAAACCAATTAATAGAAAGTTGAAGTCGTGTTATCCTTGTACAAGTTCAGTGTAAATTAAAACAACTTAAGTCGTTAAAGTCATGCACAACTTCAATTGATTTATTTTACGCTAGAGTCGTGCCACTCATGCACGACTTCAATTAACTTAATGAATATTTAATCAAAGTCGTATCAATCATGTACTATTTTAGACCTATATATTTTGAACCACAGTTGTCCTACCATAACACGACTTTAGTGTGCATCCAAATTTAAAATTGAAGTCATGTGCCACAAGCACCACTTTTTTGAAACAAAGTCGTTACAATGAGACATGACTTACCTAAAATTATAAATAATTTTTTTACCCATTCTCATAATAAACAAAACAAATTGCACTATTTTGGTTTTCAATCGTTGTTGTAGACTTCTTAACTTTGAATTCTTTATAAAGCCTTAAAAAATATGAACATTCAAGCTCG
Source organism: Phaseolus lunatus (assembly GCA_013389735.1). Classification (NCBI taxonomy): domain Eukaryota; kingdom Viridiplantae; phylum Streptophyta; class Magnoliopsida; order Fabales; family Fabaceae; genus Phaseolus; species Phaseolus lunatus. Next base: position 39,540,650 of record CM023859.1, read on the forward strand.
AATCGACAAGACTTGAATACTACACTAATTTGACACTATAGTTTATTCGTTTTGGCATTAGATGCTCCATAAAGAAATTTGTGCTTTTAAATCTTCTACACATCTTGAACGTTTAAACCATTTATGAAAATAATTCAAAATGTAATTGTAATACGTAGTAATCAAAACAAATCAATTAGGTTTGATCAACGTCAATTAGATTTTAAATCATAATTATTATTTAAAGACCCTTTTTTTCATAAAGCTAATAGTAACATTATTAAAAAAAAAACATTTTATCTAATAAAAAAAAATATTTCCCAAGATTAACTTTAATAGAAACAAAATCCTAATTCGAATAATTTTTGGAAAAAAAAATCTTTATCTAGTAAAAACTTATTATGTTTTTGAAAACCTTCCATCTTTGTATGAATTCAAAATGTTCATGCATAACAAAGTATTAAATGGGATTATTTTGATTGAAACAGAATTAGAAATGCAAATAACTTCTATTTTTGAAAATCTATTCACAATTGAATTACAAAAATTTTTTAGAATGATTTAATCAAGACATTGATGTAGTTCTTTGATGAAAACAATTAATTACTCTCATAATGAGTTTCGTAAATGATTAATAATTAATTAGAAACATAATTAAATTATAAGTATTAAGTTTAAAAGAATCCTAAATGGTTAGATCGTCTATCGCAAAAGACAAAGACTAGATTGTTTTGTACTTTGTGTTTGAGACCATTTTGTAGGTTAAACTCCAGTGAGACAGTTTAGCGAGTTTAACCTAATGAGACCATATAACATGTTTAACTCTATGAGACCGTGTAGCACATTATAGTATTGTGAGACCATGTAACATGTTTAACAAAGTGAGATCGTCTAATATGTAAATATTGTAGATTGTTTAACAGTTATGCTTGGACATCTGAACATTAAGAAGCTTTTTTATATCCTTAACATACCCTATAGTATTTGTTATCATCAAAACCTCATAGTTTCTATTATCATAAGATTGTTTAGTGGGGTATTAGACTATCTAATAGTGATTATATGGTATAATGTCTTAACAATTGACCTTTGCGTGATGCGACACCAAGATAAGTGTCACACATTTCCTCTCAATCAAACATCATGCAACCAACAAACGATAGTCCATCTATTGAGAACCAATTGAAGTGAAATGTCTTGTAATGTAATGGTACGCTCGTCAGTTGGAAGGTGGAATATGCGAGTTTCAGGTCTCCATCTCTCAATAGTTATTAAGATGTGATCCACTTTTAAATATCTTAGTTTTGCAATTTCATCAAATCCTACTTGTTCCAATATTGGAATTGTTAAAAAGTGTCATTGAATGACAATAAGACTCCATAACATCATGTTTGGGGTTCTGCAAAATTGAAGAAATTAATATATCATGAAAATGTTACCATAAAAACTGCATTTTGGAGAAAAAATAATGTGATGAACTTGCCATAGCAGCAATGTATACAAACATATGTTTTGTGTTAATTCCACAACAACATATTGTTGAAGCGAAATTTACTTTGCATTGGAGAAAAGGTCAGGAAAGTAATTACAAACAATTTTTTCTGAAATACCGTAAATGATAAAATTTGTTAGAGTTATATTTATAGATGGTCTTGGTTGAAATTAGAGCATTAATTGGGGTAGATTCGATTTAGGACATTGGATTTGGCTTGACACTCTACTTAAGAATATAGGTCATGTTTAGGAAATAATGTGGGTGAATAGTGTCTCGTGCTTTTGTGTATTCGTTATGGAGTGTTGATGAGGACAAATTCAATCTGAGACGTTGCTTTTGGGTAGACACTTTGCACAAGAATCTTTGTCATGTTTAGCCAATAATGTGGATGAACATTGTCTCGTGCTTTGTGTGGATTCATTCTAGGGTGTTGATGGGAGAATATTGAATTTGGGATGTTGGTTTAGGATAGACAATATGCTAAAGAATCTTTGTCATGTTCAAGCAATAATGTGGGTAAACAATGCATCATACTTTGCATGGGTTCATTCTAGAGCATTGATGGAGAAAGATTCAATCCGGGGCGTTGATTTATGGGTTGACACTTGCTCAAGAATCTATATCATGTTGAGACAATAATGTGCGTGAACAATTTCTCATGCTTTGTGTAGGTTCATTGTGAAGTGTTGATGCGTCATATTCAATGTGGGACATTGATTTAGGGTTGACACTCTACTCAAGAATCTTTATCATATTCAAACAATAATGTGGGTGAATACTTCATCGTGCTTTTTGTAGGTTCATTCTAGAAGGTTGATAGGGATAGATTTAGTCTGTTTGGTTTACGGTTGATACTCTACGAAAAAATCTTTGTCATGTTCAGAAAATAATGTGTGTGAACAACGTCTCATGTTTTGTGTGTGCTCATTTTGAAGTTGTGACATTTAATTTGGGACATTGCTTTAGGATAGACATCCTACTTAAGAATTCTTGCCCTATTTAGACAATAATAAGAATGAATAGACTCTTGTACTTTGTATGGGTTCATCCTAGTAGGAACAAATTTATTATAAAAATATAAAATAAAATAAATTATAATTTATTCTTCTCATTATATTTAATTATTTCAAAATACTTATAAATATTTTAATTCATTCTCTTTTCTTTTTTATTATCCTTTAAAAATTTAATTCAATTTTTTTTATATTATTATTATTTCATTTTCATTTTAAATCAACTAATAATCATAATTTAAAATAAATTTAAGAAAAACAAATGATTTCCCTCTTTGCATAGATTTTTATTTACCTCTGTCTCTCGTACAAATTAAAAAAAAAAACTCAAAATTTAATTCAATTTTCAATAAAGTTTTTTAATGCAAAATATTTTTCTTTTACATTTTGCTATTTTCAAATATAAAAAATACATTACGTATATTTATTGATTTTATATTTCCAACCGCATTTTTTTAAAATTGTTTCAAATTTTTAATTCACGATAAATGTCCAAAAAGTTTTATATTTTCTTCTATTTTAAAACAATCAAATTATATTTCACCTTACCTAATTTTGTCATTTGTTTTTCTTACAAATCATTTTAAATTTATTCTCCCTATTTTTTATTAATTTTTTAAAAAATTTTCATCTACAAATATTTTCTTCTTCCCCACTCACCTCTTACATAGCAACAAAACCAAAAAAAAAAAAAAAACTCCTCTCGAAATCCGGCCACCAGAAAATCGAATCACAACTAGAAAATGGAGATGGAAATTGGGCTCCTCAAAAACCAAAGGTGTCGTTTTCAGTTCACCGAGTTACATATTGCCTGAAACAAACAAAAACTCTTATTTTTGATAAAGTTGCAGTGACATAAACAGCAAAAAACAGTTGAAAATTCAACTTCCAGAAAGCCAAAAGATTCCCTTCAACTACACAGCGAAACGGAATAATTCTATTGGCAGAAATAGTCTTCAAACAGGTTTAGTGGGGGAATTATAGTCCCATTCTGTACCACTGCAGGAAAAAAAAAAAAAACTCTGAAAATGGAGGTGATTAGTAAAGAGAGGGCTTCAAGGCGATTCTTTTTTAAAATCTTACTACCAAATTATCCAATTTTGTTAAAAATTCATGATTTGTTATAGAAGACTTGAGAAAGTACTTTACTCACCACCAAAACCACATGGCTCCCAACATATTTCCATAAGAGCTTAGGACTTAAAACTGAAGTCTGGACCATTAATTTGTAAGTTTTCCTTATTCAAATCATAGTTTTTATATTTTTATTTTAATGAATGAAATTAATATTTTATACATATAACACAAAATTTTGTTTTAATTGTCTTGAAAGTTTTTTATTATTATGTTTCTTTAGAGAACTCAATTTATGTATTACTGCATTATTTGTTTTTATATTATTATTATACTCATATTTTTAAAAAAAAAACTAACTAATAAAAAGAAAATAATAGATAAAAACTATAACTTTTAAGAGGTGATACATAAGAATGGTTCCACGTCTAATAATCAGTTTCACGTTTAAAATTTAAAATTAATAATTATTTTTTTATGAAATTACAGTATATTAGTATTAAAAATAAAATAAAAAATAATTTTTAATTAAATATAAAAATAATTAATTATTTGGTAAATATTTTAAAAAAATAGAAAATAATTAAAATATTTAAAATAAAATAATAAAATAAAATATTAATAAAGATAAAATAAAAATAAATTTATGTACACCAACAAAAATACATGTAATTTCTTTTATTCTTGTTATTGTATTTCCAACACACACCAATAAGAATACATGTTATCAATATTTTCTCACTTGATATAAATTATAAATTAATTTTGTAAATTATTAACATCAGTAAGAATAATTTGAAATAATTTTTTTCTCCATTATTCTTAATTATAGTCAAAATAAAATAATAGGAGTTAGTTTGTTAATTATCTTTGGTTACCTGTGATAATACAATAACCAATATATATATTTTTTTTCCATTTTGTATAATCATACATTTACCCCTTCTGTATGTAAGTCGTTGATTAATAATATCAGAAAAATTAATTTTTTTAAATTTGTTTCTATCTCTCTATTCTTTTTGATTCGTTTTCAAAGATATTAAATATTATCCATGAATAAGAGATTTGAATTTATTGTCTCTTGTTGGTCAAACATATAATGAAATCAGGAAAGCAATTGGGCGGGTTGATGGAAGTTTGTTATTTCATCCTCATTTCTATTGTTGAAAGAGAATACTCATTTTCACCATACATATCTTTATTCTATTGTTTAAAATATTAATTAAATACTTTCTATAAAAATAAAAATCATAATAAAGGAATTATAATATTATTTTATTAAATTTCAAAATAGTAAAAAAAATATTAAATAATAATTAATTTTAGAGATAAAAAATAATTAATTATTATATTAACTAAAATTATATATCTAAAAAATTATTGTTATCTAAAATAGTTTTTATTATTAAAAAAATTATAAAATTTTTTATTATTTAAAAAATTAGAAAGTAATTTCTAAATTGATATTTAACAATAATTATCAAGATTTTAGTTACTAATTAGATTTTAAATTAATAATTAATTTAATAATGATTCGTATCAATTTAGAAACTATTTCATAAATTTATATTAATAATAAAAAATATCTAAGATATAATTTTTTATTTTATAAAATAATATTTAATTTAGTCAATATAATTAATTATTTTTTATTTCTAAATTATTTAATAATTTTATTTTAATGAAATAATATCTATTTTTTTTAATATTAAGAAATAAAAAAATTATAATTATATAAATATCAAATAAAAATATTAAATAATAATTAAATAAATATTAAATAATAAGTAACAGCCGAAACTTTCCCCCCCCTCTCTTTCTTCTTTTTTTCATTTTCTTTCTCCCTCTCCCTTCTCTCTTCAACCTCTCTTCCATGACTCATCTATTCCAAAATCTAATCACGTCATGGTGTAGCTGAGGAGTCAGGGTACATTTCTACCCGATCAGATTTTCAAACAGAGTAAGTTCATTTTTACTCTAAAGTTCCCTTATTCTTTGTTTTTCTCTATGATTTAGTCATCAATATTAGTGGGGCCAGTTGAGAAAAGTGTTTATCTCAACTTGATTAAGCTTATACTAAAATTTGGTAATATTTGGATAACTTGCATTAGGCCCGTAAATCTTGAAGCTTATCCAGACAGTGGGAAATAAAATTCTAGAAGTTGCTTGGAAAACAAACTTTTAAGGTAAGGGAAGCTAAACTTAATTTTTTAATAGCATCCTAGGCTAGAAGATTCTGGACGTGGAAGGGACGTGGTCCCAATATTCAATTTCTCTTACAGGAATGTTGTGTGTTTAGATTTTGTGTTGTTTGTTTATATATTATTTAAACTTGCAAAAATATTATATTTTGATAGTTTAGTATTTAAGTATTCTTTTTTTATATTAAATAAGATTTTAAATATTGTGGATTGTGTTTTGGAATGATACTGTATGATGAAAATGATATGAAATTGATGTCATACATTTGGGATAATGTATGAGTTGTTGTTTGATGGCATTAAGTATGAAAAGCTTATGTTTAACGGAGATCCTCTGGCTTCACTGATGATCTAAGTCATGTAGACTAAGATATCAGGTGGTGAGAAGCTGAGAGGGAGTTCATACACATCGGGTCCCACTGTTAGATACTCGGTATTGGATGTTTGAACTTACCCTGATCCTTTCTATTGGATTCGCTGGTAATCTTTGGATTAGGTGGTAGTCTCTGGTAAAGACATACTTAATGAGTCTTCCGGAAGATGATGTGGGATTGAAATGAAATCCAATGATTGTGATTGAAAATAGATCCATCTGTGGTCTATATGAATGATGAAATTGATATTAAAATTTTATATAACAACATTTAAAGAAATGTTTGTAAATTATTAGTTTGATTTGTTCTTTTTGCATGAATTAAATATGTTATGAAAATTCTTTTCACTAGCTTACCTTTGCTTTTCTTATTGTGTTTGAACTGCGATGATTGTACTACGTACACGAGCAGATGAGATGATCATACAGGTGTAGGAGGTCTTGAAAGGTTTTAGGATATTTTAAACATTATATTGTAAATAATTGTATTTCTATAAGTCATAATCTTGTAATAGGAATATTTTGAAAAACTCCAAGTGGGTATGGAAACCGGTAGAATTTCTATTATAATAATTATATGAATTTTTTTTTCGAGGTGTTACAATAGATTATAAAACTAATGAACACTAAAGTTAATATAAATTCTTTTGAGTTATTTAATTAATTAAAAATATTTTAATAATTTAAAATTGAGACAGATATAAAGACAGTGATAAATATTCAGAACCAAACCAGTATGAAGATGTAAAAAAAAAAAATATTACTCAGTCAATATGAAAATTTTCTATCAAAATTAGAATGAATTCAAACAATACTGAAGAATATGAGTTTATTTGCCATACCTAAATAAAATATAAAATATAACATTAAAATGTATTCCTTTTCTAAAACTAATGCATTAACACGATTTTGCATTCAATGCATTCAAATTCAAATTTTAATTCATTTCATAAAATTACAATAAAATTGTAATACTTATATAAACAAATTATTCTATTAAAAAAAATCTTAGTAAATCACTCAAAATTTTAGAATAATTTTTTCTAAAGTCAAATTTAAATTTAATAATAATAATAATATCCTATGTAACATAGTTTTTCATGTGATCTGTTGATTGGGTTGGTCTACATTATATCTATTTTTTGTTATTATATTTTCTACTATTATCCTCTTTTAATCTGAATTTTTTCCATAAAAGCTTAAGTTCATCTATTAAAGTTATAAATAGTTTAAAAAAACAAATTACTCACATATTATTTAGTTGGTAATTTACCCTTAAATAAATTACCTACAAATTGGTTCCTAGATAATATTTTCTAGTTAAAAATTGGTTTGTTATGATATTGCCAGTATAATTACTTGGATTTTTAAATAGGATATTATTAAAAGATTCATTACATAAAAATTATTAAATAAAAATTAATTTTAGAGATAGAAAACAATTAATTATTATATTAATTAAATTAAAGATTATTTTAAAAATTAAAAAAAAATTATATTATTATTAAATAATTTTTAAATTAGTATTTAATTAATTACTTATTTTTACTATCAAATTTAAAATTTAAATAATTGGTCGTTAAAATCTTGGTAACTAACTAAATATCAATTTAAAAATTATTTAATAATAATATAAACTAATTTAGAAATCAAATTTTATTTAATTTCTCAATTAATTATTTTTTATCTTTAAAATTGATTTTTATTTAATATTTTTTTAATAATTCTTTATGTTCATAAATTTCTTTTTTCCTGTGTGATGCAAATCTGTATCACATTTCACCACTATTAATTTTCTTTTCTTTAACAACATGTTTATTTTATAATTTTAAGTAAGAGCCAGTATAAAAAAATTTATTGCTAACGCCTAAAATTATCTTAAATATAAATTTCAAAATAAATATTCCAAAAATATCCTATGTTACATAAAAATATATTATTTGATAATTACATGAAAAAGGCTTACATAATCAATTCACTCTGTTTAACTTCATTACATTCTGCAATAAAAAATTAATTAAGTGAAAATCTTGTTTAAGAGAGTATCTATGTTAAAAGTTCTAAAAAAAAACTCAGTTACGCATACTTACAATGCAGTTATGAATAAATACTTTATACGAGCATATTTTTATAATATACTTATTCAAGAGAAATTAGCTTAACAAAGTAAAATCTAAATTACATTTTTAACCTTTTATCTTTTTTTATTAGATTTAGTTTAAACTTTTATCTTTTAAAAAGTTTTACTCAGTCGTTCTTTTAAATTGGTTCAATTTATCCTTTAGTTAGTCTAAATTAACAATGAAAATTAAAAATGGCTACAAAATGATACTTATTAGTAAAAAAAACAGATATAATTAACATAGTGTGGTTTTTAGTCGACATAATAATATTTAAAAATTATAAAAATTAAAAGTTCATTTGGTTTCTCTCGTAAAATTTCATGAATCTTGAAATTGTTTCAGGGTTTACAGATTTATTTGTTTCAATTAAAACACCCTAAATTTTATATACCTAAAAATTATCTATAATAAAATAAAATATTAATTTTTATAATTATTTTTAATAAAAATATATAATTTAATAATATAATGATAATAAAAAAATTATCAAAACAACTTTACAACTTACTAGTATGTATAATTAATGTCAAATTTATGGACTGGGCCTACGCCAGCGTATTGTTCCTTAAAAAAATCACAAATAAAACGGGAACGGAAAATGGGATACGGATCCACACTTGAATTGAAACATTATTAAGCTATTTTTATATAATATTTCAAACATTATATTACCTCCATACGTTTAATAAGTAGATCTATTTATTAAAAAAAAAAAAAACAGAGAGAAAAATAAAGGTAGTAATTAACGTACCTTACTTTTTATCAAACAAATGAAAGATAGGTAAATCAAGTTACTTCTTCCCTAAGTGAAACCTCTTAAGTGGTCTCATTTTATACATATTATTCACTTTTATTCTTTCCAATTCAGCATCTCTTCTTAAACAGGTCTCACCAAAATATCATATGTTTATATTTTATCAATAATTTATTTATTAAGTCAAAGAATAAATAAAATATAAAAATTAATTAAGAGATCTGTTTTTATTATTATTTTGCAAAAATAATAATCTTATTATTTATGTCAACTGATGTCACGTAATGAAGAACTAAAAAATGATACTAACCAGCTAATCTTATTATTAGTGACTAATTAGTTTGCATAAGCATTTATATGTGGTCAGTGTTTATGATATGAAAACGTGTGTATCTTGACCTTATCCTATTAATATATAGAAATATTGATATATACATACTTGTGTAAGTAGGCATATACATATCGAATTGTTTCCACCATGGAAATAAGTATTTGTATTTTAAAGGGTGTTATGTATCTATTTTGGTCACAGAATCAAAGCACCTACGTCAAACCTCATAAACCATGCATGTGTTTAGGATCTGCCATCATATTTTCTTTAGTTTTTTTTTTTAAATTTCTAAAAAAACATGCACTTAAGCAAATCATTGATACACATGATGCATGCCCTTAATTTTATTTATTGATTTCTGCTTTAAAACTTAATGGTGTGTTTGTTTCTAACTATGAAGAGGATGGGAAGGAGGGACGAGATGTTTTTTGTGTTTGTTTCCATGGTTTTGAAGATAGGGAAGTGGATAGGGGAGATGGTGAATGAATTTTTTTATTCTTCACAAAATGAAAAGATTTGTGAGTGTAAATTTATGTATTTTATCCAAATACCCTTGTGCATGTATTTTATTACAATATACAAAATTAAATATTATATAAATGTATTTATAATTTCAAAAAATATTTAATTATACTATTAATAACAACATATAATTATAAATAATGAAAATAAAAAAAATTATAATATCAACAAAATATATATAGTTATATAAAGTAACAAATGAATATAATAATAAATATTATTTTTATAAATTTTAATATGTTTAATAAATTTATTTTAATTTAACACAAAAATATTTTCTATTATATTTTTTAAGTTTTTATTAAAAAATATAAGTAATTATGGATTATATATTAAAAAATTAATTAATTCAAACCTAAAAAAAAAGAAATCATAATTTATTATTCAAATATTTTTTAATAATAAGGATAAATTTGTAAACTTACAATAAACTATCCTTACAAATCATCTCTATCATCCCTCAATTCAAACAACCTCACATATCCTCACACATCTTCTCTAATCCTCACAAATCTACTTCCTCCCTTCGTGACAAATTCCCTCATCAATCCAAAGATAGCATAAGTGTTTAAGTAAAAATAAGTGAATACTATATAAATAAAAAAAATAAATTTATTGACTTAAAATTTTTTTTTTAATTTTTCATATAAATTTTTTGATATTAAATATTTGCAGGAACGTGCATGTTCTAGACTATTCTGCTATTCCTATCCTCACCATAGAGGGAAGGAACGAAAGAACCACCATGCATGCCTGATCCTCACTGGCACTCAACACTGGAAAAGCTAATTTATGATCTTCCATTCTATCCACCTTCGTTACGCTGTCGTTTTCACCGCAAATCACGCTAAGCATAGCATGTGTCTTTTTTTATTGTACTGCCAATTTCCTGCACCTCATGTGCTACTACATGCCCTATTTAATATACCATAACTTTTCTTTATCCTCACTATTTTCTTTTTCTTTTTCTTTTTTTCTTCTTCTTCTCACAAAATACTCTCATTTTTCTAATATGAAAATACAAGGACAAAAGCTGAAATAAGATAAATCAAATAATTTATCCAAACATATATCCTACGAGCATCGAGCGTTTGAATCTTAAATGTTGAACTACATTAAAAACAATACTTGCAGTCTGGAGGAAAAAAAATACTACAAGGGCTTGTGACAGTCATCATGTTAATCTTGATTTTACTAACACTATTAACCCACACACAAATATAAATATATATATATATATATATAAAGATAGGCAAAATTATCAAGAAAATTATTAAATAAAATTTAATTTTATAAATAAAAAACAATTAATCATTATATTGATTAAAATAAATATTATTTTAAAATTTTAAAAATGTATTAATATTTAAAATAGTTTTTATTAAGAAAAATTTATAAACTACTTCTTAAATTGATATTTAATTATTATAAATTTTTATTAATAATAAAAATAACTTTAAATATCAATAGTTTTTTAATCTTTAAAATAATAATTTTTTATTTTTAAAATTAATTATTATTTAATGATTTTCTTATAATATATATATATATATTTAAATGTTATTTTAATTTTTTAAATTTTTTTCCTATTCGTATTTCGTCTAGTACTCTAAAATTAAAAAGATTCAACTTTTGGTTAAGTGTTCCACTTTAATGTTTATTAAAAAAATCATTGTTATATGTGAGTCAAGAACACTATATAGATATAGATGAATAAAACAATTTAAATAATAAAAGTAATCAAAATATATCATTAATATGTAACATAAATACAGAAATAAAAGTCTAATACAAGTACTTTGGAAACATTTATTAAGTCTACAACACAATTCAATAGTAATAATCATCGTCCTCGTAATCTCCATCTTCTATATCTTAATTTTCATGTTATTTTTCATTAGTGATTGTGAGCATTTCCAGTTTGATATTGAAAATGTCAACAAATTTTTGCTGCAAACCATCATTTGTGAAAAAGTATATAGAACGTCATTTCATGTGTTTTTTTAGATATATGAAATTTGATTATTGTTATCATTCTTACATATTTGAATATCAAGTTGATTAACATGACTTTTTGTCTTTTGAGCAACTAATCTAAAATGACATATTGTACCTTGATTATAGTATTATGCATCCATTGTACTTCTAACTTATCCAAACTGTTACATCAATTCTACATCAATCAACATCATCCCAATATAAAAAAAATCATACATTTTCCATTTATCACACTTTACCATCAATGTAAAAATCTAATTTCAAATTGGTTATTAACCAATATTGAAAATCCTTTTATTCTCTAAAAATCAATGTAGAATATATAAAATAACTTCAGTAATGCATACGCATTATGTAAAGAGATATAACAAAATAGACGGCTGGTAAATACTTTCAATTTCAACATTTTAGATGGCTGGAAATCTGTTTTTGCAAATCCATTCAAGTTTTATTGGGCTATATTACTTAACTACTCATATTTTTGCTCTCTTACACTATGTTTGTTTCTACATTTCACATGACTACCTGTATTCATATTTTTGCTTTCTTACACATGTTGTACCTACAAGATTTTTCAGTTTCAGTTTTAAATTCTAGTAGGTAATCTTACATTGCACTTCAATTAAACTCGTCTGTCCCTTTTATTTTTTGGATGAGTAAACCCCTCTGGACACATGAACTTCACATGGAACAATTATGGACTACGATAAATGCAACTATCAAATAACTCTAAAGGAGAAAATAATAAAAAAAATAATAGTTGCTGAACTGTAAAAGCGATTCAACTATTTGCATAACTACTATACACAAAATCACTTTATTTTTAAGCTACAGTTTGAAAATTAAAGAACTTCAACTACAAAAACTTTCTTTAAATATCAACATATAGCATTCGCCAAACCCGGAACAATCATTAAATTGAATGGTGAGAATGCAGTTACATCTGCCACTGAAAAGCAAAACAAAATTGATATGATCAGTGGCGAAATTCCAGGGGGCTATGGGTCAAAAAATTGCAAGTGGTGGCCAAATAAAAAAGCTACGGTTTCACTTTAATAATTATATGTTTTTCTACTAATGATGTATTATAATTAACATATAAAAAATTCGCACAGTGTAACTTTAGCCTGAAGCAACACCAACTTATGGAAACGCGTCAACACCGCAGAAAACGGATGATGAATTTGTTACCTTAACACCAAACATAATCCCATTTTTTAAAATTATATTTTGTTGGCAATGTTCCTTGTATATAAATATATATCACATGTAATAAATGGTCTCTGCAGTATCATCCTCCAAGCCTTACTGAATTTCACTGTTGAAGAGAAAACCGCAGAAGTGGTACTTTTCAATAAACTCGAAAGTGATGTTTCATGTTTAGTTCCTTGTTTCTTTCATTCTTTTCTTTCTACTCTTCAGTGAAATATAAGTGTTCTTTTTGTTGCCATGTTATGTTTTGTTTGTGGACAGACGCAATGGGAAGCAATTGTTTGCTCCTTCTGTTGCGTGGTGTTGTTCTGGCTCTGCTGCTGAGTGTATCTCTTGTACAAGGAGAAGATTCGTATAAATATTACACGTGGACGGTGACATATGGAACTCTTTCTCCACTAGGAAGTCCTCAGCAGGTGTGCTTTCATTGGTTAAGACATGTTTTGATAAACTGGTTGAAGCTGGTCTAATGTTTTAGTTCTTGAATTTCCAAGGTCATTCTGATTAATGGTCAGTTTCCGGGGCCTCAACTGGATTTGGTAACTAATGACAATGTTGTGCTCAACCTTGTCAACAAGTTGGATGAACCATTTCTACTCACATGGTGAGTTTTTCTGTTTTTTCATGTCTCTCGTTCATACTGTAACTGGACTTTGAATAATGGTCTCTATTTAGCCCTTTTAGGGATACGTCACATTGGGAATCTTAGGGAATAGGTATCTTAGTTACCTGTTCATGCTAGTTATCAACATCTTGGGTCAAAATAGATGGAAGGGAAGGTAGCATTATTGTAATATACACCTTCATAAACTGATATTTTCATTTCGTCAACTAGATGTGTAAAAGTTTTAGCTACAAGAGGTGCATTGTTAATAAAATAAATTTAGACAAATACAATGTTTGAGTCAACTCTAGAAAGAATAACAACAGGATCCAAGTTTCCTGAGACATCTGGCATAAATCTTTCTTTCGTTTGGCCTTCAAATTGAAAGTTTTTTAACTACATTCATGCTGTGGGACAGAAATACGCAACTTGGTAGCATGCTTATTTTGGCATTTTATTTGAAAAAATGAGATGACATTGTTGTTGTAAACCAGGAATGGCATCAAACAAAGGAAAAACTCATGGCAAGATGGGGTCTTGGGAACCAACTGCCCTGTTCCTCCAAACGCAAATTACACATACAAGTTTCAGGCCAAGGATCAGATTGGAACCTACACATACTTTCCATCAACTTCACTGCATAAAGCAGCTGGAGGGTTTGGAGGACTCAATGTCTACCATAGATCTGTCATCCCAGTTCCTTATCCGTACCCTGATGGAGATTTCACTTTACTCATTGGTGATTGGTACAAGACCAACCACAAGGTATCATCAACTTGTGTTTTTGCATTATTCTCAGGCGTTGTGCTTCCTTGCAAATTTGCCACCTAACATTCTCAACATTTTGTTTTTTATATTTGCAGTCATTAAGGGAGTCTTTGGATTCTGGAAAATCTCTTGCCTTTCCCGATGGTCTTCTTATCAATGGCCAGGCTCATACTACCGTAAATGGTGACCAGGGTCAGTCTTTTCAAAAAAGGATATAGTTCTACCTTTTGCAGATTCCAATGATCAATTCCAACTTTGTCAAAATTGTCTCTCCAAACACTATTAACGCTTTAGCTTTTTACTTTCAGGAAAGACCTACATGTTTAGGATCTCAAATGTGGGCATGTCAACATCAATAAACTTCAGAATTCAGGGTCATACCCTGAAGCTAGTTGAGATTGAAGGATCACACACTCTCCAGAACGTATACGACACTCTTGATGTGCACGTTGGGCAATCAGCTACTGTGCTGGTAACCTTAAATCAGCCTCCAAAGGACTACTACATTGTTGCCTCAACAAGATTTTCCAGAAAAGTTTTCACAGCAACGGCAGTGTTACATTATTCAAACTCTAACTCCCCAGCTTCTGGACCCCTGCCTAGTCCCCCCATTCACCAATATCACTGGTCTGTGAAGCAAGCTAGAACCTACAGGTTGATAAAAACCTCTAACCAAAATCAACAAGCCTAAAATTTTATACTAATAACTAATTACAAATCATGTTGTAGATAATCATTATTAATAATCGGTAAAATTATCATATATTACAATTTTTGATTGATTGGTAGTGTTAAACTGTTCATAGCATCTATGCATGTTATATTATTAACTCTTTTTTGAATCTGCTAAAATATTAATTGCTGGTGCAGATGGAATCTAACAGCAAATGCTGCTAGGCCTAACCCACAAGGGTCATACCATTACGGAGAAATAACTCCTACAAAGACAATTGTATTGTCCAATTCGGCTTCTTTGATTAATGGAAAACTGCGGTATACTGTGAACAAGGTTTCCTATGTTAACCCTGACACCCCACTCAAGCTCGCTGATTACTTCAACATTCCCGGAATCTACAGTGTTGACTCACTCCAAAGCCTTCCTTCTGATAACACTCCCTCATCCGTAGCCACCTCCGTAGTGCCAACTGATCTCCACGACTTCATTGAGGTCGTTTTTCAGAACAACGAAAACACCACGCAATCTTGGCATCTTGATGGTTATGACTTCTGGGTCGTGGGGTATGTCAGCTTCAATCTTCTTTTAGTATTGCAGAAGCAATCATCTTTACTTAAAATTAGCTTAAGGGTGAGTATTAATGTTGTTCATTGCAACATTGACAGTTATGGTTTTGGTGAGTGGACGCCAGCCAAGAGAAGAACCTATAATCTAGTTGATGCCCTGACCAGACACACTGCACAGGTAACTTAAACAAGTGTATATTTTTATGTACGTGTGAAGAAGCCTCTTACAACTAGTGAATTAAAATTTCAAAAGAATGAAATTTTGTGCTGTTATGAGATGGTGATTTGGAGTGTTTAAAATGAATGTAGGTGTATCCAAATGCTTGGACTGGCATATTGGTGTCCTTGGACAACCAAGGAATGTGGAATCTGAGGTCTGCAATGTGGGAAAGGCAGTATCTTGGACAACAGTTATATCTCAGGGTTTGGACTTCTGAGCGCAGCCTTGCCAATGAATATGATATTCCCGACAATGTGTTGCTTTGTGGCAAAGCTGTTGGACAGAACAACAACCTCTAGTATCACTATCTTCACCAATTAATCTTATGTTGTCATTTTCTAGTCATGAGAGTTTGACTACCACACAAAATTTGAAGGAAAAATGGGGGAGAATTTCTCAAATTTCTGCCTCTGTTCTGTAAATTTCACCATTATATCTTTTATCAAAGTTTCACTGCTCATTTTCGCATATGAATTTTAGCAATTACTTTCTTAGTTCATGATTCATATCATAAGAATAACCATTAATTTGGTCCAGAGTATTCCGTCTCTCGTAAATGAACAGTTAAACTGATAAAATTATATAAACAAATCTGTTTTATTCAATTATATGAAGAATTCTTAAAATATCAAATATTCATCAATTTAGTTTTAAGTTAATATTTTACTAACATTTTTAAAAAAACGGACACTTAAGATACCATTTATGTAATTTTATTTAAATATATCTGATTTATTTTTCAAATCTGAAGCTTATGAGTTTAATTAATTAATTAATTTATTTGACATGAACTTTTTTTAAGAGAGTTACATGATCTTCTTAAAGATTTATGCGATTGGAAAGTATTTAAAAATGTACTTTTTACTAAAAAATATTTAAATAAATTTACTATTAAATAAGCTAAGCAAATCTAGGTTTTTAAATAGATACAAACAGTTATATAATTTTTTAAGAGATAAAATATAAATGTAATAGTAATAAAAATTATATTTTTATTCAATTTTTACTTCTTAAACAAACTGATTCCACGTATTTTAAAATAATAAATGAACTAAAATATAATACATAATTTTCTTACAATGGGCAATAAATAAATTTAGATAAGGTCAAGTCTCATGTTGGCCTTTAACGTACAAGTGGCAGAATAAAATCCTTAACGCAACTACTTCTTGCACTTCTACATTTTTCTTCCTGTACTCCTACATTATTTAAAAATATTAAAATTATTCTTTTCAGTTTTGAGTATTTTTAAAATAGTAATTCTGTAAGTAAAATATATTTTTAAAATAGAAAATCTAAAAACCAAAAAATCATTTTGGAATAGTTTTTCTGAAACATATTTTTTTTTATTTCTGGATTGATAAATCTGGAATACATAAAACATATTATGAAAATGATGTTCCAGAAATATTTTGGAAGGAACAATTTAGAAATTATTTTTTAAAGAGGGTAAAACTGTCTTTCCCGAAAATAACGGGGTGAAGGAAGAAATTTGTAGAGGTGAAGGAAGAAGTTGCCAAACCTTAAAGATGGACGGATTATTGGGCCTAGGAAAGTGTTGAGAAGGCAATTACTTCCTGTAGCATATTACTGTACCCAATTTTATTGGATAAAACGAAAATATCCTTAAAAAAATAGAATTGTATTGCGGATTTTTCTATCCAAAATAAGTTTTTAAATTTTGTTTCTTGATTTTTATTTTCGAAACACAATAATTATTTTGTATTTTTGATCTGAAATATATTATTTTTAATTCTAGATTTTTATATTTAGAATGAAGGATATTTTTGGAAATTAAAAAAATATGTATAGTGCAGGTTTAAAATGATTGGATGCAGGAAGAGTTTGCCTGTTGAGAATGGGGAATATGCAGTGTTGCAATTTAACTTCTAGTGGGCTTTACTATTCCCACTCTCCCTTTTTCTAATTTCTCCTCCAACTTTTTCCTTTTCTCCAGTCAATTTCTTTAACGAAAACATTTTTTCATTATATTATACGAGTTTAAGTTGCGATAATTTTCATCAAAAAAATAGCATAATGGCAACATGTTTCTCTTGTGTGATTAATGATAATAATAATTTATTATTATGATATAATTTATCCTTTTTATTATTATCATTAACAATAATAATAATATTATAATGATATAATTTATCCTTTTTAATAATAATAATAATACAGATGCAAATTGCCTACAACACAATTTAATTTAAAAAATTTATTCAAATTGAGTCAATGTTAGTACAAGTTATCTTTTTCAACAACCGAATTAAGTATGATTCAAATCAATCCATAACTATAAGCTATGATCGCAAAGAACTTGTGATCCAATACAAAACTGTTTTAAAAAATGAAAGAAAAAGGTTAACCTAAGTTAATGCTAAAAGAATATATTATTAGGCGTGCTTAAGTTAGCATTATGATTAGTTAGTTTGGAAGATATAAACGGTTTGGCCACATAAAAGGCTGGGCTGTATCGTTGGTCCGACAATGCAAAATTATTGCTATATGTGTGGCTTAAGTTAACGCAACGCTACCATTAAATCAACATTCATCATTTTGATCGATGTTAAGCTTTTATTTTAAACTATTTTTATATAAAAAAAAAATGTTTTCATCAACTTTGAATTGATGTTGTTACTAATGCTACACTTTAAACATTACTTTCGCGTTTTGTTATGATGTAGTTAGAACCAATGGGTGGAGGTCCATATATAGATAGGTCACTTCTGGTATAGCTTTCACATGAAAAAGTTTTTTAATAGGCAGAGAAAGACATGTCAAATTGGGATTCGCCTGTTAAATCAACCCAACCCGCACAAGAGTGAAAAAGGGTGGGGACGATAGACTCAAGTCTGAGTGATAAAATAAATGGATTGTTGAATCTGTCCTTGTCTACTTAATAAAAATTCACAAAATATTGAGTAAAAAATATTTTAGTATGAGACTAGATAAAAATATTAAGATGGAATTAAGCATTTATATCAAAATTAACAAAAAATTGGAGATTATGCCAACAATGATAACTTGGTTAAATCATAGTGAAATTAAGTAGATGATAACCGAGATTGAATAAATGATATTCTTAAAGCTCTCAATTTGACTTATGGGTCATGCTCCAATCCAAACTCACTTCTAAAAATAAGTGGCTCATCAAATATGTGGGTTAAAAAAGTTTCAAACTCTAGGATGAAAGTAAGTTTTCCTCGTTACAAAATTTCAGTTAACTTCTAAATATTTTATAAATTTGCATGACTCGTAAAATATTTTAAACTATAAATTTATCTTTAAATATTTTATATTAATTATATTTTACTATTAGAAACTTAATTAGAAAATTAAAATATAATATAACATTGTCTAATTGAACTTCTCTCAATATGACCCAACTCAACTTAATTGAGGTGGATCAAATTCAATTTGTCCTTACTCATTGAATCTGATATAATCCGATTCGACTAAATTCAACAAGAATCCAACACAACTTAACTTGATTAAACGTAAACTTAACTCGATTTCACCTTATATAAACTTTATTATTATTATTATTATTATTTTTATAATAACTAGATTTGATCAATTTATTTGTAAATAAACTAAATAAATATTGATATATGCATTATTTTTCCAACCTTTTTGAAGGTTGTCCACAACCACTAATATATACTACTTATTTTATTTATTACATAGTTTATTATTATAATTGGTATATTTTTTCCCTTTCTATCTCGTCGTCAAACAAGCAAAGATACTTTTAATTATTTTATTTATATTCTCATAAAAATATTTCTATCATATATATATATATACATATTTATTTTTACTTATTTATTTTTACTTTTTATTTCTATTTTTTTATTAAAATCAAAGTGTTAGGCTATGGATAATTAATTAAAAACAAACTATTCTTTTAAAAAAAAAAAAAAGTGAATAAAAGAGTAAAGAAAAGAGTGTTAATAAACATGTTTAAGACACTGCCTTTAAAATAAAACTAGATGATGTTTAATAAAAATAGTTAAAATAAAATATAAATTTGATCTCTAAATATTTTTTGGAATTTTGTTAAATAAATAAAATTAGACCATTTTTAGTCTTAAAAGTAGTTATTATTAATACATAATAGTGATTATAAATGGTTACATTTTAAGGAACAAATACAGTGTTTTTAAATTCGAAGAACAAAAATAGGATTAAAAATAGAGGATGAAACCAAAGCTAAAGTCTTTAATTACTGTACATGCCAAGCTCGTTTCTTGAAAACTTAAATAATAAAGGGTACTGTAATTCCATTCATTTTTCTCTTTTCCCAGGAGATCAGATCTTGGGATCTATTCCATATAATTAATAACTCTACTGAGCCTTCTTGGCTTGGACAGGGGTGAAGCTTATGGAGTTGACTTTTAATCATTTATGACCTAGTTGACTTTTATTTATTATTGGCAAGAGATGCAATTAAAATCTCCTACAGTTAATTTGATTAAGGTTTATTGAGTTTTTGTTACACGTGGGTTCACCTGTTAAGACTTAATCTACGAAGACAAATTGCACACTATTCCATATCATGATTCCAACAAAAGCTTAAGAGATACATCCTCGTATTTGTCAGGTTGGCAATGTGAAGATATTGAAGAATTAAACATAATCCAACATTTGAAGTTATTCTTATACTTGATTGATATTTGTTCAAGATAAAAAAAGAGATTCGAATGTAAATAGTGTTTTGGATATGACACTTCGTAATCTCCTGCAAATCACCTTTCGCTAGTTTTGATGTTACCCTCTTAACAACACAATTGATCTTAGAATTGAGGGCATTTGTATAAAGGATTTTTGAGCAAGAATAATTTCCAAAACTCATCTTCTTTTCAATTAAAGTTTAGATCCATATATGTTCAATTTTCTCCAACATTCTATTATTATTCACTCAACGTCGCGTTTTACGAGCTCATGTGCACACAGTTTTGGCGGGAAGCAGAATGTGAGGTTCCGGAATACAAGTTGGGAAAAATGGTGCAAGTTGACAGAATGAAATAAAAATTCCAACATAGATCCATACTATTCGATCGCAAAAACAAGAGATATGATATAAAATAGATTTGGATAGTAATTAATTAGCATCCGCTATTTGATGCGCCGCACCCGGTGGATCTTTTCTTCCGGCCACCGCGAACTCAAGCTTAGCACAAAAACCAACTCATCTTGCTTCACATTTTCACACGGAAACCATTTGAATAACCTATGCCAAAATCAAAAGCAAATGTAGATTTAATGAAACTACGAAATTCCCCAAAATATATATTTTTCTTTAACGCGGTGGTCTTGCTTGTTTCAAGAAATTTAAGTCAACTTCGTAACATGGGCTTTTCACAATATTAAACTATTACTTGAGAAACTGTAAGTGAGTTGTGCCAATTGAATGTGCATTCAAATTGGTAGTATATGTTGTGTGGTGCACACTGCGCATCTTCCATCCCATCTTCAGTTCTTTTTCTCATGCGCACTTATTTCATTATATATTAGGTAGCGTGAACCACTCTATTCTCCATCCTCGTATCGGTTCATCATCTTGGTTTCCTCTTGTCTAAGAGGAGGTTAGATTTCTGGTAAGCTTTCAAATTTCTCCTTCTCAATTCCTAATGCACTCCTTTCTTATGTACTTTCTTAACACATGCAATATAAACTATAAACTATTATTTTCCTAAGATTGATACAACATTCATGTTTCGTTTGTTGATTCATTATTTTAACTATCCAGATTAAAAAAAACTTGTACGACAGTAGAATGTGAAATATGATTTTTAAGGAAAAGGAAAAAGACACAGATTCATTGCATTAGTCTGTAATCACTTATAATCTCTAGACGAAAGAAACTAAAAAAATAGATCATTAAAGTAAATAAATAATAATAAAATTTTTTTACATGATTTTACTCAAATTCAATCTAAAATCATGGTTAGAAATTCAACATGAAAGAGTATGAAATTATAATAAAAAGTTTATTTTATGAGTGAACTCTGATCTCTAAATTAAATATTTATTACAAAATCTTATTTATATAGTTAAAAGTGTCTAACTAATTTACAAACTACAAAATTAAGTATACAATAATTTAGTTAGGAACTGGAAATGCGAACGATACTGCGATAATTTTTGTTAAAACAGACGATCTTATGTTACTGCGATAATTTAGTACCTCTAAACCGTTTAGGATCATTTAAAAATAGATTTTTTACTAGACCAAATCTTCACATGATTTATGAAATTGTGTGTAAGTTTTTACTTTAAATTTAGAAACTGTATTATTTCAATTTTCACCATCGATTCAATGTATGCATTGTTGTAGATATCTTTCACTTCACTTCTTCTTCGTCATAGCGTGAGTTGAAATTGCAATTCGTTAAGAATAAAATGATATTCGAAATTTGACAGCGCGTCACGGGCAAGATGAAGCAGAGCATTCTTTCGTCAGTTCTTCTTGGAGTTTTGGCTTGGTGGGGTGGTCTCTCAGTTATTGCAGAAGACAGATATTTGTACTTCACGTGGGAAATTACAAACGGAACAATTTATCCTCTAGGTTTTGCACAACCGGTTGGTCATTTTTCCATGTCTATTGAAATGCCATTTTTTGAGAGTGTATGAATATGATATTTATTTGGTTTCTCACAGGGCATTCTTATCAATGGTCAATTTCCGGGTCCTACAATAGAAGCCATCACCAATGACAATATCATTGTAAATGTGATTAACAAGCTGGAAGAAAAATTCTTGATTACATGGTTAGTGGTTTTTTCCCTGTATTTAGTTTATAAATTGAGTGTATAATATTTTTGGTGTAATGCAAAACAGGAGTGGTATAAAACAAAGAAGGACATCATGGGAAGATGGAGTTTTAGGAACGAATTGTCCAATCCCTCCTAACTCCAACTGGACATACAAGTTCCAAGTAAAAGATCAAGTGGGAACATACACATATTTCCCATCAACCAAAATCCATAAAGCTGCTGGTGGTTTTGGGGGATTCAATGTTGCTCAAAGATCTGTCATATCCATCCCCTATCCTGCACCTGATGCAGAGTTCACCCTGCTTATTGGAGATTGGTACAAAACCGACCACAGAGTAAGTCAAGAACTCACTTCCCTAAATTCCTTTCTTTCACTCCCTATATCTTTCTCTATTTACCGATTCTTAATGTTTTCACTCTTAATTATTTTCATTCATACAAAATTGTTATATTAAGCAAATGACTATAGAATTCATCTGAGGCTAAACCAATGATAAGTTGGGAAAATTTGGTCTAATATCCAATCTTTCCTATACGTCAAACAGTATTGAACTTTTCATTTTCATATATGAAGGGATATTAGAAATGAAAAGTTTCACTGTATATGATTCTATGTTATTTGAACTAAAAGTTTTAATAGTATGAAATTTGTATTTTATGTTGTCCAGTTGGATAATAGATATATGTATACTCCCGTTTATATCTACTAAAATATTTATTACATAACCTTTTTTTTAACATAAAAATCAAAGAAAAATATATTATATTATTAAAAGTTCAATATCAAAAGGATAAATTTTCTTCTCATGAGTTTAAAATAAAAGAAATTATAATTACATAAATTTTAAAATAAAATATAAATAAATTTAAAATATTTTAATAATTTAAAATATTTTAATAATTTAAAATATTTTAATAATTTAAAATATTTTAATAATTTAAAATATTTTAATAATTTAAAATATTTTAATAATTTAAAATAATATGAGCATGGAGATAAAGAGCAAAAATATTACTTATTCTTATCCCCGTACTTTGATTTAAAAAAGTCAAGTATTCTTCATCCTAATGGATGAGTTGGAAAAAGAAAGTACAAAGTGAGTTTGAGGTCATAAGAATAAAAGATATTTAAATAAAAATAAAAATTATTTTAGACACTTAATAAAATAAATTATTTTAATAACAACTCAATTAAAAATATTTAAATTTAAGAGATATTTAAAATTTAATTAAACTTTAAATAATCGGTAATATACAATCCTCTTCCATTATAATTTAATCAGAATTTTTTGATCAACAATGCGTAAACCATTAAACTTTTATACTGATATCATTAACTAATTATATTTGAAATGAAAAGATAATAATAGAAGCTTGATTTTCAGGTGTTAAGGAGACTACTGGACATTGGGAAGAGTCTTCCTAATCCTGATTCTCTTCTCATAAATGGGCAAAAGAATGGTGCAGTATTCAGTGGCTTAGCTGGTAAAAAACCATTTCCATCAACAAAAAGCATGTTATTTTTGCTATCCTATGGCTATGAAATAGTGATAGTTTTGAATTTCCATTTAAAGCAGTAGCATCAATGGTTATTAATTTTGGTACATTAAAATTATTTTCAGGGAAGACATACAAGTTGAGGGTGTCCAATGTTGGGTTATCAACCTCCTTTAACTTCAGGATTCAAGGGCATGACTTGAAGCTGATTGAAGTTGAAGGTGCACACACAATCATGGAGTCCTACAACTCCCTTGATGTTCATGTGGGCCAATCTGTTACTGTTTTGGTCACACTTCATGGCCCAACCAGTGACTATGCCATTATTGCATCTACCCGTTTTACTGGGCCCAGTGTTCTCACTGCTACAGCAACTCTTCGCTATGCTGGCTCCAACACTAAGGCCCCAATTCCATTGCCTCAAGGCCCACCAACTAATGATGTTCAATGGTCCATGGATCAAGCTAGAAGCATCAGGTAGTGTATTTGTTTTTATTTATTTTACAAAATTTATCTCCTCTAAAATAAGAAAAAATGTTAAGTAAAACCATACATGTGTTTATTTTGAGAAAAAAAAACATTTTTAATTACCAAAAATTCATTTGTATGGAAAATAATTAAAATAACTGAAAGGTAAATACACCTTTTTTTATATATCTTATTATAGGGTTTATAATCTAGTTTGAAAGAAAATTGTTTACTACACGACTTTATTTTAATAGTTTTTAACTTCTTTTCATAAAATGTTTAAACTAACTTATGAAAGCAATTTTAGTTTGTTAGTCATTAGTTTTAGGAAAGACACTTGAATTACTTTACCTGTAAGCTTTGTATCTTTACCATCATCTCTCACATGTATTATCACTTTTACCTTTTTTAAGAGTAATCGTTTTTATTTCATTATTTTCAGTGTTGCACTGTTTTCAATTGGGAATCTTCTGATCATTGCCTCTGACTATGTTTTTTTTTTACTTTTCTTTAAAGACTGAATTTGACAGCAAATGCAGCCCGGCCAAATCCTCAGGGCTCATTCCACTACGGAACCATCCCTGTTGTAAGGACACTTCTATTGGCAAATTCCAAAGCCATAATAGATGGAAAGCTACGTTATGCAGTGAATGGAATTTCCCACGTCAATCCAAATACCCCATTGAAGCTTGCTGATTGGTTTAACATCCCCGGTGTCTTTGATCTCCATACCATCAAAGATGTTCCTCCTCCTTCAGCCACCCTTGCCAAACTAGGCACCTCAGTCATAGGATTCACCCTCCATGACTTTGCAGAAATAGTGTTCCAGAACAATGAAAACTACATTCAGTCCTGGCACATGGATGGATCTAGCTTCTATGTTGTTGGGTAGGATACATAACTAATTTTTACTCCTCTTAATCGGGTTTAATTCAATTTGTTGATCACAAAATTGATTGACCAAATCTAAATATCCAGATACGACAATGGCTTGTGGACCCCTGATGCTAGAAAGACTTACAACTTGATTGATGGGGTTACTAGACACACTGTTCAGGTGAGTCATTAGCTGCACTTGTGGTATTTTCTTGAGAAATTTTTTAACTATATAATATTCTTTCTAAAGGCCATTTTTGGAGATGCTTTTTTGTTGAAATTCAAGTGAGTTGTATTAAATACATGAACTTGGTTTTCAAACTAGGGAAACTCAAAAAACGTTAGTGTTAGGGGGTGTGTTAGAGGGTGTGTTACTTATATTGAATAGAAATATTAGTATATTTAGTCTCTTGCATGTATGCAATGACAGGTGTATCCAAACTCGTGGAGTGCCATATTGGTATCTTTGGACAATAAGGGTATGTGGAACTTGAGGTCTGCAATCTGGGAAAGAATGTATTTGGGACAAGAGTTGTATCTGAGGGTGTGGAACAATGAGCAGAGTTTATACACTGAGACTCTTGTCCCTCCCAATGTACTGTACTGTGGCAAGGCTAAACACCTCCCCAAGTCATAGGCTCAGAAGGGTTTTATATATAATCTGATGTGATTAGCATAAGTTGTAACTTTGGATTTTCACTTTTCTTCATTCTTATCATTATTTTGTTTACAAGTTTCAGTTACGAGGGTGTGACTGTTGAACAAAAATGTAAAACTGAATATGAGGTCTATTTGAAGAGAGCTATTTTTAACCAGTTAATTTGATGTTGTATTTAGATTATTATTTCTTGTAATCATAATAAAAAAACTTAGAATTCCCACCTCGTTTCCCTTGCTTGCTACGCTATGCATCGTCACGAGTTTCGAGTTCAATGATCTAAAGATCAATAATTGTTTATGAACATGCAATTATAGAATAAGTTTATTTAACACAACAGATAGTAAAAACAACTATTTTGCAACTAATTTTTAAAATAAAATATTATATTATAATAAAATAAATTTATTTAAGTGTCAATATAATGAGTATAATTTATCATTGTTCAAATGGATATTATTAAACATGTATTTTGTTTTTAAGGGAAACAACTTATAACTTCCTTCAATTATAGTTTCGAAAACCTATAAATAACTCTTTTAATTATAAATATGGAACGATATTTGGAATGAGTGAAACTTATCAAAATAATAATAAAAATCATTTTTACATCGTCTATTTAGGTAACGACAAGATATTTTAAAATACGCAATAGCACGGTAATGTTATTACAAATACTTATATAACTTGGTTATAACGATATCATAATCCATTCTACATTTATTACAAAATTAATTACTCATATACTAGTATAATATAAAATACACTTTTTCTTTGTTTTGTTTATTTCATATTTCTCTCTTTTATGACTTAAATATTCATATTTCATATTTCTTTTTTTTTTCTTGTCAAAATATTTCAATGTTTAATTTCTTATTCAAGTAATTCAAATTAATTATGTTATTCTTTATCTTTCACTTTTCTTCCTTCAAAATATTGTTATTGTCATATCTTTATCTTCTCTCCATCACATTCAATTCAGATTCAATTTGTATTTTTTTTTATCAACAATTAATAATGAATAAATATAAATATTTAAGAAATACTCCAAAATCTTATATAAAAAGCTACATATAGTAGCCCATCAAATCTTAACCCATTGCAAAAAAATTCCATATGAATCCATAACGATAAATCCTAAAAACTAAATTGTTCCAAAATAATCTACCTTTATCCCAGTACAAACACCAACAAAGACTATACAAAAAATTGTATCTTTGTTATCCATCTGACCCTGCTTGCCAAATGTAGAGGTCTAACTTCCATGTGTACTTTTTATAATAGATTTTTGAGCTTATAGACTTTGCCATACTCCTTTTCCTCCTTTCCAGAAACTAATCCTCCTGCCAAGATAGTCTCCCCTGCCAAGATAGTCTTGAGACAGGTGTTGCAGCTGCACCTTCAGTGCCTCTGTTGTGAAGCTTTCGTGTACCTCCTAATTATAGACATGTTCTGTGTTGTTGTTGGCTGGCAAGGTCCCTTGCTACAGAATTGCTAATATAACACATTCAAAGTATTGTGTGACTATCACTATTACTTCATATTTTTTCTCATGTTTTCATTTCATCTTTCTCTCCCTTATTTTCAAAAACATCTTCATCCCTCCTTCTTGTATAGCTATGGATTTTATCACAGGCCTCCCTCCTTCTAAAGGTTTTACAATGATAATGGTGGTAATTGATAAATTATCACAATATGCTCATTTTTTCACTATGAAGAGCGACTATAAGACCAAACATGTAGTAGAGATTTTCATTAAAAGTATAGTTAAAGTGCTTGGATTTCCTTCAACTATTGTGTTTCATAGAGTCAGGGTCTTCACCAGTCAATTTTGGTAGCACATGCTCAAGCTTAATGGAACAACACTAAAACTGACAACTGCTTGTCAACCCTTCACAGATGGTCAGCCTGAGGATCTAAGCAAATGTCTGGAGATGTATATCTTAGATGCTTTACTCATGACTCTCCTAAAAAGTGGGCAGAATTACGAACCTTGGACAAAATTTTGGTACAACACAACATACCACCATAGCAGCGACATGATTCCTTTTAAAGAAATTTATGGAAGAGATCCGTCAAAGCTGACCAAGTATACAATTGAGCAAACAAATTCTGTCATTGCAAGAGCAATTTCTAACCAGGGATATCACTATTAACAAGTTGAAACAAAATCTACTCAAAGCCTAAGACCACATGAAGAAATATGCAGATCAAAAGAGGAGGCACCTAGAATTTCATATTGGTGACATGGTTTTGGTAAAGTTGTACCCGTACAGGCATCACTCAATTACCTTGAAAAAATAACAAAAAATCAACCTAAGGTACTTTGGACCATTTCAATCATTGAAAGGATTGAGTTAGTAGCTTATAAACTCTTACTGCCACCTACAACAAAAAACCATCATGTGTTTCATGCTTCACTACTCAAACTGTGTAAAGGACAAGCAACCTCACTTCCCGCTTCCTTTCACCCATGATGAACTGCAACTAGTTATTCACCCAACTAAAATACTACAAGAAAGGGTTGTTGTCAAAGGCTAGCAACAAGTTCCACAAAAAGTAGTCCAATGATAAGGATTTGAAGACGAGCAAGCAATGTGGGAAGACATTGCAGTTTTGTAACAAGCTTTTCTAGACCTTAACCTTGAGAACAAGGTTAATTATAAAGGTTAAGGCAGTGTAACAAAGCAGAAAAGGGTAAAGGAGTCATTAGCTGTTAGAGAGGGTGAAAAACACGTGGCGCGAGAAGGTAATGGATCTAAGGAGAGACTTGAGGTCCAAAATAACCAACTTCAAATTGAAGGATTTTTATTGGCTGGTGGAATAACCTTATAGGCTTATAGAGAAGAGAGGGAGGGTGGAGAAAAAGTTAGTGGAACATTATCCTCTTTGTAGATTTTTCGGTTCGAAATTTCTTTTTAGTGTATTTGTTTTTCAATGTTATATTTCCTTTCGTGTACTATCTTGCTCTAAATTTTACATATGTTGTTTCTTGAATTAAAAACATAATGAGGAATTTCAGTATTTATTGATATTCATTATTGTTCCTGACCTCATTACAAATTCCTTTTGTCACCATGTTTTTTCCACATTTATATGAAAATTTTGAATCACATACAATATTTTTTGTACATAATTATTAGACCATATTTATGTATGAACATATTTATCATTAAAAATATATTTAAAGTTGTTATATTATATTATGAATTAGATAATATATATATATATATATAAATTAATTTTTGCAATTGACGTGATATTCATCTAGGATAAGAATTTTTAAATTTTAGATCAAAATTAGTTTATGTTTAATTACAAGGGAAAAGTTAAATAAAATTTAACTTTTTACAATTGTTAATTCTAACCAACAGCAAGCCACTTTCTAGTAACTTTCTATCATGTAAATAAATTTTTATACATGATTTCATTTTTTTCTTCTAATTTGTCGTTCGTAAAAGTATTTATGCAGAAGCTATTTTAAATATACCCTAAGAATTTCTATAAATAAAATTAGTATGCACACACAAAACAAAAATGTACAAATCACCTTATTCTTTGTAACTAAGTAAGTTATTTTTGTCTCTTGTGTGTTGATAGAATTAAGACAATTATTATTATTATTATTTTATTATATAAACTACCATTAATTGCATGCTTAATGATAAATGTACAAATTATACCAAGAAACTCCATTCTATTGAGAAAGATAATATTCAAAACAAATAAAATTCAATCTTATTGTGAGTAAAGATAAATTGAACCTAAATAGCGTTTTTAGTTGTCTTAAAGATTCACAATTATTTTTTTTTAATTTCAGAATCATCACAGTAGGGACACTATAACTACATTTTTGCAGCTCAGCTTTTAGTCTAACGAATCTTTATTTAAGCTTGTTTTGGACCTGCTGAGAGAAAGAGAGTCAGCAATGAGGAGAAAAAGTAGGGATGGTGATAGTTTTGATTAATGGAGGAAGATATCTTCACATAAACGTAAAGAAATGTGAGGGAGCATATATATATATATATATATATATATATATATATATATATATATATATATATATATATATATATATATATATATATATATATATATATATATATATATATATATATATATATATATATATATATATATATATATATATCATAATTGATTATATTGCTAAAATAAAGTTCATTAAAGTATTTTTATAAATATAAATAATTATTAGTTCCATAATTGATTATGTATTTTTTAATTTTTTTATTATTATAATAGCAATAGATAATTAAATAATAAATAAAATTAGTTATCTTTTCCATTTATTTTTGTTTTCTATTTGTCACCGTTTACTTCTTCTTTTTCTTTGCCTTTCCCTATTTTTTCTCCGAGTAGTACAGTTATGGACATAGTTGATAACAACACATTACTGATCTCATATATTTTCTGAACGTTGAAGAGGCGAAGAATCTGTGACTAGCTTCTGAATCTCTGGTAAAAACACCAAAGGTTTGTGAGACGGCGTAATGATTCAGAATTACTTGTTTGCATGTGACTGAGTGACTCGTTCTTGTCACATAACGTGTGAGACACTCATAATAGGTTAGAATCGTTAGATAGGTTCGCATTACTGACTAGAATACCAAGAATCAAGATGAGTCGACAGCTAGTTCCAGAATCCAGACACAACATTGTGCGTGCGCGTTTGATAGATATTGTCAGTACTGGAAGAAGGAAATAAAATTTTGGACAATACCGGAGAAACACAAGTCAGGCATAGCATAAGTGCTCACTGCTCTCTGTAAGGACACAGATGGATTCCTCCCATTACCAATTCCAAGATTCTCTAATGCTATTTGAGGAAACCCTTGCAAAAGGCTGGTTTACCCTTAGATTCGTCGATTTCTCGTAACAAAACAAAGTTCTTGCATTTGCATATGCTACCCACTAGGACCACCACCACACCTCCACCACCTCCTTCTAACACACACCAAAACAAAACCCTAAAGTTTTTAGTATACCAAGATCATATATTCTTCTACACACCAACTTTACTCTTTTTTATTGGTTAGAAAATTGTTTTTGTTCAGAAGCTGTCATGTTCCCGGTTTAATGTCAGTAACAATCTACTCTACATTTTTGTAATCTCTTTCTTACAATTATCGATATATATTTTCTCGTTCATGACTATTAATGTTTATTAGGCCGCTTAGGTGAAGTAATTAAGAATCGGGGAAACGTCGAATTGGAAGAAGCAAAACTACATTAACAAAATCCAGAGACTTGCCAAGTAATATGAACCATTAAAACAATTCTCCATTCAGTTTTGAACTCTGGTCCTCGAAATAACCATAGATAACTTAGCCAATCACACTGTCAACCAAACTTACACAAAAACAAAAAATAAAAAATATTGAAGGCTAGCGAGGAAAGAACAGAAAAAGTGCTAGATCCATATTCATATACCACCCAAACCAAAGCAACCACAAAAGAACCAAACTCGTAAGATACAAAGTGATTAATTAGGAGCACTATGCTACTGTCTAACAGGAAAAGAAAATTTAACCGGTGAACAAAATAGAGTGAAAAACAGTTATTATTTCTGTCACGGATATGCACCAGCGCCATTCGTTGTTGGAAGATCAGACCACGAAAAGGTTGGACCGTTCCAGTATCCGAATTCACCCCCAGCAACTGAAGTTGTCTCCATAATGTTGTTGGACACAGAAGGGGAATAATTAGAAGCCATGTTCCCCATAAACATTTGTGAGGAGTTATCACTGCAATAATTATTAGCCGATGATGACCTTAGCTTCTGGTAAAGCTCTTGAATTCCACTGTTGTGATGTTCCCCAAGTAGGAACCCCCCATTTTGTTGTTGATCTTGATGGCTTCTCCCAAACAGACCAAGCGATGGAACTTGCGCAACCGCATCATAGCCTAAGGTTCGGTGATTCAGCAACGCATTTGAAACCAAGGGCTCAGTGCTCACCATGTGGCCCATCAGGGTCCCTTCTTCCTTGATGGACATGGGAGTAGGGTTAGGGTTAGGGTTTTGATTTTGAGTAGCTCTCAGCAGAGCCAGAAGGTGAGTGTTTTGGGGGGAACCCCAAAGGATTTGGCTCGGTGGTGGAAGCTCGTGTTCAACTTCAAACCCTCCGAAACCTGGTGATTTTCCAAGCTCAGATGCAACGGCTTTTATCTTCATTGAGGCAGTCTTTGCCACCGAGTTCGCCACGCTGATGTTCTTGTTTTTCCGGCAGCCGCCGCCGATGGGAACGTTTCGGAGAGCGCCACCTTTGGTCCAGTAGCGACGGCACGTCTTGCAGAAGTGGCGCGGCTGAGTGAGGTTGTAGTTGTTGTAGTAGCAGAACTTGGTGTTGGAGGAATCGCATCGCGGGCACCTCAGGTTTTGGTTTTCGGACGTGGGAGTGGTAGTGGTGGTGGCGGTAGTGGTAGTTGTGGTGGCGGATGTGAGGGTAACATTATTGGTTGCGGTAGAAGGAAGAGAAGAGGAAGATGGTGTAGTTGGAAGTAGAACTCCTCCACCTCCCCCACCATTAATGGAGGGCTTTCTTTCTCCTGCTAAGAGGCCAGCTCCACCCAACAGTTCTTGGATCATCTTCTTTATCTTGGTGGATCTACAACAATCCAAAAACGAAAAGCAAAAGGGTGGTGAGGCTTTTTGAGTTAGTGGAGAAAGAAAAGCGAAAGAAAGTGGGTGTGCTCTGCGTATGAGTGAGAGAGAATTAAAGAGTATATAGATTGGAGGAGTAGAAGTGTATGATGAGACTCGCCTTTGGGAATTCAATTGGCCAGCTTCGTTGTTTTATGCTGGTAGTAGGACAGCTTCGTTGGCAGTCAGGTACTAGTTGTTGCCAAAGAATATATAGAATTGGGGGCTGCTAATAATATATATTTATATACTCTCTGCCAACTCCTTACACTCCCAACAAATTTACCTTTCCTTAAATCAAATTATATATAAGCTTCACTTTTAAATCTGAACTAAAACTCAACTTACTATCTTCTTAAATATTAATTCAAATGTTGTGTAGGCGTCACAAAATAAATTTCTACCAGTTGGGTTTCCACTTTCCATTCTGGTCATATCCTAACGACTCTTTGCTGTAGCAAAATTTTGACTACAACTGATATTATATAGTAGATATTATTCTTTTTCTTAAGCTAATTATTACTTTCAATCTTATATGATTCCAACTTCAGTTAGGAGAGGTTTATTAATGCACTGATCATTACACATTCTATCATACGTGCGGTCTTTGCTGAACCAATTATGAAGTATGTAAGGGATGAAATCATTTTGTTTGTCCCACTTATGAGTAAACAGTGCCAGTAAAGACACTTCGTTAATTTCTATGCATCCAAACAGTTTCAATTCCTTTTCTTTTTGCTCGCATATCAACAGAAACTTGCAGACAACGGATTTGAATTCGACTTCATTTCTCTATTAGACGCATATGGCTAAAACCGTTTTCTCTATGTCATCGCGTGCTTCTCTTTTATGGACTGGGCGTTTCACTGCTCATGTATTTTGCTTCCACGTACAAATTTAACAACTATGAAAGTCTCTACTTCTAGAGTCATGTTCACTATTTGCTCCTATTTTATCCAATATAAAATTTCGTGTAAAGAAGGTTGTAGTAATTTATGGGTAATTATCAAATGTTTTTGTTAAATGAATCAATCGGCTCGTATATCAATAATAATATAATACTAGAAGCGAAAAAGTAGAGGATGAAGGATATATATGTTTGTTCCCCCAGTTTGAAAACAATCATATTCCAGAAATGCATTAAATGTGTAAATATTTCTTGTAAAGGAAATTCTAACTTTAGTTCATCGGAGTTGTTGTGAAAAAATATTAGTTTCTTCAGTGGATAGAAGTCTTCTGATAGCATGAAAAGGAAAGATATAGGGAAAAATTGGGTTGTGATGAAGTTTTGTAGAAGAGTGGTACTTGTTGGCGCTTGTGAAGGAAGGGATTGAGGGTTTTCTCTAGATGAAGATTCTTCTCCGTTCAAAAACCATCATTACAAGTTCAAGGTGAGGGCTAGTCACGTGGAAGTACGTGTAAAGCTGGTTGTCCCTACAACTATAGTAACTAAAAGAAAGAGCCACTGCGCGCCCGAAACTCATGGCTTCAATTCAGCCCTTCCCCACACTCACTCCCCTGGCCAGAACAAACACATGTCCCATTGTCCTGCCTCTGCTACACATCACACACCCAAATATTGAAACTTCATTCCTACCCTAGTTCACAGTTATATGCTCAGCAACGAACAAAACAAGGAAGCAACAAGCAATCAATTCATCCTTTCTTTCATCACATGAATGTTTTCTGTATGGCTTATTGCAAGACCTATATCTCCACTAAGAATATACCTCCTCATCAGTTCTCACATTCATGGAATCAAATGGGACAACTGAACTGACCCTCAGAAATGCCCGTCTTGCAGATACCCTTTTTTTTTAATATTTCATAAAAGAACGACAAAAGCATATGGAATTAAATTACTAGATCTTGCATGAAATTCTAACTCTGGAATATGAAATCGTGTACGTTCGTTGGCAGCTGCGGTCTTGCAAATGATTCTGTTTATATTTGTTCTCACCATTCTACCTTCTCTGGTCCACTCTACCAAACAAGACCAACAACAGTGTGTGATTCAGAGAATGTGAAGCGCTGCAGATATTGCATTTTTTATTTTTATTTTATATATTCTACTATTGCTTGTATACAACTTCTATCAATCCATTCACACACAATTATTTTAATTTAATCATCAGTTTTAACTATGTATTAGATAATTAGAGAAAAAGGTTTGATGGCCTTTACTAATTTTGGTAAACTTTAAAAAGATTGACTTTTGTAAAAAAAAAATGCATGTGAACTCTATAAAAAGGTATTGTTATTTCTACTTGTATAAATTGCCCATTTTGAAAGAAACTTTAATCTAAAAAAATAAATCTTCGTGGATAACTAGGTGCAGATAGACAATTAGAAATAGAAATGTAAGCATTATACATTTTTTTATGTGAAAGAAAGAAAATAATGGATATTACAGAATGTTTGATATAAATGTTTAAAAAAAGTATGTAGCTAATAAGTGATAAAGGAGATAAATAGTTAATATGAAATTTAAATCAGCAGCACAAAGTATATGTAGAGATATAATACTAAGTAGGAAGTCTTCACAACATATAGTACGACCTGTTGGAATCTAACATAAGCCAATAATTTCTTAATAATAATTTCATTAATTTTTGCAGTACTTTCATTTTTTTTTTTCATAATAGTATTTTTTTTCTTTGGGAAAGTCGAGATTCCATCCTATAATTTCATAGGTACGTCCATTTTGATCTTAGCTAAAAATAGGTATGTAAGATTTGTCTAGACTCATATTGCTTCTACCACAATCAAACACAATTAGATGGAGACAGTTACTTGGTTCAATGGGGAAAACTATATTCTGAAAATTAAAATTTTTAAACAATATCAATTATAAAACATTTTTTAAAACCGGGTAATGAATGATGATGAACTGCAGCTAGTTACTATTGAAGGAATTGGTGCCCTATTAACGGAAATTCGGTGCGCTTATATGTGCACCGTAATAGTTGTTCTATTGCAGAATAATTCCTTAGAATTCTGGGTCTCAGTTTGATACGATTACTCGAATTGATCGTAAGGTATTCAGTTAGTAGAAATTCTTCATTGCGTACAAAAAATGCCCTCTATTCGACATGACTAAAGGGAGCACCCACGAAATCGATCAGTCATTCATAATAATTTATACTGGTTTATCTAAAAGCTACAAGACATATCAAACATCAATTTAGAATAACCTCGCAATTTGTGTTTCAGGACAGCACTTTATAAGCATATGTTATTGGGCTAATTATGTCAAATTCTATAGTAATCACAATTAGGTAGATGATTATGTGAAGACGCTGACTAGTGTAAATTGAGGTCGTGGGCTCAAAAAGCTTCTAACCACTTACATTTGCTTACCTAGAAAATTCTGAAAACGTAAAGTCAAGGATAATTAGTTAGAGAAACAAAAATATGCCATCACAAGAGACGGAACCAGGAGATTCTTCGGAAAGGAGGGGTCTATGTGTTTCGGATTCGCTGAACCATTTGTCAATCAAAATTTTGATTGATTGAGAGACATTGTCGATGATGAATGACAAATTAATCTTAATCACTTGAGTTATAAGAAAGCATAGTAACCAATCAGTAATTAGGTGGTCTCTCATTATTATCTACCAGTCTTAGGCTCCTATAATATATTTGTTTGATGTATAAAATGTATTTAATATTAACAGAATTAGCCATGTATCCATGTAATTAAATCCATATTGATCTGGCGTGGGCCTTCAGCTTATTGAGACTGAACGCATCCAAGGCTATATTGTTTAATTTAATTAGATGGTTTGATCAATTGAAGGGAATTAGTGGTTCTTTCAAAACTTTTGGAAAAGCCAGCGTAGATAGGGGGCTAAGACTGGAAATTTTACTTGTTCAAATCACATGCAAAAAAATGTTGAACAACCCAATATAGCCGATTTAAAAAGTTGCAGTCATGATTTTGTATGCAGGAGATTGACCAAATGAAAACATTGTCGAAATATAAAAAGAAAACAAGTTGTTGTAAGAATTGGAATTTGAATTTGACTAGCAAAATTGGCTTATGCATGGTATTTGTTGGAAGCGTGCATGAAAATGGGTAGGAAATAGTTAATGAAATAGAGAGAAATTAAGAATGTGAAAGAGTTGAGTGGAGGGAGAGCATAGAGGTAGTAGGGCCAATAAGAGAGAGACACGTAGATAATGGGACTTTGGGAGGGTCTAAGAAGAAAAGAAAATGAAAAAAGAAAGAAGGGGAAAGGGAAAGGTGAGGCAGGAGGAAAACAAAAACTGGGAATGTCAATTATTGGGATCGAAATACTGAAATGTGATGTGATGTGGTGTGTAGTGTAGTGTAGTAATGTACATTGTACTGTATGCATCGCAGAATGAATGAATAGCATAGCCTGAGCGCGCGTGCCGTCCGGAGAGGCAGACAGAGACTGAGTGGGTCAGATTTATGAGAATTCAGAATTCAGAAATCAGAATTCAGAATTCAGAAATCAGAATTCAGAATTCAGAAGAGAAGAGAAGACCGACATGCCTTTTAGTCCTTACGGTACATACATAATACAAACATAGTAGCATGTAGCAGCTATTACCGAGGATCAAGGATATCTTATGTTACTTGCAATTACAATACTACATTAGTGGTGTGTTTGGTTTGGTGTGCAAACTTTATTCCCTTAAAAATCAAAAGTTTGGATTGGGCGGGCAAAGCGGAAAACGACGCGAGCTTTGGGTAAAGACGAGAACAAATAACTCTGGATGTACATGTTGGGCAACGCGGGCAGTGCGGGCACCTAGACATTGATACTATACCCTGTGGTCGCCGTCAAGGGCCCTGCCTCCCACTCTCACCCTCACTACCATCTCTCTCTCTCTCTCTGTTCCATTATGCCACTCGTTTTATTTTCCATCAACTTAGTTTCTCTTGGCGCCTAATAATCTTCAACTTTTTCTGCAATTCACATGTATAGTACCATTCACAGTATTCCACCAGTACTTTATACTCAGATGTATATTGTAGTATTTAATTATAGACATCATTAGTGTTTTAAACGAGTCTGGCATTTTACTCTCTTACAACAGAGAAATATTTTAAGTGCATGAAAAAAGTTTGATGCATCTCTTAGTAATAAATAGTAATCATGTTTTGTTCCTATTTTTTTACTACTAATTTGATAAATTGCAATTATAGATTGGTGTTTTGTATGTAGTTGTTTAAATGGAAGGCTTAGGGGAATACATGAAACGTAGGTAGGTAGGAATTTGAAAGGACATCACTACAATGCATGGATGGGATGGGATATAATCCCACATTCCTATACATGGGCCCCTACTCGTGTCTCCCCTTATCCAGCACTACAGCTTTCCCAGGGCTCCTCTTATTTCGTCTTTTTCTTCTGTTTTTCTTTTTTTCCCCACTTCTTCCCTTCGCCCCTTTTAACTGTGATAGGTACGCTTCTAATCCTCAAACACTGCTGCGATGACTTATCCACTCACTCACACACCTAATTATGCTCTCTATCTACACTTCTCACACACCTTCAGACAATAGTTTTATTTTCCAACTATTAATTGTGTATGCCAATTCCAATGTATCAGACTAGCTAGCCCATGATCCTCCCTTCGATCAAAGTGGTTGCATCTCTGTGTATTTTTAGACCGTGCATGGTCCATATCGACCTATATCAAACAATTCAATGTCT
Source organism: Phaseolus lunatus (assembly GCA_013389735.1). Lineage (NCBI taxonomy): Eukaryota > Viridiplantae > Streptophyta > Magnoliopsida > Fabales > Fabaceae > Phaseolus > Phaseolus lunatus. The sequence continues at coordinate 39,579,191 of CM023859.1, forward strand.
GTCCTCTCTGTTATCACTGCAAAAACACGCATGCATGGTCAATATTGGCTACCCTATTCATCACTGTGTTTTTCTCCCCACACATCTTTTTTAAGATAATTCTCATTAAAACATGGTCATGGAATATATGTGTTTTTCATCGTCTGATACTATTAAATATAAACATATTTTTTAACTAAAATTTAAATCTTGATTTAACCTACTTTTCTATCAGATTCAATTTAATTCTACTCAGACCTACTGATATGACTCATAATTTTAAATATGATCGTAATATTACGGTCAGGATGCAGCTTGAGTAGGTTAAACAACTTTTGGGTTACGGCCAGCCACTGTTACAGTTGCACACCGTAATTTAAAATCATGTTGCTCCTACTGATCAGTACTTAATGGTACACTACAGAGGGTAATTTTAGTAGTTGTGAACAGTGAATACCTTAATATAGGTTTGTGGCAACCCATGGAGATATGCCCTAAGGGCAGAGAAAGAATGTGAACATTTTAATTTGTGTGAGTGATATGTAGAAAGTATAATCTGTGTGTATGGGAAAGAGTGAAAGTTAAAAGAAATAAGTGATGAGGAAGTGTATATTATACATAATTCGATGGTTGTTCTTAGTTGTAGCTTTCCTTCTCCACCATACTGGGTGGTCCCGATCTTAAAAGCAGCAAAATTACATGTACATAGGTAGGCGTCCACATTCCTCAATGAGATTGATTGAGGAGTGAGAAGCCCAACGAAGGGCTCACACCTGACAAAAGATATGGTTGGACAAGATTCTTTGTTTTGGGGAGGAAAATACAATATATACTAGATCACCTCATGCCATTGGAATATGGGGTGGAGTCTTATTGGACTAGGGACGAACCTATGTGAGGAATTTCTGACAAGCAAAAAACCATGACGACCAAAGGTGACTGTTAAGAGAATTTTCGGTTACCAAGGCTTGCTATCTACGACTTGATGTTGATCCTTCTTGGATTTTGAAATTTGAAGCAGCCTTTGTTAGCCACAATTAACTAATTAAACCCAACCATCTTTACCTTAGTTTTATATAAAAAGAATAACTAAGTTCTCTTCTAGTTTCCACAATTCCCATGTGACTATACACTGATGATCCCCAGACCAAGATTTCCTATATCTCATATATTGTTATAATAATTCACTCCCAAGCGTATCAGTTATTCGAAGTTTGTGAGCATGTGTGAACTTCTCTAAAACAAAATTTTAAGAAAAAGAGATTATACTACAATTTAGCCGAAAACCCTAAGAACTTGTACAATTTTTGCATTTTATTATTATACAAGTTTCCTGTCTCATTCTATTTAACCTCTTCAACTGATGCAAAGTTTAAAATTACAGCAACAGTCAGGGTTGTAGAAAGCCCAAAATTTTTAATATTGCAAGCGATTACAGATAGATAAGATGTAATGCAATTGCATTTGTGATCATATATAAAACTGTTGCAGATTAAAAACTTCAAAACCTTATACGGTTTCAGACAGAAATATATATATATATATATATATATATATATATATATATATATATATATATATATATATATATATATATATATATATCAGTACAAATGTTATAGTGTGTTTTTGTTTTAAAGTTATATAAAATTCATTTTTGATCTAATTGGTTTGGAAACATTAAACACACATTTGCGATGCATAACTTTGTATTGATACATGTATATGATGAGAAGAATTAATTCTAAAGATAAAGCAAACAATTCTTAAAGCCTCTATTTCCTTTCAGTTCATGCATGATTACATGATCCAGTCACATATATAATTACAAGATATCGACAAGGAGCGTTTCATTCTTTTCTTGAGAAGGCAAAATTACCATGCAAGACACATAAACACAAAAATATAACGCCCAAGCGGATTTGGTAATTTTAGTTTCATGCGTGCATAAAATATTGTGAAACTGATATAGTGCAAAGAACAACATTAGAGGATTTGGATGCACAAAATCCAAAATCTAATATAATCTAAAGAAATGAAAAAAAAAATGAAGCTAAAGGTAGTTGGGAGTGTGCGTCAGCAATAACATAGCTAGGCTATCACAGTTGGTGTTTCATTAAAGATCTTCACATGCTAATATATATTAATCGAACTTAATATAACATAATTAACGATGATGAATAATTGGCGCAGTGCAATGATGACCTAATCTTTACAAACATTAAAGCATTCAATTCTACTGCGGAGCAAATTTGTATTATTAAGGACAGCACAACTACACTATAATTGTTATTTGTTTTTGTCCAAATTAAAAAAAAAAAATGTGATATATGGAGCCCCATCATTTTGGTCTGGATTGTGGAGCCTACGTGTGAAAGATTAACTGTAACTTTACCCAAATTTCAAAAGACAACTAGTGAAACAGATAAAACAAAATAATAAAAAACATAATAATAACTATGTCTTGTTTCTGATGTCCTATAAGTTGGATGACAATTTACCACTTCTATTTTAGTATTTAAGCATGTTCTATCTGTACTCTTATATATATATATATATATATATATATATATATATATATATATATATATATATATATTAGATAGAAGAAACGGAAAGAAGATATATTATTTTAAATAATGAATTTGTTTTAGAGGAATATTTATTGCATAGAGGTGTGAAAACATATTTGTAACTGTTCAAAACATCCATGACATGTTCGTGCACGATAATAATCTTATATTCACAGTAATTGAAAAATTTAACTTGTCATTGATGTAAGAAACTATTTGCATCATAACAGTGGTAAAAACTTTCACTAGTTATCAAATGATTCTATAATTACATACATGTTTTCAACTCTTAAGTGTCACAACAAAAATTGAACATAATAGCATTATAACCAAGTTATAGAGTCAATATATTAGAGAACTCAATTTGACCATGAAAGGAAAGACTCCTTTGTACTTTTAAGTTGGTGATTACTAATTTAATAAGTGGGCAAGGCTTCGAGAATTGGTTTACTAGCAACACATGGAAATTAAAAGAGATTTGGTTCCGTTCGAAGATGATTAAAACATATAGTTTTAAAGGAGTAAAATAGAGCGTGATTAAACCATCTTCCTTTCTCTTTCCCTATTCTTTGCAATGATCCAAGAATGCAAGTCATTGGAAGTAGAAGAAACAATACAAGCTTTCCCCTTTCGTGCATGTCTCACAGTAGTTTAAATGGATATGAGGAAAGTGAAGTCTTTGTAGTGTAAAGCCTTTCCTTTTGCAAGGTTTTGGGAGGTGAACCCATCAGGGAATTAATTGGATAAAGGATGTTCAGCATTTGTTAGGGTTAGAGGAATGTGCAAAACAAAATCCTTTAGAGCATGAGTATGTAATGCTACACAAGCACATAAAACCTCATTTTGACTTTTACATCTTTTTGCTAAAAAATGAGGAATTGGATTAGGTTAAAAATAAAATTACTTTATTATAATTGTTAAATATGATACTAATTACTAGTATTGGTGTGAATCACTTAACACTTTGTATAATCTAAATTAATTAACTCTACAAAGTGTAAATCTTATATAGTTTTGCCTAATGTAGTATAACTTCTTGTAATGAAATTTGATTATAATGTGATTGGTTTCCTAAATTTTACTACTAGAAAATCATTAAATGGAAACTAATTTTAGAGATAAAAAAATAATTAATTTCTATATTAACTAAATTAGATATCATTTTAGAGACTAAAAAAAATAATGGTATCTAAATTATTGATAAATAATTTCTAAATTGATTTATAATTAAATACCAATTATTTAGATTCTAAAGTTTGTAGTTAAGACTTTGGTAGCTAATTAGATATCAATTTAACAACTATTTATCAATAATAGAAATTAATTTAGATACCAATATTTTTTTAATCTCTAAAATAATATTTAATCTAGTCAATACAACAACTAATTATCTTTTATCTCTAAAAATTATTTGTTTATTTAATAATTTTCTTGTCGTGTTCATCGTTCTTCATTTTAAGTTCTAAATTGTTATATGCTCAAGATTAACTTAAAGAATATCTAATTGTTTTGCATTAGCTTCCTTATTTATGAATTTCACTATATCAAAATCATTAAAGAGTAATTATTTGCTATATTGATTAAGTTATACATTTTTTAATAAATTAAAAAATTCTTTGTATATAAAGTAGTTCCTATTATTAATAAAAAATTTAAATTAATTTTTAAATTGGTATATAATATTAACTACTAATATTTTAGTTACTAACTATTTTAAATTATAAATTAGTTTAGTTGTAACTAATTTAAAATCTAAATAATTAGTAATTAAAACTTAATATTATATACTAATTTAAAAACTACTCTAGATACCAATAATTTTTTAGTTTATAAAATAATATTTAACTTAGTCAATTTAGTAATGAATTATTTTTTGTCTATAAAATTAGTTTTTATTTAATAATTTTCTTGTAGTATTTATTATGTGTTTAAAATTAACTTAAATTATTTCTGAGTTTTTTTTTCAAGATTGAAATTAAATAGTGACATGTGATAAAATGAATATAAAGATAAAACTAAAAAATTAATTTCACTACAGATATAATAATTTATAACTTTAAAAATTATGCATTATAAAAAAAACTGAATATTCAATATTTTATGTGCAATTATCTCATAAATACGTACTATAAAAAAAGGAAATGGAATATTTGTTAGAAAAATGCCTTAACTTTCACAATGAACATTATAAAAAAAGAATAAAACATTTAACAAATACTATAATATAAATAAAAAGTTAAATATTATTAATTCGTCACTAAATTAAAATAAAACCATAAGAACGAACTTTTTGTTCAATTAAAAAAACTAACCTTTTAAATATAATGATCAATCATTATTATTTTTTAATTTTACTTCATCACCTAGAAGTTAGATGGATCTGGTTTTTAGTTGGTTCTAAGCAAGCCGAATTGTTTAAGATAGAATCATGTAAATTTATTGGCTAAGTTGGGCCACATTGCAGTAGAAAATAGCAATTACTTCCTGCACCACATAACTGCACCCATTTTTTATGTGAGAAGACGGAAACACCCTTAAATAAAATGAGTACATATAAAAATACATTTCAGACCCCTTTTCCAAAATATGTTTCTGGAGGAACTTTTCAGAATGAATTTTTTGTGTTGGGGATTTTTTTTCCAAAATGAAATTTTGATTTTTGAATTTTTATTTCTGTAATACAATAATTTATTCCAAATATACTTTTTCAAAATGTATTTTTTCTAATTTCAGATTTTTATTTTCAAAATGAAGGATATTTTTGAAATTTTAAAATTATGTAGGTACAATATCAAAATGATTGGGCAATTGTTTTAAGATTATTTTCTACATATGTCTATTATGGTAGATTGATTTAAAAAAATTTAAAATCTTGTGAAATGTGTTTATTTTGGTTTATATGGGTTGTATTTGATTTTGGTCCTGTCCCTGCCTCTTTTGTATGTGTTTCTTGTTTTTGTTCTGTTTTTGGCTGAGAAGTAACAAAATAAAGTGTCCGGAAAAACTATATGTGAAAGTTTTGACATTTTACCCTTATCGTGAGAAAAATTTGGAAGAGAAACTATTTTGAAAAAGTTATTCTGTACTCATATATCTTGTTACACAGTGTTCCTAGATGTATAATATAAAATAATTAACATTAATTCTAAATTTTATTAGTAGTTCCGATTTCTTTTATAATTTCTTTAGAATGCATAATTATAATTTTTTTTACTATATTTCATATAGTATTTTTCAAAAAAATAAGGATTTTAAAAAGTCATTTCACCATTCCATAAGCACAAGGTTATGCTGATAATAACTATAGAGGTGTCAAAAGAAATTTCCTTTACTTTATATCTACCTTTATTTGGGCCTCTTTTTCTTTCATTGTTTACGAAAGAACCTCACTGATGAGTTTTTAGACATCTCATTTTGTATCTTCCTAATTTGGTTCCACCAGTACATACTCCATTTTTTTACTATATTTTTTAAGAAAATAAAATTCATAATGATAATTATATAATTGATTATATTATATTATGTTGTTAAAAAATATATGAATAGTTTATAATGTATTGTACTGTTAAAATGTGTGTGAAGTTAGTTTTAACTTTTAAATAATTTATTTATACTTTTTTAGTATTTAAATATAATTAAAGATAAAATAATATATATATATATATATATATATATATATATATATATATATTAAATAGTAAAATCAGAAATAATTATTTTGATTAAGAGTATTTTTTTAATTTTTATTTTTAAAATGTGAGTATATTTCAGTTATTTTTGTGAGAGAATATTTAAAAATATTTTGTGCCTTTTATTTTGGAGCTAAATACATTATTTTTGAAAGATAACATTCTCTTCATACAAAAATAGCAGTTATGCAGTACATATACTTTTATATACATTTTTAAATATTAATATTATAAAGCACAATGGAAATGTAATTTAGTTAACCAAATATTGTTTTTAACTAAATTTAATTAAGAACCAAACATTTGAAATTTGAAAGATAATTATAACTAAATATATTTAGGAAAACTCAAAATCTTTCTAGTTAATTAGTTAATCCTCTAAGAAGGATAACAAAAGTTTGATGAAATAGGGAAGGAAGAGCAATTAATACACACACACATATATATATATATATATATATATATATATATATATATATATATATATATATTTTTTTTTTATTTTATTTTTATTTTATTTTTTGGGTATAATATAGAATATGTGTTATGTTATGGGTAAAGAATGTAAAAGGATCGTCTCCCTCCTCGCTTTCTCTCCCACTGTGATAGCTTACAGAAAGAAGTAATAGTAATTAGGAAGTTGCACAGTTGAATCACAAACACTCATCGCCTACGGTATCCCCTTATAGTCTGTCTTCCACGTCTTTTCTTCTCCTCTTTCCACACCACGCAACCTTCCTAGGGTTTCACCCAGTCATGAACTGTGAGGTTTGCCAGCTCAAGGAACTGGAACTCGAACATTTCGAGATACGCGAGGTTTTGCGATGTGATTCCGCTGCTCCTATTGCTAATCTCCTTTCTCGATTATAATTTTCTTATTAATTTGTTCAATTGCAATAACCAGAGTAACGGTGTTGCAGGCATATTGCACACCATCCTCTTTCACCGTGCCTTGGGTCTCGTGCGCCCTAAAGACGTTGACTTGGAGCTTTTTGATATAACTTACGTACGTTTTCAATCTCAATTTAATGCTATTATCACTTGTGTGTTAATATCTTTGATAACTGTGTCTTATATCCATTACAGTTCACTTATAAGCGCGTGTTTGAATTTAGTTTAGTTATCCGGCTCAAATTACGTCTAAATACGAGCTAACGAGTTTTTAGGTTGATGTTTGGTCTCAAGTTGAAGAATTGGTTCTGGGTCTAAAATTAATTGAGTTGAAGCAAGTCCAGACAGATTTTAGGTTGGATTATAAATTTTTATAATGGATTTTATTACTAATATCATTTTAGGATAAAAGCATCTAAGCATAAATTGTTTCACTTCTAAACAAATTTTTATTAGAATCAATTTTGCAAACACTCACCTAAACACGCATGCTAAACAGCATATTGTCTTGTGTTCTGTTTTTATGTCATTCCTTGGTGTGTAGGTGCAATGTGGAGAGGCAGAGCTCGAAAAGAAAATAAATGAGAAGATTGAGCAGTTTGTTTGTTGGGTGGAGAAGCACCCAAACAAAAAGAGTCAGGTCAATGATGTGGTGAAAATGGTGATAGTAGGGGTATTGTATTTGATTTTTGTTTTGTTGTAATTAGTGTTTTAACGGGGTTGTGAATTGGATGGTGCAGATATGTTTATCTTTCTATGAGGTGAAAAACAAACAGGCGTCTTGGTTCAGTAACAAGATTGAACGTTTGTATTGGGAGCAGTGGTATATTAATCTGAATGTGACTCAGCATATTAAGGTGCATTCTAGCAAGTATCATCATCCCAAAGTTGTAGATCCAGGAGGTGCAGTTGCTTTTTCTGTTTGTCAAACTAAATCTCTTTTAATGTCTCACTCCTACTAATTTAGGTTTTTCACTCCTTCACTTAGACTTTTTTTTTTGGGGTAGGGTGCTGTTTACCTCCTTTTGTGTTTCTTATGTGTAGAGGGAGCGTTGGAGGATAGAAATGCCCGAAGTGCAGCACTGGAGACATCACTTCGTGAGGTTTTATTTCAGATAATTAAATTTGTTAATGAGAAAAAGGATCATGTTCCACCAATTCCAAATCTTGAGGGTGCTGTTTCATTTCCCTATGAAATTACCATACCTAGGTGAGTTGTGTGTACTCTGCCTGACCATATCAGTTTTGATTTTGCATTTCTTATATTTCTTTAATATTCTTATCGGTCTGATTCCAAGGTAGTCTTTCTACTTGGTTGATTGTGTTGATAACATGATATCTTTCAGGTTTTCTTTTTCTCAATATGACTTGTAGAAAATCTTGGAGCTATTGGTGTCCAAGGATTTTGGATTAAGTGGGATTAAATTGAAGTACATATAATGTAATGAAATGCTTATGCAGTAAGATGAAATTAACATTGTTTTAGAGGTGAAATTTCAGAATAACCCTGCCACAAGCTGTACAATATAGGCTTCTTAGGTCCAACACTGGGGGACCATTCAAAGGATTCAAAAAGTGCTTGTGATCACGAATTGTCTATGAAATTAAAAGATATTTGATTATGCACAGGATTTAGTTTATATTGGTCATTCAAGTGCCAACAAAGGTGTAGTGGATATGGGAATGCTGAGGTAGATTAGTGGATTTACTAGAAAGTATCAGGTTAGGGACTATAGCTTATGAGAGAAAAATTGAGTAGCATTTTTCAAGTAAAAGAAGGCAAAAACTTACCCAACAGGGCTTGGTCATGTTAGTATTCCAATGAAATTGTAAAATTTCAGGAATTAGGATAAGATCTCCCCCTCCCCACCCAGCAGATGAGAACTATTTGAAAACACTTCATTCTAAATGGCTTTTCTCTTTTACTGCAAATTAGGTTTTGACTGGATCACACTGGTGTTAAATGATCCATACAGCCAGCTCCACATTGTGAGATCAGGCTTGACTGTTCCTTTTGCTATTATTTTGCTCCTAATTATGTGGAGGAAGAAAAAAATTGAATGGCTATGGTCTAGCTTTGTTGAATTCCAATGAATTTGACTGTAGAGTTTAGTGGAATAGAGACCAGGCCAGATAACAGAAATTACATTTTCATGAAAACTATTTTCAGGGTAGTGTTTAGTAACATGCATTGTTCAAGAGTATTGCATCAGCTTATTTCTTGGAGAACGTAAATTCATCAAAAAGAAGCTATCTCTTCTGCATTACTTGAAAATTTTCAAATCATAAATGGTTTTGTATAGATTGGGATCAGTGTTGAAGAAAACTAGTGTTGACATTATTTAGTTATGATTATTTGATATTTTTTTACCCACCAAGTTTTACCTAATTTCATGAATAGACTTTTCGGATTATATACTGTGATTTGAATGTCCACCCTTTTGCTTTACTTGTTTTTTCTCATTGTTTGTGATGAATCATTTGTAAATAAAGATGTTGTTACTAGTAATGTAAGACCTCTCTAATTCGAAAAAGGCAAGTTCAATGCTTGCATCATGTTCTGTGTTTGAAATTATTTGTATTCATCGGAAATTAATGCTTAAGATGGCTAAAAGGGTAGATTCATGAGTAGTGGCTTATCATACTCCTAGGGCGTTGCATTATTCAATTATTGCTCTTAAATGTAGTTCAGCATGAATGATTAGAAATAGAGATGCTGCTAGCGCTTCTTCACTTAAGCATTTTACCAAAATTTTTTCTTCAACTTTGATAATTAGTGTAGGTTTGTTCCCGCTCTGCTTGTCGGTTTTGGACAAATTTTCTGTGTTGTCTGCCATATGTGCAGTGTTCACTGTTGTTTCCTGTGTTTGTCAAGAGATTCTCAAGTGTTTAAGGAAAAATGTCAGAAGCAGGTTCTTTTGCCAGTAGTGCCTGAAGGCATACTATTAGTTAAAATACCACGGATAATAGATTGAAGTGAATTTATAGTGAGGGTTCTTTATTCTCCTCAATGTCTCCTAAATTTCATCACATCTCCTCAACGTAGCAAATGGTAAATGTACATAGCCTTAACTTCTGCTAGTAGAGAGCTCGTTTCTAGGATTTGCAAGGACTCCGTCCCTTCCTATTCCACCAAGGTTCTTCCTTTTACCACAACATAGTTTATATTCCCTATTATTGGGAAGTCTCTCCATCTAGACTAGGCATTAGCAACTATATTTTCCATGATATTCACTAGATATTATTTATTGTCAGATTTTACTAAAATTTCTGAAATCTTGCGTCACTGCAAAAGTATTCCCTAATCAACATGTCAAATGCTAATTAGGGTCTCTGCAAAACAATTTTGTGATATTTGATTTGAGATCTTTGTGACACGATAAAGAGCTTTTAGAATTATTGTTGGAAAGTTGTCTAGATTGTTGTCTCTTGTAGCTTGTCTTAGGAGCGGTCTCTTTCAGAACTACCTTAATTGCAATCTCAAGGGTCGTGGCTTAGTTTCATCCAAACTTAAATAAAGTTTATAAAGCTTAAGCAGTTCTCATCGTATAAGCCACTTTCGTGTTGTTGACTTATGTTATAGACCCAAATCCTAAGGTGGTATTAGATGGCCATCTTTTGGTGGCAGTCTTAATTGCAGTCTCGTGGGTGTTATGGTATAGTCTAATATTGATTATAGATGACTTGATAATAAAGCTTATAAAATTTGGACAATTCTTACATTACAAGCTAATGAGATAAACCTAAACCCAAATTTTAAGAATTATCATAAAACATAATTTATTATTTGACATTACATTTTGTTTTTTATTTTGGTAATGCTAAACTGAATTTCTTGATGAAAACCAAATTTTCAAAGATGTGTCAATCTGAAAAATAGATTTCTTGCAGCAAACATGTACAAATACAAGAAGCAACATCTCGAAAAATCCAGCAGCAACAATTCAAACTAATAACCACTCTCCTAACAACATATCCCTGAATACATCAATGATATACTGCCGTTAGATTAAATATTTGTACTTTTATTTTGAAAAGCTGAAGGAAATAGCATTTATTAAGATCTTCAGATTGATTGGTTAGTATAAACAGACAGCAATTATTCCATGAGCCTAGATTTATAGAATATCTATATTAGATGAAGATTACTACCCTCCGCATCTTGCGTGATGAATTGTAGTTAGTTACTTCTACGTTTGAAAATTATGCTGAAGCTGTTGATTTAACCTTGTGCTTTCAAATGAACAGTTCATCGGATTCTGCATTTGGGATGGACATGATCAAGAGAATGCTCCAGACAGGGCACCCAACAATGCTAAGTTGACTGCCAGAGTTTGTAGAGCGGTCTATGGGGTTAAATGTATTCTTGTTCATATGTTTAGGCTGGAAATATGATGCTAAAGAAAGCTAACGAATGCAAAATAACTTAAATATACATCCTTGTTAAATCTCTCGTTTTATATCTGGTCTTTATTCTGATCATGTCTCAACACATGTATCCATGGTAACTGAAACGCTTCATTTCTTTCAAGCATCACAGGAAGCTAATCTTGAATTTAGGTTTTTAGTTTATATGGTATATAGTGGTGAAGTCGTTGGAAAATTTACAGTTAAGATTATGATGAAATGTAGAAATGGTTTTAATAAATTATGGAATTATCAGCATCTCGATTATTTATTTTTTAATCGATACTTGTTACTTAATCTATTGTCTAAAGTGCATCATGGGACACAAGAGAATCCAGATAAGATTGAATGGTTTATGCTCCTTTGCTTTTAAGATACGTATCTATCATAATGGATTCTGTCGGCATCATCCAGTAAACTATGCTTCAGTCTTGTCTTTTTTCTGCTCTTTCTGGCTGGAGTTATCACCCCAAAGGGAGAAACACTCATACATCTTTATCCTTCTTTCTGTAATTGTATGTAAAATGACCTCAAGACTCAACTAAATGTATTAATAGACCAATAAATATATAAATAAATGTATTAATATTTCAGAATTTGAGTTTTGATTTATTTATTTTTGTCCAAAAATAATTTCTTTTAGATAGAAATGAATAGTATTATGAAAATTACATTTAACTTCTTACTTTAGAGGATGATGCATTTTAGAGAATAATGAGCACTTAAAATAGCTTATATTAAAATTTATTTTAGACTTTGAGAAATATGTATTTTAGTTTCACAATTTTAAATTGTTTATTTTTTAATTAATTAAACTATTATAAGTGTATTGTATTCTCTAAAATGTATTTTCACACTTTAAGGAATCAAATCCATAAAAGTTGTCTAATCATAAAATGGGCTAAATAGTGTTTGGAGGCTATATTTTTCCAATTCACTCTCTCTTTCCCTATTTTTTCCCCTTAAAAGAATAATGTATTTTCACACTTTAAGGAACCAAATCCATAAAAGTTCTCTAATCATAAAATGGGCCAAATAGAGTTTGGCGGCTATATTTTTCCAATTTACTCTCTCTTTCCCTATTTTTTTTCCCTTAAAAAAATAAAACGGGATGTGGTCCATCTTTTATGACACTTATTTTTTTTAATCAATAAAAAATTAAAAAAAATTAAATGAAACACTTTAGAGATATCTCAACCCGTATACATAAACCTGTCAAAAGCTTAAGAATTCGGTAGTTTAAAAAAAACTATGTAAATCACCACATATTTCAAAATTCTTAAACCCTTAAAGAACCCCCACTACCCTTACATACCCCTTCAAGACAAAAGTCCTATATATAAAAGACATTTATGCTAGCTGTTTACTTTTGTTGGCAAAAGACAATGAATGTGTACTTGCTTTACAACAAAATCAAACGTGGGCTTTTTTTTTGATCTTCCACAAGGTTAAGAGTCATATTGGTTGAAAATGGGTGGTTGAAAATGGGTGTATAAGGTTAAGTATCATATTGATGGAACTATTGAGAAGTATAAGGTCAAACTTGTGGCTAAAAGCTACACACGTTTAGAAGGTGTGGACTATCTTGACACCTTTTCTCCAATTACTAAAATTATTAATGTAAGGGTATTACTTGTTATGATAGTTATTAAAGGAAGATTTTGAAACAATTGGATGTTAACAATGCTTTCTTTTATGGAAAGTTTTATGAGGACATTTATATTTTATCTACCGTTGGATTACTTCCGCTTGGTTCTTCTAAGGTTTGTAAGTTACACAAATCCCTTTATGGTTTAAAGCAGACCAATCAATAATAACATAACACCTTATTTGTTACTCTTCTTTATAATATTATTCTTCTATATTTGAATTTCTTCTTTAAATGGAGATAGAGTGATGGTGCAAAAGCTTGGAGCTAGGAGAACATTCAATGAAATTGGAATGGATTTTGGAGAGTGTTTAGATGAGATGTGAGACCAACTCAACTAGGAAGGAGTATAGGTTAAAGTCTAAGAAGGAGACTAACTCAAAAAGGACTTATGAACATGACCAAAATTAGACAACATTTCAATGTTTATTCAAAGTGAGAAATACAAGTGATGGACACTCCTATTTATAGCCTAGAGGTCCAACCATTTGGAGAGGAAAATGGTGGAAAAATTTAAAATCAAATCCCTAGTGTAAAAGATGCATGAGTGGATCAAGTAACACTTGTCTACTCATATCTTCTACATTAGAGTATGTGCATATAAAAAGAAAAACACATATTCTTCTGATCATTTGATCATCTACAAATCGACCAGATATATAAGATAAATAACATTTGATGAAAACTTACATCCACCTAATTTGATTTTCATCAACTCCCACAAACAAGACACACCTACACATAATTATTATTAGTAAATATTTTAAATTTTATACTTTTGCACCTCCCACACATAAATATATATTAATATTAGATCTAGGTACATATTTAAGGGCAACAATCGCACCTTGTTATTTATTTTGAAATTATAACTAATTAAATATTTTAATTTTTCATACTTTTAACTTCTCCTAAATTTATATATTTACGTCACTATATATATTATGATAATGATATTTATTATTTTAAAATAAATGTTTCTCTAATTCAAGATATTGATCCGCCAATATATATATATATATATATATATATATATATATATAATTTCTTATACTTCACTAAACTTTTCTTATTGAGAATTGTATTACCTTTTAAGATAATTTTTTTAATACTTTACTGTAATATTTTCTCACAACTAGAAGATATAATAATTTTCTAACTATTTTTTTCTCCTGTCTAGTCCGTGTATTTGGAGATACTAATTGAAAAATAGAAAACGAATTTCTATGAAAATTATATAAAATATATAAAAAAATTATAAAAATATTTTATGTATTTCCCTACATGGTTTATCTCTAAAAATGTACATATTTTGTTTTTGCCTTTTGAAAGTGAAATGAATGGAAGCAAAAACTGTAGTGCACATTCGCTATCAAACAAATGTGGAAAATGTAAGCAACGACAAAAAAGGAGTGGCAATAGCAAACCAATTTGATATTGGGTTTGGTGGCTGCCGAAAGTGCCATATCATGTTGTGGTGACTACTGTGCATTTTTTCAATGCCAAACATTAAGCCACTGTATCAAAGCTGTAAGGAATCTCTCCCTCTTTCCTTCCAAAAATGGTAAAATACATAAATAAAAAGAAACCTCAGTATAATTAATTATGTGTATAACATAATTTTTTTATCGAATAGCACGCTAATAAATAAATAAATAAAAATAATATAGGATTAACATAAATTACAAAAACCTACATGCTAAAAATGAATTTATTCCTAACAAAATCTTTAGAATATAAAGGTTAAATAATCCTACTAAAGAAAATTAGACCCAATATTAATCTACAAGTTAGCTAAAATTTTAAAATTTATAGATTCACTTGAGAACTTGTTATTTTTTTCAATTCAGTTTATAATCTTCAAGGGACTTTAGATTGAACATAAAAAGCTTTTACCCGAATTTGAGTTGCGTTTCAACTATAACGAATTCTAGCCATGGAATGTGTTAATTTGATAACAATCATCATGACATAAAACTAAGCAAATTGAGCATAAAAATCTTGCACCAAAATTTGAGTCACATTTCAACCATAACGAATTCTAACCATGGAATGTATTATTTCAATAATAATTATAACTAGTAAACTAAGCAAAGATAACATTATAGTAATAATACTAATTAAAATATCTATTAAATGATTGATTATAAATCAATAAAATGAGTTGTAAACTAGTGGTAAAAAATTAATCTATTTTTAATGAGTTGAGTATTGGACTCCCTTTCTATGCATAGAAAAGGTCGAGATATTTAGTTTACACAATATTTTTTTGTATTTTAGGTTTTTATTTTAATATTTTTTGCGCTTTTAATCAAAAAGTTGAGTTTTACTAGATAAACTACTATTGCAAGATACAAATGAATATCATTTACCTTAACCACTCCTAAATAAAACTTAATATTATTTGGATCACAATCACTAAGATTTAATATTATTTGTGATGGGAAAAACACGCACGCGGAAGCAACACACATAATCACGAATCAATGCAAGAAAATAAACGACACAGGATTTAACGTGGTTCGGTCGCCAACTGCAACCTACATCCAAACGGGCAACTATTAGGTTTTCATTTTATCCTGTTGCACACCAATTACAAGTACAATGATCTCTTTAAATAGAGATAAATAGAGATAATAAAGGGGACACAATGATTAAGCCCAATCACTAAAACATAGTGTCTACTCAGCCCAACCCAATTGATCCTGGCTTCATACCCAACAATTTGGACCACAATCACTCCTAATTAAGACGAGTATTATTTGAAATGCAACCACTCGTGGCTTATGGCTAAATTGAGTATTATTTGAAACATATTTACTTATGGCTAAGACGAGTATTATTTGAAACACAGCTACTCCTAGCTAAGCTAAGTATTATTTGAAATGTAGGTATTCCTAACTAAAATAAGTATTCTTTGGAACGAAACCCCTTATGACAAAAATGAGTATTCTTTGTAACGCAACCACTCTTGGCTAAACTAAGTATTGTTTAAAATGCAATCACTCTCAACTATGACGAGTATTATTTGGAACACAATCACTTCTAACTAAAACGAGTGTTATTTGAAAAGTAGTTACTCTTGACTAAGTTGAGTATTATTTCAAACACAATCACTATTGACTAAACAAACCAAGTTTATATAAGAGTGTAATCACAATGAACTTAAAAGTTTGTTCACTAAATGTAAGTAATCCCTTCTGGCCTGCTACTTGACCACAAATAGTTTTCACTTATTCTTAAATTGTCTTAATCATATCACGCAATGCTTTTTATTTTTCTTCTCATTTCATATTTTTATTTAGTCAAATTAATATTTGCTACATGCAATTTGTGGTCATATTTTATATACATATATGGATTTATATAAATTTTATTTAAAAAGCTATTTATATATATGAAGTTGTATCTGTTCTTGTCAATTTATGCTGGTGACTATTGACCTTATCAAATAAATATTGTTTCCTTTGTTATCATACAAATACATCTAACTCACCGTTGAGTGCGTGGATTCAGTAATTTTCATGCTGGAATTGATCCATTTGCAAAAATCTTGACAAAAATTTGACCTAAAATATATTAGTTTAAACATTAAATTATACGCATGCAATTTAACTCGTACGAAGTTTTATGAAAATAAGCAAATTCCACATGGAAATTTTAAGAACATTATACATGTTCCTTCAAGTATAAGGAGATAACAAAGGCGTGATGAATTTCAAGGGAATATTTATTGGAAAAGAATGTTAAAAAGTTAATTATAACAAAACAATATCATTATTATATTTTTAAAAGTATTAAAACTTTATAATAGTAAAAATAATTATGAGTTAAAGTAGTTTATCTATCAATCAATGAAACACCCACATTTAATAAGCAAATTATCAATTTGATTAGAATTTTGTTTAATAATAACCTTTGTAAACTTTTGGTCATAATTGAGTTATAAATTAACGAAGAAAATCACTATAAGAAAAATTATATTTAGTATTAACTAAAAGTTAACGTTAACAATTAAAATTCAACATTAATTAATAATAGTGTTGATTTTGTGTCACACATACATTAAAAGTATAATGTTATCTTATTAGCATCAATTTTGAAGATTGATTCTATATGGTGTTGATTTAGTTGATGTTATACTAACAATATAATGTTGGCTTAGTCGACATCAAACCAATATATATAATTGTGTCATTAAAATTTTTAAAATTAGATAAGTTATGTCATATAACAAATGTATACTAGTTGTCCACCTATAAGAAAATTTTGAAATCTAAAAAAGTGTCTCTTGTGTAAAAGACATGCAGCAAAGATGATAGTTTCTCTCCATCACATCTTCACTACAAACTTAGAAGATAAAATCACAAGAAAACTAACACAATTCGAAATCGAAAGCATTCTTATATCATCAATAACAATAGAATAACTTTAGGGACTATAGTAAAAAATCTTTGACCAAAAAACCAAAAATTTTGATAAGAACAATTAAAAAATATTGAGACATTTACTTTTGCTACCTAATAGTAATGATAATATATATATATATATATATATATATATATATATATATATATATATATATATATATATATATATATATATATATATATATATATATATATATATATATATATATATATATATATATATATGCACATAAAGAAAAGAAACTCAAAACTCAAAATTAGAGATACTAATGCCAAAATCAATGTTTCTTTTACCTTTAATTAAACATTAAGTATCATCTATATTTTAACTTATAAGATTAAGAGATTCAAAAAAACTTAATCGATGCAAGTTTATCTAAATATTAGAAATAGATTTCATTAACACCGTCTAAACTGATACTTTCTAAATATTAAAAAATATATTTCATTAACATCGATTAAGTCCATACTAACTTATATTATTATTAAAAATAAATTTTATTAGCACAATATAAATATTAAAATTAAATAAATTCAGAATTAAACTAACACTAATTTTAAAATATTTAATTTTATTAATTTTTTATTTTAATTTAGAGTCGGTTGAGTTAATTCTAACTTTTTTATTTTAATTTTTGAGAATAACATCAGTTAAACTGACTCAAAATTTTTACATAATAAACTTTTTATAATAACTTTATATTTTTTAATTTAATAAAATAAATTTAAATTATTTCAATATTTTTATATTCGGTTAAACCTTTTCTGATAAGATCTCATTTTGATCTTAGGCGAAGTTTATGTTTGTGAGCTAACTTGTTTTGTTAGAGTGGATGTTTAGAACAGTGTTCGGATGATTAGCGGTGACCCAACAAATCGCATTAATAATGAATTTGGTCCCTCCATTGTTAAATATCTTAAAATATGAATTTAACAACTGAAAAAAAAAAAATAGTATTTGTGATTTGTCTTTTTCTTGCACCGAGTCTTCTGCATTCTTCGCTTGCACGACACATTTATTTCATCTGCTAGTACTGTAACACCATTAATGTTCAAAAATTATTATCTTCTGAAATTTATAAATTAAAAAAAATCAATTTGAAGAATTAAAAAAAAATTCAAATTTAAATTATTGAAATAAACATTTAACTTTATTATTTTAACACTATGTATCAATGGAAGAAATTTTGCTATTTTAAATTTTCACAAAATCTATCCTAGTCACTGCAATTTTTCACTTTTATTTTCACTTCATTTATTAAATTTGTTCAGTCAAAATTTAATATATATATATATAAGTGTTTTTGAATTAGTTTATTTTAGGATTAAAAATTAGTTGTTTATTTTTTTTTAGTATGAATTCCGCTAAAGTTTCAAAGTTTCCAATTCGTTCATTCGTGGGCCAAAGTCATAAGAAATAGTCTTTCTCCATATATGATAGAGCTTTATAAATTGGAATCCTCGCTTGAATGTTTTTCTTCTCACGTGATCAACAGAAACAAAATAATCAACATTTTAGTATGAACTTTTATTGCCCGCAATTTCAATTTTTGTCAACAAGAGTGTGCAGACACACACATATATATAATATATATTAGGTTTAGATAGTAGAAAGGAGTAGAAAAGTAATTGCTGAAAAAAAAAAAAAAAAAAAAGCGTGATGGGTTCAGAAAAGAAGCATTTTGTTCTGGTCCATGGGGCTTGCCATGGAGCTTGGTGCTGGTACAAGCTGAAGCCACGTTTGGAATCTGGAGGCCACAAGGTGACAACTCTGGACCTTGCTGCCTCTGGCATCAACCTGCAGAAAATTGAAGATGTTGATACTTTTTCACAGTATTCTGAGCCTTTGTTGCAGCTATTGGCAACAATTTCCCCAAATGAAAAAGTGATTCTAGTGGGTCATAGCCTTGGAGGACTCAACATAGCACTTGCCATGGAGAAATTCCCAGAAAGAGTTGAGGTTGGTGTTTTCTTAACAGCTGTAGTTCCAGATATTGAGCGCAAGCCATCCTATGTTTTACAAAAGGTTTCTTTCTCAGCCTCTTCTCAGCATATATACTTCCAACAAATTTCCACAATTTTTTCACCCCATGCAAAATATACATCAGAGTATTTTCGAAGTTTGATAATACTTAAATATCTCTCTGTTTATTTTTCTTATTCTAATAGGTGTATTGATCCATTGAATTATTTTTATATGCTTCAGTTTATTGTCAATAAGAATTTGTGTCAAGATTATTTTTAAAGTAGTTGTTTAGAAGATTTTATATTGTTAGACTGCTCTTTTTTTTTTTAAGGGTAAAGTTAGATTATTCTTAATATATTCATATTATATATTGTTTATTTGATAAAAAAATATTTTGTTTCTTTTGTAAATTATAATAGATCGTGTTAAAAAAAATTTCATAAATTTAAAATATTTTTAGTACTTTATAATATATATTAAAATAAATGTTATATATATAAAAGTAAAAGAAACGTCATTATATTATTACTACTATTCAATTTTAACTTTCCTTTTATCATGAAAAAATATATAATCGATCATTACAATTTGAAAAATGATTTTTTAACAATCATCAGAATCATTTAATAACTACATTATTATAATATAAATCAATAATGAACGAATTAAATGAAATTATTTATACATATTTAAATAAAGTTGTTAATCCATTACAATGATTGATGAATTAAGTTGGATTATCATGTAATTATATATTTAAATGAAGTTGTTTGCTAATATATCATTAATTTAATAATTAGATATATATTAAAAATAATATTATATGAAGTGTTAGCATGGTCCCAAATTTACGCTTTTTATGAGTATATCTAGAATCGTTGAGAGTGCTCCACAACACAAAGGACTTGTAGATTTAACAGGTCCACCAAAATAAGGACCCATATATTATTGTTATTATTCATAGAAATCTTTTAAGAACATGTCGGTGGCTAAATTTCTCAACTATACAACTATGTTATACATAAAACATTACATTTTGTTTGCACTAGTCTTTCCTTTTAGAAACATAGTTTCATAAATAAGAAATGCATTTAGATTCATTAAATTAGAGTTTTCATGAGATAAAATCTATATTAATAAAAAATTATTTTCTCCTGTGAATAGTTACACTACACATTTACATCTTATTATTTTCTAACAATTACCTTGGGCATTTTCTCGACTTAAACAGTACATTGAGAGTATTCCAGCTCCGAATTGGTTGAACAGTAAATTCTTGCAGAGTGGAAACAAGACAGTAGTTGTTTTTGATCCCAAATTCTTGTCCACCAAACTCTACCAAGGCTCCTCCATTCAGGTATAATTATTATAATTATACATATGTTGCAACATTCTATTCTATTTTTTTTATCAAAAAAAATAAATAAATTAAAAAAAAATTAATTAGAGAAGACACTACAGGTTTGTCTCAACTCTATTATAAATAACAAAATCAAAACCTACCAACTACCTTAAACTAACACATAACAGATAATATGCTTAGGCTTTCCCAAAACGAGCTCTACAAAAGAAGTTAACTAGGTCCCATATACAAAGAAATTCATACTTGCCCCCACACACCAAACTAAACTGGCCACAGATTGTGAAAAAAAAAAAAACTTCACAGCAACTACGCTGTCAAGCCTCACCTAAGAGCTCACTCTTCTTCATCTTCCTTCCTCCAATGCATTCTCCCTATTGATTTGCTGCAGCTGCAGTATAATTCTGCAGCTCCTTAAAACTTCACTTGCACTGAACTTACATCACAGTGGCAGCAGCTCTACTAATCTTCATCACCGATAGCGCACAGCTGCAGAAAAACCAGCAGGGATACATTCTATTCCACATATATAATAGTATTGCATGGGAAAAAGTAATAATATGTTTTTCTTATGAAAATAAAAACAAGGATTGGATTTTGCAGGATATAGAGTTGGCCAAAACTTTGTTAAGGCCAGGTTCCCTCTTTATCGAAGACTTGTCTCAGCAGATAATTTTTTCTAAAGAGGGATATGGGTCAGTTCCTCTTGCTTTTATTGTTTGCACCGAGGACCTTGGAATTCCATTAAATTTTCAGCTATGGATGATTCAAAATGCTGGCGTTAATGACGTTGTAGAGATCAAAGGTGCCGATCATATGGCTATGCTTAGCAAGCCACAAGAACTATGCGATTCTCTTCACCAAATAGCTGCTAAATATGCATGAATTCACGAAGCAGGGTTTATTTGTTGCCTTTTGAAATTAACATCTCTTCTAATTATAAGTTCTCATCTCCAATGAGTAATATGAATAAAATTATATTGTTCCAACCTCCATATATACATACGAAGTTGTATTCCTGTTATGTTGGTGAAGAAAATGAAACTTCTATCACGTTTGTAGCAAACTTTTCCCAGCCTAAAAACCACTGCCTTCTCAGTTTCTCATTTCTTTAAGTTCTATTATGTTAATATTGTTTATAAAGAAAATAAATAAATAAAAGAAACTCCTTGGCTGTTGTTCTCTCCCTATCCCTTCTCCTCATACACCCTTCTTCCTGGTTGCACCATATAAAACCTAGTTTAGTTGTTTCATAATTTTTCCTCTTTTGTAATTTTCATTTTCTTTTCATTGTTCAAAATTTTCCTTTGTCTTGTTTCATTCTTTTGATGATAACTTCTTTGTTTCCCATACATTTTAGGATTTCTTTTCGTTTTGACCACTTTTCTTTTTTGGAATTTTTGTGAAACGCGTGGGTATGATTATATAAAGATGCAAAGTTTGATTTTTCTAGTTCTTCATTTTTATGTTCTCCTTTCCACGAGTACCACACTTTGTTGAATGTCAAGATTTAATTTTCATGATTTGTTTATCTGGTCTTGGTCTTTTTCTCTTTTTTTATTTTAAAATATGTTGACTTTAGAACTGAAAGCCATTCGTGCTGCAGGAATTTTTCTAGTTTTGGCCACTTTTATGGAATTTTATGAACTATACATTACATCATACTCAACATTTGATGATTAAGAGTAAAAATTATTTTTGGAAGTAGTGATGTAGTTAAGTATTTGTCATGAAAAGCTATTTACATCTTATTCTTGGTGAGCAAGTATAAGACACTCTCAAGTTTGATCTTTAAATATTCTAATTTAAAAAATTATTTTGAATTATTTGGATATTCATTCACTTATTAATTACTTCTCTAGATTTCATCATAATCTATGTCTTTCAT
Source organism: Phaseolus lunatus (assembly GCA_013389735.1). Lineage (NCBI taxonomy): Eukaryota > Viridiplantae > Streptophyta > Magnoliopsida > Fabales > Fabaceae > Phaseolus > Phaseolus lunatus. Next base: position 39,602,022 of record CM023859.1, read on the forward strand.
TTTACATTAGATTAAAGTATGAATTTTCACTACTAGAAAATCATTAAATAGAAATTAATTTTAGAAACTAAAAATAATTAGTTGTTATATTGATTAAATTAGATATTATTTTAGAGATTAAAAAAATTATTGGTTTCTAAATTAGTTTTTGTTATTGATAAATAGTTTTTAAATTAATATTTAATTAGCTACAAAGGTTTTAATTACCAATTATCTTGATCCTGAATTTGGTAGCAAAAACCTTGGTAGCTAATTAGATACCAATTTAAAAACTATTTATCAATAATAAAAACTAATTTAGAAACCAATAATTCTTTTAATCTCCAAAATAGTATCTAATTTCGTCAATATAGCAATTAATTATTTTTTATTTCTAAAATTAATTTCTATCTAATGATTTTTTTATAGTGTTTGAAAGATATTTTGAGTTAGTAGATTTGATAAATATAAAGAGTAATTGAAAAAAATATAAAAATAATATATAATAACATTTTGACAGTGGAATGTAATACATATGCATATATCAATAATTAATATAATAATAATAAGAAGGAGAAGGAAGAGAAAGAAGATTGCATTAATAAGGCACAAATAATTAAAAATATTCATTTGTAATTTATTGTGTAGAAAGAATGTCATTGATATATGTATAGTTTGTATTTATATCATGTTCTACGATGATTTTAAAGCAATTAGTTGTGTGAACTATTATAATCATATTTAATATAAAAATATGAGTTCATTATTTTGGTTATATATATATATATATATTAAAAAAATTTACATTAAAAAAAATTAACTTTACCAACAATTAAAATTTATTGATAATGTTAAAAGTATGTCGATAATATTGATGTTCAGTTATCGACATATATAAATTTGTGTTCAATTATCAAAAAAATATGAAAAATATAATAATTTTTTTATTAAATCTGTCAATAATTTTCTATCAATAAATCAACAATTCAATTTCTTTTTTAGTTTTAAAGTTCAATGTTTTGTATACTAATTATAAAGATATAATAGTAGTACTGGATATAATTTTATAAGTATGTGTACATATCCAACTGATGTAGTCTTGTGCCTTACACAATTTGACTGGAATAAGTTATAGATAAGCACGACAATGGGGTAATAGTTTTAGTGAGTTTAGCCATGATAAAAGATGTTAAAAGACATCTTTGAACATTTTTATATGTTTTCTGTTTAGATTCATTTTATAGCATGTCAATAAATAACTCAGAACTTTTTTATTAATAAAAAGTTAAAAAAGTAGGAGATAGAAGAGTTTAAGATATAAATATATTTTTCCAAAAATAAAAAAAAATTAATTATAAGTACTCATTATAATCATCATATTGGGATATAACAAGAATATAGTCAGATAGATAATCAGACTGGTGAATCTATGTTCACCAAAGTTACCAAAATAAATATTTTTATAAAGTTTATATGAAATTAAAAAAATGCTTCTAATTTAATTTAAATCAGATACCCTATCACTAAGATTCAAAGTCCTCTTTCCTTTGAATCCTTCAAGATTAATGTGATTGTTGTAATAATTATCAAATTCTTAAATTCTCAATGAATAGTATGTGCATTCTTTATAAAATTATATATATATATATATATAATTATATTTCCTTACTTCTTTTTATTTATATATATATATATATATATATATATATATGTATAATTACAAATGTAAAACACTTTAAGTTATGTGTCTTGTGTAAGTAACAAGAAGAAACTAGAATGCAAAATATATAGTAGGGTGTGGGATTTATGCTATAAATGGATATGTATTATAACAGTTTCACATAACACAATTTTTGAATCATTTTTACCAGTTCAAATCAGGAAAACTATGTGGATGGTAGAAAACTATGTGGATGGTAGTGATGAGAGAAATACGATATCATATAAATGATGTACTATTTAGAAATGTTGTAATCAATGAGGGTGAAAGTTTTAGGCTTGCACAATGAAAGGGTGAAATGAATTACAACAAATACAAATAAAAATATATTTTCCTTTTGGTTGGTGCATTTGTCCAAAAACTTGTTTAACAAGCCCACAAAAAGTAACCTCAAATCCAAATACATGGTCCCGACACACAAGTAATATGCACATAGGTTAAGAACAATAAAAACTGTATAAACAAATTGCCAAATGTTAACAAACCTACAATACTAGAAATTCATCAAATACTACTCAATATAGAGACAAATTTTAAAAATAAAAAATATTTAGTTATTATATTAATTAAATTAGATATTATATTCTAAAAGAATTTTTATTATTAACAAATATTTTATAAATTGGTATCTAAATAGTTATCAATGTTTTAATTACCAATTATTTATATTCTAAAGTTTGTAGCCAAAACATTGATAACTAATTAGATATCAATTTAGAAGTTATTCACTAATAATAGAAACTATTCTATATACCAATAAGTTTTTTAGTCATAAAATAGTATCTAATTTAGTCCATATGATAATTAATTATTTCTTATATATCTATTAATGATTTTCTTATAATGGTAGGTTAATATACCAAGAGATATATACCAGTAGGTCTCAACAATAATTAATGATAATAAAATACATGTCAAGACACAATCTGGAAATTCCTGAAAATTTTTGGATCTATTAGGAATGTTGTCACAATCTCTTGCCTTCATACATTCTCTTGCATTACCATAATTTTTTTTTTAATTCTAACAATACCCTTCAATTAAAGCACAAACTAAAATTATCAAAACATCTGATCTACATTAATTTCCTTTTAATAAAAATAAGAAAAGAGTAAAAACTCAAGATTTCTCAAATAAGTTTTCTATAAAAAAAAATTAGTTAGTAAAATGTCACATTTAACTTGATTTCTTTTCATTTTAAAAATTCTGTTTGATGTTATTTATTTTTCAAAGATTAAAAAAAGTTAAATAAGAGTATTAAGTTATTTGAGTTAATTTGTTTCATATAAATATAAATTAATAATGATTAAATTATTTTTCTTTACATAATAAAAAAACAAAACAAAATAAAATAGAAAAATATTTAAAAAATATATTTATTTTTATTATTAGTTTGAACAAAAACAATATTTTTTCTAAATTTTTAGTCATTCTTCTGAAAATCACATAATCTCAAAAAAAAATAAAAAATCAACAAGATACAAAAATAGAGTATAAAAATAAAAAAAAAAAATTACACTAAAAAAGAAGTATACAACTAAGAGGTATGGGTATGAAAGTGTAACTGAAATTATTTAAAAAGATGAGTTTATATTTGATTTAAGATTATTTAAAATTTTAAAAAAGATTAAAACTAATTTTTTACAATTAATATGGATGTGGAGAAGGAAAGAATGGAGGTATAAGAAGAATTTTTCCAAATAAGATATAAAAGGCCCTAAAATTAATTCCAACAGTTATTCATAAGGTCTTGTACCTTCAGCAAAATCCTCTTTATAAATGAACAAACTTTAGTGGTACGAAATTTGGATTAAAAAGTGTGAAAATGTAGTCATTACAACTCGAGGAGAAGTTAAAAGCCAAGGCAGAGGGTGATGTGAAACAAATATACATGAATTGTCCGCTCTTTCTGATAAGTGAAAAGTAGTATCTATCACAATTTCAAACTAATCTATATTTATTTATTATTTCGTTGTTTTTTATCTTTCACTATTTTAATTAAAATTAAAGTTTTCTTTACTCTACACATTTTTAATATTTAATCAAAATCCTTTTATTCTCCTACAACTTCATTTTTATCAAAACAAAATCATTTTAAATTTACATAATTTTAATTTAAAAATATATATTATTAACACAACTTATTTATTTTTAAATATTTTTTTACCCATTTTTATAATAACACACAAGCAAATTACATCCTGTAAATTTTGCAATAGTTAGTCTAAGTATATAACAAGAAAAAAAAAATTAAGAAGAAAGAAGATTTGTTGACAACATTACTCCTATCTACCTAATAATAGGTTTATAAATAATGCATTCATGTTTATTATATAAATATAAATATAAATATAAATATAATATGGTTTATGGTTTGCCTACTCAACCACACTATAATGGGTTATGGGATCTAATGGTGTATGAAAGATGTGCTTCACCATTTTCATATGTATATGGTTACTTAATTAAGGAACTGATAAAATATTATTTGAAAAAGTAAAAGCTAAGATTGTGTTGATTCTCCAATTGTTTGTTTCTTAACAAAACAAGAAGTATCAAAACAACCTTAATTTCTTAAACAAATCAAAGCACAGTACTTCCACACATTAAACCTCAGAATGGTACATCATCCACTCAAAAACATGCATAGTTAAATATTGGAGCCTCTTTGTCGTCTTGCATTAGTCCTTTTCTTTGCTGCAATATCAGTAATCAAAACAAGAAAATAATTGCCAAACAACTTTTTCTTGATATCTTCGCTAGCAAATAAAATACACGAAAGTGCAATAAGCAGTGACATCAAAACTTATATGAAAGAGTATTAGAAAACGGTAAAGAAAATGACCATTCTTCAAACATATAAGTGCATCTTTTATAAAATAGCAGAAGCAGGGTAACATATGTCAAGGAATAAATATTTTATTCACTTTACCGATTTAAAGTAAAACATAAGTTTTATTTTCATTCTATTTATTTTTCAATCTATTTTTTATGTAAAATATAAAAATAAACTGAAACATCATTCAAAACATAATGCTGTTTTTTTTTATTCTATCAGTTCTATATAATGAATAAAATATATTTTTATACTTTTATGTTTTTTGTGTTTATCATTTCAAATATCCATTTTGATATTCTTTAATTTTAAATTCGAGTTAATGCTTTCTTTTCAAATGATTTTTTAATTTTGAGACACAATTTTAAATTATTTTTGTACCGATTCAAATCATTAAATTTATTAGATTCGTCTATATGAAATTATAATTATAATATCCAATTAATGCTATAAAACGAAAATTATCATAAATAGAATAAAAATTATGTACAAATTGAGTGTCACAAATATTTTAAAATTTTAATATCATGTTTTTTAATAGGGTATCAATCATGTTTATGACTCCTTTTTCATTAATATATTTATTAATTTTTCACACTTTTTATGTAATTTACTATCTAATGTTTCAATTTTTTTTCCAAAATTGTATTTTTTTTTTACCCAAATAACATACTATCTCAAATAATTATCTAAATAATAAAATATACTATTAACAGTTTAGAATTTATTTTTTGGAGAACCAAACTCTCAATATGATTTGGTGTAATTTCGTCAAAAAAACCAGTTCAAAATTCCATTATCGAGAAATCAAAGTCTGAACTGGGTCTTAATTTTTATTTGGAAATGAAGGAAAGGAAATTCATAATTTCGACTTTTTAAAAATGGTTTTGAAAATAAATTCTTAAAAAAATATTTATTTAAAAATATAGTTATATAAAATATAATAGTTCATAAAACTAATTATTTAAAGAAATAATTATTTACAGAACATATATTTTAAAATAATTTTTTTAAAAAAATATGTAAATAAGAAATTTTTTTAACAAAATTAAAATTTATAAATTTTGTAATAATTTTTTTTTTTGTAATTTCGGTTTGGAAAACTTCATAGAAAAAAGGAAAGATTTTTTTTGAAAAATAATGGAACGTGTTTTATATAATTTAAATTATTGATATGTGAATAATAAATAAAATAAAATAATTAATATATATAAATGTAATAATTATTCTTTAAAATAATTATTCAAAGAAAAATAATAATTTATCAAAACGATTTTTTTTTATAAAGAACACTTTTCCCTATTTTTTTATCATTTTGTTATTGTCATTATTAATTTAATAATTATATGTTTGATTACAAACAAATTTTAAAAATGAATACATAAAAAATTGGAAATTAACTTAGAATACTTCTTAATATAGGATTTACTTTAAGATTTTTTTACATTAACATTAAATAGCTATTAATATTACATTTTTTTTAATTCAATACAAAATTAAATAATCACTTCTCTAAATATTTAATTTTCAAACAAATGAATTTTTACATTTTTAATTTTCCAATTAATTAGTTCTTAAAATAATTATTTTTTAAATTATAATGTTTCAAATAATTTTTTTAATATAATTATTTTCTAAATTAATTTTTTTAATGTATTTATTTATACAATATTAATCCTCAATATAGTTTATGTTTTAAAAAATATATTTTTCTACAATTTTATTCAAATATTTATTTTTCAAGATCATATTTTACATTTTAAAAATTGTCCTTCTTACATTTTTAAATAAAAAATAGAAAAATAAAACCCAGTTCAGAATTAACCGAAATTTTAATTATTTATTTTAATAAAATTAAACTCATATTAATCTTTTAGAGTTTAATTTAGATACTAATTTAAAAATTATTTTATATATTTTTATTATAATAAAAATCACTTTAGATATAAATAATTTTTTAGTCTCTAAAATAATATGTAATTAATTTAATTAATATAGTCATTAATTATTTTTTATTTTTAAATTTAATTATTATTTAATAATTTTTTATTAAATATTTATTATTAAATAATAATAATATATAATAGAGTCTGTTTTATTTAATATACACAAATTTTATTTAGTTTTAAATATAAGAATTGTTTCATTAAAAGATATAATTATTAACTTTTTTACCGATTTTATTTAATTTAATTTTTTAATATTTTATATATATTGAACAAATGAAAAATTGACTAAAACATATTTTAAAAACTTATTTTTATTTTTATATCTCTTTAATTGAAATATTTAATAATAACTCAATATTGTTTTAAATTTAAAAGAATAAAATATACCGACACCAATGGTCCTTATTCCAGCAATAATAATAACTAAAGATGCACCTTCACGGTGAAAAAGCCAATAATTCCGCTATTTATCGACGACACAGTAACCTCTACCCATTTCAGTGTCCAAATACAATAGAAGGGACAGAAAGGAACCAGTTGAACCCCAAAAGAAAACATAATGAGTTCAGAAAACTGTATAGATAGGAAGCACTATGTTCTGGTGCATGGGGCTTGTTATGGAGCTTGGGTTTGGTATAAGCTGAAGCCACGCTTGGAATCTGCAGGCCACAAGGTCTCGGTGCTGGATCTTGCAGCTTCTGGCAACAACATGCAGAAAATTGAAGATGTTCATACTTTCTCACACTATTCTGAACCTCTGTTGCAGCTATTGGCCTCAATTCCCCCAAATGAGAAGGTAGTTCTAGTAGGTCACAGTCTTGGAGGGCTCAACATAGCACTTGCTATGGACAAATTCCCAGAAAAGGTAGCAGTTGGTGTTTTCGTAACTGCTGTAATTCCAGACACTCAACACAAGCCATCCTATGTCTTGGAAAAGGTTAGTTTCTCAGCCTCTTTGCAATAATTCATGCATTTTTTTCCTCTCTTACTTCTCCAAACCAAGTATATGGTTAGATGTTGAGTCACTTTGACGATGTATTTGTTAAGGAATTCCTCTCCATAGTTATATTTGCAAGGATTTCATTTAATAAAAATATTTTTAATAATATAAATAAATGTAAATTTTATTTTATAAAATAGATTTTGTAAAATTAATTTAAATTTAATTTTTTTTAATAAAATATCAATTTAGAATTTATCATACGAAGAATTTATCAAATTTATCATGTTATAATAAAAATATTTAATAATATATAAATAAAAATAAATTTAATTTTATAAATTGATTTTGTAAAATTAAATTAAAATTAAAATTCATATTTTATTACATATAAACCATTTAACCCGCCATTAATCCGGACAAAATCGATTTTAGGTATGGTTCGGAGTTAGAAGACGCATCTCTTCAATGAAAATTTATTCAGACCTCTTTACTCTTTTATGTCTTTTATGGCACTTGTCAAATCACACAGAACAGAAAAACTGCAGTAAAATGAAATTATCAACAGCAACACGTGGTCACCACGACAAGATTCCAGCATGCCAACTAAATCATAAACACTCGTCCATCCCTACCAAACCGTACACTAGCTAAAATCATCAAGAGAAAATTTATGAAAGGCTAAATTTATTTTAAAATTTACTCATTTTAAAACTAATATTTATAGAAATAAGTTGTATTTGAAAATATAATTTCACATAAAAGGAGTGTCAATAATTTTTATTTTATTTTTAGTGTTCTTAATAGAACTTTTATTAGTTTTTTTAATGACATCTTGCATATAATTGCAATTTCACTCTTTCTTTTTTTAAAAGTTGTAAAAATAAGTACGATTATTAATTTTTTTAGAAGTTATATTTATATGCATTTTTTTTTCTTAACTTTTTTAATTTTATTATTTTGTTTTGTATACAATTTTTCATTTAATAATATAAGTGAGATAAACAAGTTACTGATAATTTTTTTTTAAACACTTACTAGAAGAAAATTATTAAATTGTAACTAATTTTATATACTAAAATAATTATTTTTTATTGAACTAAATTAGATATTTTTTTAGAGACAAAAAAATTATTGATATCTAAAGTAGTGTTTATTATTAATAAAAATTTATAAAGTAGTTTTTAAATTGGTATCTAACCGTTATCTACCAAAGTTTTAGTTATTAATATCTTACATTTTAAATTAGTCTCTATAAGACTAATTAAGACCAATTTAGAATCTAAAATATTAGTAGTTAAAATCTTGATAGCTAATTTAGATACCAATTTAGAAATCATTTGATAAATTTTTATTATAATAAAAATTACTTTAGATACGAATAATTTTTTAATCTCTAAAATAATATCTAATTTAATTAATATAGTGATTAATTATTTTTTGTCTTTAAATTTAGTTACTTTTTAATGAGTTTTTTGTAGTGACGATTTTATTATTTTAAAAAGTTATACTTAAACGTGGGTTTTAGTCTTTTATTTATTTTATATATACTACAAAAAAATCATTAAATAGAAACCAATTTTAGATAAAAAAATAATTAGTTGTTATAGTGACTAAATTAGATACCATTTTAGAGACTAAAAAAATTTTGGTTTCTAAATTAGTTTCTATTAATTTTAAATAGTTTATAAATTGGTATTTAATTAGCTACCAAGGTTTTTTATACCAAATTTAAAATCTAAATAATTAGTAGTTAAAACCTTGGTAGCTAATTAGATACCAATTTATCAATTATTTAACAATAATAGAAACTAATTTAGAAACCAAAAATTTGTTTAATCTTTAAAATGGTCTCTAATTTAGTCAATCTAGTAACTAATTATTATTTTTCTCTAAAATTGGTTTCTATTTAATGATTTTTTTTTTAGTGATACAATTTTTCATTTGATAATGTAAGTGGAATAAAAAAGTTGCAGGTGCATTTTTTTTTTATTTTTAGATATTTATTTAGAAAATTTGTTTAATAAATTCAAAATTTAATGTTAATTAAATAAAATTTTAGAACATAAGAAAAAAGAATAAAGAAGGTTGTTCTTGAAGTAACACTACTAGAAAATTATTAAATAGAAATCAATTTAATTTTAGAGACTAAAAATAATTAGTTGATATATTGACTAAATTAGATATTATTTTAGAGACTAAAAAAATTATTGGTTTCTAAATTAGTTTCTACTATTGATAAATAATTTTTAAATTAGTATCTAATTAGCTACTAATGTTTTAAATACTAATTATTTAAATTCTAAATTTGATAGTAAAAACTTTGGTAGTTAATTAAATACCAATTTAGAAACTATTTATCAATAATAGAAACCAATTTAGAAACCAATAATTTTTTTAGTCTTTAAAATAGTATATAATTTAGTTAATATAGCAACTAATTATTTTTTGTCCTTAAAATGAGTTTATATTTAATGATTCTTTTTTAGTGTGAAGAAAAAAAATATTAAAATATATTATTTTCATTTTTATATGGATAATTTTTTTATTACAATCTACTTTTTGATAAATTTTTTTTTTGTTTATTTTAAATTGATTTATTTATTTCGAATGAATAATAAATGGTTTTTATAATATATGAGGGTTTAGAATGAAATTTTGATTAATATTAATAAACTAATATTTTTCATTTCAATCAAAAAGAACTGACACTATAAAAAAATTATTAAATAACAACTAAAATTAAAGGCAAAAAATAATTAATTATTATATTGACTAAATTAGATACTATTTTAGAGACTAAAAGATTATTGGTATCTAAAGTGGTTTATATTATTAATAAAAATTTATAAAATGATTTTTAAATTAATATCTAAATTAGCTACCAAGGTTTTAACTATTAATATTAATATTTTAAACTATAAATTAGTCTCTAAAAGACTAATAGAGACTAATTTAGAATATTAACTACTAATATTAATATTTTAGACTATAAATTAGTCTCTAAAAGACTAATAGAGACTAATTTAGAATATAAAATAGTAAGTAGTTAAAACCTTAGTAGCTAATGGTTAGATATCAATTTAAAAATTATTTTTTAAATTTTTATTAATAATAGAAACTACTTTAGATACCAATATTTTTTTTTAGTTTATAAAATTATCTCTAATTTAGTCAAATAATAACTAATTATTTTGATAATTAAAATTAGTTTTTATTTAATGATTTTTTTTACTGTAAATTTCATAAGTCAGAGATTTGATAAGAGGATCTCTAAAGTGTAAACTAGTTCAATATCAGTAGTTGTAAATATAAAAGAATAATAAAACAACAATGGTGAGAGAATAAGGTAGTGGAAAAACTTAAAATTCTTCACAAACACATCACAAGTAATTTAATTTAATTGTGGAAGACACTTCTATATCAATTATCATGCATAATTTTGACTGTCATGTAACGTATTGTCAAAACAATTGTAAGAATCATAACAAAGTTTACTTTGTCTCACATTCAACAATTGAAAATGCTAAGGAAAATATGATTTGGTTTTTATCCCAATCAATTATAAAGTGGCGTGATATATTAATCATGGTGACTTTTAATTTCTGAAATTAAACTTTAAATAAGGTTTGAAGCATTTGTTCTTATTGAATTGGAAGCAATAAAAGCAATTGTGTTTAGTCTAGCTTTTGATGATTTTGAGAGAGAACAATGGGTTGACAAATAACTTCTGTATGCTTCAATTCTTTTAATTTTTCATTATTGTCGGATTTTGCTGGAAGATTTTCTAATTCTCCATTGACACTTATTGTCATAATATGTGCAACGTACAACATATTTGTCTAACTTAGACTTAACTACGTAATACGTTATATTTGAAGACCTGATCAATATGATATTATTTCATAACAATAATTGTGGCTTCCTTAATATAAAAAACACGTCTTCTCGTACAAAAAAAATGAGAATTTTATACTTATTATAGTCAATTTTTTTCTACAACAGTTGGTTGAGAGTACCTTGGGAGCGAATTGGTTGGACACTGAATTCGCTAAGAGTGGAAATAAAACAACAGTTGTTTTTGGTCCGAAATTCCTGTCCAAAAAACTCTACCAAGCGTCTTCCATTGAGGTAATTACATGTAAAACACCTTCTTGTCCATACTAAGAGACATTGGTTTTGTGTGTATGAATGAAAATAAGAATAATGATTGGGTTTTGCAGGATATAGAATTGGCCACGATCTTATTAAGACCAGGATCCCTCTTTATCGAAGACTTGTCCCAACAGAACAGCTTCTCTATGCAGGGATATGGGTCAATTCCTCTTGTTTTTATTGTTTCCACTGAGGACAATGAAATTCCGTTGAATTTTCAGCTCTGGATGATTCAAAATGCTGGAACGAATGTTGAGGTTGTAGAGATCAAAGGTGCAGACCATATGCTTATGATTAGCAAGCCACAAGAACTATGTGATTCTCTCCTCCATATAGCTACTAAATATGCATGAATTCATGAAGCCTTTATTTGTTGTGTTTTGAATCTACTTCTCATCCCTCGTTTGAAACCACAACAGCATCCATAAAATGACATTCTTCCAACCACCAGACATATATGAGTCTTATTCTTCACCTTTTGGTGAATGAATGGAACTTCTCAATAAATTATGAGTCTTTGTAACACATTAAAAGGATTTTTTTTTTTCATTATTAATCAGATGAAACACATTATAAAAAATCACTAGAAAATTTGTTTTTACCTATTCTAACAAAACACTTTAATATTATTACATCAATTTAGTAAATTAATATTTTCACTTTGTTATATATCCATTTAAAATAAAATTATTAGTATTATTATTATAAAAAAAATGTTATTAAGAATGTGAAAAATATAATAATGTTTTTCTCAAATTCGTCCATAATTAAAAAAATATCGATGAACACAAATTTTTTGGTAATTTTTCATTAGTAAATTAATAATTTCTTGTAAAGTATGGTCACTACAACATAAACATGATTTTTCGTCAGTCAAAATAGGACGCAAATGAAAGAAAATCGACGAAATCACATTTACTACGCCTTGATCAAGAAGCCGACAAGAAAAGGGTGGAAGCAAAGTTAATTTGCGCTGGCTAGCGAGAGCGACGCAAATTACGTGGGTCAAGCCGATGTGAGATAGACACGAATATCGTCGGTCTGACCAACGTAAAAGTGAACGCAATACCATTGGACAGACTGATGTAGAAGTATCAACAATGGTAGAAAGTGTTGGCCAAGCCAACATAAAAAAAAAATATTATATCAAAATTTGCGTCGGTTGCTACCTATGAGTTTTGCTCTATATAGTCCCTATTTATTTTATACACCCACCAACTTGGGCCCATTTTGTTGCTCATGAGTTTTGCTCTATGCAGTCCTTATTTATTTTATATGCCCACCAGCTTAGGTCCATTCAGTACCATGTTTTGTCTAGATAAACATTCAACTGGACCATGATTTTTCCTATTTGCACCAACCTTACAAAATATGTATTCAAAAGCTTAATTCCCCACACCAAACTTCACTCACATGTAACTCACATAAATTTTCAGATAATTTCCCAAACCAAACCATAATAAACAACAAAATTTCCTAAACCAAACCATACATAAACAATCATAAACAAAAACAAACTGAATCCAACAACTAACAATGAAACAACTCAAAATAACACTTTGCCATTTTAAAAATTTACCTTTGGACAACAATTGAAAAGGAAGAGGAAGCTGGAATGCTGGAAGTGGACGTGGTGGAGCTTACTGAAATGAAGAAAAAAGTCAATAAAAAATGAGCTTAAAAACAAAAAGAGAAGCAATAGAGAAAGGGAGAGAAGCGAGAGAAGAGATCGCCATGTATGGAGCGTCAACTGAGGTAGAGAGCGTCGATGGAGGCACTACGGCAGGGGGAGGAAGGCACGATGAAGCCCTGAGAGAGTGAAGAGAGAGAACAAAGAGAAATTAAATTTTTCATTTGGAATTTCGAATTTTAGAAAACTGAAAGTGAGGAGCGAAATTTCACTATATCTTAAAGAATTTGCGTCGATCAAGACCAACATGATTGGACACAAACACTAAAGAACACTTTGCGTCGACCATGACCAACGTAAAACAACACACTTTACATCAGTATCAACTGATGAAAAACAACGCAACATTTACTGCCGACGCTTATAGCCACATCACTTTTAGCGTCGACCTAGCAGACCTAAAAAACAAAATAATTTTTTAAAAAACTAATACTCTCATTTAGTTAATTAATTAAAAATGGCATTTATTAAAATTATATAAAAATTTCTTTCAATAAAAATGTTTAGGAAAATCTGGATTAATTTTGTTACAATTTATTAAATTTATTTAAATTGTTAAATTATAACCTACATTAATTAAGTATATTCTTAAATCATTATTTATTAAATTGAGAACTTGTATTCTTGAATCCTCCATCTTTTCATTGTTTTCCATCAGAAGCAAGTCAAATTTTCATAGTTTTAATCGCTGTTTATCAAAATTCTAAACATTATGAAAAATAATAGAAAAAAGGCGTTGGTATTAAATTAAACCTTAACATAGTAGCCACAGTTACCCTTGCAGACCATTTTTAAAACCATGGTATTAAGGTTAACAATTCTTATTGGCACTTGGATTGCAATATTGATAGGCAGAAATTTAGAACTTAAAAGAAGTTACTATAAAACAGAAAAGGTTGCAATTTTCAAAAAGCCTTTCCAATACAATCATTTCCAAGATCTCAATGAAATCGAAATCATGCTCAGCCCCACCTAGCACCACCACACCCCCACAAAGGTTTCACTAATTATATTAAAAGAACTTGAAAAATGATGGGGGTGGCCTTGTTCTCCTTATCCAGTAACCGAGTGAACTCCAGCTGGTGAGATTTCAACAAAGCAAGATTTTGAAAACATTGATTATTAAATAAAGGATATTGAAAAAGACCTTGATTGATATACATCCACCACAACACGCACTTTCTTTTTTATTTGTTCATATAATAATAAAAAAATATATTCACAACCTGCTCTAATATATAACATTTGATTAATGTATGAAGAAATTATAATTTTATCATTTTAAGTAAAAACTAAAATAATTTTGTAAAATTGTTTTAAATCTGTGAAGAGAACAACCGATTGAAAGTTAAAATAATTGACTGAAATTCTGAAATACTTTAATCAAAACAGATTTTTGAAAAGTTAAAAACAAAATATGGAAACAAAACTAACTTTGAAAACGAAAGAGAATTTTGGAAACAAAAAAACTTCAAAGAACTTTATATCAAAAACCTTAACTTTTTTAATCAATTGTTTCCACACAAAAACCAATTGAAAAAGTTGTAGACTGTGTAACCCAAAAACTTTAACAGGTTGAATTTTTTTTTTAACAGATTGAAAACATGTGAGAGTTTTAAAAAAGAGTTTAACTTCTTTTTGAAAGACTTTGTGCTTTGGCTCATCATAGACTTAAGATAAGAGATAAATCAAGACACCAAAACTCTTAGTCTAATCTACCTTAGCTACTTAGACAACTTTATAAGACACCAAAGCTTCTCTTTAATGTTTATGGTAGCATCCACTTTCCATCAAGGCATATGACAACATTCTCTTCACTTCAAGGGCTATTGCTTCATCAAACATTATAGTTGATTAGTCTTTGAAATATCCAATACTAATGTAGCTAGTCAAGAAGGATAGATCTCAACCAGAACATTCATTTTTAGCCAAAAACACAAGGATTTCTAGTCGAGTTAGTGATCTTCTCTTTTTTTTATCATAAGCATTCCTTTTATGCTCTCCTTGTTCCCCCACCCTTCTGCATTTGGTCATCTTTTTAGTCTTTCTTCAATATTAAATGTTAATTTCTTGTTCAAGGTCAATTTTTGGTAATTAAGTTATTATAATATTATGAAAAGAAAATAATAATATTTCTATATTTAATGCTTATTCTTCATTAAGATTTTTTTCATATTGGTTTTTATCCTATCAGTATAGGCCTTTAACTAATCGGACCTGACCCATAACACCGCACAACCCCCAAACCTTAGGCTCAAGCGTTAGATGGTAATTAATAAGACCCAACCCATGACATCATACAACACCCCTAGCCTTAGAGACTAACTAATCAAACTCAACTTATGACACCACAATCAATTTTTCATGCTATCGTGACAAATTTATTAAGTGTCACATTCGGTAGTTACTCAAGTATCTTATCTCATTTTACTATCACTGAACGTTTCTTTATGCTATAAATTTCCTCAATTAAACATAATTTGTCCGTCTTCTAATAAAATGAAATAAACCATGTTAAAGTAACTGATCAAATTCATGCCAAATGCATTTTTCTTGGAATTTTTTTTAGTCGAGTGGACTTAACATTGGGCTTCGTACCATGCCAAGAGCATTACATAGGATGCTTTTTCAATCGAGTAGACTGAGCATTGAGCTTGCCATCATGCCAAGTGTATTACTTAGGATGATTTTTAAATCAAGTGGACCAAACATTAGGCTCGGGTCCATGCCAAGTGTAATATTTGGGATGGTTTTTCAGTTGAGTGGACCGAGCATTGGGCTCAACACCATGCCAAGTATATTATTTGGGATGATTTTTTAATTAAGTGAATCTAGCATTGGACTTAATACCATGTCAAGTGCAATACCTGTAATGGTTTTTCAGTTGAGTGGACCGAGCATTGAGCTTAGCACCATGCCAAGTGCAATACTTGGGATGATTTTTCAATTGAGTGGACCGAAAATTGTTTTATAACATTTGTTCGTAATGATAAGATATTTTTATAAATATACGAGAAATCAATATTTAAGAGACATTTTTAATAATTTTGTATGCGAGAAATCGATATAAATAATTTTAATATATGCATCAATATCAATTAAGATGAAATATTATATGTTTTATTAATTAATTAAAAATACAAACTAATGAGAAAGATGAACCTCAATTCCAAATTTTTCAATTGACTCATCCAAATCATACACTACAAGAAAATCTCGAATTATATACAGATTATTACATATGGATCAAAATCTATATGTAAAGTAAACATTACATACGGATTTTATTCCGTATGTAAATAGATATTACATACGGATTTTTCCGTATGTAAACCAAAGGGAAATTCAGTTACTAAAGAAACTTTAACTACTATACCAGACAAATTCTATTGTATTACTATGATTTTTATTATACTTATTATTATTATTGTTCTTGCCGGTTGACTCGCCTGTCAGTTGACTCCACGACACTCACACGCCTCCTTCCTCACGTTGATATGTGCTTGATTCTTACGAAATAATCTGCACCTGCAAAAGAGAAAGGGGCGCCCTAGAGGCCGTTTGCACTCCGACGCTCAAGTCAAGATGGGGCAAAAAACACCAAGCGTATTGAGTCTCTCTGTGTTTAGGTCTAGAAACTGCGTACCTTTGTGAAGTATTTTACTGTCCCTTATATAGTCTAGGGTTTACTGCGCCGCTAGCCCTAATTAGGGTTCACTGCACTGCTAGCCATATTCAGGGTTTACTGGAATACCCCCGCGCCGCTATCACCCAATCTTAGGGTAATCTAGCACATAAGGTTTCCTTATCTGGAGTGCAAACTCTAACAGGGTGACCACCTGGGTGCCTCCTTGTGCACCTAGTCTCTGGGGCTACCTGTTCTGGGAGTGCTTTCACTGTTCACGTGCCATGCATGTAGCTTCACTGGGAAACCCTAGTTCTGATGGGTATTCGACCCCTTAGGACTCTGCACCTAACTGTGCTTTTCCTGCCACCCGCATAAGCTCTTCGTGATCCAGGCCTCTCCCTACTTCTGGGTATTTAACTGGTCATTGGCCCACTCTGGGAACCAACCTTAGCTGTTCTGGTTGTGTTGTTCAAATCACCCAAGACCGACGTCACCTCGTCACACTCTGTTACCGAGGACTGATCAACCTACGGAGCGACGAGGACACATCAGTCCCTTCTGGTAATCACCCCTCTCTGTGGGGACACGCTGATGACTAATCACCCTTCTCTGTGAGGACACGTTGATGACTAATCACCCTTCTCTGTGGGGACACACTGATGACTAATCACCCTTCTCTGTGAGGACACGCTGATGACTAATCACCCTTCTCTGTGGGGACACGCTGATGACTAATCACCTTTCTCTGTGGGGACACGCTGATGACTAACCACCCGCTAATCCAAACTGTCTACGGGGTCCATTCTACGTGGCTTTGGCCCATGCTGTGGGACTCAACTGACGTGGCTCACCTTTTACTAGCTGTTCTCGGTGTCCGAGGACTGGTCGGTACAATTATTAATATTGTTATTAATATTATTATTATTAATATAATTAATAATATGAATATAATATTAGTAATATGAATATAATATTAGTAATATTAATATAATATTAGTAATATTAATATAATATTAGTAATATTAATATAATATTAGTAATATTAATAATATTAATATAATATTAGTAATATTAATAATATTAATATAATATTAGTAATATTAATAATATTAATAATATTAATATAATTATTATTAATAATAATAAGTATAATAAAAATCGTAATATAAGAGAAGAATTTGTCTGGTTAAATATTAATACTTGTTTAGTTAGTAATGATTAATACTTGTTTAGTTAGTAAGGGGATTTGGGTTCAATTCTTTTCGGATTCACTACATTACACCATCTTCCAGCTCAATATGACATGATTCCAAAAGTTCCATGGAATTTTCCATCTATCCACATCCACAGGATTTCTTGACAAGTGGCCACTCTCTTTAACATAATTATTCTATCACGCTCATTTTTTGGATATACCTGCGCTCTTTTTTCTTGCTACAGCCAGTTCGTGAAAAACGAGTCCACAGCACGCCTTTGGAAACAAAGAGGCTCTAGATAGAAAGAAAGTGTAAATCTTGACTTGACTTTTCAAATCCATTAATTTCACAAAACGTGACCCATTTCACTAACTATATGTAGAGAAGATAAATGCAAAGTAATTACTACAGGCCTCAAGAACACACAATGGGTTCAGAAAAGAAGCATTTTGTTCTGGTCCATGGGGCTTGCCATGGAGCTTGGTATTGGTACAAGCTGAAGCCACGCTTGGAATCTGCAGGCCACAAGGTGACAGCTCTGGACCTTGCGGCCTCTGGTATCAACCTGCAGAAAATTGAAGATGTTCATACTTTCTCACAGTATTCTGAGCCTTTGTTGCAGCTATTGGCAACAATTCCCCCAAATGAAAAGGTGATTCTAGTGGGTCATAGCCTTGGGGGACTCAACATAGCACTTGCCATGGAGCAATTCCCAGAAAAAGTTGAGGTTGGTGTTTTCTTAACAGCTTTCACTCCAGACATTGAACATCAACCATCTTATGTTCTGGAAAAGGTATGCTTCTGAGACTTCATATTACTAGTGCAAATTTTGAACTATTTTCTTTCAGGAAAGTGAAACGTCCGCCCAATTAATGCAAATAATGGACTAATTCATACATGCCTATGACGGACGAAAGTCTCTATATTAATAGATTCAATAACTTAATATAGAAGGGAAAACACTTATATGTTGTCGTTTTCACACCTTCTTTAGATAATTCGAGTACAGACGTGAATCAATTTTCCTGAAACAGAAAACTCATGTTAACATCACCTGTATATCACCTTTTTAGATACTAAATTTTTTTTATTAATCTCTCTGCCTGATCACTGTTTTTCTCCCTCCATAAACTTGAACAATTGTCATTGCTTTGCTCTTGTAAAAATGTCTCAAATACATCTTAAGTATGCAGTTTCCGTTTACGATATACAGAAATTAGGAGACCGATTATATGACTTGTCTTTGACTTTTCATCGGAGAGAACAAGTATAGAGAGTACCGAGAGGGTGTAAAAAAATCGTAAATATGAACACTCCTGCCAAGATCATTTTCGTAACTTCTTTAAAGATAATTAATATGAAGATTCTTTAAATTCAAAACCTAACAAATTATTGTCTAATTAAATAGTACAATGAGAGGACTCCGTTGGCGGAATGGATAGACACCGAATTTTCCCCATGTGCAAACAAAACATTGATGTTCTTTGGTCCCAAGTTCTTCTCCGACAAGCTCTATCAGCTCACCTCAATCGAGGTAACTACATGTTAAAGATTTATCACAATTACATCAAAGATCTTTTTTTCTATTTAAGTCTTTGAAAGGTTTTCAATAAAAACAAATTGGCGAGTTTTTGGATCTTGCAGGATCTTGAATTGGGCAGGAGTTTAGCAAGGCCGTCGTCACTCTTCATGGAAGACTTGTCAAGGCAAAAGAAGTTCACGAAAGAGGGATATGGGTCAGTCCCACGTGCCTTTATTCTTTGCACCGAAGACCTTGCAATTCCTTTGGAATATCAACAATGGATGATCCAAAATGCTGCATTAAATGACGTTCTAGAGATCAAAGGCGCAGATCACATGCCTATGCTTTGCATGCCACAAGAACTGTTCGATTCTCTCCATCAGATTGCTACTAAGTATGAATAAGCTCATGAGCATGCTTTAATTACTCTTGTTTGTTGTGTGTTCCGATTTCACTTGTGTTACAATTATAAAAGATCGTATTTGAAACTGACAAATCAGTAACTGGGCAAGACAACAACTTCTATGGCTTTTCCAATTCTTGTAATAAAGTTATATTAGTTTCGTGAAAATTTATGTTGCTTTTTATTCTAAATGATCTGCATTTCAAGGTTTTTATTCATAGATTAAGAGTAATATATATATTATTGAAATAATATATTATATTTATTCCAATATTCATCAATGAAAGATAAATAATTAATAATACAATATAAATTATTTTGAGACAAATTACAAAATTTAAAACGATAGAGAAGATAATATAATTGAATAAATATGTACTCCATTTCAATTAATGAATTTATCTTAAAAGGTCCCGAGAATAACTTTAAAAGAAGTTGGGAATAAAATGTCAAAATTACAAGTAGATTTCTATTATGCTTTAGTAAGTTACTAAACTATGATTTTCAAACAGGCGTGAAAAAAATAAATGAATTTATCAATAGATCATCTCTTGATGAAATCTTAAGAATCAACTTTTATTTTCTATAAGGATTTGAAATATCCTTAAACACTTTTTTATATTATTATTAATAAAAAAAAAAACCAACATCTAAAGATTGAATGTAGCAGTAATTATGTTTATTGCCCACACAAGCCGGTTTTTCAAGAAGTGGATATGAAAAATTCAATCTGCGAAAGCAAGAAAAAACTCACAAATCAAAGTTATCCATCTCACATCAATTGAAACTCGTCTAGCTCTGACAGTAGTTAATAAATAAAAAAAATAGCCTTCCAGATGAGCGTCTTTCACAACTAAAATCTAATACAAACTTAAAATAAATTTACTATGCACTCCCTATGCATGCAATAAATTAAATAGAAAATTTACTCACTAACCAAACCCTTCAAATGAAAAGGAGAATAATAATAAAAAATATATGTAACATACAATATAATTTTATTCAATTGATATAACTATTATATAACCTTCAAAAACCTATAACAACAAATATCCATTTATAACTATTAAGTGTGATTTGATCTTGGATTTCGCCAACTGCTCCAACTTGATTTCTTCGTCCTTGCAAGATCTCTTAAAAAATAAAATCGCACTTTGATATGTTTATATTTCTTCCATACATGACTAGATTACTTTTTTAATTTTAATGATTGAGTTATTAGCACGCATGATGATTGTGTTACCTTCTTAAACATTATTTAAGGTTTTTAAAAACGAATTAACACATACAAACAACAACAATAATTAAACTTTGTTGGTAGTTGAAAAGGACAACAATTGATTTTTTTTAGACATTACTCTACTCTTGAGCTCGATAGAGACTTAATCATATCTACTTTTAAAATCTTTTTCATCTTTTGTATAATCATAATATGATCTGCCAATGGTCTAAAAAAATAATGTTTGATTCTATAACCCTTTGTTATGATATTCTACAAATGTTACAACTTTACATAAGTCAACACAACTCTTTGATTAAACTCCTTGAAACTAATTTCAATCAGATTTCGCAGACCCTTAAGAGATTTTCAATCAATTCACTCCAATTATAATAATATAAACTATCAAAATAAGGAATTTGTGTTAAGATATTTTCACCGCTCATATTTGTTTTTCACTCTCTTCTTTGTTAACTAATTAAGTCGTGGCTTCCTTATATATATCATGCCTAATCAAGACTTCGGTTCCAGATTGAAAGGAATAATAAAAAAAATACATGTAACGGAAACTTATTGATAATTTTAATAATTAAAATTACTATTATATAGTCTTCAAAAACATATTAGAATTAATATCTTTTGATATCCTAATTTTGTAACCATAGCAACTTATTCTCTTCTTTCTAACATCAACAACTTTATCATCTTCTAATTTATAATAATAATAATAATAATAATAATAATAATAAATAATAATAATTTATTCTTTTTGTTGTAATAGCACACAACGCCTCTTCACAAATAGGAAAATCGTAATTCCCTACATTTTGTCTAGATTTCTAGTTAATTTTAGGAATTGGTCCCTAATTTCCATAAATTGCGTCCCTTTTTCTTGTAATACAATACTGATTCTAGTTAAAATAGTTTAGCATTCCTTAGAAAGATCTTTTTGGAGTGAGAAGTAAGGTGAAGCTTTTGACTTAGGCAAATCATAGTCAATCACAACACTAATGAAAGAACTCAAAAAATGTTTAATAAAATCAAATTTGTGTTTACCAATTTCAAATTAACAAGATTGTTGTATGAAAAACAACAAAGAGATTCATCATTATGTGTATCCACTAGTGCAAAATGATGAAAGGAATACTCCTTTCCAAGTGCGGTTTCGCGCTAAAACGCATTTGTTAAAAACGTGGTGGCATTTTTGAAATTAGTTTGTTTTACAAATGCGGTTATTAGTTAAAACCGCATTTGTAAATGAAAGGCATTTCATTTACAGATGCGGTCATGTGTATAACCGCATTTGTAAATGAAATGCCTTTCCTTTACAGATGCGGTCATGTGTATAATCGCATTTGTAAATGAAATGCCTTTCATTTACAGATGCGGTCATGTGTATAACCGCATTTGTAAATGAAATGCCTTCATTTACAGATGCGGTCATGTGTATGACCGCATTTGTAAATGAAAAACTTTCATTTACAAATGCGGTTTTAACTAATAACCGCATTTTTAAAATGTTTTTAACCTAAAATTTGAAGCGCGCTACTGCACTTTCACTCTTTCTTCTCTGCTCTTGCTTGTCGCTGATGCTGCGCTGCGCTGTGTTCCTTGCTTCTGTGCATCTTCAGTGCTATTGCTTCCATTGTGAGTTTCGTATCCCATTTCATTCTCTTCACTTCGCTTTAGGAATGTTGTTCTTATATATGGTTTTTTCCTTGCAGTGCTTGAAGTTACTGTTGCATTGCTCCGCCGCTGTTGCGCCACTCTTCCGCTTTCACCTCTGGTTTTCTATCACTTGAATCAGCATTTTCGCACACAAGGTTAGTTCATTTTTAGATTTTTTGAATTTTACTTTGTTTATTTTGAATTTTTGACTTTATTTATTATAATTTGTATATTATTTAATATAAATTTGTATTATATGATTTTTAATTTTTAAAATTTATATTATTTAGTTGGTAGTTTTTATGTTAGTTTTGTTTTAGATTTTGTGAATTTTTTTTTGCTGTACTTTGAATATTTTTTTTTTATGTATTATAATTTGTATATTATTTAATATAAATTTGTATTAATTTATATAATTTGTATTATATAATTTCTATTTTCTAAAATTTAAATTATTTAGTAATTATTTGTTAGTTTATAGTAGAATTTATGTTATGTTAGTTGTTACATTAGAATAGAATATCGTGTTTGTATTTGGACCTCCGACAATAATACGTGCTGGTATTGAGTCCGAGGGTGTTCGACCCTCGGCAAATGCATGAGATAGAACACTTATTAGAAAATCCTAGGTAACTATATTGCAGAATATATAATGGATCGAAGTTGGATTCATTGTGCTCGTATAAGTGATGAGTACGAAAGATGAGTAGAAAAATTTATACAAATTGCGCAGCGTAACGCGATTAATAGTGGTCGTGATGGAGGAAAGATTAGGTGTCCGTGCGTTAACTGTTTGAATGGAAGGATACTGGATGTGAATATCATGAGGGAACACCTGCTATGTGATGGGTTTCTTCGATCTTATACAACTTGGACATGGCATGGTGAATTATTAAATTTACCACGTGTTTTCGTAACTGAAGAATATGTGGGATCCACCACGGATGAAGCAGAACACAATGATGTAGTTGATGATCGATTGGAGGACATGATTCGTGATGTGGGAGCTGAGTCTTTTGCAAAAGCGCATGGATATGGAAGTATGTCAAGCGATGCAGAGACTCCATTGTATCCTGGATCAACTAATAACTTCACACGGTTGTCGGCGGTGTTAAGATTGATGAATTTGAAGGCACTAAATGGATGGACTGATAAAAGTTTCGCGGAATTGCTCTAGCTGTTGAAGGATATGCTTCCAGAGGGAAATACTCTACCTAATCGTAATTACGAGGCCAAAAAGATTCTTTGTACAATGGGTATGGAGTATAAAAAGATACATGCATGTCCTAATGATTGTATATTATACCGGAAAGATTTTGAATTGTTGAAAAGTTGTCCGAGGTGTGGGTTATCACGTTATAAATTGAAACAAACAGATGATGATACTATTGAAGAGATGGAAAAGCATGGACCCCCAATGAAGGTTATGTGGTATCTTCCCATCATTCCAAGGATGAAGCGTTTGTTTGCAAACCCAGACAATGCTAAGAATCTTAGATGGCATGCAGATGAGAGGAAATGTGATGGCATGTACCGACATCCAGCTGATTTTGTTCAGTGGAAGAAATTTGATGATGAGTTTCCAGAGTTTGGTAAAGAATCAAGAAATATCCGACTTGGTCTAGCTACAGATGGAATGAATCCGTTTGGTAATATGAGTACAAATCACAGTTCATGGCCTGTTTTACTAGTTATTTACAACTTACCTCTTGGATTGTGCATGAAGCGAAAGTACATGATGTTGTCTATGATGATATCTGGTCCGAAACAGCCAGGGAATGACATAGATGTTTATCTAAGTCCCCTAATCGAAGATTTGAAGTTAATGTGGGATGAGGGTGTTCAATTATTTGACGGATTTGCTAATGAAACTTTCAAGCTTCATGCCATGTTATTTTGCACCATCAATGACTTTCCGGCATATGGTAACTTATCAGGTTATAATGTTAAGGGTCATAAAGCATGTCCAATATGCGAAGAAGACACTGCTTCTCAACAATTGAAACATGGAAGGAAGACAGTATATCTTCGCCATCGGAGGTTTCTTAGAAGTCATCATCCTTACCAGAGGTTGAAAAAAGCCTTTAATGGACACCAAGAGACTAGTGGTCCACCAACTCCACTAACTGCTGCTGAGGTTTACGAAAAGGTAAATAACATAGACCACACCTTCGGTAAGTAAAAAAAAAAGTCAGTTGTGACTAACATTTGGAAGAAAAAATCAATCTTCTTTGATCTTCCGTACTGGTCGATGTTAGAAGTCAGACACTGTATAGATGTAATGCATGTTAAGAAGAATGTGTGTGATAGCTTAATTGGTACACTTCTTAACATTAACGGGAAGACGAAGGATGGTCTAAATGCTTGTTTAGATTTGGTTGAGATGAACATACGAGGGGAATTGGCACCGATAGAAATGGGTAAGCGTACATATTTGCCCCCAGCCTGTTATACCATGTCAAAAAATGAAAAAGTAAGTTTCTGTCAATGTCTAAAGGGTGTAAAAGTGCCACAAGGACATTCCTCAAATGTGAAGAGCCTAGTGTCAATGCAAGATTTGAAGCTAATTGGGTTGAAGTCTCATGATTGCCACATCTTGATGCAACAACTTCTGCCTGTAGCTATTCGTGAGATCTTACCAAAAAATGTTAGACATACCATAACCCGTTTGTGCTCATTCTTCTCTTCCATATGTTGTAAATTCATTGATCCATTAAAACTAGATGAACTTCAAGATGAAATTATTGTTATGTTATGTGAATTGGAGATGTTTTTTCCTCCATCTTTTTTTGACATCATGGTTCATCTACTTGTGCATCTGGTTAGAGAGGTTAGATTGTGTGGACCAGTGTACTTAAGATGGATGTATCCTGTTGAGCGGTATATGAAAATTTTGAAAGGTTATGTGAAAAATCATTATCGTCCAGAAGCTTCAATGATTGAAAGGTACATAGTTGAAGAAAGTATTGAATTTTGTTCAGATTACATGTCAAAAGCAAATCCAATAGGTCTTCCAGCTAATTCATGGCACCATAGGCGTTCTACAAGTAAATGTTTACGCGGTGTGAATATTGTAAGCAAATCTCGGTCAGAAGTCTTGCAAGCACATTTGTATATATTGAATAATACAGATGAAGTTATACCTTACATAGAAGCTCATAAAGCCATTGTGAAGGCAAATAATCCAAGAGAAGCAGACAAATGGGTCTTGATGGAACATAATAGAACATTCATGGGTGTTAAAGGATTCAACAGCATCGGAGACCTTGACCTGGTTGGCTGCTGGATTGAAGTTCGATGTCATTTCTTGTAAAGCGTATGAAGTGAATAATTGTATATTTTACACTAAGTCTATGGACGAAAAGAGTACAGTTCAAAATTCTGGTGTTACTCTTGAAGCCGAGTCAATGCAGTTTTCCACCTCGAAAGATACAAATCCTGTAATTGGATCAATGGCATATTATGGATTTATAGAAGAGATATGGGAGCTTGACTATACTAAGTTTTCAGTTCCAGTTTTCAAGTATATATGGTTGAAAATAAAAGTGGGGTTAAAATTGATGAATCAGGATTCACACTAGTGGACTTTCGAAAGATAGGGTATCGAGATGAGCCATTTATAATGGTTCAACAAGCATCTCAAGTTTTCTACGTGAAAGATCCTACGTCAGAACATTGGTATGTTGTTTTACACGGGAAAAAACAATGGGAGGCCATAGATGATATTGAAAATGGTGAACCCCATTCATTCACACCAATGATAACTAATAAAGATGACGATGTACTTGATCATGTACATGCAACCTGTAAAGACCACAATGAAGGAATTTACATATGAACTTGTAACCCATTATGGTAATAAATTTAGAAATATTTTTTATAATATGCATTTACTATATTATGTTTTTGTTTTATATGGTTTTCTTTCCATGTAGATGAACTAATGTTTGTTAAATAATATTTTTAACAGAGATATGGGTGACGATCAAACTCCAATTAGACCCCGATCCGGACGAGGCAACAGAGGACCTACTAGGATGAAGCGTCTGGCAAAGAAACGTGCCGCTGGTGAGAAGACAGCTGTTGACATTGACGTCAACACTGGAATGACATCAGGTCCTAATGCAGATGAGTTTAATAGCTATCTTGGAGTTCTTTCTCGTGAGAGACTCTCCATTTTGATTAATTCATGCGACGAGGTGTCAGAGGTCAACCGAAACATGCTGTGGGAGGATGTTCTGGTAAGCTTTACATAATTATTGTTATCATATAAAGCTATTTAATATTCATTGACTAACTTTACTTTGGTGATGTTATTTTGCAGGCAAATTTTGAAATTCCTAATGTGGAACCGCTTCGATCAAGGATTCTATCCAATATCGGACTGAAGTTTCGCGCCTTTAAGTCAAGACTCACGACGAGATACATTTTTGGTGAGCTTAAGGATGAAAGTCCTTGTGAAATATACAATTTTATTGATGAAGAGACATGGCTTGCTTTTAAAGAAAGCCGTCTAACTAAAGAATGGACTGTAAGTGAAGCTACTTAACTATTTTGACTTATATAACATTAATGAGTTAATATTATTGAATTCACTTTGTTTATTTCAATTATGACAGCATCGGCGGAAGAAAGCTCAAGAAATAGCTTTAAAGAATCTTACCCCGCACATAATGTCTCGTGCGGGGTATCGAAAGCTTGAGCAAGCACTGATGGTTGAAAAGGAGCAATCCAGACAGGGGAGTGCATCTCAGGATGTGGAAACAGGGGTCACTTCTCCTCCATCACCACCTACGCGCCATGACAAATGGAAGAGGGCCCGAATTAAGAAGTCGGGTGCACCAAGTTCTGAGCAATCAGGACTTATCATTGAAAAAATTGTAAGTTATTTAAGCCTTTTTTCATCTATTATGATGCATTGCTTATAATAAAACCTCATATGATTTTTGTCTCTTGCAGGATGCCTTGGACTCCCAAGGTAATTTTGTTGCTGAAGGTCGTCGCGATATCCTTGTTGAAGCAATTGGACAACCTAAGCACTCTGGTTGTGTTCGTGCAGCTGGACAAGGAGTTGGGATTAGACTTTATTTTGGAGCTGCACCACGACACTCATCCTCCTCCTCCAAAGAGAGCAAAAAAGAAATGGAGCAAAGGCTACGTCAAGAACTAATGGATGAGATGAGAAGGGAGACGGAAAAGATGAGGCTAGAGTTGCGACAAGAGATATCGCAACAACTTTGTGCTGAGAAGCCGATTCAGACGCTTCTTAGTCCCGCTCCCAAGAGCACAAGGGGGAGTTGTGCAGCTCCTACAGCATCAGGGGATGATATCATTGGTCAGACGAGGCAATGTGAGCTACTGGTAGAGGGTGGCATCATTCCTCAGGTGGTGGCCATTGGAAAAGTCTATGAAGACGCCACCACCTTACATAACGTTCCTTTCTCCCGTGATGCAGCAAAGGTCACGGTTGAAAGAGTACGAGTACCTGATGCTCGTCTTCCACTACCTTCAGAAGAGGTAACAACTGTGGCCGAAGCATTTCAGTCCTTTGTAGCCTGGCCCAGACACCTGATTCGATATATGCCACAACCACTGGTAATAATTTCATTTCATGTGCTAATTTATATTTATATATTACATGTAATTTATAACAAATCTTTTTTCTTTTTGTAGAAACCTCGTCGGAAACCAAGTCCGAAAAAGAAACAAGAGGTTCCGCTTGACGATCATATAGCTTCCTTAGCTATAGTTGCTAGACAACTTGGACGAGATCCTTTGGAAGTTCCATGGGATGATACCTTTTTTGAAACAAACCCTGAGCTACCATTGTATATATATATGTCAGATCTGCTATAATTTGTAGCTAGGGATCAGGAGCTGAATATAAATATCATTCAATTTTTTATGATGTAAGTATCGTTACCTACATTTCATTTTCATTTATGTTAAATTAGCATTCATTATGATTTAACTAATTACTTGTAGGTTTTTGAATGGTGTCTTTGTCACTGAGGGGAAGGAAAATGTGTATGGATTCTTAGATCCTGCATATACTAATCCCACTGGAGCAAAGACAAATGAGACCCAATCATACATCACTAACACCTTGGAAAGAGAGGGAAAAGAGGTTTATTTGTGCCCTTATATTAACGAGTAAGTTTAAATATATATATATATATATATATATATATATATATATATGTTAAAGGTTTATTATATTCATGTTTTATAAATTTACTCAACTATTTTCATGGATGATATAGGGGTCATTGGCAATTACTTGTCTTATCAGTGAAGGATAGGACGGCTTTGTGGTTCTATTCCCTACACAAGAAGATATCCACAAGTTTTAAGAATATCATTGATAAGTAAGTACACTATAAACTTAACTATGGTTGAAACTATAAGTAATCCACTAACAAGGTTTTTTGTCTCAACCAGTTCATGGCGTGGATATAACATTCTAAAAGGGAGATCGAATTCAAATTTTCAAAATTTGAACTGGATAAGATTAAAGGTATGTAAGATTTTTCTTTCTTTTTTCATTGTTTAATTATACTAACTTTTACAATTTATTGAATTATAGTGTAATAAACAACCAGGAAGCTATGAGTGTGGCTATTACGTCATGCAATGGATGAGTACCATTGTAAGACTAGGTCTTATAAGTAATTGGCAAGAGGTAAGATTTCTTAAATTATTTTTATAACTTCAAACTAATTTATCTATCTTAAAACTAATTTATGTGTCAACCATTTTGAAATGCAGTTCTTCACGGATGAGGAACCCATGAGTTCGGAAGCCATGACATATGTGAGACAATCTTGGTCCACATATTTCCTAAACTTTTATAACTCTACGATTTGATCAATAGTGTAAGAAGATAGATAGAGATTATTACTATTTTTGTATACATTTTGATCAATTACTATAAATTGACTTTTAGTTTCTCTGAATCTGTTTATCTGTCTGGCTGGTTGGGATGGGTATAATGAAACTGCACAAGATAATTCGTATGGGAAAACAACTAACCAAATCATTCTAAAAAAAAAACCTGATTTACAGATGCAGTTGTTTACCTTAACCGCACTTGTAAATCAAGGGAATGATTTACAGATGCGGTTGCACATTTACAGATGCGGTTGTAGTAAGCAACCGCATCTGTAAATCATTCCCTTGATTTACAAATGCGGTTAAGGTAAACAACCACATCTGTAAATCATTGCCATTCATGAAACCTGGGCACACCTCTGGAGCATTTACAGATGCGGTTACGGTAAAAAACCGCATCTGTAAATCATTCTAATTCCAAACCTGGGCACACCTCTGGAGCATTTACAGATGCGGCTCCAACAAAAAACCGCATTTGTAAATAGTATTTACAGATGCGGTTGTTTAACCGCATTTGTAAATCTCTGATTTACAAATGCGTGTTGATCAAATGCGGTTGTTTAGCCGCATTTGTAAAATGAAAATAGCCGCATTTGTTTTACATTTCTGCACCAATGATCCGTAAAAGATTTACCCACTTTATACATAATTTTCTTACATAGCATGGAAGTTTAACGCATAGACTTGGGGAAATTGAGTACACCAATTTCATATTAACAAGAGATACTCCTCTCCATGAAACAAAAACAAGCATGTTCAAGGTCTCAAAATAAATGTCATCAAGTCTAGACAAAACCAAATATCTCAAAATGATCTGACATTTCTAAATGTGTATTTTGGCTATAATTTCGAAAAGTGACTTTAATAGTTATGCTCTAGTTAAGAGGGATGTCTCTCAACTAGAGCATTTAGTTTATCCAGAAACAGTGATTTCTAACTGAATTGTTGTTCTATCGTTCTTGATTGGTCTCCCTTGCTTCCTCCTCTCTGTTCCTAGTCTTGTTTCTAGTGTTATTCCATAATAACTCCATATCTTGCATATCTAGCCAATCACCATAATCCATGCCCTTCCCTTTATTTGGGAGTAAAATGGGATCTTTTTCATTAACTCCAGAGATTGGCATTAAGCCCACATGATTGGGATCGGCCTATGACCTCACAAGTTCAAATATTAATTACAATAAGTATGTAATAATCTTTTTATGGTTGAAGTTGTTGTTTCTGACCACTAAAACCTTGTTGTTGTCATAGAAAAACAAAAATGATTTATTTTTTCCATAAATATATTAAAGCATTATAATAAAAAAAACCATGTGATATGAAAGGACAAACATACAATAACATCAATACATGCATTGATGACATTGTGAGGACATGGACAAGCAATGTTGCCATTGTCTTAATATTTGCATCATTTCCATGTTCTCACTTGTCAACTCACCAACTTCTTTCTGTATGTTTTTTAACACTACTTTGTTCACCTCTATTAATGGAACATGGAACTACGATAATATCATGGGTTGGATGAACCAAATACTCACACCTCTTACTCTATTTAGATGTTCTTTTCCAAATATTTTATCATATGGTTGGGAAGATCAAATTTTTTTATTACAGAATGCTTTGAGATGAAGTTGCATAATGCTAAGCGGTGTGCTGTTTACTTGGCCAATCCAGTGAAGTTTGAAGCAAGTCCAAAACTGGCTTGGGAAGGATGGATGCAACTACAGGCAAAACAAATTTCGAAGAGCTTGGATGATGGCAGGTTAAAAGGCTAAACATCATTGGTACAAAGGAAAGAGTCAGAAGCAAACAACAAACGTATTGTCAAACTATATTGGAGGGTGGGTGATCAACAAGTTCAATGCAGGGAGTGATTTTGGGGTAGAGGAAGTGCTTTTGTACAAGTAAACTTCCTATGTTTTGAGAGTATTTCCATAAGGGTAATAGAGGGGAGTGATTTTGGGGCAGAGGAAGTGTTTTTATACAAGTAAACTTCCTATGTTTTGAGAGTATTTCCATAAGGGTAATAGAGGGTGCAAAACTATGGAGGGTGATTTTCTGTAATTGTAAGTTTTACTTGCATCAATGTTTTTTGTGCATGGATTTACGCATCTCTTAAATGTGCAAATCAATTTAATTTAATTTTTTTTTAAAAAAGTTATTTAATTTTAAATTAAGAATTGAACTTTAAGTCTTACTCAACTATATAAAACCGACTTATAAAGTGAAGTTTATATTCATTTATATATTATGACATTGTTTTTATCTTTAGTCGATGTGGGATCTACACCATTCTAATTTCATAAATTTTGTCCTACATGATTCAAGTTTGTATGTTATAGCAAATTTAAAGAAAAAGAATTTAAAATACATACAAATGATAATAAGTTGTATGAAGTAGAATTTCCTTATGTAAAGAACGTTTACCATCAGTTGAATCCGAAGAAGTTTTGGTTGTGGCTCTATATGATATGTTGTTTAATGTGATAGGAATAATGATACTTTTGACACTCTAATTATTTTACACTTTCATTTGATAACCAATAATATTATTTTATTTTAAAATTTTATTTATATTTATTTTTATTAGTTGAATATAATATTATATTATTAAAAAGTGTTATATAATATAAGTAATAGAAAAAAAAATGTGTCAAATATGATTTTACAAACATTATACCATAGTTCAAACAATCTTAAAAAACATAAAACATAATTTAATGACATAAAGTAAATATTAAACAAAGAATAGCATGAAGAACATGATATCTCTCATTCAACTTAGTCAAATTCTACTTCACATCAGGTATAGATAGCTTTAAACTGTAATATGACAAAAAAGATGTTGATTGCTGAAGATGCTGTAACACCCCGAAAATACATCTAACTATTATAATACACGTTCTACATATTTCTATACAAACTTAGAATTTTTCAAAATATTTCTATTACAAGATTATGACTTATAGAAATACAAATATTAACGATATAAGGTTCAAAACTACATCCTAAAACCCTCCAGACCCTCTAACACCTGTATGATCATCTGCTCGTGTGTCATTGCAGTTCAAACACAACAAGAAAAGTAAGGGTAAGCTAGTGAAAAGAAATTTCATAACATATTTAATTCATGCAAAAAGAACAAATCAAACTAATAATTTACAAACATTTATTTAAATGTTGTTATATAAAATTTCAATATCAATTTCATCATTCATATAGACCACACATGGATCAATTTTCAATCACAGACATTGGATTTCATTTCAATCCCACCTCGTCTTCCGGAAGACTCATTAATTAAGTATGCCCCTACCAGAG
Source organism: Phaseolus lunatus (assembly GCA_013389735.1). Lineage (NCBI taxonomy): Eukaryota > Viridiplantae > Streptophyta > Magnoliopsida > Fabales > Fabaceae > Phaseolus > Phaseolus lunatus. The sequence goes on from CM023859.1 coordinate 39,635,142, forward strand.
ACTAACATCTGATCCAAAGATTACCAGCGAATCTAACAGAAAGGTCAAGGTAAGTTCAAACATCCAATACCGAGTGTCTACAGCGGGACCCGATGTGTATGAACTCCCTCTCATCTTCTCACCACCTGATATCTTAGTCTACATGACTTAGATCATCAATGAAGCCAGTGGATCTCCGTTAAACATAGGCTTTTCATACTTAATGCCATCAAACAACAATTCATACGTTATCCCAAATATATGACATCAATTTCATACTATTTTCATCATACAGTATCATTCCAAAACACAATCCACAATATTTAAAATCTTATTTAATATAAAAAATAACACTTAAATACTAAACCATCAAAATATAATATTTTTACAAGTTTAAATAATATATAAACAAACAACACAAAATATAAACAAACAACATTCCTGCAAGAGAAATTGAATATTGGGACCACGTCCCTTCCACATCCAGAATCTTCTAGCCTAGGGTGCTATTAAAATAATTAAATTTAGCTTCCCTTACCTTAATTGCTTGCTTTCTGATGTGAGTTGATTTTAGGTTCATTATATTTGTGACACTTTCTTAGAATTAGGATCAAGATTCTTAGCAATTTATAGTGAGTCACCTAAGGAAAATCCCCACTGGACATTAACTTAACAAGTGTTAAGTAGATGTGAAGGTTCATTTCCAAAGGTCCAAGGTTAAAACACAATTAATGGTGATGAATGAATGAAGAACAAGTTGCTGAACTCAAAAAAAGAATAGGTGCAGAATTTAAACACAAAAAAACAGAATGGAAACACAAATTGAAAGCAAAGAACCGATTGAAATTCAAGAACAAGACATAGAATCAAAACTACCGATTGAAATGACAATGGAAGAGAAAGAAGATGAAACTTATGTGGTTGTAGCCATGGATTGGGAATGGACACGCCACTTGGAGGTGATGATCCAAGATAAGTGCAGATTTGCCGTCACTTGAGTGCTCCCAAAGCTTCACAAGATGAGACAAGGAAGAGGAGAACAAGTCTCACAAAATTCACTCACAATTTGAGTATAGTAACTTTTCTTCTAATTTCAATCTTCTTTTACATGAGCATAGCACCTCTATTTATAGTGTGAGAGGGCTGAAATTAAAGTGGGAAAATTCAAATGAGAAGCATTTGAATTTGGAGCCAAAACACATGTCACAAGGGAGGTGTGACTTGATTTCTACTTTGGCACCTCCTAAAACTACACCTACACCTACTCTTTATGTCACATGGAAGGTGTGACTTGTTTTTGTACATTAACACCCCTTATTTTAATTCCTACACCTTCCTTTAAAGTTCTACTAAAAACTATACACAAGTAATTACAAAAAGAGACATCCATTGATGCTCTTCTCCCAAAGCTTTAGCCTTGCTCCTAGTCATCCTTTGAGGCATGAAGGATGTTGAGCTAATTGGTTGGGCTTAGGCCCCAACTTGGGCTTGGGCTTCATGGGCTTGGGCCTCAGGCGCCTCCTCTACTTGGTCTTCATCACTTTCCAAGCAACTTCTAGAATTTTATTCTCCACAGTCTGGATAAGCTTCAAGATTTACGGGCCTAATACAAGTTATCCAAATATTACTAACTTTTAGTATGAACTTAATCAAGTTGAGAGAAAAACTTTTATCAACTGGTTCCACTAAGATTGATGACTAAATTATAGAGAAAAATAGATAATAAGGAAACTTTAGAGTAAAAATGAACTTACTCTGTTTGAAAATCTAATCAGGTAGAAATGTAGCCTGAGTCTTCAGCTACAATATAGCGTAATCAGATTTTAGAATAGATGAGGTATGGAAGAGAAATTGAAGGGAGAAGGGAGAGAGAGAAGTGGAGAGAGAAAACATGGGTGAGATAAAGAAAAAAAATGAAAGGGGGAGGGGCTCTGTAACTTTTTACGGGGGTTTCTTTTTTTCTTTTTTTTTTCTTCTTTTCTTATGCTTCTAATTTACGTTGTTAGAGAGGCTCACTTTCATAGTTGTTACCGCATCATCATGTCAAACAATTCTCTTGGTTTTAGATGACTCGGGTACATAACCTTTTTCCTTGTTCTCTTCCACATAATACAGTGTTCTATTTTTAAGTATTATTCTAAAACTCAAAACTTTCATATTACTTAATTTATTTATATTTAAAATGCTTATATATATATGAGCATATTTCTTGTAATTTTAAAAATGAATAACAAATTCTAAAGCTCGTTCAGAAACTTGATCAATGAAACTAGACTAACATATACTATGGGATTTTATGAATCATCTCTACGGTGTCACAGAATTTTATTTTTTAATCCTTTTAGAATATTGGAGACTAGAAGTGTATAACGAGAAATTATATCCGCAGCACATACAGCCATTTAAAAACAATTTATTTTCTTTCCATATTCATAACTGTTGTTTCAGTGATAAACTAAATTTTCAATAGATTCAAAATAGCAATAAAACAGTTCTAAGAATTCAAAAATTCTGATATACATACATTTTTTTATAAACATCTAGTTTACATATTTTATTTTCTTCTATCTTTTTCTTCTGCCATATTATATACTTATAATTAAATTTATTTTATTTTTCTCTCTCTCTTTAGGTATATAGATGAGTAGATGTTTATGAAACATTTTTCTTCCTTTCTATTATTACAAAGAGAGGTAAGAGTTGAAAAATTATGTATGAAAAGTAATTAAAAAATAAGTTAATCGACCATAAAAACTTGCATCAAGAAATAAGCATTTCATATACTAATACAAAATATTATTATAATTTAGAGATTAATCCGATAATTCATTCTAATTTAAATTTAATATTAAAAATCCTTATAGAAATCAAAATCAAAATAATTATTAAATAATATTTATTATTTTTATCTATCCCATATTAATACTTAATTTAGAAATTGAAGTTTTTTTTTTTTACGTATCGATCTTCTTTATAAAAACTAAAGATCAAATACGTTACTAACTTGAATACTCGAAAAACACTTTCCAAACCATGCAATAACATTCCCCAACCTTTCGCTCTACTATAAGTAAAAGGAATTCTTCTCCTCTATTGTAACTAAAAGGGATTGGGAAGAATCTTTAATTGCTTACAAAATTTTGAAGATACTTTAGAAGAGAAGAGAAAGTTAAAACCGAGAGAAATCAAACTAACAAAGAAGACATTATATAATGTATTAAGGGTCTTTAAATAACTTCAATTAACCCTGGGACCAACATTAATTAACTGCCAAAGTTTTAAGACTATAGCTCCCTTAACTTAAATAACTATCTAAGAATTATTTTATTTCAATCAAGGATTTTTTTAGGGCCTTACTTATTTATGTTCCACTTGAATATTCGTTAATATACGTGCATACGGTTATGTAATTAAATTTCTTTTTTTTCATATATCTTTCAACTTTATTGTATAGAAATTAATTCGGCTCTCGATATTGTAAATTCAAAGTTTCTTCCAAAAAATTATTTTGCCAAACAGATATGTTTACTACCATTACCATTACCTATTTTCTATCTCTAACCATTACCAAACCTTGGGGTTATTTCTATTTATGTTATGTCGTTGATTTTTGCTAAGTACGGGAAAATCAACACAGAATCAGTCTTCTATCATTAACCTAAAAACCCTCTTTTAGCATATCAGAAATTGATTTTTGTTAACTATTGTAATTTTTTTTATATCCAATTAAATTCTTCCTTGCGAAATTGACTTGCTTTCACATAAAGTTTTTGTAAACTTGTTTTTGCTCGGTATTTTTCTTTTAAGAATCATATCCGATTGAATCAAGGAAATTCACTACAAGAAAACCATTAAATAAAAATTAATTTTAGAGATAAAAAATAATTAGTTGTTATATTGACTAAATTATATATTATTTTAGAGACTAAAAAAAATTATTGGTTTCTAAATTAATTTCTATTATTGATAAATAGTTTCTAAATTGGTATCTAATTAATTACTAAGATTTTTGCTACCAAATTTAGAATCTAAATAATTGATAGCTAATTATATACCGATTTAGAAATTATTTATCAATAATAGAAACTAATTTAGAAACCAATAACTTTTTTAGTCTCTAAAATAGTATCTCATTTAGTCAATATAATAACTAATTATTTTATTTCTAAAATTGATTTATATTTAATGATTTTCTAGTAATGAGTCTTCCACCTATGTAAGAAGATATTTGTAGTTTTCTACAAATGAGATTGTTCAAATATCAACATGAAATATTCCAATACATTTTGTAAACTTTGTATTGTTAAGAGGAAAAGATTGTTTCTTTTGTTTTGCAAAGTGACATACATCACAAGGAGAACAAGTTGAAGTATCATTATAAAAAAAATAAAGTGTGTTCTAGAGAATCATTTGAATCATGTTCCAACTATAATGTCATCATTTTGCTCTTTCACAATCTATGATAACTTTAATTCTATTACCTTGTAAAGAAAATAAAATCATTTTACAATTCGCATTTGTACTTCTGTTTGTAAAACTTGTTCTAAAAGAATAAGAAATAATTGAATTTTTCAGTTCAAATAAATTTTTTTGGCTCTCAAAACATTAGTTAGTCTACACAAATTTTCCTAAAAAGTAAAATAGTTGAATAGTGAAAAAGAGTAACATAGCCTATTATTTTTGTTAACCTTGAGACACGAATAAGATTAACAGGGAATGAAAGAATGTATAACACATCATTCAATTCAAGAAACTCATAAATTTTAATGATTCCAATAAGATTGACATGTAGTTTATTACTATCGCGTAGAAATCATTAAATTATTTCTGGAATATACTATAAGAAAATCATTGATTAGAGACTAATTTTATAGACAAAAACTAATTAGTTGTTATATAAAGTGACCAAATTAGAGACCATTTTAGAAATTAAAAAATTTTTTATTTCTAAATTAGTTTCTATTATTGTTAAATGGTTTAAAAATTGGTATCTAATTAGCTACCAAGGTTTTTCTACCAAATTTAGAATCTAAATAATTGGTAGTTAAAACCTTGGTGGTTAATTAGATACCAATTTAAAAACCATTTAATAATAATATAAACTAATTTATAAACCAAAAATTCTTTTAGTTTCCAAAATTATCTCTAATTTGGTCACTATAACAACTAATTATTTTTTATTTTTAAAATTAGTTTTTATTTAATAATTTTTTTTTAGTGAACTCGTGAATGATAAGAAAGATTCTTTATTGTTAGTCTCTATGTATAATATCCTAAGGTTATGAATTATTATTTTTCTCATTAATTTCTAAATAGTCAAGAGAAGAGAATGCATTTATATACAAGCATTAAAAAACATTAAATATATATTAGATTGTTGAGATTCACTGAGATTTATAAATTAATTCAAAATTTAAGTTACTAGAGTGACTTGTGAAGCACAATCATATATGATTTGCAAATAATTTAAGTGTATGCATGAATTAATTTATCTTACGCTTAACAACTATTTATTTAATAATTTTTTATGAAAAATGTAATTATTTTTTTTTTTTGAATTTTAGGCAAAATTTTATAAATTCTTATTTATCTTAAATTTAAATAAATAATGTACTGAAATTATAGCTTTCTAAAGTGCAATCCGAACATGCATTAAATGTGAAAGAGGTTATTAAGAGATTTTTTGTTTTAACATACACTACTGTTTGATAAATTATTAATAAGAAGTATGATTTACAAAATTGTTATTTCAATTAAATTTTAGTAAAACATTTTAACGAGTGTATTTATAAAAAAACAGTAATTTGACCCTGTAAAAAAAACAACTGTTGTACTTAATAACCTTTCGCCGACAAGACATAAACCAAACCCTTTTCAGTCTATATATAGCGAGAAAGGAATCACGAGAAGGAACCAAGAAGAAAACAAGTATGAGTTCAGAAAAGATTGTGTTCATTTTTATATTTTGTATGAGCGTGATGAGTTCAGGACATTGTAATAAAGATAGGAAGCATTATGTTCTGGTGCATGGGGGTTGCCATGGAGCTTGGAGTTGGTACAAGCTCAAGCCACTCTTGGAATCTGCAGGCCACAGGGTCACAGTACTCGACCTTGCAGCATCTGGCATTAACATGCAGAAAATTGAAGATGTTCATACTTTCTCACAGTACACTGAGCCTTTGTTGCAGCTATTGGCAACAATTCCCCCAAATGAAAAGGTGATGCTAGTGGGTCATAGCCTTGGGGGACTCAACATAGCACTTGCCATGGAGCGATTCCCAGAAAAAATTCTAGCTGGTGTTTTCGTAACAGCTTTTGCTCCAGATACTGAACACAGCCCTTCTTATGTATTGGAAAAGGTATATGCTTCTGAGTCTTAACTACACCTATTGTTTTCATATCGATAAAACAAGTTTTCTTTGTAGTTTACTAGTATCTTTTACCGTGCACCGGATTTATTTTTAAAATATAAGATATTCATTAAATTTATTTTGAAAATATAATATATTAATTATACCAATTTAGTTCGATAAAAATAGAAGAATTTAAAATAATAATAAACAACATGTATAATATATATATATATATATTTACTATTATATAATTTTAGAATAATAATAATTATTATTATTATTATTTTTTAAAACAAAATAATATGAATTATCGTAATTTTATATTTAGGAAAATGTTTGTTGATTAATTAATATGTTTGTTTTTTTATACATTATATTCAATTTAATTATTAAGACTCGTATGATTAGAAACAACCTAATATTGAGTTTAAAATTTTCTAACTTTAACATGAAGCTTAATATTAACCTATGTTTGAAAAGATTGAATAAAACATTTATCTATAACAGTAAATACTATTATTAATTTATAATATCGTTTAAACTTAATATAATAGATCTCAACAATGAAAATTTATCTATAACAGTAAATACTATTATTAATCTATAATATCATTTAAACTTAATAGAATGGATCTTAACAATAAAAAGAGTAAACATATTTGACATCTGAGTAACATAACAAATTATAAATTATTATTTAACAATACACGAAATTTGTTTAGTTTCCAATCAAATCAATTAGAAATCTGCAAATGAGTAGTAATAATAATAATTATAATAATAATTATAAAATAAAAATATAATACAATAAAATAATTAAATATTATAAAAGAGTGATTAATACAAAATGTTTCAAAATATTTGTTTTTAAAATTCAAATATTATAACATATCACAATTGGAAGATGTTTGTTTTTTAGTTTGTATATTAGTTTTAATTTATTTTTGTCTATACATATATTTTTTTAATCTCTTCAACAAAAAACTATAATGGATTAAAAATAGTATGCGTAAAAAACTAAAAAAAAATGTTTTTTAATTATAGAAACTACAATATCAAAGTATTATATCTATCGAAAAATTAATTTTAATTATATGAACTGAAGTTTAATAGAAATGTATCGACAGCGTAAAAGTTTTTATATTATCAATTTATATCTTATTTCTCTATTAACTATTTGTAAAATTTTATTTTTACCTTAATTTTTCAGCTCAAACATTAACACTAATTAGTTTTAAAACCTTTCTCACTAAAACATGTGTTTCTCCATTTAAAATTCTGTTACTTGTATTTTTTTAGAATTTATTTCTCTTTTGACATAATTTTAAAATATTAATTAATATACTAATTATATATTTTTAAATTTTACTTAAATTAAAAAACTTTTATGCGATGCTAGTTAGATATATATACAGCAAAAGCACTAGTATGACTATTCGCATTTTTATCGAGTTAAAATTTAACTGTTATTTATTATTATTATAGTTTTTATTATTTTATACTTATATTAATTTTGATATATTTTTTTAATATATTTTTTTACAATTTTTTTCTTTGTTCAAATTTAAAATATTATTTAAAAGATTTAAATTTAAATTCAAATAAATTTGATGCTGTTCGGGTTGAAAAAAGAACTCAAAAGTTATAAAAAATAATAATAATAACATAAGGAACTTGAAAAGTAAAGGAACAATTAGTCAAACATTAAATTTCTCCTTGAGCACAATTATTATAATATATATAAATGTAGATGTTATGTATTTGAAAGTAATTATTTGTGAGTACAAGGTATATAGTTTCATGACAAAAAAGAAAACTTATAAAAACAAGCAGCTATGTAACAGGCTAACATTGGAAAAATCTATCTAAAATTTTAAATTATAGTAAAAAATGTGTTCCTAATATCGTGAAGAGATATTTTTGTTAAGTTGCTTTAGAGATTGCAAAATAATGATTTTAACGGGATAATGAAAAAATAAAATAGTGTTGCGTAGTATAGAAAGAAGTGCAATGTGTAAAAAAATAATTTTTTTTATATTAATATAGATGAACTATAGCCGAGGACTCTCAACTTTATAACTCATCAAAGATAATTAATATGAAATTTCTTAAAAATTAAATTGTCAAATACTTCATTGATGTTATAAATAATAGACACGTGAAGAAAAAGAAATACGATAAAATTGCATTCATATTTACATTATTATTATTATTTATTTTATTTTATTTTTAAAAAGTATGGTGAGAGGACCCCTTTATCTGCATGGATGGACACTGAATTTGAACCAAGTGGAAACAAAACATCAATGTTCTTTGGTCCCAAGTTTTTGACCAACAAGCTCTATCAACTTTCTCCCGCTCAGGTAACTACTTGTTACGATCAGATATTCAATTACATCATTGTTTTAGTTATGAAAATTTCATAAAACAAAGTATATTATGTGCTAAAAGACTCTTGAAGTTTCAAGTCATAAAGAAGAATGATATGATAATTGGAATTTTCAGGACCTTGAATTGGCCAAGACTTTAGTAAGGCCATCATCACTCTTCGTGGAAGACTTGTCGAGGCAAAAGAAATTCTCGAAAGAGGGATATGGGTCAGTTCCACGTTCCTATATTGTTTGCACTGAGGACCTTGCAATTACCTTGGAATATCAACGTTGGATGATCCAAAATGCTGCAATCAGTGAAGTTGTACATATCAAAGGCGCAGATCATATGGTTATGAATAGCAAGCCTCGCCAACTACTTGATTCTCTCCAGAAGATAGCAACTAAATATGCATAAACCCATCACGCAAGCTTTAATTTACTTTTACTTCTTGTTGCTTTGAATTTCTCATATCTAAAAACTATAAGATCACAGTACTCCACTAAATAAATAAATAAAGGGTTATCTCGTAATTTCTGAACTATTTTTTCTTGTTTTATCAAGAATGAAAGAGTTTTCTTCTTGTAAGAAAAAAACCCACAATTCACTAAACTGTTTAATACTCATAAACATGGTAACAAAAGAATCATAAGAAGAGATAAAAGGTAAATATGAAAAAGTATATATGGTTCAATTGAAACCGAGTCTACATCTACATTAACTACAAAAAATTATGAAATTGCAACACAAAGTCTATCTCATTAATGAACTCTAAACTCTCATTACAGCTATCACCAATTGATCAAATAGCGTGACTCAAAAATCCTAGGATCACCAGTTGAACATGGAGCATGATTCAAAAATCCAGGGATCACCAGTTCACCAATGAGCTTGACTTAAAAATTATGGAATCAGTAGTTAACCAATGAACGTAAAAGAAATTTCAAAGAAAAGAAAGCATATTTTCGTTATGCTCCACGAAGCGTTTACGATTTGTTATCATTCCATAACTTGATATTATTTCATTTCGCTCTGCGAAGTGTTTATCATTTTTTACTGATCCATAACTTGATATTATTTTATTATGCTCCCAAAAGTATTCACGATTTTTTACCAATCAATTACTTGTTATTATTTCATTTCGCTCCATGAAGCGTTTATGATTTTTTACCGATCCATAACTTATTACTATTTCATTATGCTCCACAAAGCGTTTATGATTTTTTACCAATCCATAACTTGTTATCATTTCATTACGCTCCACGAAGAGTTTACAGTTGTTTACCAATCCATAACTCGATATTAGTTCACAACACTAATTAAAAAACTTTAAAAAATATTTAATGGAATCAAATTTGTGTGTAGCAATTTCAAATTAACAAGATTGTTGTACGAAAAACAACAAAGAGATTCATCATTATGATGTGTATTCATGAAAGATTTACACACTTTATACATAGTTTTTATACATAGTTTTCTTACATGCATGGAAGTTTAGCGCTTAAACTTGAGGAAATTGTGTACAACAATTCATATTAACAAAAGGTACTCCTCTCCATGAAACAAAAACAAACATGTTCAAGGTCTCAAAAAAATGTCATCAAGTCTAGACAAAACCAAATGTCTCAAAATGATCTGAAAATTTTAAATGTATAGTTTGATTATAGTTTTGAAAAGTGACTCTAATAGTTCAAATATTAATTACAATAGGGATATAATGATCTTTCTACGGTTGAAGTTGTTGTTTCTTACCACTAAAACCTTGTTATTGTTTTCATATAAAAACAAAAAATGATTTATTTTTTCCATTTATATTAAAGCATTATAAAATAAGTCATATCATATGAAAGGTCAAACATACAATAACATCAAGAAGTTTAGTAGGTTTAGGCATTAACGACATTGTGAGGACATGAGCAAGCAATGTTGTCATTGTCTTAATATTGGAATCATTTCTCATGTTCTCACTTGTCAACTCACCAAATTCTTTCTATATGTTCTTGAACACAACTTTGTTCACCTGTATTAATGGAAGTGGAACTGCGATAGTATCATGGGTTGGATGAACTAAATACTCGTACCTCTTACTCTATTTAAATGTTCTTTTCCAAATATTTTACCATATCATTGGGAAGGTCAAATTTTTTTTGCAGAATGCTTTGAGAAGAAGTTGCATAATGTTAAGCGGTGTGCAAGTCCAAAACTAGCTCAGGAAGGATGGATGCAGCTGCAGGCAAAACAAATTTCGAAGAGCTTGGATGATAGCATGTTAAAAGGCTAAACATAATAGGTACGAAGGAAAGAGTCAGAGGCAAACAACCAACCTACTGTCAAACTATGTTAGAGGGTGGGTGATCTACAAATTCGATGCAAGGAGTGATTTTGGAAACTAGTTGGACTGATTTTGGGGCACATGAAGTGCTCTTGTACAAGTAAACTTGCCTATGTTTTGAAAGTATTTCCATAAGGGTAATAGAGGGTGCAATTACTATGGGAGGGTGATTTTCTATAATTGTAAGTGTTACTTGCGTCAATGTTTTTGTGTGCATGGATTTACACATCATTTAAATGTGCAAATCAATTTAATTTATTTTTTGAAAAAAAAGTTACTTCACTCTTATATAAAGAAATAGATTTTAAGATAACGGTACAATAGCGGATGGCCTGATAAGCCCAACAAACTCTTGCTATAATAGACTCTAAAAGATTTTAATACCATATTAAGAGGTAGACTTTAAGTCTAACTCAACCTTATAAAATTGACTTATAATATAAAGTTTGCACCCACTTATATACTATGAAATATTCTTATTCCTAGTCAATGTGGGATTTACAGTATCCTAATCTCAAACATTTTCTCCTACATGATTCAAGTTTCGTATGTTATAGCAAATTTAAAGAACAACAAAATTACAAAATACATACAAATGGTAATAAGTTGCATGAACAAAAATTTAATTAATTAATCATGAACTTCTCACTTGAATTAACCAATATGGTCATTTTGGCAAACAATCAACAACTGAGGTAGAATTTTCTCATGCAAAGAACGTTTACACTCGATTGAATCTGAGGAAGTTTTGGTTCTGGCTGGATATGATATGTTGTTTGATGTGATACGAACAATTATACTTTTGACACTAATTTTTTACAGTCTCATTTCATAGCCAATAATATTATTATTTTATTTTAAAATTTTATTTATTTTTATTTTTATTAATTGAATATAATATTTTATTATTAAAAGGGGTTATATAATAGAAGTGATAAAAAAGAAGTGTCAAAAAAATATAATTTTCCAAACATTATATTATAGTTCAAACAATCTTAAAAAACATAAAACATATTTCTTTTTTATCAGCAGAAAAAAATAAATAAATAAGGATCACTTTAGCGGTAATCCAACCCTTATACAAATCACAAGATACAAATGTCACGTCCAAAAAACCAAACCCTTAAAAAAACTAACATCTAACAACTAATCCAAAAACACCATAAGAAATCACATAAATCAGAAAATCCAAAGCAAAAATCAAAAATTAGAAAATCCAAAGCAAAAATCAAAAAAAAAAAAAGGAAGCACCAAAACATAAAAGACGAACTTCTCAAAACCAACAACACATATAAGAAACAATAAAAAACACCCAAATACACCAAAAAAAAAAAAAAAAACCCCGACCAACCAATAACTAACCATCGAACTAAATTCAAAAAAGACATAAAACAAAATTTAATGACATAAAGTAAATATTAAACAAAGAATAACATGATATCTCTCATTCAACTTAGTCAAATTCTACTTCACATCAGATATAGATTGCTTTAAACTGTCATATAACAAAAAAATGTTGATTGTTGTGAGTTCTTTTTCATAGTTGTTACGGCAGCATCATGTCAAACAATTCTCTTGGTTTTAAATGACTCGGGTACATCAACTTTTTCCTTCTTGTCTTCCACATAATACACAGTTCTATTTTTATGTATCATTCTAAAATTCAAAACTTTCATATTACTTAATTTATTTATATTTAAAATGCTTATATATATGAACATATTTCTTGTGATTTTAAAAATGAATAATAAATTCTAAAGCTTGTTCAGAAACTAGACTAACATACCAGAAAATCATTAAATAAAAGTTTTAATTTTAGAAATAAAAAATAATTAGTTGTTATATTGTCTAAATTAGATACAATTTTAGAGATTAAAAATTTTTGTTTTTAAATTAGTTTATATTATTGTTAAATAGTTTCTAAATTAGTATCTAATTAGCTATTAAGATTTTTGTTACCAAATTTGGAATCTAAATAATAGGTAGTTAAAATCTTGATAGCTAATTAGATATCAATTTAAAAATTATTTAAAAATAATATAAACTAATTTAGAAAAAAAATATTTTTAGTCTTTAAAATGATTTCTAATTTAATTAATATAACAATTAATTATTTTTTTTCTCTAAAATTTATTTCTATTTAATAATTTTTTTCTGTCATATACTATCTTATCACAAAATTTGTTTTTAATCCTTTTAGAAGAGACTAAAAGTAATATAACGTGAACTTATATCCGCATAACATACAGCATTTAAAAACAATTTATTTTCTTTCCATATTCATAACTGTTGTTTCAGTGATAAACAAAATTTTCAATAGATTCAAAATAGCGATAAAACAGTTCTAAGAATTCAAAAGTTATTTTTTAATTGGGTAATGATATACATACATTTTTTTTATAAAGATCTAATTTACATATTTTATTTTCTTCTATCTCTTTCTTCTGCGATATTATATACCTTATAATCAAATTTACTTTATTTTTCTCTCTCTTTATGTATATAGATGAGTAAATGTTTAAGAAACATTTTTCTTTTTTTCTATTGCAAAGAGATAAGAGTTAAAAAGTTATGTGTGAGAAATAATTAAAAAATAAGTTGATCGAACATAATAACATACTTGCATCAAGAAATAAGCATATTCTATATTCTATGTACCAAGATGTTACTATAATTTAAATTTAAACAATAATTCATTCTAATCTAGATTTAACACATAAAATATTATTATAAATTAAAAATTAATCCAATAATTCATCCTAATCTAAATTTAACATATAAAATATTACTTTAAAGATTAACTCGATAATTCATTTTAATTTTAATTTAACAGAAAAAATTTATTATAATCCTATAAATATGTATAACAATCAAAATAAAAATACATATCAAACAATATTTATTATTCTTATCTATTACATATCCAGATTTAATTTAAATATCCAGATTTAATTTAAAAATTGAAATATCTTTTCGCAAGTATATATCTGATCTGCCTATCAAAAACTAAAGCTCAAATACGTTGCTAACTTGAAATACTCGAAAAACACGTTCCAGACCATGCAAGAACATTCCCCGACCTTTCGCTCTACTGCAAGTAAAAGGAATTCTTCCCCTCCATTGTAACTAAAAGGGATTTTAAAGAATCTTTTATTGCTTACGAAATTGTCCTAAAAAGAACGGGTCACACATAAGATACTTTAGAAGAGAAGAGAAGAGAAAGTTAAAACTGAGAGAAATCAAACTAACAAAGAAGATATTACATAATGTATTAAGGGTCTTTAAATAACTTCAATTAACCCTGGGACCAACATTAATTAACTGCCAAAGTTTTAAGACTATAGCTCCCTTAACTTAAATAACTATCTAAGAATTATTTTATTTCAATCAAGGATTTTTTTAGGGCCTTACTTATTTATGTTCCACTTGAATATTCGTTAATATACGTGCATACGGTTATGTAATTAAATTTCTTTTTTTTCATATATCTTTCAACTTTATTGTATAGAAATTAATTCGGCTCTCGATATTGTAAATTTAAAATGTCTTCCAAGAAATTATTTTGCCAAACAGATATGTTTACTACCATTACCATTATCATTGCCTATTTTCTATGTCTAACCATTACCAAACCTTTGGGTTGTTTCTATTTATGTTATCTCGTTGATTTTTGCTAAATACAGGAAAATCACACACAGAAACAGTCTTCTATCATTAACTTTGAAAACCTCTTTTATCATATCATAAGTTGTTTTTGTTAAATATTGTAATTTTTTTTATATCCAATTAAACTCTTCCTTCTTGCAAATTTGAATTACTTTCACATAAAGTTTTTTTAAATTTGCTTATGCTTAGTATTTTCCTTTTAAGAAACATATCGGATTGAATCAAGTAAAGTCTTTCACTTAGGTAATAAGATATTTGTAGTCTTCTACAAATGAGATTGTTCAAATATCAACATGTAATATTGATAGGAAAAAACGCACGTGGAAGCAACACACATAATCACAAATCAATGCAAGAAAATAAAAGACAGAGGATTTGACGTGGTTCGCCACCAATTGCAACCTACATCCACACAGGAAACTATTAGGTTTTCATTTCTTTCCTGTTGCACACCAATTACAAGTAAATGATCTCTATAAATAGAGATAAATAGAGATAATAAAGGGGACACAATGATTAAGCTCACTCACTAAAACATAATGTCTATTCAGTCCAATCCAATTGATCTGGCTTCATACCCAACAATCTCCCATTTGAAGTCACGGAACAATGTTCACATGCGCTTCAACTGTGTACATGTACTTCTGTAATCTATCACCGGAACTCAATGTTCCACCACTAGTTGCCACCAACCTTCTTAATCATTTTGAAGGCCACATCAGTCATGACTGAAACTGCCACTGACCCATTCTCTGTTCCTACCGGCTCTCACTTGCAAGAACTGCCAGATCCTGGAACAACCTGAGAACAAACACTTTCCGTACTCAACAAGAAATTTTTTGAAGATGTTTCAACAGCTGGAATACTGGTTCTCCTAACGCACTGTCTTCTAGGGACCTTAGCTGAAACACGACCCGTGCTCCCATTGCCATAAGTACCTTTGACTAATCTACCTGAATCTTTCCATGCTCGTTCTTCCTGAATCTAACCTGTGCTCTGGGTTTCTCTCTTGTAAAGATAACCCTTTTCTACCCACGAGATTCTGTGAATCGAACTTTGTTTATCTTTTGGGCATTGATTTCTAAAATGCCCACCTCCTCGCAGTCCCAACATGTTACACTTGAGTCATCCCGAGTCTTTGATTGACTCCTTCTTTTGTTCTTACTCTCACTATCTCTGATATCTTTCTTACCTCTAACGACATATAGCGATTCACTAGATAATTCCCCAGAACTCCTTCTTCGGTCATCCTCGCCAAGAATGAGATCACGAACCTTCTTAAAAGTGAATACATCGGGTCTCGCTGAACTGGTAACTGCTGTAACCGTTCCGAACCAACTGTCAGGCAAAAACAATAACAATAGTAAAGTTTGAACTTCATCATCGAACTTAATGCCCACTGACATAAGTCTGGCTAAGATCAAATTCATTTTATTGATGTGCTCAGTAACTAAACTGTCATACTCCGTGCCGTATCGAAAAACAGCCACACCCAGCGCCTAGCACCGCACCATCACTGCTGCACCAGCAGAAAAATGCACGCGCTACCCTGCGTCTTCCGTCACTGCCATCGCACTGCACCTCCGTGTCGTCTCGCTCACCGCAAGCACCTGCACCTATTTGCTGTGAAAACGCGATCCGCCGTCGCCCCTGCGAAGCCCTAGCTTTGGGACATCGCTGTCGCCCCTGCGAAATCCTAGCTTTGGGACGCCACTACAGCCCCTGCAAAACCCTAGCTTTGGGATGCCGCTGCCGCCTCTGCGAAACCCTAGCTTTGGGATGTTGTTGCCGCCCCTGCGAAACCCTAGCTTTGGAACGCTACTACCGCCTCTGCGAAACCCTAGCTTTGGGATGTTGTTGCAGCCCCTGCAAAACCCTAGCTTTGGGATGTTGTTGCCACCTCTGCGAAACCCTAGCTTTGAGATGCTGCTGCAGCCCCTGCAAAACCCTAACTTTGGAACGCTACTACCGCTTCTATGAAACCCTAGCCTTGGGACATTGTTGCCGCCTCAATTTTCACGTCTCGTCAATTAATTTCTGCTGATCGAATCTCTAGTGTGTAAACGAACCAAGCTCTGATACCACTTGATGGGGAAAAAACGCACGTGGAAACAACACACATAATCACAAATCAATGCAAGAAAATAAACGATAGAGGATTTAACGTGGTTCGGTCGCCAACTGCAACCTACATTCACACAGGCAACTATTAGGTTTTCATTTATTTACTGTTGCACACCAATTACAAGTACAATAATCTCTTTAAATAGAGATAAATAGAGATAATAAAGGGGACACAATAATTAAGTCCACTCACTAAAACATAGTGTCTACCCAACCCAGTCTAATTGATCTGGCTTCATACCCAACAAATATTCCAATAAATTTTATAAACTTTGTATTGTTCAGAGGAAAAGATTGTTTCTTTTATTTTGCAAAGTGATATACATCACAATCACAAGGAGAACAAGTTGAAATATCACTATAAAAAAAATTATGTGTTATAGAGAATCATTTCAATCATGTCCCAACTATAATGTAATAATTTTGCTCTTTCACAATCTATGATAACTTTAATTCAATTATCTTGTAAAGAAAAAAAAAAGTCATTTTACAATTTGTATTTGTACTTTTTTTTTAAAACTTGTTTTAAAAGAACAAAAAATAATTGAATTTTTGAGTTTCATTGTCAAAACATCACACACTCTCCACAAATTTTCCTAAAAAGTAAAATAGTTGAACAGTGAAAAAAAAAAGTAACATAGCCCATTATTTTTGTTAACCTTGAGACACAAATAATATTGACAGAGAAGGAAAGAATGTGTAACACGGCATTCAATTCTCAAGAAACTCATAAATTTTAATGATTCCAACAAGATTGACATGTAGTTTATTACCATCAGGTAGAAACAATTGAATTTCAGGAATACTTGTGCTTAGAAAGATTCCTTATGAAAATATATATGATCGTTAGTCTCTATGTATAATATCTTAAGGTTATGAATTATTATTTTTCTCATATTAATTTATAAATTGTCAAGAGAGAAGAGAATGCATTTATATACAAGGATTAAAAAAAAACATAAAATATAATTAGATTGTTAAGATTCAATACAGTCTCCTGATGTATTAAAATTTTGTATATAAGTGTTAAAAACATGTAAGTAATATTATTAATTTTAAGTTTATTGAAATTTTGTGAGGTCTTGACTAAGTGGTAATACCAATTTATAAATTAATTCAAAACTTAAAGTTATTAGAGCGACTTGTGAAACACAATCATAATCTTATCACTATAAAAAAAAAAATTATTGATTAAAAACCAATTTTAAAAAAAAAAAATTAATTGTTATAGTAACTAAATTAGAGACTATTTAGAGACTAAAAAAAATTTAATTTTTAAATTTATTTATATTATTATTAAATGGTTTCTAAATTGGTATCTAATTAGCTACTAAAATTTTTACTACCAAATTTAGAATCTAAATAATTGGTAGTTAAAACTTCGGTTACTAATTAGATACCAATTTAGAAATCATTTAACAATAATATAAACTAATTTAGAAATCAAAATTTTTTTAATTTCCAAAATAGTCTCTAATTTGTCACTATAGCAACTAATTATTTTTTGTCTCTAAAATTGATTTTTAATCAATGATTTTCTTAGAGTGTATGCTTAACAATTATTTATTTAATAATTTTATGCAAAATGTAATTAAATAATTTTTTTTTTTTTTGAATTTCAGGAAAAAGTTTCTAAATTCTTATTTATCTTAAATTTAAAGAAATAATGTACTCAAATTATAGCTTTCTAAAATGTAACACAAACATGCATTAAATGTGAAAGATGTTATATATTAAGAGATTTTTTGTTTTAACATACACTACTGTTTGATAAATTTATTAATAAGAAGTAATTTACAAAATTGTTATTTCAATTAAATTTTAGTAAAACATTTTAACGAGTGTATTTATAAAAAAAACAGTAATTTGACCCTGTAAAAAAACCAACTGTTGTACTTAACCTTTCGCCGACAAGACATAAACCAAACCCTTTTCGGTCTATATATAGCGAGAAAGGAATCACGAGAAGGAACCAAGAGAAAAAAACAAGTATGAGTTCAGAAAAAAATGTTTTCATTTTTATTTTCTGTATGAGCATGATGAGTTCAGGACATTGTAAAGATAGCAAGCATTATGTGCTGGTGCATGGAGCTTGCCATGGAGCTTGGAGTTGGTACAAGCTCAAGCCACTCTTGGAATCTGCAGGCCACAGGGTCACAGTACTCGACCTTGCAGCATCTGGCATTAACAGGCAGAAAATTGAAGATGTTCATACTTTCTCACAGTACACTGAGCCTTTGTTGCAGCTACTAGCCGCAACTCCCCCTAATCAGAAGGTGATTTTAGTGGGTCATGGCTCTGGGGGACTCAACATAGCACTTGCCATGGAGCAATTCCCAGAAAAAATTCTAGCTGGTGTTTTCGTAACAGCTTTTGTTCCAGATACTGAACACAGCCCTTCTTATGTATTGGAAAAGGTATATGCTAGTGAGTCTTAACTACACCTTTCGTTTTCATATCGATATAACAAGATTTCTTTTTAGTTTATACTTAACTTTTTTTATTTTATATATATTGGTTTTAATTTATTTTAATCTATACACATATGTTTTTAATTATTTTTTTAATCTCTTCAACAAAAACTATAATGGATTAAAAATAGTATGCGTAAAAAACTAAAAAGAAATGTTTTTTAATTATAGAAACTACAAGATTTAGATTTAACTTTGTTTAAATTAAAAATATTATTTAAAATATTTAATTTTAAAATCAAATAAATTTGATGCTATTATTCGGATAGAAAAAATAACTCAAAAGTTATAGAAAATAGCATAAGTAACTTGAAAAGTAAAGGAACAATTAGTCAAACATTAAATTTCTCCTTGAGCACAATTATTATAAAATATATAAATATAGATGGTATATAAGTTATTATTTGTGAATACAAGTTATATAGTTTCATGACAACAAAACTTATGTAACAGGCTAACATTAGAGAGATCTATCTAAAATTTTACATTATAGTTATAATTGTGTTCCTAATATCGTGAAGAGATATTTTGGTTAAGTTGCTTTAAAGATTGCAAAATAATAATTTTAACGGGATGATGAAAAAATAAAAGTGTTACGTAGTATAGTAAGAAGTGCAATGTGTAAAAAAAATACTCTTTTTTTATACTTATTCAAGTTACAAAGAATTGTCAAATTTTTTTCTTTTTTTCTTTTTGAAAAGTACGGTGAGAGAACCCCTTCGTCTGCATGGATGGACACTGAATTTGAACCAAGTGGAAACAAAACATCGATGTTATTTGGTCCCAAGTTTTTGGCCAACAAGCTCTATCAACTCTCCCCAACTCAGGTAATTACTTGTTATGATCATATATTGAATTACATCATTGTTTTAGTTATGAAAATTTTATAAAACAAAGTATATTATGTATTAAAAGACCTTCGAAGTTTCAAGTCATAAAGAAGAATCATATGATAATTGGAATTTTCAGGACCTTGAATTGGCCAAGACTTTGGTAAGGCCATCATCACTCTTCCTAGAAGACTTGTCAAGGCAAAAGAAATTCTCAAAAAAGGGATATGGGTCAGTTCCACGTTCCTATATTGTTTGCACTAAGGACCTTGCAATTACTTTGGAATATCAACGCTGGATGATTCAAAATGCTGCAATTAAGGACGTTGTACATATTGAAGGCGCAAATCATATGGTTATGAATAGCAAGCCTCGCCGACTACTTGATTCTCTCCAGAAGATAGCAACTAAATATGCATAAATCCATCACGCAAGTTTTAATTTACTTTTACTTCTTTTTGCTTTGAATTTGGCGTGTCTAAGAACTATAAGATCTCACTACTCCACCAAACAAACAAATAAAGGGATATTTATGAATTATTTTTTTCTTGTTTTACCATTAATGAGAGGTATTGTTCTTGTAAGGAAAAACTCACAAACGTTACCCGATAACAAAAAATCCGCAAGAAAAGATAAAAAAATAGATATAAAAAATAAATCAATAATCACACAAAGAAATATATATGGTTCGGCTGGAACCGAGTATACATCCACAGTCAAAAATTCATTAAAAAATGAGATCACAATATAGTTTATCTCAGTAGTAAACTCTGAAATCTCATTACAATCTCTTTTATATATATATATATATATATAATTATATAGCTAACTTGACGCGTCAAACAATTAGAAAATCACATGAAAAGTTATTCATTTAGGAATTATAAATGCCCAAACATATGCTGAAAGTCAAATTAATACAATAATTTTTTTATTAATTTTAATTCAAATGAATTTATATTTGTTTTAAATTTTACATTCATTATTTATTGAGTGAATTAAAAGGCCATTGCATCACATCTCCATATATTTATGTTGCACCCTGTAAAAATTAAATTAAAAATTAAATTTTTAATTTGTTGGAATTTACATTCCAAAATATAAAGAATATGTATTCCAAAGGTAGCCTCCAAGGATTCATCATTAGTGCTTTTTGTGGTTTGACAAGTTCCGGATAGAAACGCAACCAGACCAGATTATCTCTTCTTCGTCCAGATTTACCCACCCTTTGTGCTTCTTCAACTTGGATAATTTGGCTTTCTACGGCAGAAATAAGCTGCCTATGCCTACTGCATGTATTGTCATCACATGATGTTGGTAGCTTAGCCTGACAGTCAGCCGATTCCTGAACCTCTTCCGCCGCAGAGAAAAAAGCGTCCTTCCGCCATAGATCAAAGCTATTAGCTACCAACATCAACACCCGAAAACAAAACGACCCAAATGAAGATCAGATAGAAAAGGGAGATGACAGAAAGTTTAATCCCTCAAGGCTGGAAGAAACAAATACATTCCAGCATTCTGAATGAATTTAAAATGTACACAACTTCAAAATAGATTTCACATTATGCAATCAAAAACTTTCCTGGATTACCTAATGGGTAATAAACCAGCACACCGAAAATAGATTCATAGGTGGGAGCAATGAGGTCTGAACCGAGGTTACTTTGGACATTTCACTACCTCGAGAAGATGCAGATTCAAATCATAGGAAAGTCCTAGCCCATTTTAACTCACCGTACACTTTACTCAAAAAAAAGGCTGATTCTCAAAGCACCCAACCAATTTGAATTGCAACCCAATCATAGTTTGAGAAACTAGTAAAATACTATTAATGAAATCCATAAATCAAAACATATCCTTATGGATGTCCAAATTCAGAACAAAGTTCACTATTTCAGATATGTACATTCGGAATTCAAAACCCAATTCTAGATATGTAAATTCAGAATACAAAATTCGCTTCTAGATAATCATATCCGTAACACATTTCTCTACTACGCATTTAACAATGGCTTTCGGACGCTTGCATCCATAAGATTAAAATCAGACTTCCGGATATTCATATCCGTGACCACCTCAACTCGAACAAAATACGAAAAATCAACTTAAATGTCTTCTTACCTCACAACAATGTCAACCGACAGACCTTACAGTGCTAAAGGTCAGCCCACCACTACGGTAAAACCACCTCCTATGCAATTCAAACCACCACGAAAAAGGAAAACCAAGTTTCTCCACACCCTACTCCATTTTTTCAAAATAAAGAAAAGGAGATAATAGAATTTTAAAACCCTACTCCATTTTTTCAAAATAAAGAAAAGGAGATAATAGAATTTTAAAAAGTTCATCAGGTACAAGAAACAACAGGAAGTAATTGCCCAAAAAAAAATGAACCACAACAAGTTCACTCGTTTAAGAATTATTACGGATTAATTTTATTGATTAGCCAGTGAACCTACGAGTTAGCCTACAAAAACAAAATCTTAAAAAAATACATGTAAATATTGTACCAATAATTTTATTTTAATATTTAACTTCTCTATTACACCCCATGAATTTATAATTAATAACAAAATTTAAATAAGCTACATAAAATAATATCAACATCTCCATTAAATAAACATGTCAAAATCAAATCTTTCAGAAAAAAAAATTATCTAAATAATTAAAAAACTATAATAATTAATTATCATCTTATCTTCTTGATTTTAAAAACATTATTATTATTGTTTCATTTCAATAACAATATAATTTAGTCGATTTTTTCTTTCACAAATTATGTAGACTAATGCATCCCACCTTTTCATTGACCGTGGAACATGCGGAATAGACCTAATCAGGCCGACATGCCAACCTGCATTGTCTTTCCTAAGAAAGAGTGGGTGAAACAGCCACCCTATCACGGTCTAAGGACGGACTTGGGAGGAGATCTCCTCAATCCAAACTTTCTAAAAACTGAAAAAAACAAATTTGACCAGGACACTTTCTCAATCTGAACACAGTTTTTCGTGCTTCGTTTGCGTAATTCCATATTCCTGACCTTTTTTTCCCGCCCTTTAATATGCTTCAAGAAATTATAACATAAGGCACTTGAAACCATATTCACGCCAGCCTTGAAGTGAAGGGGCACTACCTTAAGCAAAGAAACGAAGTTTTTCAGTTTTGGTCGCATCACATGCTTGTTTGAAGAAGAATGCAAACTCCAAGTACCGAGAGAAAGGCTTCCGCAAGAAAGACATCCTACAACACAAGAATTGCTTGGATTACTGAGAATATAGTACAAAAGGTCTCGCAAAGGAAGATCATGCTGCTGGCTAAAAGTTGAGAGAATGGACAGTACCTTGATAAATTCAAGATGACATTGGTCACCAGACTCTACGGAGATGACATGTAACCCCCAGACCCATAGAATAATTGATAGATTTGGAGTAAATCCAGCCTGTTACCAGATGACACAAGCAGCAAAAATGTCGAAAGCTGAGGCACTAAGTCCCATCTATGCCAGTGCAGTGGCCATATTACACCCACCCAATTCTGAACCAGCACAAAAACTCTCCAATTTCTCTCCCATATGTGCCAGCAATACCTGTTTACAGCAAGAAGTCTATTCAACAAGTAAACTAATATTTAATCATGACGTAACAGATAAATTTTTCATATAACATTAAAATTACTCAAGAAGATAAGGCCTGCCTTTATTCCATGAGCATCCTACTCACCCAAAAATGTAGTTCTGTAGCCATTAATAAACACAAAATGGCCAAGCTTTCCGGGTCAGACATGCAGTTTTGGTAATTACTCAGTTTTTAGTCATTGGAATCCCTTTTCCTGACAGCAGAACTCTTGAAATCTTCTTAGACTACAAGAAATAAGTTCATCACTTAGTTTTTTCTTCGGGTACACAGAATCATAGTTCTAAAAGCTTGACCCTTTTATTGAACAATAAATACATTGTTAAGAAACATACCGTTTCAAAAGCACTTCGGGATTATAAGGAAACAACTTCTTTTGATGAAGATTATAAACAGAATTGTTCAAAGATAGTAAACATTCTGCAGCTTTCTTGAATGGTTTGATATTGTAGCGCTTGAAGCCACATCCACTGTCTTCCTTATAATTCTTGATATGCAACGTGGTACTTCCACTGTTGTCAACTGACTTAGGCATTCCATCTGCTAGCAACTGCAGACCATCCCCTACAATTTTTCTTCTCTTGCAAGATGATTGATCCAAAATTTCTCCAAATAATGGAAATTCCACAAATAATTTCCATGAGTTGCATATCAAATGCAAGCATCTACAACGTGCAAAAGAGAAAAAGTAAAAACCAACTTTTAAGTAAGAATAACTCAGGATAAGTAAAACAACTAACAATGTAAACAGATGATTCTGAACCCTGAACATATTCTCCATAATTTATAAATGAAAAAGAAATTGTAGGCTAAAACAAAAACTGATACAATGTGGAGCTGACCAGAGTTTTCTTTTACATGAATCATGGAAAAGCAAGATACCAAACTATAACCTTGGGATATACACAAATAAAGTAGAATATGCTCAAAAGGTATCGCCTTCACAGAAAACTAGTCAATACAACCAGATCTAATTAAATCTTTTCAAGTTTACTTGTAATCACGGAAAGAGGAAATTTTGTTATCCAACAAAGTTACAATGAACTACCTTAAAAGATATTTAGCACAGCTTATTCCAGTATCTTTTGAAATGAGATAATCTAGAAGCACTTGGTGATCATAATGTATCTGCAGATCAAGAAGGACCAGATAATAAGCCTTTTTCAGTTTTACAAAATAAACTAATTGATAAAGTGGATAGCAATGGGGTGTCTATCTTCATGAGCTCAGGTAGTGCATAATACTAGCCTCGCAAAGGAACAGATGGAAAAGGTACACAGGCTTAAAAATGTCTGACAGCGCAAAAGGAAAATCTTTCATTACATCCTGATAAGCAGCATCCTTTCTTTCAGACCTACATCATCCAAATCTCATTAAAGTGGATCCTTCCATTAACTGGCTGATAAAATAGAAAAACAATGAATACAATTTCTTACTGCTGCTGGAGACAGGATGATATGCTAAACAATAGCAAAAGCACTTCAAACAATAGATCATCCTGCCATTCAAGTGATAAATAAAACCAATGAAACTTCAAGACATTGTCATTAGAAGTTTCAAAACTATAAAGGAAAACAACAAAGACTTCAGACTCTCATCAGTACCTCAGTTTCACAGATATATTTCCAACCTAAGAAGTATGGATACAGACAGGCTCAAAACGTCCCATTAAGATTCGAAGTGATTTGATATGAACACAGCCTCTTTTTCAAATTATCTGAGCTTAACAGTTTATAATACATGATGAGCTACCCAAACTTGCCAGAGTGTAAATCAAATACCCGATAGTAGTCACAAAATCCTATAATTACAAAGTTAAAAATGTTTTGAAAACAATGGCCATATCAAACAAGCATCATACTCATAATATAATAAACACACACAAGTGGTATCGATAGACAAACCTCACGAAGATATAGCTGGACAAAAGATGACATGAAGTCCATACATATCTCCAAGTACTTTTCATGGTTGATGGAGATTGCAGTCGGAAGATGTCCTTGAATCCAGTTGTAAAGTTCTAGAAATCCCTTTCTCATGCAGAAGCGATCATGTTCTGAATCTGGGTAAGTGGGAAAACAGGAGCACAAAGTTGAACAATTACAGTGGTTTGCATTTTCTCCTCTTTGACTGATCAAACTGAAAGAACAAGCCAGTAAGAGGTAAACAGCTTGTCTTTGTAGGTGGTCAGAATGTGTCAGACATGCTTTTCCATCAGACAAACTCAATAAAAATGGAGAGCCTTCCAGACAATTAATTTGATCAGAGTGAAATTGAGTTAAGGGTTGCTGCAAAAACTCTTCAAAGTAGTTATGAAGGAGTTCAATCCAAGAAAAACGGATTCGACGGTCTAGACCTGTGAGTGAACCAAGTCTGATCATCAGGATCTGCATAAAAAATGGTAAATAAATAGTTTTAAGAGAGCCTTCCACTCTGAACATAGCAACCTAGAAAATCTCTTTTAATAAAATTCTAAATTTTAAAGTTATTTCACTTATTTTTCACTTTAAACTTGTCCAATTATTGAATTCATGAAAAAGCAAAGCAATAATGAATAGCAACTTATGATAACAAAGAAATTTCTCCCTGCTAATGAAATGACAAAAGGACTACTTTAGCATTATAGTCTCCATAATTGACAGAAATATTGAAAGGGAAATGATATAGGATAAATTACCAATGCCAGACCAGTTACTGAAACAAGTAATAGGGTTAGCAGAACAATTTCAACCCAACAGGTCAACAAGCATGAACCATCAATTTTAGCGGGATGGGTCGAGTTTTACGACCCACTTAACCTTCCCCACCCAACCGCCATCCAAAGCAGGCCGGACAAGCTGAAGCTGTGGTGTTTTTTTTTTTTTCTGGAGTTTTATAAATAAAAATTTAAAAAGATGTATAACTTTGATTGTTATTTTATTATAGCCAATTTGATTTGTCATATTTAAAAGAAATTTTTTTCTCTCATTATCATTTTTTTCTATTTTAAATATGACAAATCAAATTGGCTATAATAAAATAACAATCAAAGTTATACATCTTTTTAAATTTTTATTTATAAAACTCCAGAAAAAAAAAAAAAAAAAAACACCACAGGTTCAGCTTGTCCGGCCTGCTTTGGATGGCGGTTGGGTGGGGAAGGTTAAGTTGGTCGTAAAACTCGACCCATCTCGCTAAAATTGATGGTTCATGCTTGTTGACCTATTGGGTTGAAATTGTTCTGCTAACCCTATTACTTGTTTCAGTAACTGGTCTGGCATTGGTAATTTATCCTATATCATTTCCCTTTCAATATTTCTGTCAATTATGGAGACTATAATGCTAAAGTAGTCCTTTTGTCATTTTTTTCTACTTTAAATATTTTGTCCCTTTTTCATTTAATTAATAACTTTTAATTTTTAAATTGTTAGGTGGTGAACCCATCAACCAACCCAAAATGGGGAAGTGGTTATTGTTGGAAAGTTGTCTTAAATTGTGTAACCTTTGTTAGTTGTGGCATTTTTGGAGACTGTCTTAGTTGCAGTCTCAACTGTGGTGTTTAGTCTTAAATGAACTAAGAATATGGCTGAAATAGAGCTCATAAATAAACCTTGGGTAATCCAATCTTACAAGTTGGGTTTATAAGATCAAGCTAGGGCATGCTTTAGGACAGTCTTGATAGTATCTCCCCTAGTTAGGCTTAGTTGCGCCCTCTTTAGGCATTGATTTAATTGTAGCCTCAAGCATCGAATTTAGTACCATATCAACTAGAGGGGCTTGAATAGAATTAATAAAGTATGAACAATCCTCACCATACAAATTAATATAAGGTTGAATTAGACCCTTAACCCAAATTCTAAGAGTTATTTTTCAACCAACTTTCAAACAAGGCTTCAGAATGCACTGTTTTTGTCGGACATTATTTTTGTCAAACATGAATGACAACCTAAAAGACTATTTGGCTCAAAAACTTTTTTTTTTCAATTTCTGTTTTCACCTTTAATTACAAAAAAACTCACTTTTTTTTCTTATTTTCAAAAGTTTATACAGTGAAAGTGTGAAAATGAAAATAAAAACATGATGTTTTGTAATTCAAAGTAAAAACAAAAATTAATCCAAAAAGCATTTTCTCAGACCAAATGACCCGAGCTTTTACAACCTTTCTTCTAGTTGCACACCGAAGCTTCAATTGGTGCAATGCAACGTATCTTCTATACACTGGAATGTGGGGATGGCTCAACTATTCATTATGCCAATGTTATATGTTGTAATTAGAGGAAGAGGTTTAGAATAAGTTAGAACAATTTTTTGAGAAAAGTTAGATAATGAGAGTGTTTTATTTTCAGGATAATTCAGTATATACGATCTCCATATAGTCCATATAGACTCAGTGGGAGACTATTTCCTAGGACAATATTAATTGAGCACAACTTCCTAGACACCGATTACTCATGTATGAACATAAAATTCCAACAGTATACAGCCAAAGACTAGGCATACTACTGAATTTTTAGAGTTCAGATGGAAAAGGAGAATACATTTCACTAATGATACTCTGAATAATAGCCATCCAAAACATTAACCTAGCCTCTGAGTACATTTCCCTAATCAAGGTCAATTACAATAAAACTAGTACAAATCTATCCTAATGATTTAAACAGCATACTGACACTATGTATCAACTCTATAATACTATCCAGATGGTCCGATCTATCATGCCAAAAAAAACTAGATTTGAAATTAAAATAGAACATATTGTCAAGCTCTGTCAGCAATAAGATTTTACTGGTTCAACCCCATGTGACAAAAGGCATTTTTATAATAACGACCTACTCTTCCATTAAATTTAAAGTGTTACTATGACCAATATCAACATTCAATCATACAAGTGACAAAAAATTCAATTATCAAGCTCATTCATTGCACAAGTGGATGAACCTTACCAGCAGCTTGTGATTCAAGTAATTAATGAAGCATCTTTCAGCATTATCTTCTTGCTTGCTGAGACACCATTTTGCAAGTCTAGGTACAAAATTCACTACTGTAACAAAAAGTGGATGTTTATCAATAGAATCACAATCAGTTTCCACTAGATCATTCCGGTCAACCAAGGAGCATAGAAACTGAAGAAAAGTCCCAAGAAAATTCATTACAGGCTCCATAACACTGAACTTATTAAGTTGCACTTGATTGATAGAAGAGCTGTTTTCCTTGCTACCAAACTCACAACTCCAGAACTTGTCCAACAAATCCCACGGCATCTTTAGGAGACAAGAATTGACAGAGTCATGGTACACTTTGACAAGGCCATCATCATAGTCCTCCTCCAAATATTTACATATAACACGCAGGACTCGAACAACACCAGCCAGAGTAGACCAATCAATATTCTTAATCCCATATTGCATCAGAAACTCAACATCAGAACAATCAAATTCACTATTTTCAATTCCAGAAGAAGGCCCAGACGAACATGTGATCATCTTTGTAATCGCCATCTCCAACCAACAGCACAAAAAATGAATGAACCCCGCCCAATTGTTCCCCTGCACATTATTACATTCAACGATAAACAAAACAGGGAATCACATGGTAGACTCAAATGCGTAACCTAAATTCATCAAGGAAAACCAACTTCTAGGGTCATACCGTTGTGTGCACAAACTGTGAAGTTAAGGCAAGAGCATTGACAGCCACGTGTTGAACAAACTCGCTCTTGACAGTCAACAAAACCATCTACGCCACCAAAAATAACACGGAATAATATTAGCAACAACGACGTTATACAAAAGCGCGTTGATCAAAAGCTGGTCCTAACATTTACCATCTCGGTGACGATTCTAGGCAGACATTGATCGACGGACGAATGCTGGTTCGAACCACACAATAGCTCTTCGTTGGGAGCACGTTTCACCTCTGCACGAGAATCAAATTCGCGAATCCGAATCTGAATTTTCGTCACGACCTAAAATGCAAAAAAAAAAAAAAAAAATCAGGTGAACTACATTTAACAGTGTTTTGAATATAAGAATGCAAAACCTGAGAAGAAGCGATTAGAATCTCCTTCTCCTTCTCTTTGGAAATGGCAACAGAGGCCCATCGTTCCTGAGGCACGAGGAAAGCGTGTTTGGTTAATGGAATGAGTTAAGATGTATAAAAAATAAAATAAAAAGACGAAGGAAAGGGTAGAGTTGGAGGTGGAAGAGTGAAACATACTGTGTAGGGGCGTAGATAGTCGTCGAGAAGGCGACAGAGCCACCGAAGTTCAGCGGCCGGAGACATCTCACCGGCGCAACTTCCAGAATTGAATTTGTTTGCGGTGTCTGGCAGCTAGCTACAGCACGATGTTGTCGAAGTGAGTATCCAAAACGCTGCCGTTTCGGCGAGTAATGTGGCTATTGCCTTTTTAACCTCTACAAGGGTAATTTGCACTGACTAAAAACAGTAGCCGATATTTGCACAACTCCCCCGGTCCCTCATTCCTCATTTACTGCTTCTTACTCCTTCCAATACATTGGAATTGTAATTAAAAATAATCTTTTACATAGGAGAGTTACGAGAATAAATTATGAAAATCCATAAAGCAATTGTCATATGAGGTTAACTTCAGACTCAAAAAAGACTGAAAGGATTCCCTTTTCTTTTTATTCAATCAAATATTTTAGTTACATCATTTATTCAAACTTCACTGGGTGTTATTATGTAGTAAGGCCAAATCAATTCAATATTTTAATAAATTCTTTTCTTTTAAATTCTCCATTTTTTTTAAAGATTTCATTTCTTTTTAATTGTAAATTCCAAATTTTAACATTTTTTTCAATTATATATTACTCTTCAATTAACCTTTAATTAATTTAATTATAAATAATGTACAAATAGTAAAAAAATAAAATACTTTTTATAATATTATATTAAGATCGATAAAATATATTATTTTCTTTATTTTTACAAAAGAACATCAGATGGCATAGAAAAAGAAATGAAAAGAGTCCAATATATTTATATTTTAAGTTATATTTTATAATATAATATATATATGAAAAAATTACTTTGATACGTAAAAATAAACCATATTTACTTGAAAACCTATTATAATAATATAATAAGATTTTAAATTAAAAATTAAATTAAATATAATTAAAATATTAATTTATTAGATTTTTAAGTTAATATCTTTCACTGTATGTAGTGTCAATCTCTCTCTCTCTCTCTCTCTCTCTCTCTCTCTCTCTCTCTCTCTCTCTCTCTCTCTCTCTCTCTATATATATATATATATATATATATATATATATATATCAAAAAAAGAAGTTTTTTAGTTAACCAGTCTTAAAATATAGTATTTAAAAGGAAAGTTAGATTGGAAGGAGAGATCGTGAATGATAGTGAAACAAACTGAAAAAGAAATTAAAAATTCCTTCAGTTTATTTATCATCTATTTCTGTTCTATCTACTTATTTCTATTTTCCATATTTCTCTTCTCTCTATCTTCATATCAATCCCTTTATTACCTACTATAAGAAATAGTTACATCAACCCAACAAGAGTCAAACATTGCTCTTGCTTTTTTCACTACTTCTTTGTTCTTTGTTGATCACACTCCATGAAAAGCAGAGACGAGTAGAAAGGTTTTATGCAATATATTTAAAGTCTTTCTGTACCCAAATGCCCCTACTAATTCCCTTCATTTTTTTAACAGATATTAATTCCCTCCATAAGCTTTTAGAAATTTACAGGTCACAGATTTTGTAGGCTCACAAGGTTGCACAACCTTAAATAAATAATCACGATGTCCTATAGGATCTAATTTGTGCAATCTTTTCACAACAAGAATCTTCGAGAAGACCTGTTGATGTTCAAATAATTTCTTATTACGCCCATATCACTACCAAATGAGTTTCAGGGGTAGAAGGAAAACGTATATCTCATTCTCAAGTCATCAACCACTACATTTCTCTTGCCTTGCTCTTGCCTTGCTCATACTTAGTGATATGAGAAAATGCTTATTCTAAATATTTAGTAAAATCAAGAAAACCAAGAATAAATGGAGTAGAATAGAATACAAGTTATAACCCAGTGCGCTGAATCACTTATTGTGTAACTAATAAAACTATTTTCTCCTCACTTTCTTTAAAAAAAAGCTTTCTACTTTTCTCTCATGTTTCCATCATACTTCTTCTTCCAAATGAGTTATTTGTTCTGTTCACCCTTATTTTTTTTAACCACTATTGAGTCTCAGTGTCACTTGATCCTCACATCTTTTTTAGGAGAAAGTGGCTTAAGAGTGACGTTAAGACTAAGATAAAATCTTTGCAAGACCATGATATTCCTATCATATTAGCTAGTGCAAAAACTGATTCAATACTTAAATATTAAAAAAAAATAACACTTCTTATCTTTTTCTTCTTTTTCATTCTTTTGCACATCTTAAAAACATAGTCTAAAATTAAATAAACAAAATTTTATTTGATTGTCTACTTGTATTGTTAAAAAATCTTTTCACCCTCCAAAAACACCGTAGTGATCAAAAATCCTGCACAGAGGATGGACAATGGTTAAGTCATTAATTCAGACCACGCACCTGACGTATGTTGGCTGTTCAGTAGACATGTTGAACATGAAGCAGAATTGCTTTTGGAATCACAGCGATGTTGAGTTTGATATTACCATTTAACTCTTCCAATCTCTCCTTATTATAATATTATTTTTGTTTTTGTGTTGATACTATTCACAACTACTAAGGGATTGTCAGGTCATTATCATTAGTGTACATATAATGAGAGTATATTTCTTAGTGTATATATATAATGAGAGTATTTTGTTGTTATGGAATACATTTTTAAAAGTAATATAATAATAATATTATTTTATATTAATCACAAAATTTCATATGTTTTAACACATAATTAAGTAAATAAGATGACGAATAAGATATTTATCACGTCACTCAATTTAAAAAAATATATATAATAAAATATAAATATTAAATATATTTAAAAAGTTAATAGAAACTCAATTAAAAATATTTAATTTTGAAAAAAAAAACCTTAAAACTCCACTACTCTTGATTTAATAAAATGGTCAAATACTATTATCATAAACTAGTGGAACACGGCACTAAGATGTCTGTGTATCCATATTTTTTTTTTTTTTTTTTTTAAAATAATTTCTCTCAATTTTTTATTTTTTTATTTTATTTTATTTTTTATTTTTTAAAAATAATTTATCTTAAGAATGAGAAGTTAAAAGATAATAAGTGAGTGAGATTAATAAAGAAGTGGAAAATGGTAATTAAATAAAAATAAATTAAAAAAAGAAAATCATTTTAAAACAGAAAAATAACATACCAATCTTTCTACTCTCCTATCAATTAAGTGACAACAAATAAAATAAATATTAACGTAACAATCTGCCAGTTAAGTCAAAGCAAATAAAATAAAATTTTAAAATTAAAAAACTGCTTTATTGACTTCTAAAATTATAAAATGTCTAAATAACCAAAATAAATTAATAAAACAAAACATTAAACAAGGATAAAATAGAAAAACACTTTAGAGCAGTTAAAGTAGGGAATCTCCTTTATATATAGGTATAGATTGATACTACAACCCAGTTAATTTGTATGCAACATCTAATGTGATAATCTATACTTATATATAAAGGGGATTCTCTACTTTAACTGTTCTAAATTGTTTTTATCCTTCCTTAATATTTTTTTTTATTAATTTATTTAGATTATTTGGACATTTTATAATTTTAGAAGTTAATAAAACAATTTTTTAATTTTAAAATATTTGATATAAGCGGTTTTAAAATTTCATTCTTTCTTTTTCTTACATTCTTACATGTAACATTTTTTATTGTGTTTCCACTAGTTTTAATAAAAAAATATAATAAAAGATAAATTTCTAATTAAATAATATGAAAGATTATTAAAATAATAACATTGAAAATTGTATAATATGAAAAAAAAAAAAAAGGATTATGTATCATGCTCCTTTCTAAAACTCAATAAATTAGTTTAACATTAGGTTAAGGACAACTAAAATTACTCATACTTTTACATTTCAAAAAATAAATACAACTACTTAACAATTCAATAAATTGATATTACAATTATATTAAATTTTTTAATTTATATATTATTATTAGAGGTTTCAAATAAATATTTTTGCTCTTGATAATGTCAAACAATCTTTATCGTTTATAAAATTAACTGATTAACTTATTAAATTCAAATTTAAATCCAAATATTCTCTGTCCACTCAATTAACCTAATAGGAAATATTGGCCCGAAAATTTCTATCATGTCACAAAAATTGACATAATGACTTGTATATTATTGAAGAGAGACAACTTATTATAAATGTAATGAAATTTGATAAAAATATAAATTTTATAAGACTAGTAAGTCAAAAAAAGTAATAATTATTATTGTTAATTTTTTTGTTCTGAATTATTATCTTTCCTTTGTCTACTAAACAGTTAAAAGCATGCCTATTATGTTTGAAATGAAGGAAAATAGTTGTTGTGCAGTATGAACAGAAGCAATGTCATCTGCAACTATTTTAGGTGACATTGTTTTTTAAATAGCAATCTAGAAAGACAATAATAGGTGTGGCATGCAGTAAGACCAACAAGTAGAATATCTGATGTGGGAAATTTAGAAATATTACTGCATGAATGAGAAAATAAGTGATTGATGGTAACAGAAGAAGATCATGGCAGAAAAATAGACTTCACCCGTTTACAACTTTGAAAGTTCAGCAATACGATGGCTTGCCGACACCTAGTCACAACATCATTTTTTATTTCTTTATCTATCTTTTTACTGCATAATCACTATCAATTTTAATTAAAACAAATTTGGTTTACATCCAAAATAGAAATAATCAATTAAAATTAGTTAACAAAACTCACATAAATATCAAGTGAAAAATAGTTTTAACCTACATAACAAAATATCAAAGTGAAAAAATAGTTCTAACTTACATAACCTATAAATAAATAAACAACCCAAACTAAAAAATAATCATGCATAATATATGTTATATGTTGATGTTTATTGAAAAAATTATGTTTAAACTTAGTTCAAAATATTGTTGATGTTGATTAATAAAATATAATTAACATCAATTAAAAAGATAATATTATTTTATGTGTTGATTTAAGTTGATGATATCTTAGTCAAAGTAAAAAAAATAAAACATAGAGAAGTATGAATTTAAAAATGAAATAATATGAAGAAATTTATTTTTTAATTTTTTTCTTAGTAAAATATAAAATTCTCCTATTTTAAGTAATTAAATTACTTTCATAAATTTTTAAATTTTATATCCAAACTGTTAGAAATAAGCAGTATCTAAGATCAAGAGGGAATGGGTGAATTGAGCTTATAAAATTTTTCCGCAACAAAACCTGAGTTACAGTATGATAGTGTTTAAAATAACAGATTAATTTTCAAAGAAACAGATTAATTCTTTGAAGCACCTTATTACAATACAAGACTTGAATTACACGAAATGTATCAACCAGCACAAGCAGCAGAAACAATTTTAATGAATTTTATAGCTTACAGCAGAAACATATTGTATCTTAAAATGAATCTATTTAATTTCACACCAAGCACTTACAAGAAAAACCAAAAACACAAAATATACAATGAAGACAGATTTCACTTAAATCAAATTTCAGATTCACACAACTTTTGAATTTGATAAAATGATTGAGTAACCAGCTATAGCATCAATTATCACCAGGTTAATTTTCTTGGCAGAATATGATAAGAACTTATAACGCAACTTATCACAGTTTTGTCAAATACAAATAAGAGCTTCAAAAACCAGAGAGCGCAGTTCTTATTAAACCCAGAATTAACAAACTTATTTTCACATGAACAGATTCAAATCTTGACAGTTCTTTAATCCAGATTTCAGAAATAAGAGCAACAAAGAGAAGAGAATTGCATACAAGTTTTTATACTGGTTCACTCGTCAAGAGTTATATCCAGTTCACCTTACCCCAAGGTGTAATTCACTAAAACACAACAAGATTACAGAATACACAGTGATTCTTGAAACCTACAAGAACACTCACACACCAAGCTGAAAAATACCTATTTTCAGCACCACTTGCACTCCAAGAAAACCTGTCTAGGAGTGACTAACACAACTACCTTTACAAACAGAGATAAAGGAAAGATTACACCTGAAAATGATGCAAGAACTCAGAACAGTAGTTCAAATTGCAACAGTAAAACTGTACCAGCACCCTTCACAAGGCTCCAAGATTTTCTAGACCAAGCACACTTAAAACCTCTCTTGAAAACCTTTCACAAAAGTGTTTTGATCCTTCTTCTCTTTCAGAACTTGTTTGATCTCATTTGAAAACGTGATTGCTCAGTGTTTGTGAGAGAGACCTTTGCCTTTTAAAGAAATCAGATTCTAACTGTTTTTCAAAAACCAGTTGAAAACAGGAAAACAACGGATTCTGTGCACATCTTAACAGATTTATTTTCTGAAAGGCTCCCAACTCAGTTAACTGAAATAACTGAATTGATTTCCCTTTGGTGCCTTAATAGAATTTCAAAAAAGCTTTTGACAGAACCAAGAAAAAAAAACCTATTGATTTTTCATGGAACAGATTCATTTTTGTCCAGAATACAGGTTTTTCTAAAAACACTTTAAAACCATTTTGAAAAGCTTTTAATCACTCTAAGTGCTTGATCTAAGCTTACTTAAGCAACTGGAACAGATTATGCAACAAAAGACATCATAATAAAAGCATAAGCCTAAATTCAACGCTTAACTAAAAACTATTACAATCTTCAAAGCACTTGAGTCATTTTCTTCATCAAACATGCATCCAGCCTTGATAGAGAATAAGCTTCCTTCAGCTTCAACACAAACAACATATTTATCTTACTACTAAAAAAAAAACCTCAAACATAAGTTATTTTTGACATTTTAAATACACTATGTAAATGTCATTGATGTAAAAAATGGGAAAAAGAATTACATCAATCAAAACTCATAGCAAAAAATGTAACATATAACATTAATTAAGTTTCAATGTAATGTATTGTTATATACAAACCAAAATTTGCTCAAAAATTACATTGGAAAGGCCTTCTTACATTGGTAATAGCTTGAACCATTGTAAAGAAGTACATATAAGATTGATTCAAGTCATAATGATAAAGAAGAATCCCAATTCCATATCACTTTTATGCTGTAATCAATGTAGTATATTAAATTTTTTAATATTACTTTTGTTTGGTGTATCTCTCAACTAGTAATTCAAATCAATTTGAACATCCATGTATTATGTTAGATTTAGAATTTTTAAATATTACTTTTGTTTTACTCATTTTTCAATCTATAATTAAAATAAATTTAAATCAACGATACAATAAATATATATATATATATGACAAAGTAATAAATTCTAATAATCATTCAGAATAGTAAACACTAGAAATATGAATAATTCTAGTTACGTGTGCATTAACATCTAAATATAAAAGATAAACCAAAAGTAAACTAAAACTAACTGCTAGTTAAAGCTAAATTAACACTGACTACTTATCAAACCCAAAGATTAAATACCATATATAATCCAAGGATGAAACCATAGCAAATACTAATTTCTAATGTAGATTTTCTTCAATTTTCTCTGTATATAAATTTTTGAGTGCAAACTATTTAATCATCCAACAATACAGAAGTCACTGGGTAGACTATCTATTTTGACAACTATTTCTTTCCACACAATTTTTAACGCATCTCTATCAATACAATTATTTCGAATGTAAGATTATGTTTCGGATTTTTTTTTTTATCAAAACATCGTATAGAATTATAGAATGATACGCTTAGTTATTTTGAGAACATTATTTTTTCAACAAATACCAATTCTCTCGAAAATCAGTTATGTCGAAAATTAATCTCCTCTTTCTCTTCTGATACTTACTGAAATTTTAGTCGGGTCAAAATAAACAGTAGAAATTGTTTTTCTAAGCACTTTTAAGCTCCAAGACCAACACCAAGCACCAGAAGCAATGGGAAGCAATTCATGAGTACAGGCACCAAGACTAATTAAGCAACAGAAAATGAGGAATGACTTCTATTGAGAAAGAACCAATTATGCTTAGCATTTAAAAGTGCTTGAATCATGTGAAGGGTTTATGATGCAGTGAAAGTCTCAGTCATGAAAAAGAATTTTTTGTTCTCTTTTTCTTTTCTTCCACCCATTTTACAAGGCAAAACTATAATAATTTTTTTTTTTAAATCTCCCCCCTCAGTCTTTCAAACAAACAGTTCCTGTAGATTTCAGAGATTAAACTAAAAATCAAATGAAGACGAAATTTCTTGATTTTGGCTAGCGATAAAGAATGCTGTTTTTGGTTCCCTTCCCCATGCTAATATCTAGCCGTTTTTCCAGGCACCCCCACAGCCAAACTTAGGATTGAAGATAGAAGTTTGTGGAAAGAGAACAAAAGCAACTTTAGTAGAGTCCTAAAGTTGAAAAAACAAACAAAACAAGACAAGGCAAACAAAGAGATTTTTCAGCTACACTTTAGGAAAGCAAAACAGTCAAAATACACCGCAAAGTTACACCCCTCGCTCCCCACACATTCCCTACGATTAAAGCAAATGCTTGCGGGTTCCTTCTCGTTTCAACTGCCTCAAAACTTACACAAACAGACTATTTCAAATATTTCATCCCAAGTAAGTTTATTAAGAATTACCAAGTTCATGGAAATTCATTAAATAGAAGTAGAACTCACTATAATCTTAACAAGTTTAAGCCGCTAATGTGATACTATATTATTTTCCCTTCTTCCAACAAGAAAAGACAACCGTTTGATAAGAAATTGGTGTCTTCCGTTTATCTGGTATTTATAATAAATCAATAACGGTATAATGCGTTCCTTGTAAAACATCCATGTAGCATTGGCTGCTTTAATTTCGCTGGAAAACTAATCCAATTTCAGACATCTTTAGAAAACCCAGAGAGTAAAAAACACTAATCAAGTCAGCCACTAATTGAATCACACAGCTTAGCCAAAATTAACAGTAAGCCAGTAAACATACACAATACTGGACCATTTAAAGGAATAAAAGTAAGAAAAAAAATTAAAATAGTAAAGAAAGTCATAGTTGTAGTTCAAATTTCACAGATGATTATACCCAGGAAAAAGTAACCGTAAACTCGAACCATAAACACACCCACCATTGCACCCAAGCCAGAAAAAAAAAAACAAAAATAAAAAGAAGCATTTCATTTGAGACCATTCCCCGGTGTGGAAATCGCAAGCCCAGGGCACGAGAAACAGTCTCCACTAACAAACCCACCTTCGCCACTCTCTAACTGCCACGTGCTCAATCCAGAAGACGGAACGGCGCCGCCAATGTTGGCACCATCCACCATTCCGGGGAAGCCCCAGCCTGACCTGCCAATCCCAAAGCCCATGTCCTCGAACCCGTGTCCAAGCCCAAGCCCAAACCCGCCGAGGGCGAGAAACCCATTGCCCTGGGTGTTGTTCAGCAACGAAGTGAAGCTCCCGCAAACATTAACGTTATTCTGTTTATTAACGTCACCGTCCATGAAGTGCATGGACCCTCCTTGGGTCGTCGGGACAGGGGCCAATGCGGGTAAAGCGTGCTCCTGAGGTGACGTCATGGTGGAGGAGGAGGAGGAAGTGGCAGTGTGGTGGGTGCGGGAGCGCTTGGCGTTCTTGCGGCTGCCACCGCCGACGGGGATGTCGCGGAGTGTGCCGCCATGGGTCCAGTACCGGCGACAGGACTTGCAGAAGTGGCGCGGCTGGGAGTAGTTGTAGTTGTTGTAGTAGCAGAACTTGGTGTTGGTGGACTCGCAACGGGGGCAGGGAAGGTTCTCTTGCTCCGGCGGTGGCGGCGCTCCGGCGGAGCTCTGGGGCTTGGCAGCTCGGCGGCTCTCGCCGGAGTTGGACGATGGCATGTTGTGCAATAAGAAAAAGAGTTGAGTGATGGATTTGGTTTGTGAAGACGAATGTGGGGTTTGGTAGTGAGTGGGGGTAGTGAGTGAAGAAGGGTTGAGTTGGGGTGTTGAAGGGCGAATGTGGTGGGGTTTTATGGGGAAGGAGAGAGACAGGGGGTGGAAAGGAAATGAGAGGAGAAAGGAAAGAGAGTCAGAGAGAATATCTGTGGTGGAAACAGAGACATCTTCTGAGGCTTATATGAGGCAGAGTGGGATCAGCTTTACAGTGTTCTGTTAAGCACGACATTTCAGTCGGCTCCAGAACACCCTCTCTCTATTTGGGTCGGCTAATAGGGCTGCGCCTTCTGCACCCACACACACCACCAACCCACACACACAATTTACACAAACCCCTTTCTCTCCCCCAATCCAATCAATCAAACTATTTTGTTTTCTTCTTAGGACGTCTTAATTAATTACAAGTATAGATAAAGTAGCTCAAGCATTATCTTGTCCGGTATTATAGTGCTTGCAGGGCCACTTAGATGCATGCATAATGCATTCTGCCTTTGAGCTAGGAGTAATAATTATGGAATGCAAAACTACCCAACTGTTTTTCATTAAAAAATAAATAAACATAGATTTCCTTCACCATTACCTCTTCTTCCAACTTCTCAAACTAATCATGCCATCTTCTAATATTATATGCATATATTCGTTTCTCCTGTCTTTTCCTTATTCAATCGGGTTTGACGTAGAGCTCCTAGACCCTACGCTAATGACCTACCCCATCTATGCTGTCTGTATGCCTCGAAGTTCGATTTTTGTTGCTATTAACAACTATGGATAATGTCACACTCTATTCATTTTAGCTTCCAAAATTTTCCTTCTAGTTAGGCAAACGTAACCCAATTCATTTCTGGAAATGTCATTACAGCACATGTAGAAATGCATATACGATAAGAATAATTTGATTTTTCAAGGGACAGGCGGATGTTATTAGTCGCTGAGCTGACGAAGAATTTCAATTTGGAAACCTAACTTTGATTATGCGATGGGTGGGCCAGTGGAAGGGCGATTTTGGTACGGTTTAGTTGAAGGGGAAGGCGAAGGCGGGTAAAATAAAATGTGTTGTAGATGATGGAATAGGAATAGCAATAGGAATAGGAATAGGAATAGGAATAGCATGAGATAGAGACAGTGAGAGAGAGGGGGAGAAGGGGGTGGGTGGGGACAGAAGCGACAGAATTATGACTGTCGGGCAGCGTGGGGAGCAATAATTGGGTCTTCCCTCTGATTTCGGACGCGTCATGTCCGCATCAGATTCCTCCTCCGTACCCATTCTTTCTATCTTCCACCGGATTTTGCGCTTCACTGTAGCCATTACCATACAGTGTGGTTTCCGCAACTGCACAAGCACCACTGTGCTCACCGTTTGATAGCGATCAGACGGTGGTGTTCCTGTCCGGTGGGGTAGGAGGGGGAGAGACACCTGTCAGCGACAGACCGGTGGTTGTCGGTGATAGAAGGAGCGGAAGAGGCACGCGCATTTCAAAATTATCTGTCCATAACTCCCTTCCTTGAGAGAGAAAGAATCATGGGTCGCTGTCCCTCCCCCAAACAAAACTTGGAAACTTGGAAAGTGGTGACCCTTGTTTCTTTCTCGGAGCACCCAAAACACCCACCATCGCTATCATCCTCTCTCTCTCTCTCTCTCTCTCTCTCTCTCTCTCGACGCACACCGCCTCTGTTTGTGTTTGTTGTGTTTATCCATAATAATAATAATCACTGACAATTTTTGCATCTTTGCCTTGCGTCTCCCTAGTCATGCCTTGGCTTCAGACCTGTAATCACCTCTTTTTGGCCTTTTCTGCACGCACATGATTCTCTTTCACTCCCTCAAAAATCAAATTGCTTCTTTGCACGCTTCTCCTCTTCAAGTGGGGTACGTGTTTTTCCTCCTACAACAACAATTATTAATCATCATTCACACAAAATAAATATACCCCCTTTTACAATTCAATGCCAACATGTCTGAACGTAGATGTTGGTCAACTTTGGCCTTTCAAGCCTGCATTCATTTTGTTTTTATGTTTTTAGCCAAAAATAATGTTGTATCTCGTGCCAAGATTTTACTTGCACCAAAATGGTTAAGAAAACCTAGTGGAGACCAAATAATTTAGTATCATATCAATATGTGCCCGATATCTGAAAATTATGACTTAGGTCATTTGCAGTCAAAATTCATATATCTACTAATTTACTTCAACCAACAATAAAAGTTAGCAGAATAAAAATGAAAAAAAAAATACGCATTGACATTGGAGTAGTTAGAAATTAGTTCTTAAAGTAATTAATTTTATTGAATGATCGAGGATATAAAAGAGAGATATTGGGGAACGTAGTGTCATATCCTAGATAATCTAATTAGCGTAATAATACAAATTTCTAGATCAATAATAATACCTATTTGTCCAGTTAATTAAACAAAAAAATCATACAATAAATTAAAGAAGGTAAACTATTAAATGTCTAGATCAATATATAATTGTACACAAAATAATAATGACTAGGTTACATCACAAATCTAATAGACTTTATTTAATTTATTTTAATAATTAATTTATATCAACGAGATCATTTAAGTTTAAAATAGAATATATGTTTACGGGAACAACTAACTTTAAAAAAGATTATTGAATTTAACATGAACTCTTGTCCTATAAAACTATAATAAAATAATTTTCATTAGTTCAAATAAACTCACGAGTTACGTTCATTTCTCCCTTAAGAATATTTCTAAAGAGATTTCACTAAAGAATTAATTAATTACAAATGAATATGTAAATCACTTACGATTCTCACTAGTATACAAATCATTCATGATTATTTCTTCTTAATTTCTCCTTACGATTAAAAACTCTCAAAAGAAAATAACATTGTCAAAGAGAGCACTATTCAAGTTTACTGGTATACTCCACAATATAAAGAATTATAAAGGTTATCATTCACTCACAAGGAATATTGTAACATCAATGTATGATTGAAATAATTGTATATTATAGTTGTGTTCTTCATATTCAACTTGAACGTAGATTTGGAAGATGACCGTTGCAACTTTAGTTTGGTTAACACTTGATCTTTCTTTATCTTCAACAAGAATCTTCATATCTCCTAGCTTAGACGTTTGATAAAAAAAAAGTCCTTATTTGAATCTTCTAAGTGTTTTTGCCTCTATTAGATTTATAGAAACAATTTGAACAAATATGTATATATCATAATTAATCATAAACACTTAGATTTAATCATAAACACTTAGATTTGTTTATTTTTGTAAGTAACTTATTAGAAGACCGGTTCTAATAAGATATTTTAAAATATTGATATTATAGATGTTAGAATCAAATTTCAAACACTTGATATTTATTTAAAAACCATTTGATCGTTACAACTTGTTTATAAGTTAAATTGAAGCTCAAAACTCATGATATATTAGATTGTTTATCATTAGACTTGTTATACTCACTTGATAGTTTAATGTATCCTTTAGTTATCCCAAAATACATGTTGTAATCTTCATATAATTTATTCACATTTTTGTAGAAAAGGCATTTGGTGTTTCTTATCATCAAAATACTAAAAGATCTACTATTACTAGACCATCTAGTATGGCTAATAGGGTTAAACTATTTTGGGTTTCAACAACACCTTCCAATAAAACTTATATTACACATATCTCAAAAGAGATTAATACTGACCAATTCTAAGATTATTCTTCATCTACACGTACATCTCAACTCCATAGGTTATGATAATTTCACCAACTCTTCTAATAAAATAGGTATCTCAAGCTCACAAAATTTTAAAAAAATAATTAAAAATTGTGTGTTACTACTAAATTCTTAAGAAAAAGTAATGCTAAGTATATTATTAAAATTCACAAAATGAAAATAACTTGTTGTTTTTTAATGATGGCGCAGAATAATTTAATTAATAGATTTTAAATTGATTATTATGCATTTAAAATTAAGAAATATATAATTAAAAACGATAATATTGTTTCCTTCTTTAAGGTTTGTATACTAACATATTTGAATCGATATATTTTAAAAAAATAAAAACATCGTAATCAATATTCTAAAACTAAAGATGCAAAGAAAGCACTAAGGAATGATGTTACTGAGTCACGAACCTCAAAAGGTTAGTAAACAAATGATATATGTATATCTCTACAACATCATCCATAATAATAATAGTAATAATAACAATAAATATAAATTAATTTTAATATGAATATATTATCTAAACATATTATTAAATTTTATCATTATTTAATTTCAAAATATAAAATGAAAATGTAGGAATGACAATCTGG
This sequence comes from Phaseolus lunatus, assembly GCA_013389735.1. Lineage (NCBI taxonomy): Eukaryota > Viridiplantae > Streptophyta > Magnoliopsida > Fabales > Fabaceae > Phaseolus > Phaseolus lunatus. The sequence continues at coordinate 39,679,210 of CM023859.1, forward strand.
GGTGGCTCATGCAAGCCGACCTGCAACCCGCTACCAAAATGTGTGGGACGAATCCACTAATCTACTCCGCTGACTCACTTTGGCCTATCTCGCATAACCTGCAGTCTGCGCAGGCCAACAGTGAGGCGGGACGAGTTGGCTTGATAGCCTCCATAAATAAATTATTATTTTTTTTTAGAATAAAATCATAACTCATTCACCTATTATTGCAATGTGACATTTATTTTATTTTATTTTAAAAATTTGAATTTAATGTACTAAAAAAGTTAGTATTAAGAGTAAAAGTGGATTTAGTGGATATAGTTTTAATTAAAGTCTTATATTTAAAATTTGTTAATAAAAAAAATAATATAAAGAAGAGATTTCAAAAATATAATTAAAAAATTAGTCATCTTCATTCAAATATTTTGTAGCAAAAGTTTGATAAGATACTCTTATACATTTACATACATATATAAGAAAAAATAGATGCAAAGCAAAATTTTAATTATTTTTAATCAGTCTTGTAACAACTCTTTTATATTTTTATCTTAATTGGATGAATTGAAACACATATAAAATTTTAATTTTCCAGCAATAGGAATAAGTTTGTTTATAATTAATAAAATTTTAATTTTTGAAAAAAAAATTAGTTTTCTTATGTGGGTTGGTCCGTAGGCCTGCAGCTATTTTTTTATATTCGTATTATTTACGCGGGACGAGCTCACCCAATTTGCATTTTACGGGTCAAACACGGAACGACCCGACCATCCTATAAATATATATATATATATATATATATATATATATATATAAATTGTTTTCCTTTTTAGCTATTTTCCATTTTTATTGTTCTTATTCTAGATTTACTAAACTTTTCCAACATATTAAAGTACCTCCCTCACCCTAACTATTTACTCATTCAAATACTCGCCCACATAAGGTTTTATAGTCAAGATCAATTCGTTTAATTACTTTAATCAAGTCCCTTGATTACTTTGGTTTCTTTAATTTCTACACTTAAGGCATCGTAATTCACGACTCATATATTAAACTTCGTTAATTTTAAAAATTATTAGAACCTTGATCTTCAACACATGGAATAGGCATATTGAAAAAGATTCCAAGACTTTCCTTTCCTACACATGCTCGTGACAAACCAGAAATTTTCAAGCCAAGCAGTTTCTTTTGTCACTTCACCAAATCACATATATTCGTTAATTTCCATCACAATCATCATATAATATTAATCTAGAATCATCCCAAAACAACCACCTAATCAATCTCATCAACTTAATGGAATTTGAGGGACATATCCCATTCATTGAACTATTATGTGTCTTTCCTCTGCCTTGCCCGAAAATTCGTGCAACAAAAGACAAAATAAGTGGAGGAATTATTTGTCAAGCTCCGTGCAAGCAAACTTGGAAACTAACACAAACCTTGATAACTTAGAAGAATTTAGAGGTGAAATGGAAGAATCTTTTGAAGAGAAGTGGTAAAGTATGACTCCGCCACCCATCAACCAAGGAGAAGTGAGTTGTGGAAAACATACTAAGTCTAGTTACTCTCACCAAACACTTAACAATTGATCAAGACACCAGTTTCAATTAATCATATCGTCGTTGAAGTCCATCAAATAACTAGAAAAATCTTCAAAAACTAAGAATATCAATAAAAAAAATACAAAATCGTCAAAGTTTTGGTTTACAAAAGTGTTAATAAGAAATGTTATAATACAATATCATTTTAACTTTTCTAAAAAAAATGAAAACAGACCTAAAACATTTACCTTAGACTCTTTCTATTCTTTATCTTGCCTTTTAATTTTTTCTTAAACTAAACTCGTTACCATTTTTTTTTTCATGAGCTTTTTATTCATGTGTGTTGCCAAAGATTAAAAAAAAAAAAAAATTAAAGTAAAGAGAAGTATGTTGAGATGAATGGAGAGGCAAACATATTTTTTTTTTAGAAAGTCGTGATAAAACTCCACTCACTTGAGAGGCAAACTAGTATGAAATCAATTATTAAGTTTAAAGTCTTACATTGAATAGAAATACAAAAATTAAGTAAATATATAAAAAAAAATGCTTAGAGATAAATTGGAGGATAAATATTTTGAGGAGAAAAGATTCTTAAGAATTTAAGTATTGAGTTGAAAATTTGACCGTAAATATCAAATAAAATAAAAAAATTGAGTGTACATATAAGAGAAAAAAAATACACCAAAACTTAGTTCTAAGGTTTTTGGATTGAGATTACCTAGTGTCATAATCTTTGGTATGCTCGACTAAATGATCAGTGGTGAATCTTATGAGCTTATCTTCTAAGAAAAAAATCACAAAAATATGAGTGTAACACTTATGTCATTATTGAGTCACTTGTATATCCCTAAAATTGTGGTCCTCAATTTTACAATGAGGCAGTTTTATGGCATTTATAGCACTTTGCCTATAGGTTTGTTATTTTTAATTTTGGCAACACTCCTTCTACATGGCAGCTCTTCACCCACCTCCTTCTTCCACAACTGCCTACTTGGTAGGTTAAACTAATTTACAACGTCGGTGGTACAAAAAAACCACAGGTCAAACTGCAATTTTATTTTTAATAATTTGTAGAAACTAACTAGCAAAATAGGTTAGCATGATAAGTATGAAGCACGTATAAATTTACGATTAAATGAGTGAGTAGAACTGTTTGGGTGATGGATGGATGAAGTGGAGTTGTGTCTATTATATAAAATTCGAAAAAGAAAAAACAGATTGATAGATTGATAATAATGCGAGTCATAGGTTGGTTCGGTTAGACGACTTTTTAAACTACCAAGGCGCGGAAGTTGTGGAAAATATAAATAAACTTGTTGCAAAATGGCGAGCATCAAGAGGGACAAGAAAACAAAAAATTTGCCACGTCAAGCGAGTGTGAAGTGTTGTTTGTTAACATGTCAACGTAATTAAAACTCAGAATCACAGCATACATATAATAATGAAAGAAAAGGGGAAATCACGGTCGTAAATTACGTTTATGTGGATTGCAGTGAATAATGAAGGGAGGCACAAGAAAAGGGGTTGTGGAAAGGTAGAACGTAAAATAAAAATTAAAAAAAAAAGGAAAAAAGTAAAAGGGTGTGTGTAGTTGTGTAGTGGCAGAGAAAGAGAGGTACGGAAAAGAAGAGAAGAATAAGAGAAGATGAAAGATGAAAGATGAAAGATCAAAGATCCCTGAGCTGCCTAAGATTGACAGGAGATATGTATCTGTTGTCTCCGTCAAGTAGCTGCTTAGCCAGGATTAGGTTTGCAGCTTCGCTTGGATGATAAGGATCCCAGAACACGTGCTTGTACCTATCACTGCACATACTCGAAGTAGGTCCACATGGAATTATCCCTGCGAATTGGCCCCCATTTCCGCAGCAAGCTCTACTTGCTGTTCTGAATCCTGCATTTTTATTTCCTATCAACAACCTTTTATGCTATACTTTTTATATCATTTTTTTATTTCTCAAACAACTCCAGTACACTAACAACTAAAATGAAACTAGTTATTTACCGTATTTCTTATAATTTTTTATGACTTCCGAGACTAAATCGTAGACATTGGCAAGGACGAAGGTGGCACCGGGTAGATTGTCGTTTAGCTCAGCAACCAGATCCTTCAATCGACCATTGTATTGAAGCGCCAGTTTGTTGGCCAAATCCACACACTCATCTTCGTTCAGCTGATTTATAGTCTTCTGGTAAGGTATGCACCCTATTGGCCCAACGTTTCCTATCACAAACTTTCGACCATCCATTTCGTACAGTCTCTGCCATTCAATCCACGTCACTTAAAATCTGCTTAAATTAATCTCAATTATAGATTTTGGTGTTAAATTTAAATTGAGGTGGTTACCGTAAGTTGGGCCCTGAAATGAGTAATCATGTCATCTATGAAAGAATCTGGACTTTGAGAAATTCTGGCTCCGATGGAGAGAACTGGGAGAAGGTAGTTGTTGAGAAAATCATTGGCCCCAACAGTTATGGAGAAAATGGATTTCTTCATTATGTACTCTTTTGCTTTTGATTCACCCAGCAGTTTGTCAATTTGTTTTCTTGTTATGCTGAAGTAATCTATTTGAACATCCATTCCTATTCTATTCACCTGAAAACAAAATCATTCACAACAAACAATTATGTTCCTTATTACGCAAAATGAATCAGACTAAGTAAGAAATAAACAGCGGAAAAAAAAATACTGACAAATATTCTTCCAGTAGCATTCATTATCCCTCCCCCTCCCGAAGCATAGTTCACTCCACTCAGTATGTTTTTCCCTGTTGCATTTGGTGCTAAAAATGGTACAGCATAATTTGGTTGTCCCAATTCCTCTCCTGAAAAATATTAAAATGCAACACCAAGACATTATGTCTTTTCTTAACACTCTACTGACATCTCTAAATTTTTATATTAACATAAGAAATTAAAAGACATATATGTTAAAGCAAATTCTGCATATAAGTATCTCAATATTGTTGTTGCAGTATAATTTGATTAATATTGAAGTATATTATGCATGGAAGATTGTTTATTGAAAAATTGAAAATGTTAGTAGTTTGTTAATTAGGAAAATTGAATAGGCACACACAAAAGCTTGATATGTGAGAAAGAAGGCAAAGTTACCAACTATATCACCAATGGTTCTTCCATTGGTGTAGCGGCCAGTGGGGTTTCCCCCCGAGGCCTTGAAATCAATTCCATTGGGAGCGATGTTTGCCTTAGAAAGAGTTGACAAATAGTTATTGTTTCCAGCATCCACCAATGAATCTCCAAAGATGAAAGAGGCTCCTAACCCGTTTTTCTGACCATCAACATTTCCATAAAAGCTCATGTTCACTATCAAAAACAGAAGCACCAACATGTCATAACAATGCAAAGCCATGGCTGCAAGTGAAAAGCTCTGCAAAGAGGTTTATAAGGACCATCTTTTCCCCTTCATGTGAGAAAACTTGTAATCATGTTTTAATCAAGTTAAATTTGGTTTGACCCTTTTATTATTAAAAATAAGATTCCAAAGGAGTGCACTGGATGAATAAAGATTTTCATGCGGTTGGTCATCAAATCTCTGCATATTTCTAACCTGGCTGTGGAATTGATCAATTAAAGATTTTGATTTCGTAGCCCAAATCACAGGGCGCCTAGTTTTGTCCACCATGACCTACTCAACAAGACAATTAATTACAGAAGAAAGTTGTGAGGGACTTTGGTGTTATTTGATGATCTTAAATAAAATATATTAAAAGCAACCCTTCACTCCTAATTTCATGATGTTATTGGACGCATAGGTATAGTTACTTCTTTTGAGTAAGTAATAGAACAGTCCATCTGCACACAACAACTCAGGAAAATCAGGTTTTGCCCTTTCCTTTATCCTTCCAACTGCTCAAAAACGCCAAATATTTGGATTTTTATTCTATTCTTTTAAGTTTGTGAACAATCTTTTTGGTATACTTGTGTTTGTGTTTTTTTTTTAAGGATAAACCAGGAGAGCTCCATGAGGTATAATTTTGGGGTCGAAGGGACTGAACTGGGCTAAGAAGTTCCGATCACAAATGGGCCAAGCAAAATATTAAAAATAGGAGAAAGAAACAGTGAATCTTAAACTTCTACAAAATTTAAAACTATTAATAATTGTTCAGGTATGCTAACCTTGATTCCTTACGCTATTAGTTTCTCATTTATCTCAATTAAGTTAAAATATATGTTGGAGATTATATTTCGACTAAGAACATTTTGTATATAAGTGGATCTCATCTTATTTATATTATTATATTATTATAATATTATAATATTAGGGTTGCCAAGTAATTAGACCCAACCATAAAAATTTAACACCAGTCAGACTATATATATATATATATATATATATATATATATATATATATATATATATATATAACTTATCAATGTAAAATCTCTACAAACATTCTAATCAAATGATTAATTATCATTATTCTATTAAAAATAATAACTAGAGTTACGAGAATCATTAATAATTCAAGTGTTAATGCACTTTTTTGATTTTATCAATCTATCTGAAAGTAAAAAATAGATTTTGTGATTTAATGCATTTTTGTGATTTTATCCTTTGATATTTGCTTTGGAATATGAAAAAAAAAAAATTTCCTATCACAAACAATCATACATGTACAGATCTTATTTACACATATAAGCAAATAATAATTTTATTTAATTTATTTATATTATTCTAATATTAGGGTTGCCAATATATTGGTTGTAAAAAAAATATTATTTTGTTGAAAATATAACAGAAAGAATTTATTTGGCATGAAAAAATGTGAATTGATAAGAAATGAATAGTATGCTAATAGCAGTGAAGTTACATTACATCATGGTAAAAAATAGTATTATCCAAAAGAAATGATTTTCTATTTGTTTGGCCCTTGATATACCTGCATGACATGCTACCCGCTAAAGAAAGGATCTGTTGATGATTGAAGAATCATTGAAAACAAAACAAGAAAGTTTTAATGTTTGGGTCCATTAAAAACACATAGGTTAGAAACAGGAAATGAAAAAGGCCCAATAATGTTAATTATGTATGAGGTGTGAGGAGTAGTTATTAGCTTCCAAAACTTAGAATAGAGACACACACGTGCAACCAAAAAGAAACGATACAGGCCCGTTTCAGACTTTCACAATGGACCTGGCTCCATTATCCCATCAATAAACATAACCAATCTTCACTTCTCTACCAAAATACTCATTTACCATCAATTTTCATGATGCTCAAGGACATAATGGGCCCCTCCATTCTAGATTAAAAACAACTAACCCTAATTAGAAAAATTTATATGCATCAATTCATTTTTATTTATTTATAATCATAAAAACTACAGATAAATAAATTGGTGGTCTCAATGACATTCATTTAAATCTGATTTCAAAAATACAAATTTTGTGAATCTAAAAATAATAGGAAAGACAGATTGAAGGTTGGTCAATAAGGTTTTTCAACATTAACAAAGTGGAAAAATATTTTACATCTATAATATAATAATAATAATTATTATTATTATTTGAAAATGTTAAAAAGATGTGAAAAAGTTTTACAGAGGATTATATTTTGAAATGTAACATAGTGAAGCATCCATTGATGAAGAAGTGAGCATGGTTTGAATGTAGCGAAGAAGAGAGTTTGATATGATTGCAGATGATAGAAAAGTCAAAATGAAAAAGAGTGTCTCTAGTGATTGTTTATTTTCAATTGTGAATGAAGTTCCCCTAATCCCTCCTTTGGGAAAAAGTTAGGAAGCAGGTCTAAAGCACTTGATCATGGCTTGGTGTAGATGGAGACCACACTAATGCAAGTTTTGGTAAGTGAGGCCCCATCACCCCACTCAACCATGTCCCTTTCTATCCCTTCTTTCATTTGAAGCCTCCCAGACATGCAAAGGTTTCTCTTTCTTTTCCATTTTATTTTTCAGAAAGTGGGGTTGCCTCTGTCGGATGGGAGTGGTTGTATTGTTGAGTGCATCATGCCAATCCAGGGCAATTTGGAAGTCTCACAAATTCACAATTCACAGTTGTTTCTATCTGTGCTAACCATTTCATGAAAAAAGATTCTGGCTTCCATCAAAGATGTAATGATGCATAATGCATAATGCATAACAACCTCTTTTATTCATCTCTCATCTATCATTTGCATACTACTCTCCACTTTCTCTCCTGGTTTTGACCAAGCCCATTTTTGTGCACAGCAAAATATAACTTGGACTACTAGTGATGAGACTATGATCATGTTCCCATTCAAAACTGGCCACCAAATAATACCAATTATTGTCTGTAGTAATGCACGTGATGTCCATATCCATTAAAGGTGATTAAACCAATACAACTTCATCATGCTTTTCTACTCCTTTTTGTTATAGGGTTTCATTTCACCCCTTTTCAGATCCAATAAAGTTCAAAAAAAGAAAAAAACGTTTATTTAGTATCGTTTTGTAAACTCTCATTACATTCATTACATGAATGAATGGCTTCATTTTATTTCCAGGAACTTTTGAGATTTTTTTATTAAAATAAATCACTCAATAGTATTTATAAAGTAATACTGATAATCAATATTCTACAAATAGTTTAAGCTGTATAAAAAAATTTCTAAAAATAATTTTGTGATGACTATACTATTATTATAAGAAGGGTGTCAACCAATCATTTTTCAGAATATGAAATTAAATGGTATGTATTAAATATTCGCATCGAGTTTATTATTTCACATCGCCTTACAAATTGATCATGTAAGATTAAGTTAAACTTAAAATTCATTTCTTGATTATATGATATGAGAGTAATCAAAGTTTATTCTAATAATAGTTTGTTGGGTCTATCGTGTTATTTTCAATAAATTACGATCAAATCAACCATAAATATCTAGACTTACAATAAAGAATTGTCAATCTCGAAAATATATGTTGAAAATCGAACATTAACTTAGAGACGAGGTCAATTCGTAACCTTATTATTACAATCACTAAAAATAATTAATTAAAAAAATTAGACGAGGTCAATTCGTAACCTTATTATTACAATCACTAAAAATAATTAATTAAAAAAATTATTAATCATTAAAGTTTTACCCAAGGATTAAAAGAGGTAATAAACAACTTTAATTGTACTAAAAGAACAAAGTTTATTTGATTGACTTACTTTTTTGGAAAAAAATCCATTATTAGATTAATATTTTCTATCACTTAATAATATTGACAGCAAAGTGAAAAAAAAAACTAATTACTTTTTATAAAGACAAATTTAAAAAAAGAACAGAAGCCATATTTTAAAAAGATTATGAAAACGAAAGAAATACGAGGAACATAAACAAAATAAAAGATAATGATCATATAAGTAGTAGTTAAAATATACACATATTCATTTTTAATCAATAAATTTGGTTATTATTTTTATTCATAAAAATTGTTATTATTAGTTTAAGGATTTCAAGTGATGTGATATATATTGTACTGCACACATAAACTATAGAGGACTCATTAAAAGGTTAAAATTGCAAAATATGCATACATTAAATTTGCATAAGAAAATTGCTCAGCGGCATGGAATATTTTATAGACAAATTCTAGAGGAAGATAAGTTGGGTCAAAGAATAGTTAAGGATAATTGTTATAAAATTGACCCACCCTCTAACTTTTCTTCATCACTCATTTGACAAAGAAAAGAACAACTCTTTATTCTTGAACGATACAACAACTGCTAACCCAGTGGTCAATTTGTTCCTCAAATCCAATAAAAATAGAAAGTAAATATAATGTAGTCAAGAGACCCTTTTTCTTTATCAGTTTAACATCTAGGGTTTTGTGCATTATCATTGATGATGGAATCCTAGAGAGGAAGTGAAATGGTTTTGTTTTCAACTTTTTAAAAGTAATTGACTTTTTTTCTTTAACATTGAAGTAAATTAAGGTTATATTTACATTTGGTGTAGACAGTATAGAGTTCAATATTGAAAACAATAAAGTTTCTATTATGCATAACATTTCCTGCATTGCCAACATCGAGATGCACTTGCCATCCTTGTATCCGTATTCTTCCTAGTTTCAGTTTAATAATATGAATTTCGGTTAATTTTTAAGATAGAATTTAGAATCAATTACTTCTTGAATTTATCAATTTCACTAATTTACAGGAATTATGAAATCATAAGTGGAACTTAATAATAAATTATTAATTTTACTAATTTATATTTAAAATTAGAAATTATGAGATCATAAGTCGAACTTAATAATAAAGTAAAAATAGTTTTAACGCCGATATCTTAAAATAATAATTTTTTATTTTATTTTTCAATAGCGATAATGATAATAGAGATTGAGTGAATATATGAGACTCTAATTAATTTGAAAATATAGTTAAGAATAAGATAAGGTAAAAAAAAGAAAAAGAAAAAGAGAACGTTATCGAATATAAGGGGAAGATGGAGATATGGTTAAGAAAAAAAACAACTCCACTGTAAATCACTGTTTTTTATTAAAATGAATGATGTAGTTGGAAGATATTCACTTTGTTAGAATAAAATGTAACACCCCACATATATTAACATTTTTTTAAAATGTGCTTAAAATAAAATAGTTTTTAAAACAGTTTAACCTTAATTAATGTCTATAACATAAGGATTTTTTTTAGTTGTTCTTAATCGTCCTTGTTACAAAAATATTTGCAACTCCCTATTCCCTATTTTACAAAATAAATCATTATAATTTCGTATAATACAATCTAACCAAAGTTAATACTTAATAATAGTGGAATTAACATCTCGAAAATTGTTTTATCTCCATAATTAAACTACGAGATGTAAACAAAATTGTTTTATCCCCACATTTACACATTGTTAGAGGATATAAAAGGTGAGCATGTTAACCCACCTATTACACCTCTCCTTAGCCCTCAGATATTTTCAAACATACTACTACTGATAACAAAATCACACACAAAAAATTCTTACTTAACTAATGACTTCGTAAATATTAAATCTATTTTTTTTTTAAATATTTTTCTAAAATAATTATTCGAATCATGAAAATAACATGTTTAATTACTCAATAGCCGATTGCATGAGTATACACATGACTAAGTATTAGTCATATCATCACATAAAAAATGCTACTAAAACAATAGAAACCATTTTAGTATGATTCAATAATTAAATTGCATTCATCTTTCGCCTTTCCTCGATTTTAGTTTAGTAATTAATTTTGTTTTTCATTTATTTATCATATTTTAATTAAACCATCTTTCAGTAATACCTTAAATGACTATATTAGATTTTCAGAAATAAAATAAATAAAACGTATACCAGATTTGGGATCAGAGTTACAAAAATTTTAGAATAGGAGACCAAATATCTTTATTTAAAATTGAAAAATCAAAATTTTGAATCAAACAAAATAGATGGAGCAAAACGCTTTCAAATTTTTTAAAAATATTCTTTATAATTTTTAAAATGTTAAAGTCTCTTTTAAGTCATTATAACATAACATGTAACATTTCATAATAACCTTATTGATAACTTTTTTTTAACATACGATGATGACATATTAATGTCTTTCTTTTATCTTTACACCAAAACAAAAAGTTTGAGACGTTAAAATGTGTTAAAGAATAAAACTAAAAATATATATAACGACTGGAAATGAAAAAAAAAATCTAAATTATAGATACTAAATTACTCTTTAGAAAATCGTAATACACCTATTTTACCTTTTTATGTAGCGTTGTCTTAATTTTTTGATACCCATAAATTACATGTGGCACTTTTTTATATACAAAGGAAAAGATTCTAATAATTGTGAAGGCAATTATAAAATGATATGATGATTAATAAATTTAATAACATTTATTACATTAACTAAATTCTTTAATGATTATAAAATGATTAAAAATCCATGTAGGACCTAGAAGTAAAATAAAATATCTTGCATTATGAGCACTCAAGTACATATCCTAGTAACATTCCTACATGCCATTATAGTTTACAATGATTTAACCCTTTCATTGAACCATTACAAATATTTGACCTATTCCCATAATATAGATTATTTCTCTTCTTACATGCATGCCGTGTGGTTGTGGTGCCTTTACTTTGGAGCTGACAAAAGGTAAATCACAAATAAAGTGCCCAAACTTTTACATTCTCTCATCACTATATTTACTTTATTTATTTATATCCAAAATCTTTCATTGCTACTTACACTAACATCTTACAACATTCTGTCTCTTCCATTTCCCTAAATTAGGAAAAATAAGTTACTTACTCTCTGTTTTTCCCTCCTTCAAACCTTCCCCAAACAAAAATCACATATTCTAAACCTATATAAGAGAACTATCTAATTTCATATTAATTAAAAAATTATTTAATATTATTTAATTTCGTTAATCTTAATTTAAAATAACTTTTTTATAACCTTTCTTTCTTGTTAGAACTTAGAAAATAAATAAAAATACATTTTATTTATAACTAGGTCAGGAAAGAAGATGAGTCTTAAACTCCAAGACTGTTTGGATAATTGCTTCTGCACCTGTGCTTTGACATAAACGCTTCTCTTTTTTCCCTTCTTTTTCTGAAGAAATAATGTACGCTTAATTAAATAATAATGTGTGATAATACTTTTTCTATTTCCTTTTTAAGATTGGATTTTTATTTTTATTTATTTAATGTTTTAAATTTAAGATAATATTAATTATTTTCAATTTTTATGTAATTAATTTACATATGTGTGTTTTATTATAAAATAAAAATTAAAAAATATTTTGATTATTTTGCTAATATAAAATAATATATTTCAATATACTTTTAGTTACTGTAAATATTTTTTTTTCTTTATAGTTTTTACTTTTATTTTTGCTATTTTAATTTTTCGTAATTTATTTGATTTTTCTCTATTCTTTTGTTAACTATTGTTTTATATTAAAAATGAAAGTAAGATAATAAAAAATATTTTGAATTAACATATACTAAAAACTAATATGAAAAACATGTTAGCTTTTTTTTTATATATAATTTCATTTTATAGATAAAAATATACTTTTATGAAGTTATAATTTTACGTTTGTTACCTAATGTAAGTTTGTGTTAGTTTTTAAAATAAATAATGAAATAATTAAAATAAATAAGGTAGTATTAAAGAATAATTTTATAAAAAAATAGTATGACATTAAAGGAAAAATGATATAATTTACTGAAACTTAACCATATTTAATGTAATCAAATTAACTTATAAATAAGTTGAGCACGCTATTTAAAAACTTGAGAAAATTAGTTATTATAAAATATAATAAACTCGTGATTTCAAAAATATAATCATTATCAATTGCTTTTATTTTTATTTTTGTAACATTTCCACAAACACACTCATAGTCTGTCTCTCTTTTTCATATATTTTTTTTTTACTTTTTTTCTCATACTTTATCTATTTAATAATCTGATTACATTTCATAGTGATTAAACAAGATTAATCTTATTAGATAATTTTTAAATAAAGTAAGTTTTTATTTACATTAAAGATTTCTTGTTCTTTATTTTTACTTATGATTTTATTATTAATTTTAATAATGTCAGTTGAAAAAAAATTATAATTTCAACTTGTTTTTATATAATGGATACTTAACTTAACCTTAAAAAATCGGTTTATAAGATAAGGTTCGATAACAGTCTGATAGCGGATGACCTAATAAGACAACAAACTCTCAATATGATAGACTTTAAATAACTCTGTTAAGAAGTGAATTTTAAGTCTAACTCAATCTTATAAAATTGACTTATAAGCTTAGCTTTGTACCCACTTATATATTATAATTTTTTGTTTATTCGACGTGGACTCCAACAATTTTATTGCTTATTTTTGAAAATTGCTTTGAAGATAAGCATTTTAGGTAAGGGAAAATTATTTATGTTTTTTTTTATATAATTTTAAGATAGTTTATTAAGATAATAAGCTAATCTGGTAATTGAATTATGCATGTTAAAATACAAAGTTAATTAAAATAAGTTTTGATTATGGTTTAATGAATATATGAGTTTGAATGATTTAGATTGTATCGAAATGATTGAAAGATGATGTTTGAACAAATCATAGTTTGGATAGATATTTTTTACTATTTAGAAGTTGTATTATTGGAATTTTTTTGAAAATATATTTGAAATGCATTTGATTTTGCAGTTAAGGTTGATTTTCTAATATTTTTTCTCAAGTGAGACAATTTTCGCTTAAGCAAAAATAGTCCTACACTTAAGTTTGTTTTCAGTTTTGTTTCTGCTCAAACGAAAAAATTATTAATCAAGTAAAAAATAACACTGAAAATCAACCCTCTTACCCATATTTTTTTGCTCAAGCTAAGATATTTTCATTAAAGTCAGCACATTTTTGCTCAAGCTAAAATAAACTTCTTGCTTTCTTTTATTTTCTTCTTGTATTTTTAATGAATTGGATTATGTATGGGTGTTTTATAGATGTAAAGTAAAATATTACACTACTAAAAAATCATTAAATAAAAATCAATTTTTGAAACTAAAAATAATTAGTTACTATATTGTCTAAATTAAATACTATTTTAGAAACTAAAAAAAAAAATTAGTTTCTAAATTAATTTTTATTATTGATAAATAGTTTTTAAATTATTATTTAATTAATTACCAAAATTTTTGTTAAATATCTTTTGAAGATGAGACTAAGATCACTACACTAAATAAATAATTATAAAATAAATGAATAAATGTAATATAAAAAAATAATAAATATCTCGTTGCCTTACTTTAATTTAAAATTCTAATAAACAACTGATACATTGTCACTTAAAATTTTCTCACTCACTTCTCTCACATGCATTTTTCTACATTTCAGGTTTTTTTTTTTACTAAAATAGTATAACTTGATTTCGTATGAAAAAATATAACTTTTTTTATTATAATATTAAATAAGTTCTACATATATTATACAATTTCGGTGTTGAATGAAAATAATTAAAATTATGTATATGTGACACAATATTAGTTGTTTTTATTTAACAATTTACAATTGTTTTCATTTAATACTTAAATGGTGTTTGTTATTCATGCATAATTTTAGTGTAATTATTTAAACAATATCATTTTAATGTAACATGATTTTAATGTCAAATTTCACCAACACAATTTATTTTCATTTATCACAACTTTTTCACACAAAATCTTATTCTCAATACACGAATTATACGATTTCATAATAAAAAATCTTTTTTACCTATTCTTGTAATTATAAAATAAAATCACACTTTAATGAAAAAACCTACATTCCACTTGCTATTTCTCAATTTACAATGCTTTAAAGTTGACTGGTGTGTTGTAGACAAAAAATTCTCATGATTACTTATGATTGGTTTTCAACTTGGTTGGTAATTTGGTTAGAACCATTGTTGGCTTCATTCTTGTTGACGGTAAGCATGTGCAGGGATAAGACCGTCCAATTGCAAGCTTATTCTTGTATTAGAAATGACATTTAATAAAACACTAGAAAAAACTACAATCCTATGACTTAATTAGTTGTTATTTAAATTTATACTAACATCATAACTAGAATTTTAAATATTGTAATTATCTAATGACATTTTTATTAGAATATTATAATTATTCAATATTGTATAAATTTTTTTTAGAATATTACAATTTTTTTTACTTATAAAAAATTCTATCCTTAAAATTTTTATTAGTTAAAACAAATAAATATAATTTTTTCTAATTTTATTTTTCAGTTCTCATTTACCCCCTATTTGCTTTTGTGAATGTACTGTTCACAGACAAAAGAAGTTAGGAGATATCAACTATTTGGATCTAGGATTTTGTGAAGAAGAGAATGAGAGGACATATCTGTGAACAGTAAATATCTTCTCCCCTCAAAATGAAGAAATGTAGAGGGAAAACCATGTTAGCATCTCTTATTTCCAAATTTACCCTCATTTATTCTAATATTTCATATGATCACAGTGTTTCATTTGAATGTATTAGTATTTAAAATTTTTTATTGTACAATGTTTAAAATATATATATATATATATATATAATATTTAAAATTTTATGAAATTTTTTTCTATTGTTAATTACGTTATATTTTTGTTGTTGTAGTATTCTTTATTTTTCATTACTACAGGGTTTTTAATATTAAAAAATAATATATTTTTTTATTTATACAAGATCTGATTTATTTTCCAGTTTTTTATAACACATGTTTAATATTTTAAATAAATTACTTGAAGTTTTGTTTTTATTTAATTTTTTGAATACATATTTTTTTTAATAATACATATTTACATTTAACATATATTTCTTTTTTAATTATAATTTTTAAATCTACGAAATATGTGAAACTTGTTCATTTTTAAACAAAAACGACTCATTTATTATTAATTTTTTTAATAGGTAAGGGTAAATCTGTAAAGTAATATTTTACACCTTTAAAAAAAATTAAAATTCACTCACAACCATCACATCACTCACAAACTCCCATAAACTTTCCTCACACATTCACCCTAACATATCTCAATCCAAACACCCTCACTTTCTTCACATTTTCCTCTCACATCCTCATACATCCACTTCCTCAAATCTCTACACATCCCCTCCTCAATCCAAACAAACCCATTTAATGTATTTTGATAAATTTACTATAGAACTAATTTTAACCAGTAAAATATGTCTAACTTTCAAATGTTTGACCCTCTTGTTTCAAATGTAGTATTCTTCTTGGTATAAATTTTATTAATATATCATAATATTCTTATAATTCAAGAGTGCTCTCTTTTTTTTTTTTTAAGCATAACTTTTTTGTTTTTCTTTTAGTTGTTCATATTCTTTTCTTGAATCATTTTGATTTTCTTTGTGGTTTGTTGAACCATTTAGAACCTAAGATCAAATTTTCTCTAGCCTCAAACTACCATAAATGCATTATGTATTTTCATCCATACATAGCCACATTGACTTCCATACCTATACTATAATGGAAATTGTTGTACGTGAATTCGATGGAAGTGCAGTGACTAGGGTTTGGTGAGTGTTCGGTGATTAACGACCGAGATTTTTTCCTCCTATGTTGTTCTTTGGAGGTGGGTGATTAGTGGTTGATGGCTAGGATTTTGTCCGCATTTACTGGTAGAGTTCTTTGGATGTGTGTCTACGTTTGTTGGTTTTTCTCATGGATTTCTAGTTGTACTGTTTGGTTTGTAGCATTGAATATTATATGATTTTATTATCGTTGTTGAATGCAAATCATGATCAATTTGATAGGATTTTTAAAATTCAATTGTTTCTCTTTATTATATATATAG
This sequence comes from Phaseolus lunatus, assembly GCA_013389735.1. NCBI lineage: Eukaryota > Viridiplantae > Streptophyta > Magnoliopsida > Fabales > Fabaceae > Phaseolus > Phaseolus lunatus. Next base: position 39,696,048 of record CM023859.1, read on the forward strand.
AAATAACAAATTAAATAAAGTTATTTTTGTTTGCCTTATTGTCTTTATTTTTATTTATTTATTTATTTAAACTTCCAATATAGTTGTTTAGACTACTTTTGATAATTTATTTATTTTTTATTTTTTTCATATGAGTTTCATCTAATACCCATATTTTTGTTTTATTTTTTTCTTTTTAATTTTGTGTTATTTTTTATGCGATAACACGCCTAACATCAGTTTTATTAAAAATAAACTCTCAAAACAAATATTCCAAGAACTAAAAATCTTCCCCCCTCTCTCTCCCTCTCTCTCTCTATATTATTCCTCACAACTTCATTTACTCCATAAAAATATTTTTAATTTATTTAATTAAAATAAATAAATTTTATTACACCCTTAATATTTATTTGTTTAAATATTTAATGTTAAATATTTAACTATAAATTATTTATGGGTTGCAATAATTTTTTTAATTAACTTCTATTACATTTTTAGACATACATCTAGTTTTTCATTTATTTTCAACAAGAAGTTTATATTTTAAATTAAATTTAAATATATATTTAAATAAGAAGAAAAAATATTAAGTAATATATTATCTTCAACTAGATAACATAAAGTAAATAAACAAGATAACTCTACCAACTACTATAGTTATAAATAATATAAAATAATAAAATAAGATGAGATTTACTCCAATAAATACGTATAATTATAAATAATACAAAATAATTAAATAAAATGAATTTATAAATATTTTCATCAAAAAGTTATAATTATAAATAATATAAATTAATTAAACAAGACAAGAATCAATATATTTATTAAATAAGTATAATTATAAAATAAATAAATTATATATATATATATATATATATAAAATTATAAATGTCTGATTTCCTTTAACTTAATAAATTAATAAATGTCTCACATACTCTTCAAATTTCTCAATTTGCACTTACTAACATTTAACTCCTCCATCAACTTCTTACCATCTGATATCTTAGTCTATGTGACTTAGATCATTAGTGAAGCTCAGAGATCTATGTTATCACATAGACATCGATACTTAATACACATACAAACATCCGTTCATACATTATCCAAAATGTATGAATTCAATTCCATACCATTTTCATCATACAATATCATTCCAAAACACAATCCATAATATTTAAAATCATATTTAACATAAAAAAAATAACACTTAAATACTAATCCATCAAAATATAATATTATTACAAATTTAATTAATATATAAACAAAAAACACAAAATATAAACACATGACATCCCTACAAGAGAAATTGAATATTGGAACCCAGTCCCTTCCACATCCAGAATCTTCTAGCCTAGGGTGTTATTACAAAAAATTAAACTTTGCTTCCCTTACCTTAATTGCTTGTTTTCCAAACAATTTCTAGAATTTTATTGCCCCGATCTAGATAAGCTTCAAGATTTAAGGACATAATGCAAGTTATCCAAACAGAACAGAAATTCAGTATATAGTAGAATAAGTTGAGAGGATTACTCTTATCGACTAACTCCATTAAGATTGATGACTAAAACATAGCGAAAAACAAAGAATAAGGGATCTTTAGAATAAAAATGAACTTACTATTTTTGAAATTCTGATAGAGTAAAAATATTCCTTAACTCCTCAGCTACAATGTGGTGCGATCATATTCTAAAATAGATGAAGATTGAAAGAGAAAATTAAGAGAGAAGGAAGAGAAAAAAATATGGAGAGAGAGAAAGAAAATGAAAGGCACTTTGGGAGATCGTGGCTCTGTTTTTTTTTTTTCAACGCTCTTACAGTACCTCTTATTGTTAATAATAAACATAGTAAAATATGATGTTACACTACATTTTATTTATATATATATATATATTTTAAACTGTATCATCATGGTATATGGATACCTATATTCTAATTATCTATTAAATACTTATATTAAAAAATAGAATATCACAGTTATCTCTATAATAAAAATTATAAAATGTGAAATAAATAATAATAATAATAATAATAATAATAATAATAATATTACTATTGCAAATTTGAGTGCAATTGCAAATTTCCCCCCTCTTTAAATCTCATTTAGCTTGTTTCTACTTGAGTGCAATTGCAAAATTTTCCCTTTTCAGTTAACGTAAAAATAAACGATAAATATTTTTTCTTTCTGTTTTTAATCTAATTAGTTCTAAACACAAGTTACGGATGACAATTTCAACAACTAGTGGAAGCAAAATTATTAGTTTCAATATCTCACTAAATTTTTTATTTTTTATTTTTTTTAAACACTCGCTTGTTAATATATAATTTTGACGAAAGTGAATTATATAAGATATTCGTAAAGTGGTTTTAGTATATTACAATTTAGATTAAACAACGACGTGCCATTAAATTTTGGTGTCATTAAAATAAACAGTGAGATACATAAATCATAACATAATACTTATTAGTGTACCACAAATTAAAAACTGAGAATGATATTTAAAAAAATGAAAATGAAAGCAATTAATTGCATTAAATATGGCTAGACATTTAAAACATGAAATTGAATTTGAAAATGTTATACCTGCAGATATTTTATATATGATAGTATTAATTTTGCATCTCACATTTAAGTACGTTAGACGCATACATACCAAACGCGACGTTATAGAAAAGAAGACGTACAAGTGCATTAAATAAGCAACTAAACTTTACTATCTTTAGCGTTAAGTTGTTGTCTCATTATCACCATTCACCTTTATTTACGTTACTTACAAAAGGAATATCACCACTCATCACTTATTTACCACTATCACTCCACAAAAAAATAAAATATATATATATATATATATATATATATATAAATTAAATTTAATTAATAATGATGAGACTGTAAAATTCACAAACTTTAAATGCCAAGAAAAAACAATAACGGAAAATTTATATTTTTCTAAATTGTCCTAATTATGTTTGTACATTCAAGAACTATCAACTTATGGCATTCACAATATTCTAAATTTATTTAAGGGCCTTTAACAAGTTTATTATCTTATTAATTTATTGAAAATGTAGATATTTGATAATTTAAAATGTAAATTATCAAATATTTTATTCTCTTATTTTACTCATTAACAAAATGATTCACTCCTTTCTATTTTTCTTTGTGTTTTTTCTTCTTCTCTCTTCTCATATTTAATTATGAGTTCATTTTTATTATTATAATCATAATAATAAATAATTAAATTAATCAGTAAGTAACATTCCTTTATTTAATTTCAAAATAACCATAGAGTATATTCTACAATAGTTATAACCATTCTATTTAATTTTTATTTTTTAATATATGGTTTACTGAAATAGTGAAAAGAGGATATTTATTATTTTTTAAAATTTTATCTTTTAATTATTAAAATTAATAAAATTTTTAAAATATATTAAAATGTAAGTTAAGAAATCGTGTCAAGTTAATACAAATTTAATATAATCAAATTTTAATTAAATTTAAATTAACATAATTTATCTATTTTATTAATTTTTAAAAAAATTATTCATTTCAATAATTAAGAAATAAAATTATATTATATCAATAAAAATTACGAGAATAACAAGTAAGATATATTTTAAAATTTAATTTTTTTATTTATTTTAGATTAGAATGTTTTAAAATTATTAAAAATAGGAAAAGGCAAGCTTTAGAATGGCATGGTTTTAGGTAGTAATAAGAATAGGAGAAGTAATTATAATAATGTGTTAACATCACGTAACGTCATGAACAAGATATGACAGACGTGTATTTGAAATTTTGTAATTTCAGTTTTGATTGATCCTCCGCTTGCAAGCGTTGACCAAAATGTCAGATTTTAAACTAATATTTATTGACAGAGATTGTTTCTGGAATCGATAATGAAATGAAACTTAAAATACAGATCAAGTTGATCATATTTTTTTGTAGTTTTTTGGGTTCCATTTCCGATTTCTTCGATACTTTGTCTCTTCCAAAATTAAAGATATAAATAAATAAAGAAAGAAATCGATGTTGTTGATCTGGCTCAATAAACAACATCCTCAAGCACAAGACACTGACACAAAAAGTCTATTATTTTAAAAATTGAACAAAACTCCTTCCAAACAAAATACATCATTGGAGGCTAAGTTGGTTGATAGGTTCATTTGTGTTGGATCTGGAATGTTCAATCTAACAATAAGCTTCTTCCATGCTCCATCATCTGGATCAAATCAAAGATTCGTTTTTAAATTTTCTCTCTTTTACCTTTAAGGGTCTTCAGGAATAGATTCTTTCTAATTTCAATAGTACCATATTGAATTTGAAACTTAAAGCAACACCTTTGGCTTTGAACCAAAAACAAAACACTCACAAGCTTCTTCCTACTCATTTAAATTTCCAAATGTCATAAAAGTATCTGAATTCAAAGTGATCTATGAAACATCTGATATGGAATATTATACAACTGCCTTGCATGAGGCAACTTTACCTCATTAAATAACTTCACCAAACTTTTGCAAGTAACAAGGGTTTGGGGGAAATATTCATTACTGCTTTTCCGCTGAGATATACAAGAAAACACGGAAACTAACTTTTAAAAAAAATTGAAATAAAGAATAGCCCTGTTTTAAGAGATTGTCATTATAGTATTTTTAATTTATTTTAAATGGATTTATCTTTTTGGTTAGTTTATATCATTCGATAATATATTTGTTTATTTTAAAATAAATACACTTTCATTAATTAATAATGTTCGTTAACATATTTAGCATGTTAATAATATAAATTTGTACAGTATCTCTTTATTATATATTGTTATGTATGATGACTTTATTGCTTTCTACCATGGTTATATAAAAAAGAGTTTTTAATCGGTTATTAGTACAGATGGAGAAGATGATATAATTTAAAATGGTAGTAATTATTTACAAAAAGAAATGTGAAATAGAATAATAGAAGGAGGTTGTGTGTGTGTGTGGGGTGGTGGGTGTGATGCCATTGAGGGGTTGGAGGCTTTGAACTTTGTGGTTTGCCCAGTTGGACAGATAACAGCTTTTACAAACCAGCTGATTATTTGACTTTTAACCATGACTTCAGCTTGTGGGTCCCACCACAACATAGACAAAAAGGAACCTCATTTCTTAAATAATGTATGCAAAATCGAAAAATCATTTTAATATCCCTAACAAGTTTGGTTTTTGCGAGAGTCAATGTCCCTTCTCCCTGGATTCCTAGCAACTGTTGTTTTTCTAGAGTTGAAACATTTTAGAGAGAGAGAGAGGGAGAAAAGAGGAGAATGGGGTTACTCTGAATTGAAAAAGGAACCTCATTTCATAACTAGTATGTTGACCCGTGCAACGCACGGAAAATTTTAGAATATTTTATATTTAAGTATTAATATTATAATTAATTTTTTTTACATTAAAAATTTATAAAATTGAGCACATGAAATTAAATAGTATACTAAACATTAATTAAATATAATACACTAAAGATTGAACATAAGTTTACATAATTTTGCATATTATAAAATTTAACTTTAACTTATTATAAATTTGGAATGTTAGTAGTCCACAAATTAATTATTAAATAAAAAGGAATGAATACATTTTTGTCATAACATATACATTATACTAGAATACAATTATTTGAAAAAATTTATATTATATAAATAATTTGTCATAACAAATAAATAATTTACATATGAACAAATTTTTGCTATAACAAATATATTACAATAGAAAACAGTAATTTGAACAAATTTACAACAGTTAGTTATTTTAATTCAACTAATCTTTTAATACATAATTTAATGTTTGAATATTTTAAGTAATATAAATTGTATATCTAAAGAATGTTCATATGCAATGTATTGTTATATAAAACAAACATAACAAACACAAAAACATATTTGAAGTCGGATCACTTTATTTATGAAGCATTATGTAACAACAAATGTGTAAAATATTATAATACAGAACTTGTGTAATCGATGAATACTTGTCTTAATTACTGAAAAAATCAGGTTTAAGGTTACTCATATTTTTCGTGAAGGGAGTGTGTGTGCTGATAAGTTGGCTAATTTAGGATTTATTCATAAATAATCATTTCTTTGGTATAATAGGCTTCCATCTAGAATTCTTTATGAATAGGTATAGTCTACCTATGTATCGTTTTTGTTAACATGTGAGTTTTGGTCTGGTCCCCCCATATTTTGTATTTTCTTTATTTTTTCTTCTTTTAATAATACTTTTGTCATGTGATGGCAAATGATTGTTCTTACCTGAGATGTCAGCCTAGCTGAGATGTCAAGTTGCACAATGATTCATAACATGAAAACTTGTATTAAAAAAAAAATTGTGTAAAGTATAATAACTTCATTATTTTCTGTAGTGAATATGCATTTTTGTTTTACTAAGTACAATGAAATTCCTATATTAAAACCATTTAGAAGAAAAAAATTTATCAAACTAAAATTATAGACAATTAAAATCATTAAATTTATTAACAAGTTATAAATTTATACCTTTCTTGGTTATCCATTATAGTCCCGTTGAAAGATTTACTATCAGAAATAAGAAGAAACCTGTTATTACAAAAAAACAACGTATAGAAATTGTTAAATTCATCTTCTTATATTAGAACAAAGATATGAGAAATAAGAATAGTTTTGGATTAAAGAATTTCCATACCGAATATGTATGGTTGTAACAATATGTTTCAAACATTTTCAAATATTTCTCTGTAAACCACATTAGTAGTTGAATTATTGGTATTTCCATTATCATCCAAAATCAATATTTTCAACCCTTTCTTGGATTTCAATCTGGAAACAACAACATATTATTGTCCATGTGTAAACACTGAACGTGGTAGATATAGACCAACTTATTAAGCGTTTGACCTTGCCTTCTATTTATTATTATAACAAAGTACAAAGATATTGGGAATTGTCTTCTCGAAAACTTAAAAGGCAAGCTTGATTCAAAAGGAGTCAAGTTCATTCTAGGAATAAATATTTTATCATTAATATTTTGTTCAGTAATAACTTTGGTACCAATAACATTCTTCCCCAAGTGAATTACTTGTAATCTTGTTCCACTACGAAGTCCATTGGCTTTATCAGTATTTCTTAGAAGCATTATTGGAACTCCAACTTTTAATTTAACACAATGATTAGGAATTCTCGAGCATTTAATATCATTCAAAAATTCTGTTGTAAACCACTTAGCTTAAGCATTTTCTTGTTCATCAGATTGGACAGGGGTGTCTAAATTTAAATAACTAACTTCTTATCCGGAGATTAAGGATAAGATGAACTCATTCACTTGGTCCACACATTTTGTAGCAGGACACAATATTGCACCATCGTCAAAAAATTTATCAAAGGTAAGATTTTGCATGTAGCCTGGATAAACAAATTCAACCAATTGCAATAAAGGTTGTTGAATGTGTAGAATTAAAATGTATTATGGTATTTCAATAGTTGCTTGTCCCAACTCATTTAAGTCCATATCTCCATCTCCAATATGAAATATTCAATCAGTAAACTCTTTTATTTTTGTTATAGTTTGCATTGATTTCTCACTACTTAATCTCATATTCTCTATAAGTTTCAAGACTTTACAATGTTTCCATAATTCCGCGTAGTTTAATGTTGCCTTCACAATGTCATATCTTGATCCATTTTTTACAACAGGCAATATCTGCCTAAAATCTTTTCCCAATACAATGACTTTACCACCAAAAGGTTTATGAGCGCTGTCTTGACTTTCAGCCCTCATGACATCCCTTAGAGTTCTATCCATAACTTCAAAACAAAATCTATTGATCATTGGAACTTCATCCCATATAATTAATTTAGTTTAAATCAACAATATGGCACGAAGACTTCCTTGAGGTATGTTGTAGGTTGATTGTTCATTTATTAACAAAGAATGCAAAAGGTAGAATGAGTTGTTTTCCCTTCCGAAAGTGACAAAGAAACTATACCGCTAGAAGCTACATTCAACACAATCAATCCTTTTGATCTAATGGCAGTAGACAAAGTTTTCCACATAAAAGTTTTTCTTGTGCCACCATAACTGTATAAGAAAAAAAAAACGTCAACTTCTGATAGTATTGTAGTCATTATATTCTCATAGATATCCACTTGCTCAGCAGTTAGAGATTGAAAAAGAAAAGAATGAATTTCAGACATTTTTATTTTGTCATAATTTAATTCATCAATAATGAATCTATTCTCATAAATAAAAAAGAATCTGAATGAATAGACTCTGGTAGACTGCTAAAGTCTTTTAAAGACTTACCATTTGAAATTAATAAGTCTTTTACTTATAGAAGACAAAGATTTTGTATTTGAGCATCTTCAATTGTAAGGCCTACCAAAAAATTAATATGTCATAGAAGGTATTTATAAACTTTGAGGAAAACATAAATTTATATTTGTTAGGTTAGAGTCTTTTCTTTTTTGGTATACATGTCATCTGATAGCAACTTCCAAGTTTTGTTCCACACTTCATCAGGTCTAGACATACTATTCATAAGTAACAGTGTAACAAACAATTTTCTCAACTAAATTCCTAAAGCAAGGTTCTTTGCCTCTATAATGGCATTAGTAAATTCTTTATCATTTGCCAATAGCCCTATCGCATATCAAGTCTCTTTATATGTTTTGTAAATTATACCATTAACAGTCTTGATGTTATCATAATTACAACACCCTTTTTATAATTCAACAATATCCTGAGATAATATAATTCTCCTGACCCAGGAGGAATATATGTAAGTCTTCCAATACTAACACCCATCTTCCTTGGCTTCCATTCTCTTCGTTCTGTCATCCAAACAAATTTGCTAGGATATTTAGAATAGGTCAAATGTTGCCCCTCTAGATAAATTTTATTGGCCTCAAACTAAGCTAAAAAATTGTTTGTTTATGTTCATTTGTGTTCAATATTTCATCAATTTCTTCATTGTCTTTAAATAGAATGGGTTGCTTGTATAACAGATGAAAAGTCAATCTTTGAACTGGAGGCCATCTAATTGACAATCTAATTGACAAAGCATGTCAAGCAACAAACAATGGGAAATGAATAACATAATTTTCTTACTTTAGCTGGCATAAATTGAGTGTTGAGCAATATTGAGTTATAATATCAACACATTTCAATCACCGTTGCAAATAACTTAAATGCATAACTGATGAAAGGAAATATATGAAAGATGAGAAACTAATTATGTAAGTGTCATACTTGTACTGTTAAGTCTTGGAAAAAAAACAAGAAGTAGAAGTATTATTTTTTCCAAATACAAAGATAGGAATAGAAGATTTTGATAAGACATTATATTTATTACAATTTTGCAGCAGAAGCAGAAGTATGATCAAAACAACTACATTACCCTACAAATTCAAATAAGAAACAGTTATTAAAAAACAAATGATCTACTGACGGTTGGCTTGTAACATTGGCCAAGAAAAAAAAATAGACCTTTGGATAGTGTTTGACCTTGGCTTTTATTTATAGTCATTGCAAAGCACAAGGATACTGGGAATTGTCTTCTTTGAAACTCGATCTACACATTCAGTTGTCACACAAAGTATTGCACCGTTATAAAAAAAAGTTAGCATTGCTCATATTATCCAAGAATTTAGGATACACAAATTCAACTAAGCTAAGTAAAGGTGAATCATTGTGTTCGACTAAGAGATGTTTGGGTATTTCAATTATGCCTTAACCCATTTCATTTAAGTTCATATTTCCATCACCAATCTTTAGAATCCAATCAACAAATTCTTTTATATCTCCAACACTTTCAACTAATTCCGAACTTGTTAATCTCATATTCTCTAGAACTTTAAAAACTTTGCAGTATTTTCACAATTGAGAAAAGTTTATTGCTACCTTTACAATGTCGTATCTTGATCTCTTCGTGTTAACAGGCAGAATTTGTCTAAAATCACCTCCTAATACAACAACTTTACCATCTAAAGACTTGTTATTGTCCTCTTCATCTACAACCTTCATAACAATAATACCATAAAATAATTATAATATAAATATATAAAATTGTATATATTAATTTTAACCATCATTTTTTAGAATAATTTGATATAATGTAATGTGTAGATTTTGGAACATATTAAATAAATTTCATGTGTAAACAAATAATTACATATCAGTTATAATAAATAATTCAAAATTTCAAATAAATAAATTCTTAATGTAGTAAGTGGAAGTCATTGTTAACAATGTTTACTGCTACAATCATCTTTATTTTAATAGTAATGAGTTTTTATGTTTTTTTATGTAGAGTTTGTAGAAGTAGCATTAATTTTAATTTGTGACTTTATTTGAATATTTGTTAACATGTTTTAAGAAATACTTTGTTAAATTAGACCTAAATGCAATATTTTGCATTAATGTGAGCTTGATTATTGAAATAAATAAAAAGATAATGACAAAATCATTTTGTTCCAAATAATATGAGATACTAAAAATAAGTACCTCAGGTTTCCAATTTATTGAAATTGATTATGGTGAAAGAAGATTGATAAATATTTGGAATAGATAGAGTTGTGTACAATTGTGTACAAAAAAACTCATCCTAAAAGTCGAATAACCCAAATTTCATTCTTTGGTAAGTTAACCTCTGCTTCGAAAACAATCCTATTGTCTTCTTTGAAGTCATTTAACATAAAATTATTTTATCTCGCTCCAAGTTTTTGTTGATTTATTTGGTGCATTTTCTTTCACTTTTCAGTATAAAAATATAATTTATATAATTATATATATAAATTTAATAATAAAATAAAAATAAAATTACAATGGAAATATCAATATATAAGAAATAAACATGAACATGTATAAATAATTAATTTTAGAAATTTTATTTCTTTGAGATTATTATTTAAGTAGGAAATAAAATAATTTAGGATTTGTATTTATTGAGGATTTTAGAAAACATAGAAATTTATTAATTTTAGATTTTTATCTAAGAATGAAATTAAATAATTTAGGATATGGATTTATTTAGAATTTTGATTAATTTAGAAATTTTATTGATTTTCGATTTTTATCTAAGAATTAAATTACAAATATTTGGACTTTTATTTATTAAGGATTTTGAAAAACTTAAAATTTTTATTTATTCTATATTTTTGTTTAAGTAGGAAATAAAATAATTTCTGATTTTGTATTTATTTAAGATTTTAAAAAAATTTTGAAATTTTATTAATGTATGACATAAAATAAGTTATGATTTATGTTTATTTAGGATTTTGGATATTTTAAAAATTGTATTTATTTCAAATTTTCATTTAAGCAAGGCATTAAATAATTTAGAATTATTATTTATTAACATTTTGAATAATTTAAAAATTTTATTTATCTCAGATATTACTTAAGTATGACAATAAATAATTTAGGATTTTATTTGTTAAAAATTTTAAAAAATTTAGAAAATTTATTTATTGTAAATTTTTATTTAAGTATTACATTCAATAATTTAGAATTTGTATTTATTTTAGATATATTTATATATAAATATAAATGAAAAAATAAAAAAAATTACAAATATATAATAAATAATCATTAGCATATGTGAATAAATAAAACAAAATTAAACATACTAAATTAATATAAAAAATTACATGAACATAAATAATACACATAAATAGATAATTCAAATATAAAAAATTGACAAAAATTATGAGGAAAATAAATAACAATAAACAATTATGTAAAAAATGACATATCCTAAAACTTGAATAACCCAAATTTCATTATTTGGTATTTTAATCTATGCGTAAAAAATAATCATATTGTTTTCTTTGAAGTCATTTAACATAAAATTATTTCATCCTGCTCCAGGTTTTGTTGATTTATTTGGTGCATTTTCTTTCATTTTTTTGTGTCAAAATATAATTATATATATATATATATATGTAAATATGAAAATAAGAAAATAAAAATAAAATTACAATGAAAATATTAATATATAAGAAATAAATATGAGCATATACAAAATAAATAATTTTAGAAATTTTATTTCTTTGAGATTATTATTTAAGTAGGAGATGAAATAATTTATTATTTGTATTTATTTAGGTTTTTAGAAAATGTAGAAATTTATTAATTTTAGATTTTTAATCTAAGAATGATATTAAATAATTTAGGATATGGATTTATTTAGAATTTTTATTAATTTATAAATTTTATTGATTTCCCATTTTTTATCTACAAATCTTTGGATTTTTATTTATTTAGAATTTTGAAAAAGTTAAATATTATTTATTTATTTTTTATTTAAGTTGGACATAAAATAATTTCTGATTTTGTATTTATTTAGGATTTTTAAAAACTTTTGAAGTTTTATTTATGTATGACATAAAATAAGTTATGATTTGTGTTTATTTAGGATTTTGGATATTTTAAAAATGTATTTATTTCATATTTTTATTTAAGTAGGACATTTAATAATTTAGAATTATTATATATTAATATTTGTAATAATTTAAAAGTTTTATTTATTTTAGATATTTTATTTAAGAAGGACATTAAATAATTTAGTATTTGTATGTGTTTAAATAATTTAGAAATTTTATTTAGTGAAAATTTCTATTTAAGTATGACATATAATAATTTAGGATTTTTATTTATTTATAATTTAAATAATTTATGAATTTTATTTATTGTAAATTTTTATTTAAGTATGACATTCAATAATTTAGGATTTGTATATATGTATTTATTTTTAATTTTAAATAATTTAGGTCTTTTATTTATTGCAAATTTTTATTTAAATATTACATTTCTTAATTTAAGATTTGTATTTGTTTAGAATTTTAAATAATTGAGAAATTTTTTTATTTTCATTTTTTATTTAAGTATTACATTAAATTATTTAGGATTTGTATTTATTTAGGATTTTTAATAATTTAGGAATTTAATTTATTTAAAATTTTTATTTGTGTAAAACATTAAATCATTTAGATTTTTTCTTTATTTAGGATTTTGAAAGCTTTAGATATTATTTATTTAAGATTATTATTTAAGTAGGAAATAAAATTATTTAGGATTTTTATGTATTTAGAACTTTGAAAAACATACAAATTTAATTAATTTAAATTTTATTTAAGAATGACCTTAAATAATTTAGGAATTGTATTGATTTTGAATTTTTATTTTAATAGTAATGAGTTTTTATGTTTTTTTATGTAGAGTTTGTAGAAGTAGCATTGATTTTAATTTGTGACTTTATTTAAATATTTGTTAACATATTTTAAGAAATACTTTGTTAAATTAGACCTAGTTGCAATATTTTGCATTAATGTGAGCTTGATTGTTGAAATAAATAAAAAGATAATGACAAAATCATTTTGTTATAAATAATGTGAGATACTAAAAATAAGTACGTGAGATTTCTAATTTATTAAAACTGATTATGGTTAAAGAAGATTGATAAAGAGTTGCAATAGATTGAGAAAAATATTTGCAATATTTATTTGAAGAAATTTGTTTAAAAAATGGATTTAAATGATAAAGAGGAAACAATGTCAAATAAAATATTCTATAAACCACACATATTTAACTCTTTTTGTTTTTATTACTAATTAACTTTTATAAAAAATCAGAAAAATCTTTATGGCTATATGCATATCTGTTTGGATTTGTGCAATTACAGAATGTTTGGTATTCTTTCCCATTTTTACTCTAATAATTATTGTTTATTGAGTTTCTTTTCTATTTTTATACTATTCTTTTTGTTACATTTTTCAAGTTGTTTCTCTAAACAGGCTTGAGAAAAGACAATGACATTAAATAAAAATGATAATATTAAATAAAAAAATAACATTAAATTACATTAAACAAAATTGTAGAAGAAAACACACAGAAAATAATATAAGATCATAAATCAATGACATCACAATAAATTTAAATTCACTTTGTTTTATAAAAATTAATAAAACTTCTAAAATAAATTATTATTAAGCTATCATTTGAACTCGTGTGACAACCGACAACCACGTCTTTTGAGAACAAATTTAATATTTATTAATAAAAATAAAATTTATATTATAAAATAAACTAATTTTATGTATCATATTTAAATTATAATAATAATATCATAAAATAATTTTAATAAAATTACAAATACATAAGAAATAATCATTAGCATATGTGAATAAATAAATAAAAAGTTAAAAATACTAAAATTAATATAAAAAATCCATGAAAATAAATGATACACATAAATAAATAATTTAAGTATAACAAACTGACAAAAATTTTGAAAAAAGTAAATAACAATAAATAATTATATAAAAAATAAAAAATGACTCATCCTAAAAGTTGTATAACCCGAATTTCATTATTTGGTATGTTAACCTCTGGTTCAAAAATAATTTTATTATTTTATTCGAAATCATTTAACATAAAATTATTTCATCCCACTCTAAGTTTTATTGATTTATTTGAAACATTTTCTTTCACTTTTCTATATAAAAATATAATTTATATAATTATATTTATATATGTAAATAAGAAAATAAAATAAAATTACAATGAAATATTAATATATAAGAAATAAACATGAATTTATATGAATAATTAAAATTAATTTTAGAAATTTTATTTATTTGAGATTATTATTTAAGTAGGGAATAAAATAATTTAGGATTTGTATTTATTTAAGATTTGAGAAAACATAGAAATTTATTTATTTTAGATTTTTATCTAAGAATGACATTAAATAATGTAGGGTACGGATTTATTTAGAAATTTTATTTATTTTCAATTTTTATCTAAGACATTACAATTTTTTGGGTTTTTATTTATATAGGATTTTGAAAAATTTCAAATTTTATTTATTTTATATTTTTATTTAAGTAGAAAATAAAATAATATATAATTTTGTATTTATTTAGGATTTTTTAAAACTTTTGGTATTTTATTTATCTATGACATAAAATAACTTATGATTTGTATTTATTTAGGATTTTGGATATTTTAAAAATTTTATTTATTTAAAAATTTCATTTAAGTAGGGCATTAAATAATTTAGAATTATTATTTATTAATATTTTGAATAATTTAAGTAATTTATTTATTTCAGATATTTTATTTAAGTAGGACATTAAATAATTTAGGATTTTTATTTGTTTAAAAATTTAAATAATTTAAAAATTTTATTTAATGTAAATTTTTATTTAAGTATGACATTTAATAATTTAGGATTCGTATTTATTTCATATATATATATATATAAATGTAAATGTAAATGACAAAATAAATAAAAGAATTACAAATATATAAGAAATAATCATTAACATATGCTAATAAATAGAAATAAATATACTAAATTAATATAAACAATACATGAACTTAAATAATACACATAAATAAATAATTCAAATCTAACAAACTAATAAAAATTTTGAAGTAACAATGAACAGTTGTGTACAAAAGGACTCATCCTAAAAGTCGAATAACTTGAATTTCATTATTTGGTATGTTAATATCTGTTTTGGAAATAATTCTATAGTCTTTTTTGAAATCATTTATATATAAATGTAAATGACAAAATAAATAAAATAATTACAAATATATAAGAAATAATCATTAGCATATGATAATAAATAAATAAAAATAAACATACTAAATTAATATAAACAATACATGAACATAAATAATACACATAAATAAATAGAAAATAACTACTATTTTGCAATTGAAAATAGTTTTACCTGAGCAGAAACATGAAATTAGTTAAAAGATGTCCATAACACAAAAAAAATACATAAATTAAATAGGATGAAGAATAATTGATGTCTGGTTTATACAAAATATATAGGTAATGAAAAAAAAAGAGCATGACTTAAGGTTCATGAAATAAAAAAACATTTTTAAATAAACTAAAGTATAGAAAAAAGTACAGAAATTAAAGATCACGAAGAATAATTGATGTTTCATTAATACAAAATATACATAAAAAAAAAATCTATCCCTTAAGGTTCACGAAAAACAAAATATTTTTGAAAGAATCAAAACCTAAAATGGTCTAATACAATTTTGAGAAAATGAATACTTTAAGTGTAACAGTGTCAGAAAAAGAAGATAAAACATAATCAGTACTAAGTTTTGCAATTTTGAATGAATGAGACACCATATTGAGTTTGAAAACGTATAAAAGCAAACGCTAACAATATAAAAAATCTTAACTTTTAAACCATGCAAACAAATTTGCTTTTCCATTCTAAAAGAACATGGTTCTACTTTAAGCATTACCATTAATGAAATTGTTGTTTGACTTTAGAAAGAGAAACCTCCAGGAAATTATAGTTGTCAGGTTGTATACATAAGAGAGATTTGAATAGACATCTATCTATAAACAATCACCATAAACAATTAAAGGTCCAAACAATGTGTCAAGAAGACGAAACATAAACTAAAACATTTTAAAAATTACTAGAATGATCTGAGAACCCTAGTATGCCAGAAAATGGAAACTTTCCGTATGTTTGTTTTGCAGAATTGCAAAAAAGCCTTTGTGTTTAACAAAAAAAAGGAACCCTTGCATTGGAAATTTATGAAATAATACATAGATTGCAAGAATACAAACTTTACCTAATAAGATTGACTTTTCAAATTTAGAATCAATGACAAACCCCGATGACTACAAAAATCTATAAAAACAAACATTACCAATAGCAAAGATACGAATAGAAATAAGAAATATAAAAAATTTAACTATAAACAATTGTCAGGTTGTATACACAGGAGATTAACTATATAAAAAACTGAAACTTTAAAACGTGCAAACAAATTTGCTTTTAGATTCAAAAAAACATGTTTCTACTTTAAGCATTGTCATTAATGAAATTCTTGGTTGACTTTAGAAAGATGAAAACTGCAATGAAATGTAATTGTCAGGTTGTATAAAGAAGACATTTGAACAGGCATTTATCTATAAATAATCACAGTAAACAATTGAAGGTCCAAGCAATGTGTCAAAAGGATGAAACATAAAGTACAACATTTTAGAAATTCATAGCATGATCTGAAAACCATACTATGCAGAAAAATGGGAACTTTACGTAGGTTTGTTTTTGAAAATTGCAAAAGAGCCTTTTCTGTTTAAGAAAAAAAGGAACCCTTGCTTGAAAATTTGTGAAATAATACACAGATTGCAAGAATACACAGATTGCACAACATAGAGAGAGAAGCAACATACAACACACTCTGAAAATGTATAAAACAACAGAATCCAAAATTAGGGAAATCTTACCTTGGTGCTTCATATACGGTGGAATCAATTTGAAAATATGAAAATCAAGAGACAAACCTATGAAAGTAGCAGTGGCTTTGACAGATTAGTGAAAAACGTAAAGAAATCAAATAGGAGAAAATGTGAGATACAAAGCGAAGTGAGCAACATTAATGACTTAAGGTAATCATGTAATAAAAACAAAGAAGCAAATGGAAGACAGACAATAAAGGTATAAAATCATATCTATGTTTACTGAAAGTAGAAAATGGCCCGTGTCAGATCCACAATTTTTACAGAAAGTGTTTTGAACAAAATCCAAAAACTGTTAAATGTGTGACTTGAATTGAATACATGTAAAAATGCAAACTTTATTAACACTTTCTGTGCAAAATGACCAAAGATGAAACCTTTATTACCTTTTCGCTTCATGCTTAGCTATGCAGTGGTTGTGGTTCCTATGTTGACTATTGGCAAGACAAACGAAAAGAAAAATAAAGATCTTATGATGTGAACCATTAACATGAAAAAAAAAACCATAAAAATAGAAAGAAAAAGCACAAAATCCGACTTTCATAATAAGGCACTGCATAAAAAAACCTAATAGAGTAAGGAGTCTACAACAATGGAGACAACACAATAACATATGTCTAATGGTATTTTTAGGCAAAAATATTTTCCAATACGGCATCTTTGCAGTTGCCGAAATGGTGAAAAGGAGTAAAGGAAAAGGGAGAGAAGGGGGCGGAAGATTGAGATGAAGGGTTGGATTAGAGTTTGAGAGAGAAAAGAGTGATGAGAGAGAATGGGGAAAGCAGAATGAGAGAGAAAAGTAAATAAGAGAGATGATTTTTAAAATGAGAGTTTTGTGAGACGTGTAAGCTCTACAGCATGCCACTTGTCACTCCCAAAATGCATTTCAGATTGCTATTTTAGGTTAAAATTTGAAAATTTTTCCTTTTGATTTCTTTTAGAACTTACTCTGGGTCTATTTGCTTTTTCGAGAAAGTTCCTCACTCAAACCAAACTTAATCTCATCATCATCTTCTGATTTATATTTTACGTTAAATAACATTACAATCTTTTCTATTTAAATTCATCTTCAAGATTAATATTCTTATGTTCATAGTCACATTAAATCTTTTTAATTTATATTTATTTAAGATTTTGAATAATTTAACAATTTTACTTATGTATCACATTAAATATTCAGGGTTTCTTTTTTAAGCAATTTTGAATAATTTAAAAATTTATATTTATTCAGGATTTTTATTCAAGTAGTACATTAAATAATTTAGATTTTGTATTTATTTAAAATTTTGAAAATTTTAAAAATTTTATTCCAAATTTTGAATAAATATTTATTATTTAATATTTTGAATAATTTATGAATTTTATTTATTCCAAATTTTTATTTATGTATGATACTAAATAATTTAGATATGTATTTATTTAAAATTTTGAATAAATTTGAAATATAATTTGTTTTGGATTTTTATTTAAGTAGAACATTAAATAATTTAGATTTTGTATTTATTTAGGATTTTGAAAATTTTATTTCTTTTAGATTATTATTATTTAAGTAGGAAATAAAACAATTTAGGATTTATATTTGTTTAGGGTTTTGAAAAACTTGAAATTTTTATTAATTTTATATTTTTATTCAAGAATAACATTAAATTAAATAATTTAAGATATGGATATATTTAGAATTTTTAATAAATTTTTTTAAAATATTTAGAATAATTTAGGATTTGTATTTGTTTAAGATTTTGAAAAAATTAGAAATTTTATTAATTTTAGATTTTTATCAAGAATGACATTAAATAATTTAGGATATGGATATATTTAAAATTTTGAATAATTTAAAAATTTTATTGATTTTAATTTTTTATTTAAAAATGATATTATAAATTTTTGGATTTTTATTTATTTAGAGTTTTGAAAATCTTAGAAATTATTTTATTTAATAATTTCAGATTTTGTCTAAGAAAGGAAAAGTTTATTATTAATCCTTCTAAGGTCCTTAATGATTAAATGCAATAAAATTTAAGTTTGGAATGATAAAAACATATAAATATCTTTTTAAAATTAATTAATAATTTATTGTATAACTCGTGTTAAGTTTCCTTTCACCTATCAATATTATTTCATTTTATTCATTACTTTGTCAATATTATAATTTATATTTTGTTCATAAAATCATATGGAATGAAAATCAAAGCCAATAAATTTGTTTTTGCTTGAAAGTATTTATTTATGATTTAATCTATATAACCTGTATATTTGTTTGATTGTATTAAAAAAGAAATACAATGAATAAGTTACCAAGATGTTTTTATGAAGAAAATAAAGACAGTAAACATTGTGAATTTTCACTACAGATTAAATTTAGAATAACAAAGAACAAAATACATATTAGATAGAAATTACATTAGATTTAAATTCTACACTATTAAATAATAAATAAATTTCTAAAATAAATGTACTTAATCCTATTCTTATTCCTATCCGTAACACTTTAATTATTTGTCTTTTTCACAAAAAAATACACATGCGTGTCTACTTCTCCTTACCTACCTATAGAAAAAAAAAATGTGTGTTTCTCTACGAAAATAGAAATATGGAGTTGAGCATAACAAATTATGCAAACTACTTAACAAAATAACAAAAATATAACTATATAAACCAATAAGACAAATTATTGAATACATGATTTTGAGTTTTGCAAGTATTTAATAATAATAATAAATAATAATATTATTGGAATTGGAAATAAGTGTGCAGTAGAAGTCAGAAATAGAATATATGAATCAGAAAGGTAATTAATGATCTTGGAATTGTAAATTGTAAATTTTGAAAATATGAAAGAATAAATATTTGAAGTAATAATAATAATGGAATTGGAAATAAGTGTGCAGCAGAAGTCAGAAAAAAATATATAAATCAAAAAGGTAATTAATGATCTTGAAATTCTAAATTTTGAAAATATGAAAGAATAAATAATAATAATAATAATAATAATAAAACAAAAGCTAATAATACACTAACACAATTACCTCTTAAACTTTTTCAAACTTGAATCAAAAGCACAAAATTGGATACCTGCTGATTAAAAAATTGCAAAAAGTATCATATGAACAGAAGAAAACGAAAGTGAAATATTTGCACAAACAAAGCACAAAAAGAAACGATGCAGCAAATAACAAAACCAACCATAGAAAACCTATTTTTTCGAGCAAATGCAGAAGAACATGAATAGATTGCAGTTCACATAGTAGTTCAAAACGAAACCCAGCGAGCAAAAAAGAAAACCTAAAGCGAAGAAATCTAACGAAACAATAAAATCTTAATATTTCCAGCAAATGTAGAAGAAGAAGATGGTTCACATAGAGTCGAAAATGAAAGCAACTTTGATAAGAACAATGGAGCAAATAAACCATAAAATAGATGAAAAGAATAAGCAGAAACATGAAAAACAAGAAACTTTGATAAGAAAACCCAAAAAAAAATATCATTTCTATGTTGCAAAAATACATAACAAACCGATAAGCAAAAATATCAAGATTAGTGGAGTAAAGAAACCGTAAATGAGATGAAGAGAATCGGAGAATCAACAGAAACATTAAAAGCAAGCAACTTTGATAAGAAAATCCACAAAAGAAATTATTTTTATACTGTGAGAGAACATAACAAACACAAAGAAGCAACTTTGATAAGAAACCCAAAAAAAAAATCATTTTTATGCTGTGAAACAACGTAGCAAACAAACACAAACAAACACAGAAGCAACAATATCAAGAACAATGGAGCAAAGAAAGGTAAAAGAGATGAAAAGAAAAGAATCAGCAAAAACATGAAAAGCACGAAACTTTGATAAGAAAACCCAAAAAAAATATTACTTTTATGTTGTGAAAATACATAACAAACAGAGAAGCAAAAACATCAAGATTAGTGGAGCAAAAAGCCGTAAATGAGATGAACAAAATTGGCAAAAACATTAAAAACAAGGAACTTTCCCGAAGAAAACACTGCAAAAAAAAAACACAATATCACCTTGGTGCTTGAACATATGATGGATTCCACTATCGTTTGCCACACACATTAAAGAAAGCCCAAATGAAATGAAGAAGACAGAAATGTGAGAAAAAGCATACAGCAAATTCAGAGAAGAATAAATCCAAGAAATGAATGAGAGAAATGAAAAGACAACGAAAAAGAAAGAGAAACCGGGAAGTAGAGAAATAGGAGAGAGAAACGCTAAAAGTATATAAAGAATGGAAGTATTTAAAGAAATGAGGTTTTGCACGCATGTCAGTCATACAGAATGCCACTTGTCGCTCTCCGAATGAGTTTGAGATTGCTATTTTGGGTTAAAATTTGAAATTTTATTTTAAATTTTTTTTTTTAGAATGGGGTTACTCTGAATTAAATTGAAATATCTCTTTTTCTTTTCTCTACTTTGCCTTTTCTCTTCTTTTTGGTTTTCAATTTAAGAAAATACTAGTACAGTGGAGAGATATCAAATGGGTTTGTTTTGGTTTTACTTTCTTAGTAAAAGAGAATTTGATGTGGGGCGCTTTGCTTTAATTATGCTGCAGTGAATTCAAGAGAGAGAGAGAGGGAGAAGAAGAGAATCTTCCTTCACCTTCGATGGCTATTCAGGTGTTTTGTCGAGTGTGTCTTGCTACTGATTGAGCTTCAGGGATTCTATTACATGTAGTCTGATTAAACCCATTTCTCTTCAATTATTTTTTCTATTTTTGGGGCTTCTTGTTGCTGCGAGCTGCCTTGCAAATTTTGGGATCTGGGTTCTAGGGTTTGAGCTTTTGACTTTCTCTCTCCTTGGTTTCTTTCCATCTGTTACTATTGTCTCTCTCCTTTGTTCTGAGAATTTTGGTATTGAAATCTATTCTGGGTTTTCGGCAAAAAAGAGAGACTCTATTTATGTCTTTTTTGGTTTTCGCGTGAGATGGTGAGCTGAGTTATTTGTTCTTCTCAAACAAAAATCTAATGTTTCTCAAATTAGATTGTTGGGGGTGGTAGGGTCTTTAAAGATTCAAGATTCCTTATCTTTTGTTGGTGAAGGAGTTGAAGCTGAATTTGTTATAGATTGATATGATGGGCTAAAGTAAAGCCTGTTATTTGGTGTTGTTTGAAGTGTGGGAAAGAATCTGAGATTGGTTTGTGTGAGGAGAGGAGAAAGGCAGCATGCATCTGTCGCTATGGAAGCCCATTTCTCACTGTGCTGCACTGATCATGGACAAGAAGAGCAGGAGGAAGGATGAACCCAATGTTGACATAAAGAGAAACCCATCAATGCTTCGGAAGCTGCAAGAAAACAAGCTCAGGGAAGCCCTTGAGGAAGCTTCTGAAGATGGCTCACTCTCTAAATCTCAAGACATAGACCAGCCGGACTCTGCTGCCAACCAGGATGATGGCCTTGGGAGATCCCGATCACTTGCCAGGTTGCACGCCCAGCGCGAGTTCCTTCGAGCCACCGCTCTTGCGGCGGAGCGCATCTTCGAGTCTGAGGAGGAAATTCCCAGCCTCCAAGAAGCATTTTCCAAGTTCCTTACCATGTACCCTAAGTACCAGTCCTCTGAGAAGGTTGATCAGTTGAGGTCTGATGAATACTCACATTTGTCTCCCAAGGTATGCCTTGATTACTGTGGTTTTGGACTCTTCTCTTTTGTTCAGACAATTCATTACTGGGAGTCTTCTACGTTTAGCTTGTCTGAGATTACTGCAAATTTGAGTAACCATGCACTTTATGGTGGTGCCGAGAGAGGAACTGTTGAGCATGATATAAAGGCTAGGATTATGGACTATTTGAATATCCCTGAGAATGAGTATGGCCTTGTTTTTACTGTCAGCAGAGGATCAGCTTTTAAGCTGCTTGCTGAATCATACCCTTTCCACACAAACAAAAAGTTATTGACCATGTTCGACCATGAGAGCCAGTCCGTTGCTTGGATGGCTCAGAGTGCTAGGGAGAAAGGTGCTAAAGTGTATAGTGCTTGGTTTAAATGGCCAACCCTCAAACTCTGTTCCACTGATTTGAGAAAACAGATTTCCAACAAGAAGAAGAGGAAGAAGGATTCAGCTACTGGTCTTTTTGTGTTCCCAGTTCAGTCTAGAGTAACTGGGGCTAAGTATTCGTACCAGTGGATGGCCTTGGCCCAGCAGAACAACTGGCATGTCTTACTGGATGCCGGTTCATTGGGCCCCAAGGACATGGATTCGCTTGGCTTGTCCCTCTTTCGGCCAGATTTTATAATCACTTCATTTTACAGGGTTTTTGGATATGATCCCACAGGCTTTGGGTGTCTTCTGATCAAGAAATCTGTGATGCAAAGCCTTCAAAACCAGTCTGGTTGTACTGGTTCTGGAATGGTGAAGATTACCCCGGAGTTTCCAATGTATTTGAGCGATTCTGTAGATGGTTTGGATAAATTTGATGGAATTGAAGACGATGAAATCACCGGGTTGGGTGACAAGACTTCTGAAACTCGTCAGGGAACACAGTTGCCTGCCTTTTCTGGTGCATTCACATCTGCTCAGGTCAGAGATGTGTTTGAGACTGAGATGGATCAAGACAGCTCTGAAAGAGATGGAACTAGCACCATATTTGAGGAGACTGAGAGCATATCTGTTGGAGAGGTAATAAAGAGTCCTGTGTTCAGTGAGGACGAGTCATCGGACAATTCATTTTGGATTGATTTGGGTCAGAGTCCATTGGGGTCTGATGGTGTAGGTCAATTGAGTAAACACAAGATAGCTTCCCCCCTACCATCTTTCTGGTTCAATGGGAGGAGGAACCAGAAGCAACCTTCACCAAAACCCACATCTAAGATGTATGGCAGTCCGATGTACGATGACAGAGAGGTAAGCCTAGGTGCTCATGAGGACCGCCGTGTGCTGTCATTTGATGCGGCTGTCCTGATGTCACAGGAACTTGACCGGGTCAAAGAGGTGCCTGAAGAAGAGCATGTCGACGAAGCTGATCATTATTCAAGAAATGGTAATGGATCAGATCATCTGCATGTGGATGAGATCCTGGAAGAACCTGGAACCAGTGAGGCAGTCAACAATGGATCTTGGCTCAATAATTCAACTTCTCTTGCTCGGCATCAAAGCTTGGAGAATGGCTCTACCTCTGAAATATGCGCTGATGTGAAAGAGAGTGCCATAAGAAGGGAAACAGAAGGTGAATTCAGGCTGTTGGGTAGGAGAGAAGGGAATCGTTATGGTGGTGGTAGGTTTTTTGGTTTGGAAGAGAATGAAGCCACCAGTAGGGGAAGAAGAGTGTCATTTAGCATGGAAGATAATCGTAAAGAGTACCTTAGCCAGACCCTAGAACCGGGGGACGTATCTGCAACTAGCTTTGATGATGAAGAGGTGACAAGTGATGGAGAATATGGTGATGGAAAGGACTGGGGCAGGAGAGAACCAGAGATAGCATGTCGTCATATTGACCATGTCAATATGCTTGGCCTCAATAAAACTACACTTAGACTTCGGTTTCTGATAAATTGGCTCGTTACCTCGTTACTGCAACTGAAGTTGCCTGCTTCTGATGGGGGTGAAAAAGCAAATCTTGTCCACATATATGGTCCAAAAATAAAATATGAAAGAGGTGCAGCTGTGGCTTTCAATGTGAGGGACATAAGTAGGGGGCTAATCAATCCAGAGATTGTTCAAAAGCTTGCTGAAAAAGAAGGAATCTCTCTTGGTCTTGGTTTTCTTAGTCATATACAGATTCTTGATAGCTCAAGACAGAATCGGGGAGCTCCGAATCTTGAAGATACAACTCTTTGCAGGCCAATGGAGAATGGTCGGCGTGATGGAAAAGGTAGCTTTGTAAGGCTTGAAGTTGTTACGGCTTCACTGGGCTTTCTGACAAATTTTGAGGATGTATATAAATTGTGGGCTTTTGTGGCCAAGTTTCTGAACCCATCATTTATCAGAGAAGGCGGTCTTTCCACTGTTGAAGAAGGCTCTGAGACATGAGATGGCAAAGTTGCTTGCAACTTCAATCAATTCTGGAAACTGAACATGAAAGATTATTTGTGAGAAGTTTCCAAAAAGGGCAGCAGGCAAAGCTGCGGGAAGAATGGATTGATTGATGATGATTTTTAAGCTCCTATACAGACGCAAACTTAATTTCTGCATCGAAGCAAGATAGGGCAAGCGGGGTGGATTTGTTAATTCATGTTTCTTGTTGCTTACATTTTTAATTTTCCTATTTTGTTTTTCGAGATGCTTGTAGAGTTGGCTTTAGAGATTTGTTCAATATGGGAAAGCCATGTTGTACTTTGAAGCAAGATTGTATGGGTAGAACTTCTACTGATATATACTTAGCTTCCATTGCATACGAAAGGATTTCCAACTTTTGTAAAAAGGTAGTGTTCATTGTCATGCTACACTTTATCATACCATCTTTTGTCCTCTTTTTTTCTGACATTTTTTTGTTCCTATATGTTGGTGTAACTTTGGTCATTTAGCTCATGAGGAAATGGAATCTGTCAAAGTGGAACGAATGTGGTGATGAATATGCCTTGGAACATTGTTTTTCATTGTTCTTTTTACTCAGGAATTTTTCAGACAACTCAATCCTAAAGTTGATTTTTTTTTCCTACTAATTGGCAGTGGTGATGAAGACTGACGATAAGGATGATTGTTAAGAAAAGGTGAGAGAACAAGAATCTACAAGTTGATCAATACTCTGCTATTTCTGAAATTGGGTTATACTCTTTTTAAGTAAATCTATATGCATTTAATTTTGCTCAACTAGCTGCACCTGTGTTGTAATCCTGCAAACGTAATGTAGTGTTTGTTTGTGTGTACAATCGCCTCAGACTGCAAACAGTGGAGATTTTTAAATTACGCTGTATTTATGCTTTGTGGATTCTATGCTCTGCCCTGAAAGTTTTAATACCTCTTGACTGATGTGGTTTAATTAGATGAATAGATGATTACATTATTTTTAAGTAGTTAATGATTAACAATAAATTAATAAATGATTAATTGACAGTGCACCTTTTTATTCTAGTGATGCGATCCTCTGTTTGAAGGAACTTGATTAAGTTATATTTATCTTTGGCACAACTTTTCTGTTCTAAATATCTTTTTTATTGGGGGTGTGTATCATAGCTGAGCCTCACCCACTAAGTTTTGTTTCAGAAGAATAAAAGTTTTATGATGTTTTTCCATCCAGCGGTTGACAAATCAGCGAGTTCTCAATTAGTTTTTTTTCTTTTCTTTTTCAATCATTGGTTTGCTGAATACCAACCTTTGATATGTTATGATGGGGAAGGAAAATCATATGATGCGAGCCAAAAGTTGATGAAGAAAAAATAGTTTTCAAGAGAATGAAAAGAGAAGAAGACCGCATACACATGATTTTTTAAAAAAATTAAATCGCAACTTCGAAAGGTTTACGGGTATTTTTAATGAATAATTTTTTCCCTTTTTTGTCAAGTTCATGGAATCCGGAGTGTTCCACTTTCCCACGATGAGTTATCGAAATTACGAGTTCGACTGTATATAATTTAGATGCAACTTCAAGTTGGACTGCAATATTTTATTAGATCTGACAGAACTTAATGGATTGATTAGGATCGTTGATGCGATCTTACTATTGTCGAACGTGGGGAGAGATCATGGTGCAATACGATTGCACAATATTTTATATCAAAAATTCCGTGTTAGCTGAATACATGCGTGCACGGTGGATACCATTACCATGAACACCAAAATTGCAGTATGCTTTGTTAGACAACGATGCAGTGTAACATTTACATGATAAACAAGAAATGTTCCAGTGTCAGTTCTGATGGTTGTTTAGTACATATGGAGCAAATCCGAAGCAGGTTTGAAGGCTATAAGCCATAATCGGTTCGAAAGAATATTGGATGGCAAGTATTTCGCAAGCAGAACTTCTGTTCAAAGTATAATTTCAATTCCATATCAGGTTGCAAATGGGGAGTTAGTTCACAAGTTCCGACAGTATTTCAGAGATTGGGCAAATGATAGCTGGATATCTAAGATTCCATCATCTTGATGAGAAATGTAGCCTCCAATGCCGATTCCTTGGACTGCAAATAACGGTTTTCTTCCACTAAATCTGTGGTCAAATTCAACAATATTGGCCGCTTTGGGTCGTATATCGAGAGATCACGAACTCGTGCAACCCATTTTGCTGCTTCCCATACCCCAAACCTGAGTCATGAAAATAAAAGCCAAGGTTCATCACCACGATATAATCTGTTACAATATAGGTTCATAAGCACTATCAAAGAATATTGGCATCAAATACCTAAAGCGTGGTTTTTCTCGCTTAAACGAACAGAATCCGAGAAGAAAATATGAAAAATTACATTCACTTCAGCGAGACTTTTTACATAAAGGGTGGAGTTAATGAAATCCAACACTAAAATCTATATATCATATTTACTACAACTTTTCAATGGTTCAAAAACCACTTCAATTCAGAGTTCAATTATTTTTAAGTTACTATCTTTTATTTTTAGAGTTCAAAAACCACTTTAAGTACATTGGTACCCTTATATATGGATAAACAAATGTCCCGTAACTTAACACCACAGTAGTCCCTTGGCATTTGGTACTTGGATTTAAAAGTTCATTTTACTATTGGGAGACTTCGTATACTCGCGTAAATTCTTAACCGTCACAGTCCACTAATTCCCCATATACTTAATCCTATGTCTTGGTCTTACTATCCTTTCCCTCCCACGTGCCAAAAATACCACGGGTTTATGATGTTTGTCTTTGTTAGAAGCATGTAAAGAGGCTTAAGCGTCTGCAATGTATGAAAATCAAACGTTGATGGAGGCGTCTAATCAGATCAGACCCAAATTCAATCATGAAGATATTTTTTCAAAGACTTGAAAAGCAAAAAAAAAAAAGCTTCTCTGCACATTTCGGGGGTGAAAGCAATTCATAGACAACTTACGCAAACATTATGCCAGGCCATTGCCAATAAATCAGGTATTCAGAAAAAGAAAGGAAGCTCACGCATATAAGTCTCAAAAATGAATATCAATCTCTAAAGTATAAACTAATTTAGGTTTTATTAAAGGCAGAAGGGTAAACGAGATGAAGTTTGGATATTAGCATAGAGCAAATACTCAAGCATTATATCATACAATGACTATAAATAACATAAAAACAGATTATATGCATATAAATGTAAATCCTAACAAAGTTTCTAACATCGATACACACCCAACACCATTTCAGCAGCTACTTTGAACTGTATATATTTTGGTTCACTTTTAACATAAGTGCCTTCATTTTTTACTAAAATACTACTTAATCAACACCATAGAAAACTTGGATACGATGTTAGGAAGTTATGCAAAGATATAAATAACGTACCTCGTATTGAAAGATGAGGTTACTAATACAGCTGGATAAAGGACATCCTTTCTTATATTGTCATATGGAGAATATTCTCGAATTGCAAGAAAATCATCGGGATCCCAAGGGTAGCCAAACTCTTCATAATCAGCAGCTATAAGTGGCAAGATGGGATACAGAAGAGTGTTGGTTGGATCTAAAAAGGGAACCTACAGAAGAAACCATACAAAAAGGTAATTGAGTATTTGACAAAAAACATTTAAGTACAGCCTATGTAAACCAAAACCTGAAAGCTAGCAAACATTCTTAAACACCTTCAAGACTGCAGCACGAAATAAATCTGGAGAACGATTAATGGCAGAAGCAACCAAAAGTCCTCCAGCACTATATCCCCAACCAGCCAATTTGTTTTCATGCACCATATCATTTTCAATGAGAAATTTGGCACAGGAGATGTAATCATTGATTGAATTCTGTTTCTTTGTGCATCTCCCATCATTATGCCATTTCTTACCAAAACCACCTCCACCTCTGAAACATGGCACCAAAACTATCATATAAGGGATAAGACATTGGAGAAAATAAATTTACAATAAAGAATATCCATATTAATATGCATTGAGTGCATGGTCACTACGTAATGTGAATCCTACCTAACATCAGCATATGCAACAACCCAACCTCGATCTAGGAGGCTTTTTAGTTCACTGCGCCACCTTTTATCCAGTGATTCACCATAAGCTCCATGTCCATGCAATATCCCTGGTTTTCTAGCCTGTGCCTTATTGTTACGTGAAAAAACAATAGTCAAAGGTATAAAGAGTCCATCAATTGAAGGGACCTCATATTGTTCACAGGCATAAAACTCAGACAGATCATTCCACAAGTGGTCATCTTCAAAGTTAGCATTCACAGGATTGGAGGGTTTGGAATTAGAGGACTCCATACTAATACACGCAGAATTTTTACCGTACAGTATTCTTGTCCTGTCATGAAGCATGTTTTGTTGTTGAATGATGTTCCACCGACCCGTGGCCAGGTCATAATCAACCACAGCATCTGGCATCTGGGAGAAACTTGCAATGAACATGTCAGGATTTTTTATGATCAGGTCTTTCTTCTAGGTAGAAATACAAATGCACTTTGTAATATATGTTGAATAGTACTACACTCTTAGCCTAGTAGTATATATACACAGGGAGGCTGTCCTATAAGATTGAACAAGAAGCGAACTCCTAAGACCATATACATATACAAGGATAAAGATATAGATAGGCATAATAAAAGCAGTACTGCTGAGTATACACAAATTGGTATATAAGCCAGAAAAACCTAACAAGGAGGTAAGAGGAAGAAAAACCTTCAAATGACAAAAAATCAATTGTACTAGGCTTATCAATAAACATACATCATGAAGTATTTTTTTGGAAGCGCAAATTTTACACAACTTCTAAAATTTCCTTGGATGCATATTTAACAGGGCTGGTGAATGGTCGTTCAAAGTAGATATGATATGAAGGCAGACATATGTTAACAGAATTGTGAAGAGAAATAATCTTCAGAAATTAACATTAAAAACCAAACAATCATTCACATACCACAGGTGATGATATTATAAAGCGCGTGACAGATGAGAAAAAGTCATAGTTTGGTCCAGGCAAAATTTGGCAAACATGTTTTGGAAGTGACAAGTACTGTAGGTCCAGCTTCCTCAGTTTAAGTGGCCCCTATCACAAAAATAAGATGTCCTACGTAATTCAATGAGAATATAAACCAAAATTACATCAAGAGTTTATCTGTACTAGATATACTAAATTTTCTTCCATTACCTTCCCAAAGGGCAATGGCAGTCCAACTGAACAAAGTTGAACTTTTTTACCTTCCCTTACAATGAGTGCTAAGTACTTATCACTAAAATCAATATCCTCAATAATCAAATCTGGGTCATCCACTAATACCTCCTGCAATTCATGAGACCGAATATAACATGTAAGGCAAAGCAGATTGTCACAGGAAAGTTAACTAAGAAAACATGAAAATGAGAGTGTATTAAGAAAATATCTCACTATCTCAAATAAACCTGTTTTGCTTATGATATAAAAGAGGAAAATAATTAAAACAAGCTAACTACGGATAAAAAGAAAATGTGATGTTCCAAGCTACCTCCCATTTTCCTGTACTTGAAGGATCATCCACTGAACTACGAAGAAGATAATGATAATCAACTGATTGCCCACCTTTGGGAGCATCTGTAAATAAATAAAGGTAACCTCGGTGATGTTCAATCATGCAATGTGCTAGAGCATCACAATCCCAAACTAGTTTCAAGCCTGACAACGGGTCAGCTGCATTCATAAGAAAGACCTAAGAAATGGTTAGAATTATTATCCAATACAAAGAATCTTAAGTTTTCAGAGTTCCTAGCAAAGGTCTTTTACCTTTGATGATGTGGAAGAGAATGTATTCACAGTCACATATTGGAAGTCTTTGGTGTGCCTAATATTAATATAAACACTTTCATCTGACTCTTCCAAAACCAAAACATCTTCATCAGTGGATCCAATCAGACTGTAGTAGACACTGCAGCAAAAAAACAGACAGATGAAATTAAGGAAGATCACAAACTTCAATACTTGCAATCCTAAGCAAAAATCAAAACTAAGGGATTTGTTTAAAGACGCAACTTAGATGCAATAGCTAATAAAGGTTTACATTCAAGATTCACTCAGGTTACCGAGATAAAACTTCAATTGTGATATAAATTTTATCCTTTTTTAATACCAAGCCACCAAATGATTAATAAGAATTCACCCACCGGTAAGGCCTCATTTTCTGATCTGTCACAACATAAAGCAATGCGTGTCCGTTTTTAGCCCACGCCAAGTTCGAAACTCTATCTGCCTGAGGTTTACTGCACAACGAACCCGAATTCAAATTTCTCACAGATAACTTGAAGTAGTCGTTTTCTTTATCATACATAGTGTATGCAAGAAACTGATGATTAGGAGAAACTTCAGAGAGTTCCTCATAAGCATAACCTACAAAAGGCCAAAGAAAGTGTCAGCACTACAGAACATTATAAACTAATATGAAAGGTAAAATGTGATTCATTGGGCATTCCAAGGGCAAAGTTTGAAAGACAAGACATCTCTGAGTAGTTCCATCATGGTCTGATGCTCGATACGACCAACAACAATGAGTAAACCCTGATTTTAATCCTTAAACTTGCGATACACTGTCACAATAGTCACCGAAATTAGAAAAATGTAACATAAATCCTTAGTATTAAAATTTGTTAGTCATATTAGTCCCTATCATTAGTTTCGTTAAGGACATTAAGGATAGTGAGTTATAAAATTTACCTCCAAACCTCTCGGCTTCTAGATTATAATCAACGAGCTTCTGCTCAATGGCTTTACCCGTAGTGAAATCGAACCCTGCAGGGGGATACTTATGGGAAATGAAATCATCGTTCAAGCTGGCCAATCTTCGGCAAAGGATGGGATAGGGTTTAGCCTCTTCGACGCGGCGGTAGTAGAGCCAGGGGCCCCAGCGAAGGGGAGGGGTGGAGAGGTCAAAGGGCATGCGAGAGGCCATTTCGAAGTGGAGCTTGTTGAGGAGTTTCTCTGAGTCAGACATGACGGCCTCGCTGTACTTCTCCTCTTGCTCCATGTACACGTCCATGTGACGCATCGCCACCTTGTCGCTCACCTTAGACATCCAGCTATAAGGGTCTTCCCACGTTATGCCCTGGAAACTGAACTTCTGCGACTTCTTTGGGGCCTTTGGTGGGCTCGGTGGTGGCGCCGCCTTGTAGTGGCGCCGAGCCACGTGAGCGAAACGGAGCAGAGGGCGCATGGTGGACTTGGAGAAGGGTTTTACCTCATCACAAAACATAAACCCCTGCTTTGCTTTGCTTTCCTTTTCTCCCAAGTAATAGAAAATTTAGATTAAACATATATAATTTAATTACTCCTGAATTCTGCAAATGCTAATTAAGCATACGAATTTATTAAACCAATATTTTTATACATTAATGCAACCTAAAATGTAGTTTGAGTAGATTTATGTCAACCTTAACATCTTATCAACTTTTAATTTGATTATTATATAAATAGGATATTCTTAATTTTATAATGTAATTTAAACTCCTTTTAATCTCACTCTTTTGGTAGAAACCAAGTTAAGAATATTTTTATGTACATTTTGAATTGACACCTAAAATTTGATATTAAATTTTAAATGCTATGATATTTCATAATTGTTCATTACCAAGTCATTGGACAAATATTAAAACTCTTTACTTTTATCTCTTTCACACTGAGTGCAGTACTCTTAATTTTAAAAATATATGTATTTGATTGATTATAAAACAGAAATGAATTTGTTTATTTTAATTAAATTTCAAGAAAATTCTTGTATAGAAAACCTTAATTATAATGTAATGTCACGGGTTACCAAATATGTGTACAAGTCAACAAAATAATTAGAAATTACAATTATCAAACTAAATTACACCAACATGTTAAATAATTTCCATGGATTCTCCTAATAATACAAGTCTTATATCATCACAATATACTACTCACAATCTAACATCATATTGGAGATGTTCAAATAAAATAAATTGACTATGAATTAAAATTGTAAAAGAAAATCTTGCACTATATTTTTCATCGGCATTGGCATGTGTATATTTATATATAAAGTCTATCTTATACTCAAACTATAAACACATGAA
The DNA here is from genome assembly GCA_013389735.1 of Phaseolus lunatus. Lineage (NCBI taxonomy): Eukaryota > Viridiplantae > Streptophyta > Magnoliopsida > Fabales > Fabaceae > Phaseolus > Phaseolus lunatus. The sequence continues at coordinate 39,729,425 of CM023859.1, forward strand.
AAAAAAATATAAAAAAAAATTGAACTCAAATCTCAACATCAACATGATACTTAGTGATGTTTAATATAAAAATTTTTATTTTAAAAAAAATATATCAACATTAATAAATTAAGCATGTAATTATAAATAATGAGTTGAGTACGTAAAATTGTAAGACTCAAACTCAATTAATTAAACGTATAGATGCATATTCAATCTCTAATTATTCATTATAATCATAAAAAATTATTAAATATTTAAATATCTCTTATTAAAATTATTGGTACAATTGTATTTTTTTTTCTTAATAATAATTCTGCAGATTAGGTTGAGTGACAAATTCATCATCCAATTTCAATAAAACATCTTATACTAAGTTCAGCCATGTTGCTATATTTTTTTTTATTAAACACAATTCAATCTAGTCATATTTGATTGGGTTGAATTAAATTGGGTGATAAGTTTTTTATTATTTTTTTCTAAGATTCCTAATTTTAAAATATTTTTCGTTTATTTTTTAGAATAATTTAAAAAACTACATTATTTAGTATTTGAATAATTTAATATTTCAAAATACTCATTTAACTAGTAAAATAATAGAGTAAATGGAACAATAATTATATTATTATTATTGATATTAATACTATTTAATATTTTGGTTTAGGTTCAAATATGTCACGTTGAACATAAAAAAAAAAAAAAAAACTTCTCATCCAATTTCTATTTGGGTTAAATTATTTTGGGTTAAGTCATCGAGTTATGATCACCCACTCAAATGTTTATTGCATTATTGGAATATTTTTTTTAACAAAATAATGTTATCACACTTTTACTTCTAGTATATTTTTATGAATTCTCATAAAAAAAATTTCCTTTAATTTTCTAAAAAGATATAGATTTTCCTAACTATTTAAAAAAAAATTGTCAATAAATATTACTATAATCATCATTTTCTATGTCATAAATACACATGACATAGAACCAACGTTACACATGACATAAAAATTTATGTTGATTAAAGAATAAGTCACATTTTTTATGTTTTATGCTGGTCATTTTCATAAACAAAATAGAATTTGATATTTTTAAAACATGATGTTAACTTTATTCATTTTTCTTCCTACATATTAATAAAATATATGACATAATCGATTATGAGAAAAATATTAATTAATAAGTTGATAATATAAATTTAATAATTATATTATAATAAAATATATAATTAAAATTAAAATATTAAAATAATTAAGTTAAATAAAATAAAGTAATTTAATAATTTATTGTTATAAGTTTATATTATAGAAATAAATAATTAAAATAATAAATATTAAGAGAATAAATAAATTTAAAATATTATAATAATTATTATGTTTTATATTATAATAAGATAAATAGGTAAAATAAGAATATTAAAAAATTAATTAAATTTCATTTAATTTAAATTTTGTTATTTAGTAAATTTATTTATTTTAATATATTTTTATTTTGAAATACAACTTTTTTATTCATTAAAATTTTCTAATAATTTTTTAATTTTAATTTATAATTATAAAATTATTTCTCCCTCAATGCAAACAACTCAATTATGCACCCTTTTCCCTTTATTTTTCTCCTTTCCATTGCCTCTCCAATCCATACAAAGCATATATATATATATATATATATATATATATATATATATATATATATATATATATATATATATATATATATATGTATGGTGTGTGTGGCTTTCTATCTCTTACAAAAATTTGAAGTATCTTAGATATTTGACAAACCTTAAACTAAAACTTAATTTATATTCATATATTAAAAGATGATATAATCCTAATCTCTAATTCTTTCTTTATACCTGGAGAGTGTGAACTAATCATGAGAATGCTAAAGAATGTTTGGAGATATTACTAATACATGGGTTGAGTCAATAGTAGCTTGTTAGACAATATTTAATTGTACTTAAACTAATGAAACTTGTATGTTAAGAATTAGATGTTGTCTCAATAAAGACTAACCTATATAAAACTTTTCTACCTTGAATTGCTGTGTTAAAATTTTTTATTTTAAATGTTTTTTTTCAATGAATTTATAATGTTATCTGTTAATTAGAAAAAAAAGTTAAATCACAATTCACCCTTCTTGTGAATTTTCATTGTAAGAAAATACCACACAGTGGCTACCCATACCTTTTGTGTTTGTGAATTTACATTTGAAAAGGAAGGTGAAACCAATATGAAAATAATAATGACTCAGAATTGGGGAATCTCTCAATGTCGTCAATATTGAATTCGACAACACCCTTGTGAGGGTTCTCTCTTGGGAGAATAAAAACCAACTTGATTCCAAACATTTTCCGCGACAATCTCCTTGAAACTATAGAAGAATCATTTTTGACGATGGTGTTTTGAGAGTAGAATTCATTGGGGAGGTTGGATTGGTAGTAGGAAAGGAAAACCCATGTGTTGAGGGTGTAGGAAAAGGTCTTGTAGTGGAAAGGGACGACTGAAGGCAAAATATGTCTAATAACTAAAGTCCAAAGTTAGATCCTGACCAAATGCGGACAGAGGAAGCAACAAATATAGGTGTTAAATCTTCACATCACCTGACAGAACCAGTTTTAGGATATTCATTCATAGTATTGGGTTTTCTTTCAGTTGTCATTTTGTGAACTGGCCAATTTTAAGATGTTTCCAGTGCTCTATAAAATCTTACTCACGTACATATCCATGAATAAAATGACTCAACAAGGGTCATTATTTTCTCCCGGTTTTATAGATCTGTCATGCTTTTTTTTTCAAAAGAAATATTTTCTTATAGTTATAAAAGGGCTATAAATATCAATAATTAATTTTTATTTAAATAGTAAGACACACATAATTTTTTTTTATATTACGCACTGTAAGGAGAAAGAGCAAAAAAATTATATAGTAAATAAAGTGATTAAAAAATTAAGTTAAAAATATTGTGTGTGCGTGTGTATAAAAATAAGCATGGAAGCATAAATAAAAAATCAATACTTGCTTTACCATATGAAAAAAATGAATTTGATCATTACACATTCATCCGTGTGGCACGTGCTAACGTACAACATACCCCAACTGCGTGAAGAATACAGGTGCAGTGCATATTAGAGCTGGATAGCCAGTGGAAGGAATGAGTTCCGCGTACAGCTCCTAGTTAGCAATATATGTACATGGAGCAGGATCAATGATATGACTTAACAACACTCTTGTCTGAACTAGCAGTTACTGAGAGAATGAACTCGCCTCAATGCTGTGCATTGAGTTATCACTTAAGCTAAAGTTTGGTCTCTCTTCGTTCCACTTCAAAATCTCCTTTGCATATTTAAGTGCTGCATCAACACTATCAGGTTCCAGCCCCTTCACCAAGGAGACATACATGTTTCGCCCTGTAAGAGATGAGTACAGCCTCTTAAACTTAACCGCTATGTAATATGAAGCAAGCTGAGAAAGGGAGGGGCTATTGTTAATGCTGCTGCTGCTGATGCCAGAGCGATATCGACTAATTACTGGACGAAAATCAGATAACCAGTCACACTTGCTAAGTGGGATTCGTTCAATTTTCTCCTCAAACTCATCTAGTTTCTTTAGTATCAAAAGGAAGTCCATTTGTTCGAAAGTAGGATGAGTAACTATGGCTTCGAAAAGCTTCCTGCTCAATATCATCTTGTTTGTGTGACAACCATTTCCATCAACAGAAAATTGATCATAGTCGCTCAAGGAAACACAGAAAACGACCAATCCAATGTCCTCAAACATTTCTAGCCACTTGCAATTTTCTGCTAGCCCTCTTGCGTGTATTGTAATCAGTTGATACCTGTAATGAAGGAGAGCAAAGAATGGTACAGATCAGCAACATTTTATAGCTACTTTAGCAATTGAATCAATCAGGGCTACCCAAAAAAGTTCTCACAGTAATCATTGGTGCAAATATTTTCACCCACCTAACTAAAGAATCAAGTAGATCGGCAGTGTCGATAGTTTCCTCTGGAGCTGATTGAGGAAATGAAAATTCTACACAAGCCATCCCATTGGATGAAGTAACTCCTTCAGCATAGAGAATATCTAAATCCGAGGGTTCATAATCCGTACGCAATATCTCAATTGCCTAAACAAAGAATAGAAATGTTAGTTTCTCCATGCCGCTAGCACAACAATGTTTTTCAAGAGTAAAAAACAGATATTAAGGAAACATTAAGAAAATAAGGGTGCAAATTTTGTACAACTATCACTGAAGCACTCTAGTGCTTAATGGATATGGATATAAAGCAGGTTGAGTTTGATTAGTTAGCAGATAAATTAGCTTACATTAACCCGAAGCCTAAAAATTGAACTTAAGTCAGGCAAACAAACAAGCCATGAGAGCAAAAACTATATGCTAAGCTCATTTGGATCAAATATATTGAACTTATCATTCATATTCATACATTATAAATTTAATGAAGATATATTCCGGCCTTATCCAGGATCCCATTATCTTTGATAACCCAAAATTTACCATATATTCCTTTTTTCCAGCATCATCCAGAAAAGATATATAGAGTGCTCTTAACATTTTTTCTTATATGCAAGTGAAAAGCAAATAAATGTCAATGGTCATTCAATTCAAAACTCGTGCAAACAAGAGTACGTGCATAAATTAAACTTGCTTATGAAAATAAACACAAAACAACAGAATGATCCATACCCGCTCTAAAAAATAACTGGCACCACTTGGTAGCAATTCTATTTCATTTCTTCTTTCATAGGTGGCCTTAATGGCTGCATCATTCCATAACTCCTCAATCAGTGGAGCATACTCACGAGTAGCAGCTAGAAAGATAGCATCAAGCTTGCCCGCAACCATAGTTTTTAGAAACCAATCAGAAAATGCTTTCAGTCTTGTGCCAATGGAATAAATTGTCTTGTTGCCAAGTTTTGGACTGTGAAATTTAATTGTCTCTTGTACGTGAATCTGCAATCATCTATTATTTCTGTCACTATCGGTTGCACGTCAACATTCCTTTTTTCGCTTGGTTGGAAATGTACCGACATATTTAATGCCTCCTATACAATTATTTTATATATATTCAAAGCAATTAGAATGAGTTACGTGAAGGGGCTAAAAACTATGAAGTATGAAACATAAGGGTACCATAAAAACACATATAAGCTTAATGAATAATAATATTGGGACCATCAAGTAGATGGTGCACTGTGGATGACTTTATGCATCAGGTTGTGGTGCCATAGAGGGAAGAAAGCTTAATGAAACAAAATTCTATAGATTCTAACATATTCTGGAGGGAGGAGAAGAAATTAGAACTAATACCTGTAGTGTCAAGCACAGAAGATTGATTTTTCTTTAAATTCCCCAGGTTTTCTTCTTCAAAACGCTCACGACCCTCAAGGAGTATGCCAAGATAGGCGTAGACATTGATCTGAATGGTCAATTTATACTTTCACGCTCATCTTCTGAGAAGGGAGTGCTTTTGTAAAGAATTTTGGCCTGACACAAGCATTTACAATTCTATAAATACATCCATGTAGACAAAAGGCAGACAAAAAATGTAGGTAACTATTGAAAGTAATGTCATCGGATTTTTTTACGTAGCAGCGCATTGATAAGGATTAAATAGAACTTAGAAACACCTAAACAGTTTGAAATAATAATGCTTCAAGTGCCTGTGCATAAGCATACCGCTCTTTAAACTTGAGATTACTCACAGAAACTTTCTCCAAGTTAGTTTCTTTTCAAATTGAATTAAGGGATGATAATTTTGATGAACATATGCTGAACGCAAATATAAAATGAAAAATCACCTGCTTGAAAATAGTGCTTGTTCCCGACCCAGTGTAACCAAGTAAGAGGAGCTTATGAACTATTCCGCGGTCAAAGTGATCAGGAACTGGTCTGGCAACCAGATTGGAGGATAGAAACCCACATGAATTTGAACATTTAGAATTAGAAGGAGCTGGTAGCGACAGTAAAGCACATACAAGCTTCGTTCCAGCCTAAAACGTGAAATAAAAGAGTGTAATAATGCAAATTCAACATTGGCTTAATAATAGATAAATAAGCAAAAAATAAAACGTTACCTTTCCCCAAATGCACCCTTTTGTATTTTTCTGTCCTTCTTCTTGGTATGAACCATCCTCGTTGACCCAAAAATGTGGGTTACCAGCACACTGAACTCCTGCCAAGTGCTCAACCAAAACAAAATCCTTTCAACAACTTTTATTTATTAACAAAAAAGATAACAATTAAAAAAACAAAAAACAATTAAAATCAAGATAGACCATAGGGGTTCAAAATTTTCTATTCTTTTTTAATATATTGAAATTCTAACCTGCAACATTCGAAGCTCAACTTTTGTTATTTCCCGGCCATTAATGAAAACCTGCGTGTTTCCGTTGCTAGCATCCGGTTTGATGGGACCCCCAACATTCAGATGTGGACTAATAATTCTACAAGGCTTTTGTCCTTCCTGCGAAAATCACACAAACAAACAAATAATCAGAACAGTAAAACCAAAGAATTCAACACAAAACAAAATTTCCCAAAAAATACACAGATACCTTCCCCCAAAAACCAGACTCCTTAACATACCAATAGTTCCGGGCTTCAAATTCTTCGGAGGGTCAGCACAACTCTGCAACGTGACAAGTTCCTCAAAAGAAAGAGCGTTCCCATTCACACAAATATACTCAGGTGGAAGCTGGTTCACTTCACAAAACCTCCCCGCCTTCATAAGTTGTCTAATCTCCAAATGATTAAGTAATCTCTTCAAAATCCGCGAACACTTCCCCAAACTACCCCTCTTAGATTCATCAATAGGAAAACCAATGCAACCAACACATTTGCGACCTTCCGGCATCGAGCCCATTGCTCTCAACACACAATTCCCACAATACTTAGCATCACACACGAGACACACTTCTTTCTCCGTTAACCTATTCCCTTTCAAGCAGCGATAGCACGAACCTCCTCGCAGTTCGAATGCCTCAACAACAACACGCTCGAGTCTCTTACGGTTCCTAAATTGTCCGAAAACGAGTTTTCGCTACTCAACTCGCACGCGTCATTGGCTTCCGCTGCGGCGTCCCCGAAGGCGATCACGGACGTCGGAGACAAAGTGGTTCTGCCGAAGCCTCCGTCGTTGCTCCGGTCGAAGGCGATCACCGACGTCGGAGAAACAGCGGGCTCAGAGTTCGGTATATTCAGCTCCTTCGAGAATTGAAGCTCCGGCGCCGAAAGCGGTTGCACCAGCGGCAAAGAAAGCTCGTCAGAGAAAGATACCTGCGATACCGCGACTACTTTCGCCACCGGAATCATGTCGACGGTGATAGGCACTGCCCGGGGAAGATCGTACGCCGGGTCTGGTCCGCTGTACGCGACGGCGAAGGAGTACTCCTCTTCTTCGTCGGAGGCGACGTCGGCGATCACCGTCATTGTCCTGACCGGCGACTTGGTCGCCCTAATTTGGAGGAGGAGGAGGAGGCAACATTGACGAATGAAACTAAGAAAAGGTGAATGAAAGTATGAGTTGAATGAAGTTGGCACCAAAAACAATTGAAATTGATGTTTCAAAATAAAGGCAGGAAATGAATATTTTATTTGTATTTGGAAAGAAAAAAGACGGTTAATACTTTAAGACTTAACAGGCGAATAGAAACAGTGAAGGAAGGAAAAGGAAACCTATTTTTAAGTGGGAAGAAGAAAAGCAAGAGAGGGTGATGTGCACTCCAACAATTCTATTGCTTAGTTTTGGAAGTTGCTTTGAAGATATGTATTTTAGGTAAGGAAAAATTATTTATGTTTTTTTTTATATAATCTTAAGATAGCTTATTAAGATTAGAAACTAATATAATAATTACATTTCACATGTTAAAGTATAAAGTTAATTAAAATAAGTTTTGATTATGGTTTAATGAAGAGTTTGAATGATTTAGTTTGTATTGAAATGATTGAAGGATGATGTTTGAACAAATTATAGTTTAGATAGATATTTTTTACTATTTAGAAGTTGTATTATTGAATTTTTTTTTTTATTTTAAAGATGAGGTTGATTTTCTAATATTTTTTCTCAAGTGAGATAATTTTCGTTCAAACAAAAATAGTTTTACACTTAAGTTTGTTTTTAGTTCTGTTTCCGCTTAAACAAAAAAAAAATTCTTAATCAAATAAAAAATAGCACTGAAAATCAACTCTCTTACCGACATTTTTGTTCAAGCTAAAATATTTTCACTAAAACAAACACATTTTTGCTCAAGCTAAAATAAACTTCTTACTTTCTTTTATTTTCTTGTATTTTCAATGAATTGGATTATGTATGGATATTTTATAAATATAAAATGAAATATTAAACTACTAAAAAATTATTAAATAAAATCAATTTTAGAAACTAAAAATAATTAGTTATTATATCGATTAAATTAGATATTATTTTATAGATTAAAAAAATTATTGATTTTTAAATTTATTTCTATTATTGATAAATAGTTTATAAATTATTATCTAATTAACTATCAACATCATTACACTAAATAAATAATTAAAAAATAAATGAATAAATATAATATAAAATAATAATAAATATCTCGTTACCTTACTTTAATTTAAAATTTCAATAAACAACAACTGAAACATTGTCACTTAAAATTTTCTCATTCACTTCTCTCACATACATTTTTCTACATTTTAGGTTTTTTTTTATTAAAATAGTATAACTTGATTTCGTAAATAAAAAATGATAACTTTTTTTATAATAATATTAAATAAGTTGTACATATATTATACAATTTCTGTGCTGAATGAAAATAATTAAAATTATGTATATGTGACACAATATTAGTTGTTTTTATTTAACAATTTACAATTGTTTTCATTTAATACTTAACTGGTGTTTGTTATTCATGCATAATTTTAGTGTAATTATTTAAACAATATCATTTTAATGTAACATGATTTTAATGTCAAATTTCACCAACACAATTTATTTTCATTTATCACAACTTTTTCACACAAAATCTTATTCTCAATACACGAATTATCCGATATTTCATAATAAAAAATATTTTTTACCTATTCTTGTAATTATAAAATAAAATCATACTTTAATGAAAAAACCTACTTTCCACTTGCTATTTCTCAATTTACAATGCTTTAAAGTTGACTGGTATGTTGTGGACAAAAAATTCTCATGATTACTTTTGATTGGTTTTCAACTTGGTTGGTAATTTGGTTAGAACCATTGTTGGCTTCATTCTTGTTGACGGTAAGCATGTGCAGGGATAAGACCGTCCAATTGCAAGCTTATTCTTGTATTAGAAATGACATTTAATAAAACACTAGAAAAAACTACAATCATGACTTAATTAGTTGTTATTTAAATTTATACTAACATCATAACTAGAATTTTAAATATTGTAATTATCTAATGACATTTTTATTAGAATATTATAATTATTTAATATTGTATAAATTTTTTTTAGAATATTATTACAATTTTTTATTACTTATAACAAATTTTATCCTCAAAATTTTTATTAGTTAAAACAAATAAAGATAATTTTTTCTAATTTTATTTTTCAGTTCTCATTTACCCCCTATTTGCTTCTGTAAATGTATTGTTCACAAACAAAAGAAGTGAGGGAATATCAACTATTTGGATTTAGGGTTTTGTGAGGAAGAAAATGAGAGTACATATCTGTGAACAGTATATATCATCTCCCCTCAAAATGAAGAAATGTAGAGGAAAAATCATGTTAGCATCCCTTATTTCCAAATTTACCCTCATTTATTCTAATATTTCATATGATCACAATGTTTCATTTGAATGTATTAGCATTTAAAAAAATTTATTGTATAATGTTTAAAATATATATATATATATATAATATTTAAAATTTTATGAAATTTTTTTCTATTGTTAATTACGTTATATTTTTGTTGTTGTAGTATTCTTTATTTTTCATCACTACAAGGTTTTTAATATTAAAAAATAATTTTTTTATTTATTTATACAAGATCTTATTTATTTTTCAGTTTTATAGCACATGTTTAATATTTAAAATAAATTACTTGAAGTTCTGTTTTTATTTAATTTATTGAATACATATTTTTTTTAATTATAATTTTTAAATTATACATATTTATATTTAACATATTTTTTTTTCTAATTGTAATTTTTAAATCTACGAAATATGTGAAAGTTGTTCATTTTTAAACAAAAATGACTCATTTATTATTAATTTTTTTAATAGGTAAGGGTAAATTTATAAAGTAACATTTTACACTTTTAAAAAAAATTAAAATTCACTCACAACCATCACATCACTCACAAACTTCCATAAACTTTCCTCACACATCCACCCTAACATATTCCAATATAAACATCCTCATTTTCTTCACACTTTCCTCTCACATCCTCACATATCCACTTCCTCAAATCTCCACACATCCATTCCTCAATCCAAACAAATCCATTTAATGTATTTTGATAAATTTACTATAGAACTAATTTTCACCAGTAAAATATGTCTAACTTTCAAATGTTTGACCCTTTTATTTCAAATGTAGCATTCTTCTTGGTATAACTTTTATTAATATATCATAATATTCTTAAAATTCAAGACCTCTCTTTTTTTTAAGCATAACTTTTTTGTTTTTTTTTAGTTGTTCATATTTTTTTCTTGAATCATTTTGATTTTCTTTGTGGTTTGTTGAACCATATAGAACCTAAGATCAAATTTTCTTTAGCCTCAAACTACCATAAATGCATTATATATTTTCATCCATACATAGCCACATTGACTTCCATACCTATACTGTAATGGAAATTGTTGTATGTGAATTCGATGGAGGTGCATTGACTAGGGTTTGGTAGGTGTTCGGTGATTAATGACCGAGATTGTCCTCCTATGCTGTTCTTTGGAGGTGGGTGATTAGTGGTTGATGGTTAGAATTTTGTCCGTATTTACTGGTACAGTTCTTTGGAGGTGTGTCTATGTTTGTTGGTTTTTCTCATGGATTTCTAGTTGTATTGTTTAGTTTGTAACATTGAATATTATACGATTTTATTACCGTTGTTGAATGCAAATGATGATCAATTTGATTGGATTTTTAAAATTCAATTGTTTCACTTTATTGTCTATATAGAAGTAACAAATTAAATAAAATTATTTTGTTTGCCTTATTGTCTTTCTTTTTTTCTTTTGTTTTTATTTATTTAAACCTCTAATATAATTACTTAGATTACTTTTGATAATTTATTTTTTTCTTCATATGAGTTTCATCTAGTACTCATATTTTTGTTTTATTTTTTACTTTTTAATTTTGTGTTATTTTTTATGCGATCTCGCCTAACATCAATTTTATTAAAAATAAACTTTCAAAAAACTCTTGACAAATATTCCAAGAACTAAAAATCCTCCCCCCTCTCTCTCTCCCCCTCTCTCTATATATTATTACTCACAACTTCATTTACTCTATAAAAATATTTTTAATTTATTTAATTGAAATAAATAAATTTTATTACACCCTTAATATTTATTTGTTTAAATATTTAATGTTAAATCTTCAACTGTAAATTATTAATGGGTTGCAATAATTTTTTTAATTAATTTCTATTACATTTTTAGACATACATCTGGTTTTTCATTTATTTTCAACAAGAAGTTTATATTTTAAATTAAATTTAAATATATATTTAAATAAGAAGAAAAAATATTAAGTAATATATTATCTTCAACTAGATAACATAAAGTAATTAAACAAGATAACTCTTCCAACTACTATAGCTATAAATAATATAAAATAATAAAATAAGATGAGATTTACTCCAATAAATACGTATAATTATAAATAATACAAAATAATTAAATAAAATGAATTTATAAATATTTTCATCAAAAAGTTATAATTATAAATAATATAAATTAATTAAACAAGACAATAATCAATATATTTATTAAATAAGTATAATTATAAAATAAATAAATTATATATATATATATATATATATATAAAAAATTATAAATGTCTGATTTCCTTTAACTTAATAAATTAATAAATGTCTCACATACGCTTCAAATTTCTCAATTTGCACTTACTAACATTTAACTCCTCCATCAACTTCTTACCATCTGATATCTTAGTCTATGTGACTTAGATCATTAGTGAAGCTCAGAGATCTATGTTATCACATAGACATCGATACTTAATACACATACAAACATCCGTTCATACATTATCCAAAATGTATGAATTCAATTCCATACCATTTTCATCATACAATATCATTCCAAAACACAATCCATAATATTTAAAATCATATTTAACATAAAAAAAATAACACTTAAATACTAATCCATCAAAATATAATATTATTACAAATTTAATTAATATATAAACAAAAAACACAAAATATAAACACATGACATCCCTACAAGAGAAATTGAATATTGGAACCCAGTCCCTTCCACATCCAGAATCTTCTAGCCTAGGGTGTTATTACAAAAAATTAAATTTTGCTTCCCTTACCTTAATTGCTTGTTTTCCAAACAATTTCTAGAATTTTATTGCCCCGATCTAGATAAGCTTCAAGATTTAAGGACCTAATGCAAGTTATCCAAACAGAACAGAAATTCAGTATATAGTAGAATAAGTTGAGAGGATTACTCTTATCGACTAACTCCATTAAGATTGATGACTAAAACATAGCGAAAAACAAAGAATAAGGGATCTTTAGAATAAAAATGAACTTACTATTTTTGAAATTCTGATAGAGTAAAAATATTCCTTAACTCCTCAGCTACAATGTGGTGCGATCATATTCTAAAATAGATGAAGATTGAAAGAGAAAATTAAGAGAGAAGGAAGAGAAAAAAATATGGAGAGAGAGAAAGAAAATGAAAGGCACTTTGGGAGATCGTGGCTCTGTTTTTTTTTTTTCAACGCTCTTACAGTACCTCTTATTGTTAATAATAAACATAGTAAAATATGATGTTACACTACATTTTATTTATATATATATATATATATTTTAAACTGTATCATCATGGTACATGGATACCTATATTCTAATTATCTATTAAATACTTATATTAAAAAATAGAATATCACAGTTATCTCTATAATAAAAATTATAAAATGTGAAATAAATAATAATAATAATAATAATAATATTACTATTGCAAATTTGAGTGCAATTGCAAATTTCCCCCCTCTTTAAATCTCATTTAGCTTGTTTCTACTTGAGTGCAATTGCAAAATTTTCCCTTTTCAGTTAACGTAAAAATAAACGATAAATATTTTTTCTTTCTGTTTTTAATCTAATTAGTTCTAAACACAAGTTACGGATGACAATTTCAACAACTAGTGGAAGCAAAATTATTAGTTTCAATATCTCACTAAATTTTTTATTTTTTATTTTTTTAAACACTCGCTTGTTAATATATAATTTTGACGAAAGTGAATTATATAAGATATTCGTAAAGTGGTTTTAGTATATTACAATTTAGATTAAACAACGACGTGCCATTAAATTTTGGTGTCATTAAAATAAACAGTGAGATACATAAATCATAACATAATACTTATTAGTGTACCACAAATTAAAAACTGAGAATGATATTTAAAAAAATGAAAATGAAAGCAATTAATTGCATTAAATATGGCTAGACATTTAAAACATGAAATTGAATTTGAAAATGTTATACCTGCAGATATTTTATATATGATAGTATTAATTTTGCATCTCACATTTAAGTACGTTAGACGCATACATACCAAACGCGACGTTATAGAAAAGAAGACGTACAAGTGCATTAAATAAGCAACTAAACTTTACTATCTTTAGCGTTAAGTTGTTGTCTCATTATCACCATTCACCTTTATTTACGTTACTTACAAAAGGAATATCACCACTCATCACTTATTTACCACTATCACTCCACAAAAAAATAAAATATATATATATATATATATATATATATATATAAATTAAATTTAATTAATAATGATGAGACTGTAAAATTCACAAACTTTAAATGCCAAGAAAAAACAATAACGGAAAATTTATATTTTTCTAAATTGTCCTAATTATGTTTGTACATTCAAGAACTATCAACTTATGGCATTCACAATATTCTAAATTTATTTAAGGGCCTTTAACAAGTTTATTATCTTATTAATTTATTGAAAATGTAGATATTTGATAATTTAAAATGTAAATTATCAAATATTTTATTCTCTTATTTTACTCATTAACAAAATGATTCACTCCTTTCTATTTTTCTTTGTGTTTTTTCTTCTTCTCTCTTCTCATATTTAATTATGAGTTCATTTTTATTATTATAATCATAATAATAAATAATTAAATTAATCAGTAAGTAACATTCCTTTATTTAATTTCAAAATAACCATAGAGTATATTCTACAATAGTTATAACCATTCTATTTAATTTTTATTTTTTTAATATATGGTTTACTGAAATAGTGAAAAGAGGATATTTATTATTTTTTAAAATTTTATCTTTTAATTATTAAAATTAATAAAATTTTTAAAATATATTAAAATGTAAGTTAAGAAATCGTGTCAAGTTAATACAAATTTAATATAATCAAATTTTAATTAAATTTAAATTAACATAATTTATCTATTTTATTAATTTTTAAAAAAATTATTCATTTCAATAATTAAGAAATAAAATTATATTATATCAATAAAAATTACGAGAATAACAAGTAAGATATATTTTAAAATTTAATTTTTTTATTTATTTTAGATTAGAATGTTTTAAAATTATTAAAAATAGGAAAAGGCAAGCTTTAGAATGGCATGGTTTTAGGTAGTAATAAGAATAGGAGAAGTAATTATAATAATGTGTTAACATCACGTAACGTCATGAACAAGATATGACAGACGTGTATTTGAAATTTTGTAATTTCAGTTTTGATTGATCCTCCGCTTGCAAGCGTTGACCAAAATGTCAGATTTTAAACTAATATTTATTGACAGAGATTGTTTCTGGAATCGATAATGAAATGAAACTTAAAATACAGATCAAGTTGATCATATTTTTTTGTAGTTTTTTGGGTTCCATTTCCGATTTCTTCGATACTTTGTCTCTTCCAAAATTAAAGATATAAATAAATAAAGAAAGAAATCGATGTTGTTGATCTGGCTCAATAAACAACATCCTCAAGCACAAGACACTGACACAAAAAGTCTATTATTTTAAAAATTGAACAAAACTCCTTCCAAACAAAATACATCATTGGAGGCTAAGTTGGTTGATAGGTTCATTTGTGTTGGATCTGGAATGTTCAATCTAACAATAAGCTTCTTCCATGCTCCATCATCTGGATCAAATCAAAGATTCGTTTTTAAATTTTCTCTCTTTTACCTTTAAGGGTCTTCAGGAATAGATTCTTTCTAATTTCAATAGTACCATATTGAATTTGAAACTTAAAGCAACACCTTTGGCTTTGAACCAAAAACAAAACACTCACAAGCTTCTTCCTACTCATTTAAATTTCCAAATGTCATAAAAGTATCTGAATTCAAAGTGATCTATGAAACATCTGATATGGAATATTATACAACTGCCTTGCATGAGGCAACTTTACCTCATTAAATAACTTCACCAAACTTTTGCAAGTAACAAGGGTTTGGGGGAAATATTCATTACTGCTTTTCCGCTGAGATATACAAGAAAACACGGAAACTAACTTTTAAAAAAAATTGAAATAAAGAATAGCCCTGTTTTAAGAGATTGTCATTATAGTATTTTTAATTTATTTTAAATGGATTTATCTTTTTGGTTAGTTTATATCATTCGATAATATATTTGTTTATTTTAAAATAAATACACTTTCATTAATTAATAATGTTCGTTAACATATTTAGCATGTTAATAATATAAATTTGTACAGTATCTCTTTATTATATATTGTTATGTATGATGACTTTATTGCTTTCTACCATGGTTATATAAAAAAGAGTTTTTAATCGGTTATTAGTACAGATGGAGAAGATGATATAATTTAAAATGGTAGTAATTATTTACAAAAAGAAATGTGAAATAGAATAATAGAAGGAGGTTGTGTGTGTGTGTGGGGTGGTGGGTGTGATGCCATTGAGGGGTTGGAGGCTTTGAACTTTGTGGTTTGCCCAGTTGGACAGATAACAGCTTTTACAAACCAGCTGATTATTTGACTTTTAACCATGACTTCAGCTTGTGGGTCCCACCACAACATAGACAAAAAGGAACCTCATTTCTTAAATAATGTATGCAAAATCGAAAAATCATTTTAATATCCCTAACAAGTTTGGTTTTTGCGAGAGTCAATGTCCCTTCTCCCTGGATTCCTAGCAACTGTTGTTTTTCTAGAGTTGAAACATTTTAGAGAGAGAGAGAGGGAGAAAAGAGGAGAATGGGGTTACTCTGAATTGAATTGAAATATCTCTTTTTCTTTTCTCTACTTTGCCTTTTCTCTTCTTTTTGGTTTTCAATTTAAGAAAATACTAGTAGAGTGGAGAGATATCAAATGGGTTTGTTTTGGTCTTACTTTCTTAGTAAAAGAGAATTTGATGTGGGGCGCTTTGCTTTAATTATGCTGCAGTGAATTCAAGAGAGAGAGAGAGAGCGAGAAGAAGAGAATCTTCCTTCACCTTCGATGGCTATTCAGGTGTTTTGTCGAGTGTGTCTTGCTACTGATTGAGCTTCAGGGATTCTATTACATGTAGTCTGATTAAACCCATTTCTCATCAATTATTTTTTCTATTTTTGGGGCTTCTTGTTGCTGCGAGCAGCCTTGCAAATTTTGGGATCTGGGTTCTAGGGTTTGAGCTTTTGACTTTCTCTCTCCTTGGGTTTCTTTCCATCTGTTACTATTGTCTCTCTCCTTTGTTCTGAGAAATTTGGTATTGAAATCTATTCTGGGTTTTCGGCAAAAAAGAGAGACTCTATTTATGTCTTTTTTGGTTTTCGCGGGAGATGGTGAGCTGAGTTATTTGTTCTTCTCAAACAAAAATCTCATGTTTCTCAAATTAGATTGTTGGGGGTGGTAGGGTCTATAAAGATTCAAGATTCCTTATCTTTTGTTGGTGAAGGAGTTGAAGCTGAATTTGTTATAGATTGATGTGATGGGCTAAAGTAAAGCCTGTTGTTTTGTGTTGTTTGAAGTGTGGGAAAGAATCTGAGATTGGTTTGTGTGAGGAGAGGAGAAAGGCAACATGCATCTGTCACTGTGGAAGCCCATTTCTCACTGTGCAGCACTGATCATGGACAAGAAGAGCAGGAGGAAGGATGAATCCAATGTTGACATAAAGAGAAACCCATCAATGCTTCGGAAGCTGCAAGAAAACAAGCTCAGGGAAGCCCTTGAGGAAGCTTCTGAAGATGGCTCACTCTCTAAATCTCAAGACATAGACCAGCCGGACTCTGCTGCCAACCAGGATGATGGCCTTGGGAGATCCCGATCACTTGCCAGGTTGCACGCCCAGCGCGAGTTCCTTCGAGCCACCGCTCTTGCGGCGGAGCGCATCTTCGAGTCTGAGGAGGAAATTCCCAGCCTCCAAGAAGCATTTTCCAAGTTCCTTACCATGTACCCTAAGTACCAGTCCTCTGAGAAGGTTGATCAGTTGAGGTCTGATGAATACTCACATTTGTCTCCCAAGGTATGCCTTGATTACTGTGGTTTTGGACTCTTCTCTTTTGTTCAGACAATTCATTACTGGGAGTCTTCTACGTTTAGCTTGTCTGAGATTACTGCAAATTTGAGTAACCATGCACTTTATGGTGGTGCCGAGAGAGGAACTGTTGAGCATGATATAAAGGCTAGGATTATGGACTATTTGAATATCCCTGAGAATGAGTATGGCCTTGTTTTTACTGTCAGCAGAGGATCAGCTTTTAAGCTGCTTGCTGAATCATACCCTTTCCACACAAACAAAAAGTTGTTGACCATGTTCGACCATGAGAGCCAGTCCGTTGCTTGGATGGCTCAGAGTGCTAGGGAGAAAGGTGCTAAAGTGTATAGTGCTTGGTTTAAATGGCCAACCCTCAAACTCTGTTCCACTGATTTGAGAAAACAGATTTCCAACAAGAAGAAGAGGAAGAAGGATTCAGCTACTGGTCTTTTTGTGTTCCCAGTTCAGTCTAGAGTAACTGGGGCTAAGTATTCGTACCAGTGGATGGCCTTGGCCCAGCAGAACAACTGGCATGTCTTACTGGATGCCGGTTCATTGGGCCCCAAGGACATGGATTCGCTTGGCTTGTCCCTTTTTCGGCCAGATTTTATAATAACTTCATTTTACAGGGTTTTTGGATATGATCCCACTGGCTTTGGGTGTCTTCTGATTAAGAAATCTGTGATGCAAAGCCTTCAAAACCAGTCTAGTTGTACTGGTTCTGGAATGGTGAAGATTACCCCGGAGTTTCCAATGTATTTAAGCGATTCTGTAGATGGTTTGGATAAATTTGTTGGAATTGAAGACGATGAAATCATCGGGTTGGGTGACAAGACTTCTGAAACTCATCAGGGAACACAGTTGCCTGCCTTTTCTGGTGCATTCACATCTGCTCAGGTCAGAGATGTGTTCGAGACTGAAATGGATCAAGACAGCTCTGAAAGAGATGGAACTAGCACCATATTTGAGGAGACTGAGAGCATATCTGTTGGAGAGGTAATAAAGAGTCCTGTGTTCAGTGAGGATGGGTCATCGGACAATTCATTTTGGATTGATTTGGGTCAGAGTCCATTGGGGTCTGATGGTGTAGGTCAATTGAGTAAACACAAGATAGCTTCCCCCCTACCATCTTTCTGGTTCAATGGGAGGAGGAACCAGAAACAACCTTCACCAAAACCAACATCTAAGATGTATGGCAGTCCAATGTACGATGACAGAGAGGTAAGCCTAGGTGCTCATGAGGACCGCCGTGTGCTGTCATTTGATGCGGCTGTCTTGATGTCGCAGGAACTTGACCGGGTCAAAGAGGTGCCTGAAGAAGAGCATGTCGAGGAAGTTGATCATTATTCAAGAAATGGTAATGGATCAGATCATTTGCATGTGGATGAGATCCTGGAAGAACCTGGAACCAGTGAGGCAGTCAACAATGGATCTTGGCTCAATAATTCAACTTCTCTTGCTCGGCATCAAAGCTTGGAGAATGGCTCTACCTCTGAAATATGCGCTGATGTGAAAGAGAGTGCCATAAGAAGGGAAACAGAAGGTGAATTCAGGCTGTTGGGTAGGAGAGAAGGGAATCGTTATGGTGGTGGTAGGTTTTTTGGTTTGGAAGAGAATGAAGCCACCAGTAGGGGAAGAAGAGTGTCATTTAGCATGGAAGATAATCGTAAAGAGTACCTTAGCCAGACCCTAGAACCGGGGGACGTATCTGCAACTAGCTTTGATGATGAAGAGGTGACAAGTGATGGAGAATATGGTGATGGAAAGGACTGGGGCAGGAGAGAACCAGAGATAGCATGTCGTCATATTGACCATGTCAATATGCTTGGTCTCAATAAAACTACACTTAGACTTCGGTTTCTGATAAATTGGCTCGTTACCTCGTTACTGCAACTGAAGTTGCCTGCTTCTGATGGGGGTGAAAAAGCAAATCTTGTCCACATATATGGTCCAAAAATAAAATATGAAAGAGGTGCAGCTGTGGCTTTCAATGTGAGGGACATAAGTAGGGGGCTAATCAATCCAGAGATTGTTCAAAAGCTTGCTGAAAAAGAAGGAATCTCTCTTGGTCTTGGTTTTCTTAGTCATATACAGATTCTTGATAGCTCAAGACAGAATCGGGGAGCTCCGAATCTTGAAGATACAACTCTTTGCAGGCCAATGGAGAATGGTCGGCGTGATGGAAAAGGTAGCTTTGTAAGGCTTGAAGTTGTTACGGCTTCACTGGGCTTTCTGACAAATTTTGAGGATGTATATAAATTGTGGGCTTTTGTGGCCAAGTTTCTGAACCCATCATTTATCAGAGAAGGCGGTCTTCCCACTGTTGAAGAAGACTATGAGACATGAGATGGCAAAGTTGCTCGCAACTTCAATCAATTCCGGAAACTGAACATGAAAGATTATTTGTGAGAAGTTTCCAAAAAGGGCAGCAGGCAAAGCTGCGGGAAGAATGGATTGATTGATGATGATTTGTAAGCTCCTATATAGACACAAACTTATTTTCTGCATCGAAGCAAGATAGGGCAAGCAGGGTGGATTTGGTAATTCATGTTTCTTGTTGCTTACATTTTTAATTTTCCTATTTTGTTTTTCGAGCTGCTTGTAGAGTTGGCTTTAGAGATTTGTTCAATATGGGAAAGCCATGTTGTACTTTGAAGCAAGATTGTATGGGTAGAACTTCTACTGATATATACTTAGCTTCCATTGCATACGAAAGGATTTCCAACTTCTGTAAAAATGTAGCGTTCATTGTCATGCTACACTTTATCATACCATCCTTTGTCCTCTTTTTTTCTGACATTTTTTTGTTCCTATATGTTGGTGTAACTTTGGTCATTTAGCTCGTGAGGAAATGGAATCTGTCAAAGTGGACCGAATGTGGCGATGAATATGCCTTGGAACATTGTTTTTCAGTGTTCTTTTTACTGGGGAATTTTTCTGGCAACTCAATCCTAAAGTTGATTTTCTTTTTCCCTACTAATTGGCAGTGGTGATGAAGACTGACGATAAGGATGATTGTTAAGGAAAGGTGAGAGAACAAGAATCTACAAGTTGATCAATACTCTGCTATTTCTGAAACAAGGTTATACTCTTTTTTGGTAAATATATATATGCATTTTATTTTGCTCAACTAGCTGCACCTGTGTTGTAATCCTGCAAACGTAATGTAGTGTTTGCGTGTACAATCGCCTCAGACTGCAAGCAGTGGAGATTTTCAAATTACGCTGTATTTATGCTTTGTGGATTCTATGCTCTGCCCTGAAAGTTTTAATACCTCTTGACTGATGTGGTTTAATTAGATGAATAGATGATTGCATTATTTTTAAGTAGTTATTGATTAACAATAAATTAATAAATGAGTAATTGGCAGTGCACCTTTTTATTCTTGTGATGCGATCCTCTGTTTGATTTGAACCTTGATTAAGTTATATTTATCTTTGGCTCGACTTTTCTGTTCTAAATATCTTTTTATTGGGGGTGTGTATCATAGCTGAGCCTCACCCATTAAGTTTTGTTTCAGAAGAATAAAAGTTTTATGATGTTTTTCCATCCAGCGGTTGACAAATCAGTGAGCTCTCAATTAGTTTTTTTCTTTTCTTTTTCAATCATTGTTTTGCTGAATACCAACCTTTGATATGTTATGATGGTGAAGGAAAATCATATGATGCGAGCCAAAAGTTGATGAAGGAAAAATTGTTTTCAAAGACAATGAAAAGAGAAGAAGATCGTGTAGATATGATTTTTTAAAAATATTAAATCGCAACTTCGAAAGGTTTATGGGTATCTTTAATGAATAATTTTTTCCCTTTTTTTTTCAAGTTCATGGAGTCCGGAGTGTTCCACTTCCCCACGATGAGTTATCGATATTACGAGTTCTGACGTCAAAATAAACTGTATCTGCTACATTTGGGATAGTCTTAAGGTGATTTGTGGGATATTTCGACTGTATATAATTTAGATGTAACTTCAAGTTGGGCTGTAATATTTTATTAGATCTGACAGAACTTAATGGATTGATTAGGAATTCGTTGATGCGATCTTACTATTGTCGAACGTGAGGAAAGAACATGGTGCAATACACAATATTTTATATCAAAAATTCCGTGTTAGCTGAATACATGCGTGCACGGCGGATACCATTACCATCAACACCAAAATTGCAGTATGCTTTGTTAAACAAAGACGCAGTGTAAGATTCACATGATCAACAAGTAATGTTCCAGTGTCAGTTGTGATGGTTGTTTAGTACATTTGGAGCAAATCCGAAGTAGGTTTGAAGGCTATAGGCCAGAATCGGTTCGAAAGAATATTGGATGGCAAGTATTTCCCAAGCAGAACTCCTGACTAGATCTTGGTTCAAAGTATAATTTCAGTTCAATATCAGGTTGCAAACGGGGACTTAGTTCACAAGTTCCGACAGTATTTCAGAGATTGGGCAAATGATAGCTGGATATCTAAGATTCCATCATCTTGATGAGAAATGTAGCCTCCAATGCCGATTCCTTGGACTGCAAATAACGGTTTTCTTCCACTAAATCCGTGGTCAAATTCAACAATATTGGCCGCTTTGGGTTGTATATTGAGAGATCCTGAACTCGTGCAACCCATTTTGCTGCTTCCCATACCCCAAACCTGAGTCATGAAAATAAAAGCCAAGGTTCATTACCACGGTATAATCTGTTAGAATATAGGTTCATAAGCACTATCAAAGAATATTGGCATCAAATACCTAAAGCGTGGTTTTTCTCGCTTAAACGAACAGAATCCGAGAAGAACATATGAAAAATTACATTCACTTCAGCGAGATTTTTTACGTAATTGGTGAGTTAATGAAATCCAACACTAACATCTTTATATCATTATTCATTACAACTTTTCAATGGTTCAAAAACCACTTCAATTCAGAGTTTAATTATTTTTAAGTTACTATCTTTTATTTTTAGAGTTCAAAATGAAGAAATTGTGATTTTCACTAATTTCCCATATACTTAATCCTATGTCTTGGTCTTACTATCCTTTCCCTCCCACGTGCCAAAAATGCCACGGGTTTATGATGTTTGTCTTTGTTAGCGGCATGTAAAGAGGCTTAAGGGACAGCAATGTATGAAAATCAAACGTTGATGGAGGTGTCTAATCAGATCAGATCCAAATTCAATCAAGAAGATATTTTTTCAAAGACTTGAAATGCAAAAAAAAAAAAGCTTCTCTGCACATTTCGGGGGTGAAAGCAATTCATAGACAACTTACGCAAACATTATGCTAGGCCATTGCCAATAAATCAGGTATTCAGAAAAAGAAAGGAAGCTCACACATATAAGTCTTCAAAATGAATATCAATCTCTAAAGTATAAACTAATTTAGGTTTTTTTCAAGGCAGAAGGGTAAACGAGATGAAGTTTGGATATTAGCATAGAGCAAATACTCAAGCATTATATCATAAAATGTACTTATAATTTAAACTACAACTTACTATAAATAACATAAAAACAGATTATATGCATATAAATGTAAATCCTAACCTAACAGTTTCTAACATCGATACACACCCGACACCATTTCAGCAGCTACTTTGAACTGTATATATTTTGGTTCACTTTTAACATAAGTGCCTTCATTCTTTACTAAAATATTACTTAATCAACACCATAGAAAACTTGGATACGATGTTAGGAAGTTATGCAAAGATATAAATAACGTACCTTGTATTGAAAGATGAGGTTACTAATACAGCTGGATAAAGGACATCCTTTCGTATATTGTCATATGGAGAATATTCCCGAATTGCAAGAAAATCATCGGGATCCCAAGGGTAGCCAAACTCTTCATAATCAGCAGCTATAAGTGGAAAGATGGGATACAGAAGAGTGTTGGTTGGATCTAAAAAGGGAACCTAGAGAAGAAACCATACAAAAAAGTAATTGAGTATTTGACAAAAAACATTTAAGGTGCAGCCTATGTAAACCAAAACCTGAAAGCTAGCAAACATTCTTAAACACCTTCAAGACTGCAGCACGAAATAAATCTGGAGAACTATTAATGGCAGAAGCAACCAAAAGTCCTCCAGCACTATATCCCCAACCAGCCAATTTGTTTTCATGCACGATATCATTTTCAATGAGAAATTTGGCACAGGAGATGTAATCATTGATTGAATTATGTTTCTTTGTGCATCTCCCATCATTATGCCATTTCTTACTGAAACCACCTCCACCTCTGAAACATGGCACCAAAACTATCATATAAGGGATAAGACATTGGAGAAAATAAATTTACAATAAAGAATATCCATATTAATATGCATTGAGTGCATGGTCACTACGTAATGTGAATCCTACCTAACATCAGCATATGTAACAACCCAACCTCGATCTAGGAGGCTTTTTAGTTCACTGCGCCACCTTTTATCCAGTGATTCACCATAAGCTCCATGTTCATGCAATATCCCTGGTTTTCTAGCCTGTGTCCTATTGTTACGTGAAGAAACAATAGTCAAAGGTATAAAGAGTCCATAAATTGAAGGGACCTCATATTGTTCACAGGCATAAAACTCAGAGAGATCATTCCACAAGTGGTCATCTTCAAAGTTAGCATTCACAGGATTGGAGTGTTTGGAATTTGAGGACTCCATACTAATACTCATAGAATTTTTACCGTACAGTATTCTTGTCCTGTCATGAAGCATGTTTTGTGGTTGAATGATGTTCCACCGGCCCGTGGCCAGCTCATAATCAACCACAGCATCTGGCATCTGGGAGAAACTTGCAATGAACATGTCAGGATTTTTTATGATCAGGTCTTTCTTCTAGGTAGAAATACAAATGCACTTTGTAATATGTGTTGAATAGTACTACACTCTTAGCCTACTCCTAAGACCATATACATATACATGGATAAAGATATAGATAGGCATAATAAAAGAAGACTACTGAGTATACTAAATTGGTATATAAGCCAGAAAAACCTAACAAGGAGGTAAGAGGAAGAAAAACCTTCAAATGACAAAAAATCAATTGTACTAGGCTTATCGATAAACATACATCATGAAGTATTTTTTGGAAGCACAAATTTTGCACAACTTCTTAAAATTTCCTTGGATGCATATTTAACAGGGCTAGTGAATGGTCGTTCAAAGTAGATATGATACGGAGGCAGACATATGTTAACAGAATTGTGAAGAGAAATCTTCTTCAGAAATTAACATAAAAAAACCAAACAATCATTCACATACCACAGGTGATGATATTATAAAGCGCGTGACAGATGAGAAAAAGTCATAGTTTGGTCCAGGCGAAATTTGGCAAACATGTTTTGGAAGTGACAAGTACTGTAGGTCCAGCTTCCTCAGTTTAAGTGGCCCCTATCACAAAAATAAGATGTCCTACATAATTCAATGAGAATATAAACCAAAATTACATCAAGAGTTTATCTGTACTAAATATACTAAATTTCTTCCATTACCTTCCCAAAGGGCAATGGGAGTCCAACTGAACAAAGTTGAACATTTTTACCTTCCCTTACAATGAGTGCAAAGTACTTATCACTAAAATCAATATCCTCAATAATCAAATCTGGGTCATCCACTAATACCTCCTGCAATTCATGAGACCGAATATAACATGTAAGGCAAAGCAGATTGTCACAGGAAAGTTAACTAAGAAAACATGAAAATGAGAGTGTATTAAGAAAATATCTCACTGTCTCAAATAAACCTGTTTTCCTTATGACATAAAAGAGGAAAATAATTAAAACAAGCTAACTACAGATAAAAAGAAAATGTGATGTTCCAAGCTACCTCCCATTTTCTTGTTCTTGAAGGATCATCCGTTGAACTACAAAGAAGATAATGATAATCAACTGATTGCCCACCTTTGGGAGCATCTGTAAATAAATAAAGGTAACCTCGGTGATGTTCAATTATGCAATGTGCTAGAGCATCACAATCCCAAACTAGTTTCAAGCCTGACAACGGGTCAGCTGCATTTATTAGAAAGACCTAAGAAATGGTTAGAATTATTATTCAATACAAAGGATCTTAAGTTTTCAGAGTTCCTAGCAAAGGTCTTTTACCTTTGATGATGTGGAAGAGAATGTATTCACAGTCACATATTGGAAGTCTTTGGTGTGCCTAATATTAATATAAACACTTTCATCTGACTCTTCCAAAACCAAAACATCTTCATCAGTGGATCCAATCAGACTGTAGTAGACACTGCAGCAAAAAAACAGACAGATGAAATTAAGGAAGATCACAAACTTCAATACTTGCAATCCTAAGCAAAAATCAAAACTAAGGGATTTGTTTAAAGACGCAACTTATATGCAATTGCTAATAAAGGTTTACATTCAAGATTCACTCAGGTTACCGAGATAAAACTTCAATTGTGATATAAATTTTATCCTTCTTTCAATACCAAGCCACCAAATGATTAATAAGAATTCACCCACTGGTAAGACCTCATTTTCTGATCTGTCACAACATAAATCAATGCATGTCCGTTT
Organism: Phaseolus lunatus; assembly: GCA_013389735.1. Taxonomy (NCBI): domain Eukaryota; kingdom Viridiplantae; phylum Streptophyta; class Magnoliopsida; order Fabales; family Fabaceae; genus Phaseolus; species Phaseolus lunatus. The sequence goes on from CM023859.1 coordinate 39,755,598, forward strand.
TTAGCCCACGCCAAGTTCGAAACTCTATCTGCCTGAGGTTTACTGCACAACGAACCCGAATTCAAATTTCTCACAGATAACTTGAAGTAGTCGTTTTCTTTATCATACATAGTGTATGCAAGAAACTGATGATTAGGAGAAACTTCAGAGAGTTCCTCATAAGCATAACCTACAAAAGGCCAAAGAAAGTGTCAGCACTACAGAACATTATAAACTAATATGAAAGGTAAAATGTGATTCATTGGGCATTCCAAGGGCAAAGTTTGAAAGACAAGACATCTCTGAGTAGTTCCATCATGGTCTGATGCTCGATACGACCAACAACAATGAGTAAACCCTGATTTTAATCCTTAAACTTGCGATACACTGTCACAATAGTCACCGAAATTAGAAAAATGTAACATAAATCCTTAGTATTAAAATTTGTTAGTCATATTAGTCCCTATCATTAGTTTCGTTAAGGACATTAAGGATAGTGAGTTATAAAATTTACCTCCAAACCTCTCGGCTTCTAGATTATAATCAACGAGCTTCTGCTCAATGGCTTTACCCGTAGTGAAATCGAACCCTGCAGGGGGATACTTATGGGAAATGAAATCATCGTTCAAGCTGGCCAATCTTCGGCAAAGGATGGGATAGGGTTTAGCCTCTTCGACGCGGCGGTAGTAGAGCCAGGGGCCCCAGCGAAGGGGAGGGGTGGAGAGGTCAAAGGGCATGCGAGAGGCCATTTCGAAGTGGAGCTTGTTGAGGAGTTTCTCTGAGTCAGACATGACGGCCTCGCTGTACTTCTCCTCTTGCTCCATGTACACGTCCATGTGACGCATCGCCACCTTGTCGCTCACCTTAGACATCCAGCTATAAGGGTCTTCCCACGTTATGCCCTGGAAACTGAACTTCTGCGACTTCTTTGGGGCCTTTGGTGGGCTCGGTGGTGGCGCCGCCTTGTAGTGGCGCCGAGCCACGTGAGCGAAACGGAGCAGAGGGCGCATGGTGGACTTGGAGAAGGGTTTTACCTCATCACAAAACATAAACCCCTGCTTTGCTTTGCTTTCCTTTTCTCCCAAGTAATAGAAAATTTAGATTAAACATATATAATTTAATTACTCCTGAATTCTGCAAATGCTAATTAAGCATACGAATTTATTAAACCAATATTTTTATACATTAATGCAACCTAAAATGTAGTTTGAGTAGATTTATGTCAACCTTAACATCTTATCAACTTTTAATTTGATTATTATATAAATAGGATATTCTTAATTTTATAATGTAATTTAAACTCCTTTTAATCTCACTCTTTTGGTAGAAACCAAGTTAAGAATATTTTTATGTACATTTTGAATTGACACCTAAAATTTGATATTAAATTTTAAATGCTATGATATTTCATAATTGTTCATTACCAAGTCATTGGACAAATATTAAAACTCTTTACTTTTATCTCTTTCACACTGAGTGCAGTACTCTTAATTTTAAAAATATATGTATTTGATTGATTATAAAACAGAAATGAATTTGTTTATTTTAATTAAATTTCAAGAAAATTCTTGTATAGAAAACCTTAATTATAATGTAATGTCACGGGTTACCAAATATGTGTACAAGTCAACAAAATAATTAGAAATTACAATTATCAAACTAAATTACACCAACATGTGAAATAATTTCCATGGATTCTCCTAATAATACAAGTCTTATATCTTCACAATATACTACTCACAATCTAACATCATCTTGGAGATGTTCAAATAAAATAAATTGACTATGAATTAACATTGTAAAAGAAAATCATGTACTGTATTTTCCATCAGCATCAGCATGTCTATATATAAAATCTATCTTATACTATAAACATATGGAAAAAAACACATAAAAAAAAGTAAGATATTCTCAAAGTGATGAAGCAATGAAGCAGTAAAAAGAGCAACATAAAGAGAAAAAGAGAGAGTATATATCCACCATAATTGTGATATTAGAAATTGTAGTGAGATACTAGAGAGACTTTGTAATCTCACTTTCATAGTGGAGACATTTTCACCATAATGGTGAGATTAGAAATCCTAGTGAGCTGTTAGAGAGATTTTGTAATCCCACTTTCATAGTAGATGCATTTTCACCACAATGGTGAGATTAGAAATCCTAGTGAGATACTAGAAAGACTTTGTAATCTCACTTTAATAGTGTGGTCTTTGTGAACAAAGAATATAACTTTAATTTCACTGTTACTTTTCAAATAAGAATACAGTCTCTCTAAATAGTCTTACAATAGACTTCTTAAATTCTACCTTCTCTCTTATAAAACCTATACTATAAATTACATTTAAAATCATAGTATAAATGACATTCAAAACTATAATTAAAGGTAATAATTATTGGCTATTCAAATGCTAAAATAAAACTGATGACGACTTTGAGTTTAATATTAACAAATTTCTCCTTAAACTCAAACCTTTCTTATTCTTCATTCAGATTGCTTTTCTGAATGTTATCATCACCAACATTTCCAATATTTTTCCAACAGTCACCACACTGTTTTGGATTAGAAGAAACTTCAGTTTTCTTCACTGCAACAACCCATGCAGAATTTTGAATTGAATTATTTGTAATTTCCCAAACAAAATCTTCTCCAATTTCACCCTTTGAATTAAAAGGATTTAAGAAATATTCTGACTTCAATGAGATTGGAACATAATGGTTAGATCATATATCCTTTTCAGATGATGCCTTAACAACATTCCATTTACTGTCTTTTCCCACACTTTCATCACCAATAACAAAAGATGGAAGATACTTGTCATTGACTTTTGGTTCTTCCCTTAGCTTCTTGATAGCTTCAAGGACATTTGTAAAATTATAATGAGCTTTTAATTTGGTTTGTAATTCACTCACCTTTTTCTTTTTGTGCCAAGAGCAACAAATTGAGTTTTTTAACTTGATTGACTCTACTTTCTTTTTCTTTCTCCATATCAACATGTTTTTCTTCTAATTTTGTAAACCTTCTTTCCAGGTTATCAAATTTTGCTTCAACACTTTCCAATTGAGATACCAAGACACTCTTTTCATTTAATAAGATTATGCTTTTCATTAGTTAATAAATTGCACAATTCTTCCAAGCTACTTGATTTTTACCTTAAACCTTCAAGCTCAATTTTTTCATCACAAAAGGACTTCTTCGGCAATGTACTCTTTAAGTTGAGTTTGAACATTCGATTCTTCGCCATCTCCACATTTGCAAGTACTCGTCCATTTTTGTCCTTCAAGTGCAAAATCCAGTCTTTCATGAAAATCAAATAACCTTTCTCCAGTAATTGTCCCATACTGAGAATATTATTCTTCAAATCAAGTACATAATAAACATCATAGATGTACCTGTAATCACCATTCTTCAATGTGATAAGAATTTGCCATTTTCCAGTTATCGGAACGAACCTGCCATCACCGAATTTCACTTTTGTGTGAAATGAGTCATCCAAATCTGCAAACAGCTCCTTCTGACCACACATATGATTCGTGCAACCTGTATCCAAATACCAAGTCTGATTGTTTGGAGTTTCATTTGATGTGGCTACCATTAGTACTACATGATCCTCTTCATATTGTTCATGATTACTGTCTTCTTGGGCATAATTGACAGCATGATTATCACCTTTTGATCTGCACTCATTTGCATAATGGTCGTGTTTATGGCAGTTATAACATTCCACATTTGATCTGCACTCATTTGCATAATGGCCACGTTTATGGCAATTATAACACTCCTCATTTTATTTATTATACATGCCTCCTCGTCCTCTGCGACCATGTCCTCGTCCTCTGTCTCGTGAGGAACTACCAATTGAGGCTTGTGCTTGTAAGGCCTGTTTAATTGGTTTTTCAATCTTGTTGTCATTATCCGTTGCTCATGCGCTTGTAGGGAACCAAACAATAACCTTACTGTCATTGTTGAAATGTCATTGGCCTCCTCAATTGCAGCAACAACATGTTCAAATCTGGGAGTTAAAGACTTCAAAATCTTCTCCATCTTTGCCTGCTCCGAATGTGTTTCACCATTGGTCTTCATCTGATTTGTCAAGGCAAGAACTTTATTTATATAGACATCAACAGTCTCGGTTGTTTCCATCTGCAGCAATTCATATTGGCGTCTTAAGGTTTGAAGACGCACCCTCTTGATCTTGTCATCACCTTTATAATTGGTTGACAAAATGGTCCAAGCCTCACTTGCAATTGTTGCTTCTTCTTGTCCTTCTTCTTCTAGTACGATGCGTTACTCGTTCTGCCTCAATTGCATTATCAACTAATGCAGACACTTCACTCTCAACTATATCCATAACTCATGATAATCAAACAAAACTCTCATCTACACACACCATCGATTATAATTTTTTCCATCAAGGATATGGACTGATAATTGGGTAGAGTTCATGATAACAGACTAACTTTGATACCACTTTGTGAACAGAAAATATAACTTTTATTTTACTGCTACTTTTCAAATAAGAATACAGTCTCTCTAAATAGTCTTACAATAGACTTCTTAAATTCTACCTTCTCTCTCATAAAACCTATACTATAAATTACATTTAAAATCATAGTATAAATGACATTCAAAACTATAATTAAAGATAATAATTATTAGTTATTCAAATGCTAAAATAAAACTGATGATGACTTTGAGTTTAATGCTAACAATAAACACATAATATAAACGTATGACAAAAAAACACATAAAAGAAATAAGATATTCTCAAATCTCAACATCAACCTTAATAAACTAAACATGTAATAATAAATAATGAGTTGAGTCAGTAAAACTGTAAGACTCAAACTCAATTAATTAAACATATGGAGATTCAATCTCTAATGATTCATTATAATCATAAAAGATTATTAAAAAATATTAAATATTTAAACATATCTTAATAAAATTATTGGTACAATTATATATTTTTTCTCAATAATAATTATAGAGATTAGGTTGAGTGACAAATTCATCATCCAATTTCAATAGAACATCTTATACTAAGTTCAGCCATGTTGCTATATTTTTTTTTATTAAACACAATTCAATCTAGTCGTATTTGATTGGGTTGAATTAAATTGGGTCAATTGAGGCATAAGTTTTTTATTATTATTTTGCTAAAATTTCTAATTTTAAAATATTTTTTGTTTGTGTTTTTAGAATAATTTTAAAAACTACATTATTTAGTATTTTTGAATAATTTAATATTTTAAAGTACTCATTTAACTAGTAAAATAATAGAGTAAATGGAACAATAATTATATTATTATTTTTATTAATATTAATACTATTTAATCATTTTGGTTTAGTTAGGTTCAAATGTCACGTTCAACATAAAAAAAAACTTCTCATCCAATTTGTAACACATCGGGTTAAGATGAGTTTGTGAAAGAAAAATCAATCTGATTTGTTAAGATTAAATTATTTTGGATTAAGTTATCGAGTTATGATCACCCACTCAAATATTTATTGCATTGTTGGAATATTTTTTTAACAAAATAATGTTATCACACTTCTAGTATATTTTTATGAATTCTCATAAAAAAAAATGTTTCTTTAATTTTCTAAAAAGATATAGATTTTACTAACTATTTAAAAAAAATGTGTCAATAAATATTACTATAATCATCATTTTCTATGTCGATTCTTAAAAGATATTTTTCGTTAGTTAAAGAACCAACGTAAATACACATGACATAAAACTTTATGTTGATTAAAGAATAAACATAATAAGTCACATTTTTTTATGTTTTATGTTAGTCATTTTCATAAACAAAATAGAAATTGATTTTTTTAAAACATGATGTTAACTTTATTCATTTTTCTTCCTACATATTAATAAAATATATATGACATAATCTGTGAAAAATATTAATTAATAAGTTGATAATATAAATTTAATAATTATATTATAACAAAAATATAATTAAAATTAAAATATTAAAATAATTAATTTAAATAAAATAAAGTAATTTAATATTTTATTTTTACAAGTTTATATTATAGAAATAAATAATTAAAATAATAAATATTAAGAGAATAAATAAATTTAAAATATTATAATAATAATTGTGTTTTATATTATAATAAGATAAATAGGTAAAACAAGAATATTAAAAAATTAATTAAATTAATTTAATTTAAATTTTGTTATTTAGTAAATTAAGTTATTTTAATATATTTTTATTTTGAAATACAACTTTTTTATTCATTAAAATTTTCTAATAATTTTTTAATTTTAATTTATAATTATAAAATTATTTTCCCCTCAATGCAAACAACTCAATTGCAACATTTTCCCTTCATTTTTCTCCTTTCCATTGTCTCTCCAATCCATACAAAGCGCACGCACGCGTGTGTATATATATATATATATATATATATATATATATATATATATATATATATATATATATATATATATATATATATGGTGTGTGCCTTTGTATTCTAAAAATTTGAAGTATCTTAGATATTTGACAAACCTTAAACTAAAGCTTAATTTATATTCATATATTAAAAGATGTTATAATCCTAATCTCTAATTCTTTCTTTATGCCTGGAGACTGGAGAGTGTGAACTAAACATGAGAATGCTAAAGAATGTTTGGAGATATTACTAATACATGGGTTGAGTCAATAGTAGCTTGTTAGACAATATTTAGTTGCACTTAAACTAATGAAACTTGTATGTTAAGAATTAGATGTTGTCTTTATAAAGACTAACCTATATAAAACTTTTCTGCGTTTAATTGCTGTGTTAAAATTTTTTATTTTAGATGTTTTTTTTTCAATGAATTTATAATGTTATCTGTTAATTAGAAAAAAAAAGAGTTAAATCACAATTCACCCCTTCTTGTGAATTTTCATTGTAAGAAAATACCAAAAAGTGGCCCAACCCACAGTGGCTACCCTTTTGCATTTGTGTATTTACATTTGAAAAGGAAGGTGACCAATATGAAAATAATAATGACTCAGAGAATTGGGGAATCTCTCAATGTCGTCAATATTGAATTCGACAACACCCTTGTAGGGTTCTCTCGGAAGAATAAAAACCAACTTGATTCCAAACATGTTCCGCGACAATCTCCTTGAAACTATAGAAGAACTATTTTTGACGATGGTGTTTTGAGAGTAGAATTCATTGGGGAGGTTGGATTGGTAGTAGGAAAGGAAAACCCATGTCTTGAGGGTGTAGGAAAAGGTCTTGTGGTGGAAAGGGACGACTGAAGGCAAAATATGTCTAATAATTAGAGTCCAAAGTTAGATCCTGACCAAATGTAGACAGAGGAAGCAACAAATATAGGTGTTAAATCTTCACATCACCTGACAGAACCAGTTTTAGGATATTCATTCATAGTATTGGGTTTCTTTCCGTTGTCTTTTGTGAACTGGCCAATTTTAAGATGTTTCCAGTGCTCTATAAAATCTTACTCACGTACATATCCATGAATAAAATGACTCAACAAGGGCCATTATTTTCTCCCGGTTTTATAGATCTGTCATGCCTTTTTTTTTTTCAAAAGAAATATTTTTTTTATCGTTAAAAAAGGGCTATAAATATCAATAATTAAATTTTATTTATATAGTAAGATACACATATTTTTTTTTTTTATATTTGACAAAGGGTTAGATAGTACATAATTAATTATAGTGATATAATTTTTATATAGTGTATTATTGGAGGAAGGTATCAATTAAAAATATTTACGTACTCACCTATATGCACTGTAAGGAGAAATGAGCACAAAAATTATATAGTAAATAATGTGATTAAAAAATTAAGTTAAAAATATTGTGTGTACGTGTGTATAAAAATAAGCATGGAAGCATAAATAAAAAATCAATACTTGCTTTACCATATGAAAAAAAAGAATTTGATCATTACACATTCATCCGTGGGGCACGTGCTAACGTACAACATACCCCAACATTGTGAAGAATACAGGTGCAGTGCATAGTAGAGCTGGATAGCCAGTGGAAGGAATGAGTTCCGCGTACAGCTCCTAGTTAGCAATATATGTACATGGAGCAGGATCAATGATATGACTTAACAACACTCTTGTCTGAACTAGCAGTTACTGAGAGAATGAACTCGCCTCAATGCTGTACATTGAGTTATCACTTAAGCTAAAGTTTGGTCTCTCTTCGTTCCACTTCAAAATCTCCTTTGCATATTTAAGTGCTGCATCAACACTATCAGGTTCCAGCCCCTTCACCAAGGAGACATACATGTTTCGCCCTGTAAGAGATGAGTACAGCCTCTTAAACTTAACCGCTATGTAATATGAAGCAAGCTGAGAAAGGGAGGGGCTATTGTTAATGCTGCTGCTGTTGATGCCAGAGCGATATCGACTAATTACTGGACGAAAATCAGATAACCAGTCACACTTGCTAAGTGGGATTCGTTCAATTTTCTCCTCAAACTCATCTAGTTTGTTTAGTATCAAAAGGAAGTCCATTTGTTCGAAAGTAGGATGAGTAACTATGGCTTCGAAAAGCTTCCTGCTCAATATCATCTTGTTTGTGCGACAACCATTTCCATCAACAGAAAATTGATCATAGTCACTCAAGGAAACACAGAAAACGACCAATCCAATGTCCTCAAACATTTCTAGCCACTTGCAATTTTCTGCTAGCCCTCTTGCGTGTATTGTAATCAATTGATACCTGTAATGAAGGAGAGCAAAGAATGGTACAGATCAGCAACATTTTATAGCTACTTTAGCAATTGAATCAATCAGGGCTACCCAAAAAAATTCTCACAGTAATGATTGGTGCAAATATTTTCACGCACCTAACTAAAGAATCATGTAGATCGACAGTGTCGATAGTTTCCTCAGGAGCTGATTGAGGAAATGAAAATTCTACACAAGCCATCCCATTGGACGAAGTAACTCCTTCAGCATAGAGAATATCTAAATCCGAGGGTTCATAATCCGTCCTCAATATCTCAATTGCCTAAACAAAGAATTGAAATGTTAGTTTCTCCATGCCGCTAGCACAACAATGTTTTTCAAGAGTAAAAAACAGATATTAAGGAAACATTAAGAAAATAAGGGTGCAAATTCTGTACAACTATTACTGAAGCACTCTAGTGCTTAATGGATGGATATAAAGCAGGTTGAGTTTGATTAGTTAGCAGATAAATTAGCTTACATTAACCCGAAGCCTAAAAATTGAACTTAAGTCTAGGCAAACAAACAAGCCATGAGAGCAAAAACTATATGCTAAGCTCATTTGGATCAAATACATTGAACTTATCATTCATATTCATACATTATAAATTTAATGAAGATATATTCCGGCCTTATCGAGGATCCCATTATCTTTGATAACCCAAAATTTACCATATATTCCCTTTTTCCAGCATCATCCACAAAAGATATATAGAGTGCTCTTAACATTTTTACTTATATGCAAGTGAAAAGCAAATACATGTCAATGGTCATTCAATTCAAAACTCGTGCACTTAAGTGAACAAGAGTACATGCATAAATTAAACTTGCTTATGAAAATAAACACAAAACAACATAATGATCCATACCCGCTCTAAAAAATAACTAGCAACACTTGGTAGTAATTCTATTTCATTTCTTCTTTCATAGGTGGCCTTAATGGCTGCATCATTCCATAACTCCTCAATCAGTGGAGCATACTCACGAGTAGCAGCTGGAAAGATAGCATCAAGCTTGCCCGCAACCATAGTTTTTAGAAGCCAATCAGAAAATGCTTTCAGTCTTGTGCCAATGGAATAAATTGTCTTGTCGCCAAGTTTTGGACTGGTTCCTGAACCATAATGATATCAACAATCTTTAGTACAAGCGGACAAGCTAAATGTGAAATTTAATTGTCTCTTGTACGTGAATCTGCAATCATCTATTATTTCTGTCACTATCGGTTGCACGTCAACATTCCTTTTTTCGCTTGGTTGGAAATGTATCGGTTGGAAATGTATCGGTTGGAAATGTATCGACATATTTAATGCCTCCTATACAATTATTTTATATATATTCAAAGCAATTAGAATGAGTTACGTGAAGGGGCTAAAAACTATGAAGTATGAAATATAAGGGTACCATAAAAACACATATAAGCTTAATGAATAATAATATTGGGACCATCAAGTAGATGGTGCACTGTGGATGACTTTATGCATCAGGTTGTGGTGCTATAGAGGGAAGAAAGCTTACTGAAACAAAATTCTGTAGATTCTAACATATTTTGGAGGGAGGAGAAGAAATTAGAACTAATACCTGTAGAGTCAAGCACAGAAGATTGATTTTTCTTTAAATTCCCCAGGCTTTCTTCTTCAAAACGCTCACGACCCTCAAGGAGTATGCCAAGATAGGCGTAGACATTGGTCTGAATGGTCAACTTTATACTTTCACGCTCATCTTCTGAGAAGGGAGTGCTTTTGTAAAGAATTTTGGCCTGACACAAGCATTTACAATTCTATAAATACATCCATGTAGACAAAAGGCAGACAAAAAATGTAGGTAACTATTGAAAGTAATGTCATCGGAATTTTTTACGTAGCAGCGCATTGATAAGGATTAAATAGAACTTAGAAACTCCTAAACAGTTTGAAATAATAATGCTTCAAGTGCCTGTGCATAAGCATACCGCTCTTTAAACTTGAGATTACTCACAGAAACTTTCTCCAAGTTAGTTTCTTTTCAAATTGAATTAAGGGATGATAATTTTGATGAACATATGCTGAACGCAAATATAAAATGAAAAATCACCTGCTTGAAAATAGTGCTTGTTCCCGACCCAGTGTAACCAAGTAAGAGGAGCTTATGAACTATTCCGTGGTCAAAGTGATCAGGAACTGGTCTGGCAACCAGATTGGAGGATAGAAACCCACATGAATTTGAACATTTAGAATTAGAAGGAGCTGGTAGCGACAGTAAAGCACATACAAGCTTCGTTCCAGCCTAAAACGTGAAATAAAAGAGTGTAATAATGCAAATTCAACATTGGCTTAATAATAGATAAATAAGCAAAAAATAAAACGTTACCTTTCCCCAAATGCACCCTTTTGTATTTTTCTGTCCTTCTTCTTGGTATGAACCATCCTCGTTGACCCAAAAATGTGGGTTACCAGCACACTGAACTCCTGCCAACTGCTCAACCAAAACAAAATCCTTTCAACAACTTTTATTTATTAACAAAAAAGATAACAATTAAAAAAAACAAAAAACAATTAAAATCAAGATACACCATAGGGGTTCAAAATTTTCTATTCTTTTTTAATATATTTTGAAATTTTAACCTGCAACATTCGAAGCTCAACTTTTGTTATTTCCCGGCCATTAATGAAAACCTGCGTGTTTCCGTTGCTAGCATCCGGTTTGATGGGACCCCCAACATTCAGATGTGGACTAATAATTCTACAAGGCTTTTGTCCTTCCTGCGAAAATCACACAAACAAACAAATAATCAGAACAGTAAAACCAAAGAATTCAACACAAAACAAAATTTCCCAAAAAATACTCACATACCTTCCCCCAAAAACCAGACTCCTTATCATACCAATAGTTCCCGGGCTTCAAATTCTTCGGAGGGTCAGCACAACTCTGCAACGTGACAAGTTCCTCAAAAGAAAGAGCGTTCCCATTCACACAAATATACTCAGGTGGAAGCTGGTTCACTTCACAAAACCTCTCTGCCTTCATAAGTTGTCTAATCTCCAAATGATTAAGTAATCTCTTCAAAATCCGCGAACACTTCCCCAAACTACCCCTCTTAGATTCATCAATAGGAAAACCAATGCAACCAACACATTTGCGACCTTCCGGCATCGAGCCCATTGCTCTCAACACACAATTCCCACAATACTTAGCATCACACACGAGACACACTTCTTTCTCCGTTAACCTATTCCCTTTCAAGCAGCGATAGCACGAACCTTTCTTCCCCTTCCTCGCACTCTCTCTCTTAACCCTCTCTTTCACTTCGAGCTCATCCCCCTCGAAACTCACCACAGGTCCTCGTTTACCGTCCCATTCAGGTTCGGGATAGTTAGTTTCCAAAGGAGAAATGTGAGACGATGGATAGTCGGAACTCAACGAGGAAGCGTAATCTTGCTGGCTCGAATCGTTGAAATCCAAACTCTCCTTCTCGCAGTTCGAATGCCTCAACAACAACACGCTCGAGTCTCTTAAGGTTCCTAAATTGTCCGAAAACGAGTTTTCGCTACTCAACTCGCACGCGTCATTGGCTTCCGCTGCGGCGTCGCCGAAGGCGATCACGGACGTCGGAGACACCGTGGTTCTGCCGGAGCCTCCGTCGTTGCTCCGGTCGAAGGCGATCACCGACGTCGGAGAAACAGCGGGCTCAGAGTTCGGTATATTCAGCTCCTTCGAGAATTGAAGCTCCGGCGCCGAAAGCGGTTGCACCACCGGCAAAGAAAGCTCGTCAGAGAAAGATACCTGCGATACCGCGACTACTTTCGCCACCGGAATCATGTCGACGGTGATAGGCACTGCCCGGGGAAGATCGTACGCCGGGTCTGGTCCGCTGTACGCGACGGCGAAGGAGTACTCCTCTTCTTCGTCGGAGGCGACGTCGGCGATCACCGTCATTGTCCTGACCGGCGACATGGTTGCCCTAATTTGGAGGAGGAGGAGGAGGCAACATTGACGAATGAAACTAAGAAAAGGTGAATGAAAGTATGAGTTGAATGAAGTTGGCACCAAAACAATAGAAATTGATGTTTCAAAATAAAGGCAGGAAATGAATATTTTATTTGTATTTGGAAAGAAAAAAGACGGTTAATACTTTAAGACTTAACAGGCGAATAGAAACAGTGCAGGAAGGAAAAGGAAACCTAATTTTAAGTGGGAAGAAGAAAAGCAAGAGAGGGTGATATGTTTTGTCGAGAATGCAGCAACGAAAAAAGTGTGGATTCTGATTTTACGTAAGTTTGGTGTGATATGTTCAAATTTGAAAGGAGGAAAAAGAGCAATCGGAAGCAGTGTGCAGTTTGAGGAAGGGCGAAAGGAAAAAAACGTAAAAGCGCAAAAGTGAGGAGGTGGGAGTGGAATCTTTTGTTTGGTTTTTAAATTTAGTTTTTAGTTTTTTGTGCATGTGGGGTTGGAAATGGCGTCGTCCTTTTGCACAGTGTAATTAGTATCGGAGTTTTTGGCTTTTTGTTGCAATGGATAGGAAGAGGGACCATGGTCAGAGGAGAAGGAGACCACGGGCTCCGCGTGAAGGCTTTTAAGTGCCAAACACCCTATCCTACTCGCACATCAAAACATTCACTCCTTCCACACCCTTCCATCCAATTAAGAAAGATTACCAATACCTTCAGCCAAACTATGTCTTCAGTTATGTCAAATGTTAAATCATGAACATGAACTAGTGTATGGATCTATTCCAAGGATCAATGCCTCTTCAAAACCCCAATCCAACAATTTGTTTCTTTCCCATTTGTCACCTGCCCAATGGAAAAACACCATCATAAAATCTTCCATCATACTTCCTTCTACTGAAGCAAAACTTAGTGGGTGATCCGTATGAGAAAAATATCATTTTAAATAAAAGAAATTGAACCACACAAAACTACATATCATTTATTTGTTTACGTATTATCAATGATTAATAATCTAAAATGATGTAATTAACTATTTATCTAATCAGATGACATGAGGTATTAAAACTTCTAAGGAATCACCCAAGCATAAGTAACTGTTTCCTACTAATATTGTTTGAACACAATACAAAGTAATTGGTGGATGGATGTCTGGATAGCTAGTACAAGAAAAAATAAATTAGGAGCATGCTAACTAGAGCTTTGAGGGCACTGTTTAAGGAATTAAACTTTAAAAAAAACTCTGTTTGTCAAAAAAAAATTAAGACTAATCTATCTTTACTCATTCATCTAATATGATCCAACTTTTTATCTTCCGAAAATGTGTTTATGTCATTACAAAAAGCACGTATATATTGGGGAAAAAAATTAGGACAATTGCTTCCTCACCCAAATTTTGACTGACACTCAACGAAAGTTTTAAAATCTCATTCTGTCATTTTTCACACACTTGTTTACATATATTAATATCTAAAAGTGATTTTTATACATTCTGGATTTTGAAATCTATAAGTCATTTTCATATTTAATTGAAGTTTCTGGATTGTCATATTTAAAAGTGAGTTATGAGTTTTGAATTTTTATATCCGGAATGGTGCTGTAAATGGTGTTGAGAATTGAGATCCATAACTCATTTATGTTTGTTTACAGATTTTGACATCCGGAAGGTTATTTATCCTATCCAAATAAGCTTCCAGATGATGAAATCCAGAAATAATATATTAGTTTTGAATTTGTATATTTAAAACTTTGCAATTTAACTTACGAATATAGACATTTAGCATGAGTGTGTTAGGTAAAAATTAGGTAAAAATTAGGTAAAAATGTGAATTGATATAATAAAAAAAAAAAAAAGTAAAAGAGACCTATTTTTTTTTGGACTTTCAATATGTATGGGCAGTATACCCAATTATTTATGACGGTAGTATAGGACATGGGCTGGAGTGTTCACTGTCAAATTTTGTTGGAAGAAGGCAAGAAAAAAGTCTTAATCCCGTGGGATTCAATCTAAAGGAAAATACAACACAGTCCCACAATAATGAATAGTCTTGGGTGCTCAAAAGGAAGGGATTACATGTGAGGGTGATAGTGGAAATATATAAGTTAATTCTCTTTCTTCCTCACAGATTTTTTCCCATGTTTATATATACTCCTTTATATATAAAAAAAAAAATGTATAATTTCGTATGTTGTTGTATATGCAGGTTTCCATTTTTTTTACCATATTATACTAGGAGAGAAAATAAGTGTATTATTTTTATATATTACGATAGACATTGTTATAATGTTTATGCATCTTAACTAAGCTGTTATCCTAAAATTGCAATTATTAGTTGTCATTACATGGGCATTCATCACAGAAGAACAAAAAAATGCAAACAACAAATATAAGGACTAAATCAACTCTTTACAAGAAAAAGAAAATCATTCAAAAAAAAAAAAAAACTAACAAAAAAAAGCTAAATTTTGGAAGGTTAAAAGGATTACTAAACAAATCACTATTTTTGGAGGTAAAAAATTAAATCAAAAAAATTCAATTTATTATCAACTCCTATATAAACCATAAGATCAACACATTTATTACTTTACTAGAAGATGTTGAAAAATAAAGTCAATAGAAACACAAGTCTTCAACATTTTTTTTTAACGATTTGTGAGAAGTTAGGGTATAGAAGAAGAATTATTAAAAGCATAATAAATAAGGAAAATAAAATAAGGAGATCATAACTAGGCATAGAAATTTTAGATTCAATATTAGTTTCAACATATTTACTTACAACATAATTCCATAGTTGTCTCACCACATGGTCCTCATAACTTCCTAACAATGACCTATCCAGTAATCATCCAGGATACGCTTAATCCTCCATATCAAGTTGAGATTCATACTCTACATGGGATTGAACTTCTTCAAGTCCATGTTAAACATGTTCATGTTCAACACTGAGTCCTCTTCTTCTAACTGATGTTGACTGTCATACATGATCACCATGTATACCTCCTCCCCTAATTCTTACCATTTTGACCTACACATACATCATTCTAATTAATACAAATAACTTTAACATACACAAAATCAGACACTCATTCAAGAAAAACATTGAAAAAACAAACAAAATCATGTTTTTGGAAGAGACTTTCTAGAACTGCTTTTCAAAATGACAATTCTAGAATAGGATTTTGGAATTCCAAATTCATAAGCCTATTTTGGAAAGTTCATTCCAGAAAGCTCTATTCCAAAAACATGTTACAAAATTCCAATTCCATAATTGAATTTGGCTAACACTCCCCCAATGCCTTCCAAAATTACATTTCTACAAAAATTTCAAATTAGAGGTTTCAAAACAAAAAAACAAAAAGAAAATTTACATTTCTTATCCGACAAACAACAATATTGAAAAATAATCAAAATGCACTATTACACACTACAATATAAAATAAACCACTCAAAATACACCAAATTTGCACGAAATGTTCGCTAAAATAGACACACAAAAACACATAGGAGAGGGATGGAGCCACTGTGGCGCTAGGATTTACTTAAAACCTCTCAAGATCATTTTCGTTATTTTATAAATTTTTATGGGATGCTGAAAGAAAACACTCTTGATTTTATTACTGGGTGTGCTGATAAGAAAAAATATTGTGTAGAGTGAGTGGACGCTAAAAAATTCTATACATCCATTATTTAGATGGATGACCACATTATTAAAAAGAAAAAATAATAAGAAAATAAAAAAAAAAAACAAGCAAATAATGTGATGTGATGGGTAATTTGGTCATTTAGATATAATTGAATTATTATTGATAATATGTATTTAATACTATATTTAATTTACTATTTTTATATTTTTATTTGTTTCAACGTGCATTTAATGTTTCTTAACAATGTCCTAGGCAAATGTTAAGAGGACCCTATCCATATAAAGGTCAAAAACCATTTTGGAAAAAGCACAACATATTGTTCAGTTTGTCGTTTCTTGTTCTCACTTTTTTCCTTAAAACTAGGACCAATCGTTATCAACAGACTTCATCACTAGACTGTCAACTGTATGGAAAAAAAATTGAAAAGTCCAATGTTTAGGATTGAGGAGTCTGTAAAAATCCTGTGGTAATAAAATCGAGGAAAAGAAATGGCCAAAGAAAAGCACATTCATTCCACTATGCTCGATTCCGTTCTCACCTCAAGTCAAATGCTCAAGTTTCTCCAACATTTTGCTAATTTATGTCGTCAAAGAAAACACCAATTGGATGATATGGTAAATATAGAATGAAAATGAACACTACATTTTTACAGATGCTGGAAATCCTTTCGTACGCAACAGAAGCTAAGTATATATCAGTACAATCCTGCTTCAAAGTACAACATGGACCCTTTCCCTTCACAATCTCTTCACCCGTGTTATCGACCATCTAAATGTACCCTATAAGCTGTTTATTGCCTTGCAGGAACTGTGACGGTTAAGAATTTAGGCAAAGTATACGAAGTCTACCAATAGTAAAATGAACTTTTAAATCCAAGTACCAAATGCCAAGGGACTACTGTGGTATTAAGTTACAGGATATTTGTTTATCCATATAAGGGTGCCAATGTACTTAAAGTGGTTTTTGAACTCTAAAAATAAAAGATAGTAACTTAAAAATAATTAAACTCTGAATTGAAGTGGTTTTTGATATAAAATATTGTGTAATCGTATTGCACCATGATCTTTCCCCACGTTCGACAGTGGTAAGATCGCATCAACGAATTCCTAATCAATCCATTAAGTTCTGTCAGATCTAATAAAATATTACAGTCCAACTTGAAGTTGCATCTAAATTATATACAGTCGAAATATCTCACAAATCATCCCAAGACTATCCCAAATTTAACAGATACAGTTTATTTTGACATCAGAACTTGTAATTTCGATAACTCATCGTGGGGAAGTGGAACACTCCGGACTCCATGAACTTGAAAAAAAAAAGGGAAAAATTTATTCATTAAAAATACCCGTAAACCTTTCGAAGTTGCGATTTATTTTTTTTTAAAAATCATATGTGCGGTCTTCTTCTCTTTTCATTCTCTTTGAAAACTATTTTTCCTTCATCAACTTTTGGCTCGCATCATATGATTTTCCTTCACCATCATAACATATCAAAGGTTGGTATTCAGTAAACCAATGATTGAAAAAGAAAAGAAAAAAACTAATTGAGAGCTTACTGATTTGTCAACCGCTGGATGGAAAAACATCATAAAACTTTTATTCTTCTGAAACAAAACTTAGTGGGCGAGGCTCAGCTATGATACACACCCCCAATAAAAAGATATTTACAACAGAAAAGTCGAGCCAAAGATAAATTAACTTAATCAAGGTTCATTTAAACAGAGGATCGCATCACTAGAATAAAAAGGTGCACTTTCAATTAATCATTTATTAATTTATTGTTAATCATTAACTACTTAAAAATAATGTAATAATCTATTCATCTAATTAAACCACATCAGTCAAGAGGTATTAAAACTTTAAGGGCAGAGCATAGAATCCACAAAGCATGAAAAAAGCGTAATTTGAAAATCTCCACTGTTTGCAGTCTGAGGCGAGTGTACACCCAAACACTATATTACGTTTGCAGGATTACAACACAGGTGCAGCTAGTTGAGCAAAATAAAATGCATATATATATTTACTAAAAAAGAGTATAACCCAGTTTCAGAAATAGCAGAGTATTGATCAACTTGTAGATTCTTGTTCTTTCACCTTTCCTTAACAATCATCCTTATCGTCAGTCTTCATCACCACTGCCAATTAGTAGAAAAAAAAAATCAACTTTAGGACTGAGTTGTCTGAAAAATTCCCGAGTAAAAAGAACAATGAAAAACAATGTTCCAAGGCATATTCATCGCCACATTCGTTCCACTTTGACAGATTCCATTTCCTCACGAGTTAAATGACCAAAGTTACACCAACATATAGGAACAAAAAAATGTCATAAAAAAAGAGGACAAAGGATGGTATGATAAAGTGTAGCATGACAATGAACGCTACATTTTTACAGAAGTTGGAAATCCTTTCGTATGCAATGGAAGCTAAGTATATATCAGTAGAACTTCTACCCATACAATCTCGCTTCAAAGTACAACTTGGCTTTCCCATATTGAACAAATCTCTAAAGCCAACTCTACAAGCAACTCGAAAAACAAAATAGGAAAATTAAAAATGTAAGCAACAAGAAACATGAATTACCAAATCCACCCCACTTGCCCTATCTTGCTTCGATGCAGAAAATAAGTTTGCGTCTATATAGGAGCTTACAAATCATCATCAATCAATCCATTCTTCCCGCAGCTTTGCCTGCTGCCCCTTTTGGAAACTTCTCACAAATAATCTTTCATGTTCAGTTTCCAGAATTGATTGAAGTTGCGAGCAACTTTGCCATCTCATGTCTCAGAGCCTTCTTCAACAGTGGGAAGACCGCCTTCTCTGATAAATGATGGGTTCAGAAACTTAGCCACAAAAGCCCACAATTTATATACATCGTCAAAATTCGTCAGAAAGGCCAGTGAAGCCGTAACAACTTCAAGCCTTACAAAGCTACCTTTTCCATCACGCCGACCATTCTCCATTGGCCTGCAAAGAGTTGTATCTTCAAGATTCGGAGCTCCCCGATTCTGTCTTGAGCTATCAAGAATCTGTATATGACTAAGAAAACCAAGACCAAGAGAGATTCCTTCCTTTTCAGCAAGCTTTTGAACAATCTCTGGATTGATTAGCCCCCTACTTATGTCCCTTACATTGAAAGCCACAGCTGCACCTCTTTCATATTTTATTTTCGGACCATATATGTGGACAAGATTTGCTTTTTCACCCCCATCAGAAGCAGGCAACTTCAGTTGCAGTAACGAGGTAACGAGCCAATTTATCAGAAACCGAAGTCTAAGTGTAGTTTTATTGAGACCAAGCATATTGACATGGTCAATATGACGACATGCTATCTCTGGTTCTCTCCTGCCCCAGTCCTGTCCATCACCATATTCTCCATCACTTGTCACCTCTTCATCATCAAAGCTAGTTGCAGATACGTCCCCCGGTTCTAGGGTCTGGCTAAGGTACTCTTTACGATTATCTTCCATGCTAAATGACACTCTTCTTCCCCTACTGGTGGCTTCATTCTCTTCCAAACCAAAAAACCTACCACCACCATAACGATTCCCTTCTCTCCTACCCAACAGCCTGAATTCACCTTCTGTTTCCCTTCTTATGGCACTCTCTTTCACATCAGCGCATATTTCAGAGGTAGAGCCATTCTCCAAACTTTGATGCCGAGCAAGAGAAGTTGAATTATTGAGCCAAGATCCATTATTGACTGCCTCACTGGTTCCAGGTTCTTCCAGGATCTCATCCACATGCAGATGATCTGATCCATTACCATTTCTTGAATAATGATCAACTTCCTCGACATGCTCTTCTTCAGGCACCTCTTTGACCCGGTCAAGTTCCTGTGACATCAGGACAGCCGCATCAAATGACAGCACACGGCGGTCCTCATGAGCACCTAGGCTTACCTCTCTGTCATCGTACGTCGGACTGCCATACATCTTAGATGTTGGTTTTGGTGAAGGTTGCTTCTGGTTCCTCCTCCCATTGAACCAGAAAGATGGTAGGGGGGAAGCTATCTTGTGTTTACTCAATTGACCTACACCATCAGACCCCAATGGACTCTGACCCAAATCAATCCAAAATGAATTGTCCGATGACTCGTCCTCACTGAACACAGGACTCTTTATTACCTCTCCAACAGATATGCTCTCCGTCTCCTCAAATATGGTGCTAGTTCCATCTCTTTCAGAGCTGTCTTGATCCATTTCAGTCTCGAACACATCTCTGACCTGAGCAGATGTGAATGCACCAGAAAAGGCAGGCAACTGTGTTCCCTGACGAGTTTCAGAAGTCTTGTCACCCAACCCGGTGATTTCATCGTCTTCAAGTACAACAAATTTATCCAAACCATCTACAGAATCGCTCAAATACATTGGAAACTCCGGGGTAATCTTCACCATTCCAGAACCAGTACAACTAGACTGGTTTTGAAGGCTTTGCATCACAGATTTCTTAATCAGAAGACACCCAAAGCCAGTGGGATCATATCCAAAAACCCTGTAAAATGAAGTTATTATAAAATCTGGCCGAAAAAGGGACAAGCCAAGCGAATCCATGTCCTTGGGGCCCAATGAACCGGCATCCAGTAAGACATGCCAGTTGTTCTGCTGGGCCAAGGCCATCCACTGGTACGAATACTTAGCCCCAGTTACTCTAGACTGAACTGGGAACACAAAAAGACCAGTAGCTGAATCCTTCTTCCTCTTCTTCTTGTTGGAAATCTGTTTTCTCAAATCAGTGGAACAGAGTTTGAGGGTTGGCCATTTAAACCAAGCACTATACACTTTAGCACCTTTCTCCCTAGCACTCTGAGCCATCCAAGCAACGGACTGGCTCTCATGGTCGAACATGGTCAACAACTTTTTGTTTGTGTGGAAAGGGTATGATTCAGCAAGCAGCTTAAAAGCTGATCCTCTGCTGACAGTAAAAACAAGGCCATACTCATTCTCAGGGATATTCAAATAGTCCATAATCCTAGCCTTTATATCATGCTCAACAGTTCCTCTCTCGGCACCACCATAAAGTGCATGGTTACTCAAATTTGCAGTAATCTCAGACAAGCTAAATGTAGAAGACTCCCAGTAATGAATTGTCTGAACAAAAGAGAAGAGTCCAAAACCACAGTAATCAAGGCATACCTTGGGAGACAAATGTGAGTATTCATCAGACCTCAACTGATCAACCTTCTCAGAGGACTGGTACTTAGGGTATATGGAAAGGAACTTCGAAAATGCTTCCTGGAGGCTGGGAATTTCCTCCTCAGACTCGAAGATGCGCTCCGCCGCAAGAGCGGTGGCTCGAAGGAACTCGCGCTGGGCGTGCAGCCTGGCAAGCGATCGGGATCTCCCAAGGCCATGATCCTGGTTGGCTGCAGAGTCCGGCTGGTCTATGTCTTGAGATTTAGAGAGTGAGCCATCTTCAGAAGCTTCCTCAAGGGCTTCCCTGAGCTTGTTTTCTTGCAGCTTCCGAAGCATTGATGGGTTTCTCTTTATGTCAACATTGGATTCATCCTTCCTCCTGCTCTTCTTGTCCATGATCAGTGCAGCACAGTGAGAAATGGGCTTCCATAGTGACAGATGCATGCTGCCTTTCTCCTCTCCTCACACAAACCAATCTCAGATTCTTTCCCACACTTCAAACAACACAAAACAACAGGCTTTACTTTAGCCCATCCCGTCAATCTGTAACAAATTCAGCTTCAACTCCTTCACCAACAAAAGATAAGGAATGTTGAATCTTTAAAGACCACACCACCCCAAGTCCCCAACAATCGAATTCATGAAACATGAGTTTTTGTTTGAGAGATAAACAAACAACTCAGCTCACCATTTCACGAGAAAACCAACAAAGACAAAGTAAACTTTTATTTTGTCCAGAACTCAGAATAGAAATCAATATACAGTTTCTCAGAGGAGAGAGAAGGGTAACGAACGAAAAGAAACGGAAAGAGAGTAGCGAGACACACTCTACAAAACACCTGAATAGCCATCAAAGGTGAAGAAATATCCTCCTCTCTCTCTTAATTCAAGTCTCGGCAGCATAATTAAAGCACCGGTCACTGCGAATTCTCTTTTTACTAAGAGAGAAGGTTAACCAAAACAAACAGGTTTGGTTTGCTGTCTGCACTGTAAGATTTTCTTCTTAAATTGAAAACCAAAAAGAAATAAAAAAGAAAAGGTAAAGAAAAGAAAAAGAAGGGAAATTTCAATTCAGTGTAACCCCGTTGTCCTCTTTCTCTCTCTCTGACCCAGAAACCTCTTTCAACTCTTCAAAAACAACCCTTGCTTAGCATCCACTATAGGTCAAATTCCGTAGTGAAATTATCAGAAATTGCCAATTGGTGGAATTTTGGACATGCTAGTATTTGAGTGTCTTTATTTCATTAAACAATTGTTTGATTAAAAAACTAAAAAAAAATGTGCGAATAACAAATAGAGACGGATTTCTTTTTATAGAAAAATAAAACTTATAAGTCCTGCATGTATAAAATATAAAACAATTAATAAAAAATATCTTTTTTTTTGGCAAACTAGTTACTAGTTCATAAACTTTTAATTTATACATTTAATAAGTTAGCTTATTCAAGTGTTTAAGAAAATTAATTAAAAATAAGTTAATTAATGTAATTATATAAATAAAATTTTTATTTCTCAAAATAATTTTGGCTTTTAAAAAAATTGAATATATAATGTAATGTGGTAACAACAGGACGTAAAACAATGAGACGTGAGTTAAAAAATTAGAAAGACAAAAATGAAGAGATTAAGAGTAAATGAATAGCAATAGAAAACAAAGGAAATGATAAAAACGAAATATAAAGACGATAAATAAGCAGTAAGATGATATATTCCACAATGATATCTCTTTTTTTCTGGCGTAATAGTTGAATAATTGAATTTTTTGATGTTATTCTATTTGTTGTATTCATTCATATTTTTTTTGTTTTAACATGTTATTCCAGTTGGGTTGGTTGTTCGTTTATCTTTTATTTTCTCGTGTCTTTGTAAAAAACAAAGTAAGAATGATTACCATTGTCGTCATTGGTATCTTTATTCTTATCTCAAATTCTTCCTTTTATTTATGAGGTATTCGTTATCATCATTTTCTAACAGTAGTTGTTGGTATGCTAATGGGAGTGTGAAAAAAGAGAGTAATGGTAATCATAAGTAGAATTGATTCAAAATATTAAATCAAAAGATGTTAGAAAGAAATATAAAAGGCAAGTCCTTAATGAAATATAAAATATTGATTTTTATTATTTTTCTTCTAGAAATAAAAAAACGCAAAACGTATCTACTTGCACTTTTTATATTTTAATTGACATATCTATACTTACTTTTATTTCTACTTTTTAAATTTCATATATTCTTATATTAGAGACCTTTTGTTTAGCCATGTCTAGAAGATGCTATATTGGAACTACGTCGGTACTTATTTTTTATTTAAAAGTTCAAATAAATCACCTTTAATTAATAATTTTAAATAAGATATTTGTGTTTTTTGGAAAAGAAAAAAACACATTATGATTAAAAATAAAAACTTTAATAAAATGAATCAGTTAACTGTTTTTAATATAAAAGAAGATGAATACATTTTTCAAAAATTGATAAAATTCACTCCACATCTTATGTATTTACACTCATATCTACTTGTCTTGTTTGTTTATTTTTCTTTAATCGAATAATGTTATTTTTTTACTTATTCCAATCTATATTTTCACTATAGACCTTAAAAAATATATTTCTTCAATTGAAGATGCTCTTAATCCTAATTTACATGCATGACGTATAATATATTTTTTTAAAATGTAAGTTGTATCTGAGGCATAAGACTTCTTGATTTTTAAGTTTTTTTTTTATCTGTAAAATAAACAAATATTTTATTCCCGTGAGACACGACGTGTAGGTATTTCATTAATAATTTCAATGTCATGAACCAATTTAATATTTAATATAAACTACCCTAATCCTGTATTTTCTAGATGAAACTATATCTATTACCAGTTTCTGGGAGAAGGGACGTTGACTATCGCAAAAACCAAATTTGTTACCAATATTAAAATAAATTTTTGATTTTGTTATTTATTTATTTATTCATTTAAGAAATAAGATTCTTTATGCCGTGACTTTGTCTATATGTTGGGAATGTGGGACCCACAAGCTGAATAAGGGCTAAAAGTCAAATAATCAGCTGGCTTGCAAAAGTTGTTACCTGTCCAACTGAGCAAATCACAAAGTCCAAATAAAGTCTTTTAATTCGAATTTTTTTACAACATAAATATAAACTTTAATATAATTAAAATTCACACAAAATATTGTAATACATAAGTTGTATTTACAACACATATATATAATATAATTTATGATATGGGAATAATTGTCCTCCCTAACCACATAGCTTGATTTCAATATATACAAAACACCATATTTGTGTTTTTTAAAAATAATTACCATTTTAAGATTATATCATATATTCAGATAAAAAAAATTATAAAATCACAAAAAAATAAAGTAAAAAATTATAAAAATGACAATTACGTAAAATGGTATTATTTGATATCTGACAGAAAAGCAGTATGTTTTTTTTTTCTTCATTAAACCCTTTCAATGTGAAAAAGTTTGACAAATGTGGACAAAAATTCTCTCAGTAGGTAAAACTGTAATGTATTATTTGATATCATTTTGCTTCATCGATCATTTTTTAATTTGTATTCTTTCAATGTAAATTACTACTTTGAAAAGTTAAATAGAATATGAAGATAACCCATTTTATTTGTGTGGTTCGGCTTTATCAAAGGTGTTGCTTTAAGTTTTAAATTCAATTTAGTATTGAACTTAGAAAGAATCTATTCCCTCGGATGAAAAGTGAATCTTTGACCCAGGTGGTTGATTACAAAAATAGACTCACCATTCTTAGCAGTAAATTATATTAACAATATGTAACGAGCTTTTAGACAGGGAACACATCCAAGTAATGAATAATGACCAACCAATGCAATTTAATAATAGTAATAATTATTATTATTATTGAATCATCCTCCTCTCTAATACTTTTTAAAATAATTTGTGCCATTCATTTGAATTATTTTATTTAAAATATTCTTAAAAAATATCTCTTGTTTGGATTGGGAAATGTGTTTAAGGAAGTAAAAAATTGTAAAAATGAGATTTTTGTTTCAGTGAAAAAATAGTAGAAAGTAAAGAAATATGAGTGAAAAGTTTAACAATAACTTAATTGATGTGATAAAACAATTTTTTAATTGATGTGATAAATATTTTTTTAATTGATGTATTTGTAAAATGATTATATTTCCTTTTATCTTAAAAATAAATTTGGATTATATTTTGAGAAATATTTTTATTGATATTAACCACGTTTAGTTACTCTCATTACAGTTTAAATACCCGAAACTGTTAGTTTCGTTATGATCTGAGTATCTGTTTGTGAAATAATTGTGTTGTGAATTATTTGATATTATCAGTATATGTAATAATATACAAAAAAAATATATACTTTTAAAAAATTATATTGAAATTGAAATAAATTTAGAGCTGAAAAATATTCTAAAACTTTAATACCAAAATTTTAATTAATTAAAACTTAATAATTGACTTAATTAGTCTGAGTACCACATTTAAGTTTATGTTTATAATTAAAAGTAGACATACAAAAACTGGACGAAGATACCATGCAAACAAAAGTTATACTACAATAATTGAAAATAAAAAATAAAATAATAGAAATAACATATAAGCATGTACACAATAATAATTTAAATTATTGGACATTTTAAATTTTGTATATCTCTAATTTATATGATATACGAAAGGTTAAACATATGCCATGCATCATGGTAATCCAATATATATATATATATATATATATATATATATATATATATATATATATATATATATATAACAATAATAACACCCCATCAAAAGCACACACGTAATTATTGACTTCAACATAATTGATTATACTTTAATAGAATATCACATAATAAATTATTATTACATTCATAATCGATTAAAACTTTTCGAAGCACAGTTGATTATGTTGATAATAATATACTGATGGATTATGTGGTGTCATCACCTACAACATTTCAATGTGGTTTTGAACACCAAATATTTGTATTCTTATAATACATCAAATCTATTATATTCATCACCATAATCAATTATATTCTTAAAAGTTACAATATTAATTATGACTCTACTATGCATATTCTATTACGTGCTTATTTTTATAAGCATAAACGATTACTCATTACCATACTTGATTAAGCTTAAATCCAGCATCATGTTACACGTTTAAGCTATGAACCAATAACACTTTTTTGTCATGCACTAATAAGGAATGATGTTGGAGGAGAAGAAGAATAAAGACAAGACTAAAATCGAATTGGTTTTTGTCTCATTTCATCTTTGCGGGTGCGCGAAACAAACACAAACTTTTCTTTCCACTCATAAATAAAAGGAAAAAAAACTATTTGATTGAATATGTTATAGATTTAATCAAAACAAACCTCATTTTATTCATATATTTTGTTAACATGTATTTTAGTTTGAGAGTAACAAATTTGACAAGTTTTTTTTTTTTTTTTTATCGATTTAAAAATTATTAAACTCCGGTATATCTGCGCTTAGTAGTTGAAGATTTAGTTTATTTGAGCCGAGTCAAAACCATATATTTCTTTATTTAACTTTTTTGGAAGAGGAAAGACAAACGAGAAATCATAAGCATAATCTAAAAAAGAATATTATCAAGTTGAGTGAGTATATTTTAATTTCCATTGGGTACTCCAGAAACAAATTCAGTTTATTGCTTTAATAACTAACATTTTGGTGTGCCTACTTTAAAATCAATCCGTGATAAGCCATTGTTTATGACTTTTACGTGATGTTAACCACTTATTATTATAATTAGTGCTGCAATATACTATTATTAATTGACCAAGGCATAACTTCTGAGTTTTTATCCGTCACTCGTGCTTTTGTCATATTCATGAAGGTAGGTAAAGGGCAAACTTTCTTTACTGCATATTGAATTTTGGACTTATAATCACTTTTTTGTTTGATCAATATGAAGTGGAGGATAATTTTCCTGTATGAATTTTTTTTTAGGTTGAGTTCCACAAAAATTTAAATTATACTATTGAAAGTTATAAAACAAAACTTACTCAAGATTCACAATCAATCATTTACTATAGTACAAAAAAAGTTTGTAAAAAAAAAGTATGGTGGGGGACATTCCCATTCTATAAACTTGCATATGAAGGAAAATAATTTGTCTTTCTTCAAGATAAAGAATTATACGTAATGGTTATATTGTATTGGAGAAGTTCTTCTTTGAACTTGAACAAACTCTTCGGTGGAATTGTAGTTTTAAGTGTCTTCAGTTTGTTATATAATTTGGTATGTATTTTTTAGACATAACTGAACTCCTAGGTGATATTCTGGGACTAGGATGAACTCGATCTCATGAGTATAGAATTTACAATGAATTTTATAATAATATCGAAGTCTTAGCTTCGAAATATTTCCGTAACAACCAGTATCCCTTCCAAATCAGTTCAGGAACTAGAATGAATCCTCTGGTGTAAGAAAAAGCCTCCATAATCATTTGCTAAAATCTATAATGCTTTACCAACTCTCACTTTTATTGTAAATACTTATATTGATAAATTAATTAAAGAACTAAGATCTCATGCAGTGACAGTGTCACACGAGAAGATTTATTCACACGTTCAGGAGTTCCAAATTCTAATCCAACTTCCTAATTTCTTGGGGCAACGGATGCTTGTTGCAATTATCACCATATCCTCACAATATAGTCCATGTTCAAATCTAATGGATTTGGAGATGAATCTGAAACTAGGATGGTACCATTCAAAAGCCTGGCTTATATATAAGCATCAAAGAGTGACAATTCCTCCACCATCTTTTGCCACAACTCAATAGCAAGTGGTTAATCCGTGCATTATGACACAACCTGCATAATTCAGCGCAGGTAAATACAGTAAACAAAGGGTCAAAACCCGGCTTTCTATTATCTAACTAAACAATAAGTTTATATATTGGAAAAAAAGTTATAAGTGGTTGTCTCCTATCTCGTGATGTGTACTTCAAGAGAATCCAGACAAAAAGGGCTGGTACAGAATCATCGCATATGTCAGCTAGTAAGCACCTTTTGGCACGTTCTTCGTCAGGAATACTTAGAACTGTTTTTTTTTCAAGGGAACGTGGTGACCGAAAAGGGACACTGAGTCTTCATGAGCAAGTGGTTTCAAGTTTTAAGGGGTTCCGAATTTAGGAAATGCATCTCTAGATGTCACCAAATTTTTATAAACATCATCAGTGACCACTTCCCTCAATTTTGCACAGCAAAATTCCCAACCTTTTAATTGCATCTCAGGCACCTGGAATCCATAACATTTAAATAGTCTCTACGACATTCTTCAACACAAGCACTTGTGGGTAACAAAATATTTTCCTTGAATTTACCGGATGAAAGCAAAGAGACTTGTCAACCTAAAGTATTTGATATTGTCTCGAACCAAACACAAATAATGTTTTACTGAAAGAATACAGGTCAAACCAAGACGCTTCTCTAATCTTAAAGCATTATTTGCAAAGAATATGAAGTGCTTATGATATACAATACATATACAATACACAATAAGCTTGGACTCTGCTTTATGCTGCTCTACACTTGAGAAATAGGAATTCAAAACACTTTGCATGCCGCTATTTTCGTCTCACTGGTAAAAGTTCCCAAATATACTTGAATATCTTGTGATGTTCGAGACTTTCCAATGACCTATTTCACATCCGTCTTTTGCTATCTCTAGAAAGAGTTTGTGAAAGGAGATTTATATTTATAAATGAAGTTATGAATGCACTGAATAAGGAAAAACTATCACTCTTAACGAATTTCATAATCGGCATAGACTTCCCATACAAGAAGAATTAGTTATGCCAACATCAGCGAACCTTACCCTTTACTTGTTCAACAGATCTTTGTAGTCAAAGTTGTTTCACCCGATCCACCCGAGCACGTCAACAAACGACTTTTTAGAAATGTTCCTAAACCAGGAAAGACTTTTTTGATTGAGAAATATGGAAGGATGAGAGGTTAAAAAACACTATGTCACATGAAAACAAGGATGGAGATGCTTCCATGTTTGACAGTGCACAATCTGCAACAACGAAATGAAGAGGCTGGAAAAAGGGCTAGTGAGATCTAACTAGCACCAGAGGAATTTGGAAGGGAGAGCGAGGAGACCAAACAGTTTGTTGAGGACTCCCTAAAAGCAAAGAAACAACTTTTCCAGAAGAATGAAGAATTACAAGTTATAACAAGTGCTAAAAACACATATCACCAACCACGGGAGGATAGAAACTGAGTTAGTGTTGAAGCAACAATTTTCAATCTTTTTTAGCTGAGGTCATGAATAAGTCAACTTCGAACCATTATATGGAACCTAAAATTGACTCATTCACTGGATCCCAAAGATACCACTTGAAACAAGCTCAAATTTTGATATGTGGGGTTCAAATGGAGTATGATGTAAGAAGTTTGCAGTAACTCGTATTGAGACCCCATTAGATTGGCTTAGTAACCTAATAAACGGCTCCATCTCCTCTTTCAAGGATTTCTCCAAGTTGTCTGTTGCCTAAAAGATAAGATACCTTTTTTACATCAAGTAACATGGGGTGAACCATTGAAAGAATACCTAGGACACTTTCGTAGCATCATAGTAAAAATTCCTCACCCAAATTAGGGGTGTCCATTGACGTCTTCATTAAAGGGCTTCACATTAATCCATAAAAGCTGAGAACATGACAGAGGTTATATCTCGGGCTGCCTCACACATAGAAGTTGAGCAAGTCATGATTCAAGAAATGGGCCAAAAAAAGTAAGAAAATATACATGTGTCTTCCAGTGAAAAATCCCATCTTAGGGCATTAAGGAATGATCAGTTTCGAAAGAATGAGGCTTCTGGCTTTAAACATAATAACGTGATTATTTAAAGGTAGAGTCGAGACCCTTTACCATGACAAAATAAAGCTGTTAAAGGGTATGAATACAATGAAGTGGTTGTAATTTCCAATCAGATCGGATTAGCAACTAAGCAGTGATCATGACACATGGTGCGATTTCACTACACATATGAGCATGATACAAAGAAGTGTTTTACATTAAATTGAAAGATTGGAAAAACCTCATTAAGGAGGAATGCTTGGCAAGAAACAAAAAGTGAAGGATGACAACTGAGTTTTAGCGATTTTAACACCATGTCACGATGCTCTCTTCTATTGTTTTTCTCTTCAAAATCTTTAAAATTTCTGTTTTCCATTGAAATGGTTTTTAAGGACATACAAATTAATTAATTATATATTTCTTTATTATCAAAGAATTTATATTTGGGTCCTTGCATATTTGAAGTAGAAGAATATTAAACCATAGGTTTGATCTTTGTTTTTCATTGGTGAATTGAGTTTCACTTTTCTTTACTGTACTTTTTTTTGGATTCATGCTTGTTTACATTTCAATCATTTACATTTGAAGTTTACATTTTCTTTTATCTTTTAATATATTCTAAATCATTCTTAGTTTATATTTAATCATTCTATCTTTACAACTTTTACATTTATACACTTTACAATTTTCGCAATTTATCTTTATGCTTTTCATGTTTCCAACCCTTTACATTTCATGCACTTTATTTTCTTATAATTTATATTTTTCGCATAGTATAATTTTCAGTCATTTACATTTTCTTGTAATTTACTTTTTAGTTCTTGTTTTTGTTATTTTTCATTTTTTCTAAGTACAACTATTAGATACTTTAGTGAGCGATTGTTAACTAGAGTGTTTAACAATTATACTTAATTTGTTTTAATTCATTTTACTTTATGCAATTTAGTCACACACTTTATAATTTCTTTTTTTTCTTGTTGTATAACTATTAAACGGTCTAGCAAATTATAGTTGTTTGGACTGTCTAATAGATGTTTTAATAATTTCTTTTACAATTTTTCTTTTGTTTTGCTTTATTTTTTTTGTTTTAGAGCAACTTTTCTTTCAATTTCATTCATAAATTTACAATTCTTCGATATTCTTTGCATTTTAACATCTACTTCATTGTAACAATTTTCTTTACTACAATCCCAATTTATGTTAATTTCATTTATGTTTCAATTTGAATTATTTTTTCAGTATTTTATATTTTATTATTTATTTTCAAGTTATTTACATTTCTCTTACATTTTACTTTTCATTTGCATTCTATAATACAAAATGAATTTTCCTCCTTTTTACATTCTATAATTCAAAATGAAATTTCTCCCTTTTTTAATTTATGAAAAGCATAATATTAAACAATAGATTCAATAACATGTTTTTAAAAAAAAAAAAAATTAGATAGACCGTATATTAGAAAAAAAATTGTTTAAAAATCTGAACGGGAGAGAATAATGTTCAACCATGTAATAACATGTTAATCTATTTAAAAAAAAACCCATTAAATCATGGTAGTTGGTAACTTAGAAAACAAGTGACAACAAGGTCACGAGTTGTACGTTCACTTATTAAGAGGAGGAAGAAAGAACCATATTTATATTTAAATAAGCATGAGTTTTTATTTAAATTTTAATTCATAATAAGAGATTATAAAAACTAATTAATAATAAATAATTAAGAGAGGTAACTATAAAAATATAAGAAAATATTTAAAAGTAATTATAGAAGTGAATTAATTATAAAAGTATATCAAACAAATACACAACTCATCTTTATTACATTATTATTTAGTCAGGCATTAAATAAGTTATGTGTTTGTTTACATGTCACCCTTTGTTCGTTTTCACACACACATATATATATATATATATATATATATATATATATATATATTATTTATTAAGTAATAATTAAACTAATTAATAATAAATAATTTGGAAAATAACTATAAAAATATTGAGAAAATAGTAGTTTAAAAATAGTTATATAAGTCAAATTAAATATAAAAACATATAAAACAAAGACTAACTCGTTTTTGTTAAATTATTATTTTAATCAAATATTGAATAAGTTTATTCACGACGAATCATTGTATTTATATCCATATTTCAACTTATATATTTATATTATAAGAAACCTTTGATTATATATATTAAATATCTCATTAAATACTTTCTTTTAAGACAGAATATATGCATAAAATTCTTTAATTTATGTAAATTATTATTTATTTATTTCTCATTAAATAGATATTAAAATTGTCTAAATAATGTTAAGATAAAATTGTGTCATGCAATTAAATGCGTCTAAATAATAATTTTAAATGATTAATTTCATAGAAAATCATGTGTTTTTATATTTAAAGGGCCCATTGTCGATAAAAAAAAAGGAAAGAAAGAGTGTGACTACATTAACCAATCAACCTAATATATCTAATCACATTCCACATATTTCGCTCAAATATCACCATGGCGGCATTCTATTGCTACTAAGAACTTACTTATTTAAAGGGTATTATTAACATTTCATACATTTTAAAATAGCACTTTTTTGTTGAAAGAATGTAAATAATCAATAAATATTTTTTTTAATTGAAATATAAACTCAATAAAATATTCAAATAGTATTTTTTTTGTTAATTTGAATTTCAAACGAACTTCACACTAATTATCATTATACTTTGAAAACACTCACATTCAAGAAAAAATATAAAAATAATCTTATCGCATTTCCAAAAAGCCAAAACTAGCATGTGTGTAGGGTCGGGTTTTTGATTGTTTTTTACATTTTGGGAAAATTCGATTCACTCACCGTTCAAATGAAACAAATATTTGCGGATAAAGCAGGATGAAGACAAGTGGATGTCGTGTATAACACGAAAGCGAAACTCTAGTGTGAGCACGAGGCTTACCATAGACACATCAACAATTTCCCTTTCCCGCCGATTCACACACCATGTAACTCCCAAACTGAAAATTCTGTTAGTCCCTCCTTCAAATTCATCTCCTCCATCTTAACACAGCACAACCAAACCAATAATCAATCCATGATATCACTGTCACGGTGTCCATGCCCTTGAAAAGCTTTATCCAGCGGAGACTATTGTCTCTGCTCCAGCCATGGCTCCGAGAAGAGCCTCACCTTGATCTCCAATTAGGGTTCTTCTACTCTCTCGCCGTTCTCACCAACCTCAGCTTCGACGTTTCCTCTCTCAACCTCCTCTTCGACGCTCCCGCGTTCCTGTTCATCAAGGATCTCACCGTTGATCGCATCACCTTTCGATTCTCCCCCTGGTTCCCTCCGGCCTTCACGATCGAACTTCACGGCGTGCACTTAGTGCAATCGTTCGAGTAATCAAACACTATCAGCTCTATTTATTTATTATTTTTTTTACTTAACAGTTGATGTAACCGTTTTGTTTGAAGGAGGCCGGAAGCTGAGGAATGCGTGGCCCGGTTGCGAAATTCGAAGTATGATTATTCAGATTATCTTCGAAAAAATCTCTCGGAACTTGATCCAGAGGTAAGGAATGCACTTCTCCGAGTCTGAATTTACCACTCTTACTGAGGTTGATGACGAGTGTTAGTCTTGGTGAGGTTCTTTATTCGTCTGGTAACGAATTTGATCACAATTAAATGAGATTAAATCTTAAGAATGATTTATTTAGTTCTTATCAATTGCTTTATCTAGTAGGATGGTACATTGTCCTGTTTGATTGTATTATTAAGATATTTGGTAGAATTATTACTTAAAATCACTGGTTTTATGAGTTTAATTTGAGATTGATTTTGAAGGTTCAGTTCAGGATGCTCCGGTGACTGTAGGGATAATAAAATGCGTGGTTCTTTTTCTACTCTGACAATTTACTGTGGATAACAAGCTTTCAAAATAATAAGATAAAACAGACTTCCTAACAGTTGTTTTGAGTTTAACAATGTTAGGGAAGAAACCACTCACAGGGAAAGGAACGAATAAGAGGATTACAGAAAAATAATACTTTGTATTAATGAATCAAAATTGTATATGCACATAACTGCAACATTTGCATATACACACTCTCTATTCTATACAAACATAAGAGGTTCCTTTTATACCATACTAACAAAGGCACTAACACCCTTTTTAATTGTCTACCAGCTTCTGTAGCTTGAGCTACAACTATTAACACTCCCGTTTGATTTAAATCATGCCTTAAAAAATTGCTTAGTGCCCAGTCAGTAGATTTGTTGAAAATGAGAAATGGTACTTGTGATTGATATATGTTTTGATTCTTAAAGAGACACATGCCTAAGCTGCTGATTTTTGTTTTTTTGCTTCCCCATGCTGATTTAATCTGTTCAATATAATAAATTATGGTGTTAACTGTCACTGGTTACCTTTTGTATTAATTGTAGGGCTGTTCATTGCATCACATTTTGGAGAAGATCTTATTTGCTGTATCTGAGAAAAAAAATTTAACAATATCTTTTTGGAATCTCATTTTGAAAAACTGTCATCTAGTGGCACATCACATTCATGTGGAGGTTCAATTGCCAATCTTAAATGACGAGTTTATGTGTTTTGGGGAAATAATTGAGTTTAGTGCAAGATCTAAATGTGTGGATCAAAACTGTCTTAGAGGTTTTCTTGGTACAATTTTTATTCCAATGAAAGAGAACACTGTTATATTAAAAGGCGATGGACTCAGGGTCAGATTAATTGGAAAAAATTCCACAGACCATGCTTTGGTTTCTTCTGATGTGCAAATTTATATTAAATTCAGAGATCTTAAGCTGGTAAATTGCACTCTCTGTATTCCAGAACTGGCTTCTTCAGTATCTCCAGATGGCATTTCTGCATGTCTACTTTTTCACAAATTGCTATCTAACAAGTACAATCATTCTAGAAGTGCTGGGGAATTATGGAAAATAGCTGCCAGCAGAATTGGCCATGTGGCTGTAACTCGTAGGTTGTCACTATATAGATTAGTTGGAGTTATAGGTCAATGGATAAATTACCTAAATGCTTATGAGAATATCTTGCTGTTATTTGGATATTCTACTAGCTGCACATGGAAAAAGTTCATTTCTAAAATGTCTCATAATAAACTGCTTTTAAGTTCTGCTAGACGTCATTGGGAGTTGATCTCTGTCATTGAGAAAAAGTTGCCTATTGAAGGCATATCACTGGCAAGGAGAATAGCCCGTCACAGAGCAGCATTGAAGTTTTCAATTAATTGTCACGAGGAATTTGCTACTACAAATAAAATTTTTCGTCCTTTTCTTTTTATTCTGGGATTTATGTGGAAAGTGATCTCTATGACTATCCATTGTCTCGCAAATATATTTTCTGGGATAAGAATAGTGCAGGATTCAGATATTGATGGATGTTGTTTAGATTCGTTGGAAAGTCTTATTGAAGACCCTTGTCAAAGTTATTGCCTTACTATCAACTTTGGGAAAATCATAATGACAGTTTCCAAAATCAACAATAGTCATCCATCTGTAGACGAAAAGTTACAGTCACCTGCTGGGATTGTCTGCTCAAATGTCCTTTCAGTATGTTTTTGTATTGATGCTTTGTTATTAGTATCTGTAGAAGACATTTTTGAGCAGAAAGTCTTTCTATCATGTGGGCAAATGAAGGTTGAATCTACATCTTTGACAATGTCAGCGGATGCATGTACAGTGAATGAACTTAGTTCAGCTAAAGGAAATGAAATGGGAGGTGTGAATGGAAGGGAATCTATTATGTGGGTTGCACCTGCCAAAATATTTCTTCTTTCAGAAATTGATGCAGGCCAAGCTGAAGATTCTTGTGATGCTTATATTGAAAGCTTCATGGAAAAGTTGTCCATGAGTTGGAAAAGAGTTTGCGGAAAACTGAATGAAAATGAGATTGAGTATTCTGAAAACCCATGCCTTCTCTATAAGGTTGAGATATCTTCCACTTGCCAAGACCATAAGAATCCAAATTTTGGATTCTGTGAATGTGGTTTAATGCTAGGGAAATTAAATTTAATTTTGAGTCATTCTTCAGTATCATTGCTGTCTCTAGTTCTTGGTAAGATCGAACATGGTATTTACTGGGAGGACAGCAGGGAAGTGTCCAGTGGTTCAGATTTTACTGACAGAGCTGAAATTGCCTGGGCTGACAAATATGAGTGTTATTCCAAAGAATTGATTATGATCTTGCTTCAAAAGCTTCCTGAGAAACACATTCATTTTGGAGTATTTTTTGATGGTCTTTCTGTTAGATTTTCACACAGAAGGGAGGCCAATCAAGAGATTGATGACATTATCAGTCAGGACAATTTTGATCTCACTTTTGATTTCCATGAGATTAAAGTGGTTGTCAGTACATCTTCATTTGATATGACACCATTGACAGGTCAATTGGGGCATGGCAATGCTAAAGCAGAGTGTGTTAAATTGGAGCCTCGGGTGATTGAAATTCCAAAACCAAATAATGGTAAATATTCATCCTCAGGAAAAGTTTCATTACATTCCTTCCTTCATCTAAATGGCACAAATGCTTGCTTGGAGAAACCAGAAGAAAACCATCCGATTCAACTTTTTCTATTGAAGCCAATTACCGTCCATATATTGTCCTTTAGGTAGGATCTTTGGATATGGGCTGATACTTTGTTTAATTATCAACTTCCTCTATTTTATGTGCTGCTTTCTTATGTGTTCTTATATCTTGATGAATTATTTCTTTACTCCTTGGTTTTGCTCTTCTTGACATTTTAATTTATGGTTTGAATTAAATATTAAAAAGTATCGAACATGTTATTATGTTCTTGTGTATCATGAACTGTGATAAGTTGATATATGTGATGGCTAGCATATTGGTCATGATGGTGACTTAATTTGTTTAGGTCTGATTTTTCACCCCTAGATGGAA
The DNA here is from genome assembly GCA_013389735.1 of Phaseolus lunatus. Taxonomy (NCBI): domain Eukaryota; kingdom Viridiplantae; phylum Streptophyta; class Magnoliopsida; order Fabales; family Fabaceae; genus Phaseolus; species Phaseolus lunatus. Next base: position 39,792,774 of record CM023859.1, read on the forward strand.
GCTCTATCAGTCCTATCATCTTGAGTTTGTCTTTTTTGTGTTTTGGTACTTTTTTTTTTCAAATTAAAATCATGCTAAGGGAAATAGTAAGTTTTTCTCAAATTTTAGGTAGCTTGGCAGTTGGTGGTTATGGAATACGTCTGCTGATGGATTACCAACTGAAATTGATGTTAAGTTTAATATGATTAAACACAACATTTTTGAGACTACATTGAAAATGCTTGAGAAACTCCTTCAGAGAATGAAATCTACCCAAATTGCCAAATACAGACACAATATCTTCCTCAAAACCCCTACTTATTTTCTAGGAATCCATAACTTCTACACATCACTCACCTGCATACTTAGACACACAACTGCTGCATTCTTGTCTTGCAGATTTAAGTACATAACTACTACATAACTATGCTGCCTTATTAAATACTATAGTTCTGCATTATTAAATACGTTTTTGTCCTTAGTGACTGCCACCAAGCAGAGTCCTTATAGGTGGTTGATTAGACTCTTGAGAATTGAGTCCCACCATTTGGTTTAACTAGAACCATGTAAGGAAATAAAGAATTATTTTATTATTAACAATCAAACCAATTACATTCTCGTAATCTCTATTTGTAATAATCAAATCCTTGAAAATAAGGAAATAAAAATATGCTGAAATGAATAGGAAGATTCTGAAAATATTTTTTCCGAATTACTATGGGATTGAGAATATTTTATCCTAATAATATGCTATTTACAACACTATCCCTCAAGTTTGTAAATGGATATCAATCATTTTCAACTTGTCCACAAGATCTTGAAATCTATCCTAAGCAGGCCCTTTAGTGAAAATGTCTGATATTTGAAGTCTTGTAAGGACATGGGTTGTAACCACTACGTCCTTGTTAAGATTATCTTTGATAAAGTGTTTGTCAATTTCAATATATTTGGTCCTTTCGTGTTAGATTGAATTATGGGCAATGCTCATGGCTGGTTATCACAGTATAAATGCATAGGATATCAACCTTTATTTTAAGGTCATCACGTGTAATTTTGATCTAGTGGCCTTCACATGTATCTTGAACATGGGCTCGAAATTCAGTTTCTACAATAGAACGAGATACTCTATCTTGTTTTTTCTCATACCAAACTTTCTCCAAGAAACATATAGTAACAAAACCTACATAGATTGCATTGACATATATCTTAATGGTCAAAGTGTCTTCTTTCTTGAATAGCAGCCCGTTTCTTGGGCCTGAGTTCAAACAATGCAGAATTTTGTCAGCTTCTTGCATGTGTCTTTCTCTTGGATGGTGCATAAACTGGCTCACCACAATAATTGTATAAGCAATGTCTGGTCTAGTGAGAAAAATAGATAAATAAGCTTTTCTACCGATCTCAAGAGAGCTCTCCTCACTTCCAATTTCATGATTTTGTTTAATTGGAACTCTTGAGGTTTTACATACTAGCTTACTTGTTTCTTTGAGAAGATCAAGTACATATCTATTTTGGGAGATGAGATCCATTTTTTGTAATTATTAAGAAGTGGACTTTAAGTCTAACTCAATCTTACAAAACTGGTTCAAAAGGTCTTTATCTCTAATTAATGTTGGATCTCCAACATACCCGTTCTCGTCAAGACTGCTAGCTCATGGGTGGGGCTATATAATGGGTGGTCCGATAGCGGGTGACTTGATCAGCCCAACAAACTCTTATTAGGATAAACTCTATATGGCTATGATACTATATTATAAATTGACTAGAGACAAAAACATTTTCATAATAGTTAGGCTTAAAGTCCACTTAATATGATATTAGACTTATTTTAGAGTCTATCCTAGTGAGAGTTTGTTAGGCTTATCAGGCCACCCGTTATCGGACCACCTATAAATATATAGTCCCACACACTAGTTGGAGGGTATTGGCATGAGAAGGGTGTGTTGGAGATCCCACATCGACTAGAGATAAGGACATTTCATAGTATATAAATGAGTGCAAACCTCACCTTATGAGTCGGTTTTGAAAGGTTGAGTTAGACTTAAAGTCCACTTCTGAATAGTAATAAATAACTTTTATTCAAAGAAATACTTGTTTTCGCAAGTCTTTCATTTCAAAGAATAACTTGTATTAATAGTAATAAAAACTTCTTGTTTGAAAATATTTGAAAATACAAAGCAAATTGATAAAACATTGTAGTTTAATTTAGGTAAAAACAAAATGTTTTCTTGAAGTGAAAGAGGCAGTGTTAGAGTAGCTCTATGTTGAACACACAAAGTATGTCAAAGCAACATTTAGTTACTTTGGACTTCACTTTATGTGATTTATGTGATTTTTTGATGAATAAATACATTCATCTTGATAAGAAAGAAATTCTTCTGAGTAAAGAGAGGGCAAAGATATGATTTGATTACATTAAATAGAGAAATATGATATGATTTGATATGGAAAAATCTTCCCAAATATTTCCCATTATTAGATATTGATTTTGGATTATTTATCTCTTCTTCATTATAAATAAGAATACTTTTGGATGTACACAAGTCATGGAATTCATTATTTTCCTTCTCAGTTTCTCTTTTCTCATCCTTTATGATTTATTTTGTCACTAATCCTTTAAACAATGATGATTACTAAGATAAATGGCAATAAATTTTGAAGATTCACAAGCCTTTCGTTGCAATTTCCTCTACTATCCATGATACAAACTGGACCAGTGTTATAGTAGAACTGTTAGAAGAGAAAAACAAATGTTTTCTGGGTATGTTTGAGTGATTATTGCACCCAGCAGAATGGATTTATTTATATACAAGAGAATTACAAAGATGATTAATGCAAAAAAAGAAAAACAATGAGAGAAAAATTAAGATACCACTACTTCCTATGATGTCTTGGACCTAGCTATACCAATTACCAAGGCAACTTTGAAAAATAAACATTAAAGGAGTTCTTGTTCTTATTTCCAACACTCTACCTCTAGCTGAAGGATAAATGTTTTCATTCCCAGCTTGCATACAATTCTTTCGAATACTGAACTGCACAATCATTTGGTATGAATATTTGGGAGTTGATTCTCTGACCTCTTGGAGTTGCTTTTCTAACTATTGTTTTTTTTTGGAGCTCAATTTTTATTTATTTTTTAATTAGCGGGAAAGTAAATTATTTTCTAAAGCTTAGTAAGTTTCATCTTGAGGGGGGGTGATTGAAATATAAGGAATATCTGAAGATATTATCTTATAATATTATAGAGTATGTTAGATGATATTTTAAGATTTATTCTTCATTTATATTTTGCTCTGTTTCCTTATTTAATTAGGGTCTTTATAAATACGAATATCTTATTAGAATGACATTTATTAGAATATGAATTATAGGCAGATGATATTATGTATATAGGAATAAAGTCTCCTACAACTTTTTGTATTTTTTGTAATTAACTTATATTAAATGGATTCTGTTTTGTAGTTCACATACACAGTTTTTATTATATTTTACAATTATTTTTCTTCTAAGATTTACTATTGTTTATATTGCAGGGATTGCATTTATTCCTTGAGCACAACAATGTCTGCCTTTTCAGCTGCTTGTAACATAACAGCTGAAGGATTCACTGTGTTGTCATTTTTGGACGAGGTCTATATGATATATAAGGTGGATATCTTTTCTCCCTATTTAAGTCTAATGATATTTATTTTGTTGTATAGGTACATGAATAAAATCATTGTTTGACTGTTATTAAATATTTCTTATGCATATTTCTTACTATTTATCAAGTGATAAGTTAGTACTATTCTTTATTGTTAAAATAAAAGAGAGGCATAGGTTGAATCCCTATTGTGTATTGAGCACACAAGGTTATGCATTTATAAATAAGAAAATAAAAAAAGATGGGCCTAAGCCCATTATGTCTAATACTCCCACTCAAGCTGGGGAATATAAGTCATTTGTACCAAGCTTGTTACAATTCTAGGTCCACCTAATGATTTAGTAAAAATATATGCTAGTTGATCATTAGAATTAACAAACTCAGTCTTGATATCTCCATATACGAATTTTTTTCGAATAAAATGACATTCAATCTTAATATATTTGGTCTTTTCATGAAAGATGGGGTTTGAGCTAATATGAAGAACAACTTGATTGTCACATATAAGTGTCATTTGAGTGACCTCTCCAAAATTTGACTTTTAAGTAACTGGTTAAGCCAAATAAACTCATAAGTAGCTTAGGCTATAGCTCTATATTCTGTTGTCGTAGTAGATTTTGCCACAAAATTTTGTTTCTTAGTCTTCCAAGAGATCAAATTATCACCAATGGAGACACAATCTATATGTGGATCTCCTATCAGAAGGAGAGCCTGTCCAATCAGCATCTGAATAAGTGTGATTATTGTGTCCATACAACAAACCTTTTCCAAGAGGACCTTTAATGTACTTTTAATATATGAATCACAACATTCCAATGATCTGCACACGGTGTTATCACTTTGCGGTTATGGCGGCGCCATAGTGGAAGGCAGTGGCGGATTTTCTGACCACCGGCGATGTGGTTTTCCCATGGCAGCCGCTTTTGGCATCTCGGGATGCTAACGAAAAATGGAAATATTGAAAAAGGCGAAGAAAAAGACTGTAATAGCGACAGCGAACGCTGTAACATCGGCGGCGAACGCTGCATGCTGTGACGATGGCGGAAAATGAAGAAGAAAGGACTGGCGTGCATGAAGAAGATAGAACACCCTAAACCTAATTTTGAAAAAACTCAAATAAGTTTGGGCCTTTGGCCCATTCCAACTTTAAACTAATAAAACCCTAATTCTTCAATTAAAATTTGAATGTGCTACGGCTGCTTGAGCTATTAAACCTAATTAAGAGTTCAAAACCTACTTAAATTAAGTTTGGGCCTTTGGCCCATTCCAACTTTTAACTAATAAAACCCTAAAACCCTAATTATTCAAATAAAATTGGAATGTGCTGTGGCTGCATGAGCTGTTAAACCTAATTAAGAGTTCAAAACCTACTTAAAATTAGGTTTTTTTGGCCTTTTTTTGGCCCATCTAAAACATTATACTTATTGCAATTCACAATACATTTTTTTTATCTCTGTCACTACACCTTCTGCCATAACCCGTTATGGTTTCCATTATAACTTTATAAAGGATTTATGGGGTCTCCGATATGATTCGTTATCCGATATCAATAACATTGTCTGCACATGGAGAATTAAGAAATTAACTTACCACACTAACTGCAAAGGAAATGTCAGGACGAGTAACTGTAAGATAATTCAATTTTCCAACTAATCTTCTGTACTTCTCAGGATGTGAGCATGGCTCCCCCTATTAGGTAGGAGTTTGACATTGGGATCCATGGGTGTGTCAACAAACTTTGAATTCATTAATCCACTTTCCTCCAAAATATCCAATGCATACTTCCTTTGGGAGATAACAATTCTATTGTTGAATTGTGCTACCTCAATCCCCTAGAAATATCTATGTTTGCCTACGTCTTTGGTCTGAAATTGGTGACAAAGGTGTTGCTTTATCAATGAGATGCCATGGTGATCATTGCCTGAAAGTACAATATCATCAACATATTCTACTAAATAAATACACCCAACACTCGAGTGACGATAAAATACTAAATGATATACCTCACTACGAGTCATACCAAATTGTTGTACAATTTCTTTGAAAAAGGTTTGAAATATAGGAAACAACTCAGAATGATTTTTCACTAAAAGCAACCAAGTACATCTTGAATAATCATCAATAAAAGTAACAAAATACTAAATCCTAAATTGGACTTAACACGACTTGGTTCCCAAATGTCAGAGTGAAGCATGTTGTGATACATTACTGGGAAAATAACTACGAATGTTGTAGATGACATCAATTGTCCCATGGCAAAGGCCAAGTGGGCTAAGTCACTATTGAATCGCGGCATTTGCGCACTAACTATGAGCTATAGTTTTTGGCTTAGTGATAAATGCTTGATCCAACATGTAAATGATCTGTTTGGAAGTGACACCTGTTATGAACTTAAGGTAAGTTGCCTACAATGATGGCTAGGCACAAGAGGGTCCTACTCCGGAGGTGGGGTACTCAAAATTGGTCAGCAGCAAGGGCAGAGAACAGTTGAAAATAGGCTCCTAGATTGGGAATGATGATGTCAACTTTAATGAATAGTTTCTTGATATCATTTATGGATAATAAAATTGTGCAATACATTATATTTATAGGTTAAGCAATATGCTCACTCCTTAAGCAAGACAAAAAAATTTAATTGCTAACTAAGAATCAGCTGTCCTTTTCAATAATTATGGTATAGCTAGTGCAGGACATCAAAACTACATGGTTGTTTTGTTTTCCTTTTGCTTTCTGTGCAAAAAAATATTTAAGAAATGCAATTCTGTGCTAATTTATACATGTACATTACCAAATCATGACTAAAGGATCTTTTTCTCTATTGACAGGCAGTTGCAAGTTTGTCTTCTGAAGTGTGTTATCTGTTTAGTAGTAGTTCTGGCAATACTGATATCATGCATCCTGAAATTAGGAAACAAGAATCATTGTTCACAGCACCTGATATAAGTGAGACAACTAACAGAAGGGATTTACTGAGAAATAATGTCTGCCCTTTTTTTATTAATGTGAATTGCAGATTTAAGTCTATGGAGATTGTTCTTCATAATTCTAGGACAAGTGATGGTTTAGAGAGTTTTGCCACTAATTTTCTCTCATTAACTGGCAACAAAATGGCTGTGCATAAGTTGCCTGACCGTGGAATTTGGATGTTGGTTCAGCACACAACTATTGCAATATCGTGCGAAGAAAGGAAAATGGATCTCCTCACTGATTTATCAGGAATCTTTTCTTTTGTTTTTGAATATAAGAATTCAATTGGAACCAATAATGATCATATTGTACCTGACAGTTTACTACTGCAGTCTATTAATTGCTTACATGAAACATCTATTTCTGGTTTCTCGTTTACTTTAAGCTTGGGTCTTGTTCAAAATGCTCCGTCTTCAGGAAGTGCAGGAAAAACATTTGGTAGTTGTAATGGAAATTCTTCTTACTTTGTACAAGAAACTAGTTTGACAGCCTTTGAAAGTTTAAGTGCTCTATCTCCACAATCAGTTCTCAAAATGGGGTCTCCATCAAATGCCAATGTCCCAGCTTCAACAAATCACTGGTTACTAATGGATGTTGCAGTAAGTAGTATCTTCATAGGGAGATGCTCACTGAAGAGTGAACTGATTCAATCACACGAATTGAATAAGCTTCTGTTTTTGCTTTCAGTTAGTGGAGAATTTCATATGATATCCTGGGAGATTCAGGTAATTATTTAAGGAGCTAGAAAGGGAAATATAATCTTGCAGGCATGTTCCTGCATCTTTCATTTGCACTTTGTATTACAAATTGAATCTCAGGGACTTCATCTTTTTTACAGATGAAGCTATTTTCTGTGTCAGGATTTAAGTTATACAACTTGTCATACTAAAATACTAATGGTATTGAGCAGGGTGGATTCATTTTTCTTGAAACAACATCTTTGCCAATGGCCATGGATAGCTATTCTTCATATCTTTGCTATATTGGCAATCTCACTTCTGATGCAAAACAACCTAAAATAGGCATCAAGAAGGAAGAGAATGGCAGAGAGAACTATACTTCAGATGATGTTATTGATCACGGAGCTACTAGCACTTCTCAACAAGCTGCAAGTAGATTGCCAGAAGCATGTGACTTTTCTTTGTCTCACTTTGATTTTGTTTTAGCACATGAAAAAGAATCTGGTACATAATCTCTACTCTAGTTTTGTAGCGTAACTGTTTATTTTTTCCCCAAATATAATACAATTCAGTGCTGCAGGTTGTATCCAAGAAATTGTAGTAGAGGTCGACATCCATATGAATTTTGAATTGGCAACTACTGGTCTCAAATTAACAATTGACCTTTCTCGTTTATCAATCCTATCTCAAACTATTCAAAGGAGAGTGGAAGATGAATCAGCAATTCCCCATTTTTCTTCTGTCACATCAAAAGATTTGTCATCTCAGCATGCTTCAGGAGATCCTCTTTCAGGATTTCATAACTTTTGTCAATTGAACTCAATTAGTGATGGAAGTAGTTCAAAAAACAGTCTTCCTGTTCAGCTAATTAGTCATGAGAACCAAATTTTGAAAAACTCAAGAGCTTTCCTGTCACTGGAGAGGCCAGATAATGGTAATATGCATTTGTCTGAGTGTTGGTTTGGCATTGGTTCTCTTTTAGGTTTCGATATTACACTTTCTATATCTGAAATACAGGTGAGCTTATAGTATTATTAATTTATTAAATATTTAGTCAGTAGTTGTCCCTGCTGCTTTGTTTTTTCAGTCAAATTTGGCAGCTTTTTGTCAATGCTGCATGCACTGCTTCAATTGCTACAACTGTTCTAAGTTATGTTTTGTTATGACAATATGCCAGACAATTATGTCAATGTCCTCCTCACTCTCCGAGATATCCAGTCAGAATACAATAAAAAAATTGGAGAGAAATCATTGGTCTTCTATCCACGAAGTTGACAACTGTTTGGAAGCAGTGATTCCTGATGGTACTCAGACTCCAGCTATATGTTATCTGTTTATAATCTTCTGTGAAATTTCAATTGTAATTCGCAACGATCGTGTGTAGGGGCAATTGTGGCTATCCAGGATGTCAACCAACACATGTTTTTTACAGTTGAAGGTGAGGAAAAGACTTTCAAAGTAGGTGGTATCATTCATTATTCTCTGGTAGGAGAAAGGGCTCTTTTCAGGGTAAGAAGTATGTTTAGAATATCTGTCTATTTTTTTAATTCATTGTTCAATCTTTCGCTCCATCTCTTAGTTGCTATAAATTTTGAAGATCTTCTTCCTCTTTCAATCATAATTTCTTGTCCAACACTTAATTATCTGTTTTAAAAAAAATGATGTAATTTTAGGGTCTTAGCAATGCATTTGAGTTTATAGTTTGGATTTAACTACTGTAAAATGAGAATAAAAGGTGTTTCCACCCTTTCTTTCTACTAAGTAAACTTACACGTAAAATCAAGGGTTGTTACACCCTTAATTTCTCACTTTTGAAGAGTCAAACCCTTATATTTTACGAGTTTGATCTAGAACATGTTTTTAGTTTATATACATGAAAAGTACTAATACAAAATTACAAGGGAATGATTAAATTAAACACTATTCCTAAGATACATTGAACACTGATTGGGACTTAGGTATTATGGGTGTCGAATTCCTACATCAAGTTGTATGAGATGCTCAGTGGAATATTTATGTGTTTGGTTCTTCCCTTTTAATAACTAGCTTGCAAAGAGATATTAAAGTGTAAGAGCAACAACCTTTCAATTCATCCAATTAGAGATATTAATTAACGAGTTAAGAATTAGAAAATATAAACATTGTTGAAATGATTGGTGACCAAATAAGTATTATAGAGGTACTACTCTAGTACCGTGTTGAGACGAGAGAAACCGAGAAGATATATAATGAATTTTGTGGGTTGTGCACACGTATGAGGATTCTTATTTATAATGAAAAGGAGATGAAAGGATAAGGAATAAAATCAATATGTAATAATGGGAAATATTCTGTAAGATATTTCCCAATCAAATTGAGTCAATAATCAAATAGGTCCTTGAAAGATGAGTGCGCTTGCTGATAGACCCCTAATTAAAGTTTTCATGTAAATTAGTTCTTGAAAAATTCATTTGCTTGCAACACAGTGGAACATTAATGTGGTTCAACTTCCAATAGTGTTCTGTGAAATCGTCTATTTACATTGATAGGATGCTGTTGCAAACTTCTATTGCTGAATGCTTCCACTCTTGCTTGTGAACTACGGTGTAGATTATATCTTTCTCTGTTTTGTCATTTAGCTAAATTTCTTGTATTTTTAATTGGAAATACTGGCTGTTTTTTTTTTCTAGTGTCAAGTTGTGTACATAGCAAATGTGTCATCTAAGCTTTTCCACAGGTCAAACATTGTCCTCAAAGGAGGTGGAATTCTACAGTTTTGTGGTTTTCCTTTATATCATTGTTTGCTAAGAATGATATGGGTGTTCCATTGAGATTAAATTTTCGACCAGGATCATGTTTTGTTGACATCTGTTGTCCCAATGATGGAGGATGTGCACTATGGAGTGCCAATCCTGCCCAGGGCGAAAATGATGTAGGACTCATTGACTCAGAGGTTAACAATCAATCGTTCAAGAGGACTTTCTACCTTGTGAACAAAAAGAACGACTCTGCTATTGCTTTTGTAGATGGTGCTTTAGAGTTTGTCAAGAAGCCTGGAAGTCCAATCAAGTTCAAATTTTTTAATGATATTACTGCTGCTTATGGTGCTTCGGAGATAGCTAGCTATCCTAGAATGGCTACAGAAACTACTATAAACACAGATGAAGAAATTACTTCATGGCAAGGTGGAAAACATCCTTGTATTGATATTAAAATTGAAAAAGTTTCTCTGAATATTGTTCATGAGCTTTCAGATACAGAGTATCTCTTTCCTCTCATTTGTTTGCTCCTGAACAGTACACAACTCAATATACAAATATCAGCAAAAAAATACAGGGTCATAAGCACATCAAGTGCAGTAGCACATTATTTTGATGTTGAAAGAAACTCCTGGTTAGTTTAAATTCTCATTTGAAATGTTCACCTAGTTTTTACACACATTTGAATTGAACTACATTCATGATATTACTTATTTTTCTAAAATTTTAGGGGAGAACTTCTACATCCTGTGGAAATTTGCCTCTTTTACCGATCTAATATTGAAGCTCAGCTTTCAGAATTTAGATCTGATGCTGTGCCTGTAAATTACTTCTGCAGAATGAAAGAGGTTGTTAAAGTTATATATGTCTTCTGGTTCTTTATTTTCATGTTAACATTATATATTATTTTCTAAAATTCATTGATCATCTGGACAGCTGGACGTTTTCTTGAATGAGAACTCATTGGACATGCTTCTCTTTGTGATTGGGAAATTGAATCTATCTGGTCCTTATTCAATGCGAAACTCCATCATTGAGGCTAACTGCTGCAAGGTTCTAGATATGGTGCATCAACTTGTTTTTACCATTATAATGAAACCAGTGGACCTAATTGATGGTCTTTCATTTTCCATTTTTGCTTAAGCTTGTAATTTTTGGTTTGAGCTTCTCTTTCTCTATATCTGGTTTACCTTATGCCAAATAAGATAATGTTTTAAGCTATACCAAATTAGTAGTGCAATTGTTATAATTATGATCAACTAATAATAATTGCTAGATGGCAGGTGGAAAATCAATCAGGCTTAAATCTTCATGTTCACTTTGACCAGCAAAGTATAATAATACCCAGAAAACAATCTGCGTCCATTTTATTAAGGTATGCAATTATCTGTTTCCTTGTATATGACATTATGAAATATCAAATAGTTCTTGTTCTTATGCTACCTTCATTCCCAGACTTGTTTAATTGCTATTTTTATGCATATCATGTTCTTGATTGGTTTTCATGCGTGAGTATTAACTCAATCATTTGATTGGAATTTTGGCCATTTAGTTTTGCTTTAGTGAGGTTGATATTTTATTGCATGGTAGGTCTTTATAAAATTGTGTTCATATTTTGTGCTTCTTTCATGTTATGATAATGTTTTGGAAGGATCTCATTTGTTTTCTCTTTTGTACAGCTCTCTTTTATTTCAAGTGTATGATTGGTTCCATGTAATTAAGTTATAGCTTATTCATATTTGTTATTGAAGTGAAAGTCCTTAATGTTGATTGTTGGATACCTGTTTTTTTATGATTGTGAATTTGTGATTTGTACGAAACAGGGGGATCTCTGATTTCAAAAATCAAGATTCAGAAGCAAGTTCTATTTCTATCCAACTTACTGATCTTGGTTCTTTTGCAACTTCTTCTAATAAAGTCTCACTTTCACGAACACAGACTCTTTCTTGGAGAACTCGGATAATGTCTGCAGAAGGTTTTTCTTCACTACTTTCTTTACCATTGCTTTATTGTTAAAGTGACATTACCTAAAACGGTCTCCAGTAAAATTAATTAAAGACATTTTTTTTGTTATCATGACAATGTCATTGCTAGCCATCTTAGCATTGAACTACATTTCTAAAGCAGTGTTTTGTTTTGGCTTCAGTGAAATATTAATTTTGTTACTGTATCTTAATCATTTACGACATGCAATATAAAAGTGATTATCTGACCATGATGTACAATTATAAATTATATTAATTCATCAATAATAATATGCAGTTTCTTAACCATGGTTGGAGGTAGTGAGTGGTTAAGGATGTTGTGCGTCCTAAATACAATATATTTGTGGTTTATTTACTGCTGTGCATATTTGAGACTGTGCAAGATCGGCAAAGACTGTTCTTATTGTCTTCATTATTCAATGAACAGGTTCGACAACTTTCCCAGGGCCAATATTTGTGGTTAACATTACCAGAAATTCTGAGGTATCTGCAATTTTACCGTTCTGCATGCATATATTTTCTTTCACTTATAAGTTGGATTAATATAACTTTTAAAGGGAATACATAGAATTGAATAGTTAAATAACATGAAAAATAATATATTATAGTAATCAGTATAAATTACAAATTAAGTTATAATATTCAATAATTTACTTTTATTTTGTTTATAAATTTATTAATTATGTAATATTTTTAACAAAATATATTATTAAGGCAGATCCTGGGGTGGACCACTCTTTTGTATGGTCCATCGTGAATCAGTGAAGTTAACCTGGAACAGTTGGTTTTTTTTCTTTTTAAATAAAAAAAAAGAATGCTATAGCATCACAATACAAGTTGCAAATCTAACCAGGTTAGCTCTACAACTTGTATCAATCATATGTAACATTCTCATAAATATTATTAAAGAGAAGGAATACAAAAGTGGGAGGAGGGGACAGACCAAACCCACTAAGAAACAAAAATGCAGAAGACACACCTATCCCAACAGAAGTAAGATACAATAGAAGTTGGTACGCTATCCCACTAAGAGAAAATGGGAGATCTCAAACCATAAGCTGCTAAACCATGAGCGTACCTATTTCCCTCACTGAAAATATGAGGACATATGACATGTATACTCATGATGGCCTCTAAAACATTAAGCCTTCTATTAGTTAGCTTCCAAGGGTCAAAGAACTATCATAAAAAGATATCAATCTCAATTCAAAGAGCTCTCCATCCTTTTGCATAATAATCTCAATAGCATGTGTAACTCTCATAAGCTCTGTTTCAAAGGCGGACCATACTTGTAAAGATATTGAAATGCAACCCATACTTTCAGTTTTTGAACACAAGCTGATTTATGTCCATGATTATAGTATGTTCCATCTGTATTGCATTTGATGCATTCTGTTGCAGGGAGAGTCCGATCCACTTCAATAATCTTATCTGATTTCCTTGGCCTGCATACAAATGAAAATGCCTTAATAATTTTGAACTCATTATCAGTACTATGCATGCTACCTCTTGCTAATGAACCAGAAAGATTCACAGCAGAAAAAAATTCTGTTTTTGATATTCTGGTATTGAGTCTGCTGTCCCTCAAACATAATTCTTTTCCTAAAGAATATATGGTGTTTTTGCCCGTATAAACATTTAATTTATATTGAAATGACAATTTTGTGAATCAATAACTATTTTGTCTACTTAATTATTTTGATTTGCTTTCCTAAGAATAAGCTAGGCAAATCATGGATTGGTTTGTTCTATTTAATTGTATATAATAGGATTCTTTAAAGAGCCTAGAAAATCAAACAATAGAATATTTGTAATTGTGAATAATAATTACTAATCATTATTAATAGAAGGAATAGCAATATAGAAAGGGCATGAAGCCATTTTTTCATGACATGGTATCAGCCTATCTAGGATCCAAAGATTTTCTTGAAATTTTCTCTTGTTCTCAGTCTGTGTTTGCATTTTTTGTTTTTGGTTTCCATGGCCTGGCTCGTGGATTCTGTTCGCGATATCTTTGTGTTGTTCTGTTTTTGGAAGTTCTCAAACTTCGTGATTCATGTCTCTGAGCTTCCTGCTGTTAGCTACATTTTTGTTCATCGGGTTGATGATGCTAGTTATTTTTTTGCCAACATGACAACCTTGAAGAAAGACAATTCTTGTTTTTGCTTTATCGACAAGAATTATCTTGCTTGGGAATAGCCAGTTCAAGATGTATGTCAAAGGGAAAGGATTGTTTGGTCATTTGGATAGGCTTTCCTAGCCGCCCTTAGCCTTAGCTGTGTGGGAAGTAGAAGATGCTTTGAACTCTTTTACAATTGCTGAACAAATGTGGGATTATTTGAAGCACAATTACAACAAGACAATACAACCAAACATTTTTAACTGGAGATGGAATAGCCAATTAGAAACATGGTAATTTGTCTATTCAAGAGTATTATTCTGGATTTTTGAGTTTGTGAATATGCCACTTTATATGCTGCCAAAACATCACTCTCGGTTGTCCAAGTCTAGGAAACTAGTAAGCGTGATCTATTTCTCATGAAACTTTGCCAAAAGTTTGAGGTTGCAGAAGTGATTTATTGAATAGGAATCCTGTTACTTCTTTCAATGGGTGTGTCAGTGAATTTCTTAGGGAAGAATAATATTTACTTACCCAAGGATCCATGTCTCATGATGTTCTCTTTCGTAAAATTGTGATGACTGCATTGCTGCCCAAGGAAGAAGTAAAGGTCGTGATGTCCTACATGTCCAATTCTTTTCTTGCAAACAATTTGGACATATTGCTTGGAGTTTTCTCAAGAAGTTTTGCATTTACTTCAAGCAACAAGGTCATATAATTGTTGACTTGTAAATTGTTGAATGTAACGGACTTAATCCATAGTTTATATCATTCTGTTATTACGTTATTGATTTTGTTATTATTTTCATTTATAAATAAACACCCCTATGTGTATTTTAGACAAGGGATATCAATCCTATATTTATTTTCTTCGCTTCTTATCATAAACAAAGATAAGGAAGCCTAGAGTAGATGGGTACGGAGATGACAAATCAAAGTTGTGAGTGTCATAATCATAGGCAACAAAGATGGAAAACAATTTTGAAAATAGACAAAAATTTGAGTTGGTTGCTGTTAAACTCTACGAAAGAGAGAAACATTAAGGTGAAATTGTGTTTCTGAGACAATGCAGGTGGTTTATTCATATTGACAAAATAAAATCTATTAAGAAGTGGACTTTAAACCTAACTCAACCCCATAAAACCGGCTTAGAAAGTGAGGTTTGCACCTTCTTATAAAGAATGAAATATCCTAATCTCTAGTTGATGTGGGATCGCCAACACACCTCTCTCGTGCCGAGGCTACCAACTCGTGCGTGGAGATATATGTTACGGGTAGTCTGATTGCGGGTGGCACGATAGACCAACAAACTCTCGCTAGGATAGGCTTTAAAGACTCTGATATCATATTAAGAAGTAGACTTTAAGCCTACTTAACCCCATAAAACTGACTTATATGATGAGGTTTGCACCCACTTATAAAGAATGAAATATTCTAATCTCTAGTCGATGTGCGATCTTCAACAAAATCAATACAATAAATGAGATTTGACATCCTCTAAAAACAAAGATATTATATAGGAATAAATAACGAAAGTTTCTAATAATGCATATATAATCTAAGTATTCTTGATTATATAGGATCAACTCTTTATTTCCATATTCCCTTAATTATATATAATCAACTCCTTGTTTCAATATTCCCCTTATTATATAGAAGCAACTCCTTTATTCTATAATTATAACACCCTCCCTCAAGCTGGAGCGTATAGGTCATATTTTTTGAGCTTGCTACAAATATAATCGATTGTCGGTCCTTTTAAAGATTTGGTGAATATGTAAGCCAATTGGTCATTCGAGTTCACAAATATAGTGGTGATGTCTCCAAACTCCTACTTTTCTCTTATGAAATGACACTTCACCTCAATATGTTTGGTCTTCCCATGAAAGATAAGATTAGAGGCAATGTGTAGTGCTGCCTGATTGTCACATACAAGGTGCATTTGGGAACACTCTTCAAATTTGAGCTCTTTAAGGAGTTGTTTTAGCCATATAAGCTCATAAGTGACTAGTTTGACACTTATATCTATTGGTATGTATTAAGAAGTGGATTTTAAGTCTAACTCAATCTCATAAAACCGGCTTATAAGGTGAGGTTTGCACCCACTTATATACAATTAAATGTTCTTACCTCTAGTCGATGTGGGATCTCCAACACACCCCCCTCACGCCAAGAGTGACAACTCGTGCGCGGGACAACATATTATGGATGGTCCGATAACGGTCCCATAGCGGGTGGCTTGATTAGTCCAACAAACAATCCTTAGGATAGGCTCTAAATGGCTCTGATACCATTCTATAAAAATTTACAAATAAGTGAAAAACTTCAGACTTATCTTTCATGAGGAATATCCAGGTAACCCAAGTACAATCATTGATAAATGAAACAAACCATTTTGCACCTGAGATATTAGGAATAGGTGAAGGTCCCCATACATCTGAATGAATAAGATCAAAAGGTTTAGAACTTTTATTACCATTGGGAAGAAAAGTTGTCCGATGGTGTTTAGCAAACTGGCAAACTTCACAATGAAAAGACTCAGCAGACACTTTTGTAAATAAAACAGGAAATAAGGATTTTAGGGTACTAAATGGAGGATGACCAAGACGTATGTGTTGAAGCCATATCTGAGAGGATGACCAAGATTCTGGGTCTTGCTGAAGATTAGAAGTGTGTGCCTGTAGTCTAGCATATTTTTATTTTCTTCATGCTATAAATAATATAACCCGCCTTGTTCTTTAGCAATTCCAATAGTCTTCCCTGTGGCAAGATCCTGAAAAACAAAATGGGAAGGAAAAAATACCACAATACAATTTAAATCTTGGGTAACCTTTTTAATAGACAAGAGGTTATTGGATAGTTTGGGAACATGAAGCACATTTTTTAAAGGAAAGGAAGGTTTAAGGTGGATGTTACCACGACCAGTAACAGGGGTATTGGAACCATTAGCAAATATATTGGTTACCAGATAAAGTAGTGCAAGATGAAAAATAAGAGGAATAAGGTGTCATATGATCAGTTGCACCAGAGTCTATAATCCAGATATTGTACTAGAAGCATTAAAGGATAAGAAACTAGAACTCTTACCACTCATAGTTAAGAAACAATAGCTAGATGTCTTACTAAGGGAGTCCATGAGAGCTCAAAAAACAAATGAGCTTTGCAAAATTGCAAAATTTGGTACTGTTCACAAAAAAAAGTTTGCCGGAAAAATTTTCCGGCGGCCGGCAGTGACGGCCGTAGGTGGTCGGCAGTGGCGGCCAGCGTCAGACGGTGGTTGGCGGCGATGGCAGTGACGGTCAATGGTGCAAGGTGGTGGTCAATGGAAAAAAAGAGAGGAAAAAATAGTTGAAGCAATTAAGGCTGCCCAGAAAAAATAATTGCAGCAATTAAAGCTGCCCAGAAAATAATTGCAGCAATGAAGGCTGCTAAAAAGATTGTAGAAGTAGAGTCTCCCAGATCAGGAGCTTTGATACCAAGTTAAAAGAAATAAATGAATTGTATTTCTGATCATATTTACAAATGTGATTACAGTCTCTATTTATAGACTGTTTTACAACCTAATTAAGGAAAGAAATAATAGGTAATGAAAGTTAGAAATAATGGGTGATTAACGCTGTACAAATCAAATCAAATCACTAACAAATATGTCCTAATAAATAGAAAATGGAATCTGCACTTAATTATGGAATAATTCTCCTGATTATGCAACAGTGTGTCTATAGGCTTAGCATTTATCATCCTTGTTTCGTTTAGAATGTTTGAGAGCATATTTCTAAGATATTACCAAACCGTGCTTGGATTGTGCAAGGAAAACATATAAGTATGAAGGTTCTCTTCAAGGAGTGTAAAGGAAAAGAAGTTCACTCACAAATATGAAGAAGAAAGAGAATAGCACGAATTATCAAAGTTAGGAGGAGAAAAAAGAAATAGCACAAGATAGAAGTGAAATAGAAAGGAAGATAAGACTTATAGAAGAAGAAAGGATTTGGGGAAGGAGAATGTTTATGGAGGAGCCACGTCTCTTGGAGGGAGGAATTCCAAGATAAAAATGAAGAGTTGCCACTTGAAGCTCACACTTAAGATAAGACTCAGGGAAATTTAGAGAACCTAGTCTCACATAAAACAAAGTTTCTTTACTCAAAATCAAGTGTGAAATACAAGATGGTGAGGTCACCTATTTATAGTGATAGGTGTCGTGTGATTAAGGGGAGGAGGGAAATTCAAATTCAAACTAAACATGGTTAAGTCCCTAATTATGTGCCTATAATCATGGATCTAGAAAGGAGTCACACTTTTCACATTTAAGCACATGCTCAATGTGGAAAAGGTGGCTAGAAGGTGCTCTCCTCAAGCATCTAGAAGGTGTGCTACGCTAACCCTAATGGGCCAAGTAGGAGCCCAAATTATTACATTTAAACCCTACTTTACAGAGAGACTGAAAAGGGAAAACAACTGGTGCTTTAGTCCTTGTTTATGTGCTCTGCTCCCAGTGATCCTTATACGAATGGTAGGGCTTGAGTTACTGGTTGTTTGAGATGTCTAGCCTAACCCTGGGTCCTGTCTCAAGCTCCAGTTTATCCTCCTGAAGGCTGGGCTGGCTCAAGTGCTGTGTCATTCATGATTTTATCAAGATGGAAAGGGTTGAGCAGTACCAATGTCACAAGCTTGTGTTTGTGAACCATTGATAGCATGGTTGTCAAACTCGCGAGTCTACGTAGACTCGTGGGAGCTCCGTAGACTCGACTCGTAGACTCGACTCGTAGACTCGTAAGAGTCTACTTTCATATTAAAAAAAAAATAGTGTAAATAACTACATTTAGTCCTGAATGAGAATTAATAATATACCAAATCATCTAACTTCAAAGTCTCAAATAAAGAAGGCCATACAAATACTACAAAAGTTAAATTGTTCAATTCAAGTCATAGAAATTAAATAATTAGAAATTCAAATTTCTATGTCCAATCCTCTAATGATATCCTCCATTAACATCTATCCCATGCTTCCATCCAACATCAGTTCTATTTCCTGGAGCATTTTTACTTCTATTAGAAGATGCAGATGCAGTTCTATTGAGCTCACTTGAATTTGATCCACTCCCAGACATTTCTTAACAAAAATACTGCTCCTCCAAATTCAATTTCTGTCCAAAAAAAAAAGAAGTGCAGGGCTACCAGCAACCATTTTCAATTAAAAAATGGTACATTCTGCAGCCAATAAAAAAAAAACAGAACCCTAATCCCTTCCTTTCCCAACCCTAATTTCACACCACCTAACTCTAACCTTATATGATGAGCAGCAACAACCCACGAGTCCGACAAACGCTCCGACGCGACCACCGCAACGCACCACCGCGACGCCACCACCTGCAGCAACCCGCGACGCCACCACCTGCAGCAACCCGCGACGCCCCCACTTGCAGCAACCCGCGACGCCACCACCTGCAGCAACTCGCGACGCCACCACCTGCAGCAACCCGCGACGCCACCACCTGCAGCAACTCGCGACGCCACCACAACCTAGAGCAACCCGCGACGCAACCACCACCTACAGCAACCTGCGACGCGACCACCACTAGATCCACTGCAACCCGCGACCACCGCTCACACTCCACAAAACGAAACGCAAAAACCTAAGTTTTTTTATTTCATTCAGGTCCCCCTTCAAAACGACACAGTTTTGTTTTTTTTAAAAAAACCCAGCTGGACTCGCCAACTCGGACCAGAGTCGCGAGTCCACACCGAGTCTACCTCAAAACCGAGTCCACCGAGTCTACCTCAAAACCGAGTCTACTACCGAGTTAACTCGGTAAGGCAAAGTGGGTTCGTAAACTCGGACGAGTCAACGAGTTGACTCGCGAGTTTGACAACCATGATTGATAGGAATGATAAAAGACGAATTGAAAGCTTTAGTGAAGGAGGAGAAAAGAGAATGATTACTAAATTTGTGATCAGTTGTACTGGAGTCAGTAACCCTAGAACCACGAAAAGGTGATTTGACGGAAACAAGCAAATGAATTACTAGCGTGTCCCATTGAAAGAATGTTACTAGTTGATTGGTGTGTTACACACCTTTTGATAAAGTCTTAAAATGTTGCTTGAGAAGGATCAATCGGAAATTTAGAAATGGAAATGGAATAGTTTGCCCCATCCATCTTCTTAATACTAATAATATGGTTAGAAGAGATTAGAGAATCTATCTGGAGGTTGATGCGGTGTTGACAGACATTTTTTTTTTTCTTCATGAAAAGCTAGAGGAAAGAAAAAACTTTTGAGAGAGTGTTGGAATTGCGAAAGCAAACTCTTAATAGAAAGGTTCACAAAAAGAATATCCTCTAAAGACATTGGATTTGTTGGGCCAACACGATTTTGAAAAAGGCTCTAGATACCTTGTTAAACTCTAGGGTGTAGAGAAACATTGGGATGAAATAGTGTGTTTTTGAGACAACACGGGTGCTTTATTTATATTGAGAAAGTGAAATCAATACAATAAATACAGAGAAGTTGATATCTTTTAATAACAACAATATAATACTGGAATAAATAAAGGAAGTTCCTAATAGGAAATTGATAATCTAAATATTCCTGGTTAGATAGGATCAACTTCTTATTTGTACAATTATAACAGTTACAAGTAGAGTGATGAAGATCTCAATATAAGTTTAAAGTGTTGAAGGTTGTGTTGGCAATAATAGACTCATACCACCTCTTGTTCCTCCCTGCCATTAGCCTCGTCTATTGAAGTTCTTAAATATCTTGTTCTGCATGTCGGGATCAATCAAGCCAAACTTTGTTGCTTTGCAATATGAATCAGAAGCACGAGAATAACTCCCCCACACATCTTTGGTGTTGGAGATTCTCAACCCCTCTCTACGTTCTTACAAATTGCAGAGTTCCTTCATTTCCAATTTGACTTTTTAGCTGATTGGGTTTAGGGTTATTTTTAGGTTGGATTTGGGGATTTTTAAGCTGGTTGGGGATTCTTTTATTCCAATATTATATAATTGGTATCATGGATTTTTTTTATTAAATTTTTTGTATAAAGTAGACTCTTTTGAGTCTACGAGTCGGGTTTACAGACCTCTCACAAGTCTGAATAGACTCTCGAGTCTGATAACCTTGAAGAAATGTCACAATTTTTTTTTTTTAACTTCAAATTTTTATGATGATTCTGTTACTTTAGTTATTTGTGTTTTTGCATGCAGATTGCTTGTAGGTTTTTGTTTTTATTTATCTTTTTAATTTTAGGGCATATTGTTTGGTTGTGATAATGGTGGGATGGAGTTGGGAGGTTGCTGGAAGGGATGAGATACAAATTTTGGTGCTTTTCTCATGAATGAAATTGTAGGAAAAAAGTGTCAAACAATACATATTATACAAATAATAGGAAAATTGTCTAATTGATTTAACTAATTGCATACACTTTATTTCCCTACCTTTCATTTTTTTACGAATAAATCTCATGGTGAGTGTAAAGTTGTTCATGGTGGAACACATGAAAAGATGTCCACCCTAGCTTAATACACTATATAATACAATATATTTTATTAATTAAGAATTAAAATAAATAAAAAAGAAACATAATTGGGTGGCTATATGTTTATGTGTCATGTACATAATCTATGTTAGAGATAGACCGCCTCATCTACATCTGTATGCTCTAATGATTTTTTCTTTTATCAGGTTGGCCTGTCAGTTGTGGTTTCACCTTTGATTAAAATACATAATGGAACTGGGTTTTCCATGGAACTTCAATTCCAACGGCTTGAGCCGAAGGAAGATGAGTCTGCATCTCTGTTGTTAAGACCAGGGGATTCTATTGATGATTCTATGGCTATGTTTGATGCCATAAACTTCTCTGGGGGAGTAAAGAGGGCCTTAATTTCTCTAAGTGTTGGTATACACTCTCATCTATATGTACTTTTATTGACTCTATTCCTTTTCATTTCACGTAACTTTTCTCCTATGCGCAATTCTCAACTATTCACACTTAGAAGTTACAATAATATTTTTGAAATACCATTCTATCCATTCACTATTGTAATGCATTATTTTACTACATAAAAGTAAAACAGGAATATGACCGTGTATGTAGCTGCTTTTGGTATTGATCGCCTTCTATGCTGGTTAATAATGTGGCATTCTCTCTCATTCTTAACTTTGTTATTCAGATATAAATCAACATTAAAGGAAGAACTTTTAGCACAAGGGACTCCACAAGGGTCCTCTAGTCATGAGCTTTAGTATCAATTTGAAATTATAAATTTAGTATTTGGGTAGGAGGAAAAAAGGAAAGACATGTAACACTGGTTCTATTATTGGTATGAGTGTATGATACAATTTTCTACTCTTTTACAGTTACACTAGTAATTAAGTCAAGTACTATTGCTCCTAGTACAAGCCAACCCAAGTATACTCACAATTACCCTATTAGCCTAGTAACCCTAACCTAATATGTTTATGCTCTCCATCAATATATACTTATTGATCTACAACTTGTCACACGTAGCACATCCTCCATGAATGAAAGAATTGATCCTTGAATTGGTAAGGAGTGGTTGGTTACTCACACCGGCGATAGTCTTCCATTTGGCAGCCCACGACGTACTTTCTGTTAGCAACATTTTGGGATTTTTCAATCTAAGGGTTGAGGATCCATTTAAGGTGCCACCAATATGCTCATAACAATTTCTTTTGCGGATGGTTGATGGAAGCAGAGTCCGAAAATAGAATAATGGTGCAATGAAGGCATTGGCTAAATGGTGGGTGTAAATATGGAAACCCAAGGCCTGCCAAGATGAAGAAGGCTTTCCATGTGGAAGCAAATGCCTATAAGTTTTGGTGCCTTTTTACTTTCCAATCTTACAAAGTTGGATTAAACCTAACAACCCTACAAAATCAACTTGTAAGGTGAAGATTGTTTACACACTTATATATTGTATTTTGACATCATCTCTAGTTAATGTGCGACTTGGGTTTTTCCGATATAAACCCTCTCATTTGACACTGGTACGTGGATAACATGGTGAGTGACCCTTTGAATAGATCTAAGATAAGCTTTGATACCCATTGAAAGAAAATTATATTGATATTGGATAGAATGTTTGTTTCTCAAATTGAATATTCTCCACCTTCTCAACCTCCCAATACGCACCCTATGCAAACCAGATCAAAATTTGGTATTTTGCAACCACGTATCACCCTGCTTTTTTTATTGCCAATATTTAACCTTATAGGAAATCTCACATCATCTAAAGATATGGCCAAATTATAGTATTTAAATGGGTGCACACCTCATCTTACAAGTCTATTTTGTGAGATTGAATTAGGTTTAAAATCCACTTTCTAAGAAATCTAAAACCGCCGAATAAGCCCTTAGTAATCTATGTGCATGGTTTGAAGACTCAAAACAACATTATTGCCACTTGGGTTCAAAGACAAACATATCTTACACTTCTTTATTCAATGTGTAGTCATCAATCACATGTTGTATATGTTGGTAGGTATAAGTTGAAGATATCCTTATCATAGGCAGCTCTCCTTCCCTTCAACACCTTATTCAAAAATTGGATTCAGTATTTTCTCTAGGATCTTCTTGCCAAGACCAACATGCTTGAGGTTAAGCCTATCTCATGTGATTTCAGGTTGTAAACTTTCTAAACAGGGTTCTTGCCTGATCCATCTCCCTCCTTTTCTTCAACATCTTATTCAGAAATTGGATTCACTATTTTCTCAAAGATCTTGCCAAAACCAACATGCTTGAGGCTAAGCCTATCTCTTATATGATTTCAGGTTGTAAACTTTCTAAACAGAGTTAAGTTGTTGCCCGATCCATCTTTTTATAGATCTCTGATGGATGTTCTTCAATATCCCACTATCACTCAAAACAAAAATATGTTTCTCAATTAACAAAGTCTGTTAGTTTACTTAGATATCTAAAGGAACTCTTTATAGTGATATACAAATTATTGCAGTTGTTGCTTCTTAAGAAGTATTCTTCAAGCCTATCTCAACCTTATAAAACTAGCTTGTAAGGTGAGGTTTGCGCCCACTTACATATTATGAATTGACCTTATTTCTAGTTGATGTGGGATCTCCAACACACTTCTCTCACTTCGAGAGCAATCAACTCGTGCGTGGGGTTATATATTTATAAGTGGTCTGATAGCGGTCCAATAGTGGGTGACACCGATAGGTCTAACAAACTCTCGCTAGGATAGACTCTAAATGACTTTAATATCATCTTAAGAAGTGGACTTTAAGCTTAACTCAACCTTACAAAACCAGCTTGTAAGGTGAGGTTTGCACCCACATATATACTATGAATTGACCATATCTCTAGTCGACGTGGAATCTCTAACATTGCTATTCAGCTTATGATTTAAGCATTTTGTTGTGCAGATTGGGCAGCTAACCGAGATGATAGTCAGTCTACCTCTGAAGTTGCAATATTTCTTGATCCTACTTTGGTTTCATGGTGGCATTGTAGCAAATAGTTGTTGCTAGATCTAGTACAAAAGTAGAATATCCAAGTCTTGCCTTAGTTACTACTAAACATCTATGGATTCAAAACACTGCTTAGTTTCCTCAATGTGTTTGTGTTCTTTCTTTTGATAATCTTATTGTTGTTAGTCTTTCAGATAATCCCATTTGACATGTCAAGACAAAGAACATGGATATTTCTTTGTTAGGGAGGAAGTGTGTGGCAAGCAACTGATTGTTACATACTGTTGGACATGATCAGTGGGCAAATAGTCTTACTAATGATCAAACTTTTCTCATGCTTGCTTGCTTTTGCTTGTGTCTTACATGGAGAATGATTGAAGCTCGCGGAAGTATGGAGGAATTTGATTTATGTTTTGGAGTATATGAGTGGAAGAAGCCTAGTGAAAGGTTAGGCCAATTTACTAGGAAAAGTTATAGGGAAGGCTAAGAGGAAGAACCCTAGAGAGAGCTTAAACAAGTGTTTTGACTACAATTTGACAGCAAACACTCATATATTTCCGAGCTTCCTTACATGTAATCTGACCACTTATTTATAATGTAAGGGGCTGAACATTTTGGAGCCAAACTTTGAAAGTTCAAAATAAAACTCTCTAATGAGAAGGTGCCATGTGGGTTTGTGTTTTCCATGTGAAGCTCACACCTTCTATGCCAAATCCTCTCCACTCCTAGGCTGTCATGTGGACGATATATGCTCCATGCCAAGCTGAATTTTGTCCCATATTATACCCTAGATGTTCTAGAGTTACATTGGGCTCAAAGAAGCCCAATTGTAACCCTAACTAGACCTATTCTATTATCGACCCAGATACAAGCCAAAAAACCTATGCTACTTGGTCCAATATTTAAGCCCAATTTATTTACAAAAAAGGAATCATATTCTAATTATTTACAACTAGATCAAGGCCTGAAAAATATAGAAGAGTTTCTCTTTGCCAGTCTCTGTTGAGTTCCACTCTTACTGAATTCTTCTGACCAACGCTCTAGTTGATGTTTGGATGGCTTGGAGGTCTTCTTGAATATGTTTTATATTTTCCTTCATCCTAGAGTTGTCCTCTTTAGTGGGCCTACAGAAGATAAACAAAATGCTCAATTAGACGCATATTTGCATGTAAATCTATAAACAAACTCTAGATTTTCATCATCCTTGTTATGTGGTTGTGTGTGGCTGGATGGTTTCCATCATCACTAAACCTCTATATCCTACAAGATTTATTTTTCTCAAATCCAAGCATGATGTGGTGGATCTGCAAATTGTATCTTATCCACCTTTACACGATTCTGCAACAAGGAATTCCTAATTCTTATGAAGTAAATATTCAATTCAATATCAATATAACTTTCTCTCAATAAAAATATTCTTATAAAGTGGGTTTAACCTAACTCAACTCTATAAAACTGGCTTGTGAGGTAAGGATTGTCTCCAGTTACATATTGTATTTTTCCACTAGCTGTCGTTGATGCGAGACTTAGGTTTTTCCTAATATCTAAACTTGAAAAATAAGTATATGAGAGAAAAAGATATGATTTATATTTGATTCTTTATAATTTTGGTGATTATGGATGTTGCTTACAGATCATACACGTAGACTAAATTTAGCCTAATGAAGGAATTGCAAGAGAATATGTAAGGATACAAATCAAGTGAAATAATTTTTTTTTTTGTAATTATGGATATAAATCTCTTCTAATTATTGTAATTACACTACGAAGCTGGCTCTTTTGTAGTTGCTTCTCTAGATGCATCAACAAATGGGTTTAGTTGAATAGCATATTATGTCTTTGATCATTATTTTTATTATTATCTTTTTATTTTGTTCTGGATAAATGTGACAGACCTGTCATTATTTGTTTTTCTAAGAATTAGTGGTATCATTTAAACTTTTTCCTGAGATGATGTAGTTTAATGATTATTTTTCAGGTAACTTCTTATTTTCATTTAGACCCAAAATAGCAGAGGAACTGATTAATTCTGAAAGTTCTCTTTCTTTGGAATGGTCGGATTATATTAAAGGTGGAAAAGCTGTTCATTTATCAGGAATATTTAATAAATTGAACTACAGAATTCGCAAGGCATTATTTGAAAAATCAGTCAAGTGTTCCTTTACCACATCACATTGCACCCTTAAGTCTGAGGGGGAGAGTGTTGCGAATATGCATTTTCTCATTCAAACAATTGCTACGGAAATCCCTGTTGCACCTGAAAAGTCTGCTGCTGTGTTGAAAAAGGATAATCCAACAGTTTCATTGCTAGAAAAGAAAGAAATATATCTTCTTCCTACTGTACGGATGACCAATTTGTTGCATTCTGAGATAGATGTCATTCTAAGTGAAACAGGTATAGAAATGAAAGCATTCACAAATGTATTACTTTTAATTCTGTATTAATCTTTAATGTTAATTATGGTGAAGATCAGTCAAATCTGGTTGGATATGACAAAATTGGGAAGCGGGCAGTTATATCATGTGGTTCAACAGTTGACTTTTATGCCAATCCAGAAGTTATATACTTCACTGTGACTCTAACTTCTTCCAATTCAAGTTCCAAGCCAGTAAATAGTGTAGACTGTATGAAGAAGTTTCTGAAGCAGAACAATGATGTCCATCATCTGGATATAAATTTGGACTTTGACGGAGGAAAATTTTTCGCAACCTTGAGATTGTACCGTGGTATCAGGGGCGTACTGGAGGTTGTTCTGATAGCCTTTGCTTTCATTCTGTTGAATTTATATCTAGTGAAGTCTAAATATATTGATTCAGTTACTCTAGTTTCTTATGACTCCATCCAGCTGCTTGCAGGTTGTCATTTTTACATCCTATTCCATTAAGAATGATACAGACTTTCAAATTTTTGTTCTTGAAACTAAAAGGTCTCCTTTATCCAGGTGATTCCCACTCTTTTTGACAGATTAACAGAAACATTAGTAGTATCTATATAAATTCTTGACATATTGTTTGGCTCTTCATGTACAGAATTGAATTCAAGAATTTAAATTTGAGCATTCCATCAGAGCTAGGCTTATATTTACCTCCAAAGTCAAGTAGTTCATGGTTCTTGAGGTAAGATGAGTTATTATTGTTCACTTAATGATTAAACAATGCATACCTGGATTTGCCTGTTTTATGATCTTTATTTTTCCAGTGTCTTATTGTTCTCTCTGTTTCCAGATCTGAAAAGGTGCTTCTGAAATTGATGGAGGACCATACATCTGAGGCACTGCTTGACTTTGGTTCTTTATCAGGCCTTGCAGAATTAAGCTTTGAAAAAGAAGAGGGATCTGGGATCAAATCTGTAACAAAGCTTGGAATTTCTATAGGTCCTTCTTTAGGAGAAATTGGTGTGCCATCACGAATGGTGACTTTGGTTCCCCGGTATGTTATTTGCAATGAATCTGAAGAATGTATCACTGTTCGCCAATGCTATTTTCAGGTATGCTTTATGTATGTTCATGTTTATATTTTCGCATGTATCTCTCTGTCTTCAGTAAGTGATTTAGCTGTCTTAAAGGATGAGGTGGCAGATGTTATCTCCATTAGCAGCAAACAGCGAATGCCAATACAGCTGAAGGAAGGATTTAAAAAGATGAGAGAGTTCAGTATATTTGAGCATTTTATCAGAAAGCACAGAAGTTCCAGTGACAATACCTTGTTATATTTTCAAATTCAATTAAATGAGGCTGGATTGGGATGGTCTGGGCCAGTCTGCATAGCCTCTCTTGGACATTTTTTCCTGAAATTCAGAAAACAGACTAATGAAGTTACAATATCAGACAACAAAATGACACAATTTGCAGCTGTGCATGTGGTGGAAGAAGGTTCTACACTTGTTTCGAGGTTCTACAGGCCCCCAAATATGAGTCTTCCTTATCGTATTGAGAATTGTTTGCATAGTTTATCAATAACTTACTATCAAAAGGTGCAGAATAATTCTGAATGTTTTATATTTTCACTTGATCATTTGCCTTTTTTCCATCACATCATCTGAGAAATTTCCAGGGTTTGTTGGAGCCAGAAGTTCTTGGACCTGCATGCAGTGCTGATTATGTATGGGATGATTTAACCCTTCCTCGAAGATTGGTTATCTGCATCAATGGTTGCCATTTGAACCTTGTTATAGACTCTTTAACCTATAAATTTTTGGTATAATTAATTTTGGAGTGGTCCTTATGATTGGCGAAATTTAAATTTAATAATGCATTGTAAAAAAAACTCCAAACCCACAAAAACGGTTTTTCAAACTGCCTAAGATTTATAAGTTCTATGTAAGTCATGTCGATAGTCAAAGTAGGACTAAACCACTATTAAGGTTGTAATTAAGGCAACCTCTAAAGAGACTACAATTAAGACAACTTTCCAACACTTTTTTCAGGTGTAGCCCTTCTAATTGAAATGTGGAAAATGTAGGTGGATCAACATAGATCTATAATAGACTCTAATACCATATTCAAATTTAGACATAGGATGTAATTCAACTCCACAAAACCAGTTTGCAAGGTGAAGATTTTCTAAGCTCTATAAACTATCTTTAAGTCATTGCAGGATTAAACTATCGCCTTGAGGTTGCAATTAAGGCAACTTTCAAAGAGGCTGCAAGTAAGGTGGGCTAGGGGTAATTGCAATTAAGATGAGTTTCCAGCATGACCCAAATTCTGAACAAAATATTCATCATGCCAGTTAAAGTGAATGGTCAAATCTTAACTCTCTTATTAGGAATTAAATGACACATGCTAGTTACAAACCACTTGTGTTTACCCTCTATGAAACTTTTGGGACAGTTGGTTCATGACAAACTACATAACTTTTATGGCTATGTAGTTTACACTTTCATCTTTGTTTTCTTTTGCCTGAAGAATTGTTTGATATTATTCACAGAGGAGCAATTGCTCTTAAATAGAATACAAAGACTTAATAACGGAAAATACTAATTTATGATGGATATAATTTATCCCTATAATTCATGATCAATGATCCTTTACAATAAATATAAAATATACTATCAACCTATTAATCCTCCTAATTATAGAATGTAATTAAATCCTAATTATGTAATTAAAGTTGTACAAGGTAATATTATCTGCAACATAAATCAAGAGATTCTAACACTCCCCCTCAAGTTGGTGAGTGGATGTCAACCATTCCCAACTTGCCAACAATAGACAGAAATGTAGCACCACTTAGCCCTTTTGTCAATACATTTGCAAGTTGATTTCCAGAGAATACAAATGTTATATGTATTGTTCTAATATCCAGATTCTCGTTTATGAAGTGTCTGTCTACTTCAACATGCATAGTTCCATCATGTTGTACTTGATCATGCGCAATATTTCTTATTGTCTTGTTATCACAATACAATCTCAAGCTTCTTCCAATCAATCTTTAGGTCTTTTAAAATTATCTTTAGCCATAGTATTTCACAAATCCCTAAAGCTATGACTTTAAATTGTGCCTTTGCACTTCATCCCGCCGCAACGTTTTGTTTCTTACTTCTCCTAGTTGTTGAGATCTTGGACGGT
Organism: Phaseolus lunatus; assembly: GCA_013389735.1. NCBI lineage: Eukaryota > Viridiplantae > Streptophyta > Magnoliopsida > Fabales > Fabaceae > Phaseolus > Phaseolus lunatus. The sequence continues at coordinate 39,822,901 of CM023859.1, forward strand.
CTATGTAGATGGTCTTTTAAGCCCCTAGACTGTTTAATGAACTCTAAACGGTCTATCAGTTTTTATGTTTTGATGATAACAAAAACTGTTTGAATAGCTTACGTGTATATTGCAAGATCTAAACAATGTTTCTACAACTTTAGTGTTCATTAAATGGTTTGATAGACAATCAAAGCGTCTACAACATAAGTTCATGATAGACTGTCTGAGCGTCTATATCATATACTCGTAAGATGGTCTAATAAGACTTGTTAAGTGCATAATAAAATTCTAACTAAATGTGTTGCTTGGTTCTAACAATATGATTTTTACAACTACAATATATAGTAGACTCTTTGACAGTTTAGAAGTTTGTTCATGTTGGTCTGAGGAACATGTTTGTTGTAGATCTCACATTGAGTAGAGATAAGAACATTTCATAAGTGATTGCAAACCTCATCTTATCAGTTATTTTTGTAAGGTTGAGTTAGACTTAAAGTCCACTTCATATGGTATCTGAGTCATTTAATGCCTATCCTAGTGAAGTTTGTTAGACTTATCAGGCCACCTGCTAACGAACCACCCTTAAATATATAGTCTCACGTACAAGTTAGAGGGTCTTGGCGTGAGAGGGTTGTATTGGAGATCCCACATCAACTAAAGATATGAACATTTCATAGTATATAAGTAGAGATGGCAAAACAGGATGAGCCTGGTGGGACGGGTTCACATTTTGAACCCACCAACCTGTATTGGTCCAGCCCACCCTTTTTTTATTTTTGGCACTTTTAAAGAGAAATCTCATGTTTTTGGAATAAAAATTTGTTGTTTTGTATAGAACTTTATTTACATTAATTTCTTTATACATCATTTGATTCATTGAGGTATTGTTGATATTTACTTTATTTTGTTAGGTATTAAACTTTTTTCATTAGAATATTAAAATTTGATTTAATTTTATTGTTATGTTTTGTATTATTATTGTTCAAAAAATTTATCAATTTTTATAACCAAGTAAATAGATCCTAAATCAAAAAAATTACAAAAATAGAATAAAAATTTAAAAACATTGAAAAGTGGCGGGCCAGCTCGTCCTATGACAGGGCAAGTTACTATTTCCAACCCACACAACTTTGGTGGGTCAACCTGCCTCGCCCCACTTTTGGCGGGCCAAAACGGGTCGAGCTGGCTTGTTTTTCCAACCTTATATATAAGTGGGTCTAAACCTCACCTTATGAGCTACTTTGTAAGGTCGAGTTAGGCTTAAAGTCCACTTCTTAATAATGTTAAATGAGTAATTTATCAGATCTCATCTTTTGCAAGGTTCACATGGTCAAGATTGACCTTGATGGCAACATTAATTGTTGACTTATCTTATATGACTAAAATTTACACTCAATTTTGGTCTTGCCAATGGAGAAAAAATTTTCCCCTACCCAATATCATCTCTATTTTTCTCTTCCTTTCAATGGTTGTCAGTCGACGTGGGTTTTTTCTCTGGATAGACCTTAAAAACCTCTTCATGCATTAAGAATGACAATAGGAAATTTGTAAGGAGCAACCAACATTTTATAGTTTCAAACGACTCTTATATTGTTTATTGGCTTTGTTGGAGATCTCACATTGACTAGAAATAAGGATATTTTATAGTATATAAGTGGGTGCAAATCTCACCTTATAAGCTGGTTTTATGAGGTTTAGTTAGGCTTTAAGTCCATTTTTTAATATAATTTATAGTGTATCCTAACAAGAATTTGTTGGGCTTATTAGGTCACCCGCTATTAGACTGCTATTGGACCACCCATAAATATATAATTTCACGTATGACTTTAAGGGTCTTGACGTGAGGGGGTGTGTTGGAGATTCTACATCGACTAGAGATAAGACATCGACTAGAAATAAGGACATTTCATAGTATATAAGTGGGTGCAAACCTCACCTTATAAGTTGATTTTGTTAGGTTGTGTTAGACTTGAAGTCCATTTCCTTATAGGCTTTATTGGCTTGAAACAATATTTTTTTACTTGGTATGGTTGCTTCAGCTTTGTTTTGCTTTGGTATGACTCTTTATGAAGCTGATTACTTAAATTCAAAAGATTCCTCAATTTTTTGTGTTCTATAGTGAATATCCATTTGCATTCCATTGTACTCTTCCTTTTTGACAACTCCATTGTTTGCCACATCTAATTTTTTTTAGACTTGATCTCTCCTAGAACAACTTTGCACTTTGGAATCTCTATACATGACAATTAAATTGAAATTTGGCAAGCTTTCCATGACACAAAATTTAAAAGGGGTTTTAGAAGTAACAATAAACAAATCCAGTGGGTTTTGGAATGAAAAATAGATTCAGATTCACTTTCTTTTAATTGTAAAATTTCAGTATAAGAATTATGTGGTGGGTCTTCTAATTCATAATGATAGAGAATCACAATTCTTTAGTCAACATATCTACCCATTGGTTATTAAAGTGTCAAAAGGTTAGTGGTGTTTTCTTTTTATAGAACTTTCTCACAGTGACATTCTATCTGTGTTTAGATTTTTCATGGATGGATTAGATGAAATGTGTGTTATGAGTCCCACATCACCTACCTCATTTCTTGCGGTGCAGTCTGTATATTTGTTGGGCAACTTTGTTTAATACAATTAGTTTTAAATTGAAATCAGACATGATATCATAGCTATACAATGCAATTTTTCTAACAGCGTTGCTATGTGGTATTGTTAAGTTCTAAGATACAATCTTTAACAATATGATTGCATTGTTTTCTTGTATTATTAAGCCCTCTCTTGTTTTAGTCCGAAGTAGTAGTGGTATTGGAGGGATTAAGTAAAAATCTAATGGCATTGTTGATTTTTGTTGTAGATAGCCTTCAATTACGAGAGATTAAGTTGGATAAGGTGCGAGCATGGAAACCATTTTTTAAACTTGGGCAGCAAAGGGTATTGGCTCCCCGTTTGCTTTTAGACAGAAGATCAAGAGATCAGATGATGAGTTTCAGCCAGAATAATGGCTCGGAAATGGAAAAAGTAGGGTATGAAATATACGCAGAGGGACCAACTAGAGTTCTGCGAATTTGTGAGATCTCTAATAGTTTCAAGAGGGATACCATTCTTGATTTGCGTGCAAAAATTCAATTGAGAGTTTCTCAGATTGCAATTCACCTACTTGAACATGTAGAACAGGTATTCTTGCTTCTATTAGATGTTTTAATCTTCAACAACTATTACCTGTTGATTGTAGTTGAAATTTGATTGCAGTTGAAGTTGTACTTTCCATGTGTAATATTTATGTTATGTATATTGTGTGAACGTAAAGATATAATTTAGTTTTGAAACAAAAGGCTTATATTGCCGCTTGAATGTTATTATGTTGTACTCAACGTTTCAAAGTATCTAGTTTGTGCGGTCTTCAGTCCATCCATCCAAAGAGAGAAATTCAAATGGAAAGTGGTATCTTAATGCATCTATAATTACTTATTTTATATGGATAATATTGTAGTGGGTCAATTACAAACATTGACAAAAGTAGTGATTGTGAATTTTAATGTCGTGAAATATTTCCTTTGAAAAAGGGATTTGATTTTTCCTAGTTTACAATTTGTTGTCATATTCAATTCACAGTGAAAACACAGTCGTTCATTATGCCTTTTTACCCATAAGTTTTAAACTTCACCCTTTTTCTGAAACATTTGCTCTCTATCTAATTTCTACTGATTTTGCTAAGCTGTTTTTTTTTTTTTTTTGAAGGAGGAAGACAACAATGAGTGCAAAGATTTTACTCCAATTGTAATCGCGAAGCTTGGGAATCTACACATGATTACTGTTTCTAATAATAATCAAACATATAATCAATTCAGTTTACAGGTAATGCCAATAAAATACTTTACCCAAGTTCTTAACTAACTTGTACTATTTAATTCACCTTTTTTGTTCTTACCTAGTCTCCGGACATTATTTCGATCAAAGAATTTATTGATACTATCCTATTTACTATTGATCCAGTACATGAATTTGGAGCTTAAGTGGAATGGAGCTCCTTTTGCATCAATGCTTCGCAGACATCAACTAGATTACAACGACTCAAATGATAGTGTCGTAAAGATTGTTTTTGTTGTACTTACATCATGTTCCAATGTTAAGCAATTTAGATACTCATCAATTTTTCTTCAGGTAAAGTCTAATGCTAGTTTTTTCTCCAACCCTCCCCCTTCTTTCTGGAATTTTTTTTTTTTACTTTTAAGCTTTTTAAATTGTTAGAAGCGAAGAATATTCCATTTCAAGGAATAAATTCACTAACTCCCCCTTCTTTTTTCTAGAATTATTTTTTTTTTACTTTTAAGCATTTTAAATTGTTAGAAGCCAAGAATATTCCATTTCAAGGAATAAATTCACTAACTCCATGCTTGGACTGGTATTATTCTTATATGATTTGACTTATTGTTTTGTGTAGCCAATTGATTTGAATCTTGATGAGGAGACATTGATGAAAATGGCGTCATTTTGGAGAGCTTCTCTTAGTGACTCTGAGAGTCAGCGATTTTACTTTGACCATTTTGAAATCCATCCGATAAAGGTTTAGTTCTTCATTAGAGTTTATCTTTCCTTTAATTTGAGTTGAAAGAAATAGATGAAATGTATTTCTAAGATGTGTTTACAAATGTGATTATAGTCTCAATTTATAGACTATTTACTATCTAATTAAGGAAAAAAATAATAGGTAATTAAAACTATACTATACAAATCAAATCAAATCTGTCCTAATAAAGAGAAAATGAAATCTGCATTTAATTACGCAATAATTATCTCCTAATTATGCAATTTGAATGTTTTGGCTTAATTTATATTTTTGAATATATTTTGTATTTTGTAGATCATTGCCAACTTTATCCCTGGGGAATCACGTTCAAATTACAACTCAATGCAGGAGGCTTTGAGATCCTTAATTCATAGTGTGATAAAGGTTGTCTAACATTTCTTTGCTGGCTTCTTTTTTTTTTTAAGCATTGTGTAGTTAGTCATACTAAATCCTTATTTGTCTCCACAGGTACCTCCCATAAAAAACATGATAGTAGAATTGAATGGGGTTCTAATAACCCATGCTCTGATAACAATACGTGAATTATTTATTAAATGTGCACAACATTATTCATGGTAAGCCTATGACATACTTTCTTTTCGATTTAGTATCAAATTCGTTACTCAAAATTGAAGGGTTTCTCCAGGTATGCAATGAGGGCCATATATATTGCTAAAGGAAGCACTTTGCTTCCCCCAGATTTTGTTTCTATTTTTGATGACTTGGCTTCATCATCTCTTGATGTATTCTTTGATCCATCTCGTGGATTGGCAAACCTTCCAGGACTCACCTTAGGTATATGATATGCTCTATTAGCTTCTTGTGTGCTCCAATTATAAGAACGTAGAAATAGATTTTTAAGCTTTTAGTAAAGGATATTAGACACCAAGTGTATTCTATGCAATGTTCTTCTTAAGCTTGTTGCTTCCTCTTCTTCCATTACTGTCAAAGCATACTATGATTTTGGTTGAGTTGATGATAGTTGATCTACATATGATGAAGCTATATACCTAGGTCACAATTTGGTCTCTTGGTGGTCTAAGAATCAACAAGTGGTTATTCAGTAAAGTGTAAATCTTGGTTTAACCATTCATCACCAAGCGTCCTTACCCCTAAATTTTGGGATCATGCCTTTGTTGCAACAATATACTTGATCAAGAAATTACCATTTACACTAGTCAACTTTGCCATTCCTTTCCAGCTCCTTTTCATAGAAGCGCTAGATTATAACTTCTTACAAATTTTTGGTGGCTCTTCCTATCCCTAATTACAGCCATACAACTAGCATAACTAACTTTTGCTCACGAGAGTTCTTATTTCTTGGCTACTCCACTACAACAAAGGATGTAAATGTGTTACACCCAATACAAAATTGATCATATATTTTTAGAGAAGGCAATCATTGTACTGATAAACTTGCCTCTTTAGGTTTACTTAATAGATTGGAGTTTGTTTGATATAGTAGTTTGCCTTCCAGCATTTTTTTAGACTTCTTTCATAACAGGTTTACAATCCCCATGTTTTGCTTTGTTTAGTTTTTTAGAGTTTCTTGTTTTTTCAACATAGGTTTTGGCCTAGTCCCCCTATGTTTGTTTCTACCTTTTTTCTATTTTATGTTATCTTTCATGTGATGACATATGATTGTTGGAACCTGAGGTGTCAACCTAGCTGAGATATCGGGTTTCATTGTAATACGTAATGAGTTTTATTAAAAAAAAATCTTCAATGAATTGCGCTACCCATACTCAACCTAACTTCCTCCTTTTGCCATTCCATGAATGCAACTTCCCTCATTCTCTATCTCATAAATCCCCTCAACAGTCCTCACAAATCATTAATCCTCTGTCCAATGTTCCCACCCCCAAGTGTCTCATCTTCTCCATGTTGAGTAGATCAGTCCTCTCCTTCACCCTTTAATGTCAACAATACTCCACCAGAACAACCCACATCTCCTTGTCCCTAAAACACCTATCCCATTCTTCTCCTCATCCACGTGGAACCAAAGACTGTCAAACCAGCCTTAGAAGACTCCAACTAGCTTGATGCCATGAAATCTTAATACACTACTACCCTTCAATTTAATAACACTTGGACTCTTGTTATTCTTCCTTTTAAATAGGACGGACACCCATTGGTTGCAAATGGGTTTTATATGTAAAAGAAAATGTTGATGGTTCTTTGAATAAATATAAGACATGGCTCATTGTAAACAGTTTTAGTCAACAATATGGCTTTGGTTTCACCTAGACATTCTCTCCTATTATAAAATCTGTCACTATTTGGATTATACTCACTGCTCTTACTCATGGTTGGTCTTTGCAGCAATTAATGTCAATAATTAAATCCCTTTTTTGGTCCACTGCAATCCAGAAAATTTCTGGTCCGGAGTAGACAAAAGCTCTGAAACAGAGAAGATCGTGAACCTATATGATCTTAGGTGTAATTTTGACTGCCATGAGTGTAGTTCAAACACGTGCCCTTGAGAAATTATCTGATAGCTGTCCTTAGCTTAGGCGGTTAGTTCAGGTGTAACCCGTTGCAGTGTGTATTATTTAATACACTACTACCCTTCAATTTAATAACACTTGGACTCTTGTTATTCTTCCTTTTAAATAGGACGGACACCCATTGGTTGCAAATGGGTTTTATATGTAAAAGAAAATGTTGATGGTTCTTTGAATAAATATAAGACATGGCTCATTGTAAACAGTTTTAGTCAACAATATGGCTTTGGTTTCACCTAGACATTCTCTCCTATTATAAAATCTGTCACTATTTGGATTATACTCACTGCTCTTACTCATGGTTGGTCTTTGCAGCAATTAATGTCAATAATTAAATCCCTTTTTTGGTCCACTGCAATCCAGAAAATTTCTGGTCCGGAGTAGACAAAAGCTCTGAAACAGAGAAGATCGTGAACCTATATGATCTTAGGTGTAATTTTGACTGCCATGAGTGTAGTTCAAACACGTGCCCTTGAGAAATTATCTGATAGCTGTCCTTAGCTTAGGCGGTTAGTTCAGGTGTAACCCGTTGCAGTGTGTATTATTTACGTCTATACTCTTGCTAGTTAATGCTAGTTAATGCAAGCAATTTCTTCTTTTTACCGAATTACATTTCTAAATCTTTTCTGTGAACCACTAACATTCATGGTCAAGGAATACTTGCAAAAAGGCTTGTTGAGATGACCCAAGGACTGGAAGGGTTACCTTTGCCTTCAGCCATGATAAAAAAATGGCCTATTCTAAAATCATGCTTATTTTCTACACTTATTTATTTCTCAATTAATTTTTTTATAATTCATGCAGACTGATGTTGTGTCTACTGTTTTGAATTACATTACAACAAGTATTCCAACTTTTCTCCTTATAATTTGTATTTTTCTCTTTGGTTTTTTTATTTACCAGGTACTTTTAAAATTTTAAGTAAATGTATCAAAGGTAAAGGTTTTTCAGGGACAAAACGGTACTTTGGTGATTTAGGGAAAACTGTAAGTTCTTAGATCTTTGTTGTCAATTTTTCACTAAATTACAAATGTAACTATGGTGTATCAGCATTTTAATCAATTTACAACTACTCAGCAGTTGAGATCAGCAGGCTCCAATATAGCTTTTGCAGCTGTAGCTGAAATAACAGACTCTGTTCTGAAAGGTGCAGAGGCAAACGGTTTCAATGGATTGGTAAAGAATTACCTCTTGTTTGTTAATTTGGTTACTATCACTTTAGCAGGGACTAATTCTCTACTGAATTTTGATGAGTTTAATACTTCATTTTTTACTTTTAATTTTCAAGATGAGTGGCTTTCACCAAGGAATTCTAAAATTGGCTATGGAGCCATCAGTTCTGGGAACTGCATTGATGGAAGGTGGTCCAGATAGAAAAATACTGCTTGACCGAAGTCCAGGAGTTGACGAGGTGTTAAATATTATTTTGTTGCACCTGCAGTGTTTGAATATAAATGACTGAGTTGAAAATCTCTATTCTATTCTCTTGGGTTGTATGTTCATTTCAAGGAATGTGTCTTTCTTAATTCCTTTGTTTTAAAACAAAATTGTTTCAAACTTTAGAAAGAATGTATGCATATTGTTGGAAAATCACCTTACTTGTGGTGATTCTTAACTTGCTTTAGTCGCAGTCTTTTCAGGGGTTGCATTAATTAGTGTCAAAAGTGGTGATTTAATCCTGACATGAGTGGAGTTATGGTTACATAGAACTTCTAAAACATGGATAATCCTCACCTTACAAATCAGTTTGAGGTTGGGTTAGATCTTAAGTCTAAATTTTAAGATGGTATTAAAGCCTAGCTAAAATGCTTGTTGAGCCACCATGTGCATTTTTCATGCTCTAGGCTACTCACCCTAGGCATGAGGAGGAGAGTTGGAAAGTCACTTTTCCATCACCCCTAGTTTGCCTTAATCGCAGTCTCAAGGGTGGTGGTTTAGTTCCAAATAAAGATATTATTGGATTGATTAAGCCCTAAGTCCAAATTCTAAGACATATATCAAACATATGACACAAGTAGGGAGCTAAGAAAATAGAAATTTGTGTGGTTATAATAATTCAATGAAAAAGGACTGAATATTATTTCTGAATAAATGAAACTTATCCTTATGGAATAAGTACTCTTTAGAATAATGGAACTTGGGAACTCGTTCCTTTACCTAATGGAAAATCTATTGATGGCTGTAGGTGGTTTTTGCTATCAAAGCTTATCCTTATGGTACTATTGATCGTATCAAAACTTGTGTTGTGATCAAAGGTTATACATAAGTTGTTGGTTTGGACTATCGTGATACTTTTTCTCCCGTGGCAAAGATAACTTTTGTTCCCTTATTCATACTCATGGTTGCTATTCAACGATGGTCTCTTTATCAACTAGATATCAAAAATGATTTTCATAATGAAGATTTGCATGAATAAATTTATATACAACCTCCAAGTTTTGTTACTCAAAGGGAGCTTTCTGGATTTGGATTAGTATGTCATCTTCGCAAATCTTTATATGACCTCTAGCAATCTTCTAGGGTCTGGTTTGGAAAATTTAGAAATGTTGTTCAACAATTTGGTATGACTCGTAGTGAAGTAAATCATACGGATCTTTATTGTCACACGAGTGTTGAGTGAGTCTATTTCATAGTATATGTTGATGACATTATTCTTATAGACAATGATTGCTATGACATTTCACAAGTAAAGCAACACCTTTGTCACCACTTTAAAACCAAAGATCTTGCAAACAAAGATATTTCTTGGGTATTATTATCTCATAAGAAATATGCATTGGATATTTTGGAGGAAACTGGGTAATGAATTCAAAATCTATTGGCACCCATGGATCCCAATGTCAAACTCCTACCTAATTAGGGGGAGCCTTTCTCAGATCCTGAGAAGTACAAAAGATTGGTTGGAAAATTGAACTATCTTACTATTACTCATCCAAACATTTTCTTTGTAGTCAGTGTGATGAGTCAATTTCTTAATTGCTCGTGTGTAGATCATTGGAATTTAGTCATTCATATATTTTCCTGGAAAAAATTTGCTATATACTAAAATTATATATTATTCAAATGCCGATTGGGCAAAAACTCCTGATAGAAGATCTACTTCTGGATATTGTATTTCCATTGGTGATAACTTAATCTCTTAGAAGAGTAAAAAATAAAATGTTCTGGCGAGATCTAATACAGAAGCAAAATATTGACTTATGGCCCCAACTACTTGTGAGCTTATTTGGCTTAAACAATTACTTAAAGAATTGTAATTTGGAGAGGTCACTCAAATGACACTTATATGTGACAATCAGATTGTTCTTTCATATTATCTCAAATCCCGTCTTTCATGAAAAGATCAAATATATTGAGACTAATTGTTATTTTATTCGAGAAAAGAATGTATCTCAAAAGAAAAGTAGTTACAATTATCTCAAATCCAACCATTGTGGGAGGGTAATAACACAATATATAGCTAAGTTCTACAAAATAAGAAACCTATTCGAAGGAAGTTAGTTATGGAGGATGTTAACCCTATTGTTGAATATGAAAAATATTCTATAAATATTATTATATTTTTTTTATAAAACTTATATTAGGCATTACTATGAATTTTGACATCTCAACTAGGCTAACACCTCAAAATCCACCAATCATCTATCATCACATGAAACATAACATAAAAGAGAAAATAAAAAGAATACAAAAAATCGAGGGATCAAACCAAAATCCATATAAGAAAAAGGAACACGATCTAAATAGAGGATAAAGGAAATTGGTATCTGTTATGGAAAAAATCCAAACTAAGACAAGGAGGCATAACAGAGTACCAAAAAAAGTCTAACTTATTATCAATACCCAAATTAGTCAATTTATCAGCACAATTATTTCCTTTCCAAAAAATGAGGAACTTTGAAATCCATGCGAACACATAGCTTCATACACCTTCTCCACCTCCTTCTAAGAGTTCAAGGAACCACGAAGAAAAAGCTTAATAGAGCAAAGTAGATCACTCTCCAACCAAAGCTTTTTGAACCAACCCTCTGAGCATGTTCAATGGCAAGAATAGCCCTTGTGACCTCAACATACAAGACATTCTAATTTTCCAAAAAAGCAAAAAAACTACTAATATATTCCCTGTGACTCTCTCTAAAGATATCCACACAAGCAGAAGGGCCTGGAGACCCCCGAGTAGCACCTTCACTGTTCACTGTAGTCCAACCCACAACAGGGAAGTCCCAATACACTTGCACATGAACAGAGACCTTACCAAGTCTGGTGCTAATGTCAAAAAACAAGACAAAGAAGTCATCCATATGATTAGACGTACATTTTTTAGACATATTACTTGAAATCTGAATGTAGTTCTTAACCATGCTAATGGGAGACTATATTGATGTACGGATGAAATCTAATATGATTCCTCATCCTCCATATCATCCAGAGAAAAAAGGTGATAGCAACAAGCTTAATGTGCTTAATAATAGGGTTATCGAGAGAAGTAATAAAACCAGAACTTGAAAAATTATTAAAATCAAGAAAGGAATTCTGAAGTCAGGACCAAATAAAATAAACAGAAGAAGAACTAAAAAAACAGATGGCCAATGCCCTCCTCTTGCTCCTGCATAGAGAGCACATAGAACATAAAACAACACCTCTTTTCCGAACCTCATTATTAGTAGGAAGCCTCTTATGATGACTTTCCAAAGCACTAGAGATTTAGCTGGAGGAATGGAACTAGACCAAATTAACTTCCCCAGTCAAACAAAAGAGAAAAGGAGATAAAGGATCTCCCTGTCTAACACCCTAGCTGCAAGAAAAATACCCAACCAAATTGCCATTGATTCTTGTAAAAAGAGAAGCAGATTTAAGAATGGTATGAATCTATTTGATAAAGATCGGTTAAAATCCAAACTGTTGTAGAACCTGCAACAAAAAACTCCAGCTAAAAGTGTCAAAAGCTTTGGAAATATTGTGTAATAGCAACATTACCACCCTTGACTTTTTTCGAGAACATATTAATGGTTTCAGAAGCATTACAAATACAGTCTTTCATATTCCGTCCTTTGATTAAACCATTTTGATTGTGGGAGATGATCGTACTACAAACACCAACAGGTCTTTCAGCAAGGATTTTATAAATTACTTTAAATTTGAAATTAGCAACAGCAATAGGTCTGAAATCCTTTATAGAATCAGCCCCTTGAACCTTGGGAATAAGTGTAACAATATTGGAATTCATGCCAAGAAGGATCCAACTTTGAATAAAGAATTGCTTAACAGCAGCACAAACATCAACATCAATAATATCCCAATAACCCTGAAAAAAATAACCCCCAAAACCATCCGGACTAAGAGCACTATCCATGTTAAGGCTAAAAACAGCTTGCTTAATTTCAGCATTATCCTGAACTTTAGCCAAGAGCATATTCTCAGCTTGATTAGAATGTCTTATCCTTATTGGATCTTGTTAGATATTATTAGCTATTATGAGGTATTATAGTTATTGTTTGATATTTCATATTTATGTAATGGGCTTAGCCCATATGTTTATTTTTCCTATATAAACATAACCCTATGTGTTCAATATACACAAGGGATTTACCCTATTCTTTCTTTTCCTTTAATATGGTATCTAGAGCATAAGGTTAGGGTTCAAATTTTATTGGTGAACCCACTGTTCACTGGAATTTTTCAGCCACCGTCCCACCGCCTTGCAAGAACTGCCACCGCTGCCGGACCCTCGCCGGAGCCTTCGCCGGACCCTCGTCGGAGCCGCCGTCGGAATCTCATCGAACCGCCACTGGAATAGCTGCTGCCGCCAATTGACTGGATTTAATTTTTGTCCTATATGGCTTCTTCCGCTTCCGCTGCCACTATGACTTCTTCCACTGCCACTGTGACTCCTTCCGCTGTCATAATACCGGATCTGTCTATTTATACTAATTATGTCAATGTTCATCTCTCCATTGACAAATTGGATGGAACCAATTATGATACGCGGGCCTCAGATATTAAATTATGGCTTAAGAGTCAAGGTTATGTTGATCATCTTACCCGTCCTAATGTTGCTGAAAATGAGGTTTTTCGTTGGTTGAAAATTGATGCTCAATTATGCATTGTTATCAAATCTATCATTCATTCATCTTTAAAACAAATTTTTCATACCTATCAGACTTGTTTAGAAGTTTGGGAACAAGCAAAATTATTATACACTAATGATACTCAACGTCTTTATGGTGTGTGTCAAAATCTCCTCACAATTGTTGCTCCCAAACGTTTTGATGGTACAATGGCGGAATATCTAGGTAAACTTCATGCTCTTCTTCATGATTTTAATGAGTTATTACTTCCTGCCTCCACTCCTTCTCAAGAACTAGAACAAAGATCCAAGTTTTTCATGTTATTGGGTTTACATGGTCTTCCTGATGATTATTCTCATGTTCGTGATCAAATTTTGGGATCCCCTATCGTACCCAATTTTACTTCCACTTGTTCTACACTTTTGCGTGTGCCAAGTAAACAAACCACTAAATTAACATCTCATATAGATGACTCTTCTGCTTTAGTCTCTCAGCATAATGATCGTACTCGTCCTCACAAGCCGGGCAAAGGGCGTCACAAGTGTGACATTGCGGCAAACTTGGACACAAAATTGACAGATGTTATGCCTTACATGGTCGTCCTCCTAAATCCATTGCGGTTGCTCAAAGTGCTCCTGTGCAACCTTCTACTGTGGACTATACTTCAATTGATATCCCAGGCCAGCCTGCTATTTTCAATGAATTTCTTAAATGGTATGAGGATCGTCAGAACTCTAATTCCACAGCTTCTGTTGCACATTCAGGTACATCTTTTGTTGGCCTCACTCACTCTACTTCCGTTGACCCTTGGGTTCTAGATTCAGGTGCCACAGATCATATTACTGGTAATAAATCTTTTTTCTCTTCCCTATCTACCACGGGTTATTTACCTTCAGTTACCATGGCCAATGGATATAGGGTACCATCACATGGTGTTGGTACTATTAACCTTTTTCCTTCTTTATCTATTGATAATGTTCTTTATGTCCCTGGGTCTCCATTTAACTTATTATCCATTAGTTGTCTCACTCATTCCCTTGATTGTGTTATTTCTTTTACCAAAGATTCTGTTTCTGTACAGGACTGGAGTTCAGGACGGATGATTGGCACCGGATGTGAGTCTCATGGACTTTATCACCTACAGATCTCTGCACATGTTGGCGCGATTATGGATTCTCCATCTCTCATTCATGCTCGATTGGGTCATCCTAGTCTTGCGAAGATGCAGCAGCTTGTTTCAAGTATGTCTAAGGTCTCTAGTTTATCATGTGAGTCGTGTCAGTTAGGGAAACACATTCGTAGTTCTTTTCCTAGTAGTGTCTCACAACGTGCTTCATCTCCTTTTGCCTTAGTTCACTCTGACATTTGGGGACCATGTCGTACTAAGTCTACTTTAAGATTTCAGTATTTTGTTACTTTTATTGATGATTATTCAAGATGTACTTGGGTGTTTTTAATGAAAAACCGTTTTGAGTTATTTTCTATATTTCAAATATTTTACAATGAAATTAAAAATCAATTTGGAATTTCCATTCGCGTTTTGCGTAGTGATAATGGACGTAAGTATCTTTCTCATTCTTTTAAAAATTTTATGGCTTCTCATGGTATTTTTCATCAAACTTCATGTGCTTATACACCTCAACAAAATGGGGTAGCTGAGCGCAAGAATAGACATCTTGTTGAAACAACTCGTACTATTTTAATCCATGGTCATGTTCCTCAGCGTTTTTGGGGTGATGCTGTTCTTAGTGCATGTTATCTCAATAATCGAATGTCATCTTCAGTTTTAAATAACAAAATTCCTCATTCTATTTTATTTCCACATGACACTCTCCACCCTTTACCTCCCAAAGTTTTTTGGGTCCACATGCTTTGTTCATAATTTTAGTCCTGGTCTTGATAAATTATCTCCTAAATCACACAAATGTGTCTTTTTAAGGTTCACTAGATCACAAAAAGGGTATAAATGTTTCTCCCCTTCTCTTAATCGTTATTTTATTTCAGCAGATGTCACCTTCAGTGAATCGTCCCTTTACTTTAAGTCTTGTCCTTCTCCTTCTGTGTCTTCATCTAATCAAGTTAATATCCCTCTTGTTGTACCTAGTGCACCTACATATTCACCATCGCCACCAACTCTTCAGGTGTATAGTCGTCGTCAAACGTCTCATCGTCCATCAGATGACTCTCTTCTAGTGCCAACACCTCATCCCCCTCCGGCTCCGACAGTTGAACCTCCGATAGTTGAACCTGATCTTCCTATTACCATCCAAAAAGGTATACGTGCTACCCGTAATCCCTCTCCACATTATACTGCTTTGAGTTATCATAGACTATCTCAACCTTTTTATACTTGTCTTTCGTCTATTTCTTCTGTATCTATTCCAAAATCTGTAGGTGATGCCTTAGCTCATCTTGGTTGGCGTCAGGCCATGCTTGATGAAATGAATGCGCTTCAGAATAATGGAACTTGGGAACTTGTTCCTTTACCATCTAGGAAATCTTTTGTTGGTTGCAGGTGGATTTTTGCTATCAAAATTGGTCCTGATGGTACTATTGATTGTCTCAAAGCTCGTCTTGTGGCTAAGGGTTATACCCAAATTTTTGGTTTAGACTATGGTGATACTTTTTCTCCAGTGGCAAAGATGGCTTCTGTTCGCTTATTCATAGCTATGGCTGCTCTTCAACAATGGCCTCTTTATCAACTGGATGTTAAAAATGTCTTTCTTTATGGGGATTTGCAGGAAGAAATTTATATGGAGCAACCTCCCGGTTTTGTTGCTCAGGGGGAGTCTTCTGGATTGGTATGTCGTCTTCGCAAATCCTTATATGGCCTCAAGCAGTCTCCTAGGGCATGGTTTGGAAAATTTAGCAATGTTGTTCAACAGTTTGGTATGACTCGCAGTGAAGCAGATCATTCAGTTTTTTATCGTTACTCGAGTGTTGGGTGTATTTATCTTGTAGTATATGTTGATGACATTGTTCTTACAGGCAATGATCACCATGGCATCTCACAAGTAAAACAACACCTTTGTCTGCACTTTCAAACCAAAGATCTTGGTAAACTTAGATATTTCTTGGGGATTGAGGTAGCACAATCCGATAATGGTATTGTTATCTCTCAAAGAAAATATGCATTAGATATTTTGGAGGAAATTGGGTTGATGAATTCGAAATCTGTTGATACTCCCATGGATCCCAATGTCAAGCTTCTACCCAATCAGGGGGAGCCTCTTTCAGATCCTGAGAAGTACAGGCGATTAGTTGGAAAATTGAACTATCTTACTGTTACTCGTCCTGATATTTCTTTTGCAGTCAGTGTAGTGAGTCAATTTCTTAATTCTCCATGTGAAGATCATTGGAATGCAGTCATTCGTATACTGAAGTACATTAAAGGTTCTCCTGGAAAAAGTTTGTTATATGGTCATAATAACCATACTAAATTCGTTTGTTATTCAGATGCTGATTGGGCAGGATCTCCATCTGATCAACTTCTGGTTATTGTGTCTCCATTGGTGATAACTTGATCTTTTGGAAAAGCAAGAAACAAAGTGTTGTGGCCAGATATAGTGCAGAGGCAGAATATAGAGCTATGGCGTCCAGCTGCTTGTGAGCTTATTTGGCTTAACCAGTTACTTAAAGAATTGCAATTTGGAGATGTCACTCAAATGACACTTATATGTGATAATCAAACTGCTCTTCATATTAGCTCAAATCCAGTTTTTCATGAAAGGACCAAACATATTAAGATTGATTGTCATTTCATTCGAGAAAAGATTATATCGGGAGATATCAAAACTGAGTTTGTTAATTCAAATAATTAATTAGCATTATTTTTACTAAATCTTTATGAGGGCCTAGGATTGATTACATTTGTAACAAGCTGGGTACATATGATCTATATGCACCAGCTTGAGGGGGAGTATTAGATATTATTAGATATTATGAAATATTATAGTTATTGTTTGATATTTCATATTTATGTAATGGGCTTAGCCCATATGTTTATTTTTTCTATATAAACATAACCCTATATGTTCAATATACACAAGGGATTTACCCTATTCTTTTTTTTCTTTTAATAGATCTTTTATCTAATTCTTAGCGATCTTATCTTTAGGAAGTTATTTGTTCTTTGGGATTAAGAGTCTAGAATTAGTATAAATAAGGGTCTGTGCTTTATGTTTTACATCTCATTGTAATACATCACATCATTTCGTGTGAACTGCCCCTAGTTTTTGTCCCAGAGCTCTGATCTTTCTTAAAAATGTAAATGAGAGTGCTATGGCATCACTGCATTGTTTGTCATCCTAACTATGTTGGCACCACAAACAAGATCAATCAGATGCAGCACCTCAAAATGTCATAAAAGAAAGAAGAAGAAACAAAAAATAGTGGGGGACCAAACTAGCGCTCAGATCTTAATGGATGCAATTTTTATAGCATATATCTGTTAAATCCTTCCTTCTTAATAGCATACATTTGTCAAATTCTTCCATCGTTAACAAAAACATTTATATTTCAGTTTTTCCATCTTTATTATTGAAAATCTTGATTTGGCTATTAGTTGCTAATTATATGTGGTCTGGTGCAGTTATACATTGAAGGATATATCCAAGCCATGCTGGATACAGTTTATAGACAAGAATACCTTAGAGTCAGAGTTATTGACAATCAGGTAATAAATTGCACATACATCTTTCGAGCTTGACTATATCTAGAAAATTTGCACTGCACAACTTAGCACGTACTTTCGAATGAAATTTTAATAAAGAACCTTGCTTTGAGATTGTTGTTCACAACTATGCATGCGTGTCATGCAATGAAGTCTTTGATTTGATTTTAATACTTGAGAGGATGTAAACTTGAAAATCATTAAACAAATATCTTAAACACGCATGAAGGACATCTTATTAAGTAGTGTCGATTCTGATCTGCTGCACGGTGATTGAGCTGCCTTTGTGCATTGTCGCTATCGAATTTTGTTTTGATTCTTCTTTGTAATTTTCAGTTAGTAGAGTTTTCTGGTGGATGACCTTTATCTTTATAATTATTTGCTTTCAGAATGAATTTTTTTCTATACATAAAATATTAACCTTTGCCCTTTATTGTGGTTATGATGGATTCATATACCTGTTTAGGTTATCCTGAAAAACCTACCTCCAAATCATTCACTTATCAATGAGATAACAGATCGTGTTAAGGAGTTTCTTGTGAGCAAGGCATTACTTAAAGGAGATCCGTCAACCACATCCCGCCCTCTAAGACGTTTACGCGGAGAAAGTGTATGTTCTATTCTAGGGAGCATTTCTTATTTATCCTACTATTTTATCTTTTTCTTCTCTTTGGTATTTCCATCTTCCTAGTGATTATATTTTGTCAACAGCAATAAATTTCAATGATTATAATGATGACCCGCCTATGTTTTCTACTTTCATTTAAAGTATCCTGGTCCTTTTTACACGGGAATGATGGGTTTACATACGAATGATCTCGTGCTAAATAGTTTCCCAAACTAATACTTCTCTGCATGCCTTGAATGCTAGGAATCGCCTCAATTATCATATATGTTGTTACCATTGTAAGTTTATTTAACATTGACTTGTTTCTGAAAGGGAAACCTGCATACTTCTTAATATACAATCACTAATGGCATAATTGGGTAATAGTTTTGCTACTTACATGTAAAGTTGTTGATTCGGGATTATTTGTGTCAGGAATGGAGAATAGGACCCACAGTCTTGACATTGTGCGAACATCTTTTTGTAAGCTTTGCAATACGCATACTGCGAAGGCGAGCTAACAAGTTTATATTCAGCATAAACTGGGGAAAGAAGTCCAAGGTTGGCAGTCATGCAGATGTGGCAGCGAACTCTAGTAAAAAGGTGCAGAAAGGGAGTTTCATTCGAAAATGGGGCATCGGCAAATTTGTCTTGTCTGGCTTGTTGGCATATATTGATGGACGTCTATGTCGTGGCATTCCCAATCCTGTAGCTCGGAGAGTAGTTAGTGGTTTTCTATTGAGTTATATTGATCAAAATGATGATCAATAACTTTTACTATTGTCAAAAAGGATATCAACTCAAATCTCACCTGCTTGCTTTACTTCACGTTCAAAACCCTATCTGTCAGTCAAGTAAATATCAAGAATGTCTTTAGAATAATAGTGAATACAAGATTATTATTATTATTATTATTATTATTATTATTATTATTATTTGAAAGTTGATTGGATAAGTTTACTGAAAGTGACTTTAAATGATAATTTTGTTTAAAATAAAGTTAAAAAGGAAAATAAATAGTTATTGATACATAATCATGTTATGGATTTAATACAAGAAAACTTCTTTTTTTAAAAATGCTTAATTTTACAAGTAACTTTTTTTCTAAAAAAACACCTTAAATCTTTAAAATTTCAAAAATGTTCTAAAGAGCGAATTAGAAATTGTTGAGTTTGAAGTAACTTTTTTATTATTGAAGTCGTTTCATATTATGTTGCTTAAAAATATTTAAGTTGCTTTTATTGTGTGTAATAACAAATTTTATTATGTTAGTAATAAAATCTAAATTAAAAAATGTAAAATGCTGAGTTGTTTTGTCAAAACTGTGTTGTATTTTAGGAAGTTTTATATTTTATTTTTATTATATTTTTATTTTGTATCACAGCTGTATCTTACTATTAATATTAGGAATATGTATTTAGAAACAATCCCACAATCATAGGGATTTGTTTATCTAGAATTAGTTGTTCATATTTCTTAAAATAACTAGCAAGCTCATGTATATATAGGTCTAATGACCTCATAATTTAATAGAAGAAAATATTATTTCTTCTAAATTTGATATGGTATTAGAGCTCTTGACCTTTAGGAG
Organism: Phaseolus lunatus; assembly: GCA_013389735.1. NCBI lineage: Eukaryota > Viridiplantae > Streptophyta > Magnoliopsida > Fabales > Fabaceae > Phaseolus > Phaseolus lunatus. The sequence continues at coordinate 39,842,901 of CM023859.1, forward strand.
TCTTTGACCGTGCCTAAAAACCCTAAGTTGCAGTCGTCATTGTTGCACAACATTGAGCCTTGCTGCAGCCTTCATTGCTGCACAACCTTGGCCTTATTGCAGCCTTCATCGCTGTGTAGCCTTCACCGCGGCTACTGTTCACCACGCCACTGTTCACCACGGTTACTGTTCATCACTGTGATGGCTGAGATCGCTAAGATCGTGAATCCTATTATGGAAACTAGGGACAGATCCCAAACTACTGGAGAATTGCAGAATGTTCATTCTGCTTATAGATTAAATGGAAAAAATTATCTCAAATGGTCTCAACTTATTAGAACCATCTTGAAAGGAAAAGGAAAGGTCAGTCACTGACTGATATTGCCCCTGATGAACAGGATGCCAAGTTCAAATCATGGGATGAAGAAGACTCCATGATCATGGCATGGCTGTGGAATTCAATGGTCCCAGAAATCAGTGATACCTGCATGTTCCTTAAATCAGCAAAGGAAATTTGGGAGGCAGTAGAACAAACCTATTCTAAGGCCAAGGATGCTGCTCAAATATATGATGTAAAAGTGAAAACCGTGGGTGCCAAGCAGGGAAACAAATCTGTTACAGAATATGCCAATCAACTCAAGTCCCTATGGATGGAATTGGATCACTACCGAGTTATAAAAGCAAAATGTTCAGAAGACTCAGCAATCCTTAAGGAGTATATTGAACAAGATAGAGTCTATGATTTCTTGGTAGGCCTGAATCCTGAATATGATCAGGTTCGAATCCAAATCTTGGGAAAAGAGAAAGTCCCAGGGCTTAATGAAGTGGTAGCCATTATTCGGAGTGAAGAAAGCAAGAGAGGACTGATGTTGGAGACCCCAACTACTGAAAGCTCAACAATGAAAGCTGAAGGAGGAACAACCATGATAACTAACCAGAAGAAAAGTGGGTTTTCCAATATAGAGAAAAAACAGGAGGAAGTCTGGTGTACCTACTGCAACAAGCCGCACCACACAAGGGAAAAGTGCTGGAAATTACATGGAAAACCCCCAAGCAGAGAATGGGGCCAGAAAGGAGGCCCTCCAAAAAGGGAAGGACAAAGACAAACACACATTGTTAATGGACAAGGAGAAGAATCTGTCCAGCTGAATCATGAAGAGATAGAAAGGGTAAGGTCCTTCCTTAGTAAATTGGAGAAGCCCTCAGGTATGTGATCCTTAACATATTCTGGTAAGTTTCCATTTTCTTTTGGACTTACTGTTTCAGATACACCCTTTACCCATTTCTGGATACTAGATTCTGGTGCTACTGACCATATGACCCCTCTACCTAAATACTTCTCCACATATTTCCCATGTCCTAGCAACAAGAAAATTTCCACAACAGATGGAACATGTATAACTGCCGCAGGTCAAGGAGAAGTCCAAATAAGTCCATCTATAACATTAAAAAATGTCCTTCATGTCCCTAAATTGTCCACCAATCTGATTTCTGTACAGAAACTCACAAAAGATCTCTCTTGTAACATTGTTTTTCATAACAACTATTGTGTATTTCAGTACAAGAACTCAGGGAGGACGATTGGACATGCTAGAGAATGGGATGGCCTATACTACATGGAGGATCCTAATCTTGGTATCAATAGTCATTCTCTCATATCTGAATCCACCATGACCAGTAAAGAGAAAGCTCAACTATATCATTGTCGGTTAGGACACCCTTCATTTCAAGTTGTAAAAGTGATCTTCCCTTGTTTAAGAATTTAAATGTGGAGAGTCTCCATTGTGAGGTGTGTGAGCTTGCGAAACACAAACGTGTACCTTTCCCCATTAGTAATAAAATGAGTCCTTTCCCTTTTTTTCTTATCCATACTGATGTCTGGGGTCCTGCTAATATTCCTAATATCTCAGGTGCTAAGTGGTTTTTAACCTTCATAGATGATTGTACACGGGTGACTTGGGTTTTCCTATTGAAACATAAATCTGAGGTTGGCTCCATTTTTGTTCAGTTTGTGTCTATGATTAAAAATCAATTTGGAGTTAATATCAAGAGGATTAGGTCTGATAATGCCAAGGACTACTTTAACCTGGTGCTAAACTCCTTTTGCCAAAAGGAAGGGATAATTCATGAGTCTTCATGTGTTAACACACACCAACAGAATGGGAATGCAGAAAGAAAAATGGGCACTTATTAGACCAAACTAGAGCTCTACTTTTTCAAAATCATGTCCCTAAGAAATTTTGGGGGGAAGCCCTTCTTACTGCCACCTACCTAATCAATAGGTTACCCTCTAAAATCTTAGCATCAAAAAGCCCCATGGAAGTCCTATCCTCCTTCTACCCACACCTAAACCCTACAAATAAACTCCAACCTAGAATATTTGGGTGTGTATCCTTTGTGCATGTTCATAGTAATGAAAGGGGAAAATTGGACCCTAGGGCTGTCAAATGTGTATTCTTAGGGTACTCAACCACACAAAAGGGATACAAGTGTTTTCACCCCCCGTCAAAGAGATTCTTTGTGTCAAGGGATGTCACATTCAACGAACAAGAGAGCTACTTCCAGCCTCATCTTCAGGGGGAGAATGTAAGAGAGGAAGATGAGCCTCTCATGCTTCCAAAATATGACATTTAGACCTGAAATTGGGACAAATAGTATTGATGTCCCTGAAACTGAGACAAGAACAAAACAAGCACCTGAACCAACAGCAAGACTTGAATCAGCTCCTGAACAAGCACCTGAATCAGCAGCTGAATCTGCACCTAATGGTGGTGGGAAATTTGGAAAAAATCTGGTATATTCAAGAAGAGCAAAGGTCATTCCAGAATTTATCCATGTCCAAGAATCCAACCTACCATCTTTACATGAGGTAACAGTTTCTAATCCTAGAAATTCCAATAATTCTAATGAGTTTATTTTGGAAAATTCAGAAGCACAGGTGGATCAAAACCTGGATCTTCCTATTGCCCTTAGAAAGGGAACGAGAACCTGCATCCAACAGCCACTTTACCCTCTATCAAATTTCCTATCCTTTGAAAAATTCTCTCCTACCCATAAAACCTTTCTCACAAACTTAAACTCTACACCCACACCTTCCTCTGTATCTGAAGCATTATCTGACAGGAAATGGAAACAAGCCATGGATGTGGAAATGGAGGCACTAAACAAGAACAGGACGTGGGAGCTTGTCACCTTACCAACTGGAAAAAAACCAGTAGGGTGTAAGTGGGTATATGCTGTAATGTATCGGGTTGATGGGACTATTGAGCGTTACAAGGCAAGGTTAGTAGCCAAAGGATTCACTCAAACCTATGGAGTGGATTACTTGGAGACATTTGCCCCAGTTGCTAAGATGAACACAGTCAGAGTAATATTGTCATTAGCAGCAAATCATGATTGGGATATGCAGCAGTTCGATGTGAAGAATGCATTCCTACATGGAGACCTTGAAGAAGAATTATACATGGAGTTGCCCCCTGGCTATGATGGACAGGTTGCTGCTGGAATCGTTTGTAAGCTAAAAAAGGCTCTATATAGGCTGAAACAATCCCCAAGAGCATGGTTTGGAAGATTCACCAAAGTTTTGACAAGTTTGGGCTACAAACAGAGCCAAGGAGATCACACTTTATTTATCAAACATTCAGTTTCAGGAGGAGTAACAATATTATTGGTGTATGTAGATGATATTATAATAACTGGAAATGACAAAGAGGAGCAGCAAACGTTAAGTCAACGTCTTGCCACGGAATTTGAGATTAAGACATTAGGGAGACTTAAATATTTTTTGGGAATTGAAGTGGCCCATTCCAAGAAAGGAATCTTCATATCTCAACAAAAATATATTACTGACTTGCTTAAAGAAACATGAAAGATAGCCTGCAAACTAGCAAGTACTCCAATTGATCCAAATATAAAGTTGGGAAGTGCAGAGGAGGATAATGTCGTGGACAAGGAAATGTACCAAAGACTCGTGGGCAGGCTTATTTACTTATCTCACACTAGGCCAGACATTGCTTTTGCTGTGAGTCTAGTCAGCCAATTTATGCACCAACCAAAGGAGGCACATTTGCAAGCTGCCCTTAGAATTGTGCAGTATTCAAAAGGGACTCTAGGAAGAGGGATTTTGTTCAAACGAAACAAAAGTGTTAGTCTTGAAGCATACACGGATGCAGATTATGCAGAGTCAGTTGTGGATAGGAGATCAACTACTGGATACTGCACCTTCCTTGGTGGGAATCTAGTGACTTGGAAGAGTAAAAAACAAAGTGTAGTAGCTAGATCAAGTGCTGAAGCAGAATTTCAAGCAATGACCCAAGGAATATGTGAACTTCTATGGCTGAAGATTATATTGGAAGACTTGAAGATAAGGTGGGATGAACCTATGAGGTTATATTGTGACAATAAATCTGCAATTAGCATAGCCCACAACCCAGTACAGCATGATAGAACTAAACATATCGAGGTGGACAGACATTTTATCAAGGAAAAGTTATACAGTGGCTTGATTTGCACTCCATATGTGTCCACTCAGAGCCAACTTGCAGACATACTCACCAAAGGGCTGAACTACAGTAATTTTGAAAGAATTATATCCAAGCTGGGAATGGGGAACATCTATTCACCAGCTTGAGGGGGAGTGTCAAAACTGTGTTGTATTTTAGGAAGTTTTATATTTTATCCTTATTATATTTTTATTTTATATCACAGTTGTATCTTACTATTAATATTAGGATTATGTATTTAGAAACAATTCCACAATCATAGGGATTTGTTTCTCTAGAATTAGTTGTCCATATTTCCTAAAATAACTAGCAGGCTCATGTATATATAGGTCTAATGACCTCATAATTTAATAGAAGAAAATATTATTCCTTCTAAATATGTTTAAATTTTGTTATAGTTATGTAAATTGTTAAGAGATGTAGTAAAATAAAGATTTACATTATTAGAGATGTCTAAACCTTGTCATTGTTTTAAAATTTGGATTGGAACTTGGAAACAATTAAATTGAGTTATGTTTTAAATCGAATGTGCACCTAACCTTGTTATGTTGGTTATGTTATTAAAGGGACTTCAAATGTGAATTAATTGTTAAAGCTTAGTGTTGAGACAATATGTTTAGAGTAATTATTTGTCTTAGCATACACAGTATTCAAGAACTTAATTGGATGTCTATTTTTTTTTTATAAGCAAATTTAAAAAATAAGTCCATCCCAGAATTAAGTCTGTCTTCAAAGTAACTCCTAATATTAATGCTACTAAGTTGTAACAAAATGAGTGTGATAGGATTGGAAGCAAATATTGTATATAATGTAAAATGGGTTGTCAAATAATTTTTATTTTATTTTAAAGAGTGTTCAAGTATTTTTTTAAATATCTATAAAGTAAGTAAATGTTTATTTACTGGAGATGGATCCTGGGGCATGTATATCTATCCACAATTTTTAATGGGATGGGGTAAGTTAAAATGTGCAGTGTTACATTGACAAGGACAATAGTGTGTACTATGAAGATCTTACCCATTATTATCCTTAAATTACACGGTAAAGTTAGATTCACAATTTCATTAGTGGATTTCTGTCCTTCTTGTTTCTGGGTTTTGATACTTTCTTGTCTTTTCATTTTGTTGCTGTTGTGTTGATGATTACTACTGAGTTAGAAGGGTAACATGTTAGTGTTAATGGTGATCTCTTCCTTGTCACGTTTTGATATGGCCTTTTCTTTAAAGTTGGCATCCTAGATCTGAAGATTGATTTCCATGATTACTTGATTTGGCTTTTGAGTTGCCATAGGAATTGCATTCACAGGAAAACATTGATGTTCACATATAAAGAAGCAGTTCAAATTTCCAAGTTCTTGACGAGGAAGTAGTATTTGAAATCTACTATGAGGTCATCTCTACGAAGTGTTTTGTAGCTAATTGCTTGCGCTGGTGTTCATGTGCAAATTAAGAAAAGCAGAAAGAGACGGGAAGAGAATAGCCCTTCTTTTACTTCAAAACACCTTATGCAAGGTACTTCTATCATTCTATTCCATCCTATCTAAACGTTTTTTTTTTCTCTTTTTTACAACTAATAGTGTGTTAACCCTCTCTTTATTCTGGAAAACTACTCAAATTGGCTCGGGTATGCTTATCTTTGCTACAAATTTTCTCATTTGCAGAGACACCCAGAGAAATACTTTAAAAAAATAATCAAAATGTATTCATTTTGTGCCGCCTCACACTGTTTTAATAATCAAATTGTAGCATTTGATAGATAAAGAAATATACAATTTTTTCTGCTCCAAACCCAATGCATGTTGTCGGTTTGGCAGCAAATGCAAATATCTCTTCACCGTAAATAGCCACGTAAGGAAACCAAAATGTGGAATCCTTGTACGTTTGACAACACTCTCTTAAACATAGGGAACTAAATCTTGAAGGTGGCAATTCTTTTGCCACGCGCTCTTCGCTTCTATAACCCCTGTTTTGGCAAAACCACTGGCTCAAAGAAATTGAAACTGAAACCACTTTCCCCAGTGTCACTATATATGTAAACCTCACTTATCATGAATCCACTCCTCTGGGTTGTGATTCTCAAGAGAGATAAATAGATAGATATAGAGAGAGAAATGGCTTTCAGTATTTCCATATCTCAATCAGGTTTCCCAGAGAGAGAAAAGGAGAATCTGGATAATAAGTTAGGGGAGAAGGAGTGTGCAACAGAGGTTGCGATATCGAGCCAGCTCCTGTTGAAGTCTTCAAAAGCATGTTCTGAAAGTATGGACAAACATGCTGTCCTTCGACGCTTACGGCAACGCAGGTCCTGCCTCAGAGCCAAAAGCGCTTCGGAGGCTCAGATGGGCACCTCAGAAGCCGACGCCGCCACTGCGCTTGAACAAAAGTGGCTTCATCTGGCTGACTCTTTCTCCTCTCCATAACTGCAAACACCATCAGTTATCCACATCATTAATATTATGCTGCTATTCATATGTTGGCTATATGTCACCTTTGGAATACCACCTTCAATTCTTATCTGTAATATATGTTATATATTATTATATATTACATAGGGTGATTAAAGTAATTGGTAGCCTTCATCCTAACAATTTCCCTCAAATCTATCGCGCTATCCACTTCACTTGCAATCAATTCTGCCCGTTATATGTAGCTTCTGATGAACCTCTTAAAAAGAGTAGAAGCACCAATTTTCACTTAAAAGTGAGCCTCTGTAATAGAAATTCTTCATAATAATGATAAGAACTTCACTTATCAACATGTATAAATGCTGAATAGACAGTTCATGTTGTTTGGATAAATGACATAAGAAAAATGTTTACAAATATGTTTGACAATTTTTCAGCAGGGTTTCCTAATATGTAATTCTTTACAATTTTCAGCAGATAAAACAATTTTCTCATATCTCACTGCATCATTGATAAAAAAATTATTTTCTACCGGAAAAGCGTAGGTTTACATATGTAATACAATCCATTTCTTAAGTCAGCATGATCAACCTTCCTGTATGAAGTACTATAGCATCATCAATCTTCCTGTATGAAGTACTATAGCATGACCAATCTTCCTGTATGAAGTACTATCCTGAATCTGACATCTCGTGAGAAAAGATTATTTACAATTTGTACTATCCTGAATCTGACAAATCTCATGAGATTCTGAGAAAAGATTGTTTACAATTTGAATCTTTAATTAATTGTTGAACAAACAGATATCAAATTAAAAGAAAAAAAGGCAGGTATATAAAAAATAGTGAAAATTTGAGACTTGTCATAAGTAACATGATCTGTAGATCCAATTTGATCCAAGAAAAATTAACTTTCTGAATTTTGAGCTCACATTTTCAAGATTTTGAACATTAATAGTGTGTTCAGTAGAGTCTTGTAGCAGTCTAAGAATTGTTGAACTTACTCAGTAGTGAAAGGGTTTGAATCTAGTATATGATCTAGACTATAATCTTGTGCAGATTCATTTCTGAAACCAAGGTTGGATACTCGTATATTATGTTTCTCACCATTGCCTTCAGTTATTTGTTTATATCATGGGGGAAACCATGCTTGGAATATCACTCATCCACATTATGGTTTAGTTTATAGCAGTTAGTTGATAGCAGTATGAACACTGCTTCCCTTGAGCATAATATCTTTCTCCCCTACCTTGACTACTACAATTGTTACCTCTTCCTTGAGCTTTCTAAACACTTTGATCTTGTGATTTCCAAGAAACAATTGTTCCAACTTCGTTGTTTTTCAGCAACATTAACAGTACTAATTACCATCCTATTTTCATTAACAGAATTGTTGCCAACGAGTTATCTTTCTTCTTGGATGATTAAAGAAACACTTGATTAATGGTAGGTAAAGGCTCTCTTCTTGGATGACTAAAGAAACACTTGATTAATGGTAGGTAAAGGTTCCATGAGAAGAACGTGAGGGATTCAAGTTTCTACCAAATGATTTTCAAATCGCTATAAAACTATAAAACTGGGTAACATTCCTTTCACCATGTCTAGTATGTTTAATAGAATGAATTCTCCAATTCAGATAAACGAAAAATAATCTTCTTTTGACAATCTCTTTCTTAAATCTTTCCAAAGATTTTTAGTTACATCATATATAAACCACATTTTCTGCAATTTTTAAAGATAATTTATGATTAGTCCAAGAAAGTATCATAATATTGCACTTTTTCCACAATTCATACAAAGAGTTTTCACGATCATGAACATCAAGAATTTCTGGGTAGAAAAGTAAGTCGTATATTTCTACTTCAAGAATGATAATTCGTCTCAATGAGTTGAGGAGAAACAAGGAGAGTTCAAGGATTCTCTCTAAGATACGTATAATATGGACTTGCAAGATTATTGTAACAATCCATAACAAAACCTTGTTTTATGTGTGATGTTTCAGGAAAAGACATGAAGAAGACAAGAAGGAAGACGACGAGAAGAAAACAACTCATGAGAGAAAACAAGTATCCAATAAAAATAAAAAATAAAAACAGAAACAACAACAGAGACAAAATAGGTCATTTAACGTGTTTTGATACCATTCAAATATAGTAATTCATGTTAGACATACTATCACATAAGCTAATGAACAGAAGGTATCAAAAACACAACTCATATGAACACATAGCATAAGAAAAAAAAATATTTATGAAAAACTAAGAGTAGCACCTTTCCTTTCAAGGTTATATCAAATTTTCTTATAAAGAAAAGGAAAAACAAAACAAACCGGTTACAGAGAGTCTTATCAGAAGACCCACAAGAGAGTCTCACCAAAACCATTAGACAGTTTTATTATATAACCTAACCTGATAGATTGTTTCGCTAAAATCACTAAATTGTCTACAGGATCTTCAAGACAATCTGAAAATAGAGTAATACTTGTATTAACTTATTCACAAAACACTAAATATATAAAATTTATATTTTAGAATTTGATTTCCAAAAGAAATATAGTGCAGATTTTAAATTATCAATTCTTAAAATAAACAACTTTTAGCATTTTAAGTTTTGGAATTTCTTAAATTGTAGAAGTGAAATGGTTCCAGAAAATGAAAGAAACACGAATATGAGGGAAACGAAAGACTTAAAAGGAGGTAAGTGTATGTTTGGAATGAACTCAAAGGGAAATGAATGAAAGAAACACTAGTATGAGGGGAAAAAAAGAAAGAAGAAAGACTCAATAGGAGGTAAGTATATTTTTGGAATAAACTCGAAGGGAAATGAATGAGAGAGGGTTAGGAATCCATATATAATTTTGAGTTCCACATTCATAAAATATAAAAAGTTAACTACGGTAAAGAATTGGATAAAATTATTTTGGATAAGAAAAAGGACACAACAATTATTTTAATATTTTAAATTTTTTAACGAAATTCCTTTTTCGGTGTATTTGAACTAAATCCTCCTTATCTACTATGTAATTTTTCATCAAAATTTTTGAAATAAATTAATTCAATTCTTTGGAATTGGATTTTTAGTTTTATTTATAATTTTTTTATTAATATGTGTATTTATTCTTATCTTTTTAACTTAATGGTTTAATGTTATTAATAGTTTACTCTATTATAATTAAATATTTACTATTTTTAATATTATATATAGTATTAAATAATTAATGACGGGTTGAGATTTATGTTTTAAATTTCTAATATTGAGATTTATGTTTTAAATCTCTAATATTGAGATTTATGTTTATTATGTTTACAAGAGATAAATGTTATAGTTTATATGCTATTTATAATATTTATGTCACAATGTATCTATATAAAATAATACATATGTAAATACATTTTATAATTATTTTTATTATACCAATCTTCTCTTTCAAACCTAAAACTACACATGTAAATACATTTTATAATTATTTTTGTTATACCAATATTCTCTTTCAAACCTAAAAGTGTAATGTTTATCTACAAGGAAAACTCTTCATTCATTCATACAGTAGATATATACTGTGTTACTTCTTTATATACACATATAAACATAAATGAATAAAATTAGATATATTAAAGATTTTTTTATACACATTTCTTTCATGTATAAAAAAGAAATAATAAACAATATAATAATATTTAAATAATTAATATTTTAGTTCAGTTTAATTTAGATCAATTTTAAAGTATTCAACAACACATCCAATCGATCCATTTAAAAAAAATTAAATGGGATTCAAAGATTTTAATTTTAATCAATTATTGATTTTTTAAATTGATTTTTTAAATTGATTTTTTATTATATTTTTGAATCGCTTTGGTTATGAAACTCCTCCTAATTTCCTAATTCACCCACTTTTATGTAGGAACTAACAGTTAAAAAACAATTTTGGAGTATATATTTCATAACTTAAATTCATAGTTCTTCAAGATAACGTGTTCGACGATTGTTAGTCAATTTTTAGTTATTTAATTCAGAAGGAAGGGTAACAGGGGGTGTTTTTTTTAAAAAAAAATCGTATAATAAACATATAATCTAAAAAATACTAAATATAATAATATTGTATTTAGGATTTTCTTAACCAGACTATTTTCGAATGGTTTAAATTAAATAAATAATAACTTTTTTAACCTTGATAAGAATAAGTTGTTTGTAATTCAAAAATTAATTAAATAGGTAAGTTAAATAATCCTAGGATACATAAAGAAAATAAAGAGATAATTTAATAAAATAAATGTAAATCATCCTAAATATATTTTCGGATTAAGTTATCAACGATTAATGGGTAGAAAAATTTATATTTACAAATTGTATTTTGAAAAGATACCTTCTTGATGACATATTTTGTAGTTAATTATATGTATAATAAATTAAAACTTATAATATAAGAGAGGTATATTATTCAAAATTCCTTATAGGAATTCCTTAAGGGTGGAAGAAGAGTTTTTTACCTTGATATCGCAAGTTCTGTTTAAATTTATCAAAATGAATAAATTACTCAAATAGTTAAGTTGTATTTTAAAAATATAATTAAAAAATTAAAAATTTGTAGTTTATTAACAAATATAAAGTCTGCTTTAAAAATATAATTTTTAACTCTTTTTTACAAAAATCATTTCACAACTTTAACTTTTTATTGTTTTTTATTTTTGAAAGCTATACAAGATATATATGACTTATTTTTTAAATTATTTTTTATTTTATTAAATTTGTAATTTGAAAAAAAAAACACTTTTTTATAATTTTTTATTTCTTATTTTTTATTGAAGTCGTGATTTGAAAATATAGCTTTTTTATATTTTTATTTACCGAGCATGCATGACTTCTTTCTTTTTAATTTTTTAAAATTTTATATAAACATATTTTTATTTTGAGATATTTTTTAATATTTTAATTAATCAATTAAAATTAAAAAATTTTAAATTTGTAATATTTAAACTTTATTAATTTTTTAGTTTTTTTTTATATTCTTCTCTCTTATTTTCTTAATTTTGTATGCTTGTCTAAACTTTTAAATGAATATATTTTTATTTTTTAAATTTATTTTTCATAATTTGATTAATAAATTTTAAAATCTTTTATATAAACATTTTTTTTAGATTTCTTTTAATAATTTGACTAAAAAATAAAACCTTTTAACATTTTTTTTAAATTTTATTACATTTTTAATTTTAATATAAAAACATTTTTTTATTTTAAGATTTTTTAGAAATTGATTGTTAAAAATTATTTCTTAATATAAATATACAATTTAAAAATATGATAATGCTTTAATATTTAAATTTAATTTATTAAAATTAAATTATAAAAATTATTTAGAAATAAAAAAATATTTATCTAAAATTAAAAATTAGATTTAAAAAGTAAAAAATCTAAAAAGGTAAAATAGTATATGTTAAGTACAACTACATTACAAATAAATAAAAAAAATTATATTTTTTTTATTGGAAAAGAAATTAATTAAATAAAGAGAGGCATTTAAAAATTGTTTCAACCCATATAAAAAAAGAAGAAGCTAGTAGGCCTCCAAACTCCATAACTTACTCAAACCCAGTCTAGATTACAAACCCAAAAGAAAACTGCACAGAACAAACACATATTCTAAAAGTGCTATGCTCCTGACCTACACCTACCAAACCTCTACTGTAGAAAACTTATATATTTAAAATACAACTTTTTATAAAAATAAAAATTAAACATATAATTTGTGTTTCAAAAAATTGACTTACTTATTTATATAATTTAAAAAAAAAGAATATTGTCTATTACCATAACTTCAAACGAAGACCTGTGTGGTAAAAAAACCATGGAAGGAATAACTAAAGGGGAAAAAAGAATATGAAGGTATGGAGGTGTGTGGTTTTATGAATAGTAGATTAGTAGGACCTGAGTTGAGCTTTAGTTTAGTTATTTTCATCCTCTGAGATTCATTTAGAAGTTATGAAAGTGTAGGAAGAAGAAACTTTATTATGTTTATCATAAAATGGAGATGTGGTCAAGCATAATCTAGACCAGGTTAATAGTGTCGTATAATAACTAAAAGAAAATCTCTTATAATTTGTTACATGTAATTTAAAAAATAAATAAATAAATAAACTAAATAAAAACTTTTTAACCTAAAACAAGCAAGTAAAGATGAGGTATTCAATTTCAAATTGCTACTTATTTTGAACATGAAAACAATGAGATTAAAGTGAGCAAAAAAGAACGAAAGAATAAATAAAGTTGCAAGCTCCTTTGATATTTTGTACAGGGGTGGACTACAAGTCGTTGTGGCCCTTCAAAATATCTTCATTATGGGACACTGTTCCAATAAGAGAACTCCTAAAAGACATGTCTATGTGGTCAATATTTCTTTGAGTGTCTTATTAAATGTGTGATGATGGTGGTTTCAACTAAACCATTTTGAGGGCAATTGTACAGTGTGTAAGTGTATGCATGCATATAAATAAATAAATAAATGCACACACACGTCATGAAGAACATCCATAAAGAAAAGATAAGAAAGAAGAGCCCAAGAGTAATTGACCCGTCACAATTAGAAGGGTGATGTTCTTGCTAATTGACATGATGATATGATGAACTTGCGATGTATATATATAGACGTGGTGATTGTGGAATGGAGTATTCTAAGTTGTAACAATGACAATAAGAGAAGGGCAAATAGAAATTAAGAAAAAAAAAAAACACATAGTCAAAGTAAGTCAACAGGAGCACATGGGGGCTGAGAGTTTTGTGAAGGGTGCATTGGTTTGGTGCGTTGTAAGACTTGGTAAAAGGTTCATTTTGGTGGATCAAACAAACAATTAAAAACAAGAGAATGACGGCTGAAGGTGAATTCACTTTTAATAAGTGAGTACTAATTTCTACAAGATGTTTGAATAAACTTTTTTATAAGTTTTTATTTAAAAATTAAGAAAAGTTAACACATTTAAATTTTCTTAGATTAAAATTAAAATATTGTTTCACTACAATTAATTTCATATTATTTAAAAATTATGATAAGATAATATTCTGGATGTAATAATTGACTATGATGATGTTATCTCAACGAATTTAAAATTATAATATTAACATATATGCGTGAATTGAAAAATGGTTTTAAAAGAAATAAATTATTCGTTGATTTTTAAATAAATAAAAAAAGAATAGTAGTCTCAAAGAAAAAATAAATTTTCTGTTAGTTCTCAAATAAGAAAAAAAATAATATTAAATATTTATCCTTAGATCTCAATTAGAGATTTGTTTTGATATGTCTAATAGATTCACATTTTTTAAAAGTCAAAGTCAATGTTAATAATTTAAATTTTTCTCTTTTAATTTTTCAACACATATTTTAATAGGAAAACCGTGACAAAATTTCAAATATTCTAAAAACACAATATATCTAATATAATAATTAATTCTAATAATATTATGTTAACTTAAATTTAAATCCAGTTATGCATGGAAGATAGTATATTATATGAAATAATTTTTAGAAATTAATTTATTAAAAAACTAATTATTTTATTCTTCTAAAATATTTATAAACAAATTCATCTAAATACCCCTTTTCTTTTTGGTAAATATATTTTCTCTCACTCTATTGGTTTTTCAGTTGAGATTTCGGGAAGTTATCTAAAACAACTCTACTTATTGGTCATTTCATGATAAAACTCATCATTCTTCATTTCAATTATCTTAATTCTTTGTTGGCCACCCTTTGGCCCTTCTAAGTCAATATTTCCTTAATATTTAGTTCTTTTTTAAAAAATAACTAGTGTTACTTTTCTTGACTTAATTCATCTAAACGTTTTTTCCGAATTGTAACAAAAATGGGGTTTTAGAAAAGTTATTAAAGAAGTAAATTCTTTTTTTATAATTTATACAATACCATAGATATTATTGATGTTATTCTCCTATCAATTTGAAATTTTAACTTGGTAATAAATAATCTTATTAAATATTTAAATGTCCGTTTTATACGTAGATACGGTATTATATAAGATTTTTTTATATCAATATATTTATAACTTATTTTTTAAATAAAATTTTATGATATTTATACAAGTTCTTTAACTAATTTTTATGAAATCAATACTTAAACTTTCTTTGGAAATATATTTTGAGATATGAATAGAACTTTTCCCTATAGCTGGGAACTCAGTCACCCTATTAGATAAATAAACAAATTATAATTGCGAGCTTTGAGGTTAGTAATTATATTAATATAAAATATATTTCAACAAACTTTTTCACAAATATTATTAGGATTTAAAAAACGAAATAAGTTTCTTGACAGGCTAAGCTTATATTATATAAGTTAAAAATGAAAACATACAAAAATATATAAAAATGTATATAAATTAGTTTATAACTAAATTGTATTCATAGAAAAAATTATTTAATTTTTTTTAATAAAATATTTATGTAAAATTTGTCCATATCTATATTGAAATTATACAAAGGAAATAAGGAAGTCTATAAAAACTTGAGAATCCAATTAAATAATGAAAATGTTATAGTATTAATAAATGTTATGATACGATTAATATAATCTTAAGAATTGAAATTGAAGATAGTTTATATATTTTTTTTCTTTACCAATTTATCAAATTATCTTTAAAAAAATAAAATCGTAATAAAATACTAATTTATAAAATAAATAATATTTTAGATATGATGATTAATTAAAATATATTGGGGTTGATGAGAAGATGTTGGAGTGGACATGTGGCATTAACTTTTAGAGTTGAAGATGCATACGTTGTCCTGCACCATAACTACCTTTAATAATTCAATCTATTATTTATTTACGTAAAGTGGTATAAGTTTTTGATGGAGGCTAACGCAACACAGCACATTTCCCACTCCATCCATCTTGTGTTTTCGTTATACCATTTTATAATTTATCAGTTGACCATCACCATCACCATCATGTTTCTACTTTTTTGTTTTTTTTAATAAAAAATCATTATTATGTAATTTGGTGCATGCTACGCGGCCTTTTCCTCACACAACACCTATTCCCCTTAATTTTAAAAGATGTTAGTTGTAACACCCATATATTTATGTTCAGCAAAAGCTGTACACAAATATTACTATTATGAAATATGTTTTACACAATAAAAGGCTTCTAGAACATATCAATCCTAAAACATAGATGCACTTAATATATATATATATGCTTCAACACAATACATCTCATACCAAAGAGATCATACTTTGATAATTTTTAAGACATTATAGATTATAATGAACCTAATTATAATTAAACACAACAAATATTTAAGATTTATATTTAGTATACATAATTAAAGACTATAATTTGATAAAATTTACGATTTTAATAAAAAAAATTATCTAGTTTGAGTATTTTAGAACTCTAAACTAATAATTTCTAAATTGTGTAATCATTTTTTCTTATGTTTCCTTCTTATAAAATTTATTATCCTCTTTTCTTAGTTGTGTATGTATTCCTCTTGTAGTCGAGTGTGATGTTTTTATTACCTTCTATTACCCTTTATTATTCAGAATTATATTTTACATTTTTTAAAATACACATGTTATTAAAAATATACAATTTTCTTTCGATATTAGGATAATTGTAACTAATCACTTTAAAATTTTTGTTTCTCAAACTATGTCCTGATGGAGACATTCGTTCAATACTGTTTTCCAAGTATGCACCCATCATGTGCTTAGTCGCTTTACATTCAAGACGGTTCAAAAATGAATCTAATAATTCAAAAAAAATCTAATAATCGATTGATCATTTCCACTAAAATTTATATAACTACGATAATTCTAGTGCAAGAAATTCCTCTTTAATTTACTTTAAGCTAAAAGATTGATATTTATGTTTAGGATTTATAATTTGACTGCATCTATATTGATATCCATATTTCTCTTAATATTTATTAAAGATTTTTTATAAAATGTATAAAAAAAATCAAAAGAAAGATGATATTATCTACATCTTAATACTAAATGGATACATGTTCTTTTATTCAATACCAAATAAAAAAAATTACAATTATATAAATTTCAAAATAAAGTATAAAATAAATTATTACTGGTTTTAGTAAAGATAATTGATTATCTAGAATACTATGCCAATTCTCATATATTTTAAAATAATCAATTATATTTGAACATATATTTAATTATTATTTTTTGTTCAATTAAAATATAATTGTTTTAGAAATTTATAGCTTCTGAAAGAAAATATAAATGATAAGCTTATGCAAATACTTATATATACTTAGAGAACATCTACCTTATTATTACCTTTTTTTTTGTGATGACCAATACTTACTCCTTCACCATTAAAACATCTTCTCCATTTCAAACTGCGTATGAGTAAATTTTAGTTTATAAAAGATTTTTTTTTTCTTTTTATGTGTCTGTAAAATCTAACGGCCAATACGTATACCTTCATCATTAAAACATTGCCTTTCTAAATTATATATAAATAAATTTCAGTTTATGAAAAATATATATATATATATATATTTTTATTTTTTTTTTTCATTTATTAGAAGTGATTTGTAAAAATGTTTACGGAAGAGACTTACAGTATGTTTGACCCAACTTGTTGTGTACCTTTTTTTCTTCCTTAAATGAAAAGTTGGCCAAACAATTATTTAGAAATACTCATAAAATAAAAAAATGTTGTTTTTTTATATGAAAAAAATATGTAAATTAAGGAGCTTAAAAACAAGTTATTGTAACCAAGTGGAGCTTATTTTTGAATGTATTAGCTTCTACTCCTAACTCAAGACAAAATGAAAACATAAAATATGAAATTAGTCTTGGCAAGACAATAATTTGGTCAATGGTTTATTAGTTTGACATATATAACTACACGTAGAGATCTTATATAAAGTTCTGATTTATTAGTTATCATTATTCATATATTAATTGTAAATTATTCCTTTAAATTTCCATAATATCAATTTATATTATTGCTATTTTTATAAATATTTTTTATTCTTTTAAAAATATTAATAAACAACAATTTTAATGAACAATAATGTTTTATCATTTGGAATTAAATTTTAAAATTCTTTGATTAAAGTAACATATTATTTACATACTATTATTAAAATAAAGTTTCATTAATTAAATAAGTTTTATATTTTAAAAATTAAAGGTTTTAAATATGTATTTTAATGTTTTTATTTATCTGTATATTAGAAAAAGTAATTAACCAATTTGTTATATGAATATTTTAAAATAAAATTAATACAACTTCATTAATTAAAAAATAATAGAAATAGTAAATAATAATAAATTAATTTATTAATAAAAAATATAATATTTTTCAACTTCATTTTTTAATCAAATACCTTTTCTTTTACTTATTTTTATTTTTTGTTCTTTATTTTTATTCTCTATACCAAAGGAAACATCATTAAGGGAATATGTTAACAAGTGAGTATACAAAATGAGTTTTTTTTATCATGTGAAAGATGCATGTAAGTATGCACGAAATCGATTTTCCTATGCTAGATACACATCTGATGTATGGTGATGGATTGTGTGAACAATTGTTTTTTTCATACTTACATAATCTTTATTACAAAATAAATACCAGATTTAGGTGTTGACTAATGAATATTTTATGATTGTTTTTTTTTCTATATCTTTGTGATTATTATTCTCTGACATTCAAAACAAATAATTGTGATTGAGGAAATGGATTATTCTCAATTTACACAATGCTCTTACATCGCTAAGAATGCTTTTATGGCTGAATAAATAACTATTCTATATTAATAGAGTATATACGAGACTGTTTATTAAGGTAATTTTTTCATGTTATTTATAATATCTTTTCTCTAAGCTATTTTGGTAGTAAATCAAACAAGATAAAAACAAATCCCAATATTTTTGTTTTGAATTTCGATCTTTGCTCTTTTTATCTAGATATTTCATCCACACGTGCCAAAGAAGCATGTGTGGACAGGCAATTTGTGATGGGTGGAGAAGAAATTTAGGAAAGGGTAGATTCGTGATTGAGAAAAGACCACAAAATGAAGGCATGTCCTTTACGTTGGGGTCCCAAAAGACAAGTAGTCTGAGACGCCACAACAATTAGAAGCGTGTGGGAACCAGAAGAAGCTTCTCAGAAAACACAATCAATCAAAGCGCTCCCTCTGCTGCTTCTGTTACGCAATGCGATGCTCTTCTTTCATTCCTTAGTTTTTTATGCTTCACAAACGACAACGTTAACTCTTCCAATACTTTACATCACACCATTAACTTTCAACCTCGATCTTCGAGTGGTTTGGTGAAGAACTCCTGCCTCTGCCACACCCATTAAGCTAAAGGTCGTACCTGCTATGCATACATATCATCATATCAGTTTCACTCCTTCATTTTCCTCTCTATTTTCCAATGGAAACTTAATTCAAACCTTTATTTCCTTTAAGCATTTATTGAGATAGATGGCTCCCCACCCGCATCCTTCACAGGACTTAATTTCCATTAGTCTAAAGTCAACCACATATTTATACGCTTTTCCAACTTCCTCAAAAGGCTAACTCTTTATTTCCGCAGAAACCTGATGATTACGCTGTTCCCTCAAATCCAAGTTTCATTTCGCATCCAGAGATGTTTCACTACAACACTAAGCTCGCACTGGCTTTCACCATCTTCGTTTTCTGTTCAACGATCGCCCAAACCAACACCAACTGCACGCGCAGTTGCGGACAACACTCCCTGCAATACCCTTTTGGCTTCTCTTCTGGTTGTAAACTCAAACTAAACTGCAGCAACGACAACATCAAAATCAAAATCGGCGAGTTCGAGGTTCAGAATATAACCTCTGATAGCATACTCGTGAGCCTTCCGGTGAAGTGCAACCGCAGCATGGGAATCATAGACCCTCTTTTCGGTGTCAACTTTGCTCCTACGTTCAACAATAGCTTTTTGTTGCAGGGTTGCAAGTCCAATAAGCTCAATGGCTGCGGTATTCCCCCATCGAGTTTCGTTGGCCAGCACAACCCGGTGGAGGGGTGTGGCCGGAAAAACGAAAGTGAAGATTCTATTTGCTTCACGGAGCTGCAGCGTGATAGTTCGCGTGAAGATGTGCTCGCGCAGCGAGATTTGAAGGGAATTGGGTGTAGCTTCTTGTTTTCTGCTCTTGCTTATGATAAGAGTAAAGGGAAAGAGCTTTTGCTTCAATTACAGATGCTTGGGTTGGGGTGGTGGCTTAAAGGGCCGTGTAATTGTTCAAACAATGCATCCTGCACGAAGATCAAGCTTGCCAGAGGAGAACAAGGTTACCGGTGTCAATGCCATGAAGGTTTCGTCGGCGACGGTTTCAAAGACGGCGATGGTTGCCGGAGTAGTGAGTCTCATTCAATCACACGTTAGTTTGTTGATTTTTATACCTGCCTATTAAACTCTATTTTGATTACACTTTCATTCTGGTTACGGGGACAATACATTAATAGTAGCAAGGTAAACGGTAAACAATGTCTAAAGTTTTGTTTAACAAAAAAGTTTAAATTAAGAAAGGAAATATATGTATTGTTTACTTTTCTTGAAGTAGTCATTGTAATGATGATGATGATAATGGATGGTGATTATGATTGTTGAATGATGACCAAGTGGTGTTTGACATCTGGTTGCGGCTTTATGCTTTGGGCAACCAGGTTGGTTTAGTTTATAATACTAGAGTAGGATTGTGCATCGGGAATTTCGGGGGTTGAGGTTTTTTAAGTGTGCTTTTTTAAGGTCCACAGTGGCAATAATTGATTTGTTAGGGGCATGGATGGTATCTAGATTTAAGCATAGGATTCAATGTTTTGATTATTGTGGACCAATTTAGATCATGGTGATAATGATTCTCTTTCCGGGGGTGGGAGTTAGTTTTTGAGCTAATGGGTGATTAGTCAGCCTTAATTTGGCAGAGAATATGGAAGAATGGAACTGTTCAATGGTTGGCTTGATATGTTCTTGTTTTGAAGGGTAATTTGCGTAGGAAAGAATCCTTCAAAAGTCAACATGTTCTGATGGTACCTTTGGATTATTTATGGATCAATATTAGGTAAATCACATGTCTGGTAGGATGGATTTAAATTTTTTTGATTCTATATTATAAGTGGTCAGAGGGGAGAGAGTGGTGCCAAATACATTTATCATGTGGGGAATTAGGAAATGAACCTAATAGTACAGGTAACTTCTTAGTTCAGGACATCACCTACCAATGCTTGTTGCTTATCATTTTTTCTTTTGCTGACACTAGAAATTAAGAGTGAAACGAGTCATTTGGAAACTAAAATTAAGTAAACATCTACTTTGACGCAATCCATAAGGAATATTGTTGAAGACACGACAGATCCGGTTAAAATTGGTCAGTAGATACGGCTATGAACTACCGACTTTGTTGTAGATCTGAATAATGTCATGATTTTTAGTTGTTTACTCTGTTGTTTTTGTGTCTGAAACAGAATTATGGTGTAAAAAAATCAGTTGCATCATGCAATAATTCTGGCACTTACTATTTCATTTCCTTGGAGACGTAAGTATTTAATATTGTCATTTTTCTAATCCCCTTTTTCGTTTTAGCCTTCTCATCAGCTCCTCCTCAATGCAAAGCTTCAACACTAAGGTCTGGCGGATGTAGAAAAGCAATCAAAATTGGTGTCCTTGTTGGAGGTAGAACCTTAATTACCAACTTCAGCCCATATATGATCCTCTATATAGTATAGTTCATAGATTTTTTTTATTCAATGATTTCCTGATAAATGGATCTCCCACTAAAATAAGCAACAGTTGGAGAAAGCTAAGCACTAAATGGTTGCGGTTAAAAATGTCTAGTAGAATCTGAACAAATGCTGCATGGTTGTTTACAGGGCTCATAATTGCGGCTACCCTGGTGGTTGCTCTGTCTCTTCTATGTTACTTTACCAGGCGTCGTTCCTCTTGGCTGAGAAAACAATTGACAGTGAAGCGCCTATTACGAGAAGCTGCAGGGGACTCTACTGTTCCTCTATATCCCTACAAAGAAATAGAAAGGGCCACAAGTTTTTTCGATGAAAAACATAGGCTGGGAACTGGGGCTTTTGGCACAGTTTATGCTGGACACCTTCACAATGACGAGTGCGTTGCTATAAAAAAGATTAAGTATAGAGACACCAACAGTGTTGACCTAGTCATAAACGAGATCAAGCTCCTTTCTTCAGTGAGTCACCCAAACTTAGTGCGCCTCCTAGGTTGTTGCATAGAAGGGGGAGAGCAGATACTTGTGTATGAGTTTATGCCCAATGGAACACTGTCTCAACATTTGCAAAGAGAAAGGGGCGGAGCACTTCCTTGGACAGTAAGACTCACCATTGCTACTGAAACTGCTAATGCTATAGCATACCTTCATTCTGCAATTAACCCTCCAATATATCACAGAGACATAAAATCCAGCAACATACTCTTGGACTATAGTTTTCAATCAAAAGTGGCAGATTTTGGGCTTTCTAGGCTTGGCATGTCAGAAACATCACATATCTCAACCGCCCCACAGGGGACCCCGGGCTATGTTGATCCCCAATACCACCAGAACTTCCACCTTTCTGATAAGAGTGATGTCTACAGTTTTGGAGTGGTTTTGGTAGAGATAATAACTGCCATGAAGGTAGTTGATTTTTCGCGACCAAAAAGTGAAATCAATTTGGCTGCACTTGCAGTTGAAAGGATTAGGAGGGGTTGTCTAGATGAAATTATTGACCCCTTCCTTGATCCGCATAGGGATGCTTGGACACTCTATTCTGTGCACAAGGTGTCAGAGCTTGCATTTAGATGCCTTGCTTTTCATAGTGACATGAGGCCTACCATGATTGAAGTGGCTGAGGAGCTTGAACTTATCAGACGCAGTGAGTGGGAAAATTTGGAGGGAACCATATGCACAGCTTCATCGGTTGGGTCCGTGTGTTCATCCCCTCAAATAAGAAGAGAGAATTCAGTGGTTGGTGTTAGTTTTGAGAGAGTTGCAGGGCAAGGGAGTGAGATATTGATTGTTCCACCCAAGACTGAAATGTTTTTGCAATCAATGAAGGAAGTGAAGGACAGCTCTCCTGTATCTGTGCATGATGCTTGGCTAAGTGGAACTAGCTCACCTTCAACAATTGCTAGTTAGGAAATATACTTATTTTGGCTGAAACACCTATTATTTGAATGGCAAAGGTCATTCAATGGTTTCCTTTTTCTTTTGCAATTGTAGGTATAGCCATTTTGAAGTATATATGATTGGCATAGAGATTCTTCTTTCTTTCTCTCTGAATCGTACTAACAATGTCCAAGGCAATTTATTTATGTTCATCAATCTTAAGTATTCAATATACAGAATTCACCTATTCACTATTCTTTGTTCGTAAGAAAGTGACCTATGAAGAGTTAGCGTGTAGAATTTGTTGTTGGAATAACCAACAACTGAGCCTATAACTGTCTTGCTTGTATTTGTTTAGTCAGTGATGGAAGGAGGATGCCTTTGATATTTGCTAACGGTGCTTCAATAGAAGTTATCCGAGTCAGTGAGCTAATAAGTGACATTACACCAAACCTGGTTTTCATTTGTGTTTTATGTCATGGTTCCGATTCCTACCGTGTCCCTTTTATATCTTGTCCCCTTTTGAGTGTAAGCCAGAAAAGTTTAGTAAAGGGAAAGGCTCAGAGTTAGATATTGACGCTGACTAAAAAGGTATTTTAATCATTACCGTGCTCACTCGAAACTCGGTGCCTCATAAATCAGTTTTGGCAATCTATTCCATCACTGATCAACGACAAATAGTTAAATACACACAAATTTAGTTCTTCGCAAAAAAATATTTACTGCAACGAATTCAACGGTGGTGTCGGGGGGAATTAATGACAATTTGACATATATTTGTGTAATACGGTTTATTCATTCAAATTCAGGCTAATAATTTAGAACGTAAAGGCACCTTCAAGGTTTTTCTTATTGTTTGCTGTAATCCCTTATTGAAAGTACCCACAATTTGGGTGGCAAATATAGGAACAAAGTGACGAAATTTGCTTTTGACAGGAGGTGTTTAGCATGTGTAGCATTTCAGTTGTAGGAATAATGAAAATGATAGTTCCATGAAGAGGTTAACTAGTCCCATAAAAAATACCCCCCTGGTTTTGCTATTGGAAATAGTATCGTTTCAGGCAATCCTATGTATTAACCCTTTTGATTTTAGGTGCCCAATGATCCCAGTTGTAGCACACTACTTTTACTTAACCTTTTTTTAACAAAAAACTGCACGATCTTTCGCTGACAAGAGAGTTATTTTTGCTTTCAAAAGAGTTCGCTGAAAACAAGAAAAGTAACAGATAAAATAGGAAGTACCACACATCTTCCACTCTATCCTCTGTTATTCAAAATTCTCTAATTTCAACCGATTTTCATAGCCATTTTAACAAAGCTCACACTATCTGAGGTTTCCATAGCAATATTAAAGTTAAATTGACAAGTAAGACGAATGACAGGAGGCTCCTCGATTAATGCGAAAACATAATTCTGTGTTGCAACAAGAAACATTACAACTAGGCTTGAACCTGAAGATGTCTTATAGAAGAGTGTCTAGTAAAAGGAATATAGAACCTAATAAAGTTGTGGAAAACACGCATAATGTTCAGTTCAACAAGCATATTTCATTTAGGTTTTTTAGTTCTGGTGAACACGCGCTTTTTGATTGGACACGAGTTGCATGACCAGAGTGTGAGAGAAGCAGATTAAAAAGTATTTATGTTTATTACACATGGTATTATCCACAGTCAACATAACAACAAAGCTCACCCACTTCCTGTTCTCAGATGTATGTCAGTGGAATCAAGATAGTAAATTATTGCACATGAAAAGATTACAAGAAGCTCAATGATTTGAGAAATTATGCAGAAGGCATCAAAAGCTATTGAAGTCAGCACTTTACAGACGCTCTACTTTGTCATCACTTGTAATGCTGCTCAACTTTGTGCACACTAGGAGCTAATTCCCCCCACATACTTCAAACTAATCTGCATCAAACTCCACCACAGTGGACTTCCTGTTGTGCTGAGCCTGGAACATCCGACACCACAGAACCAATCCCATAACTTTTTAATTCCATGTTTTATTTTCTATATATTTTGATAGAAATTACATATCTTGACAAATCTTATTGAATGCGTGTGAAGTAAAAGACAGAAATTCTGAAATGGGGAGCTATTAGGGAACAAACCTCTTCAGACGGTAATACATGGGCACAATGATCCTTCGAAGGGACACCAAAGAAGTGAAGACGTGTAGCTAATAAAAGTCCCAGAGCTCCTAGAAAGGAAACAATGGCAATTTTCCTCTTCAAGTCTTTGCTTGGGAATTTGCGAGGAACACCTTTTGGTGTACTCGTTGCCTTGGTATTGCCAAGCTCTGCAACACATTTTTCCTACATCACACCTTTAATTAGAGCATCTCATGTACTTCCTATCTTCAAAAGATTTACATTCATATAAAGTTGAATGGCTACTTCAATTTTTTCTGCAATTTAAAATTAATTTAATCATATAATTAAATATACTTTTACTGTTGAAATAAACCTAAACCTTAAATTTAAGATATCATTATCCTTCAACGTTAGTATTTTCTCATTTTTTTTTTATAAAACCTAAATCTTAAATTTATTATAAGACCTTGCGGAGATGATATTAAGAGTTGTTCACTATGATTATTAAGCGACATATACGCTGTAATTTGAAACACTTCTTCAATATGTATAGATTGTTTAATTTGAAACACTTTGAATATGATTTTTAAAATATTTTTTTTCAAAACTAGTATTTGTTGAATATATTTATATATAATATTATAGAGTAGTTTAGTTAATCTATATGAATGAATAATGCAGTGGTTTTAATTTTTGACAGTAATTAAAACACTATAATAGTGTATGATGCATAAAAGGTGAATTCTACTTAACAGGGTTCAGAGAAAATCTTAGGAAGTTTAATAGTTACCGTGAACTGTAAAAATGAATGGTAGACGTAGCTAATAAAATTGAATACGAAAATTAAAAAAAAAGATCGTATAAAGAATTAAAAAAATACCGTTGTTGAAGATTTGTGTAGATTTTGATTTAAGATGTTGAGTTTACGAATGTTGCGACGGTGGAACGGAATTGGAAGTATTTGAGGAGTTTGATGGATTTTGAAGTATGGTGAGAAAATGTGGGGAGTTGAGAAGCTAGACATTGAGGGAGAGAGTAAAAGAAGTTAGAAAGGAAAGATCCTCTAGTTACTTATTTATAGCTGTAAGTAGCAAGTAAGTAGAAGAAACAACTAACACGGAACTAATTGTGATAACTTGTACGGTGAATTTGATTGCAACTGCTACTATTTAGTTTTTTCTCTTTGCTTCTTTAACTTCCCTTACGATTCTAACCATACATTAATACACTCTCTGAATAACTAACAAAAAGAATAAGAAAGAAATGCAAAAAGAAATGGCCCCTAGATTCTTAATTGATTTAATATAATAATTTTTTGTATTTTAGTATATTTAAAAAGTAATTTATAAAATTATCTAATGTAAAATCAATTTTCAAAAATATAAATTAAAATATAAAAAATTTAAATTAGATATAAATTTTTCATAAAATAAAAAGTATATTTCAAAACAAAAATAAAATAAATATAAATATAATATTTTTATAAATAATCAAAAATATCAAAAATTAAATTATTTTGTTTTATTTATTATGTTTAAAATATAATCATTATTAATAATCTATGGTATAAAAAATTAATTAATTGTATTGAAAGGTAATCAATGTATACAAACACAATTGATTATATATGTATATATTTCTTTCGTAATTGATTATCTTTAACTTTCTAAATAATTTTTCTTTTCATAGTGAAGCAACTAAATAACCAATTTTGTTTTTCGTATTTATAATATTTTATATATTTTTTTGTTTTCTTAGTTTTCTTTATCTATAATATATATACACTTTTTTTTTTCTAGAAACAAACAGGTCGAGAATACTTGGAATAAAAATGCACTGAAATAATAAGCAAGAGTTACTAACTTGAATTAAGTTAGACATTAATTTAATTAAATACTAATTTAAAATTTAAAATAATTAATTGTTAAAACTTACGTAGTTAATGTTAAATATTAATTTATAAATTAATTTATAAATTTTCATTAATAATATAAACTAATTTAAATATTAATATTTTTTAATTTATAAAATAATATCTAATTTATTTAATATAATAATTAATTTTTTATATTAGTTGATATTTAATAATTTTTTAGTATTAAATTACTTACGAAATAATTTAATCAGGTTTTAACATAAATTAAGCATGAGGATACTTACTTAGGATACCTGAACCCTATATCTTATAAGAGTCTCAAAGAATAGGGGTCCAATATATATTGGTTTTGGTCTTTTAGTTAAATGATTATACAGTTGTGAAAGGACGTCTCTGGTGCAAGTTTGCCATCAGTTCTCCTTGCAAGTATGCAATTTATGTACATAATTTTTGTTATGGTTAATTTCATAAAGATCTACCTGCACATTATTCTGAATGCATACTGTAGAGTTTTGAATGCATTTTAGTTTGTTCTAGGAAATTGGCTTTAGTACTTAGTTTTATTGCTTTGATTAATGTTAAGGGAAAAGTGAGGTTGTACAATTGCATATTTTACTAAATTAAAAAAAAAAACTATTTTTATTTGTTAAAGAATAACATATGTTAACTAAAAAATTATATTAAAAAATTTGTTATAAAATGTATTTATAAATATGATAGCATAAATTTTGAAAGTGTATTATTTTTTTACATTTTTATATAGTAAATTTTTCAGATAATCCAACTAATATTTCCATATCCCTACTCTTAGCTAGCGTTAACTTAGATGTTAGTTAGTCAAACAGGTATATATTTATTAGCTCAATTAACATTTAAGTATATTGTAAAATTAAATTTGAATATTTTCAATATGATTTTTATGTTTAAGAAGAAGACTTGACTGTTGCTTTAGATTTTTATTTTATTTTTCCCTTTTTTAATTTCTTAAAAAAATTTGGCCTCGCAGAACTTTATTTTCTTGCCAAGAACGAGTCTCAGATAAGAAGAAAGAATTAAAAACTACGTCATTCTCTTGATGATAAAACTAAATAATAAGATACTGAGACACAAATAAAAAAAAATTAAATGCTCCATAAAACAAACTTTTTTTAATATAAAGTTAATTAAAAAATTTAATTTATAAAACACTTAAAATTTAATTAAATTTATTATTTAGTAGGACTGGAGATGCCTTATTTTCTTAAACTTCAACTGTCATGAACCAGTGTGCAACTTTTTTTCCCAGCCGAAGAAACCGAATAAGTGTTTTGAAAGTATTATCAACTTATGTAGTGTTACGTAAATAAAATACTACTCACATGTTTTTCTTTATGTTTTTCTTTGAGGACAAAGCTATCGTCGTCTAAAACATTAAAATTTTTTTGGACTCTACCACCAAATGTAAATTTTCTTGGACTCTACCACCAAATGTTTTGAGAGTAATTTACTCATCATTCTGTAAATTCTTTTTATGAAAATACATCATTTTAATTTTAAGTAAATTCAAATTATAATATTGTTCTAGAACTCTTAAGTAACAAACATTCAAGAAGATAATTTTTCTCTAGTAAAATGTTTGGACTTTTTATAATAAGTCCTCCTTTTTCGACTGCGAATTTTATGGAAGTTATTGGGGTTTAGGACAAACTGAGTTTAATTAACTACAAAATTTCAACTAACTCCTAATCACTATTCAGAATTGTATAGGTTCTTAAAATATTATAAATTGTAAATTAATTTTTAAATATTTTGTATAAATTATAAATTGATCCTTAATTATTTCATTTACTATTTGAAATTTAATTAGAAGGTTACAGTTCAATTCAACTTGTTCGACTAAGTTAACTCAACCCAACTTGTGTTTGTCTCGACCCAACATTGTCTAACGTATGTTTGATCTTAGCCAACCTTGTCTTAACTTGATATGAACTTGGCCTAACATGGACTTGAAGTGGGCTCGACTCGACTAAGCTTGACGTTGCTCCACTCAATCTGGCCTGATGTGGCTTGACTCGACTCGGAGCGATTGAAAACGACTCTACTCAACTCAATGTGAACTTGACAACACTCAACCTAACATGTGTATGACTCGATTTGACCCAACCAGGATTTGACTCGACTCAACCTAACGTGGGTCCAACTTGACTTAGTCCGATGTGGGCTCGACTTGACTTGGTTCAACAATGACCCAACTTGACTCAGTTCAATGTGGACTTGACTCAGCTCAGCCTAAGTAGGGCACAACTCTACTAGCCCAAGGTGGACCCAACATAAATCGTCCTAAGGTGGGGTGGGGCCAACTCGATTCGACTTGACTCAATCCAACATAGGTTTAACTCTACTCGACCTAACGTGGACACTATTCTACTCAATCCAAAATGGATTTGAATCTACCCGACTCAATGTGAGCCTGACATGACTTAACCCAATATGGGTCTAAATTAACTCGGCTTGACTCGACTTGGCTAACATGGACCTAACTTGACTCAATTTGAGGTGGGCCTGACTCGATTGGCATGGGCCCAAGTTGACTTCACTTGTCGTTGGTCTAACATGGGCCTAACCTGACTTGATTCAACATGGGTCCAACTTTACTCGGTTTGACGTGAACCTAAAACTCGACTCAAGACAATGTGGGTCTAACTTGCCTCAGCTTAATGTGCAACTCAGTTTGAGGTTTGACCGATTTCGACTCGACCTGAGATGCGTCTAACTCAACTTGATCGAGGTGCACCAGACTCAGCTCAGCTTGAAGTTGGCCAGACTCAACTTGGCCTGATGTGAGTCTAACTCAACTTGGTTCGACGTGGGCTCAATTCAACTTAACCTAACATGAGCCTTACCAACCTTAGTTTGACTTGGACCCAACCTGACCTAAGCTCAACTCTTGTCGACCTACTTAATTTGGGCCCAACCCAACCCTATCCCTTTTGACCTTAGATCGACTCAGACAAACATTTTCTTTACTTAAATCGACTTGACTTAGGTGCGACCTGACTTGGTCAACATAGATCCAATCCAACTTGGCTTGACATGAGCCATCTCAGTCTAACTTGACTTTCTTAAATATGGTTTTAGCTTAACCAAGACTTAGTTTGACCTAACTAGTCATAACTCGTGCTCAGTCCAACTCGGTACGACTTGGTTATGCTTAACTCAGCCTAACTTGACCCTAATTCATCTCAGTCTGACTATACTTATAACCTGACCTGGACCTATGTCAACTAGTTTGAGATGGTGTCAACTTAACTTAACTTGACTTAAGTTTTATTTGATTTTGCTTATACTGAGTTTAAATTTGGACGGAATAAATATATTTTATATATATAAGGACTTTTGAAGTATTTTTTTTCATTTTTATTTTCAAATAAGTTTTTTACTTTAAAGAAATGGTTCATAGAACTTTTGTTGAGATTTTGACCCTATGAACTTGTGAATTTTTTGGTCCCGAGGGCCAAATCGTGTGTATAGGCTGGACAAAACCGTTAGTTATTGTTCGTGCCTCCTCAAGTATCAAAGTTTGATTACTAGTATAAAGCTTCCTCTAAGGGCCGAATCCTAAAAAATGTACAAGAAATTAATGAATTCTTAATAATAGTTATATATAAATTAAACAAAATATTGAGATAGAGAAACATCGTAAGAGTAGGTGGCCTTTAGCAAACTGTGTTTGAGCGGAGACTTATCTGTGAACTAATTCTTCACTTTTATACTCATAGTTTGGGTTTTGGATTAACCAAATGGATTAGGCAGACCGGACGGGTAAAAAGATGAGAAGTTCTATTTAGTACGATCATTCCTATTGGTTTATTAATAAATTAAATATAAATAAACTTTTTTAAGGAATTAAACAAAAGTAAAACCATTACATCATGTCTGGTTCAAATATTTCTAATTGTCCATCACTTCCGAAACGATGCCTCCTATATTATATGTAAGGAGAGTAAACTAATTTTATATAGTCATTGATTCACAAATTACTATGATAAATATATTAATTACTAGAATAATTATTTTAAATATTTTTTCACACTACCACTTAACAATCGATAATATTATTATTTTATTTTAAAATTTTATTTTTATTTATGAAATATAATATTTATTGTTAAAAAAATTGCAAGGCCGAAGTAAGATAAAAAAGTGGATTTCAAAGAATTTGTATTCTTTTAAAATAGAAAAACTATACTTTGACACTCACTAAAAAATATATCTATTTTACGATTATTTTAATAATATAATAATATATATTAGTATTTTAAGTTAAAAAAAAAATATTAATATTTTAAGTTGTGTTCTTACATTGGTGTAAAAGTGTGGCCACTCATTGACATATTCATATGTGAATGCCGCTTTTAAAGTCGTTAATTAATCACAGTGTGCAGCACAAAAAAGCAAAAAACGGGAGAAGTAGATGTTTGGAGCGATTTGTCCAAGGATTGTGATTTGGCAACGCGATATGATTTCAATCTTTGTTCCCTGAAACGTTGAAAACCCATCCAAGTGGGGGTGGGTGAAAACTCCAAACTCAAAAGTGATTTACTATGTTAAGAGCAAGCTGGTGCTACAATGAGTTTCAGGCATAAGCCGACAAAGAAACATAATTAAGAAAGATGTTTACTAGGTGCCAACACTAATATTTATCTCTCTCTTCTATTCCAGGTTGAGCAAGTTGTGTAACATTGAATTGGTAGAAGTAGAAAACGTAAGTGGATCATAGAAAGCATCATGTGTTACAGGGTGTTGTGCCAGAAGTGTGGGAAATATACTTGGGGTGGGTGTGGTGATCACTTGCCCAGTGTTTACAGAAACATAGGGGAAGGAAATCATTGTATGTGTCGCTCGTGGCCTGGCATTGTCACACCCCGACCTACTCACCACCACCAGCAACCAACAGAATCAACAACTACTCCACCCCAAGGTATAAGCACGTTTGATTGTTGGAGATATGCAGGTCAGATTATCAAGGGCCTGTTTGGTTACGGGAAAAGCGCGTCACTTTGAAGCAACCACATCTTCCAGTATCTTCTTCTTTGCTACATGTACTCAGTGTTGTACTTCATTCATAATGGAGTCTCACTTTAATGATATGTATGATACAAAAGCCTCATTAAATGTTATTCATATCGTTAAAAGATGAAACTTCAAATTTCATTAAACAACACTAATAATACCAGTATCTTTAATATTATGTCAAAGTTTTGCTATTGTAATCAAAGTTTATCCAAATACGGTTGAGTTAAAAAAACGTGTCTCAGCTTATTTTTAGATCAGTTTACGCACAGGTGTCGTGGACAACACTTGTCTTCTTTTCCTTTGGTTATTGATTAAATCAAAGTGATTCTACGAAAGGAATAATAAAGAAAGAGGAGTTTAATTATATTGTACTATCTTGTGACAAATTAATGTCTATCATTGAACTATTATGAATAACCCAAATAGCAGATTAAAGCGAGAAGATTTTATATATATATATATAGTTCAGAGCTCGGAGAACCTTGAGTAAGAAAGTCGCTAAATGTGCTAAAGTGGCTTATAAAGAGGAAATTTACTTTTTTCTAAATGGTGTTTTCTGCAGGGAACCCTCAATTTCTTGAAGCAGTCGCAGTGGATTGTCTGAAATGAATATTTTTGCTTATGGTGGGATGATGAGGACAGAGAGAGAGAAACAAAAGGATTTGGATACCTCTTATGTTGCTCCTAGGTGTTGCTGTTGACATGATAATACTATGAAAACAGTCATATATGTTAATCCTTCCGCTTTTTTCTTATTTTTATGCTAAGTGTGGATTCTGTATCAACATTTAATATATTATACTCCATTAATAATAAATTTTGTGATTCGTTCTCATTTAGAAGAAAAAAATCATATTTTTTAAATATAAGGAAATTTTAATTCCTTTGTATTTTATTTAATAGTATTAATTTTCAAATACTTTAAATTCAATTAATATCTAGCTTTTGATTACACAATCATAATACGTAGAAAAGAGCATAGAATATTAAGAAGTTAGTAAAATTAAATCTAATAATATTTTCCTAGGATATGATGATGTAAGGTAGGGGTGGTGAGGTTAAAATAAGCAACATAAACATGCATGCTTTTCTATGTTTATGGTTGAATTAATAAAGAATGATTTCCTCTGTTCTTGTGCTGATTGTTTTATTACTTTTAGATAAGGTTCTTCAACTTGCAACGCAGAACTTTTAGAATTGAATAGTTACTGTTATTTTACTATCTTGTATCATGGTTTTGTGCTCCTGCCCTATTTTAACCTACTCTTTGTAAATGTGTGTATGTCCTCGAGCGAAAGAAAAGAAGAGGGCGGGAATTGATGAAGTAGGGAAAGGGAGGGACAGTTGGAATTTTAAATACAAGAATATAGCTTGATTTAACCTCATTATTACATCTGGAGTTGGTAAAATGGAAGCAAGTAAAAATGTGTTTGGTTTTTCATTCAAATGGTTCAAACACGAAGTAAATTAGCCAAGTTTAAGAGTTGGGTGGGAAGAACTTGAAAGAAGAGTGTGGTGTTTTGGTTTTGGTGGTTTGTCTTTATATTGTCCTTGGAGAAGGCCCAAATGCATGGGCAGAGTAATAGGGTGCATTATTGACAGAATGACACGACTTGTGTTTGTGCAAATAGTCTGATGGTGAGCCACCAAACACGTGAAAAGAAGCATCAAGACATACCTATTACCTATTAGTAAACCACATTCTCAAATAATTGATCAATCCTCCCAGTAACTTTGTTCATTCAAATCAATTTCAAACCTGTGTAGGGTAAGTGGGGCTTGTTTGACCTTTTCCACATCCTTGTTCAAGATATTGTGCCCTCAGACCTTCTCCTTGGACGCTCGTTCCTACACAATTTGATCCTTTGTCCACATTTTGGACTCACCCAATTTGAATATTTGAAAATAGCTTGCGTTCACTTTGAACTTGTGATGGGAATAATTAATAATTTATCTTACACTGACTGTCTACTTATTAAATGCAGCCATAAATTCTTAGTAAGAATGCATGAAAGGGCAGATATGGCAACATAAATGAAGGGAGAGGGGCATTTCCAGAAGACATGGCAAGGGGACCAGAGGTGAAAACTTCAAAAGTTTGAAGACTAAAAAATCTTAACAATAATGATTCTGAGATGCATATCAAGCAACTTTCTTTTTATATACAGTTTCCTACTTATGACTATTTATATGTATGCCCACTTGATAAAGTAGGGAAACTCTTGAACCAATTAAAGCCGATGGAGTGAGTATGAGCTGGACCAAGTGGTTTGCTCATCACAAATTTCAAATATCCTTTCTTACACTTAACCACTACAATTGACCTGTGCTCTAAGTTGCATATTAGTCCCCAATTTCTTGTTTTTGAACTATGTTACGTGACTTATTATTTCCCAATGACATTGACAGATAAAAAGTAAAGTGCATTACCAATCCTAGTGATTCAAATTGATTTCATTTTCTAGTACTGGTAAACTTCATAAATTTCATGTGTCCAGTGAATTCTTGCAATATTAAATAACTAAATAGGACACAACACCTCATCAGTTCAGCGTAATATAACGCTAATTTATTTATTTATTAAACTAAAGGAATCGAGTGAGTAAGTCAATGACCGGAATTTCATTTATAAAATTTAAAATGTTTCATCTTTTGCGCAAAACGTAAGGGAGAAACAAAGTATAAAAAAATAAAATACTATATGGTCTAATAGGTGATTATTGTCTTTTCAAATGGTTTTAAGGAGAAACGGCATGGAAGACACATCCCTTTTTGTTGAGTGTATTAGGCTCTCTTAACAAGTGAGATAGAGAAGGTGAGAGTGAAATTGTGATCTGATTCGTAGAAAAGAAAAAGAAAGAAGGTTTGGTAAAGGAGGGAAAAATGATCCAATGTGATCCCCTTTTTAGGAATTTGCTCTAGGTCCATTTGTCCGCTTTGAGTTTGTGGATTCCATTCCATTCTGTTTCACTTATTATTATTTTTTTAATTATCTTTTGTTAAAGTTTCAGCTGTTGTTTTCTTTCATAAAACCTCAACAGAAAGCAGAAACAAACAATTTATTTCATTCTCATCTTCCCTTTCTTTATTTCCAATTGGTAGTGCAAGTCAAGTCCATTTCAGCCCCTGCAACACTACCACAACTCTGGGTATTATCCCCCTCACATTTTGCATCTGTCCATTCTAATCTTTCATAGTCGCAAATTTTTCAGCGTCTCCATTCCCTCAAATCATTCCCACCCTTCTCATACTCATGGATCTGACTGTCCAATAACCTACATATTCCCAGAGAACAATAAAATCATTTCATATATTTAATTTACAGAGAAAAATGTCATCAGCGGAAAAACCCAGCTCCAAAGGGCAAGCGTGGTTAGAAGACTATTCTCTTTAAGCTTCTTGGTTTACAAATCCGTTTTCTCCAAGATTTGTTTTTCTCACAACTCTATTCTGCAGGTTCTGCACAACGGGATTGCCGAGTGACATTGTGGTGGAAGTTGATGACATGACATTCCATCTCCACAAGGTAAGCCTCAAAATACAGAGTATCAAATTTCTCACACACATGCCACATGGGTATATTTCTACTTACAGTAGTGACAATAATCCGTACTCCATTCTCTGAAATTTGTCTCTGATGCCTATTTCAGTTTCCTCTGATGTCCAAAAGCCGAAAGCTCCACCACCTCATAACGCAGCAAGAGGCAGCAGCTCATTCCTCTGCCCCACAGCATCAGCAGCAAGAAACCGAAGACGAAGACGAAATCGTTGAAGAGCAGTGCAACGTGACGTTCACGGGCTTCCCCGGCGGCTCTGAGGCCTTCGAGATGGCCGCCAAATTCTGTTACGGCGTCAAGATCGATCTATCCTCGTCCAATGTGGCCGCGCTCCGGTGCGCCGGCGAGTTTCTCGAAATGACCGAAGATTACTCCGAAGACAACCTCGTTTCCAAGACGGAGAGGTTCCTCTCGCAGCACGTGCTCAAGAGCCTCAAGGACTCTGTGAAAACCCTTAAATCTTGTGACTCCTTGATGCCTATGGCGGAAACGCTCGGAATCACGCAGAGGTGCGTTGATTCTGTGGTTTCCAGAGCTTCATCCGCGGATCCTGCATTGTTTGGATGGCCGGTGAGTGACGCCACTACTGCTTCCAAACAGGTCCTCTGGAATGGAATTGACGGTGCAGGAAGAAGAAAGGCCGGCGCCGGTACCGGCGATTCTTGGTTTGAAGATCTGGCGCTTCTGCGTTTGCCTCTGTTCAAGAGATTGATTCTTGCGATGAAAACTGC
The DNA here is from genome assembly GCA_013389735.1 of Phaseolus lunatus. Taxonomy (NCBI): domain Eukaryota; kingdom Viridiplantae; phylum Streptophyta; class Magnoliopsida; order Fabales; family Fabaceae; genus Phaseolus; species Phaseolus lunatus. Next base: position 39,879,231 of record CM023859.1, read on the forward strand.
GGAGCTGAGTCCTGAGATTATTGAAACTTGCGTGATGTATTATGCTAAGAAGTACATTCCTGGTGTTTCAAGATCGAATCGGAAGCCGTTGCCGTTGCCTTCATCGTCGTCGTCATCCGTTGCGACCGAGGCGGAGCAGAAGGAGCTTCTGGAGACGCTGGTTTCGAATCTTCCGCTTCAGAAGAGTTCGAAGGCCGCAACAGCGACGAGGTTCTTTTTTGGATTGTTACGAACGGCGAATATACTGACCGCTTCCGAAGCATGCAGAGACGCGTTGGAGAAGAAGATAGGATTGCAGCTCGAAGAAGCCACGCTCGACGACCTTCTCGTGCCGAGTTACTCGTACCTGAACGAAACGCTATACGACGTCGAGTGCGTGGAGAGGATTTTGAGTTATTTTCTGGAAAGTTTAGATGCAAGAAACGTCGCAGCGAACGAAGACGCCGCGGCGAGGTCGCCGGCTTTGATGCTCGTTGGAAAACTCATCGATGGATACCTCTCGGAGATTGCTTCCGACGCGAATCTCAAGCCAGAGAAGTTCTACAATTTCGCCATCTCGGTTCCCGACGAGGCAAGACTCTTCCACGACGGTCTCTACCGAGCAGTCGATGTGTATCTGAAGGTACCGAACTACCAATTACATTGGGATTAATTACCAATATTCTCATTTGATGGAGTTGTCAATTGTGTTCATATTCATTTCTGCAGGCACATCCGTGGATCTCGGAAGAGGAGAGAGAGAACATTTGCGGATTGCTGGACTGTCAGAAGTTGACGCTGGAGGCGTGCACGCACGCGGCGCAAAACGAGAGGCTTCCGCTGCGCGCGGTTGTTCAGGTGCTGTTCTTCGAGCAGCTTCAGCTGCGACACGCCATTGCCGGAACGCTGATGGCTGCGGAGGCTGCTGTCGAGCCGGGGCGCCAATCGGCGGTTCTGGAACGGGAAGCTGAGGAAGGCGAAGAAGGGTTAGGGTTAGAGCACGTGCAGGAACGGAACGGCACGTGGCGTGTAGCGGTGAGGGAGAATCAGGTGCTGCGCTTGGACATGGATAGCATGAGGACGCGGGTTCATCAACTGGAACGCGAGTGTTCCTCGATGAAGAGAGTCATCGCTAAGTTTGATAAGTCCGGCGGAAGCGACGGCGGTGGCGGCGGTTGGAGGGCGTCTCTAGGGCGGAAATTTGGTTGCAAGTTTAAAACTCAGGTTTGTGATTCGCATGAGTCAACGGCCGTTGATACCCGCAAGGGGCGCCACCACCAGCAGCCCCAGCAGCAGCATCCCCATCATGAATAGTCACCATGCTACACTTCCTTCCTCTCACGTGAGAATCATTGTTGGAGTAAATTTGATACGGGTCCCACTTGTAACTCTTCATTTTTTTTTCTTTGATTTTCCATAAATTTAATTTTAATTTATTAATATATAGCTTTACTTTCTAAAATATGAGATGAACCTGTTTTAGAAACTTTTGTTTATTACTATAGAATTTAAATCACTAACTCTATGGTTTTAATTAATTGAAACTGAAATGCATTTTAGCGTTGCTAATGTTCAGATAATCTTACTTCATATACCTTATAAATTAGTTTCAGTTTATAAGATGTTTCTTTCTTTTTGCCATGGCGCTCCAGTGCACCAATTATTGGGTGTAAATGGTTTGAGGTGATGAACTTTTGAGGTGATGGCGATGTGGTGAGAAGCACAAGACGTGAAATTATAGGGTATGAATGATAGTGGGTGGCATGGTGGAGACAGCAAATAGGTAATGGAAAATTCTTCGAAGTTTGTGTTATTATTATTGTTGGTTGCAGTACTCAATCACACTCATAATTGCTTCTAATAAAAGGTGGGGTTATGCCAAAGTGCTTTTCCGAAACTGAAAGTACTCGTGATCATGATACGCAGAAACAGCTACAAAGGCTTCTTCACTTTCTGGGTTTGATGCTGGACTCATTATTGCCTTTGCTTCCATTTCTCGTTGGGCAACACTAAAGTAGCCTTTCTGTGATTGGGTTTGGGTAGAAGGGGGTACAAATAGTCAAACTTATTATTTCATGTCTTCCTTAATTCTATATCCATCATCATTACGCGGGGAAGTTTATAGTCCCAAACTTTCAGCTTTCTTTTAGCTCTCTTTTATTATTATTGTTGTTGACTTGAGAACATGGAATTGGAAAATAAAACAATTGCCAAACTGACATACATGAAAATCACCTTTCTATCTGCATTATTTTCAAGGTAAACATTTTAAGGATTTGATTAAAAGAATTAAAAATATTTATTGTAAATAAGTATTTAATTTTTTTTGTTAGTGAAACTACTTTAACAAGATAACGAATGCATTGATCACCAGTCAACTAAAATCCTTTTGAACTTGATGAGTTTACAAGTTATAATATTTAATTAAGTAAATTCTTGAATTAGTCAACTAAAATTATCAAGCAATTTAATAGATGAAGTTAGCTCTATTTTAACATATTAAAGCAATCTTTTAGGCTAGTAAAATCACTTAAATAAAATCTTATTTTAATCAACTAAAAGTTTATATATATAATCCATGTTAAACATTAATATGAAATTTGACATTTGACATTGTAGACTCCATAAAATGTAACATAAAAGAGAAAAGAAAAGAACAAACAAATATGAGGACTAGACTAAACTTATGTAAAGAAATACAAAGAAAACTCCTTAGAACAACCTAAGCAAAACGATATATAGGACATTTATACCTATTGTGAAAAAAAATTTAAATAATACTAGATAACATACTACTATACAAAAAATATTCTAGTCTATTATTCAATCATAAAGAAGCAATCTTATTATTACTGTGGTCGTGCTCTCTAAAAATATGAGAAACTTGAAACACAATATCTCAAAAAAGGCAAACATTTATTCCATCTATTATGGATAGAACATGGAACAAATGCTTGGAAGAAAAAGCAAGACAGACTAAGGTAGAATCACTCTCCAGCAATGATAGTTTGTTCAATAAGAATGATAGCTTCCATAAACTCAACAAAGATGGAATATTGGATCTTAAGGAGATAAGAAAAGCCACCAACAAATCGTCCATACTCCCTCTAAAGATTTTAGCACAAGAAGCAAGTTAGGAGAACCTCTAGCAACACCATTAGTGTTGACTTTGATCCAACCAACAAGAGGAAAAGTCCATAAAATTTGGGTAGGCTTGGACACTTTTCCAGACCTAGTACTAATACCAACTAACTTCAAGATAGAAAAGTCAGATATTTCATTATACATAAATTTATTGTAAGGGTTACCTGATATTCTAATGTAGTTCTTAATAGAATCACTAACAAAAATGGGTACTAATCTCCTTTTAAAACTTGAAATAATTCCTCTTTTCCAAATCATCCAAATCGAAAACGAGATAACAAGTCTAATAAGTTTAACAAGGACTCTTGGGAAGGTTTGTAGAAGAAGAAAAATCATCTTAGAAAAAACTTGTTGAAACCAAATCCAAACATAAACAATATTAAAATACTTTTAAAAAAAAGATTAGAAATAGACTCGTCGTGAGATTCACATAAAGAACATATGAAATATAAAACCACTCATCTATGATGAGTTTCAAGATCAGTAAACAGCCTACTGTAAAGAAGATTTCATAAAACAAAAGGTTTTAGCAGGAAAAATAGAAAATGACTAAATAATATTATCACAATGACATATGTTTTCATAAAGAGGGGAAAAAATGGACTAAATTTTTTATTATAAAGTTTAAGATCTTTAACTACATTGTATATATTTTTTAAATGATTCTTTTAGAATTTGAAAATTTACTGAATTGACTTAATTAAAATAAGTAATCAAGCTCTCTTGTGAGAATGAATGTAGTAAAAAAAATTGTGACTACGTCGATTTGATAACGTGCTTTGAAATTTTAGAAAATATTAAATATAACATTGTCAAATATCTAATAAGTTTTTCGTTAAAAATTATTAATTGAAAAATTACTATTCATTGTTTTTGAGATTTGTGAAGAATCAATTTATTTAACTTAAAAAAATTTAACTTTAAAAATAGGAGAGAACTTTTGATATAACATCACAGTACAAAGAGAGATAAATGCACAATTTAGTTGTCCTTTGTAAGAAGAATGTAAAACTTGTTTCTACTTGTATGAAAAACAACAACGTCAAAGCGAGAAATCTGTTTGTAAGGTTGCATTGCACAATTGTGTCGGTGGTTACTTCTATGAGGGGATAAACATACCTAAGGAATAAATATATTGTTGTAAGATAAAAGCAATATGTTAGTTCTGCTTGTAATGTATAACAAATATTAAAATGGGAAACTTCTTAGAAGGTGTTCGTAGTCTTCAAAACATGGATATTGGAGGCATTCAATTTAACTTTTTGGGCGAACTATGTTTTTCTTAAGAAATATTATAACAAGTGTGGTTTGTACACAATATTGTTAAAAATCTTTTCAAGAGCTAAGTAAATAATACTTTATGGTTTTTGAATGTTTTCCAACCAATTTGTTACCTATTCTAATTATCAAAATTTAAAATATTTTAAGGATTAGTCATCGTCCTATTGGCTTCAGTCTAATAAACAACACTCAGCAATGAAATATATATAACTTTAAACTTTTGTTAATCTAAAAAAATGGATCTGAAGATTAAATTTGTGAAGTTATAATTTAGGAAACTTTTATGTCCTACTAAACATATTTTTTAAATATTATAAATTGTGATTCGTGTTGGATAATTAATTAAACATAATTCTAATCGATAAAGTCCTAGGAATAAACGTGAATGTTTATGACATTTAAATTGATTGTGGCGACAAAAAATGTCATGTTAAAAAGACAATAGAAGTAAAGATTTGATCTAAATAATTTATCAAGGACACGAGATAATAGATTATATGGTTAAAACTTATTTTCAAATGTTTTCTCAAGAAAAAAGAACAGGAATGTTATCTCCATACATTTTTACATATTTAAATTAAATTTCTTTTGACTTTTAAATTGGTGACATGTTATATTAAAATACTTTATAACAATTACTTAAAAAGGTTAAGTTGAATTTTCTCTGTAATCGAGTGAAACTTAACTTAATCTAATTTGACTCAAGGTAAGTGATGTGTTATATACATTAAACTTGGTATATTAACTTAGACCAAAATTATTAAATAATACTAATATCAATAATAATTATAGCAATATAATTATTATTTAATTTATTCTATTATTTTAATAATTGAATGTGTATTTTTAAATATTAAATAATATAATATATTTTTAAAAAGTACTCTAAAAAATCTAAAAAAGTATTTTGAAATTATAAATTTCAGTAAAAAAAGTTAAAACCTTGAACTTAATTGACCAAACCTAATTCAAAATATGTATTATATTGAATTGGGTATAATAGAAAATACAGACCTAAAAAGTTATACAATCATGTGTTGTTCCCTCTTTCTGAATCCTTTACAGCACAAGCTTGCTATGTTTGATGCCATCTAAATTATTATTGTAGACTTACCTTGCAAGTTCAGCATATACCTTTTATTTGCCCAACAATTTTATGAGAATTGTGTACGGCTAGGAAGTGATTTTACATGTCATTCAAAAAATATATTTTCAGTGAGACAAATAACAACACATTAAATTTTGGTTAATTGAAAATTTGTGTAAAAAAAAATTATAGTGGTAATTTTGTAAATATTTAATATATATTACGGACAATGTAATATGTATTATTTGTAAGAGTTAAGACACTTTAAAGTATTTTATTTTATTTTATTTATGATTTATTTATTGATGAAAAAATATGTCTTAGTTCGAGGTGGATGCTAACGTTGATGGTTGATGGTCACACCAATTTTATGAATCTTGGTTTGTTTATCCTCGCTGTTATTGGTTTCAATCAATTTGTATACTTAAGATGCAAAAATTTCTTATTATATTATAAGCAATAACTTAACTTTTGTGACACGCACAGCATGGCTATATGTGGAACAAAAACAGAATAAAAACATGTGCAAAGATCTGCCTTCTCATCTCCTCGTGTTTTAAAAAAGATAGTAGTTACTTCTGCCAACAAACTGCCACAAACGGTTGAAGAAAAGTTGCAATACAATTTAAAAATGCATGCCATATAAATGTTAACATAATATATACTCTTTCAACAACTCCAAAGTGTACTTATGATTTTTAAATATATAATAAGAACCCTCTTTCTACGTTTTTCCAGGAAATACTTTTTTTTATTGGCATAAATGTTAAAACTAAAATGAGTGGCATGTCTATACATAACTAGTATATATAATAAAAATAATAATTTAAATTTAGAATATAAAACGTTATTCAAGTTATATTAAACTTTCATAAGTGATATAAGTGATATCAGTTGTGTGGTGTCACAACTGATATTAAATTTAGAATATAAAATACTAGTGAGATCACTAGTATTTTAAACATTGATATATAAATTTATGTTTTATTTTAGTTCATTTATCATAAAACTATGATGTTATTTGTTTTTTAAGATTATTTTATTAATATTATTTTGATTCCGATTTTATGCAAATTAAACTAGCAAACTTTTTATCATTATTTTGATAAGTTTAATGAGCTGTTGGATTTTAAAAGCATTGATATTTATTTGGACAAACTTTTGTACTCTCACTAACACACCATCACATTTTCGTCTAAAAAGTTCGTGGTTTTCACATGGTACAAGGAGTCAAACATAACATTTATTAATAATATTATGACCACGGTTTCTGTGGGAGCATTTGAATGTCTCCCACAGTAGAGAACATGTTTCACATTCATTAGATTTTTTTAAAAAAAAAAAAAAAACAATTGAAGGAGACCCTGTTAGCATTAAAGATATATATGTTGATAGTTAAGAAGATTCCGTTCTAATGAAGTCCACCATGGCACCACTTTCACATATTCTTTTGATGCTGCATCTTAGTTCATGAGTTCACACTTATATTAATTTTGAAACATGACTTCTTCAATCAGAACACATTTCTAATATTTTAAAATAAATTATTAATGACTTATTCAATGAGACCACATTTATAATGTTTCTAAGTAAATTATTAATGCTTGAGGTGACTAATTTATTTTCAACATTATTATAGTAATATAAAAATATAATAAATCATAAACTATTAAAGACTGTTTATTTAATTTTTATGAAATAATTAAATAAATAAATACATCTAGCAAAGACAATTAAATCAAAATTAATAAATTGTTGTAATTGAAGAAAACATAAATAAATCTACAACATTATAGAAGTTTAATTAAATGTGCAATAATGTATTGAAAGGATAATTGTACAATTGAAAACATTAAAAACTATAGCTTAACATTGTCTAATATACTTTTTTTTTAATTTTTTCAACTATTTTTTAATTTATATGCCTATATGATTATATATATTGAAAATATTAATATTGATATATATATATATATATATATATGTTTACAATTTTTAGGTCATTTTAATTTGTACACAAACATTAAACTTATTATATATAAATTAAATTTAAAATTCCGATGTAACTAGACATACATTCTTCAACCAATGGACATGAGCAAAGTGTTATGAATGATTTTTTTATTATCCATTTATTTTCTATATTTTGTACTTATTACTCCTTTATAGTCTTAATCTAAAGTAACCTTTAAGTTACTTTTTGTATTTATAAATAGAATATTAATTTGTAAAAAAAAAATGAAAATAATTTATTCTCTTTTCTTTCTGCTTCTTTCTTATGTGTACTCTAAAATCATATTTTATAAGAAAAAAAATTTTAATAATTGTTAAAGTTTGTCTAAAGGAACACTAGAAAAACTTGTATAAATAAAGAAACAAATATTTATATATCTATAATTTAGTTAATTATATTTTTTTATTGAATTAAAGAAAGAACACAAAATTAGCTAAAATAAAAATGATTTGAGGGCTTACAAATCTTCAAATTCAAAGACTAAAAAAATATGGCTTGAAGTTTTAATAGCAATGTCCAAATATATTCAATCATGAAATAAATAATTAGTTAAATTTATAGACACGTGTATTAATGAGTAATAAATGCATCACTAATGAAAAAATAACATTTTTTTTTATAAAAAAACAACATATATTAAGTAAGTTTAAATTTTACTTATTACCATGTGACAAAAGAGTGTGATATAATTTTTGTAAATAAAAGGTGAGATACAGTGTCAATTTCAAGTCACCCAATATAGTAATACATTATTTACGTTAAGTTTATGAATCAATTAAATAATTTTTTTATTAACAATAAAAAATAAATAAATAAGAATACTTTATAATATCCAATTCATATACAAAATCTCATAAACTAACAATTTTCTTACAGAAATTTACTATTAACTTCTTATTAAAACAAATAGAATCTGAGCAACTTAAATAAATAACTTATTTTTAATCGAATATATACATATTAAAAAATCTAAACATCAATAAAAAAAACAAAAAGAATTTAAAGTTACTTAATACCAAAACTTTTAGTTATAATCCTTATCTCGATTATTCTTACAGATATAGAAAGACGTTTACAACACCGTAGAAGACTTGCACCATCTTTACTCTTCTCCTTTTTTTCTTTTTTTTTTTCTTCATATATCATTTGGTTTCCATGTTTTTTTCTTCTTCACTACATTCCTTTTACTTAAGTTTCACCATTAAGTTATAAAGTTATCAAAATAATTTATTTGTATATTGTTATCAAATAAAATAAAAAAGTAACATTTCACAATGAATAAATTTTTATAAAAATACATGATAATTTTAAAAATAATTTTTATCTTATAAATTATAAATTCTTTTAGTGTACTTTTTTATTTTAATTCTGACTGTCTTTTCTCAGAAAATTTAAAATGGACTTTATAATTATAAAGACTAAATATTTTAAACTCTTTAAAAATCTTTAAGCAATTTTGAGACTAAATTATTTTAGTTTTAATTGACTTTTTGTATTTATTTTAATAATTTTGATCATATTTAATTTTCTATTTTTTTTAATTTCTTTATTTGAGATTTAGTATAAACTATTAAGTGTTAATCATTTAGAACTAAAAAAAATTAACTAATTTAAAAATTAATTATTATTAATATAAACTACTTTAAATATTAATAATTTATTTAGTCTCTAAAATGATATATAATTTAGTCGTGATTAATTATTTTTTATCTGTAAAATTAGTTTTTATTTAATAATTTTTTTATTATGTATTAAATTTTTCGTTATAACACTTTAAAAAAAATTATTCTTTTTTACCTGATTAATTAATGAAAATTAAGTCTAACTTTAAATTTGATAGAACTTTAATTCAAAGCATGTTGTGTTGTTTGTTACACAAGATAAAATGTGTGTTTGAAGGATATTGCAAAAATAATTTTAGATTATATGCAATGTTATTTTTTGAATAATAAATAATTTTTCATCTTATGATAATTTGAGTAATTACAATATCAATGACCATTATGCATGTGTATTTAATAGATGTCAAGATAATGAAATTACACCAGAGTACCAAAATGGTAAGTGAGCACATGAACGAGTGTGATAATAATTCAACATATAAACAAAAAAAAAATCATTTAAAAACCAACGTAATTAAAAGTACTTGTTACCTCTCTTATATCTTAGTTCAATAGTTGATCTAAATTAATAAAAAATTACAAACATTAAAAAGACTTTTTTTAGATTAGTACAAACACACACAAAAATGAAATTTATTTGATTATAGGGTTAACATGCAAAAGATAAAATTTATTTTGTAGATAGTATAGACGACACTTTGCAACATGTGAAACAAATTGGCATCGAAAGGAATGCAATGCAATTTGGATCGCAAACCCACAGTAGGACATGGTAAACATAAAAACAGTGAAAGGCGATCTGAAAGTTCGCATCATTCCCTAACCATTGGTCCAAACAACGAATTAGGACCTCATATCATATATAACACAACATTCCACACTCACTTGCTTTCAAACTCCCCTAAATACCATTATCCTTCTCCATCACTTCACATCAACAACTTGGCTACATTCATTCATTGGTGGGATCTCTGTTGGTGAATTGTGAGTTCAGATCTGAAGCAGAATGGGTAAAATATTAAAACAGTATGTGGATATCAAAAGGGACACTGTAGTTGCTAGTTTAATCGATTCCGATTTAAATGAGCTCAAGCTTGCAGCCAGAAAGTTCCTCCACGATGCAACCATGGTAGGAGGCAAAGCCATCGGCGCTTCTTTCTTTAAATGGCTCTCTTCCTTTGCTGCCATGTAAGTTGGAATTTCTTTATATCATGTCATAATTTTCTAATCCAAGTCCATTTACAAATTGCTAATATCAATTATTTGTTTCAGTTATTTACTGATATTGGATAGCACAAACTGGAGGACGAATATACTGACAGCGTTATTAGTGCCTTACATATTCTTCAGCTTTCCTGACTCGCTGTTCAACTTTTTAAGGTCATGGTCACATTTGTAGTTTCTTTCTTTCTTCCGTGCTTTACAACGTTTTAGTTATATATTGATTGATTGAATCTAATCGTTCAGGGGTGAAGTTGGAAAATGGATTGCATTAGTTGCAGTTGTGCTAAGGCTTTTCTTCCCTAGACATTTTCCTGGTATGCTTAACTATTTGTAACCCTAACAACACTCAAGTTCAACAGGAAAATTTATTTCTGCATATTTTTTTTCACTTAAAATATGATTACATAAATTTCAGTTGAGTCATTTCTTTTCTGTTCTGAATTTTATCACATTCGTAATGTCAAACTGTTTATTAAATATCAAACTAAAAAACACTTAAAAGATACTCCAAGAATAAATTTAATAAACTAGAAAAACAAATTAAAAAAAATAAACAAGTCAAATTTAGCTTTTATATTTTTCGAATAGGTCAATTTACTTATAATACATTCAATTTTGACACACATGATATTTTTGCAATAGTTAGAAAGTTATATGTACTTAACTAGTGTTGTACATTACGTGCAGATTGGCTGGAAATACCTGGCTCAATGATTCTTATTTTGATAGCGGCTCCCGAAGTATTTGCTCACAAATTAAGGAATAACTGGGTTGGATTAGCAATTGATCTTTTCATTGGTTGTTACCTACTACAAGAACATATCAGGGCTTCAGGTGGATTCAGAAATTCTTTCACACAGAAACATGGAATATCAAATACTCTTGGAATCCTCCTCCTCATAGTCTATCCTATTTGTGCATTCATTATTCATTAAGTATAAAGCCTCATTGTTGACATAAAAGAAAAAGAAAAAAGTATAAGCATAGTAGCTGGTGATTATGTAATCTGATAGGAAAATAAACTTTTAGATGGTAGAGTTTGATACCAGCCTAGACAAAACAACTCCACTAGTTTTTACCCCACTAATGTAAAGTTCACAGTAAGTTATTCTAAAAAAATAAACTATTGAACATAATTTCTCTTGACTGTTCTGAACATGTTTGCAAATCTTCATGCAAAAATTAGTCTGAACACTATTTTGGAATATTCACACAAAAAATAGCTAATAACCAATTCGATTTATTGCTTTAATTTCCATAGATGGAAGTCTAATTACCATTTACTTTTTTATAAAGATAAATCTAAATCTCTCTTTATATATATATATATATATATTGCATTTTTAATCTGACTTTGAATTAAGTTAAATTTGAATTTGTGGTCTCAAATTATTTTGAGTATTCAATTTTTTATATCTGAAATTGTAGATACGAGACTTCAAATACTAATTCAAGGAAGGTGTTTGTGTCAAATACTTAAACTTGAATTTGTGGTCTGAAATTATGTTGAGTATTCAATTTTTTACATCTGAAATTGTAGATATGAGACTTCAAATACTAATTCAAGGAAGGTGTTTGTGTCAAATACTTATATTATAAAATAATCAATTGGTAGTAAATGAAGATAATTAAATTTAACAACTTGCATTTGCAAAGCAATAAAATCATAAATAAAAATTAAATTAAATGTTCAATTAATACAAGAGAAATCAAACGACTTAGCCAGTAGTTGCTTGTTTGACTTTTTTAAATTCAAATTGGCATTGTATGTACATTATACGAAAGAAAAAGCAGATCTTCCTATATGAGAATGACAGATATGCATTTGATGAAAAAGAAAAAAAATTTAACATTGGACAGTCCAAAGCGAATCATTGGACAGTGCAAGTGATAATAATGAAAATAAGAACACGCTTATCTTACATCTCTCGAGATACTTAGTTTATGTTATTTCTTGTTCTTTCTTCTTTTTTTTTTTCTTTTTTTTTTTTTTTTCTTCTTCTGCATTCAACAATTCTCACTACCACATCAGAGTGTTACGTCATGTTCGAACTCAGATTTTAGTAAAGTAACTATTTTGTTATTTATATTTGTAATTTTTATATGATTTTGTGAGTTTGTTTGATATTTTGTGTGGAAGAGGTGTTTAAAAAGTGGATTGTGTCCTCTCCGATGTGTTCAAGGAGTAGATCGTATCTATCCAACATGTCCATGTTAGAAGCTATTGTGAAGAGAAAGAATATATTTGATAATTGTGTATTATAAAAAGAGTTGGAAGGGAATATATATAGGATTATAGACCATGCATATGTAATTGTATATTTAATTGTCTAATATCCTCCCCTTAAAATTATGGTTTATCAGTAACCATAAGTTTACGATAAAAACTAGTGAAAGAATGACCAGACATTGGCTTTGTGCAAACATCGACTACTTGAAATTTAGTGGGAAGATGAATAAACTTAACATGTTGTTTTTTAACGTAATCCCTAACAAAGTGGAGATCTAATTCAAAGTGTTTTGTACGAGAATGCATTACTAGATTTGCACTGAGTAAAACATCTCCAAGGTTATCAGAAAAGAGGTGTGGTTGACTAGTGCAAATGTGTAGTTCATGAAGAAGAGACTGGAGCCAAATAACCTCAGTTAGAATAGCAGCTATGCTTCGGTACTATGCTTTTGTGCTACTCCTCGAAACTACCTTTTGTTTATGTGAAGACCAAGCTAAGATGTTTGATCCAAGGTAAACACAATAGACGGTGATAGATTTTCTATCATCAACGTCACTGCCCCAGTCTGCATCGCTAAAAGCAAGAATATCCATGGAGGTGCTGTGTTTGATAAGCAAACCATGCGTTGTTGTTCCAGCAAGGTACCGTAAGATACGTTTAATTGCTTTCCAATGATGTTCTTGTGGATTTTGCATGAATTGGCCAGCTATGTTAACGACATAGGAGAGATATGGACGTGTAATGCGAATGTATTGGAGTGCACCCACTAAAGAGTGATATAAGGTGGAGTCTTGAACAGCAGGTGAAACATCTTTTGGTAGGTGAAGAGTGGATTGTATGGGAGTTGGAACAGGGTTAGCTTCCTGCATGTGAGTGCGCCGTAGAATATCATTGACTTCAATTCCAAGAAAGTAACAAAGATGTCCCAAGTCTTTTAGAGCGAAGAATGAGCCCAATTTTTAGTATCTAGAGCTATTTTTCTCTCATGAACTCTTCCGCTGCTTCCATTTCTTCTTCTTCTACCACCGTTGCAAATTCTCCAACCTCTTTAACCTCTACTGCAAATACTGAGTATAATATGAACATCAAGCTTTGGCAATTGGATAAGAATGACATAAAATATCTGTTGGTGAATTGGACAACTTTCTTGCAACTGAACCTATTAAAAATTGTAAGCAATGTCATTAATTATGTTTTTCATTGATTCCTAAAATTCATTAAGAATGAAGTTCAACAATCTTGAACAAAATGATTTTCATGAACATGTCCAATACAGATATTAAAATATGTTGGAGGTTGAGATTTTAATGGGAAAATAATCAATGATTGTTTAAGAGATAAACACACAATAATCACATTATACTGATTCGCAATAACATATCCCATAACCAGAATTGTCATCCACTTATCTATACTTATCTGCAAACAGAAGAAAATGTAACAAGTTAATCCAATTCATACACCATTTTACAATTAATAACATCATTCCAAATGAATAGAATTACCATGTGGTCAACTAGAAGTGGTTTTTTCAAATATTCATATTGTTCATCTCTGCCAAACAAATCAATATATTCTTGACATCATTGACAAAATTCTTTATGCAAGTTCATGCGTAGAATAACCTAGGACTCCTCTCCCTTACCCAAAAATGCACCAACCTCATGATAGCCACAATGGTTTTCAACCTTAACATTAACAATATTAACAGCGTAAGGATAAATTCCCACCAGAAATTGATCTAGCATTGGTTTTGATTTGGTTGGAGAAGTCTCCGAAATGAATCCCTTGCTACATTTCAAAGTAGAAGAACTATCATGTTGTGAAAGAATGACATCAACATGTTCAAAGTAAAAAGGAATTCGCTTCGTTGATCTACCAAATTTACTCCAACGCCTTTTTTATGCACCTTTTGTTTTGACTTTCTCACTTGGTGGACACAAAGATGTCTTATCTGGGTAGAAAATCTCACGTAATTTGGATTTGATGTTAATCTTACCAGCCATGTTAACGTCATTGAACCAATTCACAATGACAACCAACTCTTGTTGGATGGACAACTCTGCTCAAGTATCACCACTTGAAATATCTAAAAAGCTTAATTGTGTTCAAATAAAATGCAGTGACTGCAATGGTATGCTACCCACCAAAGGAAGCCAATTCACAAGCACAAGGAAGGTCATGAGTAGATCTAATGGTGCATCCACAACGAGATTTATCTAAACCAACATATTCAACTCAATCACTCTCTTCTGCAATATATTGCAAAGCATATTTCAATACAAAGTCAACCAATTTCTTATATCTTGTTACATTAAAGACATGACTCACCACATGCAAACTCCTTTCAAATGAAGATTTAATTGCATTATGTTGCAAGATGATCATCTTATGCACGGAATCCCAACAAAAGCATAAGTCCTTCATTGACGTCTCAAGGATCCTCTTTAAACTCCAATGTGCAGCCTCAACCCTGTTACTTGTCGTGTTGCCTAAGTGCATTGTAAGGACCTGAAATTTATTGGAATGAAAGAGTATGTTTTAAGTAAATTCTAAGTATGTTTTATCTAAGTTAAAAAGGAAGGAAAGTGTAGTCTGGAAAAAACTATAAGAGTTCCTTGTTTATACATCATCGCCGGTCGCCTGCTACACATGAGCGCCAGGTGGACGTCGCGCGGGCGCGAGAGGCATGCAGGCATCGCGCGGGCGCGAGAGGCATGCAGGCATCGCGCGGGCGCGAGAGGCATGCAGGCATCGCGCGGGCGCGAGGCATGTGGGCATTGCCAGGGCGCGAGGCATGTGGACGTGGCCAAGGCGCGAGAGTTTTGAGGGCGTCGCCAGGGAAGACATCGGTCGTCTCCCAGAGGAAGACATCGGTCGTCTTCCAGGGCAAAGGAGACATCGGTCGTTCGCCAGGATGAGTCAGCAGTGGAAAGTTATCGCGCGACGTCGAGTTTCACACCTTGAAGGTAAGACCCAGACTCCCAGCATGAAGCGTAGTGCACGCACGCCACGTAGACAAAAAGGGTGGTTCAGAATAGTGACATCAGAATGTTGGCATGCGCGGGAGACACTCACGGTCGTACTGTTCAGAGCAGTGGCTGGCATGCACAAGCGACAACAGTGACAGTACTGTTCAGAGCAGTGGTTGGCATGCACCAGAGACAACAGTGGTCGTACTGTTCAGGGCAGTGGTTCTCAGACTTCTCTGCAGAATGGGTGGTGGCAGCCGCTTTTGGTGGATAAGTTGGTTTAAGATGCAGAAAACCCACTGCTGAGAGAAAGAAAACGTTGCAGCCTTCAAAGAGAGAAAGAGTGAGTTACCTCCCTTCTCCTCCAGTTGCCTCCTTCGCGCTGCGATTCTAGCACCTTCACACGAGAGTACGACGAGCGACAGCCACCATTAGAGCACCTGGGCAGTTCTCTGCAAGTCCTTCAACCAGACGCAAAAACAGAGCCAAGGCGTTCTTCAAGCTTTGTTGGGTTTCGGAACTCTAGGTGTTTGCGCAAGTCCAGGTAAGGGAAGCTAGACCTCTTTTTCCATACAAGCCACAGTGTAGCTATCTCTGGAGTGAGGGCGACGTGATCGCCATTTTTGTTTTCATCTGCGTAAAGTGCTCTGTTTGTGTGCTTGGGCGACGTGGTCGCCGGTTTTATATACAGTTTTCGAAACACCCTGTTTTTGAACTAGATCGCCGGTTTTGGCGCTGTTTTGCGAACTCCTTGTGTTTGATGTTGTTTTGAGAACTGCTTGAGATTTACATGAGATATTCGAGAATATGAATCCTTTGAAATGGCTATTGCTGTGATTGAAATCATTCTTTTAAGTGTGGCATGATGTCTTTGAATGCTGTGAATGTGGGATCGAGGCATAGTATTTTCAGGAAAGAAAATACCGTGTAAGATCTTGTGGTAGGTGCATTGATCGGTGATTCCTAAGGGGATATCCTGACTCTGCTGAGGTAATGGAATCACGTAGAGGAAGTTACTCAGTTGTTGAGAGTCGAAGGAGGTCTATATGATGGGCGTCTCGTGTGAAAAAGAACGAGCTCCGTCTGTCCTATGGATTAACCCTGTCATACCAGGAGAACTATGGTAACATTGAGATGATATATGCGCATGCTGTGTGGATTCACAGCGACCCTGTGTGGATTTCACAGTGGTGTGGTATGACAGGTGCAGATCTCTGAGTCTAATCAACGCACGAGTCAATCCGGAAGTAGTGTCAAGTGTCTTGTGTGGTGAGTCAGTGGAAAGTCTGACATGTGAAATGAGAAACTTGAATATTGATAGACACTTGATGCTGTATTGTGAAATGGAATGACTATGGGTGAATGTTGTGAAATGTGATTTTGGGCGATCAGCTGAATGCTATGAGCAGCTCTACGTTTTACATGGATATTTTGGAACTTGGTTTACTTGGATTTTCATGTTCTTGATTTAAACTTCTTTTAAATTATCTAGCTTACCCTTTTATCTGTTATTGTGGTTGTTTTCTCAAAACTGTGATGATCGTGTAATTGTTACACGGGAGCAGATGATTTTCCAGGAAGAAGAGCCCTCTAGTGAGTGATCGCCGAGGAGGAGATCGCCGGTTTTCTGTCTCTATCGGGTGATCGCCTGTGTCTGCCTCCATCGGGTGATCGCCTTTTTTTTTTCTGTCTTGATAGGAGATCGGTCTCGTCCGATAGGAGATCGGTTTCTTCCGATAGGAGATCGCCTGCTTTGTTTTTTTTTTGTATTTTGTTTATGTTTCTGGAAAATTTTACCGAATTTGTATTAAACTCCCTAAGAGGAGCAACTTCATTTCATATATATAATATTTTGTTCATAGAATCTATTTGTTACCTTTATTTTCATTATAGACATTTGTATAGTATTTTGGCGGGATGTTACATTAATGGTATCAGAGCAGTTCGCCTTAGGATGACCTGAGGGCTGTGGATCCATTGTGTTTCTTCTGCTCATAAAATTTATTTGAGTTTTAAATAACCACTATAGTGGAAGGTTTTCAAACGTTTTAGTTTTGAACTCTTGCGTGTGCTTGGGTGAACGTGTGCCTAACTGAAAATCTTAGTATTAAGAATAAGAAGGTCTTGATAAAGTGGTGAGGGTGCACACTCATAACTGGATCAAGATAATTCTTAATCTTAATTCCAAAGGTTTGATGTTTAGCCTACATTGAATTCTGGTGTGATTTTTGAGTGTTCTTGAATTTGACTGAGGTGGTAGTTTGGACTGATGTTTGCACACCAGTAACTGTTCTGGTGTTTTGTGTGAAGTTATAAGTGTTATGATTCTGTTGATGAACTCAAATTCTAGATGACTTTGAGATGCTAACCTTTGTAAGGTCTAGCTGTTACCCCTTGAATGAATTGATTCTTATCGATTTCATTCTTATAGTTGTAGGGAATATAGAAGTCAATAGATTCAGAAGATGGCACGTAGACCTGCTACCCCACCCCAACCTTCCTCAGAGATGAGTCAGATCGCCAAGGCCATCGAGATGATGGCGACTGCCATTCAGCAGCAGAATGCGGCGATGGCTCAGAACCATCAAGCTACAATGCACCACTGGGAGACTGCTCGGTCGGCTGAAACAAACTCCCACGTCGGTCAGCCCCAAGAACAGATGGGACTGGCCGAGTTCATGAGGCACAACCCACCTAAGTTCAGTGGGAATGCTACCCCTGACCAGGCAGATCAGTGGGTCAGGGAGGTGGAGAAAATCTTTAGGGCGACCTCCTGCCCTGAAGAGAAGAAGCTGTTGTTTGCCACGTATCTGCTATCAGGAGAAGCTGAGTTCTGGTGGATGGGAGCTCAGCAGATGTTGGAGGCCCGAGAGGATGTTCTGGATTGGGAGAGCTTCAGGGTGAAGTTCTTGGAGAAATACTTCCCAGACAGCGCCAAGTTTGCAAGGGAAGCTGAGTTCTTAAAGTTGGAGCAGGGGGACATGTCAGTAAACGCCTATGCTGCCCGTTTTGAGTACCTCGCCCGGTTCTATACCCAGGCGACCTCCGAGGCCTGGAGGTGTAGGAAGTTCGAGGAAGGGCTGAAGCATGGGCTGAAGAAGACCATAGCCCTGATGTGCATCAGGGAGTTCCACGCCTTAGTGGAGAAGGCGAAGATGGTGGAGACCCTGGAAAAGGGTGAGTCTCGGGTGATCAGGTCACACCCAGGAGGTCCTTCCAGTGGGAGAGCTAAGGCACAGCACCCACAAAGCAAACCCTATGCGAGACCTCCATCACATCGGGCAGGAGCAGCACCTCCCCAGTTCCAACAGCAACAACCTTGGAAACCTAAGTGTCTTCACTGTGGTGGACCACACGCCTCCAATGCTTGTTTCAAGAAGACTTCAGAGAGGAAATGTTTCGTCTGCCAAAGGACAGGGCACGTTGCTAGAGAGTGCCCTAGCAGGAATGGGGCGACCCAACCCAGTGGCTCCCAACAGTTGAGAAACGAGGGCGGCAGACCTCAGGCAACAGGGAGGGTGTTCGCCATGTCTGGAGCAGAGGCAGCTCAGTCAGGTAACCTCATCCAAGGTATTTGTTTTATTGCTGGTAGAGGTGTAAGGGCCTTGTTTGATTCTGGAGCGACACACTCCTTTGTGTCAAGCCTGTGTGTAGCCGAGTTGGGCCTCCTAGTGAAGGAGTTACCTTTCGAGCTGTTGGTCTCTACACCTGCGTCAGGACAGGTGTCGACCTCTACAGTGTGCCCTGAATGTCCAGTGATTGTAGAAGGACGCAGATTCAAGGTGAACTTGATCTGCCTACCTCTTCAGGACCTGGATGTCATCCTGGGAATGGATTGGTTAGCTGCCAATCACGTTCTCATAGACTGTGGTAGGCAGAAGGTAGCGTTTCCAGACCCCCAAGAACCGGATGTGTTGTCAGTTCAACAAGGGCGATCAGAGCTGGAAGGAGAGACGAGGTGCTTCGTAGTGCTCGCCCGGTTGGAAGTGGAGAATAAAGGGGACGTAAACAGGATACAAGTGGTGAAAGATTTCACAGATGTATTCCCAGAAGAGGTGCCTGGGTTACCCCCTAAGAGAGAAGTGGAATTCTCTATTGACTTGGTACCTGGAGCTGGACCAGTGTCAATGGCACCTTACAGGATGGCACCAGCCGAGTTAGTGGAGTTAAAGAAGCAAGTGGAAGAGTTGGTGGAGAAGCAGTTCATCAGACCCAGCGTATCTCCATGGGGAGCTCCAGTGCTCCTAGTCAAGAAGAAGGATGGAGGGTCTCGGCTGTGTATAGACTACAGGCAATTGAACAAATTGACCACAAGAACAAGTACCCCCTACCTCGGATTGATGATTTGATGGACCAAATTCATGGGGCCTCGGTGTTCTCCAAGATTGACCTGAGATCGGGGTATCACCAAATCTTGGTAAAAGCTGAAGATGTTCAGAAGACAGCTTTTAGGTCTCGATATGGGCACTACGAGTATGTAGTGATGCCTTTTGGAGTCACCAATGCTCCAGCTCTATTCATGGACTACATGAATAGGATCTTTCGCCCTTTCTTGGATAAGTTTGTGGTGGTCTTCATAGATGACATCCTCATTTATTCAAGGACCGAGGAAGAGCATGAGGAACACCTGAGGACAGTATTGGAAATACTGAGAGAGAAGCAGCTCTATGCCAAGTTCTCCAAGTGTGAGTTCTGGCTGAGGGAAGTCAACTTCTTAGGACACGTGATATCTGCCCAGGGGATCTCGGTAGATCCAGCCAAGGTAGAGGCAGTGCTGCAATGGGAACGTCCTAAGACAGTGACTGAGATAAGGAGCTTTGTAGGGTTGGCGGGCTACTATCGGAGGTTTATTGAGGATTTTTCCAAAGTAGTGGCTCCTTTAACACAACTGACCCGCAAGGACCAACCCTTTGCTTGGACCGACCGATGTGAGCAGAGCTTCAGGGAACTAAAGGAGAGGTTGACCAGTGCTCCAGTGCTGGTGATTCCAGAAGTAGGAAGACCTTTTGATGTCTTCTGTGATGCCTCACATCAAGGCTTGGGATGCGTCTTGATGCAAGAGAAGAGAGTGGTTGCATATGCTTCAAGGCAACTCAAGGTGCATGAGAGAAACTACCCTACTCATGATTTGGAGTTGGCAGCGGTAGTGTTTGCCTTGAAGATCTGGAGGCATTATCTTTATGGAGCTCGGTTCCAGGTATTCAGTGACCACAAGAGCTTGAAGTACCTGTTCGATCAGAAGGAACTAAACATGAGACAAAGAAGGTGGATGGAATTCCTAAAGGACTACGACTTTCAACTCATGTATCACCCAGGGAAGGCCAATGTAGTGGCAGATGCCTTGAGTAGGAAGTCTATACAAGTCGCCACCATGATGATGGAAGAGCAGAAACTGATCGAGCAGTTCAGAGACTTAAACCTTGGAGTGGAATTTCACGTGAATCACATTAGTTGTAGTAAGCTGACTATAACTAATGACTTCCTTGGGATGTTGAAGGATAAACAATTGGAGGACCCTAGCCTGAAGCGCACTGTGGAGTCACTAGGGACAGATCAGGCGAGAGGCTTTGAGATGGGCGATGATGGGATCTTGAGGTTTGATGGCAGAATTTACATACCTGCAAATGATGAGTTGAAGAAGATGATCCTAGAGGAAGGTCATAAGAGCCGCCTCAACCTTCACCCAGGCATGAACAAGATGTACCATGACTTGAAGGAGTCATTTTGGTGGTCAGGCATGAAGAGGGACGTCGCCCAGTACGTGGCAACCTGCTTAACGTGTCAAAAGGCGAAGGTAGAGCATCAAAGACCTGGCGGGCTGTTGCAGCAACTGGATATCCCCGAGTGGAAGTGGGACAGCATTGCCATGGATTTTGTCACCCATTTACCCAGATCGGTAAAGGGTCATGATGCAATCTGGGTCATCATTGATAGGCTGACGAAGAGTGCCCACTTCCTCCCAGTAAATATGAAGATGCCCATGGCCAAGTTGGCACAGCTGTACATCAAGGAGATTGTGAGGTTGCATGGAGTGCCTTCCAGCATCATTTCAGATAGAGATCCCAGGTTCACTTCACGGTTTTGGCAGACTTTGCAAGAGTGTTTGGGAACCAAGTTGAGGATGAGCTCTGCATATCATCCCCAAACAGATGGTCAGTCAGAGAGGACGATCCAATCTTTGGAAGATCTGCTGAGGGCATGCGTTTTGGATCAATTGGGAGGTTGGGAGGAGGTGTTGCCACTAGTGGAGTTTACCTATAACAATAGCTACCACGCCAGCATTGGGATGGCACCATATGAAGCCCTGTATGGGAGGAAATGCAGAACTCCCTTATGTTGGTACCAGGAGGGCGAGGCAGTCTTGGTTGGGCCAGAGTTGATTCAGCAGACGACCGAGAAGGTGAAGCAGATACAAAGCAGAATGAAAGCCTCTCAGAGTAGGCAGAAGTCCTATGCAGATCAGAGGAGAAAGCCTTTGGAGTTTGCTGCTGGAGATCACGTGTTCATGAAAGTGACACCAACCAAGGGTGTAGGGCGGGCGATCAGGTCAAAGAAGTTGTCCCCTAAGTTCGTGAGACCATATCAGATCTTAAGAAGGATTGGCCCAGTGGCGTATGAGATCGCCCTACCTCCCCATCTGGCGAATCTGCACAATGTGTTTCACGTGTCACAGCTGAGGAAGTACATGGCAGACCCTAGTCATGTGCTGGATGTAGACGACGTGCAGATTAGGGATGACTTGTCCTTTGAAGCCAAACCAGTCAGGATTGACGATCGGCAATGTAAACAGCTCAGGGGCAAGACCATCGACATGGTGAAAGTGGTGTGGGATGAGAAATCGGGGGATTCTACTTGGGAGTTAGAAGAACCCATGAGGGAGGCTTATCCATACCTCTTTTCCTTGTAATCCAATTTTCGAGGACGAAAATTTTTGTTGTTGGGGAGAATGTAAGGACCTGAAATTTATTGGAATGAAAGAGTATGTTTTAAGTAAATTCTAAGTATGTTTTATCTAAGTTAAAAAGGAATGAAAGTGTAGTCTGGAAAAAACTATAAGAGTTCCTTGTTTATACATCATCGCCGGTCGCCTGCTACACATGAGCGCCAGGTGGACGTCGCGCGGGCGCGAGAGGCATGCAGGCATCGCGCGGGCGCGAGAGGCATGCAGGCATCGCGCGGGCGCGAGAGGCATGCAGGCAACGCGCGGGCCCGAGAGGCATGCAGGCATCGCGCGGGCGCGAGGCATGTGGGCATTGCCAGGGCGCGAGGCATGTGGACGTGGCCAAGGCGCGAGAGTTTTGAGGGCGTCGCCAGGGAAGACATCGGTCGTCTCCCAGAGGAAGACATCGGTCGTCTTCCAGGGCGAAGGAGACATCGGTCGTTCGCCAGGATGAGTCAGTAGTGGAAAGTTATCGCGCGACGTCGAGTTTCACACCTTGAAGGTAAGACCCAGACTCCCAGCATGAAGCGTAGCGCACGCACGCCACGTAGACAAAAAGGGTGGTTCAGAATAGTGACATCAGAATGTTGGCATGCGCGGGAGACACTCACGGTCGTACTGTTCAGAGCAGTGGCTGGCATGCACAAGCGACAACCGTGACAGTACTGTTCAGAGCAGTGGTTGGCATGCACCAGAGACAACAGTGGTCGTACTGTTCAGGGCAGTGGTTCTCAGACTTCTCTGCAGAATGGGTGGTGGCAGCCGCTTTTGGTGGATAAGTTGGTTTAAGATGCAGAAAACCCACTGCTGAGAGAAAGAAAACGTTGCAGCCTTCAAAGAGAGAAAGAGTGAGTTACCTCCCTTCTCCTCCAGTTGCCTCCTTCGCGCTGCGATTCTAGCACCTTCACACGAGAGTACGACGAGCGACAGCCACCATTAGAGCACCTGGGCAGTTCTCTGCAAGTCCTTCAACCAGACGCAAAAACAGAGCCAAGGCGTTCTTCAAGCTTTGTTGGGTTTCGGAACTCTAGGTGTTTGCGCAAGTCCAGGTAAGGGAAGCTAGACCTCTTTTTCCATACAAGCCACAGTGTAGCTATCTCTGGAGTGAGGGCGACGTGATCGCCATTTTTGTTTTCATCTGCGTAAAGTGCTCTGTTTGTGTGCTTGGGCGACGTGGTCGCCGGTTTTATATACAGTTTTCGAAACACCCTGTTTTTGAACTAGATCGCCGGTTTTGGCGCTGTTTTGCGAACTCCTTGTGTTTGATGTTGTTTTGAGAACTGCTTGAGATTTACATGAGATATTCGAGAATATGAATCCTTTGAAATGGCTATTGCTGTGATTGAAATCATTCTTTTAAGTGTGGCATGATGTCTTTGAATGCTGTGAATGTGGGATCGAGGCATAGTATTTTCAGGAAAGAAAATACCGTGTAAGATCTTGTGGTAGGTGCATTGATCGGTGATTCCTAAGGGGATATCCTGACTCTGCTGAGGTAATGGAATCACGTAGAGGAAGTTACTCAGTTGTTGAGAGTCGAAGGAGGTCTATATGATGGGCGTCTCGTGTGAAAAAGAACGAGCTCCGTCTGTCCTATGGATTAACCCTGTCATACCAGGAGAACTATGGTAACATTGAGATGATATATGCGCATGCTGTGTGGATTCACAGCGACCCTGTGTGGATTTCACAGTGGTGTGGTATGACAGGTGCAGATCTCTGAGTCTAATCAACGCACGAGTCAATCCGGAAGTAGTGTCAAGTGTCTTGTGTGGTGAGTCAGTGGAAAGTCTGACATGTGAAATGAGAAACTTGAATATTGATAGACACTTGATGCTGTATTGTGAAATGGAATGACTATGGGTGAATGTTGTGAAATGTGATTTTGGGCGATCAGCTGAATGCTATGAGCAGCTCTACGTTTTACATGGATATTTTGGAACTTGGTTTACTTGGATTTTCATGTTCTTGATTTAAACTTCTTTTAAATTATCTAGCTTACCCTTTTATCTGTTATTGTGGTTGTTTTCTCAAAACTGTGATGATCGTGTAATTGTTACACGGGAGCAGATGATTTTCCAGGAAGAAGAGCCCTCTAGTGAGTGATCGCCGAGGAGGAGATCGCCGGTTTTCTGTCTCTATCGGGTGATCGCCTGTGTCTGCCTCCATCGGGTGATCGCCTTTTTTTTTTCTGTCTTGATAGGAGATCGGTCTCGTCCGATAGGAGATCGGTTTCTTCCGATAGGAGATCGCCTGCTTTGTTTTTTTTTTGTATTTTGTTTATGTTTCTGGAAAATTTTACCGAATTTGTATTAAACTCCCTAAGAGGAGCAACTTCATTTCATATATATAATATTTTGTTCATAGAATCTATTTGTTACCTTTATTTTCATTATAGACATTTGTATAGTATTTTGGCGGGATGTTACATGCATGACCTTATCCGTCCAAGCATTAACAATCTTTTCTTTATGTGGATTTAACCAGGTACTAATTACATATTTAGTAAACATAGACCATGGTGAACAAACAACAACATTAAATGCCTCCACACGATGTTCATAGGACTCTACATTTTCACAATCAACAATAGCTCCTCCAGATTCCATCACTTGATTGCATGCCTCTTTTGGATGAACAATCATTTTACATTTTACTTTAACATTTTTATCAATGTAAAAATTGTTAGAGTTAAGCAGGGTCTGAAGATCAAGAGGGGAGGGGTGAATTGATCTTTTAAAATTTTTGCAACAGAAACTGACTTCTGTATAACAGAGATTAAAAGAACAGATTGATTTCAAATAAAACAGATTTATTTTTCCAAATCACCTTCTTACAATCAGAACTTAATCAAACAAGATTTTATACAATTAGAAGGAACAGCAGAATACACTTGTTCAGATATTTGCAAGAAGGTTTCAACCAAGAGAAGAACAGTTCTTATTAAACCCAGAATTAACAGATTCAATTTCAAATGAACAGATTTATTTTGGACAGTTATCAATTCAAATTCCAGAAATAAATGCAAGAAAGGAGAGAAGATTGCACACAAGTTTTTATACTGGTTCACTCATCAAGAGCTACATCCAGTTCACCTTACACCAAGGTGGAATTCACTAAACACATACAACAATTACAGCATATGCAGCAGTTCTTGAAACCTACAAGAACACTCACATACAAGGCTGAAAAACACCTATTTCAGCACACCTTGCACTCCAAGAAACCCTATCAAGAAGTGACTAACACTTCCACCTTTACAACAAATGAGAAAGAAAAAAATACACCTGAAAAGAAGATGCAAGAACTCAAACCAGTAGTTCAATCTGCTGCAAAAACTGCACCAGCACCTTCACAAAGCACAAGGTTTTCCTAGAACAAGCACACTTGAAATTCCTTTTGAAAATCTTTCACAAAAGCCTTTGAATTCTTCTTCTCACTCAGAAACTGATTGAAACGTGATTGCCCTGTATATTTTGTGTGAGAGAAGTCTTCTATATTTAAAGAAACCAGTTTCTAACCACTTTTCAAAAAACAGTTTGAAAAACAGTTAAGAATAACAGAACCAAAATAAATCTATTTATTATCCAGGAAACAGATTTATTTTTGTCCAGTATTCAGACTTTTTGGAGAAAACTTTAAACAGCATTTTTGAAAACTTTAAACACTCCTTGTGTTTGGTTTAAGCTTGCTTTAGGCAACTAGAACAGAATGACCGATGACCAACCGGTGCCACATTACATTCCAAATGACCGATGACCGATCGTACAACATTACTTTCTCAAAGACCGATGACCGATCGTACCTCATTACTTCCTCCAATGACCGACGACCGATTGGTTCCTCGTACTTCCCCAATGACCGACGACCGATTGGTTCCTCATTGCTTCCTTCAATGACCGACGACCGATTGGTTCCTCATACTTCCACAATGACCGACGACCGATTGGTTCCTCATTACTTCCTCACCTCCTAAGCCTAAACCAAAATTCACTTAAATCCTTTTACAAAACTATAAAGTACCGAAGCAATTTTCTTCATCAAACACACTTTAAGCCAAGGTTGGGAAGAAGCTTCCTTCAGCTTCAACAATGACATAACAAATGAGTAGCTTTGAGAAACACAATATTTATTGCATTCATTGGAAAAATATCTCTATCACTAACCACAACCTTTGGGTATGAATCAACACTAAAAAACAAACCTCTTAGCTTCTCAAGGGCCCATACAAAGTTATGATGACGTTCTGATGCGAGTAACATAAATACAGCACTGAAGGTCAATTCCATTGAGGTAACACCAACAACTTCAAACAAGGACATCTTATACCTATTAGTTTTGTATGTATTGTTCATCATCAATACAATGTTAAAAACATACAATAGCTTCACTGAATTAGGGTGTGTCCAAAATAAATCTTGCACAACATTCATCCCTTCCTCAAACCTAGATCAATGGACATACATATCTCGCTCAAGTAACATCATCAATTATTGCATTTCAGTTCTATCACATTGTTCTGATTTTTTTGTACAAATATCGTGCATTATAAACTTGCTTTATTGTGGTCACATTTTTTTCATTATACTCTTTCATTGTTAGCAAAATATTTATGGGCTTCATTACACTGTCTGTCATGTCTATAAGCATTGACTTCTCACTACATGTGAACCCACCAGCATATGAATGACCAACCAATGTATTTGCCAACTCATGATTATAAGACCCACAAATTAATTTCAATATCCATCCTTCACCACTCTTTACTAAATACCCTTGTAATATGAAAGGACAATCACATTTGCTAGTTCCACTTTCAGTAACCTGTAAATCCTTTTTTATATCGTCTGTATTTACCTTCTCTCTCACAACTTAATAATACAAATGTTTTCCTTCCTCGTTGGCTAGTTGAAGTATTTGATCTCAATATCACAATAACAAAACCAAAGTGAAACGCAACTTTTCTAACCTACATCAAGAGCTCATCCCGAGTACAAAATATCTATAAAAGTTATCATAACAAATTATTCCATTTACCAAATAACAAACAACCTAAACATACTTTACAAACTTAACTTTACCTCATTTGTAGTAAACACATAGTACATTCATATCCCTTGATATATTATCTATTACTTTGTTAGATAATGACTTCTCAATACCATGATTATGTAGACCGTCCCACATACCAACCCTATCATATAGTTCTTGTTCAAATTCTTCACTATTATCCATACTTCTATAAATTAAAAAAAAATAAACTAAATCATTGCATTCTGGATCCATGAATCCATAAGTCAAACAATTCATTTTGGATCCAACAATCCATAATTCAAAAAAATCATTCTGGATCCACCAACCCGTAATTCAAAATATGCATTCTGGATTCAAAAATCTATAATTCAAAATATGCATTCTGGATTCAAAAATCCATAATTCAAAAAATCATTCCAGATCCACCAATCCATAATAGAAATTAGGCTTTCGGATTCATCAATCCATAAATCAATAATTTATGAAAACTTTGCTTTCGGAACTCCCCCTCATCTAGATTGATGAACTCGTAGCACACTCCCAGATCCCGATTTCCAGTAACCACAAAAACTTCACAACCCCCAATGCTCCAAAAAAAAAACTTAATTCTTACCTCTATAACCCAAACAACACTTCAACAACGTAGCCTACTCCTCCATCTTGTTCCGCACGACTACAAAGATCCTTCACCAGTGTCTGAGATGAAATAAGAAGATGAACATTGCCAAACAAACTCCACCATAGTGCCCATTTTCAAATAAAAGGTTTCAAGGTCAGTTTTGGGATTTTCAAAATTGTGGGGTGCAGGAAGAAAACGTAGGGGTGCAGGAAGAAGAAGCCTAAGACCATCGATCAGGCCCATTCAGCTTGTGCCCCAGTAAATGGACCCATTAAACCCTTATGGCTGCGCCGAACCCTAAGTCTTCCTTCGCTGATCTAAAGGCCTATAAAACCGAAACGGTGGTCTCTCGTTTCCATTCAACTTGCGCAACAAGAAGTGTAAACACAGCTTAAATTTTTTAATTTTTTTTGTTATCTTAAATCTATTTCGTGTTTCGTATGTTTTATATTCGATTTACTTGATTTGATTTGGTTGATACTGGTTTATGAATTCTTTTTTCATTGAACTTTTGAGAAGTTGTGGTTTTCTCGGTGATGATCAAACAATGATGACGAGTCCGATCAAATCCATTCTTACAATTCTGACGACAAAACGAGGCATTTGTCTGAGAGGATTCCACTCTTCCATTATGCTATTTCACTTATTTTTCAAGAATTTATTGTGTAAATTTTCGTGGTGATTAATTGGCATGATGATGATAATTTTAAATACTTTCATACGATTATTCATATGATGAAAGCAATCCTCCTACTCATTCTGAATGCCGGTTAAGTAACTAGTTATTAATCGTGTAGTGCTGATGATACGATGGTATGTAGAATTTGTGTTTTCCATTATTTTGTTCCAAGCACTTTTGAGCCTCTCTTTCCCCTTCTTTCATCAGTTTTGATCAAAGTAGAAAATTTTCACTCGTTTTTATTCTTATTTCTTGTATGTCGTAAAGAATCTGCGTGTAATTTCGAAAATGGTTTTCTTTGTGATTATATCAATTTTTAATGTCAAATAATGAAGCTTTGGAAAGGGAATTGTGTTTACTGTTGCCGTCCCTTCTTTTTCCTTTCTTCCTCTTTTTATATTTTAAATTTACCTAATAAAGTCGAGTAATAAACAATTTCCAATGATTTTTGGTAGATTTTGTTCATGTTCAAAAAACTTCTCCGAAAATATAGGTCAGTTGCAATGTGTTACAGTGGATGGTTTCTTCCTGCAATTTCATGTTCTTTGCAATTCTATATGTTCCTGTAACAATCCCATACAAAATATATGAAAATATTTTTTTATTTTTTTTATGTTATTTTTCTATTTTTTATTACATAATTTAAAATAGTATTTTGCATTATATATTTTGAAAGTCTAGATTTGATAATGATTTTCAGATGTAATTCGAAAATTAATCATTTATTTAAAAAAAACTTTCAAATTATTTAATTTAAAAATTAATTATAAATTTAAAAAATAATTTTTAAATTATATAATCTAAAATATTTTATAAAAATATTTTTTGAAAATACAAAAATTTATAGAGGTGAAAGAAGATATGGAGGTTCAAGCCGTTACTCAAATGAAAAGTATCCTATAGTCATGGACCTCTCCTGAGGCCCATTGAAAAACTAATCTTATACCATGAGTAGAGGAAGATCCAATATTTGAAAACTTAAGTAAGACTATTTCTTCCTACACCTCCATACCTTCTTCTCTCATTTTCATAATTTCTGTATTTTCAAAAATGTCCTTCTTTAATATTTTGGATTATATAATCCGGAAGTGATTTTCCAAATTTACAATTAGCTTCTGGATTACATAATCCGGAAACCTTTTTTTAGATGCATGATTACTTTCCGAATTACATAGTTCAGAAGTTTTTTTTAGCTTCTGGATTATGTAATCTGGAAGTCTTTTTTCAAATGTATTTCCGGATTACATAATCCGGAAGTTATTCTATGGGGGGTGGCACAAGAAGGGTAAAAATGTATTTTCATGTTGCGTATAGGGGTGGCAGAAGAAGATATGGAGGTGCGGGAAGAAACAGTCCTTAAGTAAAGACCAAACTTTAAGAAAAATAGAAACATATCAAAGCCCATTACAAAAACAATAGAAAAAAAATAATAATGACAAGGCACAAAATAAAAATACAAAATTACATAAGTTTTATTCTAACTCCTAACTAAATTATATATACTTTCATGGTTAATGATTGATGATTGTTCACTCCAGTAGCTCCAGTAGAAAGTTGAAAAAATCAACATGTTAGAAGTATATTCTTTTTTGTCTAAAATCAATAATAGGATTCTCATTAAACATGAATTAAATTAATGATACCTAGACAATACTAAATTATCCCAAAAAATAGTTACCTGTCATCCTAAAATAATGACTGTCAAGTAAAGTTTAAGGTTAACATAGTAGTATATTGGATAAAAATTGTTATAGTTTATGATATATAGTTGAACCCTCATTCGTGATGGTTTAACTGAATTCTAATACGCTAATTGAAGAAAAAATGCAATTTGAATTTCTACATTATGTCTTATAATGTAAATTTTTTTGCCACCTATTATTCAATTGTGGACTTAAAAAGTATCCTTGAACAAATGAAGTAGCTTTTAATTGATGACATAAGTTAATAAATGTCTAAATTCTCATGCAAATAATATTATGAGATTCTTTTATTTGAATAATTTATGATACCAACTCACTCCTACGACACTCAATTTTAAGAATAAACTTTCAAACAACTTTTTATCCTACAACATAGATAACATATGTAATCCATAAATAAATTACAACATGTAATCCATAAATAAATTACAACATGTAATCCATGAGTTAAAAAACAAAAGATTATAAGGATGACTACTTGCATATTCATTTGTAATTATTCTTTTTATGGGATTTTTTTTCCAAACTTATAACATTATAATTCATTTCTTCCTCTAAATTGATATCATTTTTTTTTTCACTCTACCGTGCTATAATAGTTAAAGTTTCCATGTACACAAATAAATTTATTTAATATATTTTATTCAAATAAATTTTAATTTATAATAATATTTGCTTCGGACTGACATATATATGAAATTAAAACAATGTAATAAATATATAAAAAATTACATTAAATTAAAGAAAACAACAATTAGTGTCTATAGATCATGCATATCATATCTACACTAAATTTATTAACTAATATGTAGATTGAAATACCTTATCAAGATTAATACTGAGCCACGTATAATATTTACACTAAATTTATTACTTTTTATATATACATATAAAACATGTTGAGAACATTTTACAGTGCACTTCATAATAATTCTACATAAATTGTAAATAAATAAACTGAACAATTTAATATTTACTACATTTGTATACTTAATATATACTTTCTTATCTCAATTAATAAAAAAATCATTAGCTGCATAATAAACATATTTACATTCTTCCATAAGGTGAAAGGAATTAAAATAAAAGACTAAAATATTTTCTATAATGAACATTAAAAGGGAATCCTTAATTATCTATATAACTTAGTATTTATATTTATATTTTTAATATTTACTTTCAATCTAATTTCAATTAATAAATTTCTTAATCTTTTTAATATACATTTTGGTTGAAATATTAATTAAAATTAAAAACGTATTTTCTAATCAATGACTAATTAAGTTTATATTACTAAATGCAGAATAAACATATTTACATTATTTCATAATGTTAAGGGAGTCAAGTTCAAGTACTAAGCTATTTTCTATATTTATTAAAACCAGTTACTTAAAAAAATCTACAAGATTATATATTTTAAATTTGTGGTTTTAATATACTATTGTAAATTATAATATTGTTGGGATTATTGTTTTGAGTGTTGACAAATTTGTTTGTTTTTTTTTAACTTATGTAAAAAAAAACTCAAACGTTTATTTTATGACTCGCTCAAATTTTTATTATTTTTATTTTCTCAAATATGTTTCATAGCTAAAGATTATTTTGTGTTCCAAGGAACATTTTCCTCGGGGTAAAGGCTTACATAAACCATTATAATATCCTGTTTTTTGGACCATGTTGGTCCTCAAACAAAAATTAGTGGTTGTGTTTGGGATCCATGTTCGTTTGTGGTGCATGTGATCCTAGTCACCAAAATGCTGACAGATAGTATCTTGATCCCAATTGAGAAGCTTGCAATGTGGCAAGCAACAGCATCATTGACATTAGCATGAACCATCCAATAGGAGATCACCTTATCCTATCCGTTATCCTACTCACACCATAGCCACCAAATAATTGTACTCTCTCCACTCTCTGAAAACACTTACAAACTGCTTTGTTTCAAGACCTCACAGAGAGAAAGTGTGAGGAGGGAACACTACATTGGTGGCAATGGCAGCCTCACTACAAGCAGCAGCTACTTTCATGCAACCCACCAAGTTGGGCAGAACCAACACTTTGCAGCTAAAGTCCCCTCAGTCCATTTCAAAGGCTTTTGGTTTGGAACCTGCTGGAGCTAAGCTCTCATGCTCCCTTCATGCTGATCTTAAGGACTTTGCTCAAAAATGTGTTGATGCAACCAAAATTGCAGGATTCGCCCTTGCCACCTCTGCTCTCGTTGTCTCTGTATGTACTCTTCTTTTCTACCAATTTCATATCATAAATCTATTATTAACTGTTACATGAACTTCCCCACAATTTTCTATTTTTGCATAGGAAAAAACTTATGTACTATAAGGATGGTTAGTGTTGCTTGTTGGGAAGTCCCACATGGTAGTAACCTATAGTTTGATAGTAAAGTTCAAGGTTAGGCCTAAGAGCACCCATGTTCATCTTTCTTATCAAATGATGAATTCTTTTTGCTTTTCTTCTTTACGTTTTTGTAAGATCCATTAGATGAACATCTCTGGCTTGGAAGTAGTAACAGTCCATCTAATTAAGGAGGTGATTGACAAATGTTGCATAGAAATCATCAATGATACTAATCGCCAGCAGTAATTTAATTTTGTCTTGTGTCAGCATAACATATGTACTGATTTATGAAGCCAAGCCACTGCCAGTGTAAAGCATAGGCCTTAACCTTTGTAAATACCAAATTAGAATACTAATTGATTTGCTAGAATTGATAAGACGTGTTTACCAATGATGCTCAGTTTATTAATGAACTAAATAGTCACATTTGTCCTTAAATGATATAATCTTAGTCATATTAGACCCTCAATGACGGAAATATATAACACTTGAAGCCCTTGAATATTCATCTTTGGTCAAGTCAGTTCTCGTGTAACATGTCATGAAGACTAGTTTCACAGTCCTTAAACACTCATTCAGGATTAATTTACTGACTAAATGCTCATATAAATGTTATACTTTTCAATACACTCATTTTAGCACATTTTTTATTATAGGATGAAGTTTATTAGAACTCAACAAATCATGTTGTTTAGAGTCTAACACACGGCCTTGTGAGTTCTGACAGATTTTAAGCAAAAATAGAGTGAGCTAATGTTGGTCATGGGTATTTTAGAAAAGGTGTTCTCAACATGAGTGATGTTGTATGTTTAAAGAACTAATTTGACTAAACTATTCATTTATATTGGCAATATTGTACATTACTGACTAAATAGCTTCAGGGGGCAAGTGCTGAAGGTGTTCCAAAGCGGCTAACCTTCGACGAAATCCAGAGCAAGACCTACTTGGAAGTGAAGGGGACAGGTACAGCAAACCAGTGTCCAACCATAGATGGTGGAGTGGACTCATTTGCCTTCAAGCCAGGCAAATACAATGCCAAGAAGTTATGCCTTGAGCCTACTTCATTCACAGTGAAGGCTGAAGGTGTGGCCAAGAACGCCCCACTTGAGTTCCAAAACACAAAGCTCATGACACGTTTGACCTACACTCTTGATGAGATTGAGGGACCCTTTGAGGTGTCTCCTGATGGCACAGTCAAGTTTGAGGAGAAAGATGGCATTGACTACGCAGCCGTGACGGTTCAGCTACCGGGTGGAGAACGTGTGCCATTCCTCTTCACCATCAAGCAGTTGGTGGCATCAGGGAAGCCAGAGAGCTTCGGGGGGTCATATCTGGTGCCATCATACCGTGGAAGCTCTTTCTTGGACCCCAAGGGAAGGGGTGCTTCCACAGGTTATGACAATGCTGTTGCTTTGCCTGCTGGTGGAAGAGGAGATGAAGAGGAACTTGCCAAGGAAAACAACAAAAGTGCCTCATCATCCACGGGGAAAATCACCTTGAGTGTGACCAAGACCAAGCCTGAGACTGGTGAGGTTATTGGAGTGTTCGAGAGTGTTCAGCCATCTGACACTGATTTGGGAGCAAAGGCCCCAAAGGATGTCAAGATCCAGGGCGTCTGGTACGCTCAGCTTGAGTCATAGAGTGTTTCTTTTATGCTTTGTTTTGTGTTTTTTGTTGGCTAAGATTTTGTTGTGACTCCATGGTGTTGCTGCATTATCCATTGACTCAACTTTCCTAGCACTACTCAGAGTACTATCATGGTTGTATATTATATCGACCTCCAATTACACTGCTTAACATTTCAATGTTTAAATTGATGGTGTGTGTGAGTTTTGGAGATTGAGCTCTTACTAGTTGCAACAATTGCATCGTATTATTTGCTTCATTACATATAATATGCTAGTAACCAGGGAAACACTGCATTTGAAGAGGATTGCAATTGACGTCTGCATTACTTTCTCAGTTCTCCATCAGACAAATTATCAAACATTTTATGATCATCATAATATATATTCATAAAATTAACTTATGTATAAATTAAAAGTGAAATTTTTTTAAAAAATAAAAGAATTTTTTTTTATAAATTAATTTATCTATAAACTAATTTTAACTTATGAAAAAATTAATCTCTATTTTTTTCAAAAAAATTATACAAAATTTCGTTCAAATATATCCTAAAAGATATCCTAATAGTTTAAGATATTAGTTCTTATTTTTGTGATGCATTTGAAAAAATAAAACCTAGAATTCATTTACTAACTTAAATTTTTTTCTTATAGATCCCTAAACTGATAGTCAATCGTTTTTTTCACCCCCAATAATTATTTCTTGCATTTCCCGTTATAATGGAACGACGAAAATTACTTTTCAAAATCTTCACGCTTCAAAAATTCTTCCGAATGTATTAAAAGGTATCTGAATTACACATTTTGTAGACATTCTAAAAGATATATACTTTTGGGAATGAAGCTTTGGAATGCATTTAAAAATGAAGATGACAGAATGCAACTCAGAATGTGTATTTTAAAATATTTTTTAAAGTATTTTAAATATTCTAGACTGTTCATCATATAACATCCCTTAATAGAATTTATTATTACGAATGTAACAATTTTAAAATCTATTATTGAATGTGATCTCTAAACATTGTAAAAATTAACACTTTCTGAAAAGCTTGAGTACGAGTCTTGAGGAAGGATCATTCTAGAAAAACCCCTCCAGTCCATTTACGAAACAATTTCACATTACTATCATTGTCCACTAACCATTTATATCTTAATTTTTGCCTCGAAGAGACTATGCATTAACACTTGACCTAACCCTATTTTCACTTTGTGATTTTCAATCTCGATTTAAAATCAAATATTCAATGTTGCAAGAGAGGAATGACGAATTCGAATTCATGATTTTTTTTTTCCTTTCTCATTCAATCATTCAAGTGCAAAGAAAGTATGCGAAAATCACTCACTTATTTATTCTTCATAATGTTCTTTATTTCGAGATGCATTGAGATTTTTTTTGAAATAACCATTTGAATAAAGCAAAATTGATTGTTTATTTAAAATAATTGATTATCTTTTGTATTTCCGATTTATAATCGATGTTATATTGCCTTTGAATACTAATAACATTGATTATCTATGATTTTTTTTTTCAGTGGACGTTGATGTTTTGGTGTTTATAATCGATATTGATTTTTTTCCTCGCATAATCAATATTGTGATATCGCTGTAAAGATAAATAATCAATTATCGATATGTTGGTCCCATAATCGAGACTACTTTTTTTTCACTCACATAATTGATACTGTGGTACTAAAAATATTGACTATTCATATTTTTTTTTTCAGTGAACATTGAACTAGTAATTTTATTATTTCAGATTTTTTTAAATAGAAAAATAAATATTTTAGATTTATATTTATTTATGATTTGAGTAGTTTAGAAATTTATTTATTTCATATTTTAAATAATTTAAGAATTTTATATATTTTAATTTTTTTAAATAAAACATTAAATAATTTATATTTGTATTTATTTAAGATTTTGAATAGTTTAAAAATTTTATTTCTTTTTTATTTTTATTAAAATAGGACATTAAATAATTTAAAAATTATATTTATTTAGGATTTTGAATAATTTAGAAATTTTATTTCTTTTATATTTTTATTTAAATAAGACGTTAAATAATTTAAAATTTATATTTATTTATGATTTTGAATATTTTAGAAATTTTATATATTTAAAATATTTATTTAAATAGGACATTAAATAATTTAGAATTTATATTTATTTCAAATTTTGACTAATTTTGAAATTTAATTTATTGATAATTTTTTATTAAAGTAGGCCATTGAATAATTTAGAATTTGTATTTATTTAAATTTTTTAATATTTAAAAATTTTATTTATTTCTAATTTTCATTCAAATAAGATATTAAAAATTTATACTTATTTAAAAATTTGAATAATTTAAAAAATTATTTATTTAAGAGTTTTTAAAATAGAACACTAAATAATTTATATTTATAATTTTTTAGAATTTATTTAAAATAATGTTTTATTTAAAAACAATTATAATCCACAAATTATTTTTTCAAATTTTTTTGAATATAAGGTCAATTTTTTATATTTTTATTTTTATTAATGAAAAAAAAATACAATTTCAGTTACATTCATCACATTATTCATAATTTTTTTTCTATATTTTGCACTCTATATACCTTAATCAAAACAATCCCATTTTCTTTATATTTTTCTTTCAAATTATTCCAAATTATTTTTTATTTTAAACAAAGAATAATTGCTTTCAGTTTTTCTTTGAAAGTATATGCCTCGAACCTTGACCACTCCCCATACCAAATTTTTAAAGTCTTTGGCATTCATCCAATAATGACTCCAAATGTTTTTCTTTTTTTGCCCAATCTTCCTTTGTTTCTCTCAACAACAATAAACAATGGTTAAAAAGTTCCTTTCCATACTGCTTATTCCTTGCCAACATTCCATCTATTCCTTTATCATCAAATTTTTCTCAATGTGACTTCTAGTCTTCCAAAGGAATATATCACTCTCCATTTTGTTGATGAACTCATTAAAATCTCTCTACTTATTGATTTCTCTCATTCAGAAATTGTCTTTCACTCTTTCATCTTATACAATTAAAATCACTCATAAGGCACCACCTTTTTTTTTCTTAATACGGTCTTTAAATTCCTCACTCCTTCAATAAGTTTTTGTTTTTTTTTTGCTTATATACTACGGGACATAAATATTTATTATGATAACTCTCTTATTTCCTTCCTTCCAATTCTCTTTCATGGAACCTGACTCCATGAATGATTTTTGCATGTCAAAATCGTCATTTCTCCACAGACAAAGTAATCTTCCTGCCATATTTTCTGTTGGCTTCATATACCATTGCGCCTATTCAAAAAGGAAAAGATTACTTTTTCAAAAACCCAAAGTGCTCACCAAGTTTATGCTCAATAACCTCTGACTATTTTGTTTCATGTATACACACATAAGTTGAAATTTCTTCCTTCACCACTTAATTCTCAACACTCTTCCATTTTTACCCCCAACCCATGATATTAGATGCTAGTATCTTTATTTAATACCTGTTTCCTTCCTCACATAACTCTGTTTTTCTCTTCTCACCTTCCTCTTTATATCTAAACATATCCCCATTTTCTCATGTAAATAACTATTTCTCCATCATACCGATATGTATCAGACGAGTCAATTTCAGTCTCAATGACCGATTAAACCAGTTTTAGTTTCTGTGACCGACCGCCCAAGTCAAATAGCACATAAAGGTACATAATAAATAAACAAGCAACAATAGTTATTATGGAAGTCAAATTATATCTCCAAGATTAAACTGAAAGATACACGTTTCTAATATTAAGGAACTATTATGCATCTCAGTTAACAATTGATGTTTAGTCCATAAAGGTCAAAACCCATAAACCAATATCATAAATAGAGCTCTTCATAAAAGAGTAAGATAGATTTTTTTTCATTCACTAAAATATACTTATCTATTCACTAAAATATACTTATCTGAATACTTAGTTGAGTATTGACTTATCTTTTACGGGTAAACCCGACCAACTGAACATCAGCATTGAAAGAAAGAGATTTGAAGAAGCAAGAAGAATACCTACACATCAATTGTATATCTAGTCATAGCTACAGTCTTAGTCCCGTAGCCTACACACAAGCACGTCTAGTGAAATGATACATAGTAATATTTTATTTTTATTATGTAAAAACAAGTTACTATTGCTTATATAAAACAATAGCATTCTTGTACTATTATTTTTTTTTGCATAATTATATATGTGTGAAATAGAAAGTTGAAGAAATAGTTTAATACATCTGAATAGTGCATAGTACATTAATTTTAAGTGTTTTAATATATATGAATTACTTAAATTTAAAAAAAAAAATAGAGGTAACTGTAAAATAAAATAAATCTACTATACAACTTAAAATATTAATATTTTAATTATGTTTGGTTTTTTTTTAATTTAAAATACTAATATATAGTATTATATTATTAAAATAGTTGTTTAAGTGGGGGGTATGATTTCTGAGTACGTGTAGAAGTATACTTTTTTTAAAAATTTTTGTCAATCATATTAATCGTACAAGTCTTGGGCAGATTGATTTTACGAGGTACTGAATAAAAAAATACTTTGACACTGAAAGAGTAAAAAACATTTATTTGACGATCTATTATAATAATATAATAATATATTAGTATTTAAAATTAGAAAATAAAATAAATACAATTAAAATATTAATTTATTAAGTTATTGGACAGGTATAATTAGTATTTGAACTGTGAAAATATCAGCAGTCGGTACTCAGCTAAGTTGTATAGTGTGGTGATGAAAGTGTAGAAATTAGAACCCTGTTTGGTTTCATTGTCAGCGTGTTATTTTTTAGGCAATTATTTGTAGTACAGTTAAGACAGAATGATTAAGTGCCACGTAGGCGAATCCAGCCAGGTACCGCGCCGACAAAACCATTGAACCTAATTCCAAACAAGAAGAAAGAAGAAAGAGAAGGAGAGGTTAAGAACCACCCACACCTACTTTATTTATCACAAGAACTCATTCCCCTCTCCAATTTAGATTAGTAACCACATTATTTAATAATTTTTATGCCTTTCATACACTAATTCTTACCGATTATACATATAACACTCATATTCCTACCTTATTATTATTATTACAGCTCTGAAATCTTAAGGTGGTTCATGTTACGGGCATGTTTGGGGTTGAATTACCATGGTAGAATGGAGGAGCTGCCAGGGGCGTTTGGAAGCAGCGCCAGTTTGGCTCTCCGATTGGGTCAAACAGTGTTTTCCACAGCTTCCCTTCTCTTCATGTGTTTGGATGTTGATTTCTACGGTTACACTGCTTTCTGGTATCTTTCTCTCTTTCTCTGTGTTTCTGACTTTGGTGTCATCATGTTATTCATCTGCTTCATATCCCAGTGGAGATCTTCCTTAATCTGTCACTCACTGCTTCACCAAATTTGCTAACTTTTGCCGATTTTATTATGCCCCATCATCTGATTTTTTTTAAAGGGTAATTGATTTGGGGGGCTTTTGTTTAGTGATGTTGAAGTTTTATGTAGAATTGAGTTTGGGATCGTGTACCTGTGCTTGTCATGAATTGTTGCAGAAATCAAAGTGTGAGTTTGTGATTGGTGTGTCAGAGAATAGTGTACTGTGGGCAAAGAACATGAGTAAAGGGAAGGGGGGATTGTGGAAGAAAGTGAGTCAAATTGGATGGCCTATTCAATTAATTGTAGTGGTTGCACACATTCATACCAGTTGATGAGTTGTTTCTTAGTCATTACTCCCTTTTTCTTTCAAAGAAATGAATAAATTTTCTTTACTTCAATAAATTTTTTTATTTCTATATCACAATATATATTTAAATTAATTAAAAGTTAAGTAAAAGAATAGGAATATAAATGATGAAAAATTAATTAATATCATCTTAAATTTTGAAAATAACACTTAAATAAAAACAAAAATCTTTAAAAGAAAGTTATACTTAGAAACAAATCGAGAAAATGACTGGGTTATATGGGAAAAAAATTACATTTTGGAATGGTGAGTCCGTATTTGTTGCTGCTGATCCATTATTTTCAACTTTGGCATTGAAATACCTTTATGAGACTTTAAGGAGGGTTATTGGAAACATTGAATATTATCAGGTTCTGATTTGTGGTATGGGGAAGTGCACATGTTTATTGGTGAAGATAAATCAGATTGGATAGGCATGCAGTCCATTGCCATGTTGCTGGCATAAGCGCTTGCCATGTTGATTTGGCGCATTTAATTAGAAGGAATAGAAATGAATTATTTAAAGTTGTTTTTGTTGAACTGAAATCCTTTTGGATAATTGAGTGTATTTCAATGTCGCAGGCACTGTTTTTTCCGTTTTCCACTTCAATGTTTCTTATTCTTTTGTTCCATCCGTGTAATGCAATTTCATAGCAATTATGATAACTATAATACTGGCTTAAACGCTCTAGATTTTCACTTGATAGTGATAAGACGACATATTTCTTTGTGAAGTGGTTGTTTATATAGAAAACTTGTGGTCTAATAAAGCTTGCAGGAGGTAAAAGACTTGGGTATATGCATGTTTTCCCAGTTTCAAAAGTTGCAATGGCAATGTGTCAGGGTTTATCCTGTTTAGGTTATCTTCTAAGCATATGCTTCACTTGAGTTTTTACCTTTGTCTTTGTTTATGCTATTCACAGCTATTTGGTAACAGTCATGGGTTTGGTAATTCCCTGGAGCATAACACTGTTGGTTGTGGATGCATACTCTGTCTTTATAAAATGTTTACCCCTCCAGCGAAGACTCGTAATGATAGTCTTTTTGGGAGACATGGTATGTGCAATTTGTGACCTAAAAAACTTGAAGTCTTTGTTGTTTCCATGCCATACTAATGAACTAATGATATTACAGTTTTTCTACACCCCAGATTTTGTCATATCTGTCATTAGCTGCTGCATGTTCAACAGCCAGTGTCACAGATCTCCTGCTCGATGCCGATCGATCCTATTGCCCAGCAAAGCTATGCGGTAGATATCAACTATCTGCTGCTATGGCCTTCTTGTCTTGGTTTCTTTCATCAGCCTCTTGTCTGTTTAACTTCTGGCTTTTCCCT
Organism: Phaseolus lunatus; assembly: GCA_013389735.1. NCBI lineage: Eukaryota > Viridiplantae > Streptophyta > Magnoliopsida > Fabales > Fabaceae > Phaseolus > Phaseolus lunatus. The sequence goes on from CM023859.1 coordinate 39,920,813, forward strand.
TCTTTGTAAAATCTACCTTGCTTGCTGTTCATATGTACTCCAATGAAAAGGGTGCAGATGACGAAGTCATTTGCTTTTGTAAAGATATTTTTTGTTTCCATGTGAATAAAATTATCATGACTATAGCCAACAATGTAATAATTACTTTTCCAAGGCAAGAGAAATATCAAAATTCCTTGTCTTGGTTCTCAACTGCTTGCTACTTTTCGTGTCTATATTTACTGAGTTTATATTCCTACGAATTTTGGTGCATGATGCTATGTTGATGACAGACGAGACTAATTGAAATGGACTAAGAGAAATGCTAATTAAACTATATGTGCACACTCCCTCACTTTGTCTATGACATTCTCTTATGCACACATTCTAACTGTCTTGTTGCATCATATGAGCACCATGCACTATAACTTACTCACATCAGAGTTGAACCTGGTTATCACGCCTGGATTCACTGTATACAATAACAAAACTCTAAATAGAGCGTGCGTGGGCGTTTCTTGTAGCACAAAAACTTAGATTGTGCAGATTTTATCATAATGTGACTAGAGATAACTGTCATTTGTCAGTAATCAGAAGAGATTGACTGTGATATATCTTGGAGTTTTGGAGCAGAGGCCAGGAGTGATTGTTAAAATAACAGGATAGCTTGAATTAAAGAAGGAGAAATGATTTCTGTTTTTGTTATCATATGCTTGATGTTGATAAGAAGGTGCATAGGTTAGAAATTAAAGTATGAAAATAACTTTTATATATTAAGTTTCAACAAATATCCATAGGAGCATTTTCTATCTTGTGTTATGTTCTTTCTTCCTTTATTTTTGGTCCAGTTCCTTCACACATTATAAGAATTTTGAGTATTTACATGTTTCATATAAATTATATAGTTTGTGATAGTTTTTTGACAACTATAGTAGACAGGGAGTAATCATTGAATACAACCATTTAATATTTTCCCTTTGAGTGTTAAAATATCAACAATGAACAAAACAAGAGTATGCCCAACTTAAAGATGGTACCAAATCTTCCGTTTTTTCCTCACTGTTTATTATCACCACTCACTGCTCAGTTCATGTAAGTCTTCAATCGTTTGTATTTGAATGAGATATTCCTAAGTTAGCAATTTATCATTGAAAGTTACGGACAAAGATGATTGGGAATTTTCAAAACAACAAAATAAGAATTCAAGCAATTCAGATTTCCTAGGTGAAGGATGCTTCTTGAAGGATATCTTAATTTGCATATCAGCCATCTATGAGAATACGACGTCGCTTATTTTATTAATTTGTTTAAAAACTAAAATATAACAAAGGGTGGTGATTTTTCACATATCAAAGGACTATTTTTTATCCGATCTTCTTTCCTTTCTTCCATTACATTTTCCACTCAGTTCACATTCTACTATTTTTTTCGTCCAATTGTTATGATCTTTTTCTATTATATCCTTCAGTTTTTTACTTCATTATTGTGTTTTTATTACCTAGATTGATGGCAGTTGCGTGCGATAAGTGAAACTTCATTTATTATGAATTTCTGTTATTTGAATTTGAATTTTGTTTTTCCTTTTTAGCTTAATCTATACGTGTAGCATAAAATATTTAGTTCATTATCTATAAGATAGCAGTCATCCTAATTTCCACTATCCTACTATAGGCTTGTTCGGGAATGTGTTTGGCTATTCAAGATAACTTCTTGAGAGTCGGCAACTATTTGAGGCCGAGATTGATAAGTAATTATTGGGGTGGAGGTATGGATACACCTTCCATCCCACACATTCCTATCTTTACATTTTTTCTATTCCATACTAAAAGAATAATATAATGATATCATGTTTTTATGAGTTAGAGATACCACATATAGTAAATACCAAGTTAATTTATATTTTATAACTAATAACAATTTAATTTTAAAAAAGTTCAGTATAAATCTAATTTAGATACAATAAAATAGATAGATTAGATTCATTTGATCAAATTAATTTGAATTTTTTCAATTCAATTTAAATAAAATTAAATCTAGATTTAAATAAGATTAAATTTATTTTGTCAAATTAAATTTGAGATTAACCAAATTGGTGTATATGAAATTGACTTAATCGACTTGACGTGGGTTTAATTCCACTCAACTTGACATAGTTCTAAATTGATGTAGGCTTGATGCATTGAACATGAGTCTACCTTGACTTGGCCTAACCTAGCTCGGTTCGTCACAATCTCACCTAAGCTTAACTCAATCTAGACCCAGCCAAACTTTGATCGATTTAGGCATGTCTTAACCAAATTTCAATCAAACTCATCCTAACTTGGACCCAACACAACTCAGCTGGACATGGGCTAGACTAACACGACTTGACATGGGTCTCGGTTCACCCAAATCGACCTAACATCACATGGCAATAAGTCGATGTGAGCTCGATGTCTTGACCCAAAGCAAGCACCACACGACTTTGCCTCACCTACCCCAATCCATCTCAATCCCACCTGGCCGTGACAACTTAGACCTAGCTGGACTCAGCTCGACTAACCTTGGCCCAACCTAACTCGATTAAATGCCACCCCGCCTTGACTCGGATTAACTTGGCTCCAGGTTAACTTGGCTTGACCCAATATGGGATCGGCCCAATTCAATTCGACATGCCCCCAACTCGATGTAGACCCAATGTCTTAGCCCAACATGAGTCTAACTTGACTTGGTCAGACCTAACACATATTATCTTGTTCCCACTTGCCCCAGTTGGATCAAACTTAAATTCAGTTGGGCTCAAGTTGACTCAGCTCAACTAGAGTATGTGCCGATAGAACTTGACCTAAGCTTGAGCCTAATCAACTTGACCTAGGTCCGAGCCTACTCAACTCAATTTGAGTCCAAGTCGACTCGATTAGACCTAGTATGGGTTGACTCAGATCGATCTATGCTTGGGCTAACTCAGCTCGACTCTAGCCCGAGTATACTCGACTCCACTTGGGTTTGGGTTGACATGGCTCAACCTGGACCCTTGCCTACTCGGTTTGACTTAGGCCTATGCTTACTCAACTCGACCTAGGTAGGGCTGACTTGACTCAACTTGGGCTCAGTCTGACTTAACTCGAACTAGAGCCAAGCTTAGTTGGCTTGACTCGGGCCCAAGTTGATTAGGCTCAACCTTGGCCTATGCTGATTCAACTTAGGTCGAAGGTGACTCAACTTGATTTGGGGTTGGGATTATTTTGCTTAACCTAGGTTTTGGGCCGACTTAGCTCGACTTGAGTTTGGGCCATCTTGACTCGACTTAGGATTGTGGTTGACTTGGGTTCGAGTCAACTTGACTAGACTTGGACAAGTGTTAACTCAGCTTGACCCAGGCTCAACTTGATCTAAGCCCGAGCCAACTTGGCTTGACCTGAGTCGAGCCGACTCAATTCGAATTGTCCTAGGTCGACTCAACTTGAGATAGGTCTAACCCAACCCAACTCAACATGAGTATGGGTTGACTCGGCTTAACTTTAGTCCGATGTGACTTAGTATTGATTGGGCTAGGCTCGACTTTGACCTAAGCTAAATTGGCTTGACTTAGGTCGAACCCAACTCAACTTGACTTGAGCTTAGGTTGACTTGCCTTAACTTTAACCTTGACCAACTCGACCTAATCTTGTATGAACCCGACTTAGTACTACCTTATTTGAATCTAATCCAATCTAATATTTCATAACTTGAAACAACCTAGATACACCTTAATTTTGGATTTTCAATATTATAATGTATATCCAATATAAATGAACTAGACTTAAAATTTAAAAATTTAAATTTGAATTTTTATAAATTCATTTAAATATATAAAAATATAAGATAAATTTAAATAATTATAAATTAAATTTGACAATTTGAATTTTTTTCCTCACCCTTAAATTAGACTTATACTTTCTATATACTAGAAGGCAATTACACTTTCGTAACTACAAAATATGAATAAATAACAAAGTAAAAGTAAGAGAAGTTCAAAATATATTATAAGCTTTAAAGTTTCTAGGAGTTGCTCGAACTTCGCTTTCATTGTGTCCAATAGTTATAATAATATGTTTTTCTCATAAAATAGTCAGAAGAAAAGGTCACTGCAATGGATAAATCTGTTATAAAAAGTGAAGTCGAACTACACTATAATATTTTTTTTTTCTGTGTATTTTTATCTGCTTCCCTTTCACAACTTTGCATGCATAGAATATATAAAATTTTAAGGAAAAAGAATATTGAAAGCAACACTATCTTTAACCTAGTTTTTTAATACTTGATTGTATTGTTAGATAAAATGTCACGCAAGTTTCACTAAATAATTTGTGTCTATTTATCAATATATTAGTTGGGCTAGCTAGAGATTTTATTTAATAAATAATGAGCTATGGAAGAGAATCAAATAACTTTTTTATTCTTATGAAGAAGAAGAAAAATGTTAATCAATAGCCTTCACTCCATAGGCATTAGGTTCAATGTAGAAACCCATATTATCATAATCTCTTTACCTAGGAGCAAAACATGCCACTTAGCTTCCAATTATTCAAACTCTTATCCATCATCATATTATTTATTCATAATAAAAAATGATTATTACAATCATGACATGTCCCTAACGCTCATACACTAGGTCAAATTAAGTCCGAAAATTAATGTTTTCTTATGGAGGGCCCCTCGGTGATGATAATCTTGCTCAATAATGAAGATCATAATCTTGCAAGCATTGATGCTTCTAGGCTAAATGAATTGGATTTTGAATGAAATTAGAGTTAATAAGAAAATAATCTTCCTCACCAACCGGCAGAAACACACTGCAACATAGTGCTTAAGACATGAATACAAACAACAAAACTATCTATTTAATGTCACCCTATTAGATTTTCAAGCCTTTTGACGTTTTCAACACAAGGACAGTGTATGGTGTTTGGTATATCTTCGACCATATCAGATATTGATTATAAAATTGCCATTGTCAATACTTGGAAACTTCATTTCTCCTCAACAGACACAGAAGATGCACACAACACTAATCAAAGATGATTATTTACATTACGACTAAAAGGAAAATAACTATCATATGCTAACTATAACACCAGGTAAACGATATTTATTGGCGTAGTTGAACTATAGATCCATGAAAGTCCAAAGGAATGAAGGCAAAACATTATTAAAGAAAAGTCTTAACTTATCAATGCAAAGTTTCAAATTCATTTTTTTTTTAAATTTATTATCAGGTAAGGCTGAAAAATACTAATTATATGAAAAATACCATACAAAATCGAGAATACAAAATGAGAAGTATTAATATTCTTAAAAATATTTGATAAAACTTAGAAATATCACATAAGATGAAAAGTACTAATCTTATCGAAAAATATGAAAAATATAAGACTAGATTGAAAAATACTAATAATATTATTAAGAAGTACTAAAGAAGACTAAGAATTAACACACTGTCTCATATAATACTTACGTAAAATAAGAACATTTAAAAAAATCATTCCTAAAGTTAAATATTATAGAAATAAAATTATTAAAATGCAATAAATAGACCATTAAAATAATTATAAATAGGTAGATCAGACTTAACATACATTTGGTTTGAGGTTAAACCCTCTTACATTTTTACACACGACTCCGATTAAAGGAAGTGTCATCAAAATATATTTTTAAGCATTTGAGTAAAAAAGATTCTTGAAAAAATGTGGTAAAGTGTCTTAATCATATCTTGGAATAATACGGAAAAGAGTGAGTTTTATTAAGAAAAAATAATAATTAATATAATAAGTAGAAGATTGGACCTTGAGTTTATCTCATAAATTAAGTTCGCATTTTTAATTTCTCACTCCATTCTGATATCTAGTTTGTGAATAACAGATGAGATCACTCATCCTTCACTCTGTTCTTTTAGATTAAAATATAATTTAAATTAATTACATTTTATATTATATTATTTTAAAAAGGTAAATATATACTAATATTATAATTTAAATTATTAATATTAATAAATTAAGTTTCAATCATTATTATTTTCATTATAATTTAATATATAAAGATAATAATTATTTTTATTTATTTAATTAAAAATTAATTAATCAAATAAATAATATACGTATATATATATATATATTAAAATAAATAAAAATTAAAAAAAAAAAAAACTAGTGGACTGTTCACTCGCCCATTCTCGAACAAAGAACCAAAATTTTCAGTCCGTCCATTTTATTTTTGACTTATCAAAATGGGCTGAAATAACTAGTTTGGCCAACCCTATAATTAAATAATGATTCATCATGCAATTATCTTCTATTCCTAAAATAGTTCTGATTATGGCATTCAAACCAGTTCAAGTATTTATTTTGTTTTCTCAATTGTCATGTAAACCTAAAACCAGTTTAAAACTTAGTAGTTAATAATAAATATTAATTTAAAAATCAATTTATATTTTTTTATTAATTATTTTAAATATCAACAATGGTGAAAGTATCTCAATTCTTCATTTTCCATTCTCTCCAAAAGCAAATTTTCATTAAAATTTACGCATCAACACCTGAAACTACATGTTAGTGTCTAGCTTAGCTCTAACATAAGTGGAGCTTAAGAAATAGTTTTTACTTTAAACATCTTGGGAGCGAGCTGTTGAATGCAGTGCCTGGTCTGTAAACCATAATTTCTCTACATGAATAAGTGCAAAATTATCAATCATAACTACAAGAAAACTTTTATAAAATGATCCGTATAAAAATGTGCAATTAAATCCTAAAAACTGAGAAACTTTTTTATCTCTATAAGTTTACTTTCAAAAGAGTTATAAACATCATTAAATAAAAATTAATATTAAAAATAAAAAATAATTAATTATTATATTAACTAAATTATAGATTAAAAAAATTATAAAATTATTTTTATTGTAAATAAAATTTATAAAATAATTCTAAATTAATATCTAATTAACTACCAATTAATTAGATTATAAAATATTGATAAAAAAAATTAGATTCTAAAATTAGTAGTTAAAACACAATCATATTGAATTTTTAAATGATGTAATTTTTTTCAAAAAACTTAATGTTAAAATTTTTATTTATAAAAGTGTTTTTTTTTATCGATAAAGAATTAAATTAAATTAAAATAAACATTTCAGGTATCAATCTTTATACAAGACCCAGACATTACATAAAAAAAAATATGGAATAACAACACCTAACAAAAGTAATATGGTTCCTATGGTTTGCTGTATAAATTATACAGAAAAAACTGGAACCAAACCAGCGCTACTACTACTCTTTTATGCCATCAAACAGCACTGTAACTATTAGCTGCTATGCATGCTGTAGTGGCCGTCTTCAATACTACAATTCTCCCCACCCTAAATCCTAAAAGTGTAAGTCATAGACAAAAAAAATCATGTAATAAAAGCCTATAAAATTTTATATTTCATGATAAGAATTGTTAAGAGAATAGATGTTTTGCACCGTAAGGATAAATTATCAAGAAACTACCATTGCTACATTAGTAACTTTGGTTACACCAGTTTAAAATTGATGTTGTATATGGTTCCGTTGAAAGCGTAAGTTTTTGGGTCAATTTAAGACCAACGTAGAAAGTCATAATTTTGACTTATATTCATACCTTCTTTGAAATATACAACATCAAATCTTTTAAATTTCTTATATCCATTATTAACATCAAATCTTAACTTACGTTAAATATAGATATAACTTATAGAATGTCAATTTCTTTTAAATATTAATTCTATTTTAGACAGTTTTTTCAACCTATAAAATAAAAACTAGTTCCAAAAAGCACTAAAACAACTTTTATATTGTTTTTACTTTTTTTTTATAAAACTTTTATGATAAACATTATATGAACTATGCTCACACCTCAAGAATTGATTTTATTTTTAAAATATTTCTTTTTAATTTTATATATAATACATTTTTCTGTAATTAATTATAATTTTTTATTATTAATATATATTTTTCATACGTGTCATTTCTTGATCATAATTATCATTTTTTCATTAAAAAATTATTAAATAAAAACCAATTTTAAAGATAAAAAAATTAGTTATTGACTAAATTAAATATATTTTAAAAATTAAAAATTAATTGGTATTTAAAATAATTTCTATTATTAATATTTAATTCATACATATATATTATTTCTATAAAATTTGAAATCACTCTTTTTAATCTTTATAATATATGTGATTTTTTGTTTTAGTTTCTACAATTTTTTATCCCTCCAAAAATTTAATTTTCATTTTTAGTACTTAATAGTCATTTCAATATAGATTAATAACATTTATTTTATGAATATTAAGAGTTTTTTATATGACACATGTTGCACCAATAGTATACATAGTTTTGAATGATCATTTATTTCTTTATTCAACACATAAAAAAATTAATTAATATTAAATAATATTAAAGTCAAAAGTAATAATTTATATAATTTCATAAAATATAAAACAAAAATTACAGAAATTAAAATTAAAACTCACTCATTTTATAAAAAATAAAACTATATTTAAGTCTATTCAAATATTTATTTAGTTATAAGAAAGAACTTGCATAAGAACTCACTTTGGATGCTGTTAGTATATAACAAATCAAATAATTAAGAATGTTTATTATCTTTTGAAATGACATTAAACATTCATTAATGAAGCCCTAATTAACTGGGCCATTGGTATTTTAATAAACAATAAGACAGAAACTTGATGGACCCATAGACGACTTTAAAGGGACCAAACACACCGATTCAAACTATGAATGTAAAAGAGAATAAATTGAAAAGGCCAAAATGTTTTCTGTCATTCTCACCAAACAAACAGTCCCTAGATTACTACCACCGTATATCAAAACAACGTGGGATCTTCAATGTTTCAATACGCGTAATATAAGTACAACACTATGTTTCTATCTCTTGAATCTGAATATACTTATATTTGAAATTTCAAGTCTTATTCTTGGGATGAAATACTTTTTTAGGTTTTTTTTAAGTATGAAATTAAAAATTAGGTGACATAGCTAATGTAACAGAGTTAATACGTTGAGATAACACATTAATACTAGGTAAGTTTCTACTATAATTTTTATTTTTCTACCAATAAAAAAATAAAATTTATAAAGAAATAATAAAATTAATTGATGTATTTCAGAAAGTTATAATAGAAGAACCTTCTACTATAATATGACATATGACAGGTGTCCGACATTTAATTTATCATATCAGTAACCTAATTCTAATATTTAACATAATTCACATAAATAACTAACTTGAAAAACAGATTTTACATTAAAGTACTAATTATTAATTTCAAAGATTATAGAAACTTGTTACAAAGAGATACATTTTGAAGAATATAAGAAACTATCATTTATGTTCTCTTTTTTAATTATCTTTTTCTTATATCTTTCTTTTTAAATTTATCAGTTTTTACAAATATAAATTGTTATTATGACTATATTATTATTATTTTAATTCTAATTTAAACTAAATAGTATTTTGTATTAAGATATAAAAATAAAATGTTATGAATATGCAGATATTTTCAAATTCAAATTAAATTGATTTTATTTTAAGTCCTACACTCAAACTAAATTTTTCATAAGGTGAGATAGCTACCCTTGATTTATGTAATCATTGATAGAGAGTTGTATTAAAAACTTCAATTAAAATTTTGATATTAATTTTAAATTTAATAATTGTAGAAAAATGTTTTCAGCTCAGTCATTGAACATAAAATGGTTTTTAAATATTGTAACACCTCGTCCATTTGTCCTGTGTGGTTATTCATAAGTTAGATGGTAGCTTGTATTATAGATACTCTAATTTATACTGGTATTAGGTATGATAGTTACATTATATCAACTTAACAATTAAAATAAAAGATAAAAAAGAGAAATAAAACCAATGATAAATAATGATATAATTTTATTAAATATAAGAAAATTATAATAACTCTTTATTTTCTTTAAATTCAAGAAGAAAATAATATCATTTTTCTCTTGAAAATAAAAAAAATATATAGTTATTAACTATTTTTTATTATATTTTTTTCTCTCTCTAAAACATAAAAGAGTATAAAAGTAAATGAATTATTTTTCTATATGTTTTATTAAGAGAACAGTTTGCTCTATCTATAACAAGAAAAGTAAGCATAAGATTAAATTTTTTCTTATGTTAGACTTTTCAAATTCTCTTGCTTGAAGATTTTGGTTAAATTAATTAAATTCTTACATCATATTTTATTTTGCCATTCATACATGTTATTTATTTTTCTAATTGACCATAGTAGGAATAATCCCATATAAACTTGTTAGTGTTTTTATCATAACATTTGCTTCAGTTTTTATTACTGTGAATTTCTTTTTTCATATAACTTCCTTTATTATTTCTATAACAAAGTGGTAATGTTTAGCTATGTGTTTTGTCTTGGAATGAAATGGAAGATTCCTTGCATTGTCTCGGAGGTCACTCGTTACAATATACAATAATATTTTGTCTTTTATTTTCAAGTTTCTCTATAAACCTCTAATCCAAATAGCTTCAAATTTCGGTAGTTGTTTTTTAGTAAACAAAGTTACGACATCCTATAACTTGGATAACCAACTTATTTTTCATCCTGCAAGTGCAAACACATAAACAATACTAGATCTCCTTTTATCAAAATAACCTGCAAAGTTTGAATCTATATTCCTTGTGACGACTAATTATAATTATTCAAAACATAATGCAACACCTGAGATTCATTTGTTGTATTTAAAGATCATCTTAGTAGCACTTTAGTGTTTTATACCAAGATTTTTCATGTATCTACTAACCACTCTTATTGCTTGTGTAACATCTAATCTCGTAAAAATCATGATATATATAAAGTTTCCCATTGTTCATGCATATATCGAAACATTTTCTTCCTCTCTATTTCATTGCTAGGACTTGTAATTGAGGATAAGTTACAACTGATAAGAAGTGAGGTAGAAAATTGTTCACAATTTTACATATTGAAGTTACAAAATTTTTAATGAGTAATTTTTTTAGAAGTCAAAACTTCATATACATGAATTTGTATTTCTAAAATCTTGTTTATTGGTCCTAAATCATTCATAAGAAACTCCTTAAATAATTGTGTTTATAATTCTTATATTTAAACTTTATTCGTGCCAACCATCAAGTCATCCATATATTTTCTCTTCAAATTTTTCATGAAAAAATAATTTTCACATCTAATTGCTCAAGATGTAATTTATCTTCTTTTAAATTTATCATCTAAGATTCTCAAAATAAACATTAATTCACTGTTTAAAATTGAGATAATGCTCCAAAATTGTAAAATGATCTTTTTTTTATCAATAAATAATAAAATTAAAATAGAACATTTAAAAGAATGATCAATCCATATAAAAAAACATGACTCTGTTAACATCCTACCAGTTATTCAAATTGTAGGGAGGTGCTTCAAATTTTATTCCTAAAAAAAAAAAAAAGTTCAAATAGTTTCTGCACTTTAGGTCATTTTGAATCCACTCCCCTCCATTTATCTCAATGATAAACCTAATAAGTGATGAGAACATGCCAATAATACTTCTTCACAGGGAAAGAAGGAAAGAATAAGAGAGGGGTTATGTGATGAAGCTGGAAGAGGTACTTTTTGTTAAAATGAAAGAAAAAATCCCACCCTTTAAGAGAGAAGAAACATGTCACAAAAGTCCAACTCTTTATTTGAAGAACTGGACCTGCACTTCACTATTATGCTTTGTTTTGTTTTTCGATGTTTACTGTAAATTAAAATGCATTTCACCGTTTCTATTCCACTTTGACTGGAAAAGGATGAGGCAATGTATAGGAGATTCTCACTCTCAAAATAAATTAATTATAATTATTTTAGTATTTTTTAATCTGAAGATATATATTTTCCCTAATTTAAGCTTGAGTGTCACTTTCTCTTCCTATTTTTTTCAAACAAGAAAAAAAAAGAGAGAGATGTTGATGGTTTCACAATTGAGATTGAACTGAAAGTGTGGGAAAAGTTAAAAATGAGTGTCACATACAATATACTCTTATATTCTTTCGCTTATATAATGGTTAGGAATAATATATAACATATAATATATAATATATAATATATAATATTTATATTGATATTGATATTTTTATATTATTTTTTAAAAATTTTATATTTAATTTATACATAATGTAAGCTTATATATATTTTATCTATTTATGTTGCTTATCGTTCCATCCAAATGCATCTTTTCATATTAAACAGAAACTAATTTTAAAAATAAAAGTAATTAATTATTATATTAATAAAATTAAATATTATTTTATAAATTAAAAAATTATTAATTTTAAAATAATATTTAATTAATTATCAAATTTTAATAATTAATTTTAGAATATAAAATAATTGACAATTAAACTTGATAGTTAATTAGTATCAATTAAAAATTTTTATTAATAATAAAAATTATTTTAAATATTAATAATTTTTTAATTTTAAAATAATAATTAATTTAATTAATATAATGATTTATTATATTTTATCTTTAAAATTATTTTTTATTTAATAACTTTTTTATAGTGTTGGGTGAAGATATGAATGTTCCCAATACATATATTTTTACCCATTCTTTTTAGTATAACTTTATTACTAAATAAACATGTTAGTCCTATAATGTTAGTCCTATAAGTAACAAGAATAGCATCTTTAATTAATATATAATATCCAAAACATTAACACGTTTATATGCATTACTTATTATTTTTAGAATCCATTGAATTTTCCTAAAAACTTTAGACTCGTTTTCATTTATAAAATGAATCACATAATTTTGTCAAAAAATAAAAAATATCATACCAGCACCGCATTTATATCTAAATCCTAACCATTGCCGTGAAATGAAGAAACTAATTCAGAAAAAGTAAAAAGATGCTATTAGTAAAGAAAATTATTACTATTTTAAATTTTATTTTATTGAATATTGCTAAAAGCTGCAGAAAAAAATATCTCACGTTAAATAACAAAATGAAATAAAGTAAAAATAAAAACTTATAGGCATGTTTAAATAAAGAAGTAAATAATAAAAAATTAGTTTTAATTATAATAATAAGTTTAATTAAGAAAATAAATAATTTTAATACCTTTATTTTAAAATTTTATAAATTTTGTGGTATAGAAATATTAAGCATGTTATGAAAAAAAGCATGAATCATAATCATTCCTTCTAAGTCCACCGACCTCTGCGGACAAAGAAGTAAGAAAAGAAAGAAGAAATAGATATATTTAATTTTTTTTTATGTTCTAATAATTTGATGAGAAGTAACTCATGAACAAGGAAGCAGTTTATTAGGTTTATAAATAACCTAACAAATAATACACGGCATAAACACTTTATTAACCTTCTTGTTTTGTTTCTTTCTTTGTTTTTGTCATAATATAGGCCATAATTAAATTAAACTACTTATTTATCTTTTATTCTTATTTCTTTATTTAAGGATTTTTTTCCCCCAAAAGAATATCGCTAATTGATTTCATACAGAGAAAAATACATATTAAAAGGAAAATATGATATGTTAAGAGTTTTTTGGCAACATTGGAGAGTGGAAATTGAGTAAAAGCAGAGGCGCATACTGTATAAGAAGATTATTTGCACCGTTAAGGGAGCAAAAGGAAAATGTCTTCACACCATTTCCATACATTTAAAAAAATTATTATTTTATTTTATTTTATAATATAATATTTTATTTTAAAAAAATGATTATAAAATAATTATGTTTTTACTATTAGAGTGTAAAGAAATTTTGTTACATAAATGCACATAAGGCACAAAAATCCGGTGGGAGTCCCTCTCTCCGTAAATACTACCTCACTCAACACTTCATGCACCACAACCTGTCACCAGCCTGTAAACCCATTCCCTTTCTCCTCCCAATGCATGCACAACATTTTTTATCAACAAATAATAATTAAATTATACATCAAATCTACTTCAATTTATTCTTTCTAATAAATTCCGATTAAAATTATTAGGCAGTCTTAAAAATTTAAATACTGAAACTACAACTTATCATTTTTAATAAATTTGAACTAATAATAAAATATAAGATAAAAAAAGGAATAATTATGTAGATTGGTTTGTAAATTAAAATGTAATGAAATTGATTTATTTTTTAATAAATAAAAGATTAGTGGGGCCAGAATTAGTATTTATTATTATTAATGTGATAAAAGTTGGGGAGAAGAGAAGAGTTGAAAAGGTTGAATAGAAGGCTGGCTGGCACTTCCAAAGAGTGGTAGTCCTATAAATAGAGGGATACACCTTAACACCGTGTTTCCAATTAAGAGTTGGAAACAAATAGCTACCTCCACACGCACAAATTTGACTCATTCACCTTCTCCTTCTTTCTTTCTTCTACATGGGAAATTGCTTTTACAGCCAAACCACGCAGATGCCAACGGCCAAGGTCGTCGTTCACGATGGCCGGATGGAGGAGTTCTCATACCCGGTCAAGGTCTCCCATCTCTTGCAACTCTACCCCACGTGTTTCATATGTGACTCCGACGAGATGGCCTTCGACCACGTTGTAACAGCGGTTCACCACGACCACGAGTTAAAGCTTGGCCAGCTCTATTTCGCGCTCCCGCTCAACCGCCTCAAGCGCCACCTTCCACCGACCGATATGGCCGCCCTAGCCGTCATCGCCAGCTCCGCTCTCGCCAGGTGCGCCAGCAACAAATGTGGCTCTCGCCGGCAACGGAATCCGCTTCTCCCCTGCGAGGGGAATGCCAAGCCTAGCGGGAAAGTGATGGCGGACACTCTTGACGTATCCGCTGCGGCTGCGGTTGCTGTTGATAACCGTGTGGCGAGGAAAGGAATGAATAGAAAGGGTGGTGTCAGAGGGAGGGGGAAGTTCACCGCGACGTTGAGTTCCATTGCGGAGCAGGGGTAGCTTCGGAAGAAAAAAATACGTTGTTCCTGGGATTTTGTGTTGAATTGCTGTATATATATTTAAAAGAAAAGGAAAAAAAAATATTTTTTGAACGTTGTAGAGTTGTTTCATCAAAAACAACCATAGAGGTATACGCGTTTAATTTATTAATTTAAACCAGTGTGATTCAAGAACTAATTACTTGAAAAAGCCTACTGTAATTCACTTATTATACTAACTTCATTCTTAGGAGAATACTCATGTGTGATTCTTTTTATTTTTACTTTTTTCTTCATCTCTCTTCATTTACGTCGCACCTTAGCTACTGAGATTTCAGTACAAATACTTTTTTTATTAATATAATATAGAATCATATATAAGATTTGTTAACTAATCTTGTTAAACATTATCTTTAAAGCACAAATTATGAAATTACAATAAAATTATTTTTTACGTACTTTAATCAAAACTTTCCATTCCTAGTTTATAAAGGAGATTTGTCTTTGTTGAACATGAGATTTAATTTGATAAAATTTAGCATTTTGTTAATAATTTTTACTCTCGCGGGCTGATAAATCATAAAATTCACTTTCAACTTTTTAATAGTGAAAAAGTTTATGCGGAAGGGTATCTTTTTTAACGTTTTTTAATTTTGATATTAAACTTGTTTCTGATGATTACTTAACTGATCAATTCGCCTTTCATTTTCAGGCCAAGAACAGAGTCATTTGGCGATGGTTGATTTTTGTGGGTTATTTGAGTAGGAATTTTAGAATCTGCCACCAGTTAAATGAAGTATTGTGCAATTGTTTCAAGGCAAATGCGTTCCACCTTTGGAGAGGGTACTTCATTGGAAAGTGTTGACATTAAGAAATTTCAGAGACTGAGAAATAACTGCAATCTTTTATATTCTGACATTGTTAATGTTAAAATTCTCTGAATCTTTAAATTCACACGGAAATTTTTTCAGAAAACCAATTTCTTAGAAATTTTTAATAAAAAAAATCAAACGAAATTAAAAATGTTAGTGATGAAAGAAAAAAACGAAAAAAAATTTGAACATTTTAAAAGAATTATATCAATAATTTAGTTGCGACACAGCTATCCAAAATCAATATTAAAATTAGTTTGATTTGATATAATGTGTGTTATCATATGATACAAAAAGTAAATACTTATTACATTTGCATTGAACGTTGAGTCTTGTAATTAAACAAACTAGAAAATATACACTAATCTTAAATAAATAATTTAAGATACTCTAAATTATTTTTAAGATTCAATCTAGCTAGAGATTATTAAAAGAATTTTATACATGGCAATAATAATTTGTATAAATCTTATAGAATTTACATTCATTAGACAATATCAGTACCAGTTCTTGAAGTGCTTAAGCCATGATTTGGTTTGGTAACTCGTTGGTTCACATGAACAGAACAATAAAATGAGTGCCTATCGTACCAAACACTGCTTCTATCATTACCAAAAAGGGTCTACCATTTTATCACTTTCTTTTCCTTTCTGTCTTTCTCTTTTCACTTGGCATCAACTTATCATCATTCAATAAGAGAATTTTTGCACGCATAAATTATAACCCTTCTTTATTATAAGAAAGAAAAAAACAAGTCATAACGATAAACAAGATTTCTATAATACTGTGTGTTTCCTTAATTTAAATATTTTCTTCTTCTTTAAATGATCAAAAGATTCCTTTTTATAGTGAGAGTGGCTGAACGTCCTGCTAAGTGCTACTTGAAAACTCTCAAAAAGAAAGGTCACACAAAAAAGAAAAAGAAAAAATTCCACCCCACATCTATTTCCTTTTTATTTCTCTCTTATTATTCTTCATTCCATTTATCGTTTTCTTTCTATCTTTTTCTTTTTACTTATCTCTTACCACCTCATTTTTGGGAGGACGTGATATTTTCCAAATTAAAAATGCTTAGCGAGAAGCTTCCTTAATCAGTTGTGAGTACAGTGTAAAAATGGATAAACCTCACACGTAAAATGCAGTAAAAAAACAACATCAACAACAGAAGCCAAATTAATATTTGAAGAAAACTGCAGATTAAAATATATATATTTGAAGAAAACAAGATCGGAAGGGTTATATTTTGGGTCGGTTTTACACCTAAGAGATAATAACGAAAACAGAAACCTAGGTATACATCATCTACATAGAATAGGTTGAAGAACAGGAAGTTATCCTCGCACATTTGTCAAGGGTACAAATGCCAGTGACAAGGAAATCTGCACAGAAGACGCTCTTTCCTTGTTTTGGACTTTTCTTTCAACATGCATGAGCGACTTCAGAGACACCAGTGAGTACACTGTATTCGGTGACAAAGAGTACAACAGATCTGCCACAAATAATAATCTACTTGTGCGTGTGACATGGACGGAAAATACACAGCAAAAGTTGAAGGATATGAGTGCAGACGAAACCTATTGGACAAAGGTTAGGTATATAAATGAATGTGCCAAGTTACCAGATAATATTTTCTTTAAAATACGTAACTACATACTCCAGTTTCAGATTTATGTATACGAAAATATATAAAATAAATATCTTAATGTATTAAGAGATTATTTCTTGAATGTAGGGTTTGTAAAAAAGAATCAACGCGTATGTATACGCGGTTTGTTATTAAACAAAAAAAAAGAAGTGAGAACGCTGAGGGTGGTTGTGCAATGTTGCCATTAGAAGAAGTCACTGTCTGTGATGGAATTTTTATAAGTACAGCTGTAAAAAGTGTATGCAGTACATAACCACATAAATATAATAGTGATGAATAATAATGTTGCGTTTGAGTAAATATGGTTACTGAATACTGAACAGGTTTGTTGGTGAAGTAATGAGATATTTAGATGGTGGAATTACAGTATTTCAATTTTGCCATATGTGACAGGGAGTTGCAGAAACAGTGGAGATGGTGTCCATGCATGGATGGTTGACACAGCACGACTTTGCAGGTAGTTGTTTGAGCGTGTTGAAGACATGAAAATGACGTATGTGACTACTCACTACGCACTGTACTTTTTGACCTGATTGGTATGGAAGCTGCTTTGCCCTGCCGTTTCTTTTGTTTTGGGACTCAAAATCAATAAGGTCAAAAACAAAATTTCCATTTAACCATGCTTATATCAACCCTCTCATTATCTCCAATACAAACATTATGCTAGTTTTTTGCAAAGAAATTTAATTTATTTTTATGTTAAAATTGCTTTTTTTTTTCTTAAAATCCAAACTCAAGACCATTTCCATCCCACATCAGCATATTTTTAATGAAGATTTGCTTACAAGACTCCAACATTAAATTTAAAACATTGTCATCAATTCATTCAAAAAATACTCTTACATGTATTTCTTTTT
This sequence comes from Phaseolus lunatus, assembly GCA_013389735.1. Classification (NCBI taxonomy): domain Eukaryota; kingdom Viridiplantae; phylum Streptophyta; class Magnoliopsida; order Fabales; family Fabaceae; genus Phaseolus; species Phaseolus lunatus. The sequence goes on from CM023859.1 coordinate 39,939,111, forward strand.
CTTAACTTTGTTAATTATTTTAAATATATGAAATGAGTTATAGTAAGAGATAATTCTGTTTAAGTTCAGCATATAAACAATAAATTTCTCTTTACAAACTAACAAGAGTTGGATTTAAATTAAAGAAATTACTCTTTTATAATAACATGATGAACCACCAATGTTCAAAGTCTTTAAGTTTAAGAAAATTAGTCATTAAAATAAGTTGAGACTAAATTAAAATTAAAATTTAAAGTGGCTAAAACTTTGATACTTAATTTTACAATTTGATTTTATTGCTTAGTTTAAAAACCTAAACCTTAATTATAAAATATAGTTTTAAATTGTTTTAAATTGTAAAATAGTTTCTAAATTAATCTATATAATAAAATTATTTATTTTTATTTAATAATTTTCTTCTGATAAAAGTTGTCAGTAAAAAACTGCAAAATTCGAATTAAAAATATTGATTAATTTACAAGATTCCCATGCTAGTTGATCCTGATGATGTATAGCTTAGGTTTACTGTATATTAAAGAAGAAAAAATGAACGTTATCTTTGTATTTAGTATAACGCGTTTGGTGCATGGGTAATGAATGCCCTGGCTGGTGAACTGGTGTTGACGAGTAATGGCCGATCATACAAATTTATGAAGTTATTTCAAAGATAATGAATCATAGTTAAGCTCATTTAACTTTCTTCATTACGGACAATACTATAAGCGATAGGATTTTATAATCAGTTTTGTTTATAATACTTGTTGGGTTTGATGTCAGTAATAGGATGCGATATCATCAAAGCAAAATAAAAATACAAGAATGAACAGGTCAAACTTCCAAATTTGAATGTGTGATCGATGTGGAAGTAACATATATATTTAAAAACCCCAATGAAACACGTATTTGATAAAAATAATAAAACTACATAAGCAGGCAAGAAGCATATGATTATTGAATTCGAGGAACGAAAGGAATCCAATTAAGGAAAATCAGTGTAGCATTAGAATTTATAAGAATAATAACAGTCTCTTTATAAATAAAAAACTGTTACTTTGATAATTGTAGGAAGACACCATTTCACAGCCTTTTAAAATTTGTCAATTTTTTCGTGATCTTGAGATTTTTTTATCAATAATAAAAAATCAATAAATAAGAATTACTTTAAAAATATCAAACTCTTAAAAAAAAAAAAACTTTATCCTCCTCTTAACACAAACTCCTGACTAAACCACAACCCTAACAAATGTGTTATTCTCCCTATCAACGAACTAATTATTTGAAGTTGAAGACTATTCAGCAAAGAAAGGAAACATGATATGAATGTATGTGCATAACTTCTTGTTGGTTTTAACATTCATTATGAAGTAAAGCCAGCTGGAGGAATCGGATGCTGATATCTCATAAAAAGACTTGCACCCATTTAGTGATCCATGTTTTGGTTCAACCTTTGTAACCTTACTCAAAATGCATTCATATATTGTGTTTTATAAGGAATTGTGTCATACATTTTTCTTGATTTCATGTTAATGAAATTGACACTTTCAACTTATTTTTTATTTATAAGAGATTAACTTAATTGTTATTAACAACATAACTATAACTACATAATAACGGTGAAATAATTATTTTTATTGACACTTTCAACATAATTATTTTTATCTTTAATTCACGTGAAATATAATTATATTAAAAAATTATAAAACAAAATTTATTAATGGTGATTAAATTTTTGTTGGTAAGGGAATGGGAAGAAAGAAGATAGTAAGTGGCACGTGATATTAGTTGTTGAGTTGTTGTCCACTTGATCACCAACAAGTGGGAAATGCAATATCTCAATCAGGACGAACATTTTTATAGTTAAAAGGTACGGCTCCTTCTTTTGTCACTCACTCCACATTTCCACCATCCATTCGGCTTAATTAAGTTTTTTTTTTTTTTTTCTTTCTTTGTGAAGTGTGGGAGAAAGTTACCTAATTCAATGCTACAAAATTATACAACATAAAAATAACTTTTTTTCAACTTAAATAATCATTTATTGTAACATTAATTATCTTTTGAGAATTGTTATGAGACTATAACGTTATCACGCATTATCCAAAAATTCATATAACATGTCATCCAACATTAATACATATCATTCAATACTGTCCACGCATGCAAACAAAGTGGTCCTAACCTCAAACCTAGCATAACCCAGTGACGTTCCAAGAGTTTCATATGTTCAAACATTAATCGAGTGACTTTTAAGTATATCTCATTTCAAATTATTTTTGTTTTTTAAAATATTTTGTTTGGATAAGATAATTTAATTTAACAAATTTTTTTATAAAGTATTTTAATTGTCATTAAATTTAAAAAATTATTTAAATATCAAATAATTATCAAAAATTTAAAAATATTAATATTGATAACTTTTTTAAGTCTATATTAATTGATGTTAGTTATTTTTCAGATTTTTCAAAATATTTTTCATTTTATATTTGTAAAACATTTTCTCACATCGATATTTTTTTCAATTCTTCTATTATTATTTAAACGACATCAACTAATGTTATTTTTACGATGTTGACGGTTGAAAAACTTTTTGTCAACTTTTTTTTTTTATCAAGGTCAGCTGATAAATTTTTCATTTTAACATTTATAAAAAAAAAAACAATTGTATTTAGTCTTGATTGAAAGTTTTCCAGTTAACATTACAAAAGAAATACTAACAAATTATTGATAAAAAAATTACATAATCGTTTATGATAAAAGAATTATTGCAAATGTCGACTAAAATATAATCATGACAAATATCTATTAAAAAAAAATTTAATTCACATCTATAAAAGAATATTCTTCTAGACATTGGTCAAGAAGACTCTAACTAATATAAAAAATTGAGTTAAGTGGAAACTATGAATAACCAAATATGAATTTGAGAATATGAAGAATTTTAAATTCTTAATTATTCAGTGCAATTTGAAATTCCCTAATTTTAAGCAGTCAAACTAATTTAATAAAATTTAGAATTTCAATTTCTTTTTAAATTATTTACACAAACAACATATATTGTTATAAAGTATTTTAAATTCTCTAAACTTGTGTTTGGATAGGAAATTTCATAATTTTTAAGACATTCAAATAAAATTAATCTTTTTTCAAATTGTTTTATTTTTCAAATATTTTATTTTATAAGCAATTCAAATTTAGTGAATTTTAATTTTCTTGTTTGGATAAAGTATTTCAATTACCACTGATTTCAAAAAAATCATTTAAGTATTAACTAATTGTTAAAAATTCAAAAATATCAATATTAATGATTTTTGTAATAGGTATTGATTCATGTTATTTTTTTTTTTTAAGTTCTTTAAGATTTTTTCATTTTATATTTGTAAAAAAAAATTCTAAATTTACGAGGTTATTTTCAAGTTATGAAATGTTAGATTTCCTCAAACTCAAGTAAGATAATATCGGGTTGGCTCATGCAAGGTTCGCCCAAGTCAACACAAGTCAAAGTCAAGCCAAGTCAACCTAGCCTAGGAGGGGTCCAATCGGTTTGGGCCCAAGATGAGACGAGTATGTCCAACCACAGGTTGAGTTAAGTTGGCTTAGATCCAGGTTGAGCTGAATATCCTAAACCTAGGTTGAGTCAATTTGATCTAGGCGCATGCCGAAATCCGGCCAAGCCTATATTTAGTTGAGTCAGGGCAACACTATAAGAAAATCATTAAATAGAAAATAGTTTTAGAGACCAAAATAATTATTTACTATATTGACTAAATTAGACATCATTTTATAAATTAAAAAAATATTGATATCTAAAGTTTTTTCTATTATTAATACAAATTTATAAAGTAATTTCTAAATTGGTATCTAACCATTAGCTACTAACTACTTTATATTCTAAATTAGTTTCTAAAATAAATTAGTCTCTATTAGTCTTTCCGAGACTGATTTAGAATCTAAAATATTAGTAGCTAAAACCTTGATAACTAATTTAGAATTAAGAAACCACTTTATAAATTTTTATTAATAACAGAAACCACTTTAGATACCAATTATTTTATAGTCTCTAAACTAGTATCTAATTTATTTAATATAATGACTAATTATTTTTTGTTTCTAAATTTGGTTGTTATTTAATGATTTTCTTATAAAGCAAGTCCACGTTCATCCAAGTCGAGGTTGACCCTTGTTCAGCGGAGTACGCCTAACTGGATCTAAGTATGATCAAGACCATGTCGAGCCTAACCCGATTAAGACTAGGTCAAGCTGAGATCAAGTCGAGTTGAGTTGGCCTGAGCCTAGATCAAGTTGAGTCGACCAGGTTCAAGTTAAGTCGAGTTGGGACAAGATCACATTCCACCAAGTTAGGTTAGGCTTGTGTTGAGTTAAGTTCGGTCAAGTCCAGATTGGTTGGACCCAAGTGAGACTAAGACAAATTGGGTTAGGTTTGGCCAAGTCAATTTAGGTCCGTATTAGAACAAGACATCGGGTCAGGGTTATATTAGACTAAGTTGGATCAATTCCACATTGTGTTGAGTTGAGTCTACCCAGACTCAGGTCGAGACAAATAAATCCAGACTCAGGCCGATCCAAACTACAAAGACCAAAATATGAATTTTAAAATATGAAGAATTTCCAATTCTTATTTTTTTTTAGGTGGAATTTAAACTTTTTTAATTTTAAATAATCTAATTACTCTAATGAAGCTTTAAAATTTTAATTTCTTTGAAAATTTCTTACCTAAACAACATATTTTATCATAAAACATTTTAAAAAAATTATTTTATCATAAAATATTTTTAAAAAAAATTAATTGCCCTATTAAAATGCTTATCCAAACACTAGGTAAAAATGAATTACCTTCTTAAGATTCCATGTCCAAACACACTTTAAAAGTGGATATGGGTGGATGGTTGGATGTCATAGCTTTTCCTTTTTGCATTTTGTTTTGTTCGACTTTTCATTTGTTGAACTAGCTAGCTATGTAGCCATGTTTCGATACTTTAAGCTTGTTTCAACTCATTGCCAATGGCATACTAATGGCAAGATAAGTCTATACAATTGTATGGCTTAGATCAAATTTATGCCACCAAACAGTGATCTCTATGATATCAATTGGTATAAACTAATATCATCACTTGTAGTTTATAAATAAGTCATATGTCTCGTGATCTAGGAATAGTTTTATGCCAAAGAAAATTCGTTCAATTTAAAGCTCAATACCTTTTAAATTATTTATCGAACTTATCACTTCAAATTTTTTGCTGGTTTTTTTCCTCGTTTATTAAATGCTCATAAAAACACTATCAAGTGTCACAGTTTCTCCAATCCGAAAAGACACAAACTAATAGAATAATGACATTAAATACTGCGCATAATATTAGAGAAAACTAACTGATGAACGAAAATATCTAATAAAAAAATAAACATATTGCTCACAAAATTATAATATCTCTTGTTATAGGTATTTTCAAGAAATTATATATTCCTGAGAATAGACAACAATTGTTGAAGTTTCCTGGCAATGGATCAGATGGCATAGTCAAAGAGAACTTGAACTTAAATTTTTATTCACGATTCTGATAGCACTTGGAATCTCCACATAGTCAAAAAGATAAAACCTAACCTAAGATGAATAATTGTATCATAGCTTTCATTGAGTAGTCCAAAATAAAAATGTCCATCATCAATTATTCTCAAAAACAGTAGTAAGTACGATCAAGTAAATTGAATTTGGATGTTACTGGCCGTAGTAGACGTAACTATCCAGTGAAATATATATATATACTCAAGACTCAAGACGGTGCGATGATATTGTTCATCAAGTTGTAAGTTTTGATCAAAAGTCACATTCAAATGTAGTATGATTTTGAAATAGCAGGTGACAAAGTAGGAAACGAACTCAATTCTTTAATTAACTTTCTCATAACTTCATAATTGTTGTCTGTTAATGAATAATAATTGCAAATAAAGACCAAATATCTGATTGTGAATAGATAGTAGATGAGAATGTGTCATGCAAGTTGATGATGATGATCATTTCAGTTAAGGAGTAAGTCCCTCTTGTTTGCAGTTTTAAGTTTCTGAGTTTATCCAAATAAAAATAAAAACTTTTGAATTTACTGACTTTGGTGTGAGTGTGTGTGTGAGAGTAGTATATGTAGATATATATATATATATATATATATATATATATATATATATATATATATATATATATTCTATTTAGTTATCATACAATGAGTTTTCATCAGGTAGAACGTTGTTAATTTATTCTTGATATCAATACCATTATTTTAAAAATTGGGAACCAACTAGTTTTACATATCCAATCGAAAATTAGTTTAATAATCAGTTTTTTAACTTCAAAAAAATCAAATCAGTGCATAAAACTAGCCAAACCTGTTTAAAATCAATCGAAACCGATTTTAATTGGTAACATTTAAAATGCTCTATTTCTTAAAATGATTTTTTATTTTAATTTGATCTAATAAAATACTTTTAAAGTAATAAAACGCATACTCAAGAATTATCCATAGATATACATTATTTTAACAAAATATTTTTTATTTCATAAAACATATATTTTAGTCATTTATATGGTTCTATTATTAATATCTTTTTTATATATATAATATCATGTTATTTTACTACTTACAATAACATCTAATAGTTGGAAAAGTATAAATTCACCATGTTGAAGCACTATTCAACACCGTTATGGATAAATCTTAAATCAGTACTTTCATCAGTTGAATCAAAGCTCCAATTTTAATATATTGATCAATTCACAATCATAATCTTAATATACTAATAGCTATTTGAACATATATTGTCGTTTTCAAACTTCACCAAATAAAATAGTGTTTTGAGTTCTTGTACTATTGGCTTTGAAGTCTCATTTCATCTTCACTGGTGTCAAAGTTCATAATATAACTTCACTGGTCTCATTTCTTCTTCACTGGGGACAAAGTGTTTAAATATGGAAGAGAGCTGTTCTGGTTTTTCTTTGCTACAAAATGAACCTTGTTTTGTTGGTTTTGCAGTGCACTAGTAACTTAATGCTTAATCTGTTTTGGAAACAAATGTACGTGTACTATAAGGATTTAAGCATCCTAAAATGCTTCTTTAATTTTATTTATTCTTCACTGATTCTGATAAAAAAAAAATTGAAAAGTAATGGTCAATAACACTGTACGTAATAATAAAATAAAAAACTGATCTGAAAAATAATGTAAAAATAGACTAATAGTCTAAGAAGAAATACAAAATGCAACAGAAAAATATCTAAAGAATGTAGTTTGCATTTATGACTATAGATCAATTCTTAAATATCTTTGAGGTATTTTATGACTTCCATCTCTTTTTCCTACATTTTTATATTCGTTTTATAGGTTAGCAACATTTTGAATTACATAATTTAAAAATTTATTTGAGATTATATGATTTCATATTTAAAAATGTAATTTTAATTTAAAATCTACTCTGAATTATATAATTTAAAATATATTTTAGATTATAAAATTGTAATAATTTTTTTTACAATTGAAATATTTTTTTTAGGACATAATTCAAAAAAATACATTATATATTATATACTATTATAATATATTTTTGGATTGAGTAATTAAAAAAAAATCAGAATGCTAAATCTAGAAATGAATTCTAGAATAAATAATCTAAAAATTTGGAAATATATTATTCTTATGGATTATATTATCTAAAATACATTTTTGACTTCAGAAAATGTTTCTGAATTCTACAATCCAGCATGAACATTCGAGACATTTCCAACATCCCGATGAGGGTTGAGGAAGAAAAATGGTGTGCAAAACGTAATTTCAATCTTTTTGTTCTTGCTTAAAGGAAGTGTGGTTTGTAGAAGGCGGCCCATTAAAGTCAGGGATTTGTTATATTGTGTTTCTGTACTCCTTTAGGCCATTTTTTCACACTATTTTTAAAACATATCATAGATGGTATGAGCTTTGTATTTTTATAATATTTTATTTACACTTTGATGTAAATACAATTTATATAAAATAAGAAATTATTTTTATTTTTATTATTCAGATTTTAAATTTAAAACTTTATATTATACTAATATGTTGCAATTAAATTTTTATAAAATTTGTATTTTACATTTAAGACTTTATTGACAATAGTATATGCAGAAGGACACCTCCTTGTCTTACTCTTCATCGTGCAAACCCACCATCCTCCTCCTCTAACATCACATGTTTCATCCAAGGTAAATAATTACAAAAATTACAATTGATTACAAAAATTTGTATAATAATGTTAAATTGTTTGATGTAATAACTATATTATAGTTGATATTGTTATATGACTTGTCTTTGTCTTGTATGAGAAAATGTTAAAAACAAAAGAGTAGATACATGTAGATTAAAAATATTTATTAAAAAATAACATTACAAACTGTATCAGTTGCGAACTATTAACCGATGTGAAAAAGTAAAATATTACATTGATTGTTACCTATAACCAATGTAAAAAAGATTTATCAGTAATTTTTTTGTTTGTTAAAATATTGACATAATATATTAATTGAGTATATAATCGATATAATATATCCATTTTTTACATCGGTTATCAAATTATCTAAAAGATCCTCCATTTTCTATATGGTATAAAATATTTGAATGAATCAATATAAAAAATCAATTTTCTAATAGTGATAATCCTGTTTAAATTGTAAATAAAAGTTTTAATTGATTAAAATCATCAATATTTATATATTCCAAAAACGTTAATTTATGTCTAAAACATTAAATGTGGTTATATTTCATCACGTGTAATGCTTGTTCTTATTTCTTAATTTTTAATATCCATAAAGAACACATTCACATTTACTACATTATGCTTTAAAATGGATTGGTTAATTAATACTGTTTTAACCAACACATGTTATGAAAGGAATACATTCCCAACGTTAACAAAAAAAAGGTATTAATGTATTTTGAAAATTTTCTTATTAATACAAAAAAAATGATTGAAAATCCACTGAAAAAAAAAAGATTCATAGGCTTTTGTCGTCGAATGGATAACTCGCATATGTAGATATCATGAAGTCAGTCATCAAGACACAAATGCAGTGTTGATGGTTTGTTATTACTTCAATAGGAGTTTGTCAAAAAAATTATTTAATAATTTATATACGAGATTCATATTAAAATACAATAATATACTTTTATTATAGATAAGAAACTCTATTAAATATGTTTTTCACTACAGTAATATTTGCAATTTTGTTGATAAAAAATTATAATAAATGAAGTCTCATTAAGTATGATGTTTGGCCACAGACATGACAGGGGCAATGTTTGATGAGTTAGCTCGCTTACCCATGCGCTGACTTTCACTCATACCAACCAACCCTAATACATTACTGCCTCCAACAATTTTTAGGGAATATATATTGGAATTTTTAAATTTTTTAAATTTATAAATGTGTAAGTTTGATTAGGATACTAATTTTCTTTTTCTTAAATTAACAGTGCTAGGTATGTAAATTATCTTAGTAAAATACTTATAAATAGCTACTATGTAATTTATCAAGGTTAATATTTAAATCTCGTTCGTTAAAAAGTAAGAGAAATTGTCAATTGTAAATTTTAATAGAATAAGAACATTGATTTTTTTTTTCAAAAGTATTGATTTTAATGCAAACTAACATTGAAAGTAAAAAATAAACTTATTTAACCCAAAAAATTAAAACTATGTAAAGTAAAAATTAAAATAAAAAAGTTTGTTGCAATAACATAATATATACAATAAAAAACTTAAACGTATTTATTAATTGCTTCATTTAATAGCATGAACCGAATATGGGTTGTAAAGACATTAGTTTTTTTAAAAGTATGAAAAAGGTTTTAAGATAAATGAAGAATAAAACTATAAGGTTTATATATATAAAAGTATTTCGTTTTTTATTTATTATAAATAGTTTTTTTCTACACTTTTATTCTCTCTAATTATTTTTTAATTTTTTTGGACCATTATTTGTTATTTTGCATGCTTGTGGTTATATTGTTGTACGTGAAATTTGATTGGAAAAATATAATATCTACTCATTTAGGGTTATAATTATATGTTTTGATTAATTATACCTTTTAGGAACAAGTTAGGATATCTCTCTATCTTTTTTATTTTTTAGAATAATTCTTTTGAAAGTAAAAGATTTTAAAACAAGGAAAATTAATTTCAAATATTTATTTTGATGTATTGAGATTTTAAGAGAAAATATTTTCCAATACAAATAAAATCTTATATTAGACACCTTTTAAGGATGTAAAGATAATTTGTATTTCATTTTGATTGAGAAAGAGTTTATTTATTTAATATTGTATATATTTTGGATGAATTATTAGATCATCGAATTGTTCTTGTTTGAAAACAAAAGCAAAATATTTTGAGTATTGAAAGGGAATTATATATATATATATATATATATATATATATTAAAATTTGTTAAGGAACTTGATTTGGATAATAAATTGTTTGGTTTTACGTAATGATTATTATATTTACTTTGGAAAACTTAAGTTTGGAAAATAAATTGGGGAAAAAATAGATAACTCTTAATTTAAGAAATGATAATAAAAGGTTTTGAAATTTAAAATGCTAAGTTAGGGTTAGATTTAAAAAAAAAAAAAAAAAACATGTTTATGATGTTTGAATATCATTTGAACAATGTGTCTTTTATTCAAGTGAAATTAAAAAAAAAAATTACATTAGATATTTGTCATTCAAGCCATAGTTTCAACACTCAAGTTGTAAAATGAGAATTTAAGTAAAAGAAAAACTTTATTTATTCTCTCACCTGTGTATTTGGACATTTGAGCAAGTAGAAGATGTATCAATAACTTTTCTCGATGTAAAAGTGATGGAATGTTCAAACGGGAATTTCACAACTCAAATGAAGTAGAGTTAGTATTTATTTTCTTTTCTTCAAAAGAATATCACTCAAGTGAGGAGATCCCATTTAAGTAATACTCATTCGAGTTAAAATCTTCATGTTTTCTTAAGACTAAGTGGTTTGTGGGAATAAAATGATTTAGATATATATTATGTGTGATGGGAAGATGTTAAAAAAATGTAATAAAGTAAAGCTGTAAGAAACTTGGTGATGATTTATTTGAATGAATAATTATGAAAATCTTAATGTTTGGACATATAAATTGAGATTTGGATGGAGATAAGTGGTAATTACTTAGGTGGTAATTTTTCATGTTTGAGATACTATGATATTGAATATTATGACCACAAAGATAAAAAGATAAAAAGATATATGAAAACTTTATTGATAATTTAAATTATGTAAATTAAGATATTAGGGTGAAAATGGATGAATGTTTCTAATACCTGACATTATATAAAAATTTATTTGGAATGCTTACTGAAAGTCTCAATATACATTAAATTAAAAATTAGATGTTAATATCTTAGTGAACTTGTGTATTATATGTCTTTCATAAGATGTCAAGTCATGTAATAAGTTTTGTAATTTTTTATTGATCGAGATAGGTGTGGTATAATTTCTTAATGATTAAGCACATGTTAAGAATGAATTGTGATATTATATAATTCTTTCATGACTAGTTTGTTTTATAAAAACTAGTGAGAACACAAATACTGATATGTCTGTGTATTTACATTTTTTATTTTTTATTTTTGGATATTTTTTTTTATTTTTCAAAAATTAATTTTTCCTACAATTTTTATTTTTCTTTCTTTGATATTTTTTTTATTCTTCAAAAATAATTTTAAAACGTTAAAATGAGAAGTTAAAAAAGAATACATGAGGCTAATCAAGAAGTAGGTAAGGGTAGTTAAAAAAAAAGTTACATGTAGCAAAAATAAATAATGAATCTTCAAAATTTAACATTAAAAACTGCTTATTCAATTCAAAACCACTTATACCAAATATTTTAAAATTTTAAAATTAAAAAACTGCTTTATTAACTTCTAAAATTATAAAATGTCTAAATAACCTAAATAAATTAATAAAATAAAATATTAAGCAAAGATAAAATAGAAAAACAATTTATAGCAGTTAAAGTGAGAAATAAAATGTCCAAATAACCTAAATAAATTAATAAAACAAAATATTAAGTAAGGATAAAATAGAAAAATAATTTAGAGCAGTTAAAGTGAAGAATCCCCTTTTAAGTATAGATTAGTGATTTGATTGATGTGATAACTTTAAAAAAATTATAAAATAATTTTTTAATTAATTATTAAATAATAATATTATTATAAATTATTATTATTATTATTATTATTACTTTCTTCTTAATATTTTTATTTTTATTATTTCCATTTTATTAACGAATTCCGTGTTTATATATATATATATATATATATATATATATATATATATATATTATAATCTATTAGATTTGGATTTTAATTGATTATACGTGATTTCTTCGCAAATCTTCGTTTTATAGGAAGAAAGAAAGGCATGAAAATTTAACCTCCTTAAGTAAAAAAAAAAAAATAATCCTTAAGAATTGAAAGGGATTAAAAATATTATATATAGAGATTATAATTAGATATTTATAAGAATAAGATCTAAAATATATAAAAAAAAATTATATTCATAGAAACCAAATAAATTACTATAATTTTTTTTTTTTGAAAAAAAACTTGTACTATAGGTTTTAATACACCTCTACATGTTTTTCAATAAAAAGCAATTATTAATTTCTTAATCACGAAGCACTAATTAACAGGAATCTTAAAATAACGGTGAAAAAGAAAATGCAAAACATATATATCATAACAGTTAAAAGACATGTTAGAAAAATATAAAAATTTTAATCATCATAATAATTTTCAATAAAAATATTTTGTTTTACCATTGCACTTGGTAAATTTTTATTTTTACTCCAAAATGTTACAAAAACCATGTGAAACCTATGTCGAAAGTGCTTAACATTATCTTAAATTTTCAACCAGCTATATTTACAAAAGAGTAAACATATTTCACTCTTTTATACAACATTTCTTACATTAAAGGTAACATTTCTTATATTAAAAGTGTGATATAAGATAAATAATGAAATATTAAAAATAGAAAGAAAGAAAAATCATAAAAAATAAACAAGTAATAAAAAGTGTTAGGGACAAAGAATAATTGCTGGTAGTATATAGAGTGTACAATGTAGACACAGTAACACAACATACACCAGACGAGTAGGTCACACTTCACATCAAAACCAAAATGCTTTATCCTGCACTGTTTCTGTTGGCAACTCTCGCCACGTTCCACGGCTCATCGGAGGGAGAGACTCCGGCGGTGGCTCCCTCGCTCCCCGCGCCGGCGAGAGAGTTCTTGGAGGCGCACAACGAGGCGAGGGCGGCGGTGGGCGTTGAGCCGCTGCGGTGGAGCGAGCAGGTGGCGAACGTGACGAGCAAGCTGGTGCGGTACCAGAGGGACAAGATGGGGTGCCAGTTCGCCAACCTAACTGCCGGAAAGTACGGGGCGAACCAGCTTTGGGCACACGGCACGGCAGTGACGGCGCGCATGGCGGTGGAGGAGTGGGTGAAGCAGAAGCAGTTTTACAACCACACCGACAACTCGTGCGTGCCCAACCACAAGTGCGGCGTGTACACGCAGGTGGTGTGGAGGAAGTCGGTGGAGCTCGGGTGCGCTCAAGCGACGTGCGTGAAAGAGGAGGCTAGCTTGACCATTTGCTTCTACAATCCCCCAGGGAACTACGTTGGGGAAAGCCCTTACTGATTCTTCCTCTCCTAATTATCTCTCGGTTTAGTTCATTCGTATCTATGTTAATGATGCTTGTTTGTGTTGTGAAGTTCTGCTAATCCAGTGAAACTGATATATCTATGGGTAATGTAATGTGTTCTTTCTGAAGTAGAATCAAATCAGATGCCATGAAACCACATTGCATGGATTTTGATGCTTAACATGGGTGTGGTTCTTGATTTGGATCTTCCATGCAACCTTCCCATTTGCTGATATGTTATTTTATTTTTGGTTAGCAGATCTTGTTTCCATGGAAAATTATATCTTTTTCACAAACACTCGTCGTATCTTGATCTTGAAACATTTTAATAATGATAAGGTGGGCCAGAGTGAGTAAAATCTAGGGATCGATGATGTTTGTGGAAGGTTATTAGGGCATTGACGTGGTGTCTTGTGGGGTTTTTGTCAACTGCATGCATGTCAGTAACTTTATGGCACGGATGAATTATGTGGGGGTTCACGTGTAAATGGGGGACGCTGTGGATCATCCCATTGAACAGGGAACTTTTGTTTCAAATTTCAACTCAATCCAAAATATCTAATCGCCATTATATGTATGTACGTTAACTTTCTGTGTCCGTTTGCTTCTCACAAATTCTTCACTGTACACTTGTGATTCGGTCCGTAAGTTTTCTCAGGCTCTTCTGCTCTGTTTTTTTTATGGTGAAAACTCCATTCTTTCTAGTTGACCCGCAGATATCTAATGCTTTCAACTTCAAAGCAATTATAACATTTTTTAAAGATTTGACAAACAGAAATCATGACTAGTATGATTAATGTGAAGTTAAACTAGTATTTTTTTTCCATAAACTGAACCATCTGGCGAAGGAAATTCAGTTGATATTGAAAGTTAGGTGAAGAACTCGTCACATGACAACAAGCAACCATTGTCCATTTATGACAGGACACACCAGTAGCGTCACGTGATTGTTATAATACTGTATGTAGCAATCTCAATGCACCTCTAGTTTTATACTTTTATGTACGCAATTTAATGCATGACAGGGTAGTTATGAATCACAAAAAAAAAATATAACCCAAATAAAATTGATTACAGCCATACATCATTTATACTGCTAATATCATAATCTCAACTCTATGAATAAGGTACATCAATTACAAATAATACAATGAAACAGTAACACAATACATACACAAAATGCAACACATTGGAGTATTAGATTTTTCTGTTGCTGCTACCTTGTCAACTTTGTACAAAAGAATACATAATAGAGCGAACAATGTAGATCAAGGTTTAAAATTGCAGTGACAGTCGTAGTTGCAGTTCCATTGTCATCCTCGACATTTTGAAAAATTGCTGAGAAATGCCACTACAATTGCAGTTTTGGACTGTTTTTTAAAGCTTGATGTAGATTGTCTCCCATAATAAGTAAGGCTACCGAGCAGTTATTTTACCAGCTCCTTGGGTATGAGATATCGAAAAGTGAAGTTGTGTGGAATCCATTCTATGCTTTTCTTAGATTTTGCAAGGTCATATTTTTTAACACTCTTTCTTAGAGATTCGGGTAGAGACTTTTGGATCATCTCCAAGGTACCAGCAGAGCATAAACCCGAGTCTTTACAAAATGACTCCACGAGCTTAGGTAAGAGTATTTTCTTGTCCTTCCGTACCCCAAAGGTGGCTCGAATGTATTCTTCCTTTGCAGCTTCTAGTTCTTGAACCACTCTCTTGGGTGTATACACACGTACCTGCCATAGTTTTAAACAGATAAGCAACTCGTTGAAGTTAAGCATGTAAAAATGGTTATGTGATGTTTATCTGCTTATCCATATCCATTAACATTAACATGTTTATCCCCTGTGCACTTGTTTGTTTCTAACACATTTCAAAGACAGGCTATCAGAACTTTTTATAATGTAGTCAAGTCAACTCTTGTAAAGTAAAATCCACATTAACTATGAAGGCACTGGAACCACTACTATAAGAGATTTAATTCTTGCAGCCCAAACCATGTTTACTATATAATTAGACAAGTCTAAATGAAATTATTTCGTGTCTAAATTATTTGTGCTATGTTTCCTCAATTTAATTTGTTCCCTGTTGAAAAATAGAATGTTACAAGTCTGATCAAACCACACACAGAAGAATCGGAATAAGTACCGCTGGATCAGAATGGTTTCCTGAACAGAGTGCAAAGTGTAGAAGAGGCTCAGGATGCTCAATTCCATATGCTTGTCGTCCATCTCCAGCTTTGAATTTTGTCCTTAGAGAAAAGAACAAGCGTAGCCACTACAAGAGGATGCGAGTAACAAAATAAAGACGTTGCATATTGAGGATACATTTCAAAGATATCCTAAATGCATGCCTATTTCTTTTTCGTTTTAAATTTTCTGTAAGGGAAAGGTAGGAAATGCATGAGCAGATGAACCACCACCTGTCCGGGGCGAGGCATCTGGCACCCGAGTATAGCGTTCTGTATTGTGTCTGCACTGACTGTATGACCACCAACATTATATGCAGCCTGCAAAGGGCATCCATAACATTGAGCAAGTCAGCAAAAGCAAATTTGCTAAACGGGTTCATCCTTTAATGGACCATTAAGCTACCACAATTAGTTTTTACCTTCAACAGAAGGAGGACTCTTTTCACGTTGTTTTGTGGAATTCCATAAGCCAAAAATGCCTATTAGAAACCAAAGAACATATTACAACCTCAATAAGTGACAAATGCAAAACTATTAGAGTGAGACATTGTTTTGAGAATAAATAGTAATTACATGCATCACCAAAGCATTGTGTATGTTGATCCAGAAAGCTAATCTCTCCTCATGTTTTAACTTCCCAGGATCTACATCTTCTAATTGACAAATAAGTGATCTGAAATAACATGTAAGTGGATGGCCATTATAACTCCAAGAGACTGCAGAGTCCTGCTTAACTAAGTACTTTTCACATTAAAGCTTCACGATCTAATCAGATATTAACAAACTCACCTGAAATTCTTCAGCAACTGCTCAGTATCACCCAATTTCTGATTCTCTCGGTAAATCCATGATACCTCAACCATGGTGCTGTATGGCCCACTAAACTCCTTGAGTCCTTCTACATGGAAAGGATTGTCTAACCGCACATCAAAAGAGGAATTATTCCTAAACCCTGGACTCCACATGTCTCCTTGATCTCCAATAGAAAAACCACTAGTTGAAGACAAGGATGAACTGGGAGATGAAAGACCAGGATTTGTCGTAGATGGATCTGCGAGTTTGCAATATATAGCTGATATGCATTTGACCATATCCTCAGAAAGCCTATTAGGTGTATTTGGAATATGATCAGATATTCGAGTGCCAAGATGTTCTGCCAAACTGATTATTCTTGATGAAGCATCGACATTTTGGGCATACTACACAGATTACACCGAGTCAAAATCCATAGAAGGTGTTCAAAAATATGATTCTCTGAAATTAGCACATGTTTACAAAAAGAAGTGTACAAAACAGAACAAATCTTCACAATAAAATGAATACTGTCATGTATTCTTCCATAAGGATAAAAGTATGTCCAAGTAACCAAGACAACTGTTATCTATAATGGTATGATTGCAGCAACTTAATGAGCTAGGAACCATACTAAATACAAAAAGTAGATAAAAAATAAATTTCAATCAAACATGATTTACCTCCATCATGGACAGTGGTTGGGAATGACAAGCACGTAGAGATTCAGTTAAATCATCTGCTGCAGGAGGCGATACTCTTGTTGTAAATGTTGTACACTGGGATAATGAGGAGTGACAACGATATACACCTGAGTCTAAGTGTTTTCCTTCTGGTTGATGCACACTGTATTCTTTACCAGAAGTCTGAGGTTCATTTACACTATATTCCTTTTGCGTAGCATCAAGCTCATGACCAACTGATTGTACTGCAGAGCTTCCTCTTTTGGTTAAGAGCTCAGGCTTAGATACTTCAACGAATATTGGTGTAGGTGTTGTTGGAGGAGACTTAACTTTTCCCCCCTTGGTAAATGGAGTAACAGAGGGTAATTGTTCATCAAATGCTTTACGATACAAGGAGAGAAGATATTGTTCCAAATACACAACTTCTAACTCTAACACCGCAATCTCTTTAATTAATTTGGACGTTGGCTGGAGTAAAAAAAAGTAAAAATAAAAAATAAGTCAAGACAAACAGAAAGACATACAGGACAAGAAAATCGTAGCAGACCTATAATCCTAAACAACGTATAATCATTTATGGCTGCAAAATAATCTTATGATTTTCCAACACATACAAGGAAGAATTGAGCGACAAATATATCCACCATCAGCCTACTATACATAAAGCAAAACTCTATGTATGTTTGCAACATCAATTTTCTTTAAATGGTTAAGAAAGCACATATAAAATGAATCCAATAATTCTCAGCGTGATAGACCTGTTGGTAATCGTATAAAAACTATGACATCAGAAGAAAATGCATATTTATTGGCTCAAAATTTGTTGAAGTTCCAACCTTGGGCAGTATCATGTCATTTGATGTAACAAGAGATGTAGGTCTGTATCCAAGAGCCTTTTCTAAGGTGCATCTGACCTCAAATTGATCTTGTAGTCTTTTCTCTAATTGTAAAATCTGCCAAAAGATAATTTAAACACAAAAATAGACATGGATATTAGGTAGAAGTATCATGAAGCACAAGAAAAATGTGAAGAAAGACTGAAAGAAAATGACTGCCTGTGTAGAATATGCAACAAAAGAATTGTGATGAATAGTTCTGGTGTCGGACCTCTTGCTTCAGTGTAAGTTGAACGTCATTTGTAGGGATTTGTTTTTTCCTAGGCTTACCGCATTCTGTGAGGTACCCAGTATCCTGAAAACATATCAAAGTCATACATAGGTGTGGAAATCTTTCTTCTAAATAATTGTCTAGAAGTGAGTTGTTGAGACTGTGGACAACACAGAATGATACCATAATATTAAATTAGACCACCATTAGCATAGGTGTATGAGATGAAATTAATTTTGTCAAACATATATGCTTTCCAAAAAAAAACAATTCTCTGTTCATCCATCTCTTTCCCATACATAAATTTGACAAAATTATTTTTTATTAAAATTTCTGGCTGCCCTTGGCTTTTGTACCATTTATACCAACAAAACATCCCCCAAAAACCTTCACCCCTGAAAACAACTAACATTTTTTCAGCATCATAAATGCCAAACAATTCATTTATAAAAACAGCACCTCCAAATCCCTAGTTAAAAAAGAAAGAAAAGAAAAAGTGAAGGAAATATATTGATAAAATAACGCAGTGATTGATTATACCAGCTTTGTTCGATCTGAGGTCTCAAGGTGGTTATCTGCATTTTCATCCTCCATTCCTTTCTTATCAGGAAAGCTGTCATACCAAAACAGTAAAACACAATTAATATATATATTATAAGTCGATGTCTGGTTCTGTATTTTACTTTGTGGTGCTCTTTAAGGTCCCCAAGCTAAATTCATGAAACCCCCAATTCTCATCGATTCTGAGAGGTATGAGCCTTCAGTTTCACTTTCAATCAGAAATCCCCTTCTCCCAAAAGGATGTGCTCAAATGGATGATATAAGGAATACATAAAACTAGACCCAAAAAGAAAAATGAAAGAATGAATAATTGGAGAAAACATTAATATAAATGCAAAAGCATTGCTGTCCGTTTTCCCAGAAAAGAAAGAAACCCATGCCTGAAGTCCACAATTAAGAGAGTACAAGTGAAGTGAAGAGCGTAAGGAATCGAGGGGGCACCTCTTTGAACGCTTGTGGCTTGGAATCAACCCTTCATGCCCCATGCCTAAAAGCCATCCAAAACCAAAGTCATTTCCAGTGAACAAAGTATACAACAGCACCAAAACAAAACAAAAAAAAAGGGGAAAACAAAGCAGCACAGGGTCAGCATCGTACCCTGAAACATTACAGCCAAGAAATCAGGAAGAGAACACTTGAGCAATGCAATGAGCCAAAAAGCTGAAACACTATATAGCCCAGATACCAAATTAGCCAATAAAGTGTACAAACTATTCCAAGACTTGAGTTGATTTGACTAGAGTAGTAGCATTTGAGGAGTGAAAAGCTTCCTTAGTACACACAAAAGGGATCATTTGCAGTGCTTGGTGCTAACACATCTTGGATAGACATAAACACAAGTATAATGGCAAATGCATAGACCAAGCAAAATCCAACCCAGGAATGCAGAGAATAGATTAATTAGGCTTTTGAGCAATGAGGGTTCAGTTTTGACAACCCCCTGGTGAGGTGCTAAGTGTTTTGTGCTATGCTCATAGCCTTTATGGAAAGGGTGGCCTTTTGCAGTGGTAGACCGGTGTGAAATGTCAAAACGTTTACCAAAAGTTAACAAAATCTCCCTGTAAAAGGCTCTACAGATCCAAGGTCCCGTTAGTGATGAAGAAAATAAAATACTGGCTGAATACACATTACATATTCATTCAAGTTATGAATGACATAAAGTTGCCCACGTCCCATTCTTCTATCAACACTCGCTCTTATGTAGTTTATACCAAACCTTTAAACAGAATCTCTGATAATCTTCTAAATGAAAAAAAAAATAAAAATATATATATATATATAATTGTAAAAATAAAAAAAACTGTAACAAAAGTGATTAGCTAATTTTTTTTACACCAGTTAATTATTAATAAATTTTATGAATATTTCACACAAATAATAGAATAAAAAAATATAAAAGTAATAGCACATTGTCGTTAATAATTTCGCTATAGAAGTACCAAGATTATTTTAAGTTATATACTTGTAGTGAAAAGAATAGCAGACAAATATTTTCATACGTGAGGAGATTATCATAATATCTTTCGACAATGTTATTTGCATGTAACACTTGTTATATTTTTTTAGAAAATATCATTTTTTTCAATACAGTCACTTTCTTCTTCTTTTTTCTAAAAGGGTGTGATGCAAACATAGGATATGTAAAAATCATTTTTATATTATTTTACAATTTTTCAGAAGAAAGAGCAAAAGTTGGTATGTGTGTGGAGGGGGGAGGATGAGAATTTAGCCTAATCAATTATATACTTTTTTTTTTTTTTTGTCTTAAATGTTCTGAAAATATTTATCTTTTCCTTAATACCCACCCTAATTATTATTTGCATCCCCCTTCCCACAATGCATACATATATGAAAAAAAAGAAAAAAAAGAGAGCAATCCTTTTAATAATTTCATACAGTCCAAATTCATTACATTAAAAGTCACTTTAAGAATCATAACTAAACATTAAATAGGTTCTCTCATAATCAATTTAAAAAACACTGATTATTTAATAATCAATTCTCCACCAACTCAAGTACACACTTATTATAAATCAAAAGACCATAATTCTAAGTGAATTAGTTCCAAGTCTGAATGCCAAGCTTTAGAGGAAAAAAAAAACATTGCAATTTCGTCCTTTCATTGTGCAATTTATATGCCTATGTCAATCTTTTAGTACTTTTTTCCTTTTAGATTTAGAGAGGGTTATTTTGATTTGAATAACAAAAATTCTTGTAACATGGCTCCTCTGTAGCGGAGAAGCTGTGTTCCGTTGCCAATAATATTTGAAGACGAGTTACCAAAATTTTCCTTCTAGCAATCAAAACATAATTTGTGGAACATATGTGATGAATGGATTGAGATAGAGCCATTCTCTTTCATTGACTGTAGATACGACCTTATACATGTATATATAGGTGGGTATGGTATTTTCAACATTTTCTGCTCTCGTTGGTGAGAGTTGGTGGGTGATGGTCCGTCCACCTTTGTCTCATTTTGCATCACATCTTTAATAATTAAGCCACTTGATTTGATGCACCGAAATCAAGAGCCATGAAAATGGTAATAGAGATAAAGATGAGATGTTTATTTTTGGTCCAAGAGATACATTTTGACTGTGGCAACACTGGTAGAACCCTTTATTTGTTTAGGTGCATTGGATTAATCTGTTACAATATGTTAGAAGGCTCGCAAATTGATTTGAATTCCATCATTTTGGTATGGTTCTTGTCATGTCCATTCATGGAAAAGGCATTTTGTTTGCACTCCTACCTGACCAATCAGGTTTTAAAGATTGTAATCAATAATGGGAAACAAGTGACTAGGTAACAAAACAGTGGCTTAATTGCAAGAAGGAAAAGAACGGGTTTATCTCAAAAGTGATGAAAGGTGAAGAAGGATAAAAGACCTTGGATGATAGAAAGGAGAAGAGGTTTTGTGGGGTTTCTCTTTGTCTAATTGTCTTTTGGGGGAATTAAGAGATGCCCCATTTTGTCCTTCAGTATCAAAGAGACTAACGTTTGTCACAGAATCCACACATATAATACAATATGTTCATTAATGGGAACTCAACCTTTTCCAAAACCAATACAAAAAGAAAAGGATGGGAGTGCGGTAAGGTGGCCAGTTCTCCCTTTTTGTCGTCATATTAAACTACTCAGATAAAGTTTCTTTTTTGCTGCACACATTGCTTAGACAGAGAAAAAGAAATGAAAAAGGAGGGAACAGGCACAGGAAAAGCCTAATTGGTGAGGCTACGTGAGAGAAAATTCCTGAGGAAGGAATTTGTTGGTAAAACCTGATCACATGCAAGGTTATTAATGCACATTTTTTATGGAAAATTATCCTTACAACTTATTCAAGATTGGAGATAAAAGGAAAAAAAAAAGGGACACATAAGAAATGCATGCACCTTCTGCATAATAATCACAGTCTAAATTTCTATTTCTTTGTTGAAATTAAGAGTAGTTAATTCGTTTAAAGCATAAAATAAAGGGCTTAATAGATAACAAAGCCAAGAGAGGCTACAGACAAAGATTTGTAAACATCTGTGGTGAGCTTAACTGTGTTGAATAGTTATTTGCTCTCAAACAACATTATCCTGGTCAGGGAGATTGGTTATGTGTGATATATATAATTAATTAGTTGTGCTGTTGGGAAAATGACAAAGTGTTTTATCATATTCAAACTTTGTTTTCCTTTAAACTTGACAAAGTGACAAATTTTTTAAGAGCCTCGTTGGGTTATTTTCTCGGTGGACTGAGTAAAAACAAAACAAACATGCAGGGGTTCTTCTTTGGACAGATATGCTATTTTAAACTTCATTACAGAGTCGAAAATTTTGGTCCCAATAAATAAACAAATGAAACTTCTATTTTATCTTATCGTGGAAATTTCATATAAGTCAGATGGACGAATTTCTATGCTACAAAACACCAAGATAACAAGAAAAAATAATGCGTAATATATGGTTTCAGACCAAGTGAGAGGATCCGTTTTCAAATCAATCTGACAGACATGCTTCCTAGATCTATGTAACAGTCGAAATTGTCTAATTAGATTCTCTAATTGAGTATTGCAAAGCATAGTATCCATAAGATAAGAATCAAAGTTCATAGTTTCTATACACATAGTTGAGATTCTCCTTAGAAATTTGAGAAAATCAGTTTTATAAACACAATATTAAGTTGAGTGAACTTGGTTAAATGGTAAAATAGTTGTTTTGCATAAACATTGTATCTTGAAGGCTTCTACTAGAGTGCAAACACTAGCTACCAAGATAGGATTTGAAAGGGTAAATAAAATGATTTGTCTGTTTCATTTGCAGAGTTGGTTAAACTTACAAACGAGGAACAATTTTGAATGAATTGATAAAAAGACAAATTAGAAGTATTTCATTTGAATGTAAATTCAAATGCAGATTGGAGGGCTTCCACACTTGTCTGAAGAATGGTACTTGTAATACGTGATCTCTTGTCTTTGTTCCTAGTCATATTATATTAGCTAGCATTTGTTTGTTTTCATGTGTAAAACAAACATAATTTTGAATAGCAGTAAAACAAATCAAAATTGGTTTTTGCATGCACTATATACGAGACCACCTTGTACTTGTAAAATAAATAAAAAAAGTATAGAAAATTGCATATGTAAAAGAATTGTAAACAGAAAAGAGAAAAATGTGAAATATGATGAAAAGTACTGAAAAAAATGCATTTAGTGCTGTTATTATTTGCACTTTTGCAGATTTTATTTTTCCTGTAAAACAAAAACTGAAAATTCAGTGTCTTTTCAAGGGCTTCGTTGTTGCCTTGTTAGTAAAATTCTCACTGGGCAAATCCGTCTACTTCAATGCACTTTATGAGTACAACCAATTAAAAGTGACTTTTCATACCAGAGAGTACAAATGTTGCTCAAATCATAAGAGCATGATGAAGTGCCAAAATCAAAGTTGTTTCCAAATTGTGGATAAAAACTTGGCTGGTGCAGGATCATACATATGTCTGCTACTCTACTGAGCATGGAATCTGATGAGTAGTGTCTCTCACTGCCTCGTAATGGCAACACCTAAATCCAAAAATTATGTCTAATAGCTAAACGTGGAGGGAAAGAAGAGTGACTCACTGTTCATTGTCCCATTTTTTATTCACTATATTTTTTTTAAGGCTATCTTACTCGATATCATAAGCTAATTTTTCTCAGTTACATTTAATGAATTAACATCGTATTATAACAAATATGTAGTGAAAGGAAATCTGAATGAATTATCAAAATGTTTATCAGTTGATTGTGTTTCATGAGTAATGGGTACCATGTTCATGGTTGTCAAAAATGGTTTAAGAAAAAATGTTTGGTTTTGAGAATTTGTATTGGAATCCCAATTGCGTGACATAAAAGGCGAAGTTTCCAAAGACGTTTAGACAAGGCAGTGAATGCCAATCGTATATTACAAGCAAAAGGCATCTCTCTCAGTCTCTCTTTTCCTACTCCTACTGTCCCCACTTCTCTCCCTCCAAAGATGGTCCAAATTCCATTATCTTAATGCCTTCATATACCCTCCTCCAAGGGTCATAAACTAGTGGTTGAAGCTCCAAACCTACAAAATTTAATATTCTGCCATACTTAACCTAGCTCTACCAAACCATTGCTCTCCAACAATGATTTCATTGCCCTATTAATTCCCATATCACAACAATTCAAGTATTAATCTTTTTAGCTACCAACATTGTGTTTGTCTTATCATGTGTTGTGGTAAATAACCAACCAAGGTTTTGTTTCAAAAACAAGCTTTTCAAAACAAATACACTAACAAAGGAGGGTGTGGAATTCTATATATTGCAAATACAACTCATAAATACAACTGCTACCTTATTTCTAGGATTAGATTTTCGTTTGGAGCACTTTCAATGCACATTTATGGAAAAAAAATCTTCATACCTTTGTACTTCAGTTTAACGTAAATTAAGTTCATAAACTTTACTCTAAAGATTATATTAAGCTCACATTTAAATGACTTCATTTAAATGACATGAAAAAAAGTAGGTCCTTCTGCAAATGTATGAAGATTTATACGGAAAGGGTATTTCCGCAGGCTTTAACATTAGTGACACAGCCTAGTGAAGAGATGTTTGCGCGGAACATCTTCGTTGGCTTCTAATGCTTTTTATGTTCCTTTTTTCCTCCCTTTTTATGCTTCTCTGTTTATGACAGCTCTTTTCTCCAGATTCTCTGCTTCGTTACCCATAAACTATCTCCCAATTTTTATTTTTTTTTCATTTAGAAAACTAATTCTTACATTTACCGCATGTATGATGATGTATATATCCATCCACCTTCACCATAAATGAATAAAATCGCTGCACTAAAAAGTTTTTCTACTTTTGACACTTGTTGACTTGGCATCAAAATTATGAGGTATGGACTAAAACAAAGGAAGCAACATGATGATGCTTCATGTTTCCTAAAATCCTACCCTCAATCATTGCGCAAGCTGGTCTCAACATATACCTAAAACTCAAGTTAAAGAAGAACAAAACATTTGTTGAACCATACTCCATTGTAGAGAAAAAAGAACATTAGAATATGCATTAGAAGAAAAAAAGTGGTCAAAGGAAAAAGAACTTAGCTAAGGATTCGAAAAGAAAGTAAATCAGAATATAATCTCCTTAACTTTAAAGTCTTTTTAAGCAGATATAGTGTCTTATCCCTTTTAGCCATTAAAAGCAATCAAATTCCATTGGAGTTAGATACATTCTTTGCATGTAAAAAATACATCAACTTCTGTTTCTAGTGACTCCCCAAGAATAGAATAATACTATGAACAATAAAATCCATCAAAAAAGAGACTTTCTCTTGAGGAGGAGTTGGTGACAACCAAACCGAACAACTATAATATGACATACATAAAAATAACTGTCATGTCACCCATTAGTTATTAGTTAGAGCTACCAATACCATTACTTAGTGGCAACCCTAATTAACAAAAGTGTTCTGAACTTTGAGTGGTAGGGAGGGTAGTTGAGGAGAGGGTGAAGGGATGCAGAAACCAAACCAAACCAAAAATGTTATCACATTAATGTGTTACTTGCATCCTTTCCAAATTGCAACCTGAAATGAATTTAATCATGCAGATGAAGTTGTTGGTTCACTCCATGCTATAAAGAATGTTTAATGTAACAAAACAATTTAAACAAACTAACCCAAAATGGCCTTTTGCTGTTATAAGAGTATTTCATTTTTGCAATCTATGAATTTTTTGCTTTTTATTCCTTTTCATTTAAAAATTGATATTTTGAAATATATTTGTTACATTTGGAATCATCGTTTTCCCAATAAAAATAGTGAACCAAGAATTTTATACAATATGAATCTAGATTATTTTAAGGTATGGTTCACTCTCTAATTTTTTTCCTATAATTTCAAATTATATACTATATATATTAATATTAAAAAATATTTCTATTTTATAATTAAATAATGATATTAATATTTTTTATCAAATATTGCCTTTTCCTTTTATTGCTATTATTATGAAGACAGTTACATTTTTTTCACTTATTTATTTTTTTTAGTTTTTTTCATAAAATTAATTACATTATTTCTCTTATAAAAGATAATATCTTAAAATTATTTATTTTCTTGTAGTTTTTTAGTTAATTTAAGAGATATAAAAAATTACATTTACAAGACTTTTAATTACTTTTCTATTATCTCTTTCCTATCATTCTTTTATATACTTTTTCGACTTTTACTTATGGAAAATAAACTGGAATCTTGAGTGAATTCGATTCACTACATATTTAAGCCGGATTAGATTGAGAAAAAATATTTTTTTTCCCTGATTATAGAACAAAGCAATTCTAACTCACCTAACCTAAAAATTAAAGGAATTTAAGTTGAATTATTAACATTTTTATATTTTAAAAAAATTACACAATATTCTCCTCTTAAATGTCTGATCATTTGAATGATTTAAATATTTAATTTATTTTAATAATTTTATTTACTATATATTTAATATTTGAATTGAATTTGTATTAGTTACTAAATATTAAAAACTATTATCTCTAATTTAAAATGGCTTAAAATGAAAAAGATGTTTTATATTTTTGAAATTTAGTAAATAAATTCACCTAACACACTGAGCCTAATAAGTCAACCATGTGAGTTGTGATACTCCTCCAAGGTGTTTTATAAGCTCCAATTGTATGAATCTTATGATGCGGTCGCTATATAAAATTGGAAGAAAAAAAAAGGTGAATCATCATATAAGTCACAAAATTTGGTTTTGGTACATGACTCAAGCAAGGCCAACATTGGGTCTTGTTAGGAACTATGAAGGTCTAAATAAAAGGGGTCCATTTTTTTAAGAAATTATATAATTTTTTAATATTTTTTCATGTTAATTTATGAATAAATTGAAATTGTTGTTGGAGATGCCACATCAACTAGAGATGAAGACATTTTCTTGCATATAAGTGGGTGCAAACCTCACCTTAGAAGTCGATTTTATGAGGTTGAGTTAGGCTTAAAATTCATTTTGTAATATGGTATCAGAGCCATTTAAAGTCTATCCTTAGCGAGTGTTTGTTGGTCTTATTAGGCCACCCGCTATCGGACTGTTATCTGACCACCCATAATATGTTATCCCGCGCATGAGTTGTCACTTTCGACGTGAGATGGTGTGTTGGAGATCTCACATCTACTAGAGATAAGAACATTTTATTGTATATAAGTGGGTGCAAATCTCACCGTAGAAGTCGGTTTTATAAGGTTGAGTTAAGCTTAAAGTTCACTTTGTAATAATTATTGTTTTATTTAAAAATTATTACTTAGTAAGTTGATATTTTTTATTAATGTTTTACTTTGTATACCTATAGTGAATGAATTTTTCCTTCAATGTAACTTGTTAATAGGTAATTGATTTATGATAAAATATTACAATAAAATTATTAAATAAAATTATATTTAAAGATAAAAAATAATTAGTTAATATATTAATTAAATTATATATTATTTTAGAGATTAAAAAATCATTAATATTTAAAATAGTTTCTATTATTAATAAAAATTTATAAAATAATTTTAAAATTAATCTATAAAAGACTAATAAAAATTAATTTAAAATATAAAATAGAAACTAGTTAAAATTTTAGTAATTTGGTTAGATACCTATGAGGCTCGGATCATCCTCTCAAATAGCGTGTCCGTGTTGGACACACATATCGGGCACGACACTCGGAAGACACTCGTAGAACACTTATCGGTAAAGTATTCAATTTAAAAAATATTTATTGAATTTCTAACAATTCTAGCACAATTCTAACACAATTTTAAAAAAGAGAAACACATGAATTTTCTAAAAACTCAAACTTATTGTATGAATTTTTAGTATGATTATAAAAATAAGGAACAAATCCTTTTGAACTAACCATGAAAAATATCTTTCTGCTTAAAAAAAAACTGAAATATACTTGTGCACATAAATCTTTATTGTCAATTTATATAATTCATAATTATATTATATATAGATTCATGTCCTACATTTTATAGATTATACGTATTTCTGTGTTTGTGTCCGTGTCTGTGCTAGTTAGATACTCATTTAAAAACTATTTTATAAATTTTTATTAATAATAAAAACTACTTTAAATATTAATAATTTTTTTAATTTTATAAAATAGTCATTAATTTAGTCAAATAGTAACTAATTATTTTAGTCTCTAAAATTAATTTTTGTTTAGTGAAATATTTAAAATCTTTAGTTTTTTAATAATATAAAAAAATACAAATTAAAACTCAAAGTACAAATAAAATAAATTAAAAGTTAGTATAGGAATAAAAAAACAAACATGTGATTAAGTTTTAAGATGAAATTATATTTGTAAATAATCTACAGGGGATTCCCCATTATAACTGATTTTGATGTACACATTTACTTTCTCATTTTATCCTTATATTAATAATTTATTATATTATTTTATAAATATATAATAAGAGGTTTTTTGTCATTTTTTTGTTATCTTAGACATTCCTGTCATTTTTTTTTTGGTACACTCATATTTTTTTTAATTTTATAATCTAAAAATCAAACGTACACTTCTCTCTCTATCAAAAACTTCTAATTTCCCTCTTTATCAACAAGACATCTCTCCCTCTCTTAAATATTTTTCTTTTGCCCAATTATCTCCATTTTTCCCTAGAATCCTGAAATTAATACAAAATTTGGGAATAAATCATTTCTATTCAAATAAAATCACAAAATATGTAAAAATGTATAAATTCATAAATTAGAAATTATTTTATACTTATTTTAGTAATTAATACTCACATGTGCCTATATTTTAATATGAAATATTACTAAAATTTTGCACTTATCAAACCCACTTATATATTACAAAAAGTCTTTATTTTTATCACTTTATCTTTATCACTAGTGGATGTAGGATCTCTAACAAGAAAAATTTATTTAAACTTAGAATGAATTCAACGTATACAAAGAAATTGTATTTGACTCCAGTAAAGTTAATTTATAACTTGGAACACATTGCTAAAAGATTAAGATAGTTATTATAATTTATATTAATTTTATATTTTTTAATTCAAACCCTATCATTTATTTATTATTTTTAATTGACTATAGTAGCTGTTTTGAAAAAGAAAATTATTTGGAAGTTTAAGTTACTTTTGGTATAAATAGAGAATTATTGAGCATGTGACCTCTTCAACACATACTTTGTATTTTTTCAGTAGATGTTTTTTATTTTATCTACATAGAATACTGTAGGATAAATAATAAATTTGTTTATAATTTTCAACATATAACCTAGTACTCTATGTAAAGACTCATAATTTTAGACAACTTAAGCATATTAAACTAACTGTGTTATATTTTGATGATAATAAATAAAATTATTAATATAAATATCTCTAAAATAATATAAATAAATAATTATTTACAGATAAGTTATTCATCAAATGACATATTCTCAAGATGTAATTGTGTATTTTCTGGATAGAGACTCATTTATATTAGACATTTTCCATAAAATACATGCAAAAAAAGTCTAAACTCTATTTCACCTCTCTTATAAAGTTAATATGCTCTTCAATCTATAGTATCTTATATTTTTTTTTTCTTTTTACATAATAAGATGATAGATAAATATACATTCCCAATAATAAGGTAAATATATATATTATTTATGATTTCATATTTTATAAATCCTTTAATATCTTAATAAAAACAATTTAAAAGAAAATCATTACATTTATCTTTTAGAATCTACTTGACTTTCTTATTTTTGAAAAAAATTTATAAAACTATAATTGAATGCAACCCTCAATGAATATATTTTCTCCTAGAGCGATGACTAACTAAATTTTCAATAAAAAGTAGTCATTAACAAAATTAATAGATATTTTATATTAATAAATATAGTTATAAAAAAGTTAGAAAGGAGCATTCTTAACCCAATTTAAAATACTCAAAACCCATTTACATAAATAAGACCAACACACCGGCCGAGTCTTATAAAGCTCAACTCGATATTGCTTCCTGCACTCCCATATTTATCATCTACACTTCCATAATTTTTAAAATTATCATTCTATCATTCATGCTTTATTTCAACGGTATCTCTTCTTTCTTCGCTTTTCTTGCTTGTGATTGTTTTTTCTTTTTACTCCGTTAGAAATTTGTACTTCATTGCTATAAGGTTTATGATTTTGATGAGCTTGTTTACCAAGTTGATTAGTTCTGGTAGCTGCAGCATAAATTTTTATTTTTGAATAGAAAATTCTCCAACAGTGAGATTAGTGTTTTAGATTATCTTAAAAACCTTCTGAATCAAACTTTCTGAAACATATACATTATACACTCTTTTATAACATCTAATGTAAAGCATTTTATTTGTATTTTGAATTGTCCAAATCCAACTAAAGGTATTTCTGAATAGTTAATCTAAAACAATGTATGAACATACATTTTTTCTTTTTCTGCTGTGGATTATGTAATACAAAAATATTATAAATTGAGCAATTTAAGACTTTCTTAAATTACACTATGGAGAAACTAAAGTAAAATGTCACTTATAATGATATAATGGTTTCAGAAAAAAGAAAGAAAGAGTTGTTGAAAAAAAAAAAGACTTTGAGAGTCAACAATGCTTAACAATGAAAGACATGTAATGGAGACAATCCGCATATAATAGAGGGAGAAGAATTAAAATTAAAGATTAAGTTATACATTAAGATTATTTTCATCATCTTTCTTTGATAATAATAGAAATCGTAATCTTTTGTATAGAATATAACCGTGTTCTTTGATCTGCGCTAATTTATTTTATTTCCTGTAGGGTTTGAATTTTATTTTTTACCGAATTGTGAACGATTGAAAACATGTTTTTTTTCCAAAGTATAAGGTGTACACCTATAAGAGAAATGGTCTTTGTGCATTGAGATTTATGGATGAGACATGATACTTACGCTGAGGATCTTATAATTGTGTGTGTTCTGTTTATTTTATTTGTGGAGATTCTCCATTATGAGAATGCATGTGATGAGTCATGGAAAACTCTAGAGGAAAACTCTAACCAAAATAGAGAAGGAAGAATTGTTCTTCCTTTTTCTCCCTACAAAGATTGCTAACAAAACAAATTCACCGTGTTTTTGATGTTGATGAAAGTGGTAAAGTGGTGGTATCACCTCTCATCACTCAAGAGAGCAAGTGTAAACAAATTTATTTATAAGAGTAATTTTAGCATATACATAAATGTATATTTATTTTCCAATTATACTTTCACATATACATGAGTAAGTAAGATTATTTTTAGTAAGGTATCAATAGCTATTTTTATAAAATACTATTGAAGGAACGTTGAAAAAACACACCATCTCTTCAAAGGGTTGATAAAATATTATTAATAGAAATTTATAAAATAATAAATTAGTTTAATTTTCATAATTAAATATTTCTTAATTTACGTATACAGAATTCAAGCAACTAAAAAATAAGGTCAAAGGAAACATTGTAGATTAAAAGGAAATAAAGTAATAAATAATATGATAAGATAGAAAGAAAAAAAATTCAGCAAATAAATTTATAAAATAAAGGAATACTTACTGTTTCTAAATAAGGTTTTCACTTTTTAGAATTTAAAATTATTAATTATTCTTTTAAAATTGATGATTTTTTTAGTCTTTGTAATTTCTTTTAAATTTTAGTTTCATTGATTAATTGCTGGATGGGGAAAGGAGAAATGAAAGAAACATGTAAAAAAAACAATAAAGTGAAATTGTTCAAATTTATAATAAAAAATAAAAAGATATATTTATTTGTAATGAATATTTTCATTTATTTTTATTTTGGTGGAATTACTTTAATTATTAAGTTTATTATAATAAAAAAACATGATAATATTAACTACATATTTAATTATGTTTTTAAATATTTTATTAATATTTATGACATAATAAAATATAATGGATTAAACATATTCAAGAATAAAACATAAAACAACCGAATGAATGAATAAAATAAAATAAGGCACTTTAGGGGTGTCCCAATCCTTATACAAAATCTCAAATCAAGCTTCTAACACCTAATCAGTTAGAGAAGCGATACATTACAACACAATAGTAACAAACCAAATCAAGATACAAGAGTCTAACAAACACCCTCTAAACAGGACACAAAATCCAACAACTAAACAAAAACTTTGCCAATAACTAAAAGTACGACAAATATCCAAGTGTATAAACCAACAAACCGACCCTGCGAGAGAGAAACAAAAAACCAAAAAGAACCTGCACAGAGTACACCACGACTTCCAAATCTGACCAAATCATTAACCATAATCATCTAACATCCATCTCTCAAAACTCATACATCATAAAAAATTTAACACCAAACCGTGTGAAATTAAGTTTTGCCATTACTATAAATAAATCACAGGGACAAACTATACCTAATTTTAGAATTTACCTTCCACGACACGTTTTTAGTCATAGTCAATTATATGTTGCATTATTAAGAGGTGTTTCTCAAGCTTCAATAAAAATTCTTACTAAAGAAGGACACCTTGAAGGAGAAGATGATAATTTCACCAAAAATGTTGTTTATATAGATATTTTGTTATCTCAAAAATCAAGTATTGTTTGTTTTATTTATGTGTGACACATAAATATAAGTATATGTGAATATTCTACTTACACTATTTGTTATTATATATTAAAGGTAAAATAATATACAGAGGGGTCCTTACAGTTGAATAAATATATCAACACAAAACATTCACACATTTATCTACACAAACAGGTAATTATCAATATATATGTGTGTATTTTGCAATTTATTCATAATTGACATTCTTTCATAGGAAACAAAATTTGTAAAGAATGAAACTCTTATAAGGATGATCAATTACTTGCATTGGTTAAACCAATTCACATCAAAATGTAATGATAATGATAATGACATTTTTTTATTCATGTACTATAAATTTATATGGTTAATATAAGTGTGCAAAATAATAATATTGTTTATTTAAATTTTAATATTAAATATAAATATATATATATATATATATATATATATATATATATATATATAAATGAAAAACAGGCGGTATGTGTTTTCGGTAGTGCGTGTAATAAGAAATCTTGTTTATATATTGTTTTAGATATAAATTTTATAAAATTAATATTAAAAATTGTATTGATGTTATCTTTTAACAGATAAGATATTCAGTTGTTTTGAAATTAAAAAAAAAAGATATTCAGTTATTTTGAAATAAAGAGAAGTTATTCACTTATTTATTTTATTAAATAAATAAACTATTTTTATTTATTAGAAATAATACCAAATAGAGTTACCAAATAGTATATTTTTTTATATAATGGTACAGATTGCTTATCACATTTTTAAGTGAATTTTAAATTTAAATTTTATGTATTTATATGTATTTATTTTATTAATATTATTCATATATTATATTATTATATTAACAGTTAAAATAATAATATTTTATTAAGACTGGCTTGATCTTGGTAAAATCTTGGAACTCATGTTTTTGTTAGTTCAGGTAGTAGTAAGACTCTCAGAACATTACTCTTCATTACTAATCTTTTTAATTTTAAATTTTTTTATTAATTTATACCCTGATAAAAAATTATTTAACTTATAAATTTGTTTTTATCTTTTCAATATTTTATATTCACTCTTATATTCAATATAAGTATTAACTAAGTCCTAAAAAGTCGTTGTTTGATGATAAAATATGCTGAGATTAGTCCATTTTTTTATTATTATTTAAATAAGAAAACATAACAGCTTGCACCAAGTCAGAAGTGATTACGTAACCAATGATATCTGGCTGTTGAAGTAAATTTGGAAATCTCAACCCTTCGTTCCATTAAAACAACCCTATATATAATAGTTGGTATGTTTTCCCTAATTTAAATTCAATTTCACCCCTTTCAATTTAATACTTCTTTCTTTCCTTTCCTTATCAAGAATTAGGTTTTCCTAATCGTGGTTTTCGCATGGATCGCCGATCTACTCGCCAATCGTGCTTTTCCTACGAATTGGTGCGATTACTTTTCGATTCGACTTCTTTCTTGCTTACGTTCTATCACTCTTATTTGTGTAAAGTTTTTCCAGGATTTTGAAGCCCGGTGTCACCGATCTACCGTTCAGAGGTGTCATGATCGATTTCGTGTTGATTGTTTCGTGAAGGCTCGGTGAATATTGCACGGATCGCGAGAGCAAGATTAGGCAGGTGCAGCGGTTCATTCTTGCGGTTCTTGTGTGGAGTTCTTGGCATTCGGATTTAAAGAATGATATTAGGGTTTTGGAGGGGAAATCTTCGGTGTAAATGGTAGAATGAATATTTGGGGATGAAGTGGTTGTGGAGAACTTTGTCAACGAACCTTTGCCATGACAGGTGCGCTTGCATGGCAGGTAAATGAAAATTAATAAAAAAAGATTATTTGTGGGTTTTGAGGGAGATCGTACGGGAATTCCCGGGTTCTCCCTCTGGTGTGGTGGCGTGTTTGATGTGTTTCTTTCCCTTCCTTCGCCTTTCTTTTTATATCTTTCTTTTTCTCGCTCACACTCCTTGCACGGATACACCACCACTGGACTCGCTTCGTCATCGATCTAACGAGGTATCGTATAATCTATCAGTTTAATCTTTCATTTACAATAACCCCTTTCTTTTTTCGCAACATAGTCAATATACAAATAACAACGACAGTTAATGATAAAGTTATAGAGACTCGTATGGCAGAAAGCATATGATAAAGTTTCATAATCTGTAAATGAATTTTGTGTTCTAAGTTCCAATTTCTATGTTCCAACTATTATGAGGTGGCATATATATACACACACATACATATACACTTATAAATCATTAAAAGTACTTGCTGTTTTGATTATCTTTAGGTACATACATAAATGTATATTGATTCATTACAGGGGATTTAGCTGCTGCATTTCAAAAACACTTTTTGACATATCGAGGTCTAGACATTTGTATTAACAGTGCGGGGATTGGTAGTTCTATACCATTCCGCAATGATCAAACAGATGGCACTCGAACATGGAGGCACACAGTTAATGTGAATTTCACTGCTGTTATTGATTCCACTCGCCTTGCGGTAAGCTTGATACGTGACTTCGTTATCCAATATCCTTGGACTAATTATTTGCTTTATGCTGAGAAAAGAGAATTGGTTCATAATCTAAGTGACAAATATTGTAATTTGCTCGCGCATAATCACATAGTTGAGTTCACCATTTTCTGTTTAAATGAGAAAAAAGGGGCCAAAACCATTGTTTGTTGTTGGGGCACTCATTATCTTCATTTTAAAGCCATGCAAGCTGCCAAAAGGCATGGTGTGATTATCAACTTGGGTTCTGCTTCCGGTCTTTATCGAATGTTCATGGACCCAATCTACAGTGGCTCTAAAGGTTTGTTATATACCAGCTTTGATCAGGGTATACTCCTTCAAAACAAATTTAAGAAAATAAATTTGCGAACAAAAAAGCTTAAAGACCTATTCAATTCACTTAAGTGAAGCTCTTAGATGACCATTGGGCTTAAAGTAGGGGTCAAGCAACAGCCAGTGTTACCTAGTTTTAAAATTTAGAACTGCTATTGTGGAGAATCGATTCTGAGAAATTTGAGAGAAAACTGAGAAACTTTTATTGAATCTCTGTATATAAAGCGTTATATGAGATTAGCTAACTAGCTAGATGAACTGTGAAGATTATATTGTGAATTACGATCTCTGTTTACAGCTGTCAGCAGTAGTGACCTGACTAGGCTATGTTACCTGATATTCTAAAACTGAGCTATTCATAGAGCGGCTAAACACAAGTTTTGATGTACATTGACCACTTTTAAGATTTTCTTTTTTGTTTTCATAGTTAAAGTAAATGCTCTTGTGAAACATCCGTTCTAGCTAAAACAGAAGTCAATTGTTCTTTGTAGACAACTAAAAGGATGTGACATACTCCAATTCACTTGATAAGTGAGTTTCTTTAAAGTACTGTTGAATTCTCAACTTATGAAGTTTGTTTTCTTTTGATCCCAACAGAGGTCATTTGTCTGTTGTGAATTCAGAACCAGAGACATGTAGCCACCTTGCAAAGGTGAGGTCACTTAACAGCTTTGGTAAAACTTATTTATGTGGTGCTGGATATTCTTCACGACTTGAAAAAATATTCTATGATGGCAACTTCATTTAAGAGTCTCTATCATGTATTCTTCACGACTTTAAAAAATATTCCGTTGATTGTTTCGTGAAGGCTCGGTGAATATGGCGCGGATCGCGAGAGCAAGATTAGGCAGGTGCAGCTGTTCATTTTTGCGGTTCTTGTATGGAGTTCTTGGCATTCGGATTTAAAGAATGATATGAGGGTTTTTGAGGGGAAATCTTCGATGTTAGTGGTAGAATGAATATTTGGGGATGAAGTGGTTGTGGAGAACTTTGTCAACCGGCCTTTGCCATGACAGGTGCGCTTGCATGGCAGGTCAATAAAAATTAATAAAAAAAAATTATTTGTGGGTTTTGAGGGAGATCGTACGGGAATTCCCGGGTTCTCCCTCTTGTGTGGTGGCGTGTTTGATGTGTTCCTTTTCCTTCCTTCGTCCTTTCTATTTATATCTTTCTTTTCCTTGCTCACACTCCTTGCACGGATACACCACCTCTGGACTCGCTTCGTCATTGATCTAACGAGGTATCGTATAAATCTATCAGTTTAATCTTTTATTTACAATAACACCTTTCTTTTTTCGCAACATAGTCGATATACAAACAACAACGACAAAATGAATGCAATTGCAAACAGTAATTAATTGAATCAAGGAATTCGTATATGAGAAATGAATCACATGTAGTTTATCTTTCCATATGGTGAATTAGTAATTGAAGTGATATTATTGTGTTAATTCTAATATTTGACTGTTTTCTTGTTTTTACTCAGACTATATGATAGATTGGATGACAGATTCGTAACATCAACATTGATCCTTCGGTCGACTTCTATAATAACTTTAGTCAGGAGACGATACTTCAAGTTAACAATTGATTGAGATTTTTTCCTCTGTAAACTTATTCTTCTTCGTCTTAAAATTTAGTTGTTATAATTCCTACGTCATGGGTGGAAAAGCTAAGCCTATGGTGGTGAGGGTTTTGTTACTTGTATATGGGCTAGGACACCTTTAAAGTGTTCTTTTTTTAATTTATTTTATTCTTTATTAATAAAAATCTTTAAATTTTGTGACATCACTACTATTCTTTTTAATTTATTTTATATTTTGTTGATAAAAAATCTTTAAATCTTGCGACGCTATTACTACGAGTATATTTTTTGTTGAGTTCTTAAAATTAATTGTACCCCAAAATATTTTGTCCCTCAATTTAGCATTCCAATTTCCTACAATGCATAGATTTTTATGTAGATATACTCAGTTCGTGTTAAGTCTATGCAGTCATTGAACAGTGTTTAACCGTATCATGGGCAGTGATCTTCCTCAGCTTGAGTGTAAAGAATTGCAAGGTTTAAGGTCTACAAAAGGCTACATTCAAGGAAATGTTTCAAATATATGTAATTAATCATCAATATTTGGAGGGAGGTTTCTCCCAAAATGTGTATAAAATCTGCACCCTTTAAATTTTATATTTCATATGTAGAAGCTTAATAATAGTTTTTTTCTTTTATGAGTATTGGCTTTTGATTTTATTGACTTTTTTTTGTGTGATCCAAAAATGGATAGAAAGATGTTGGTCATTAATGAATGAAATTTTAGAAAGAGACATTGCTAATAGTAAAAGAACTTGTTGTCATTTGTATCAATTGTAAACCAAAGTTTGAATGATGATTGATATGACAAAAAAATCAATTGTAAAAGAACATATGTGCTATTTGTTAGAATATATAGCCTTAAACAAGAGGGGGTGAATTGTTTATAAACAATTTTTGTAAACTTAAGATATAACGAAATCCAATGCAGAATCACAGAGAAAGAAATTAAGGAAATAATGGAACAAATTTGTTTAAGTTGATTTTTAGAAAATTAATCAGTTGTTTTTGTGATTCAATCGGTTGTTTTTATCATCAGTGATTTAAAACAACTTAAAAGTAGAATATAATGAGTTCAAGGAAAGAGAAAAACACACGAGCAATTTATATTGATTCATTCTTATCCTAAGAGCTACATCCAATTCGCAAAAACCATTGGGTATTTACTATGCAATCAAAATCCAAATTATACACAACCACACCAAAGAAGTGATCTTGAATACCTTAAGCTACACACTTCCTTTAGCAAACTACACCACAGATTTTAGAACACCCTCTGCTTACACCACCAATATTCAGAAATACAAGAGATAAAGAAATTATTACACCTAATCAATATCAAAATGAAAGATTACACAATAATCCTATTCCACTCCTTTCTGAAAATCCAAAAGCTTGATGCAAACCTTGAAAACTCAAATCTGTTTTCTCAATCTCAAAATGTCTAAACTATTCTAATGCCTTTAGGAGTGTAAAACAACCTTTATATACTTCAAAGGTTTGTTAAAAACATTTAAAGCAGGAGCCAAAACAGTTAGAAAATGTTTAAAGCTGATTTACCAAACTTCACAGAAATCTGTTGTGGATTTTCAAAAAACAATCGGTTGAATTCTCAAAACAACCGATTGAATTGGTTTGACAGCAAAGTCAACCAAGTCAAACAGCTTCAAACCCTTTTCAAAAACTACTAAATGTCAAACAACTGATTGAAACAACAAAACAATAGGTTGTTTTTCCACTTCTTTAGAAAACAATCTTTTTCAAAAAGGTTTTAATTCAAATCAGTTTTAGATTCAAACAAAGAGTGGATTTCAATTTTAATATACCCAGAACCCACCCACACAAGCAGCAACAAAGCCTTTCACCAAACTTCAATGGATTTGGAGACATCAAAGCACTTGAACATTCTTGATCAACAATCTCTCCCTAATTGATGAAGACAAGTCCCTGGTTGCTTGTGTTGTTTTATTTGAATCTAAACCAGCACCTGCAAAATAGAATCTATGCAAACACATAGCATATATAACAGCAGGTTATGAAATCACACAAATCAGTTTTCTGCATAACCAATTTGAGCAAAAAAACCAGTCCAAAACAGTGTGTGTGCAACAACAGATTTAACAGGTTTAAACAACAGAATATAAATCATTCAAGATCATAGTCTTGTAGCAGGTTACACAACACATAAACCACACCTTCTCCCCCTATTTGTCTTCACAAATAGAATGAAGAAAGGGTAAAACAGAATCAAGAAAGATTTTGAGAATCAAGGATACCTAACTCATTTCTCAAGAAGAAAAACCTATCTTTTGGCAAAAGTTTTGTGAAGATATCAACATGTTGCATTTATGTTTCAATGAATTTCACTTCACAATTTCCATTACTCACATGACCCCTTATAAAGTGATGACGGATCTCAATGTGTTTTGTTCTTGAGTGCTAAATTTGATTTTTTGTGAGATTTGTAGCACTTGTGTTGTCACAAAGCAAAGACACCTTGCTAACCTTCAACCCAAAGTCTTCTAGTTATTGTTTGAGCCAAAGGATTTGTGCACAACAGCTTCCACAAGCTATGTATTCAGCTTCTGCAGTGGAAAGAGCCACACAAGCTTCCTTCTTGCTATGCTAAGAAATAAGGCTTGAACCAATAACATGACAAGTCCCATTTGTGTTTTTTCGGTACAACTTGCACCCTGCAAAATCAGAATCAGAATATCCAATTAAGTGTATAGGAGAGTGAAAAGGATACCATAGACCAACATTGGTTATTCCATTGAGATATTTCAGAATACGTTTTGCAGCCTTGAGATGAGATTCCTTTGGATTTGTTTGAAATCTTGCACATAGACATACAACAAACATGATATCTGGCCTGCTTATGGTGAGATAGAGTAAGGAACTATTAAAGGAAAAGAATGAATAGGGTAAACCCCTTGTGTGTATTGAACACATAGGGTTATGTTTATATAGGAAAATA
Source organism: Phaseolus lunatus (assembly GCA_013389735.1). Classification (NCBI taxonomy): domain Eukaryota; kingdom Viridiplantae; phylum Streptophyta; class Magnoliopsida; order Fabales; family Fabaceae; genus Phaseolus; species Phaseolus lunatus. The sequence goes on from CM023859.1 coordinate 39,979,718, forward strand.
AACATATGGGCTAAGCCCATTACTTAAATATGAAATATCAAACAATATCTATAATATCTCATAATATCTAATAATATCTAACACTCCCCCTCAGTCTTGATATCTCCCAATATAATCTTTCTCGAATGAAATGACAATCTATCTCAATATGTTTGGTCCTTTCATGAAAAATTGAATTTGAGCTAATATGAAGAGCAGCCTGATTATCACATATAAGTGTCATTTGAGTGACCTCTCCCAATTGCAATTCTTTAAGTAATTGTTTAAGCCAAATAAGCTCACAAGTAGCTGAGGCAATAACTCTATATTCTGCCTCTGTACTAGATCTCGCCACAACACTTTGTTTCTTGCTCTTCCAAGAGATCAAGTTATCACCAATGGAGACACAATAACCAGAAGTTAATCTTCTATCAGATGGAGATCCTGCCCAATCAGCATTTGAATAACAAACGACTTTAGTATGTTTATTATGACCATATGATAAACCTTTTCCAGGACAACCTTTATTGTACTTTAGTATACGAATGACTGCATTCCAATGATCTTTACATGGAGAATTAAGAAATTAACTCACCACACTAACTGCAAAAGAAATATTAGGACGAGTAACAGTGAGATAGTTCAATTTTCAACTAATCTCCTGTACTTCTTAGGATCTGAAAGAGGCTCCCCCTAATTGGGTAGAAGCTTGACATTGGGATCCATGGGAGTATCAACAGATTTCAAATTCATCAACCCAATTTCCTCCAAATTATCTAATGCATATTTCCTTTGAGAGATAACAATACCATTATTGGTTTGTGCTACCTCAATCCCCAAGAAATATCTGAGTTTGCCAAGATCTTTGGTCTAAAAGTGCTGACAAAGGTGTTATTTTACTTGTGAGATGCCATAGTGATCACTGCTTGTAAGAATAAGGTCATCAACATATACTACAAGATAAATACACCTAACACTCGAGTGACAATAAAAAATTGAATGATCTGCTTCACTGCGAGTCATACCAAACTGTTGAACAACACTGCTAAATTTTTCAAACCATGCCCTAAGAGACTGCTTGAGGCCATATAAGGATTTGCGAAGATGACATACCAATCCAGAAGACTCCCCCTGAGCAAAAAAACCAGGAGGTTGCTCCATATAAATTTCTTCTTGCAAATCCCTATTAAGAAAGGCATTTTTGACATCCAATTGATAAAGAAGTCATTGTTGAAGAGCATCCATAACTATGAATAAGCGAACAGAAGCCATCTTTGCCACTGGAGAAAAAGTATCACCATAGTCTAAACCAAAAATTTGGGTATAATCCTTAGTCACAAGACGAGCTTTGAGACGATCAATAGTACCATCAGGACCAACTTTGATAGCAAAAATCCACCTGCAACCAACAACAGATTTCCTAGATGGTAAAGGAACAAGTTCCCAAGTTCCATTATTCTGAAGCGCATTCATTTCATCAAGCATGGCCTTACACCAACCAGGATGAGCTAAGACATCACCTACAAATTTTAGAATAGACATAGAAGAAATAGACGAAAGGCAAGTATAAAAGGGTTGAGATAGTCTATGGTAACTCAAAGTAGTATAATATGGAGAGGGATTATGGGTAGAACGTATACCTTTTCGGATAGCAATAAGAAGATCAGGTTCAACTGTCGCAGGTTCAACTGTCGGAACCGGAGGGGGATGAGGTGTTGGCATTAGAAGAGAGTCATCTGATGGATGATGAGACGTTTGACGACGACTATACACCTGAAGAGTTGGTGGCGGTGGTGAATCTTTAGGTGCAGTAAGCACACCAAGAGGATATTAACTTGATTAGATGAAGACATAGAAGGAGAAGGACAAGACTTAAAGTAAAGAGAAGATTCACTAAAGGTGACATTTGCTGAAATAAAATAACGGTTTAGAGAAGGTGAGAAACATTTATATCCTTTTTGTGATCTAGTGAACCCTAAAAAGACACATTTGAGTGACTTAAGAGATAATTTATCAAGACCAGGACTAAAATTATGAACAAAGCATGTAGACCCAACAACTTTGGGAGGTAAAGAGTGGAGAGGGTCATGTGGAAATAAAATAGAATGAGGAATTTTGTTATCTAAAACTGAAGATGACATGCGATTAATGAGATAACATGCACTAAGAATAACATCACCCCAAAAATGCTGAGGAATATCACTATGGATTAAAATAGTACGAGTTGTTTCAACAAGATGTCTATTCTTGCGCTCAGCTACCCCATTTTGTTGAGGTGTATAAGCACATGAAGTTTGATGAAGAATACCGTGAGAAGCCATAAAATTTTTAAAAGAATGAGAAAGATACTCACGTCCATTATCACTGCGCAAAACGTGAATGGAAATTCCAAATTGATTTTTAATTTCATTGTAAAATATTTGAAATATAGAAAATAACTTAGAACGATTTTTCATTAAAAACACCCAAGTATATCTTGAATAATCATCAATAAAAGTAACAAAATACTGAAATCATAAATTAAACTTAATACGACTTGGTCCCCAAATGTCAAAGTGAACTAAGGCAAAAGGAGATGAAGCACGTAGTGAGACACTACTAGGAAAAGAACTACGAATGTGCTTCCCTAACTGACACGACTCACATGATAAACTAGACACATTAGACAAACTTGAAACAAGCTGCTGCATCTTGGCAAGACTAGGATGACCCAATAAGAGATGGAGAATCCATAATCGCGCCAACATGTGCAGAGATCTGTAGGTGATAAAGTCCATGAGACTCACATCCAATGCCAATAATCCATCCTGAACTCCGGTCCTGTACAGAAACAGAATCTTTGGTAAAAGAAATAACACAATCAAGGGAATGAATGAGACGACTAATGGATAATAAGTTAAATGGAGACCCAGGGACATAAAGAACATTATCAATAGATAAAGAAGGAAAAAGGTTAATAGTACCAACACCATGTGATGGTACCCTATATCCATTGGCCATGGTAACTGAAGGTAAATAACCCATAGTAGATAGGGAAGAGAAAAAAGATTTATTACTAGTTTTGTGATCTGTGGCACCTGAATCTAGAACCCAAGGGCCAACGGAAGTAGAGTGAGTGAGACCAACAAAAGATGTACCTGAATGTGCAACAGAAGCTGTGGAGCTAGGGTTCTGATGATCCTCATACCATTTAAGAAATTCATTGAAAATAGCAGGCTGGCTTGGGATATCAATTGAAGTATGATCCATAGTAGAAGGTTGCACAGGAGCACTTTGAGCAACTGCAACAGATTTAGGAGGACGACCATGTAAGGCATAAAATCTGTCAATTTTGTGGCCAAGTTTGCCACAATGGTCACACTTGTGTCGCCCTTTGCCTAGCTTGTGATGACGAGTACGATCATTATGCTGAGAGACTAAAGTAGAAGAGTCATCTACATGAGACAATAATTCAGTGGTGTGTTTGCCTGACACACGCAGAAGGGTAGAACAAGTGGAAGTAAAATTGGGCACGATAGGGGATCCCAAAATTTGATCACGAACATGAGAATAATCATCAGGAAGACCATGTAAACCCAATAACATGAAGAACTTGGATCTTTGTTCTAGTTCTTGAGAAGGAGTGGTGGCAGGAGGTAATAACTCATTAAAATCATGAAGAAGAGCATAAAGTTTACCTAAATATTTCGCCATTGTACCATCAAGACGTTTGGGAGCAACAATTGTGAGGAGATTTTGACACACACCATAAAGATGTTGTGTATCATTGGTGTATAATAATTTTGCTTGTTCCCAAACTTCTGAACATGTCTCATAGGTACGAAAAATTTGTTTTAAAGATGCATGAATGGTAGATTTGATAACAATGCATAATTGAGCATCAATTTTCAACCAACAGGAAACCTCATTTTCAACAACATTAGGACGGGTAAGATGATCAACATAACCTTGACTCTTAAACCATAATTTAATATCTGAGGCCCACGTATCATAATTGGTTCCATCCAATTTGTCAATGGAGAGATGAATATTGACATAATTAGTATAAATAGATGAATCCGATATTATGATAGCGGAAGGAGTCACAGTAGCAGCGGCAGCGGAAGAAGCCTTAGTGGCAGCGGAAGCGGAAGAAGCCATAGAGGACAAAAAAATAATAATCCAGTCACTGGTCAATTGGCGGCAGCAGCAAAGATGAAGGCTCCGACAACGATTCCGGCAGTGGCTCCGGCGACGGTTCCGACGAGACTCTAGCAAGATTCCAACGGCGAGTCCGACAGTGATGACAGCTTTGGCGAGGCGGTGGGGCAGTGGCTGGAAAAATTCCAGTGAAGAGTGGGTTCACCAATAAAAATTGAATCCTAACCTTATGCTCTAGATACCATATTAAAGAAAAAGAATGAATAGGGTAAATCCCTTGTGTATATTGAACACATATGGTTATGTTTATATAGAAAAATAAACATTTGGGCTAAGCCCATTACATAAATATGAAATATCAAACAATACCTATAATATCTCATAATATCTAATAATATATAACAATCTTAATATCATATCTTCCAAAAGTTAACAAGTGTCATTTTTGGTTCGTTAATTTTCATACAAATTTTATCATCAACCCACTTACACTTGAAAATAGGAACATAAAATATAGCATAACAAACCTCCTAAATCTCGTGTAAGATTTTGTAGAGAACTACATCAAATCTACTTATAAAGTAATCCTTCTATTTTGTATTTTATTTTTATTATAATTCACATAAAATGAACAATGATTGATATCATAAATGATAACATAAGATATCAAACTTAAAGTCAATTTGTTATTCATATTAATGTTTCAGATGTTGTTAAATCTTAACTTCAAACTAAGTCATGAAAATATTGTTGTGATCCATCATCATCCATTTTTCTAATTGCCTTGAGTTTTTCTCCTTCACAATGACTTTGTCAGCAAATAATTAAGTATAATCTTATCTTTATTATTCACTACACTTCTAAATAAGATTTGATTACAATATATACATTTCGTGAGCACTTATTTTTTAAAAAAACTTAGATCCAATGGTTGATTATGCGTAGAAAATATGTATTACCCTACAATATTTGTACGAATATATTTAATTAAATGTACAAAATAAGTATAATTTTTAAAATATTTATTTTATCCCTTAAATATTATAAAAAAATAAATTGTATAGTATTTATGAAAATATTTATTTGGATTCAATAAAATTAATCTTCCCTGCCTATAATATATATAATCAACTTGCAATATAAAATAGTTTTTTATATATCTTTAGTTGATAAGTTATCTTTAACTTATATAACAAATTAATATAATAAAAAATATAATTTTCTCCATGTTATTATTCTTAAAACACACACTTTAATTGTTCTATATACAACACATTATCTCTCTTTCATCTAATTTAGACTATATCTACTTGAAGATAAAAAATAATGTATCTTCTTGAATATGTACATTGATGATGTATCATTTATATATGAGAAGTTTCGTTTTTAATCTTTAATCAATATACTAATAGTACAAAACATATTTATTGTATGCTATTTATCAAATTATTTAATTTAACTTATAAATTTTACACTAGAAGCCCTCCACTTATTTACGGGCTTTACAAGCTTATCCATTATATTATTGTTATCATGCCTTTGCGATGTCACTTATGCCTTTCCATTTAAAGTCTCTCCAAAAAAAAAAAAAAAATTGATATGTAAAGCACTAATTTAACTGTTTTCTCTCCATTTTAAAAAAGTTTGATTATATTATAAATTAAAAACAATTCTTTTAGTCTCTAAAAATTAAAAAGAAAACGTTATTTTAGTCAATAAATATTAAATTTAAGAAATTAATACTATATTTTTTATTTATTTTGAGGGACTATCTTTAAAAAAATTTGAAGGATAAAAACTAAAATTACCCCAATTTGAAAACCTAAAATCATAGCTAAAAAATAAGTGGGAAACCAAAAGCTTTGTTTGAATGTAAAAACACAGAGACGTGGTTGTTGATTTGGAAGTATGAACAGAAAATCTCTGGCGTTTGTTGCAACAGCCATTTCGACAAGGTTTCGCGTTCCTCTTCCTCAAACTCAATGCCAATTCTACTGTTCTCCACCCTCTCATCCTTCATCCAACAAGCTCTTTGTTGGAGGTCCCTCTCTCTCTCTCTCTCTTCTATTTTGCTCCTTCTTGATTTTTATTGACTCCGAGGTTCTTTCAGGGTTGTCATGGTCAGTGGACGAGAAGTCGCTCAAAGACGCTTTCTCTTCCTTCGGAGACGTCACTGAAGGTAATATGCGCCTTAATATTTTTCTAGGTCTTTCTCTTTTACCCATATTTCTGACATGAATCTACGTGTTCGACGTTTTGTCTCACTGAAGTGTTGTTGCAAAAAAGTTGGGACTAGTGGTTGTCTAGAAGTGTAATTTTGTAACGTATGAAAGTTAATAGCTTGTTTAAACGGGACTGAGATATCATTATATTAACTTTTCTCTACTCCCTTATTTTCTTTCCACCATTCCAAACAACACACTTTGAAACCTTGATTCGCTTTATATCTGAGGTCGCTTCTACTTTTGATCTGTTAATTGTTTTGGCACTATTCAATTTTTTCTTCTTTGTTATGTATTTCATCTTTTGGTCAATTTTGTTTTTTCTCACACAAATTTGACGGACTGTCATGTAAGTTGCTCTTGTGGTGAGTTCTCGTTCACCTAAGTGAATGGGACAATAAGATTATACATACATACATGTTAACACGTGCACCAAAATTCTAATGTCTGCTACGTAATAAGTCCCTTTGTAAAATTAATTTAGAGAGAAAAAGTTGAACTCAATTTATCTGTATTATTCTCATCAGTCAGTGATGTACAGGTACATGGATTTATGTGCAGGGAAAAAATAGTAACTAACTAATTCTAGTAACTGACAGCTAGATTCAATTAAGTAACTAATTCCCTCCTTTTTCCCGTTTCTCTTTCTCATCATGTAATACCCCACTTGCTGAGGACTGGTAGAAACCAACTGATGGTAGGTATCAGTATGGAGACTCTTGTAGAAGACATCAGCAGTTGATCACCGGTAGAAATGGATATCAAATTCATGAGGATTGCAACATGTTTCTCCGGGACGATGTGATTGTCAATGTCTAAGTGTTTAGCTCATTTATCACATACGGGGTTTGCAGCAATACGGAGTGCACATTTACTGTCACTGTATCGAACAGATTGCTTGACATAAGTGACATGTAGAGCAGATAATGTAACAACTGCTGTTTATAGGAGTCAGAGGCAAGAGCACATACTCTGTCTCTTATGAAGAACAAGCATTGAACTTATAGAAATTGGTCCTTCCCAAATGTCCTAGCTCTTAAAGTATATGGTAGTCTCATTTGCTTTGCAAAATAACAAATATCACAAACATTGTCTCTATTAATTTGTATAGAAGGAAAATGCTTACACAAAGTATGAAGTCTAACAAATGAGTTATGTTATGGCCTAGATTAAAGAGCCATAAAAGCTGCCTTTGATACAGAACAAGGTTTAGAAACAATGTTACTAGTAAGGGGAACTATAGAAGGAAATATAAAATGCAAATCCCTAAAAGTAAAGCTATAAAATATTCATGATATCATCAATAGAAACATTATTCCAACAATGATCTAAGTGATAAGAGTCCTTGCTTCAAGCTCTGCAAACCAATCATCCTCAATTTTAAGTCCTGAATTGAACATGCATTATCAGCAAATAAAGATCTGCTATGTGCTTATTTTGCAAGCTGTGATGTGGACACCACGTTAAAATAGAACTGCGGGACAATTAACCCATGCTTAGGAATAAAATGCTGAAATTTTCACATCACCAGCAAATCCAGCGTATCATCATTTGGCATTTTAATTGATATGGTAGGAATTCTATTGTATGTTTGGAACAAAGATAAAAGAAGTGCAAACTTGCTCAGTCCAGTCAACATTCTCTTTATCAGATAGACAAGAAAAGACCTGGCTGATATCTGTAGATGCAGTAACCCAAGGATTTAAACTGTGCCTCTTTGAACTGCTGAAAACTTGATTTACCAATGTCCTTCATTTTGGACATGTACAAAGAAGGTCACTGTAGGAGCCCGTTAGAACTGTAGATTCTTATTTTTTGAAAAGGCGAAGAGGAAGACCAAAAAAGTGTTGGAGGAAGTCAAGGGAGATCTTAGGCTAAATAATATTTTTGAAGCTTTGGTTATTATTCGTAGCAACTGTAGTGTGATCCATGTAGTCAACCTCTTCCTCCCGGAAATCTTAAGTTCATTGAAATATTCTGTGACTGGAATTTTTTTTGCTTGAAAGCATACATTTCTCGTCCAATTTCTGCAACTCTTACCAAATTTGCTTAAGGGAATCTCTCTTTAAAGTTCCCTCCAGGCATCGTAGGCAAGATCAGCGTAAACTATACTTTCAAAAATCGAAGGTGATACAATTTTCAAGATCCAGGAGAGTACCTACCAAATTGTTGCATCTCTCCCAGAGGTCATAAATCTGATCAAACTTCTCTAACATTTGAATGCCTCAACAAATTTGAGTTGTCCATCGAAATCAACAAACACTTAATTGAAAGAGCACAAATTGTTACTTAATTGAAAGAGCACAAATTGTTGTAATTTCCACCTGTTAGCGGAGGAGAAACTAGAGTCATAGTATTCTAATGAACAAAATTGGGACTGGTTGGATTTGACTAGGGTTTATATGAATTGAATAGGAATTATTTTGGCTTGAGTTTTTGTTCAAACTCCCTTGATTGTTTCTTGGCATGGAAAAGATGAATGCAGTGGCAACAAAGCTCAACATAAACCAATTTTAGAGAGAAGTTGAACTCAATTGATTGATTTGTATCATTCTCATTGTGGGGTTGAGTTAAGCCCTGTGCCCAATTTCTAAGATAGTATCAAAGCCTATCTTAGATCTATTACTGGGCCACCTTCCAAGCTAGCAGTGTTAGGGGAGTGTTGGAAGCCACCTTAATTGTGGTCACTCCATTTCTGCCTTAGCTGTGGCCTCTTTGGGACTACCTTAATTGCAATCTCAAGAGTGGTAGGTTAGTCCCACATCAACTGGAGCAATACACTTACCGTCCTAGAGACAAAAGTCACATATAACATACAATGCATCAATATTGCCGTCCTAGAGACAAAAGTCTCCCACAGAGAGGACTCCACTCCCGATTACACAACCTTCAATAATTTATAACAAATAAATAAATTAATAAAGGGATTAGAATTCAGTTTTGATATCAATATAAAGAAGTTACATTTGGTATCAATAAATAAAGGGGTCATTATTTTTAAAAAACCACTTTTGATTACTGTTTTTATTGATAATAAAAGAAATGTGGACACGACACGAGGCCTATGTTTCCAGTAGAATATATATACTCCTAATACATTATTTTCTCAAATAACTGTCATCCTACATTTTCTAGTATGAAAGTTACTAATAAGTTATTTTGTTCACATAATCCTAGAATTTCTAATACACAACTGTTTTATAAAGCAGTCATTTTCTACACCCTAAACTTGTGTAAAATTAAGGAATTATCAATTACTTGGAAACCCAAAGGCTGTGCCATGTAAAATCTTGGGCGCAAATTTGCTAACACCGAGAAACTTGGGCAATAGGACGACGATTGCTCAAGCACGAATTACACAATTGGGAACAAAGTTGATGAGCCTTTCTGCGAGTCTGGTGACGAAAATAAGTTATTCTTAGGTTTGACAGTGTCTTTAGCTGTTTTGTGAACAACCTCTTATATTTTTTCCACCATCTGATTTGTTCCTTTCGTTGATTCACATAAATTCAATTTCAGTATACAATATAGCTATCCTTGAATCTGTTACTGTTTTGACCTTCTGCTCTAAATTATTGGAGACCTTTTCTTGTAGTGAGGATAGTTTATGATAAAGACAGTGGCAGGTCTAGAGGCTTTGGATTTATCATTTTTTCAAATGAAGATGATGCCAAATGTGCAAAGGAAGCAATGGATGGAAAGGTCAGACATAAAGAATACCATATTATTTCATTTCCTGTAGAAGTTCCTTCTGAAGGTGATGTTTTCTTTGCAGGCACTGTTAGGCAGACCATTGAGGATAAGTATTGCACTTGAGAAGGCCCGAGGTGTACCAGTTGTAGTTCCTCGACTTTCAGATATTGGGCATTTGAAAAGGCGCTAAATTTAATTTGCCTAGCCAAATCCGTGTAGGTAACATCGTATCAATTGTTAGCAGATGACTACGAAATTTGTACTGATTATAGTGATTAGCAGTCAGCAGAGAATGAAATTTACTAGCAACTGGAGTTCAACTTATTTTACAGAAACAATTGCATATTTTTGTTAGAATCATGAGTGCTTATTGAGAAATAAAAACGATTTAGCCTAACTAAGCCCAAACAAAAGTGCATATTTAAGTAGCAGGTTAGGCTTTTTCTTCCTGCATCCCCTCATTTTTCAACCTGCACCCCCACAGTTGAGTCAAATGACACAATTGCCCTTCATCTGCTTCTCCCTCACTACACCCCATGATCATTGTTGCCACCATTGCTTTCACTGCTGCAGAATGATGAACTACTAATATTTTAGCTATCAATTATTTAGATTCTAAAGTTAATAGCTGAAATTTTGTTAGTTAATTAGATATTAATTTATAATTATTTATCAATAATAAAAACTAATTTAGATATTAATAATTTTTTAGTCTTTAAAATAATATCTAATTTAGTCAATATAAATATTTATTCTCTATTACAGAGAATGTACATTGTCTTCCATCTGACCAAAGAAACCTGTTCAAGATAAAATACAAGTCAATATCCAGATTTATTGGAGCATGAGCTAAAATTGTTTTCTTCACCAATCTTCTAACACAAAGAGCATTTCAACTCTAACCTAGCTATCTGTCCTGTACGGTGTGCATTTTTACGATTAATTGGTGCAAAAGGCTATGTTACCTAGATAGGTGAGCACTATTACTAATCAAGGATGTTGTGTAAAGATGAAACACATTCAAAGTTGAATGAAATGCAATTAATGTTGTCTATAATCAAGCTCGATAAACGTAGAAAGGACATTAGAAGAGCTCAATATGCTTAACAGATAAAAACTATCTCTCAACGTCTATCTTTTTCCAGTGCCTATATAAAGCTCACCCTCAAAAAGAAGAAAGAGCAAAGGTTGCATTGTGCCAAAATACTACTTAGATGTGGAGGAATTCTCAAATCTTTAGAAAGATATCCCATAAATGGGACCAGAGAATTTGTCATATCCTTGGATTTGGGGAAGTCATTAGAAAAATACTGAGTGTTCATCTAGCTGCCTAGGAGAGAGAACCTAAACTTTGTATTCATCGAAAGACATAACCCCTCCTAGAATGCAAGATTATTTGAATTAGGAGAAAACTAGTAGTTAGACAAAATGATCAAATGATCATTCAAGCCTTCAACCTTCTTATGTTAGCCAAGAGTGACTAAAGAGCAAAAAATACTCAATTAAGCTAGGAATGACTTGTGTCAAAAATATTCAAGGGAGTAGTCAAGAGTGACTAGAAGTCCAAAAATTACTCCTTGGTAGAGTCAATTAGAAATGACTACGATCAAAAAGAATATTTGGTTAGTTAGGAGTAGCTAGGTGCAAGGAATACTTAGTGGTAAGTCAGGAAAGACTTGAGTAAAGAATACTCAATGGTTAGTCAGGAGTGGCTTGAGTACAAAATACTCAAAGGATTAGCCTAAAGTGGCTATGAGTCCAGAGAATACTCGAGTATACTTTTCAGCAATAGTCTGTCTAGTTAAACTTGACTAATTGGTCAAGAACTAGATGTTGTCTCTTTCTTCTATCTCTTTTACATTACATGATACTATTGTCTATGCTAACTTAAGAAAGAGAGTAACTATGAACAAGAATTTCAGATATGTAACTTTGTTAACTACTAAGGTTGAGTTGCACTCTAAGTTAGAGGCAATATGATTGCATAAGTCTAGTAATAGGTTATTTGTTAACAAAGTTATTGTTTGAACTATCAACATTAGATGATGATTGCGAAAAGATTTTTTAAATTATTAAAAACACAATTTAGTTTACCCTTTTTTTAGAATCTAAAGTAATTGATTGTTGATATTTAGAAACTAGTTTATAAATTTTTACTAATAATAAAAATTATTCTAAATATAAATAATTATTAGTCATTTTTATTTTTAAAATTAATTTTTATGTAATGATTTTTTTATAATAATATCTATCCGAATTAAGAATAAAAGGTAACATATTTTAAGAATTAAATTTAAAAAATACATATTTAAGTAATGATATATGTAATATTTTTTGTAAGAAATATTCAACAAGTAAAAATTCACACTAAACACTAATGAAAAATAGTTTAAGGATATATATAATAAACTAACATCTCAAGCTTTTGTAAGAAAAAGAAAAACTAGACTAAAGTTTTATAATAATAGTAATTATCACATTTAAAAGAGATAAAAAAATATAAATTATATGAATATAATAATGAATAAATTAGCCATTTTTTTAACTTTGTGGCTGGCACAAACATGTCTTAAAGTAGCCAACAATTTGAAAAAATAGAAATAGGCAAGAAAGAAAGTTTTGAAAATTTTGAAAACGAACAACTTGGCCAGCCCGATTAATTAAAAGAAAATTAAAAAAGATAATTTAATAATTATAAATTCAAAAAATAAAAATAATTTTTTTTTAAATATATGAATGAAATTAATTAAAAGATTATCTGATATATATATACACACACACACACCTGTGTGTTAGGCTTCAATATAAACTATTATATTTTCAATTTTGTGAATTATTTAAACCAATCCAATTGGAGTTTATTTAAGTTGAATTGTCATAATATCAAGATTTCCTATAATTAATGTGTTAAGTAACTATTGTGCAAAAAAAAAAAATGATTGGTGTTAATGAAATTTAGCTTCTTTTTTTTCCAGTTATTTTATCCTTCTTTGTTTATTAATTAATTGCAGTGTGGAGATTAAATATATTTATGCAAATGTTACTTTTTGCTTAACTCCTAAATACATTACATTTTGCTTTTAGTCTTGGAAAATTTATTATTTTAGTTTTTATTCCATATGAATATGTTTATGTTAATTTTAATTATTGATGTTATCTTAACTTATTGTAATTTGATAATTTTGCTAGCATGATGACATCATTACTATTAATTTTAAAATATTTTTTAATAAAAGAAACAAAACCAAAAATCTTTATAGCAATTTTGCAGTAAATTTTTTTTAAAAACTTTTCTCTTTATAATGTAATTAACATATAAAACATAACTAAGGATCAACACAGTCTCTTAAAAGTATCCAAACTTTTTTTCTTCAAATAAATCACGATATATTCTTGAAATCATATTTATAGAAGTATTTCAATTTTCATACTCTAACAATAGTAATTTTTTTAATATAAATGACCATAATAAAATTAAAAAATAATTTTTCACCACTTTTAAAAAACTGTAAAACTAATTACAGCTTTATTTCCAAAGGTCGATGGAAGTGGTGTGAATTGTAATAGTTAATTTCTTATAGAATATTGGTTGATTATAAGAGGTATATAACTATTAATTACTAATTCAGATCTTAAAAAAAGACATTTTGTACACCAGTTTTGGATTGGAGCTAAATAATTAATTAAATGAATCAAATTATTTTTTTATGATAAAAACATACCCAGATTTTAAAATCTAGAAACTAATAATAAAAAAATAACTAATTCTAATAAAGTAATTTGTTTCCTCTACATTAAAACAACTGTTAAAATAAATTTATTATTTGCTACAAAGTTAAACATAATAGTTCTCTACGTACTCTTATGTATAACAAAAAGCACTTTGCTGTCAAAAGTTTGTTCTGTTGAAACTAGTCACATGCAAAGTGGTAGTCATTGTTTGAAACAGCAACTTTGAAAGAACATAAAATGTAAGAATACCCTACATGCTTGAGAAAGCCAGAAATCCTTACTTGTGACGAAGGACAACAACTGTTGCTACATATGTGGTGGTTCTCTTCACCTCACCCATCACTTCTCTTCTCACTGCTGCCTCTTAACTTGATTAACTATCATTCAGTATAGCCGAGTTTAAGCCTTTACAGTGTCATGGTTTAGGACCATAGCAATAATTTGGTTCAACAATACTTTCTTTTTTAACCATATGGTATCCAAGGTTTCTATTTACCCCTCAACTACTTTTCTTTTATCAAATCCTTCGTTTTTAAGTGAGGTCAAAAGTGAAAATATCTTAAAAGAAAACAAAATAAAAGAAGTGCAAAATATCATGGAGAGCCATGAAGTAGCTCTTTTCCACCATGACTTCATGTTTAAGTTGGAAAAAAAAAACTATTGAAATTAAACTTATTGTGTTAAAGTTGTTCTCTTTTTATACTAAAAAATAAATATTTCAATAGCTGTTATATTGAAAACCTATTTTACCCAAATTAATATATATAAAAAAGCATAAGAGTGGTTGTTTTCTTGTATAGGTTAGTGTAATTCTTAAGTTATTTAGTTATATTATAAATATAATTATGTTAGAAATATAATTATATGTTAATTTTGTGGTTTGGAAGACTGTGAGAGTGTGAACTTCAACTTTTACAATTATGGTGTGCAATATTAATTGGTGTCAAAAGACCATTCATTTGGTTAAGGTTATGATGGAGAATGTCCTTCATGATGATGTTCTGGTTCCTATTATGGCCCAAACACTCAAGCCCTTCATTATCTATACCTTCATTATCTGGCTTAGAAATCTTGTCAACTTAACATCAAATATCATATAAAAAATTATAAAATAAAAAATAATTAGTTACTATATTAATTAAATTATATACTATTTTATAAATTAAAAAATTATTAATATTTAAATTATTTTTTATTATTAATAAATATTTCTAAATTAATTTCTAAATAATAATAATAACTACAAAAGTTTTAGCTACTAACTATATTTATTTTAAATAAAATAGATAAAATGGTTTTAATTAAAAAAAAAATTATATACCTAAACTAGAAGACCATCGAGATTATTGTTAAAAAATTATTTTTTTACCTTATATTTAAGGATTTTTTATGGGTTATTAATTTAATAAATGATTGATTAAACTGAAATACATATTTATTTAAAACAGACATTTAGAACCCATTTTAGGTAGTGAACTGAATGGGCTCGGCCCACATGCACTTCTAATTATATAGAAACTAATTAAAGTTACTTGTACTTCTAATTTGTTATATAAAATTTTAATTAAAATTATTTTAGATACATTTTTAATATGGTTATATATAAAGTAATTAAAATTAATGTGGAATTCTCTTCTAATTTGATTATATAAAAATTAATAACAACTATTTCGGATATACATCTAATTTAGTAGTTGTAAAAACAAGCAAATGTAAACTTCATATTAAATATATAAAAAACTTTTAAGTTACAAATGTTTAAACAGAATTATATTCTCCATTACACCTAAAATATGTAAGTATAGGAACTACATGTGTCAAACTAAAATAATAAAAATATATTATTCTTTCATTAGTAATAATTGTAATGATAATGATGATGATTAGTTTTATAAATAAAAATATTATATTAAATAAATAATAAAATATTATTTTAATTTGCTTTAATTATATTGAGGGAAAATAAATCACTTTTGAAATTAATCAAACTTCCATATTGAATTAGATGTAACTCTTTTAGTACTTACATTCTATAGCATTGATACATTTACCGTGATTAATCAACTCTTAGATCTAAAACTTATTTATATGGATATTAGGTTAGACTTGGAACTTCTGTAGACATATAATTTAAAATGGATAAAAAATTAAAAATTTATAATGTTATAATAATTTTTTATTTTATTTTAAATTTCATCTCTTTACAGTTATGATTTTCATACCCATTTGGTCTAATGTGATTGTGCATATTCATACCTATTATGACATTGTGACTCTTTTTATGGTTATGTGGTAGAGAATATTTAAGATGATATTATGATCTTAAACTCTAAATCCGTTACACAAACCATGTATCCTAACTTCACTAATGATCTAAATAATATAAATTAAGATATAAAGTGATTGAGAAATTAAAATTGATTTGTGCACCTGTTATAAATTCAGTATAATTAACTACCTTAACATAAGAAGATATAGATAGATTTTTCAATAAATTTGTAATGTGTCATGTGTGTCTTTGATATGACATACTTAAAAAAAAAATCTTAAAAATATCTAGTATGACAAGTTATTATAAACTATTAAAATACACTCCAGAAAGATGCTTATAGTTTTAAATAGTGATTTATGTGTAATTTAATATAATAATTTTCAAAATAAAATGTGAGGTGTGACCCTTTTATTTGCATTTATTTATTTGAAAATTCTAGAATAATATATATAACTTGTGTAGTGTCTATAAGTAATATATATGTGTGCAATTAATATGTTTTTAGTTTTTTAACAAATTTGAAAACTTTTTCTTTATATTGTTTAATTCGAAAAGAATAACGATTGGTATATAAACCAACAATTTAGTTAATGTCGCCAAAATTATATTGGGTTCGTATTTTATTCCCTCTTACATGTGTGATTGGATAGTAAGAGATTCAAGGCTACAGATTTACATATCACTTGATGTTAAAAGTGTTGTATAATATATATTAATTGTTACATTATTAATAATTTTCAATAAAAATAATTTTTTTTATCGATTTAACCGTTGAATTGTAATTAATTATTACATTTATTTTTATATAAAAGTTATAAGAAAAATACATAATAATACATTGCATTAATATATATATATATATATATATATATATATATATATATATATATATATATAACGGCTATCAAATAGCTTTGAATTAACATTTAAAAAACAATTTTACGTTGATTTAAGTTTTTTAAATATATTTTAGTTGAAAGAAACTTTCAATTTAATTAATTGTGAATTAAAAATGATTGAAAGTTATAATAATAGTTGGTACATTTGGCATTTGATCTTTCTCATGTTAGATAATCATGTTTTCAAATAATTAATTTTCTTAAAGCTAATCTATAGAAACTGTTGAAAACAGGGTTGTGATTTACGTTCTTTGTGGTTCACGTTATGCACACAAAATGAGTCAAGTTTGTGATTAATAATTAGTTAGGTGAGTGTTCTTTTCTACAATCTATACAAAAATTGGTTATTTGTTGGGTTACACTTTACACTAACGCATGGGACACTATCTATTCATCACATCTAATCTCAACCCTTGGGAACCCACACGACCTTTAATTAAAACCAACCCACAATTTAATATCGGGTTGAGAATAAAAAAAAAATTAAAATAGAAAAATTATAACCATTATAATTGAAATATTAAAAATCACTGAAGCCGAATACACTAAATTAATCACAATTAAAATGTCTTACCAAAAAATTATGTGCATGTAATTTTGGCTTCCGACGCTTCATGAAAAAAGTTGAACATGTTTCTGTCTATGTTTCTCTCTTTTCTTTGGCTTTCATGTTTAGAAATTGGATAGAAATAATCATTACAAAGCTCTATGATTGTTTCTGTCTATGTTTTTCCCTTTTCTTTGGCTTTCATCTTTAGAAATTGGATAGAAATAATCATTACAAAGCTCTATGATTGCAGTAAAGCCACTCCCACAGGTATGTGTGATTGCATGAAGAAAATTGAAAAGGAAACGAGTCAAAAGTTAAACGAATGATTGAATGTGTGGTAAGTTTTTTCTTCTTCTTTGAGATGAGAAATTGCGTAAAGCTAACACCAGCTTCATAATGAAATGTTTAGCTGAGGAATTTTTCAATGAATCCCTTTTTTTTGCATCAAAGGGGCCACAATAAATGATTTATTAATTAGGAGAAGGTGACACTGTATTTGGGAGGGTATTCCCTGCCTTTCATGCAAATAGCACATTGCATTCATTCTTCCCTAATCCAACCTATATTCATAAAGGACCAATCACCCAATTATACCTAAACAAAATTGCTTTAAAATGTTTATAAATAAGATTATATATATATATATAATTTTAAATTTTATTAAGTCTAAAATTAATAAATACGATTCAATACTTTGAAGGGAGTTCTTCTTAACTTTGACTTGTTAAGAATAGTGTTTTAGGGACATTTATTCAACCATATCTTTCAATATATCTTTTCCACTGCCTATAGTTATAACTTGAATTTCAATATTTTTTTAAAAGAAATTGTCATTAAGTAAAAATAACATTACTTTATATTATAAACTATTTATCATGATTTTAAATATAATTTGTTTAAAATATATAATTGTTACAAATTTTATTTATAATACAATTTTATTTGCTTTTCAGAAACGCCACTGAATTCTCAATTTGTTTTCGTATATTTTGTCCCCTTTTGCCTAATTAACTGAATTCTCTATTCCCTCCCATAGGCATTTTTAATTTTTTTGTAAATTAATATTGAATTTTGCTCAAATAATAAAAAACTTTAATTAACTCGTACTTTTTATATATTTTTTATTTTTACTTAAAAAATTATTTAGATTTACTTGGAGATTCGTATTTTTACTCTCTGAAAGAACAGCTTATGAAAATTTTTTTAGTAGAAGAAATTGGATGTGTTACATCCAATAATAGATTTTTTTTTAAGTTAAGAAACTCATTAAAAAAAACTGCTACTAAATACGCTTAAGCTATCATTAAAAAAGCAACCACTAGATATACTCTAAGCTATCCTACACTTGACCTCTCATCAATAACATATATTTTTCTATGCTACTCACTCTTAGGGTATGTTTCTATCAAAAAAACGTTGTAAGATGAAAAGAAAAGTTAAAAAAAAATAATTATAAATACAAAAACTAAAACACTTACGTTATAGACATCTTCCCTATATAAAAGATATTTGCGTGAAAACTAATTGGTATTTAAAACATGTTACCTAACTAGATATTAATTTAAATTTTTTTATTAATAATATAAACTAATTTAAATATTAATAGTTTTTAAAATAATATCTAATTTTATTAATATAACAATTAATTACTTTTTATTTAATATTTTTTTAGTGAATAATTGATTAAAATAAAAATATAATTAATTACATTTTAATATAATTAATTATTTTTTATACGATAGATTATTATTAATAGTTTTATTTTTATCTAAAATTCAATAATTAATGAAAATAAAAAAAGTTTAAATTTTGATATTTTTATTTAATTTAAATTTAATATATTTTTATTTTGAAATATAAACTTTTTATTCAACAAAATTTATAATATTTTTTATTTTAATTTATATTTATTAAAATTCTATTTTATATATATTTTAAATATTTTATATTTTATTTTCAAAATTATATTTTATAAATGATTTTCTAAATATATTAATATATAAAACTTTATTATATTATAATAATTAAATTATCTACAAACTTTCCATTCAATTTATCTTCATTTTTTACTTTCTTTCTCTCAATTTAAACAATTTTATTCTTTAATTTTTTTTCTTTCTTTTTCTCACCTCAATCTAAAGAAAGCATGAATAAAAACATCCTACCTACCCAGCAGTAGCCTCTTTCCTAAGACAATCCCATTGTTGAGCTTTTTTCTGAATTTTTTTACTGAAAAAAACATATATACTGTAGTTCTAAAATGTTTGTTTAATTTTAAAAAGATAAAAATTAAAAATAGACCAGTACAGAAAATATTTTAAAAAAATATAGGGAGAAATATTTAATAAAATAAAGTGTCTTTTTATAATTGTAACTAACTATAGATAATTTCTATTTTTATAAGAATTACTTATTTCCTATTACTTTTCTGAAAAAAAACACTTTTTTTTTAGATTGAATAAACTGGTCCATTATCACAAAGTTGAAAGTTAGTGGGAGAAAATAAAAGTTTGCATATTTAAATAAAAGAATTTCACCCTTTGGGCTTGAACTTGCACCAAATAAAGTCCAGAAGATGGAGACAGTTGAAAATGGTTCCTAAAAACTTGAAGCAACAACGCCAATTACTCCAAATGAAGTTAAGTGAAAGAGATTCCTTGCAAATTGCATTAGAAAACAATGTTCAAGTTTTCTTTAGGAAGATTAAAGGTACAAAAGGGTTAGAGTACAATACAAATCCACAAATAATCAAGAATCTGACAAAATTCCAGAACTTGATATAATGTAATCCCAACTATAAACTTATTCATATAGTATGAAACAAAATTGATTAAAATCTTCAAACTGACTCAGAAAAATTTTTAAAAAAATGAAGAGGAGACAAAGTAATTATTGCGTTCCATTTCTTTATCAAATTGTAGGCCTGTCTTAAGAAAAAACAAAGAGAGAGTGATGACAAAGCATCTCTTTTCCCTCAAAGAATCGAATTAACTGATAAGAAACAAACACTGCAATTTTAATATTCTTAAACTCCTGCAAAAAGTTTAACGATGTTCCAAGTAATAATGGTTTGGATCCAAGATAACACATATAATTTATGTTACACATTTATTTGGTCACGTCATCGAATAACACGAGAAACACACTGTGATTCCAACAAAAGTTGAATTGTTGAAGTCACATTTCATCAGAAAAAAGCCACAGTAATCATCATTCATCATTGTATTTTTTCAGAAAATAACAAAAATATGATCATCATTGTAGGTCACAGGTCTTGTTGCAGTGAAATATTTAGTTAAAATTTAAAGCCTAATAATTTCTTCTAGTCAACTATTTATTTGATCTTATGCATATGTTATTATGCACCAAGTATTGTTTATCTATCTTGAATCTGCCTCAATTCATTGAGCAATGCATATAAATTGTTATAAAATTCTTTGTTATGGAAGAGTTTTTTTTCATATGTTGTTACAAAGTAAAAACAGAATTTGTATTCTTAAATTAAATTATTTTGAATGCAGTCAACAAAAATAAATTATTTTCAGTATAGAATTATTTTAATTAAAGGTATATGTTATTACAGGTTGCCCTAATTAATGATTTAATTAGTTTGTATGATAAAAAATTAATCTAAAAAAACAAGATAATTTGGATTTAATATGAACATTACTCTCATTTCTATGAATGGATGATCACCAAATGAGAGTATATTTATATTTATTATTCTGATTATTACAAAATAATTTGAACGTTAGATAATGTTTTACATATATTTCTTCTACTACAAGAGAATCATTGATTAAAAACCAATTTTTGAGATTAAAAATAATTAATTGTTATAATAATCAAATTAAAGATCATTTTGAAGATTAATTTTTTTTTCTAAATTAGTTTCTATTATTGTTAAATGGTTTTTAAATTGATATTTAATTAGCTACTAAAATTTTTGCTACCAAATTTATAATCTAAATAACTGGTAGTTAAAACCTTTGTAGCTAATTAGATACCAATTTAAAAACCATTTAACAATAATGGAAACTAATTTAGAAATCAAAAAAATTTTTAGTCTCAAAAATGGTCTCTAATTTGGTCACTATAAAAACTAATTATATTTTGTCTCTAAAATTAGTTTCTGTTTAATGAATTTTTTGTAGTGAAGTAAGTGTTTTGTATAAAAGTATATGATATGTTTGATAAAATGATACCTTACTCTTATGTGACAATGTTTATTTATAATATTTAATAGTGAGTTATCTTTAATAAAATAGTATTAGTTGATTTATTTCATAGTTATTGAATTTATAGAATATTATCCTGATTTGTAGGGGTGTTAAGATGTTGTCAAACTTATTATATTTTCTTTATTTGTTATTTAATGTAACTAATTCATTGATCAATGGATAATTGATATAAGTGATGTGACTAGTACAACTCTGACTACTGAGTAGCACAAATTATGTTAATGTAATTGATAATTAAGAATTTAATTTTTAGAAGGGATTGTGATTAGATAGATAAAAAATACTATAAATATTGAGATATTACTTATGTAAATGCAAGAAACACACAAACTTGTTGTTGATCTCATATAATTAATAAGAAAATATGACATGCTAAAGAAAATAGACACGGTAATAATACGGCAATATATAATTATATTCGGTGTCTTGATAAATATAAAATAATAAATTAAATAATAGTAGGATATATTATAAATTAGGTTGAAATGATATTTTTAATTAAAATTATATATGATTTTCTAAAATTTAAGTTTTAATTTTTTTTTTATAAATTAGGAAAATTATAAAAAAAAGTTAACTAAATGATAAAAAATATATTTAATTTATATAACTACTTTTTATATTATAAAAATATATAAGATTTTAAATTTATAATTACTATATTAAATGATATTTAAATAATTATGATTTAATTTTATATTATTTATTATAATTTATATTTATATTTCATAATAACTATAATTATAAATACATATAAGATAATATATTAAATAAAATTTACGATATATATTGTCACATAAATTTAATGTTAACATAATTATGCAAACTTTTATTTTATTTATATAATTAATTTTATGTGTAAATATTATATGCAAAAAAAGGAGAGAGAGTTTAACCTAACTAAATTTCCCATAAATAAAAAATATATTAAAATAATACAATATGGTAAATAACAAAACAATATTATTATATCATATTCAAGCAAATTAACAAACATCATGTTATAATAAGATAGGACAACTATTCTACCTTATCTATCAATGAGTCCTAAAAAGACATATATTAATTATATAGAAAATTGTAAAAAATGGAGTAGAAAAAATTATTAAAGAATCTCTTATAATTTGTAATTTTCTTGTAACTTTTTATCTTTAATATGTTATCCATTACCTTTATGAAACACAAATTATGAATTTTGACACATTTATAAATTATATTCACCATAATTTGTTTTCCAAACACGTCATCTGACATCCTGTTTAATATGGAATAATTGGTGTTTGAAATGAAAGATTTCATAATAAATTAGATAGGTTTGGCTGATTATTGAAACACTCTTGAGTAGTAAGATAGTATAGGTTGGATAAAATTAGGCGTGGCTGAGAAGACCCAGTCAAATGCCAAACTGTTTCACCAATAGGTAATCCATTATTCAACACTAATTATTTTCTGAATCATTCACCTCCATGCACTAAAATATCTTTTTCCTATGTTATCTTAAAAGTAAAGTATTTAATATTTTTAAAATATATAATATATATATCGACTAGAGATAAAAATATTTCATATAAATGATATAAATGAGTGATAATTTCATTTTATGAATGAGTTTTGTAAGGTTAAGTTAGATAAAATTCGCCTTTTAATATAATATTAAAGTCATTTAAAATCTATCCTAACGATACTTTATTGGGTTTATCAGGACATTTGTTATCGGATCACTTATAAATATATAATTTAACGCATAAGTTGAAAAGTCTCGATGTGAGAAAATATATTAGATATCTAACATCGACTATCAACTAGAAATAAAAATATTTTATATATAAATTATAGAAGTCTCACTTTATAAACAAATTTTATAAAGTTAAGTTAGACTTAAATTTAATTTATTAATATATTATTAATTCTTGGTATACATAAGAAATAAAAGAATTTGTAAGATCTATAGTATCCAATCTTTGTGTTCCTCATTGATTTTGAACGGTTAACATTTGTTTGACCCAAATTAATCAATGCATGCCAAACTTTAGGTTGGGAGAATAGTTTTACATGCACGAAATTAAAGAAGGAAAAGGGGTTCGGTTAGGTGTTATGATAGTAAACGCATATTAATTTGACGCTGCTAGTTAGGTGTGAGACATACAAACAAGCAATTAAAGCCATTGGAAATTAAATCTTGGAATGAATAATAGTCTTAACATAACATAGTAGTATAAATAAATTTTCAAAAACTATACTGTCTCACTTTTACATATGATTTTTTTCATCATAGATTTAAATGGGATGAAGGATGAAAATTTAGATGGCTCCACATGGTGTTATCCTAATATTTCTAATACAAATGTTTTAATCAGGATTTTAGATTTAATACTTAAGTTTTATAAAAAAAAACCTCTACTAAAATATGTTAATGTGGTATGTTGAAAGTTTTAAATTTAAGATTTGCGTCTTAGATAATATTTTAGATCTTATGATACAAAAATAATTTTCAATGTTAATGTTTTTAGACCACTATAGTTTTAAAAAAATTGAACTATTTTCATGAAAAACATTTAACAATAAAGAAATCTCTACTAAAACATTTGCATTTAATACGTAACTCTTATCAAAAAACCTCTACTATATATATTCTACTATATATATCGATGTGGTATTTTGAGAATTTTAATTATAAGATTTGAGTCTTAAACAAAATTCTAGATGTTACGCTTAGAAAATAACTTTCAATGTTAACATAATGTTTTCAGAATAATTAAGAACTAATACTAAAAGAGTTAAATATTTTTATGATTTGTTTTTGAAATAAAACATCTGAAAAACCAATAAACTTTTGTTGAAATGTGACTATTAGAAAATTATTAAATATAAATAAATTTTAAATAAAAAAATAATTAATTATTATATTAAATAAATTAGATATTATTTTAGAGATTAAAATAATTATTGATATATAAATTATTTTTTAAAATTAATAGTTTTTAAATCATTATCTAATTAGCTATCAATGTTTTAACTACCTTCTAAAGTTGATAACTAAAATATTAATAATTAAATACTAATTTAAAAATTATTTATTAATAATATAAATTAATTTATATTTTTATTGAATAAATTGAGATCTACTTTTACATGTTAAATTACTCAATTACAATAAATGATTGGAATTTAAATTATAATACTATTATGTATGTGTTTCTAATAACCAACATAAAACAACAAGTTTAATCATTTAAATTATTTATTTTATTTTAATTTTAATTAAAAAAATAAGTTAACAAGCTAGGACACTATGAAAAAATGTCAACCTGCCCTATCAAATTAATAAGAATTCAACCCACTTTGCAATCTCTAGGAGAAGGAAAGGTCTCGTTTGTCCAAAAAAACCAAATGTGATTATTTACTACCTGGAAATGATTGTTCTAAATTAAACGTTTAACTTTTTATGGGGAAAATATGAAGGAATAGTTTTTAGAAATTTAGTCGCAAATGTCATCTTTTTTACACAATTTGTATACCGAAGTTGGTTTAGATAAAATCATACTCAATGAAGATGGAGATCAAGGAAAAAACTCGATTCTAAAAAATAAAGTCATGTTATCTTTATAGCAAAAGAAGACACTTCTATGATTCAATCATATTTGAAGGTTTAGATAAATCGAATAGTAAAAAAATCATATTTGAAGGTTTAGATAAATCTGGATAGGAATCAAAGATCATTATAACAATTATCACAATCAAATTGTAAAAAAAAAAATTAAAAAATAAAGCAGTTTAACTATTTGTTGGTTATTATAAACAAACTCATAATAAAGAAGTGGGAGCTTAAAATAAGAATTCACGGAAAATGAATACAAGGTTTTTTTAATCAAAATATGGGTGAAAAGTTCAATTTTGAACATGCACGACATTGTTAGGAGATGAGTCAAAATAGAAAGTTAAATCAATGTTTAACTTTTAAAGAGAACACAAATAAGATTTGTAAAAATTTGGAGGCATACTTAGTATCTTTTGACATAGATGTCTTCCCGCAAAAGGCCACACAAAAGAGGAACAAAGTCAAAAATTGCCTCAACATATTCTACCACACAACATTTAGAGAATGTGGCCAAGACAATGAAAAATAAAATTATTATGATAAAAAATCACACAAGAATATAAATTAAGAATAAAAATTAGACTCTAACTTTATTAGGCAAGTTAGGATAATATTTATAAAATCAATCATTGTTGCTAATTGTATTTTTTTTTTATAAAATATTTCATGGTAGGCATCACTATGCAACTTGACATCTCAGCTAGGTTGATACCTCAAGTAACAACAATCATCTGTCATTACATGAAAAAAGTATTATTAAAAAAAGAAAAAGAAAAAAGAAAAAGTACAAAAATATGGGGGGACTAGACCAAAACCCATATGTTAACAAAAATGATACATACGTAGATTATACCTATTCATAAAGAATTCTAAGAACAAACTAGAGGGAAACCTATTATACCAATGAAATGGTTCTTTATGAATGTTCTTGCCGGTTGACCCGCCTGTCGGTTGACTCACGACACTCACACGCCTCCTTCCTCACGTTGATATGTGCTTGGTTCTTTCGAAGTAATCTGCACCTGCAAAAGAGAAAGGGGGGCGCCCTAGAGGCCATTTGCACTCCGACGCTCAAGTCAGTGTAGGGCAAGCAACACCAAATGTATTGAGTTTCTCTGTGTATAGGTCTAGAAACTGCGTACCTTTGTGAAGTATTTTACTGTCCCTTATATAGTCTAGGGTTTACTGCGCCGCTAGCCCTAATTAGGGTTTACTGCGCTGCTAGCCATATTTAGGGTTTACTGGAATACCCTTGTGCCGCTATCACCCAATCTTAGGGTAATCTAGCACATAAGGTTTCCTTCTATGGAGTGCAAACTTTAACAGGGTGACCACCTGGGTGCCTCCTTGTGCACCTAGTCTCTGGGGCCACCTGTTCTGGGAGTGCCTTCACTGTTCACGCGCCATGCATGTAGCTTTACTGGGAAAACCCTAGTTCTGGTGTGTACTCGTCCCCTCAGGACTCTACACCCAACTGTGCTCTCCCTGCTACCCGCATAGGCTCTTCGTGATTCAGGCCTCTCCTTACCTCTGGGCATGTTTACTGATAACTGGTCTTCCCCCAAGACCGATGTCACCTCGTTTCCACCCAAGGCCGATGTCACCTCGCCATACTCTGTTGCCGAGGACTCCTCAACCTGCTGAGTGACGACGACACCTCAGCCCATCCCGGTGGTCTGACGACTACTCACCCTTCCCTGCGGGAAAATGCTGATGACTAATCACCCTTCTCTCAGGGGACACACCGATGACTGATCACCCTCTCTGAGGGGAGTGACTGATCACCCTTCTCTAAGGGAACACACCGATGACTGATCACCCTACTCTGAGGGAACACACCGATGACTGATCACCCTCTAATGGGGTCCCTTCCTCACGTGGCTTTGGCCCATGCTGTGGGACCCATCTGACGTGGTTCGCCCTTTACTACCTGTTCTCGGTGTCCGAGGACTGGTCGGTACAATGAATAAATCCTAAATTAGCCAACTTATCAGCACATTCATTCCCTTCACGAAAAATATTAGAAACCCTAAACCTGATTTTTCCACAGAAATTAAGACAAGTATTCCATCGATTACGAATCATCCAAGGAATATTAGTCCTAGCAGTGAACGCACCACAAACCAAGGAAGAATCACATTCAAGTCAGACATTAGTAAGCCCCATCTTTTGAACTTCCTCCAAAGCATGTATATGCAAACCTTTATTTTGAATATGTAGATCTATAGAAAGCCGCCTATGAAAAACCTTCCAGAGTACTAGAGTTTTGGAAGGTGGAATAGATGAAGACCAAATGAATTTACCCCAATCACAAGGAACTCATGGTTCCAAGAAAAAAGTCCTAGCGGATTTAAGAGTGAAACGACCAGATTTATCTAGAGTCCAATTAGGAATATCCTGCTCCTCCCTAACCATGATATGATTAAAAAAATGAGACATCTGCTATAAAGATAAAGAAATATTCCAATCACAACCTGTCCAAAACTGAGAAACTGTATCTGGAATTGTATTTTTATTAATTTTTAACTTTATTTTTAGTCCTTTTAAAACTAGCTATTATAAAATAGAGATTATTCATTATATTATATAGAATAGCTATTACGAAACTAGTCATTATTCATTATATTATTTATTATTCTTTTATTAAAAACTTTAGTTTTCCACGTTTATCCAGACATAGATTTTAATACCATTTTTATAAAGCCACAAATGAAGAGCTTGAAGACAACATTATTGATGAGAAAATTACGAAGATATTGCTTAAGATGCAGATGCACCACCAATCTGACAACAATACCTATCAAAACAAAAAAACAGTGATAAATCGATGTTGAGAAGAAGAACATAAATAATAATTATTGAATGATTAGTTATCTAACAATCATGTTTACACGCATGCTTAATTTCGATGAAGGTTTCAACATGATGAATACTTCTAGAAGAGGGTTGATGCAATTTGGAAGAAAGATATTTTACTGTTGTAAAAGTGCACTTTTTACTATTTTGGATATTGGCTCATAGATCAACTTCTAACACATGATTATTTTTGAATGGTGTAAGCTCTCTTGTGGAGTGATTACAAATATTTGTATCACATTTGATATGTATATGGAGTGAGTTACAATTGTGAAGATTATCTCAATGCTACAAGAGAAAAAGTTATTTACCCAACAAAAGGATTAGTAAGAAAAGATGTGGAACAGACCTTTAAACTACCTCAATCTCAATTTTCAATTACACACGAACCAACACATGTTTATCGTGTCAATATATAGAAAAAATAATAATCTGTACATGCAGTATACGTTTCGGTTGTTTAGAATTTATCATTGTGTATTTTTATTTTTGTATTTAAAACTTTGATGCATATGAAATGAATTGTGTGGATTTTATAATTATAATTATTTATTTTGTATAAAATTATTTATTGTGTTTAATAATATTAAATTTAAGTTTAATTATATATGCTCTAGTGGACTTGAGTGGAACAGAAACAGGGTGAAGAAAAGAACAAGCATGGCCAACCAATTCTTTGAAGATGGAAGACCTAACAGAGCATTTTCTTCTTTTGGTTTGGAGTATACACCATCCCTCGTTTTCGGTCCCCCAATGTACCATAATATTTAACTGCCACTTTCATCATTATAAACTCTAAAACAAACACAAAATAACAACGACAACAAATGCAGTTTATGTTAGCACAATTTTAAAGTTGTTCTCACTGGTTGTTAAAAGTTTTCACAGTATTACTCTATGAAACAGATGCGTTTTTATGTATGTTTTTTGTATAGATAATTATAATTGAGGTTATTTAATTATAAAATTAATTATTTATCCCTAATTCAAAAACTAACACGATAATAAACCATAGTTTTAAGATTACACTGAATATATACTAAAAAAAAAACCAATGGCAATAACATATTTTTTAAGAATATATTATCTTAGACAGACTTTTTATTATTAATTAAATTAAAGTTTATTAAAAATGAAAAAAAAAATTATAGCCCCACATCTTTTATGATAAATCACATTTGCTAATTTTTACTAAATTTTAATCAACAACACTTTACATATACTAAATTGAATACTAGTTTGTTCCGTTGCTGGCATGTTAGTGTTATCTGTGCACAAGAAGATTCTCTTGAACCTAAAATGGTAGGAAAAGGAACAGTACCCGAGAATCTTAACCAAAGGGGTGTGCGAGTAATTGCACCACCATGTAGCAAAACTTCAGCTTTACTCTTCATTACGTTAGCTCACCGCCTAGAAAATCCAACGACGGTCCCTTTAAGCAATTGGGACACAGAATCTCAGAAAATTATGGAAAAAAATAACAAAGGAAGGCATGCCTGCTGTCCGTGATGATGGTGAGTTGTGTGTATTACACAACAGTATGAAAAACAAGAGAAGCAAATGAAAAGCCAATTACTTTTTCTTTTTCTCTTCTTCCCAAAAACAGTCACTTTTGCACACACCAAATAAATGGTGTAACATTCTGGGGTCCAACAAAACAAGTAATGCAAATTTCTGAGACCCACAGTGGTACAAAGTCAATCATCCAAAGCATGGAACTCAAACACACCCCATGAGCCATCATCATCATCCACTCGTTCATTCCCTTTTTGCTTTTCCTTTTTTTCGTGTCTTGTGGTGTTTTTTCCAATTCTAATTCCTTCTACTTTACAAATTGAAGAAGGGATTGCAGGTTGCAACTGTGTGCTACACTGCACTGCGCTAATTATCTTCTCTTGCTAGAACTACATGTTTTCTGATTCCCTTCATGCTTTGCACTGTGGCTTCTGTTCTATCACTTTTCTCTCTCTGTGGGTTCAGTTGAGTTGGCAATATAATGACATGGGTTTTCAGTGGTTTCTCATGTGACACCATGACTCGGTAAGTTACCTTTTGGCGGTGCTGCGGTTGCTGGTGACAAGAGAGAGAAGCCGTTTTTCTGTTTTTGGCCCTTTCCCCTGTTTTTCTCTTTAGCATGCTAACTCTTCGGTTATACTTTTAAAATAAAAAATACTTTAACCACTCTCTCTCTCTCTTCGAAAATTAAATTTATCTGGGATTCAAATTTTTTGTGAAAAAAAAAAAAACAAATAAGAGACTGCATTAAGGGGAGAAGCAGATCAAGTTAAGATTTTGCAGATGGTTAGTTGGTTCGTTTCCTTAGTTATGCGGGAGGAGCACTGTTTTCAAGGGAAGAGCTGAACTTGCGGAAAGGGTGGAACAAAACTTGCCGAGGATTTTCTTTCCCTTGACTTGACTTTGAAGTACAATACACCAAATTTGGTTGTTTGTTAATCAGGAAAACGAGGGGCGTGTTGGCCTTTTTCTTCCTTTGCATCATTTTCAGTTTTGACTACTTGTGATGCTCTCATACCTTATTCTTCCTCTTTAGCTTTGTGTGTATTGGGACTCAGGGGTAGACATGGCAGAAATTAGGCTTACCAGGATGGAGCAAGGCCAAACCAAGATTAAAAATGTTCCAATAGCTGTGACCCCAGAAGGGTTTTGGTGCTGCCCTTCTCCTGTGGTGTTTCAGAAAAGCCTCAAGGCTCAGAATCCTCTCAATAAGCCCAAACCCTCTTCACCCCCACCAAAAACCAGTGTTAAAAAAAAGCCCGTGTCTGTGCCAGTGTATGAGAGGAGAACTGCTGCAGCTGCAGATGCCCCTTCAAGATTGGTGCTTTCTGATGATCAGCAATGTGCAACTGCTCCAGAAAGACCTCCTCCACCTACTTCATCTATGGCTGCTGCAGAAAGGGGACCCAGGCCAAAGATTGAATCTTTGCCAAAGAAGGTTGCTATTGAGTTTGGTGAACCTGGAACTTGTGATATGAAAGTGATTTTGCTTGGGAAGCAGGGATTTTGTGTCAAGTTAAGTGTGCACAGGAATGTTCTGACTGAGAAGAGTAGTTTCTTCTCTGAAAAACTATCTGAACAAACGGGTTTATCTTGTCTCCAAATCGGTGAATGTGAGGATGTTGAGATATATGTTGAAACTGTTGGTCTTATGTACTGCAAGGAGATGAAGCAGCGGCTTATGAAGCAAAGTGTTTCTCGCATTCTTCGAATCCTTAAGGTGATTTCCTATTATTGTCTTGCTTTGATGATGTTTTTTATCAACCTTGACTTGTCTTATGCTTACCCAATTCTGTTGTATTATTGTGTTTATGGGGATGAAATATGTTGTGTTGCTATTGTAATGTTGATATTACCTGTATCAGCGGATGTTCATTTGTTCTTTTGAAATACAATGATGGCTTGCGTTCTTGATGTTCATATCTCTGATAAAGAGTATTAATACTCCCCTCATTGATTATACTCCTAGAGTTACTTCTCATCAATTATACTCCTCTCAAAATTAATTGAATTTCAAAATAAATCAATCTATTTTGTACTATTTGTGATGATGTAAACAAGTATTGATTATTAATTGTGGACGCTGTCGTAGTGAAACGGAAACTCATTGCAGCTGTTTCTAGCATAATTTCTTATACGGCTATTTGCAGGTTTATTTTTCTTATAAGCCTCTATTGTTGTAACTTTGGTCTTAAAAGAGGAAGTGCTTCTTCCATTACACATGAATTGTGCTTTTTATGATAGATATCAGATACTCATGTACTCATATTAGATTACTTCATTACTGATTACTGATGGCAAATCAAGAGTTGCAGTAAATGTAAATTTATGCTATGAATATCATTTGTAGTATTGTTGACAAGTAATCCTCATTTCTATGTACCACCAAAATGCTCGTCTTACACATTTTTGGGTATTTCTGTTAAAGTTATGGTTAACTAGTATATACTTATGTGCTCGTGAAAAGTATATGCATAACTACCTTGTATTACATACTTGTATATAAATATAGTTTGACATAGAAGGTCAACAGTAGCATTGCAGAGTGAGTGTTCCATGAATGAGGACTTTAGTAATGATCATGATATATTAAGGTGTCAAATGGGGGTGGTTTATTTTTCTCAAAGCAATCAGTAGATGTCTGAGTCAATTACTTTTTATTGCCACGAAATCCTCAGATTGTTAATGTTGGTCAAAATATTTTGGTCATGTCTCTAAGGTTTGATTAGGAAAGGATGTGGCTAAAAGCCTAAACCCACAGTACGCGATGCCCCATCATTTCAAATTTGTCTCGTTATTTCACCCTTTCATCCTTTTGCAAGATTTCATTTTGTGATTTGCAGTTCCCTAAGATGGTTAACACCAATGACTTAAATAAAATCAAACTTCAAAGGATCTTTCTTTTTATATCTTTTTCCCTTTCCTCTTTATAGAATCAAGATTGATTTCGAACCCATTTGTGGTATGTGTTTTCCTAACACATTGTTTGTTTTGAGTGTAAAGAAGGAGAAAGGAAATAGAGAGAATGGCGAATACCAAATTTTCACTGTTTTTTGGAGGGGAGAAAAGGGAAGGAGAGTTTCTTTGTGGGATTTAAAAAAAATCTTATACGTGGCAGAACACATTACAACTACATATTCATGGCTTTTTACCTTTATTCAGATTCTGTAAGAAGTGGTAATTTTAAGTGTCTTAAGTTCAATTCAGCCTTAGTCTATAGTTTCTACATTTTTCAATTTGATTTTGTTTGAATTTCCATAAAACTCTGAATAAAGCACTCATATTTTGCTCAGATGGAGGATACCTTAATCAATACTTAAAACTTGAAGTTGAGTGGATTCTTTTATGATCAGCATATGCTTAAATCTTTCCCCCGAATCTCTTTGTAGTTGGGTTTTGAAGACAGAAACATAAAAAGTTCTTCTGCAAAACCTAAAAATATGTGATATTCCTCAGGTAGCAGAATTCCTTGGCTTCATCTCTTGCATCCAATCATGTTTGGAGTTCTTGGAAGCAGTCCCTTGGGTTGGAGAAGAAGAGGAAGAAAAGGTGGTGTCAACTGTGCTACAACTCCAAGCAGAAGGAATTGGAGTCAACCCTGTGCTGAAACGAGTTTCAACTGACATTTCTAATGTCCCAAAAGACACTCTTTCCCACATCATCGACCTTGTTCTGAAAAGCAACGAGGAAAGAAGCCGCCGAGAGATGAAATCCATTGTTCTAAAGCTCCTCAGGGAGAACAACAGTCTTCCAAGCTATGCACGTACAACCGACATATGCAATGACACCATTTACAGATCATGCAGAGCCTGCTTGGACTCATTACTGGCACTGTTCAAGCAGGCTGCAGAACCCAGTGAGGAACGAGATCCTCTAGCAAAGTGCATAGCTCTTGAAGCTGATAACTTAACGTGGTTGCTTGAGATTTTAGTTGACAAACAAGCTGCTGATGAGTTTGCACTGATGTGGGCAAACCAACAAGAACTGGCTGCGTTACATGCAAAGCTGCCAACTGTGTCACGCTACTGTGTTAGCTGCCTTTCTGGGAGACTGTATGTTGGCATTGGAAGAGGGGAGTTGCTTCCATCGAAGGACACACGCAAGTTGTTGCTACAGACATGGCTGCAGCCTCTGATGAATGACTACAACTGGCTGCAGCATGGATGCAGGTCATTTGATAGGAAACTTGTGGAAGAAGGAATTGGGAGGACTATTCTCACCTTGCCTCTGGAGGATCAACAGAGCATTTTGCTTTCATGGTGTGGGAGTTTCTTGAAAACTGGTGATAGCTGTCCCAATCTTCAAAGGGCCTTTGAGGTGTGGTGGAGGAGAACTTTCATTAGGCCTTATGTGGAGAACCTAGGTAATGTTGCTGTGTCAGATAGTTCAATGTTGCCAAATAAACACGAGTGAAAAAATTGTGAAATGGGGTTCATGAATGTCTTTCTTTGATAGTGGAGTTTCAGTTTATATTAACAAGTTTGAGGAATTGTATAAAGATATGTGTTGATTGCAGAATGTGGATTAACCTCCAGCAGCTAACAAGTCTGAGACTTGTCATGTGTCTTGCATGAGTTGCCTCTGGATTAGTTCTTTCAGGAACACCTCTGGATTGGTTTTTGTATTATCTCTTCAAAGAAAGGAATGGAATGGAGTTCTAGTTTTTTTCCCTAATTTCACTGCAATCGAATAATAGGAATGAATATTATATATATGCATAAAGAGAAAGAAGTTTGTTGTGATACCTAGGATTTAGACTGTTTGAACTGAGTTAAAATTTTGATTTAATTAAAACTTTTGAAACGTGAACTTAACACATAATTAGTTTATGACTTGATTATCTTTTTCTTTTCAAATATTTCATTATTAACATCCTTTCCCACTAAAAGGTAAAGTCACAATAAAATATAATTTAAATTCATTAAAATTAGTTAAAATTGGTGATAGAATCTTTCTGAGGGAATTTATTTGAAAATATAAATCTTGAAAATTGACATTAGATAAAATCATAAACAAAGTAAACTCGTTCTCCTTAAACCAAGATTTTGGGTTCAAGTTTTAACGAGCAAAATGAATAATTAGTGAATTCACTTACTCTATTTGGAGACAACGAACTGGAGAAGTTCATAAGATCAAATGCAAGTGACTGGGCCTAGATATTTATGAAGAATAAAATTGTAAATTCAATTGTTACAGGATACAACGTCAGTATATGGGGATGCAGAATGGTCTTAAAAGCCCTTTAATTTCAAGGCCTAAGCCCTTGATCGGAGTACTAACATCTGAGGCTTTTACTATTACGTTCTCCAAAATTTATAACACACTCCCTCTTCTTTATTACCAAAATTACCCTTTTTGTTTAAAAAATTGTATAAATCCGTAACCATCTTCTTTATACTCCACTCTGATTGCCCCTTTTAACTCTTTCCACCAATTTTCTGCATTTTTCCATTAAAGGTACATAATTTTTACTTTAATTTCATTCCATCGTAATTTATTAAATTTAGTTATTTATATAATTATAAAATATTTTTATCAAATGGTTGATATTATAAGCAGAAAAGTGAGATATACTTTTTTTTTTGTCACTCGAGAAAGTACATTTTGACAATTTTAAAAACTAAATTATAGCATAATTAAAAAAGATGCCTCCTAGATTTGTCTCAAAATGTAATTTCCAATTTTTTTCAAAAAGCACCTTATGGAATTGTTCCAAAAATTACTCTACGAAACAGTACACAAAGTACTTCCTGGGATTGGTACTAGAAAAACATTTCTTATCTGCAGATTTTCTTGTAAAAAATTATACATAGGAAATTCTTAGCGAATTTTCCTATGAAAAATTTATCTAAAGAAAATACCTACGAATTCAAGACACCAATTTCATAGTAAAAAGGACCTCCAATTTCATTCACTTAGAGTTTTTTTTCTTTTACCAAATCTAAAATGAAAATTCAAGACACCACCCTAAAATATAAATAAACCACATGCACACATACGAGAATTATCTAGCACAACAGTCTAAAGCAAACATATGGAAAAATCCAAGGACCAAAAAAATGTAAAATCTTAATTGAAGAATTAAAAAATAAACTTTGCAATTGAAGGAGGAAAAATATATTTAATATTTTTTAAATATTTTTTATAATAAAATAAAAGAAAGTGTAGATAGAAATGTAGAGAAGTGTAAATAGTAAAATCTAACATCTAATCCTTTTCAGTGAAGCTGACAGAGCCCAAACCGATCAAGCAAAACAACTAAATAGATACATAGAAATTTCTTTGTGCACCCCATATTTTCCTTCTGCACCTCTGTAGATTGAAAATCTTTGCTTTGTCCTAAAAAGTTAGTTATTAATTGTACAATTTAAAAAATATTGTTTTACACAGAAAAAAGTTTCTATGTTATTCTCAGAAGTTATTTTTACTTTGAATTTTTTGACTTCGAGATTGTAATTCAAAAGCTTTTTCTTTTAATATATAACAAATTAATTTTAATTTATGAAAAGGTTTTTCTTCTCTTTTTCTATAATACTTCTACAAGCAGTACCAAAAGTTTTATCTTATCATATAGATATCTTCATACACAGTAAAAATGAAATTGGAACACCATATATATTCTTTTCTTTTAAGGTGGCTTGGGTATCAGTGTTAGTCAAATCAAAAGTTAGGGAGCGAGAATCAAACATTGTCGTGTATGGGAATTCAGCACCCCCAAGGGTTGGAACATCACCACCACTGTATCTTTGATTATGATTTGTGTCCTCTTCATGTTCATGTCCATGCATGTGAATGTGACATTGTCCACAGTACCAATATTGAAACCTCTTGCTACCACTCCTATGTGGAAAAAAGGAGATAGAATTTCTGGCAACAAAGATGCTCCTGTCTAACTTCTTGACATGTATATGCCTCAGCTTTCGCTAGGTTCAATTTAAATCTGAGGTACAACGGCAATAGCGTGTTTGGTTTCATGTTTTAGAAATGATTTTTGACATTCATAGATGTGATCTTTAGAAGTTAAAATAGTTGTAATGTTAGTATCTTAAACGTGATTCTTCTACTTTTACATTTGAACAAGTTTCTAAACATACACCAACATTATCCCATATATACAAACCATGGTGCTAACTACTGTGGTCACTTTATGTCTCTAGGTAGTGACATAGTATGTTATGATATAAAAGATTGAAATGGAGAGAGATATATAGGTGGTTGATTTAATTTCATGTGTCCTACTCGTTGCTGTATCTGTCCCTGAGTCCCCAAAAGTGAACACAAAAAAGCCAGAGACATTCCTTTAGTCTCTTTCATTGATTTCAAGTCCACATCACACATGCAGCTAGGAGAAATGAAAACTGCTTTTAGTTTTACTCTCTATGTGAAATATTAGTACTATCTCATGGGAAATCCAAAAGACATGTACCCCTCCTTAAAAGCTTTTAGCTAGCCATTAATTTTGGTATGGGAACAAAAATGTAAGGGAATCCATTTCCGGGGTTTTTCACACACATCAATAAATTAGACATAGCAGGACCTCTCTACTGCATATGCATTTTTTTACATTTCTTACTCTATGTCCAATCTTCCAATTTCAATTCAAATAGAATTTTCTGATGTGATTCTCATAAGTGGGTCTCAAAAGGAACCTGAGCTGAGAAGGAAAAAATTCAAAATCATCAACTGATATGTATATTAGACAATAAGAAACACGAGTTGCATAATATGCCACACTTTCTTCCTTTTCTACAAGCTTAATTTCTCTCTTTGTGCAAGTTTCCCGTCGACGCTCAAAAGTTTGTCTTTGCTTTTTCAATATTTGTTTCTACGGGTTAAATGTAGATTCCCTCTACATGCATATTTGTGCAGACAACACCACCAAATTATAGAAAGCATAATTAATACTGAAAGCCAGATTCTACACCTGGGATATCAAACTGGAGTAACATAATCTGGTCTTGATTAAAATAATGATAAAAGTGCATTAATTATGAATATTAAATATCACAGTTTATTAATTTCTGAAGGTCTTTAAGAATAATAGTTAGTAAAATCATAGCAGAAACACATAATGTAGTTAAAGGGTTTTCTTGGACCGAGGATTGAATAAATGTTGAGTGGTCCTCAACTGACTTTAGATGATTGTGCTCTTCGTAGGCCTTCTAACCAAACCTTATCCTGCCTCAGCCTCTAGTTTTTCAAAAATTGAATCATGCTCATTCATTTTCTGAACCTTTACTTTTTCCAAGAACAAAGCATGTCAAGTTTTTTATTTCAATTTAAAGTTTGCACCAGTTGATCGTTTTGAAGATTGTACCAGAAGTGAACCCATATATATTTATATATATATATATATATATATATATATATATTAACATTGGGATGAATCAAATTCCCTTTGACAAAAAGAATTGAAAAGAAGCATCATTCAAATCGGTAACAAAATGTTTTTAGGGTGTGGGTGAGGTAGCACTTAGCTTGCATATATATATATATGTATGTATGTTCTGTTGGACCACATGAATTATAGCATTGAAAATGGAGAGAGGGAAGAGATGTGGTTGGAAAGCAAAGCAGTGTTTAACTGAGAAAAATGATTACGAGATTATATATGTAGCTACTAGCCATCAGAGCAGACCGTACCTCTTATCAGAATTCTCAACCTTTGTATGGAAGAGGATTGGTAGCATCACGTGGGCTATCTAAGCCTAACTTATCTAAACCACGTTCTCCATTTATTCTTTTACCTAATTCTTTCGTTTCATATCCTTCTCTTCTGTTTCAAACCTCACAATAATTACTATATACACGAGGTTAAACTTTTCTTTTCTTTAGATTTAACATATACAGGTAATTTTGGTTTGAAACAAGTAAAATGGTGACTGTCAAACCTTTGTTTTAGTTAAAACCAAAAACATTTTGTTAAGATGTTTTCTAAATTTTTAACATAACTACTTAGTTAGGACCCAATAGAACATTTGTCTAACCACACACCCATTGGATAGATTCTATCTAACATTATTTTTAAATATGGTTAAGATAAACATGTTTAAATAGATTTTACCAAAAAAAAAATTATGCACTTGTCACACGAAATGTAAGCTGTGACTTTTTCTTGCTTGCTATACTGGTGGAATGAACAATTCTTAATACTCCTTCATAAAACATTTGGCTAGTGTAATCTACATTGGATGTTAATAATTTTGTATAAAGAGAGTTGAGTATATATATTTTATGAGAGATGAAATTTCGGAGAAAGTTAGTGACATTTTAAACAAAAACTTGGATCAGTGGGCAACAGTTATGAGTATCTAGTCTTCCATTCTGGCATATGGGAAATGGGGGGCCCAGTGAAATTTGCTGTCATATCATCTCTGGGACATGCTGATTGGTGCTCAGAAGAGTGGGGTTTTGGACGTTCATATCAAAGTTTTGTCCTCTTCATTCTTATTCAATGTGCAAAGTAATACGTTAGAACAGCTAAATAAGACAAATAAAGCATTCTTCTGGAGTGGGGATTCCCTTGAAAATTGACTTGGGTGTGGAGGTCCAATGTTCTTCATCTCTCAGTGTTCACTGTTTTAATAATGTTCATCAATATCTACAATGCTGTGTTTCTGCAAAGGACCCTACTTTCTCTATCTTGATGTTAAATGTTAATCACTCCACTACCCTACCTCTTCATCATAGATGTTAATGCATTCATTCAAAATAATACTATAACTCAGTTATTCTTTTAATTCACACATGCATCAGTTTCTTCCAAAAGATCAACATCTCATGTCACTATGAGAAATAAACTCATCACTCAACTATTTAGTACATAATAAGAGTAAATAGCAAATTAGTTTTTTTAACTAAGAAAAACATTCTACTTCAAAGGCTCAAAACAACTTATTTTGGGGGCACTTCCATGATTTTTTATTTTATTTTCATCTGCAGGGGCACTTCCATGATATCACAACCAGTTCAAATCTATAACTACCTTATTTTAAAATATAACATGAACCATTTTATACCTATTTAGAAATATCTAATTGTCTTTTCTTTCTTTTTTTTCTGATCATGGAATCATGTTTCACTTGCCAATAGTTTTTAATTATTTCTCACATTCAAAACACTATAAAAAAAATCATTAAATAAAAACCAATTTTAAAAATAAAAAATAATTAATTATTATATACATTAAATTATATACTTTAGAGACTAAAAATATTATTAATTTTTGTATTAGTTTCTATTATTGATAAATAATGTCTAAATTTATATCTAATTAACTACCATATCAAAGTTTTTACTACTAAATTTAGAATCTAAATAATTGATAGTTAAAATTTTGATAGTTAATTAATACCAACCAAGAAACTATTTATCAATAATAGAAACTAATTTAAAAATCAATAATTTTTTTTAGTCTTTAAAATAGTATATAATTTAGTCAATATAGCAACTAATTATTTTAGCTTCTAAAATTGATTTCTATTTAATAATTTTCTAATAGTAAAAATGTGTTTTTAAAAACAAAATGATTAAACTTTATAGCAATCTTTCATAAAACACATTTCATGCATTTTTTCAATATATTTTTATATCACAAATTAACTTCTTTTTACATATTGTGCTTTAAAAAATATACCCAAATTTCCAGTAAGCCCCCTATTTATTTATTAAGTATATATTAATAAAAGTTGAACAAACAGAAACAGATACAGATGGCCCATATATGAGATTCTTTAGACGTGTTGCCTGGACTGTCTAAGTATTCTGGTAATTCATTAAATAAAATGGCTCAATCTTTAAGGATATTTTCTGAAACTAAATATTGAAGAAAGTGACATTACAGAATCTCTCACCTCCTATTAACAAACAAAGCTTCCTTTTAATTTTCTCTTTTATCTCTGCTGCAGTTTATATGTTATACTACGTTATCATTCAAATTATTATATGTCATTTATGTACCAATATATAATATAATATAAAAGTTGTGTTAACCTTTTAAAATATAATATTATAATATATTAAGTAATAAAAAGCTGGTAGCTAGATTAGATACTAATTTAAATAATAGAAACTAATTTAAAAATTAATATTTTTTAATTTTTAAAATAATTTCTAATTTAGTTAATATAACAATTAATTATTTTTTTCTATAAAATTAATTTTTATTCAATTATTTTTTTAAGTGCTAGTTTGGTTCTGGTGTCTAGTTTTCTCATAGCCTATTGTGAGAACATTCATCATTTGCTTATTATGGATTTCAGTTTATTTTGTGAATGTTTTTTCAATCAATATTTGTGAACCTATTTTTTCTATAGATGTTTTTAAAGAAAATTTAGTTGAAAGTCTATAATAATTATGTTTTGTCATGATTGCAGGGCTGAAGTGATAATTTTTTTATTTGGTGGTATTTAAATATTAATCTAAATAGAAAATTGAATTATTTAATTAAAACAAAACAATTTAAAAAATAATTTAAAATAAAAATATTTCAAAATCAATATACTTTTACTTTTTAAAATTGATAATTGTTTTACTCAAACACAACATCATGCTTTTTTAGGAATGATATTCTAAAAGAAACTGTCATTATAATTTTTTGAAAAAAAAAATATATAAATAAAGCAACGTAGCACATTTAAATTATTTCAAAAATGTAGACATTTAGCTAAAATTCTTGACAAGTAATTTTTAAATTGATATTTAATATTAGTTACTAGTTATTTTAAATTTTAAATTAATTACTAATTTATAATTAAAGATTAATTTAATGAGTAACCAATGAATCTTAATAAATAATGATAAATACTAATTTACAAAATATTTTATAAATTTATATTAATAATAAAAAATATTTTAAATATTAATAATTTTTTCAAAGTAATATCTAACTTAGTATAATGATTATTTTTTTTCTAAATTAATTATTATTTAGTAATTTTTTATAGAATTAAAAAATTATAATAACTAGCATCAATTTAGAATTGATCAACTCAACTCTATTAGTGTTCACTATTAAACGAATTTTATTAAAATAATTAAGCCGACTCTTTTAGTATTTAATACGAAACAATGCTGTTACTCGATATTTAAATTATTTAAAAATAATATTTTATTTTTCTTTATTTTCTAAAATTAATCGTTTACACTATTATTTAAAATTTAATTTAATTTTTTTAATAAATGTGTCAAGAGAAGAGTGCAAGTTGTGAGAGAATGACAAAATACTTAAATTTGACGCAGTCATAATTGTACTTAAGGAGGACAAGACCCAAACTTCAGTTTTCTAATTGCTGATTTGAGTAAAGAATCACCAAGTTTATTTTTTATATTATGTAATACTTTATTTTTGTATAAAATTTTAATTATGTAAATTTTAATCCACTGTTTAAAAACTTTTACGGAAATTCTAGTTAACATAAAATGTTCAAACTTGTGATCATCAACATAGTTTTAATTTGGTTGTCATTTTTTGCATCATGGCAATCGGGTTCATGTGTCACTTTATTATTATAAGGTTATTGCCACTCTCAGTGCATGGGACATAGCTGTTTTTTCTTCCAATTTAGTGTAATCTCTCAAAGTTGTACTTAAAGATTATGATTTTAGGATGAAAAAAATTAACACAGAAGTTGTGAATGTTGTGAACGAAATTCATTAACAATGAAATAATATCGGTGGGAAACAATTTTCGTTGAATGAGAAAAATATTAGTATATACTAAATTGAATACAATTTAAAATAAGAACATTAATGTCAATAAATAGATATTAACTAAAATAAATGGTAAAAATAAATAAAGTTAGCATCAAATTATCAAGCATTAATTTTATTTAATTTTAATATTTATATTTATTTAAGTTTGTGTTGGTTAAATCAACACTAATTTATGTGATATGAATGTGGGTGCTTTTGTGACAACGAACAAGAATGTAAATTATTTTTAATTTAGAAATTTATATTTAAAGATGATAAATCTTTTTACTCACTTTCTATATAAATCTCCTTACATCCATATATTTCAATCAAACTCAAATTTTTTCACACTGATATCTTTCATCAACATTCATTCACAAACATCTTCTTCAGTTACCCTCATCTCTTCATCTATCATCTTCATTCACACATATCTCTTTCATACACACTTTTCTCGTTATTTTTTACTTTTCATTCATCCACATTCATCTTCTTCATCAATCCTCATTTCTTTCATTTACTATAATTTTTATTCTTTTTTTTTTTGTTTATTTTATTTTTGTTAAAGACAAGACATTTTACAAGAAGCTTTTTAATGAAATTACCCTCATTAGTATCAGTCAAACCAACGCAATTTAAATTAATGTGTAAAAAATTATTTATTTAGCTTTAGCTAAGCTGACGTTAAATTAAATAATTTTAAAATAAAAACATTAACATGAGTAAAGTCAATAATAAATTAAATAAATTTTAAAATAAAAAACATTAAAATAGGTTAAGTCAACACTAAATTAAATAAATTTTAAAATAAAAAATATTAAAGTAAGTTAAGTCAACACTAAATTAAATAAATTTTAAAATAAAATCAGCAATGTGAGTTAAGTTAACATTAAATTAAATAAATTTTAAAATAAAAACTATTAATATTATCCAAAACGATGCTAAATTATTTTAATTAAAAACTCAATTTAAAAATTAGTGACAAATTAACTTCATTTTAGAGTAAATTTTTAAAAACCAACACTAATTAATTAATATCAATAATTTTGGAATCTCACAAACATAACACTATGAGTTAATTAATGTCAATTTTTACTTGTTAGCATTGACTTTTATTCACATTAAATGACTATTTTTTTATAATCTTTGTGATTGATATGTAGATTTGAAACCACGATGTATGATGATTAATAATTATTTATAATAGTATAAATATTTATGAATTATTTTGGCACACTTTTAAATAAATTTATTATTTTATATATAAGTTTGAGCACTCCTAGTATTCTTTGAATATATTCTTTTGTTAATGATAAAAAAGCTACAATTACGAGAAAAAGTAGAATATTGTCCTTTCTTAATGTTAATAGACCCAACATAAAGTATATAAACATTTTTAATAGAGGTTCATTGGGTATGAGTAAAAGTATATACATGTGGGTTAAATTTTCACTTTTACAAGTGATGCACTTACCATAAAATCTGTTTCATTCTATGTCAATAGAATATATAGAAAATTGAGATGTATATAATTTATTATTTTCTCTATACATGAAATTCTCATATGTATCAAATGTTTTAGGAAATTATATGAACTAAACATTTTTAGAACCTCTTAATTCATTCACAAATTAAATTCATTTCAAGAAAACTAAGAAACGTGTTTGGTGGATGCCCTTGAACTCTTTAATACAAAAAACAAAAACACGAATACAAAGTTTTTAAGAGATTATAGAATCCTAATATATAAGAAAACTCTTAAAGAATCCAAGAGAAAATTCTAAATTTTTATAAAATTCAATTTCATTCAATCTTAATTGTTTTGATGCAATGAACCTTACATATAATAGAGAATAAGTGTTTAACTAGTTAATCAACTATATATTAAATCATTAAGTGGTGTAATAAAAATATATATTTTTTTATTACATCACTTAGTCTCTATTAGTATTTTAGAGACTAATTTATGATACAAAGTAATAAATAATTAAAATCTTAGTAATTAATTTATGTATTAATTTATAAATTATTTTATAATTTTTTATTAATAATAGAAATTATTTTAAATACAAATAAATCTTTAAATACTATCTAATTTAGTTAATATAGTTATTAATTTTTTTTTATAAATTTGGTTGTTAATTATTTTATTATACTGAAATAACATGTTAAAATTAAATTATGTTATGTCCTATAAATAATAATTTTAATTATTTAATATTTTATTTTATAAATTTTATTATCTTCTTAAACTACTTTTTTTTTTCAAAAATTTAAGACTTTTTTGTTATATTTTCTTCCGTCAGAAATCACAATTTAGAAGATAATAGGGTTTAAGACAATCTAATTTAATCAAATTATGTTTTGAGTAAAAAGAAAATTAAATCTTTATTTTTCTTTTTCTTTTTCTCTTTAGCTTTATGTGTGGAATGTAGTGTTCACAT
The DNA here is from genome assembly GCA_013389735.1 of Phaseolus lunatus. NCBI lineage: Eukaryota > Viridiplantae > Streptophyta > Magnoliopsida > Fabales > Fabaceae > Phaseolus > Phaseolus lunatus. The sequence goes on from CM023859.1 coordinate 40,024,552, forward strand.
GCGAGATCTAAGCTATAACCTCTACTAGACTATGTCATATTTTGTTTGTAATTTAGGTTCATAAGAAGAAAGTTATGATCTCTCTAATTTTGCTTAATCTTTTGAAATTTTTTATTTGTTGAGCACAAGTACACAGATAAGGGAACATGATAAATTTGATTTCATTTTAGTTGATTTGGAAATTTTGATATAATTTGAAAATAAGAGCCTATGACTTATATACTAAAAAAAATTATTAAGTAAAATTAATTTTAGAAATCAAAATAATTAGTTGTATCAATTATATTAGAGATCATTTTATAAACTAAAAAAATTATTGATATTTAAAGTAGTTTTTATTATTAATAAAAAATTATAAAATAGTTTCTAAATTGATATTTAACAATTAGTTATTAAGATCTTAGTTACTAACTACTTTATATTCTAAATTAGTTTCTATTAGACTTTTAGAAACTACTTTAAAATCTAAAATATTAGTAGTTAAAACCTCGGTAGCTAATTTAGATATCAATTTAGAGACTATCTTATAATTTTTTATTTAATAATAAAAATCACTTTAAATATCAATAATTTTTTAATCTTTACAATAGTATATATTTTAGTCAACATAGTGACTAATATTTTTTGTCACTAAATTTTGTTGTTATTTAATAATTTTGCTGTTATGATAATCCATTGAAAAGAAAACTTGAATTTTTAATTATAACATTCAATTTGTATATAATAGAACTATTTTAGATTGTGATGAAGTTATGTTGCTATTGAGTTTGAGGCACACTACAAAAAAAATTAGATTTATAGACGAATTTTTACCTACGAATCTGAATATGTAGGTAAATTTAGTATTATATTACTCATGAATTTGAATTCGTAAGTAAATTTAACATTATCTATAAAATATTATCCACAGATTTATATCTGTAGGTAAATTCAGCTTTACCTACAAATTATTATCCACAAATATTTATTTGTAGGTAAATTTTATATTATTCACAAATTTTATCCACGAATCTATATTCAAAAGTAAATTTAATATTATTATTAATAAAAATATTTTTATTAACAATATAAATAATGTTAATAGTTTTTAAAATGTTAATAATAATTATATACATAATATTAAAAATATTATTATAATATGAATAATTATAAAATCATAATTAATATTCATAAATAATAATAATAGTAGATAATAATTATAATAATAATATTAGTATTATGAATAATATTATTAAAAAAATTAATAATTTTATTAAAATTAATAATATAAATGATATTAAATATATAAATAATATTAATAATTTGTATATTATTAATTATATTAATATTAATTCTTAAAATTTATTCGATTATTCAAGGGACTTAGATTTGAATTCTAACTACTGCACTTTATTTCTAACATTAATAATAATTATAATAATTATTGGGATATTTTTAATGAGTGTAATGTATCTATGTTACAAACCAAATTTCCTCCTATTGCACTAGAACAATATGCAAATGATAAAGAATATGTGATGAATAATTTATTTTATATATGTTTAATTGTAATATTATTATTATTTTATAACATGCAAAATATTTCACTTGTACACAAGACATTGTTACGATTGTAACATGTTTAATTTAAATATTTATTAATAGTTTGCTTCATTTTAGTATTGATGAATAGGAATATGCTTTGTCCCAATAGTTAATTTAAACTAAATTAATAACTCACTTAAGAGACATACCTTCCACACTTAGGAAAACTTAATACTACACTTATGAAATTGTGAAAATGAATATCGCTTTTAAGTATGAAATACTCGTTGATATAACGTAACGCATGCTTAAACATTAGGTCTTCATTCAAAGCGACCAAACCTAGTCTATGTAATCCAATGATCTAACCCTTTAATTGAGTTTAACACCTTCAATGACTCCATCTTTAATTCCCATTTTAAAAGGTTTTTCACCTATATCAAAAAAGATAAAAATTAAATGGTAAAAAAAATTAAAACAATAACACATGGAAGAAACGATCAAAAGTGAAAAAAAAAGGAAGTATTTAGCAAGAGAAGGAACAGTAAAGTGGATAAATAAAAGATAAATGATTGGCTTTCCAGTAACTTTTTATGTTCTTGTAATTATTTCTTTTATGTAAGAGTAATAAAATGAGAGTTGCAAAGATGGTTAAAGAAAATAAAAATAATTTATATATTGTGATTATCCTATATTTAGTTTAATAATATATTTACATCAGTTCAAAACAATTTTAACTACCTTAATTAACATGTTTTTTTTATCGGAAATATTATAATTAACATGTATAAGTAACAATTTTTGCTTTAAATTAATCATAATTAATTCACATAATGGATTGATAATAACCACCTTACTTATATAATTACATATTTTATGAATTAAAAATAAATAAATAAATTATTTTTTTAGTGGAGAAAAAGTGAATGTAGTGCTGCTATATGGATTCCATCTCTTGTATCCGATTTCATTTTTCACATTCTTTAATAACTAGTTATAATAATGATGTATGAATCATATTACCTGTATAAAAAAAAGACTAAATATACTTATACATATATTACTTTTAATTATTTTTCCCAGAAATATATTCTTAAAAAGTTATGAAAAATTAACTAGATCAAGTCTTGTAAAATTAAGTTACAAAGATCAAGTAGCATATGCGGGGTGAGAGTGAGCATAAATGATTCGATTAGTTAGATCAATTCCTATCAAATTAAGATACAAAAATTAGTATATACACTCACACAAAACACAACAGAGCCTACACCTTTATCTTTTCTATTCCCGTCTTCCATAAAAATGCATCTAAAGTGGAGGAACTAGCATCAAAGAGATTCTGAAAAATGGTTTCTTTTGATATATCATATCATAATAATCATATTATTATAATAATAAAAATAAAAATAGTAATAATAAAGCAACCTCCTATACGTATCATTATTATCTTTATGATCATGTGAAGTAATAGGGCATTGATTAAGTTTAAATGCCTCCAAAGTCCCTAACGGAGAACGGAGTTTTCTCCGGCATGTTCCCGGCGTGACGTAGCCCTAATGTAAGTGACACGTCACCGGCGGTGGTCCCAAACCTAATCAGTGTCGAACCAATGTCAGAAGCGCCAGGACCGGTCCCAAACTCCGTCACAACGAGGCTACCGTGCCGGCACGAGTCATCAGCCCCCATCGACCGGGAAAGCTCCGAGGGAGGCGCCACCTCTGAGGCGGTGGCGGTGGTGGAGGAGTTGGGCTGTGTTTCCGAGAAGGCTCCCTGTGGCCTGTTGTTATTTATTGGGGCGAGTGAAGGGTCGCTTTCGGTGTCGGATCTTTTGGCGGTTGGTGGTGTGGTCGCTGTAGATGTTGTTGGAGGCGGTGGTGGCGCTGTTGCTGTCGAAGCCGTGGTGGAGGGTGTTGGGGTTTGTGCCAGTTGGTGGCCACTGTTATTGCTGCTGCTTTGGTTCCTCTCTCTCTCGTCTTCTGCCCCTTCAGCTTCCTTGAGTTCTTGTTGGTACATGTCTTCCACCATGGGTTTCCACAATCTAACCCTTGCATTAATGAACCAGTTTGATACCTGCAGAAGTGACACGTTTAATCCATCCTCCACCTTAATACACACCCATGCTAGTAGCTACTACTATTACTACTCCAATGTACTCTATCATAGCAGGTTAATAACTATGCATGTGTATGCATGTATACTCACATGACATGTCTTGCTAAATTGTCATTTTCTGATGGATGAAAAGGAGACTATTTTTATTCTAACAATTGTGGCTATCTTTTGACCCACTAACTGTAATAAAATTATTAGATAACTACTTTGTCTTTGACAAATACCTATAAGATGACGCCAGATTACAGTTTTGCTACCTGCTTTCATTACTTGTTTAATTGATAATGAAAATATTTATCTATTGATATGAATATAATGTAACATGTGGTGTATAAATAACTAAACAATATATTAAAAATGAGAAGAAAGTTCCGGCATGTATATATTTATATACACACTCATTAAAGTATTGAAATATATGTCCATGTGCTTGACACACTTGGGATTGATTAATGTTAGATAAGGGTACGACATATATAGCATGGAAAACCTCAACTATCATATGATATTTACTTTGATCAGTTTCATATTTCTACAAAGTTGATAAATCTGTATAATGGAGTCTCTCTTTATCAAAGTGTTTAGTATATATACATCTTTAGACAGAAGAAAGAAATAAAAAGAGAGAGAGAGAGAGAAGAAAAAATAAAAGTAAAATATATGATATCCAGTTTAATCATTCAAAAAAATTATGGTCTCTGAGAAACCAGAAAAAGGAAACAAAAAAGATTGCTTTCTGACTCATTACCGTTTGTCCCTCCATGATAAATTGTAATTAGGCCATGAAATATCTTCTCAGTGGAGTGACATATAGGACAGCGAAATGACATTTGTGAATGATATATAATGCAATTATATGTAGTATATAGACTCTAACAGACAAAGTTATTTATCAGCAGTTTCTTGTTAGAAGCTAGAGACAGTGGTAAGTATAAGCCATGTATCTCTAGACTCCAGACAGTGTACTCCTACCCATTTCACTGACTCTTAGAGGGTATAGGCACCCATGAAAGGGTAGGAAGTTATATAGTAGACGATATTTTCCTTTCCCCCCTAATTAGATGTGTGATAAATTGTAGCAGTAGGTTTTTCCTTTGGATTTTGGTTGTTCAGGGAAAATACAAGGTACACTGTTAATGCAGAATCGCAGATGTACAAAATCCATTAAGAAAAGATACAGGGGGAAGTACTGTTTAATGAAAAATATGGATGCGATATTTGTAAATATATATCATTGTTGAGGGCGTGGAGGCATAGTTTTGTTATGTCTTCTGTCTCTGACATTTTTATGTACAAGACATTAAATGATTCAGATAGAACGTGCCAAAATAAAGAATAGGCCTTATCTTATGAGAGTATGACATTCTAAACTAGCTGATTATATGTAAGTAAAGAAACGTAAACTAAGATTGTGAATTGGCAGATAAAGATGCGTGAATACATAAGATTGGCATTAATTGGCCGAGTATAGAAGCATAAACTTGTAAGGAATTTACCACAAGGAGATTATGATATTTCCCAAAGATTATTTATTTCTCTTATTTATGGTCCCCATTGTGTAGTTGGGAGAAGTGAAGCCAATTGATATGAGAGAGAAAATGAGTGACAGAGAGAGGCAGCGAGATTCTAAAACACTATATACTTTGATCTTTTTTGTTTTAAACTGGGAAGAAACAGCAAAACTTTCATGTCCCATTGCCTCTGTACTTATGCCTGCTCTTTCAATTTCAGAATTTATGTCACCAAGGAACATCTTAATTTCAGAATTTATGCCACCAAGGAAAAGAATCCAAAGTAAATTAAAAAAATAAAAAATAAATCTAAATTTTTTAATATGGTTGTTTTTTAAGGAAATACATATAAGCTAGTTTCATTAAATATTTGTCACAAATAATAACGGTACCAAACCTTTGATAGAAAAATAAAATAAAATAAAATGAATAGCGGAAACTAGAAAACAATTGAACCCACATTGGTGTTTGTCTTTCTCTAAAGGGAAGAGAAATGAAGAAGGAAACCACAGAAACAAACCCCAAAACCATGTAAGTTGCATCTGAACTTACTGCTGGTCCCTTCTCATTGATCTCATCCATTTTTCCTTTTGTTTTCTCTTTTCTTCTTATTATTGTTATCATGTATGGGGTCCGTGCATGTAATTCATTATTATTACTGTGCTGTGCTACACTACATAAAAATTGTCTCTCTCTCTTTCTATTGTGGAAAGCTAAGAGTGGAGGGGACGAACCTGATTTCTCGATAGCCCAGTCTGTCGTGCCAACAGATGCTTATCTGCATCGCTTGGGTACCTGAGAAAGAGACCAGAAAATGACATCAGAGTCCTTGCCTTAACCGTATAAAGAGACACCCAGCTTTCTGTACCCTTAGCTGAGTATGAAACCTTTCTTTCTGTCCCTTCGTGGGCGTGAGAATCTAAGAGAAACAAAGAAAGATCTACGTCGTAGCTGCCATTGCAGAAGTAAAGCAGATCGCTGTACACACTGACCACTACTCTCTCTACTTTCTTTATCCCACTTACCTATCTTTATTGCATTACCTCTTTGCGCTTCTTAGCATAATAATCCCATCTCAAAATTTTATCACTCATATAATTATTCCAAATCTTTTCTCGGTAAATGATATTAAAAGGAATGCTCTAATCTTTGCTCTAATTTTTATATGTATAAATAAATATAAGAAGAAATGAAATAAAAAGAAACAATGAGTGTGACTTACTACTGTGCCAAACCAAATGCACACAAAATTTATACAAGGTGTTTATGAGAGTGGGAGAGAAAGAGATGGGAAGAAATGAAATTCAAGTTAAACCAGTAACTGGGTACATATATATATATATATATATATATATATATATATATATATATATATATATATATATATATATATATATATATATATATATATATATATATATATATATACATGCATGTATCTATCTTTCTATCTTTACAGCTTTTGGCTGTCGAGCTTACATGCATCCCAAGGACTCTGCAGTATTAATGACTGTTGTAAACGATCCAATACATAATGGCTTTTAGATTCCCTCTTTCGGTCTTTCCCTCTGCGACTCTTTTTTCCCTCTTTGTTAATTAACGGAAGCCCTGCTACTTTTTTCCTGTTATGGATCGTGGTATCTATCGTGTTGTGTGTTATGCTTTTTCACATTTTAAAATTAAATCTCATTATGTCTCACTGTCCCTCTCCTTCACAGTCTCGCAATCATTAACTGCCTTTTCTCCTCTCGTAAGTCTAACATACCACATTTCACCCCTAATTATATCCAAGTAAAAAATTATACCACATCATCATACCCTATAGTTTTTCCCCTTCTAAAGATACTTCCTCACTTACACGTGGAAATTAAATCTTGTAAATAGAAATCAACTTTCTTTCATCTGATAAAACCCTTTTCTTGATAGACTTAAAAATGAACCCTTGTTTCAATGCTATCCTACATTTAAATATTTCACACCAAAACCACATTTTCCTCATCTGAAATATACCCCGGAAGTTAAAAATATAGTAAACCAAACATGAAGATGCTCATGTCAATTTTAAGAATGACCTGTTTTCTATATGTAAGTAATAATGAAAGAGAGAAAATGAAACAACGTACGGATGAAGGAAATGCTCGAAAAGCCAGGCTCTCAAAATGTTGACAGATCGTTCTGGCAATCCTCTCTGGGGTCTCCAAGCTTCCTGTTCCATCATCCCCATTTGATGAAACGCTCTTTGCTGTCTCAAACTTTGTTCAAGCAACTTGAGCCTTGGGGTCTCTCCTTTGGTCAACCCTGAGTTCCCTGCCCCATCTTTCTCTCCCAACAGCTCACAACTGTGCTTCAGTTGCGCTGTTATGGCATCCTTTAGACACCTAAAGTGACGAGACATTGCTTTCTGTGCAAGTGCCGTGTATGGAACCGCAGAACCAAAACCCATTACCATGTCAAACGAGTTCACCACCATGTGCATTTGCTCGCAGTAGTGGCTGTATCTCCGATCTACCTGTATACCACAAGAACCTTTTACAATGTCAAAAGATTATATTAATGAATTATGTTATGGCTATTAATTGTTGAAGGAATCACCTGTAACAGTAAATGCATGTTCCATCTCATTACTCATATCATATTCATTGTGCGGTTTGTGAAAAGCTGGGTGAGCTAACCAGCATTAATTAAGGGAAGAAATGGGAACATGTATGGTTTAATTAAGAATACGGTATATGGGAGTTAATTCACTCATGCAAATAGTGAAACAAAAACACACGTGTGTGAGGAATATACATATACATGACTTTTTCTTACTTAATAAAAAAAAGCTATGGAGGAGTACTTGTTATGCACAGTACGGTCAATGCGAATGAAGAATGTGCTTGGGTTTCTTTCATTTTGAAAAAACAGTTATAGAAAAATTGAATTGGAAAGGAATAGAAAAAGAAAAAGACTGTTCTCCCGATATATATATATCCCTACCTGATCATCTGAGATGTGAATAATGGCTTTACTGCAATATTACTAAGATGGGTAAGGATCTGAAGGAGCAGTGGCGTTTCTAACAACTTGCTATGCAATAATATATATGATTGGTGATTGCCTTCCATCTGTTTGGTGAGTCTTAATAATCAGAAGAAACGTCGCTTCTTGATGGACGTATTCTCCTATAATGGTAGTGTCCCAGTTTCGCACTTTCACCAAACTATATATTTTTTTTCTTTTGTTAAAATAAATCTGAAAAGACTCTAAGATCTTCCCACCAATCGAATCGTGAGATTAAAAAATCGAGTAACGATTAAAATAACGATCAAATCCTCACCAACTGATCCTAAGGAGTGGAACCCTACTATACCAGCCGGCTTTTCATTTTGTTGAATTTTAGATACTCGCTGGAGAACTGTGTTTTATTATTGGACTAAGAAAATAATTAAATTGGAAGACCTTGACTCTAGAAGAATGAGAGAAGGTAAGAAGAATTCATAGAGAGAGAGAGAGAAAGAGAGAGAAAGATTACATGCCTCGTCAAGCATTGTTAGAAGTTTGACCTTCCTCCTTTGATGCTCAATCCTATCAGCTGCTGACAAAGGAGGAACATCCTTTGATAAAGACGAGGAAGCACCGCCGCCGCCGCCGCCACTACCTCCATGATTGGAGCTAGGGTTTGAGAGTTGCCTATTGAACTTGTTCTTCTTGAACTGGCCCCTCCCAACACTGCAAAACTCTTCAAGCAATTCCTGAGCAGCCTTAATATACTTTGAATTCCTCAAGGCATTGACAACACCTAAGGATGAGGTGGACGATGATGCTGCAAAGCCAACATGCCCCTGGTGGGTCTGTCCCAACAATGCTTGGTGGTGATGACCCCCAAGAGCACTCTTATAGGAAGAGGGTCCTCCACTAGCTTGATTGTAATACAAAAATCCACTATCCCCCATCCTAAGTTCCTCCGCTTTCGCCGCTTCTAAGGAGGAGGACAAGGATAAGGAAAGACCTTGGCCGTGACCGGGGCCTTCCACAACAGTACTGGGTCCTCCTCCATCTTGAGCAGTGTCAGGGAGCCACGTGAATTGACCAAAAGACCCTCCTGAGCCCGGAGGAAAAGTGGGAAGTAACATCTGGAGTGTGGAAGAAGGAGGAGGAGGGGGAGAAGGGGATCTGGTGGTTTGCGGGTTCATGAGAAAAAGCTGCATGGCAGCTGCAGAGTCTGCATTAATGCTCGACATCTGATGGTGATGATGGTGGTTGTGGTGATGATGATGATGCTGATGCTGAACTATGCTGCTGCTGCTACTGTCACGGCTATTGACACTGCCATGATGATGATGATTCTTGGAATCTCCCAACGGTCCCAACCCGGTTAGCATCCCTTGTCTGTTTCCGTACCACTCGCTGCCACCACTGCCCACTGCTCTCGCCGACGACCGAAACGTCGTCGTCATTGGCTGTTGCTGCTGTGGCTGCTGTTGCTGTTGCTCCAATAATTCTGTGGCGGCGCCGGGAGGGAAAGTGAACATCTCCGATAACATCCCCGCAGTTTCGTACACCGGGAGGCTTCCCGGTTCTTCTTCCTCTATGGGGACCAAAGTTTGTGGTGGCTCGAAGCCTTGCACCCTCACTTTGTCCCTACGAATCTGCTGGTGCTGTTGCTGCTGTTGTTGGTGAGGGTCTTGGTGACTCATCGTTGTAGCCGATCTCTCGAACCCATTGGGGAAGCTGAAGATTCCTTGGTGGTGGTGGTAATCTTGGGACATAGAATTCGAATGGTGTTGCTGGTGTGTCTTGGAGTGAGAGATAATAGAAGGAAGCGAAGAAGATGGTGTTGCTATTCCCATGCTAAGATCTTGCTCATCATCATCGTCTTTATCATCATCCTCTCCCTCGCCTTGTCACTAATCGAATTGATTAAGGATCGCGCCGGTATAAACAAATCTGAGAATGAGAACAAAAACAATCAACCACATCATGTAGCTGAGGTCAATTATATAGAAACCATAGAGATAATAAAATGGAAAGAGAAAAGAGAAGGAAAATGGGTTTATATAGGCTGCTCTCATGTTCTTCTCACCTAAATGGTAATTTTCATTTCATCATCACTTTCACCTTTGTTCATCATCTCATGTGTATATATATATATATATATATAATATGTATATACACATATATGTACCTCTTAGAGGTGAAGGGTATGAAAGGATGTGAAGCTCTCAGACATCGTTTTCCCTTCTGTGGTATTGAAAGCTTCTTCAATTCCTTCACTCTCTCTCTCTATCTACCTATCTGAGGGACACTCTCATACATATACATACAAACTACACACACACACACTCTCTCTCTCCCTCTCTCTTTCTCTCTCTGTGTTGTCGCTCTGTCGTCTGTCGTCTCTTTCTTTCTCTTTCGCTCCTTTACTTTCTTTTGTTGCTCTTTGCAGTGAGTGTTTTTGCAATCACCTTGTGGAAAATGAGAGATGGAAGTTGCACACAATATATAAAATTGAAAATGGAGGCTTTGGGGGGACTCACATATCTGTCTCAAATAATCGCAGTGTTTGGGTTGTATGAGAGAGAGGAAAGAGAAGCGGTCGCTGTTCTTCCTCTTCTTCCAACTTTCACCTCCTCCTTTAGTATTTCCCCCTACCAATAATGTCTTTTTATATTTTCTTTTATTCCATATCACACAAAATTAACATATGGGGTAATAAATTGCAAGCCAAACAAAATATTCATATTGTTAAATGACCACAATGACCTTATCAAGTCCAGACAAATTCAAGCTACAATTTCATGGAATTATAAATCATAATAATCAACTAATTCAAACCGCTAACTTCTTATATTTAACGGTGTTTTATGTGATTTTATAAAGTACCTTCAATTTTCAGTTTTTTTACACATAAATCTCCAAAATATATCTTAAATTATTTAAACAATTGATTTTTGTTTAAACTGAGGTTGCAGTAATACAGAGTTAAAGAAAAATAGTATTAGAATATTTGAGTTGTGAGTGAAAATATTTTGGGAAGATTTTACTAAGTGGTTTTTGGGGCAGCATTTGAAATGTCCATAATGGCACGACCAAATGTTGGATTTTATTGTCATTTGAATACGTCCTTTGGAAACCAACGCAAACTACGGAATAAAATAAAGATAAGGTGAGTACAAAGTCATCTCAATGATCCAAACTACCCCATCTTTTTTATGCGTTGGAATGACAATAAAGCCCTAAAAAATGATTGCAGATGGGGTGAAGAGGGGGGTAAGGTGTAAGGGTATTGAGGGTATTTGAGTTGGTACTAATTCATGAATTAATAGGAGGAGTGATGATGTAAGAAAGGGGGAAGAGAGAGATGTTGATAAATGGGGAAGGGTAAAGAAAGTGGATGGATGGCACGTGCCATTGGATGGGCAAAATAGACAAGTTAGGTTTAATTGTGTGGGAGACATAGTTTCTGAAAAGCACCCATAACCGCTTTAAGGTTTGGCGCTGTCACTCAGAGCCATGTTCATTATTTTCCCTTTTCATGAACCCTTTCATTTTTACTGATGTTTCTTATGTTTCGCCTTCTCTTACTTGCATTTAATTATCATCTTAGAATGGTGTTAAGTGTTAACTTTAACTTCTCACCCTCATTCACCTCTAAGGAAAATCAATGCTATGCTAATCAACCCACATTCACAATTCTTTTTAATAAATATTACTCTACTTTCAAACATCTTCTTAACCGTCGTCTAACTAACTTTTTTTTACAGCTCAAACTTTTTAATTTTTCTCTTCATTTTTTTTTAATTTTTCAAAATTTAAAATTCTTAATAAATTGATTAAATTGTTTAGGTTAATGAGAACAATAATCTGGAACTAGATATATAACACATTTTTCAATGTACCCTCTCATATAAATTAGAGTATATTTTGAAAGAGAATATTTTTAAAAAATTATTCTTCAATGAGAACATATTGGAAAATTTTCTCCAACCAAAATATCTTTAAGAATATTCCTTAAATTTTTATTTATTTTCTATCTTTTTCCTCTTTGTTTTTGAAATTAAATTTATATATAAAATAAGCATTTATTCTATACTTAACACACTAGTATATTTAAAATTGCACATTTTATATTTTAGGTCTATACATGAAAAAGTTTCCAGTAGTATGTACCCAAAAAATGTTGTGGTAAAAAAGGTGTACAGGACTATCTCTCCGTTAACGTAGAAGGTTAGTTCATTTTAAAATAATTGTGTAGGATGATGAAAGGTGAGACATGCAATCTATTAATTATATATTAATAAATCAACATCTGTGGTATGGTTTTATTTTCTACAAAATCATAAATTGTACCAATATATCATCAATCAAACAAAGACCTATAAATCTTGCACTCTTAACAATATTACATACTCATAGGCATCGTATGTCCCAAAAGACATGAGCTTTTCCTATTTATTATGAAAATTAGGTACCTCTCTTCTTGTTTTTATATAACAAGCATTGCATGCATTGGAGTATGTAAAAAGTGAGAGTTTGACTTTTGCAGACACAACGTACTATATATACAGTTCCTTTCACAAATTTTCTAAATGATAAATAAACTAAATTTTGGCTAAACTAGTGAATTTTCGACCCAATATTGAATTAAACTTTCTTTTGCCAAACTAATGAAAAGAAATGCTCTCTTTTTATCAAAAATAAAATAAAATATTTCAACCTTTATAAAAAAAAAAGTCAATTTCTCATATTTTTCTCATAAATGTTCCAACAAAAATAATTTATATGATATACTTAATTATACTTAATAAAAAATTATAAAATAATTTTTAATTTGGTGTATATCCATTACTCACCTGTATCTCTACTCACCTATATTTCTAAAATAATATTTAATTTAGTAAATATAATAATTTATATGATATACTTAAAGATTCTCTAAAACAAGGCCAATAAAAAGATAGTGAAACATACATAAAATTAGCATTAAATTATTCACTATAAAAAATTAAATAAAAATTAATTTTAAAAACCAAAATAATTAATTATTATTTAACTAAATTAAAGACTATTTTATAAACTTAAAAATTATTGGTATTTAAAGTAATTTTTATTATTAATAAAAATTTATAAAATAATTTTTAATTTAGTATCTAATCATTACCCACTTATATTCCTACTCGCCTAATATTAATTAACTATTTTTAATATTTAAATATAATTATTATTTAATAATTTTCTTATATCGACAAACGTAATCCCCACACCCACTTGGAGCAGCAAAGTCATCTTCTATACTTCAACCAAATTAGCCACATTACAGTGATTATCATTCCTTGTGTTCCTCCTCCATGGAGATCAGCATCTCCCATCTCCAGATTATTTATTGAGTATTTGTTCATTTTTTTTTAATGCTCTTTACAGGTTTGGGTGAATGTATATAATGGATGCATAATTGAGTTTTAATATTTCTCTTCCTTTGAATTTCATCTAACATTGGTGGTTAGTTAAACAAAAGCAAAACTTAGGTTGGAAACTAATAAAGAGTTTATGGGGTTTAACTATTCACACAACGTCGCAACAAAGTAATATAAAGATGACCCACAGGATGAGAGGAGGCCAAGACAAATACAAGAAATTAAATGATCACTTTAGAAATTATTCAAAACAAGACCGAAATAGTGTAACAAACCAATCTAAATTAAGAGATAAAGTTCTTAGAGAATCAATACCTTCATCACTTTTACTTCACCAGAAAGTAAACTAATATAAATTCTTCGTGTACTTCTTTAAGTACACACTAATACAAGAAGAATATAGCATGAAATAGGTTGTAATTTTCCTTAAACACAATAATTAATTAATATGTAAAATTCTCAATGGGAAATTGGAAATCAATATGAAGTTTTAGGTTCATCCCATTGTAAGAAAAAAAAAGTAATATGTGAATACAAAATATGTTTCCAATTAACAAAATTTTAATCAAATGATGAACAAGTCAACCAATACTAAACTTATTTTCTTACAAAAATAAATTAATTATTTGATACTCAAAAGCAAGCTTTTGTGATAGTGTCAAATGAAAAACCATGATTAAGTTTAATAATAAAATAATAAACCAATGGGTAAATATAATAGTCCTAATATTAAAGAGTAAAAGTAAATTAAGCAACCTGACAGATAATTTTGCATATATACAAAATAATATTTTAAAATATCATTTATATAATAAATACTATTTTTTTTATTAAAAACTAAATATATTATTTATTTTTCGAAGGACAGCTCTAGATTGTATTATGACTTGTTTGATCTATTTACAGTAGAAGGGTATATTCTCTCATTTCTACATTCTCCCATTATCTCAAGAACAAATTTCATTACAAGTAACTAAATTTTAAATTTCTTTTTCCCTAAAAAAGTCCCATTACATCTCTTCTTTTACAACTTTCCTTCAACTATACGTTATTCTAAATAATTGTGCTTCTAAGAGGAAATGTTAGAAAAACTCCATTACTTATACTCAACAAAAAAACGTTTTCCTAAATGAATTACAAAACATTATCCTTAATTTTTAAAATTTTGGTTGACCTTTTGTAATATGTCAACGGTTTTTTGATGGTTAGGTAGTTTATACTATCTACTGAGTGAACATATTATTCATATTTTGTTGTGGGAAAATTTAGTATCTTGGTGAGGGTTTAGGCTTGTTGATCGTCACACTTGAGGGATTTTAGAGTAGATTTTTCTTTTATTTATAAATTTTTAAAGATTTTTTTTATATTGATTAAAATACCTCTAATACTTTCATTTGTTACATGTTTATGAAAAAAACTTATTTATTACATTTTTTTACTAATAAAAAACATTTAAAGAAAATTATTATTTGACATTCATAACTAAAGTTAACGACTCTTTAAATAAGAATAATTTATATTATTAGAAATTTCCAAACTTCATAGAGCTTTTCTTACAAATATTTTGTGCAACTTCCATATAAAAAATCATGGGAAACTTATTTTTTTGTAAATTTTTATAGAAAAATTATAGGAAAAAAATATCCCAGAGTATAAAAAATTCTACTATAAAGAAAGCCATTTTGTTATAATAACTTATGCAATTATTAATTTTCTAAAGATGTGTATATTATCTTCAATAATCTCTATAATAAATAAATATATTTTATTAATGAATAAAAAATGTAAACAAAATTTTTCATCTTAATTGTTTTGAAAATGAATTTAAATAAGTTAAAATTTTAAAATATTAAGTTTATTACTTTAAAAAATTGAATTTGTTTTAGGTCTATTGCATACTTTGAGCCAACCTTAACTAGGTAGACTTTACTTAAGTCTCAAGTAATTGATTATCCATCCATATATGTATGATTAAAATGAATAAAACATTTTTTATCAGCTTTTGTAGTAAAACATCATACTTTTCTATGTTTGTGTGACCATGTAGTGAGAATTCATAGAAAACACTATTGATGTGACTGTATGAAAAAGTATTCATAATCTGAATATTTATCTGACGTATATATGTATTTATATATGTGATAAATCAATGAAGTGAAGTGATTGAGTTTTAGAAGCAACCTTAATGTAAGTGTGGAATTCCACAAAATACATAATATATAGTGTGTACCATGGACAGTATAAATATGTAAAAATATTGAATTATGAACCCTTCATTGTTAACTATGGTTAGGTTGAATGAAACTTAGTTTTATAATTAGAAAAAGATTTGATGGGTAGAAGGGTTGAAGAGTAAATAAAAAAAATAGCATTAATATATAAGTGAGATTTGTTTGGTTCCTTGGATTGCAAGTAGGAATATAGAATACGAAAATGGGAGAAAGAAGGAATTGTGTTGTTAGAAATGCAACAAGCTAGGTAGCTAGCTATAGGGATATATATAGCTCTGAAACCTTAAGACTCCAAATTACTACTCATTACTCAAACACTCAATTGAGAGAGGGAAAGAAAACACTTTGCTTTTGTTTTTCAACTGAAAATCTGATGAACAAATTGACATTCCAACCTTCTTCCCCCATTGCTCTCAACTATCTATCTCCTCTTTCTGGTGACGTCACATGAATCCCACACCCTCAATCCCACACGTACGTACACAGAGGGGACCCATTTCATGATTGCTTAAACCTAATTATCCTCCACTCACGTGCCAAAACGGGGCACGCACGTGTCTTTAGTTTGCCATAGATGTTGGTGTCCACACTTGAATTTGATTTATTTTAGAAGAGTTATATTTTTTAAAGTAGTTCACGTTCTAGCTGCAAGTGCCGCACTGCTTTGGGAAAGTTTGAAGGAACAGGAGCCACCCCTTTGTCTTTGGTGGTTAAACTTTTTAAAGGCTAAAAGGGCACATAGCATAGCATTGGCTGTACCCTTTGCCTTTTTGGCAGCACTATGTGATTTTGTTTCAAGCAACAACCAAATCTCACCATCTCCATACCTTTCATGCATCTCAAACACACGCATACTCCTAAAGTATATTCAAGCTTAACATCGATCAACCACCTAAGTTCTTTCGCTTTACTTCTTTATTCATTTCTTCTCCCACCTCCATCCATCAATATTTCTTTCAAATATTCATCTCCTCTTCCCTCAATTTCATCAACATTCTTATAGCGCCGTCTTTCAATTTCACTACACAACCATGGTGGAATGTTGATGGGATTTTATACACAGTAAAAAAAATTCATAGCTTTCCATATCAGTATAACTTTATGATGTGATGAATTGATTGTAATTAATTAATGGGGAACTTTGATAGCGGCTTATATTTATTTATATGATGTGTCCAACAGCCAGTGAGGTGCATCTTTCCAAGCCCACATTTTTCTTAAAGACTCAATGACGTGCATCACATTAACTAGCTGCCCTTCCCTCAAATCCTGTTTTTGTTCATCACTATATTAACTTAATTTGTTGACAATTTTCTTGAGTATCATTCTTACACGTAGTATCAATTTTTGCCGTTTCTTCATTTCTTCTTTTCCCCCAAATTGATTGTGTTATTAAGGTACTTCTCATACTTTCCTACCATATCAAAATTACGAGACTCAGAGGAAAAGGAAACTGCATACAGGAAAACGGGGAGGATTCATTTAAAGCATGCATTGCTGTAATATTATATGAAGATTCTAGTAGTTTCGATGAAGGGGAAATAATTTTTTATGGGCATGGAGAGTTGGTAGCATTTGTATTTACAAACACAATCAGTATCGTAGTTCTGTTTAATTTGATAATGTTCTACAAAACTTATGTGTCTACGAAGTTCAAATTTTCTAATAAGTTATATCAATTGTACATATTTACTGCGTCTCTATTTTTACATTTTTATTATGCTATTTTTTTTTTGAGCTAAAAATTAATTGTTATTATAATTTTATTATTTTACATATTTGTGTATTTTAATTACAATTTTAATGTATTTTTAATAAATAATTTTTATATAACTTATTTGTTTTTATATCAATTTTTGAATTTGAGACATTTTAGAAATTTAAAATGAAGCTAACACATAAGTGGCAAAATCTGGGTGTAAAAAAATAGAAGAATTCGAAGTTATAATAGGAAAAAAAATTATGTACAAAAATATTTAAAAAAATAAACCAATCTTTTTTTTTTCATCAATCCAAAACCTATTAATAATTTTTTAGTCAGGTAATTTGAACAATAAAGTAGTTAAAATAAAATAATTTGAGCAAATGTTTTTAAGTAGGATAAAGATCAACTTCAATTCATTTGTGAGATTATAAATGTTTTTATTTATTTAAGATTCAAATAATATTTAATTAATGATTATCAAAGAGAGTGATAATTCATTAAAACGTAAATACTATGAAATTTATTTTAAATATACTTTAATAGGACGACCTACAATTATAAGAATAAAAAAAAGTTGCATATATGTTAAACATTTTGTATTAAATATTTGGTGTAGCCTATCATTATGATGGTCACCGATTTAGTTTTAATGGGTTCTAAAATGCATTACAAAATATAGGTACTTGTAAAGGAGAGAGTGAAACTCATCTAGTATTGCTATGGGGAGAAGAAGTGAAAATGCGAAGGTTTTTGGTTTTAAATTAGGTAAATTTTTTATACTGGGTTAATTATCTACTTGCGTAAAAGTGACGTTTTACGTCGATCCCTACTATAATCATTCAATGAAAAAGTAACTTTTTAAAATGATCTTTTATTTAAAAATATTACTGCACTTTTTTTCTATTTTTACACAGCTAACATTGACACTGTGATCGAAACGATTAGTTTTCCACTAGTATGAATCTAACACTTTTTCTACTAGTGACATAACATATTTTAATGAATCTAACACTTTATTTACTGAACTTATTTTCTAATTTTAATAATTTTTTTCAAAATTAACTAAATTAAAAAAAAAAAGAGTATTCTTAACCTTACCCTATTCATAGCTGGGATACTGTCATGTAACATAAATGATGCTGATAAAAAAAAATGTAACATAAATGAACTTATCTAACAAATTTTAGGAATAGAATTAAAATTAACTTTTTCAGAAATTAAAAATTAATTTATGCATAAATTAAAATCAATTTTGGTCCAATTCTCCTCTTCTGGTTATTAGTTATACTTAGAATTTTTGTATATGTATTAATTTTTTTTTTATGAGAGTTTGTCTTTTATGTTTGTGAGTATGAATTTATTTTTTTTATAAATTATTTTCATGTGATGTTATATAATTGTTAAATTTTAGAGGATCAACAAGTCAAAATTCATTTATTGTTATGTCTAAAATAAGTTTAATAAAAGTTAAAAATATCTTTTTTTATTGAAACTGATCCTAATTTATTTTAAAATAAAATTTATGTTAAGTTCATCACATGAAAAATAAAAAAAGAAAAAAAAGAACATGGGAGACTAGATCAACCCATATGAAAAAATAAAAATAAAAATAATTCGCAAGAGTAGTTTAAGAGTTTAAATCAACCAAAAGAGATAAATTAAATAAATAGAAGAATACATAGAAAAAAACATTCTCTAATGCTTAGCTCCCATAAAGACAACAAAGATAAATAATTGAATATCGAAAATTCAATTAGATTAACACTCGTTTACATTCAACAGTACTAGTAAAATCCTATGATACTGATGTAAGTTACTATCATTACTTTTTTCTTGAGTTGACCTGTTTTAGAGGTCATCTTATTGACTTTCACTACAATTTTAGGAGAACGTCTTGGTCTTTTAAAGGTTTGAATTAGTTCACCGTCTTCACTTAATAATTTTTTCTTATTCATCTTTTCAGTCCAGAACTTCGAGACCAAAATAATTTCCTCTAAGAAAATATCGATTGAGGTAAATTCAATTATATCCGATGTCAAGATAGTCGAACATGGTTCTTGAATCTCTTGTTCATCACTTGAAAAAGATTCAAAATAATTTTGCAAAACTAAATCTTAAGAAACAAATTTAGAAGTAACTTGTTTGGTAGCAACTAATTTAGGACTTTTGCATTAGTTACATATTTGAGATGAGAGAATCCTTTTAAAATACTAGAATTAAAAGAAGGCAATAAGTCCTTTTTTGTAGCAAATCATTCAATTCATAGACATCCTCCAAACAGAGCATATCAACAAAAAATGTCATCCTGAGATGTTAAACCAGCCCTATATCTTTAGCAGATTTTGACCAACAAAAGATTCACCCTGCACCTGGCCAACAACTTCAACAAAGTTATCAAAAACAATAACAATTCCCTCAACTTCCACCATCCCTGCATTACGAACAGGTACATCATATATTTATACTTCCATCGCATAATTTTGTTTCTCTATAACACCAACCACTTCTTTATGAGGAACATCATTAGTTTCTTTGATCTAGACAATAACTTGTTTATAATGTACACCATCAGGATTGGACAAAATAGTAGGTGATTCGATATTTAGAAAAATCATGTCCTATAATTTACATGAAAGCAAAACAGAAACAATTTCTCAAATTCAATATCTACAATAAAATCAAAATTAGATCTTTTCACAAAAATTTGATTAAGAAAAACAATTAGAAAAATGAGTTATATTTTACTTATATTACTATTGTTATTATATATCACTTTTCAAATGTGATATATGATAAGTTTAATCGAAAATCTCAACTTGTTACGAGTCATTTCTTGTTTTAATTATATATGTAACAACGCAAGTAAATGGTCCAAAAGCTATATTCATCATGCGTATATGTTTAGATATATGATCCTATCAATGATACCCTTAAAATAATTTCTTGTAATATTTTTATAATGTAGTTTTCTTATCATGTTTCTTTCTTAATTTATATACGATTTACTGCATAAAAAGTGTTTTGTAAGTATGGATATCCTTTTGTTTATTGGAGTGGGTCCTAAGAGCTTGCAATGTAGGAAGTTGTACCGTCATCGTACGATAGAACTATGTCACTAATTTACTGGCAAGACTTAGCTATGACAGGTCCACAGAACCTCAACCTCACGATTAAGCACTCAACTCTCAATCATGCATGTGCATGGAGTTTATTCTAGTTGCAACTAATTAATTATTGTATCAACTCAAATATCTTTCTACGATGTAACCACAGGTAGATGCCGTGTCCATCATATATCACAGCTTATACATACACACTTCACCTTAATGTCTTGCCATCTCATAACAACTGATGCCACATACTTTTCCACTAAGTGTTCTGTTAATTTACAGTTTAGCTTCACCTTTTCTTAGGGCATTATCCATTCTACAACTCAACACCACCAGTGATATCCCACCATGTGAAAATGGTGAAGAAGTTGCGTTTGTGGTTGGTTTTCGAAGTAGCAAAAATGTATTGAGAAGCAAGATACACATTGACACTGTGCATGGATTTAATTAGTAATGATAGTGACTTGGTTAAGACTTAGGAGCTTGTTTGTGTGGTACTTGTCGTGCCACTAATATATAAAAAGTTGGTGTGTATGTGTTCGGATTGTTTGCGATGTTGATGCTAACTTGTAGCTAGCTATATATTTTACTGGGGAAACAGTAGGTTTACTCTTTAGCTTCACCCAAAAGTTTTATTTTAGAATCTAATAATGGTTTTCTCTTTTTTTCTTCTATTGTTACGTTGACTAAATTATGAATAAGTACAATAACGATGGCTGATTCTTCTTCTGCAATAGTACACACATTCTGTCGCTTTTTTAGGCCACCAAGATTATAATTTTATCTAAAAGTTAAGGCCATCAGCGTGATTCTAATATTTAAGGGAATATATTTGAGCCTAAATCAATTAATCAAATATGATCGCAAGATATATAATGCCAAACACCACGTGCGTGCAATTATTTTTTATGACACATTCATTCTCTTAAATTGTCGTCTTTTTTTTTCCCATCCTTAATCATGCTAGATTGGATTTTGATCTCTCCCACAATTTTATTTGAATTGTCCTTTCTATGCACAGCCTCACTGTTTGTCTGTCGCTATTTTATAATAGTAAATTGTAAGGATAGATGGAGACTATGTAGGGACAAAGATCTTGTTTTCAGATCAAGAGTCATAAATATCTTTTGTCAAGGTTTAATATGATTATTTGTAGTGTAAAAATGCTGAACTTTGGTTTTAGTTTCTAAATTAAACTTGTTTTTTTTTTTTTTGGGAAGTTTTGCACTTTATGTGTTTTTGAGATTTTTTAAATGGTCTTTTTTTTTATTAATAATATAACATGCCGAGACACATTTTTTTAGAATGCTTAATAGTTTCTGTTTAGAAATACTTTCGTAGTTCACGAATAGATTTGGTCCAAATCTGGTATCAACTTTTCAAAGTTAATTTTAAGTATAACTTTAGTGTATACACTAATCTTGTGGCCGACAAATTATTTGTTAAAGCTAACATAAGTCTCCGTGTTCCCTGGTGATCAACGTTATATGTGAATCTGACTAAGATTAAAATGAATGTCACGAGTAACTCCTAAAAGAGGTTAATGCTAAAGTTAATTAGATATCTTCCAAAGAAATCTGAAATTTTGATGTTTTTTTGTCCCTGTTTGTTGGAGATTGAGTGAGATAGTATTGTGATTTTTGATAGAGGTTTTCATGTTGAAATGGATCATTTAGGACATGTTGTGTAGTTTGATATATTTTGTCATAAGTTTTTTTATACGAATTGGAGTAGCTCTAGTAATTTTATTTATTTTATTTTTTATTATTAATAAAAAAAAAAGTTAATCGACACTAATTCGTTTAAAGGATAACGCTAAAATTAGTTATTTAGAATTTTCTTTAGCTTAGTTTACACATACATTATATGTGGCCTGGGAAAATAGTTTTGACTAACACTAGTTTTTATGATTTATTTATTGAATTGTAGCCCATGGCCACAATTTTGTAGAACCTTGCACCTACTGCTATAGCTTTGCAAAACCCAATTTCACACGTCACCGAAGATTCTAGCAAGAATCAATCAAATAAAAAATGTAAAATTTTGCAATACACTATTTTTTTTAATAAAAAAAATAAATAATAACAATATTTTAAAAATATCTCAATCCTTATACAAACACGTGAATCTTACTAACACAGCTACACATAAAATTGATATTCAAAGCAAAACAATAATCCAAAACTATTACTATTCCAATTAATATTTTTTTTTATAGATTTTATGTAAACTAACAACTCTAAATACCAATTAATATACGACTCTAAACACCAATAAAAAAAAAACTAGTTAGATAAAATTTTGAAAAAATTCACAACCATGCATTCATACACTAATATTGGTTATATATTATAATTTGATAATAAGATCTTTAATATGATATTTGATGATGTCCATGTATGATCATATTTATATTTACTCTTGTTATTTGTTATATTGTTATTTGTTATATGTAGTTTGACTTTAAAAATGATTAGATGCTCAAACAATAATAAACATTGTTAAAAACATATAACTAGATTTAATATTTGATTTGATTGTACTTTTAGCGATAAATAGAATTCTAGAATGTCAACCATTTTGATGAGGTATGAAATATTGTAGCCAAACGCCAATAAGATGTGAAGCGATAGACAGAAAGGATAGAGTGGATGGGGGTTTGGAAAATGAAGATCAATGGGCAAAAAGAGGTGATAATTCAATGTTCTTCATCAGCAAAATTCTAATAACTTAATTGGAGTAAGATTTATTGAAGTTGTTTCAAAGATGGGAAGAGTGTGTATGGTTTTCAAATAAAAAAGGATGATAAATGAGGAACTCTTTTGGGTTTGAGAGATTCTGTTGGGTTCAAAATGAGAAAAGTTGGAGAGGGAACTGAATTCTATAAGAATATTGGTACGTGAAACTCAATCTCAATACTTTTTTATATATAAAAATTAGATATAAAAATGAGGTAGTTATAAATATAAGAATGAAAATTAGAAAAATGAAGGATAAGATGAAAAGCCATTTTTTTTAATTATTAATAAAAAAATAAAATAAATGGGAGTACTAGTACTCCAACCCATAGATGAAAAGCCATGTGATTTTCAATGTTTTTTTATATTAAAGCATATAAATTTTTTATATAATTTTATAATATAGAGTAAAACTTAAATCAATTATCAAAGAATACATATATATTTTGTTTAAATTTTAGTATTTCTTTATACAGTATATATTTTGTTTAAATTTTAATATTTTTTTATACAAATTAATTTTTGGGTTTTTTTAGAATAGAACATAATTGAGAATGCAATATAGATTGAAAAACGAAATACAAAGAAAATGAAATATTAATTCACATATTTAATATTCACAAATTTTTTTATTATAATTCTCTAAAAATTCGAATAAAAGTTTGAATAATCAAGTAATTAAATTAATCAATTCAATTGAAAAAAACAAAATTAAATCAAATATATATTTAATTTGTATTCTATTATTAAATCAAAAGTCAACTAATTCTTAATTTTATTTCTAAAATTAAAAACACAAATTAACATCACAAAAAGAAAATTTAGAGAAGAATAATAATTTTGGAGCGTTAAATAATGAATAAAAACTTAATTTGAATGAAATGATATTGATTATTGAATTGAACTTAGAATTAGTTCTCTATGGATAAAAACTAAAAAAGAAAAGGAGAGAGAAATAAGAGAAAAATGAAAATAAAATTATGAAATTGAGAAAAAAATGAGAGAAAGAGTTAAATTTTAAAAATAAAAAATTAAATAAATGAATTTAATATTCCTAATCAGAGCTCATGTATAAGCTCTCTAATTAGTTGTACACATGAGCCTAATTATGAATTCTATTAAGTTGATAAGCCCAAATATAAAAATTCAAGTTAAGAGTAAGAAAATCATATCAGAATGAGTTTATACAAAAGTATAATAAATTTGTTTCAACTTCCAAAAATCATAGAAAATAGCTTAAGACTCTAAATTCAACAAAACATATATCTTTAGTTGAGCTTATGTAAAAATCTCTATTGTGTCTACTCTTCTATTCTTAAAAATGATTTTATTTATTTGTTTCTATGTCTACTCTATCCCTATTTCATATAAAAATGTGCTAAGAATGGTTGATTACACTTTGCAAAACTTTCTTTATTCTCTTAGCAAGAATTTTAGCAATAAGAACTTCACTTTTTTGTCATTAATACTCATTTGTAATTCAATAAAAACTTGATTGTAACCCTCACACTCGTTTACTTTGTGTTTCACTTATCATTTATCTCTTATTCTTGTTTCTTTTACTCCTTATACATAATGGTCATAACTCCATAAGTAACAAATTGAATTCATTGACAATGTAATTAAGATTGGATATATACATACAATTTTTTGTTTAATTGACAAAGGTAAAGGTTTTAAAACAACAAATAGGTATATTCACCTTATGATAAATCAAAAGAGCACCAAAGCCAACAAAATTGGAGAATGATGGTTTGGTCCATTTTTTTTTATCAGCCAAAAAAGAATTAATAAATAAAATCACTTCAGGATTGGTAAAACCCTTATATAAAATATACAAAATTGCACACCTCCCTTAGCAATCCACCCCAACAATGAAATAACAAATACCACCTAAAATAAGAACCAAAGCATAAATATAAGCTTCCACAATTTATTCAACAATTACAA
The DNA here is from genome assembly GCA_013389735.1 of Phaseolus lunatus. Lineage (NCBI taxonomy): Eukaryota > Viridiplantae > Streptophyta > Magnoliopsida > Fabales > Fabaceae > Phaseolus > Phaseolus lunatus. Next base: position 40,049,829 of record CM023859.1, read on the forward strand.
AGTGGTCCAACTTTTATACACAATTTAGTTTGGTCCCATGTATAATGTAATTTGAATAGTAGGGGTATCCCTCAATTCTTATACATCTATTTGAACTGAAGTTGTTACTTTTTGTGGGAAAATCAACATCCCAACTCAATAACTATATTACAGTGCTCCATATGTAGGGGAATTTATTAGATAGGACAATAATTGCAATGTCGAGAAAGATCAAAATTTGTTGGTATATGAATATATAGAAAATAAAAGTCTAATTGGTGCTTGGGATTAAATATATCTTTATTTTTTATAAATATAAAGTATTTAGTTTTAATGTATCCCATTTTTTAAAAGTGTATGAAGAAGGATTTTATTCAGTGCGAATTTGAATAAAGAAAAAATGAAATGAAACTTATTTTTTAAGGATTAAATATTACATTTTTTCCATATAACTGTAAAGAATAAAACTTAGTTATTAGTCCTAATTGAAAAAGGAATTTATTTTTTGATTTTATCTGGTGGGAATTTGAATAAATAAAAAAAGGAAGTGACACTTATTTTCTAAGGATTAAATATATATATTTTTTATAAATAGAAGCATTTAGTTTTAATGTTATCTTGTTTTAAAAATTTATGAGAAAGGACTTGATTTTAAAGAATAAACTGTAGTTATTATTCCTAATTGATAAAGGATTTTTTTTATTTAATATAAAAATAAAATATTTCCTTTTCAAGTAAAATTTGTATTTGTATAGGACCTACATATTATTTATTACCGATTCGACAATTGAATTTTTTTCTTGGTAGTGTTTTCCTTCCTCTTCTTCTCATGTACGATCTTTAGCTCTCGATTGATAATATACTTGCAAAAGGTTGTTCAACACTGAAGTGAGTATTCAATATTTGAATGTGGTCAATATATTAATCAAAACGTATCTTATTCTTTTATAACATGTTTATTTATTTATAGAGTTTGTAATAAACTCTATTGTTGATGGGTCATATTTAATATGTATCACAACTTAAATGAAATTATTTGATTTGTCGTGTATCTTCTTATTTTACCTTGACGTATTTATTCTGGTCGTTTGAGCAACCTCCTATATCGAGTGTTGTTGGTTCGTCCGGTCTCAACCAATACAAAACCCTTTCTTCTCCTTTTTTCAAATTTTGAGCAATTTTTGTTAGTTTTTTTCTTTCATTTCACTCAATATCTATAAAAAACGAATTTCTTTTTGCTCTCTTCCTTTGCATTACATATTAGAACTATAGTGATAGATATAAATTCGACCTACAATAAAGTCTTATCACTTAAGATTGAGAAGTTATACAGTGATAAACATAAAATTGACACACCTAGTAATCTTATCACTCAAGATTGATGAGTTGTGTAATGATAAGTAAAAAGTCAACATGCTTAAAGTTTGATTTAAAAAAAATATTTAATAATTCAAATATATAGAAATTTGTCACAACTGCTAAAATAAACAATATAGAACAAATATACTACATAAATGTAATAAATCCCAAAAATAAACATGAAATACGGTATGAATATGTTGAATAAATAAAATAAATACTAAAAAAAATAATCAAGATTAAAATAATAATTAATTAAAAAATAAACAATAATATGCGAAAAAAAGTTAGAAGTATAGACTTGACTTTTACCAAAAGAATTATAAAACCCAAAAAAAAATTAACTATGAAATAGTACCGGCAAGATTTAAAGCAATAATTAAGCATAAAGATAAGAGTGTCGTGATGAAATGATTAGATTATAATTTGCAAAAAGTGAAAATGAGTAAAAAATAGAAGTAAAATGAGCGAAACACTTTTGCACTTAAATATAGAGTTGTATTTGATTTCATGACTAAACAGACGTAAAGACAAGAAAAGACAATAATCGGAGAGCAGAAATTAAGTTAATTTTGTTTGTAATTTGATGTCCATTGATGGTGCTTGAAATGGAAAGTAAAAAGGGGGGGAGAGAAGAGAAGATAAGAAAAAGAGAGAGGTAGGGTGAGCAATAATTAGGAAAGGAAAATATTAAAAAAAAGGAGAAATGGAGGAGAAAAGTACAAAAACAAACTGATGTACGAGGAAGCGTCAACGCCAAATTGTAACTGTCTCTTTTTTTCCCAATGGAGATGGAAAAGGAAATTATGCAAAGCAAAAGGTGGAGCACGACAAAAGGAAACTCATCTTCTATTACTTAAAACTTCACAACCTCACAAATCATACCCCTTTCTCTCTATATCTATCTAATCCCTTTCTATCTCTAATAACATATACAAATAAATAAATGGATGATAAACAAAATGCCACCCACGCCATGTTTCAAAATCGATGCATGGTCCCTCCCTCTTCCCTTCTTTCCTTTTCTAGATGCTTCCCCTTTTTCTTCTTACTTTAGAGCACACTTACATTTACACAACCTTCTTTCCACTTGTGACCACAACCTCACTTCACTCCCTCTACCTCCTTTCTTTTCTAGTTTTTCGAGTTTTGACCTAATCATTTGTACTACTAAGGCCAACTTTTATACGTACCCTTTTCTCTTCTCTACCAACCCTTTTCAATTCATTTTCGCTCTTTGCTATATCTATTCTTAATCATCACTGTTATCATCATAATCAATCCATTAAGGACAAACAAACTATGTATCCTCTTTCAATAATCAGTTTGTACATTTGAAAGCTTGGAGTTCTTTTTCTTACCATCCGTGAATATATATATATATAGCCATAACCAAAGTCCAACACAACGGACAAACTAATTCAATTTTGTTGAAGGGTGTGGTCCTACAATTACTTTTAGATCCAAAGATACTTATCTTCTTAAAAAGGATTATAAGTCTACTCGAATTTATAAAAGATTTTGCATCCAATATTCTTATCTCTGGTGGATTTTAAATGGTAAGATATTATCCTAAACATAATATAACATCATGAGACTTTAACGAGACCAATAGATATTGACAGGCTCTATTAAATATATATTTCCCCCTCTCTCATTGGAGCTACACTTTGCTTTCTGTATACATAGATTTTGCCCTGGTTCCAAAATAGAATGTTGGGGAACACATATTGTGACTCATTATTTCTGCTACCTAATAATTAGAAACCAAAAGAGGTTTTTCCAACAACCTAGATATAGTAGATTATGATCTAGTTTCTCTGAGTCTTTTTTTCTTTCTTTTCCTTTCATTCCTTTACCCTCCTGTTTAATTTGAAAATGTTCTCAAACCAACCATGTTAGCCAGGGTGTGACGAAAGAGTGTTTTTTTTGCAAATTGAATCCACTCACTAAGCTAGTTATAACGCCTTTGTTTTTCCTAATTAAGCAAGCAATAGAAACTAATAAAATTTAGGTAAAATGTATTTGTAGTCTTTATAATTTAGAGAAGACTTAACATTGTTTTAGTTCTCCAAACAATATATTTTGTTGACTTAAATTTTATTTCGTTTTCGAAAATGAATTTATCACTCTTTAGCAATGATGTAATATATAAAATTAAATCACACCACAAATCATATTATCATCAAATATATATAATAAGATTTTTAAAATATATAAATATTAAAAGTAACAAAAAAATTAAAACACCAAAACATTAATGAAATCATATTTATATTTATAGGTAGTAAAAACAAATTTATGTAAATAAAAGTTATATATGTTTATCTACATGATGGGGTTTAGTCAAAATAGGTGCTATCACTTCATAAAAAGTGAAGTCTTAGGTATATAAATAAGTGCAATAATTAAGATTAAGATTGATATTTATGTAGTTGTGTTTGTGTGTGTTTGTTTAGATTTGAAAATAGGATAATGATCTTGCTTGTTAAATCTTACTTGGTAGGATATAACAAGTCTTTAATAATAGGCGAAAATCCATACCTACTGATGTTAAGGCCTAACCGAAATTTTCCTCAAATGAGGTATTTCTTCACACTCTATGGTGTTAACAACCAAGGATTGGCCCTCTTGCTTTAAAATTAAGATCCATGGTGCTCTCTCATTACCAAACTCCAGTTTCTTCTTAAAATATACTTGCTTCTCACTCCTCATTCCAGCAAAACGTTGAACCCTATTTAGGTAGAAACGTATATTATGAAAAAAAATCATAAAATAATGTCCACATGTTGTCACCATATTTATAATGGATCTTATTCATGCCTCAAACAGAGTCGTCCAAGACTTGTGCTTATTTTAGAGAAAGAAACAAGTTGTTGTTTTTGGAGAAACAAGTACCATATACGCTTCTCCATGGCTAGCTATTTGCTTAAATCATCATACTTTATTTTTATAGTCATATAAAGTTATATCCGTATTAATTTTATATAATTAACAAGGTTTTGTTTAATTTCTCACATTAAGAAGTAAATAATGGAAACAAAATTAAGGTCCCTTCTCCTCATGAATAGTCATTTGAATTTGTGTCTCTGTGTCCATGTTGAGACAAACGAACTGAGTTGGAATTTTTTATATATAAAAAAAAATTAGTAAGTAATGAAGAAAGTTTTGTCTTTGAAGAGAAGACCCGAACTGAATCCCTCCGTGCTAGGTAGGTATTAATAATTACAAATATATGATGGTGTAGATGTAGCAATCTGTGTTAGAAAGATATATGGGTCAAGAAGAAAATGCCAAAATTCCATTTCGAAGCTTTTGACTATTATTTCTCTTACAGCGATGTAGGGCACTCTAGTCTCTAATTTTATACCCTATGTAATTAATTAGGCAGTTAGAGCCACCATATAGATATCATCCTCTGTATCAATGAATCTGATGGGTTGTTGTTCTTGGGACAAGAGAAGCAGACATCCATGTCCTTCTCTACATGTCACTTTCTTTTGGATCATTACACCAAGCCTCCACTGTCACTCCACCCTTTATAAAATTTATTCAGAATAAACTTAAAAGTTCAAAAATTATTACTAAAATCATTTTGTAAATTAATTTATATACAAACTTTGTTTTTCTTTTCTTATAAATCATCATAAAGAATTATTTATATATCCTAATCTCGTTCTCTTCCACTCACCACCTCTTCTCCAATTAGTTTTTGTTTTTTTACCTTTTGTTTATCTTGTTCATTGTGATAACCCTGTAATGTGTGTATGTGGGGGTGTTAAGAAGGTTAGGAAAAGGTAGGAAAATAAAATGAAAAATAAAGGGAAAAGGGAAAGTGAAAGGAAGAAAAGCATTTAAAATTATGGGTGTGGTGAGTGTTGAGGTTGGGGGAGGGCTTTTGGAGAAGGGCCCATGAGGAAAAGGGCATGAAATAATTGAAAGCATAGCACTTGTGAGAACAAAATGGGAGTGGTGGTAGCTAAGACATGAGAGGGGTGTGTGTGCTATGCCTCTAAGGTGGTCCTGAACTTGGTCGTGTAAGAGGGTCCAGGTGGCGGTGCCGCCGGCCGGCAAGGGTGGCCACAGCCACGTGGGAGTTGTGGTCCAAAGGGCTCGTAGTGTTGGCCATGTGTCGTGAGAAAAGAGGTGACAGGCTGTGCTGTGTGAGACCATGGTCGATCATGGATATATATGCACCAGATAACAACCATTGAGATCAGTTTTTGAGTATTTAAATTTCAAAACCAAAAGTCAAATAAAAAAAGTGTTTATGTCAATGCTTAAAACTAGACTGCTATTGCATTGCACCTGTTACTTCTCATCACTAGACTTGTGAAAACAATTAGAGATGATATATAGTTTCATAATATCATTTTTTTTAAATATTTTTTATTGATTATTTATTACTAATAAATCTATGGGTGATTGCTAAAATATAAAATTTATCAATTCCACTTCTTAAGTGTGATCTAAGTAAGAATGTAGGATTTTCTGAAAAGTTCTCGTGTTATATTTTTTTAATAATTAAAATCTGAAGTATGAGTTTGAGATGTTAGATTGATGGTTAGTATGAAATTCTATTAATTATGTTTGGCATATGGGTTAAGTAAGAAATAATGGTGGAAGTTTGATTTGAGGGAGTGAGTAATTTGTAAAATAGAGTGCATGGGAGGTACAAACTGGCAGAGAAGTTTTTATTGTGCAGCTTTTTGAAAATAAAATTACCTTATTATCCTGAAGTCTTTTTTATCATTGAAGTCACAGGTTACAAATACACCATATATAAAAACATTTGAAATATAATAAATTATATGTAATTTACAACAATTAATAACGATGATCGAATTTTCTCGTTGTTTATTTTTTTTCTATTCTTTTTTATTTTTATACTTACTTTTATTTTGATAGTTACAATACAAGTGTTTCTATTATATAATTATAATATTATAAAAAGGAATACAAAATTATTTTATGATTACTTTTATGTTTATAATTTAAATATACATTTTAATAACATATTTTTAATTACTTTTATTAGAATAATTAATTTTTTAATTATTATAAAAATATCGACACACGTATGCATATATGTGTTTCCACTAGTACTTTATTATAAATTTTCTTTCGATATTTATGTAATTTTGACTTAATCGATCTAAAATTTAAATGATAAGTTAAATTTGATTGAACTTAAGAAATTGTAATGAAATAATCTATTTATATTTTATTTAATCTATTTATAATTCATTTAACCAAATTTAAATTATTTTGTGTGTAGGTGAGGATAAAATTGACAATTTTATTTATATATAATATATTTATCTTTAAATCAATTAAATTACATAATTTTTAAATATCTTTGTATTATATTTATTATATATTCATATTTAATTAAACAAAATATCATTTCTTGCCAATTTTTTGTCAATTTATTTTTTATATTTTCACCCTCAAATTATTTCTATTTAACTGAACATAGAAGTAACATTCTTTTGGTTGTTCTAAAATACAAGTTTTTTTTTTTACTGTTTTTAGTTTTACTTCTTTTTTTTTTACATTTTCGTTAGTTACACCTTCCATTATATCTAAAGTAGACCACAGATTTAATGACATTTCGATTAAGATTACCGGTGAACACTTAATATTAGTATTTCATATTTGGCATTAAAATGAAAAGATAAAATTTATTAAGACTGTTACAAAATATTTTTTATACTGTGTCATGACTTCAAGTATGTTAATTAATTATTGTATCGTAGGTATGAATTTCAAATATTTTTATATTATGTTAGTTAATTAGTTTTAGTTACCAATTAATTAGATTTTAAAATTGATAATTAAAATTTTTGTAGTTAACTAAATATTGATTTAGAAACTCTTTATTAATAATAAACACAAGATATCAATAATTTTTTTAATTTCTAATTTAATTAATATAGTGATTACATATTTTGTCTCTAAAATTAATTTTTATTTAATAATTTTTTTTTTATAGTGTTGGTGCATTTGAGACATGATTTCAAGGATCTTAATGTTTGGAAATTTGTGAAAACTCATTTTCAAGATATTTTTCATGTTATCTTAAGGAAGGATTACTCATAAATGACAATATCATTAAAATTAATTGCAATCCAAAGCTTATATATAAATATGAACTTTTTTTTAACGCTCCAACGTGTTAAATATGTACATAAGCTAACATTGCGCTATGTTTTACTAAACTTGAGTATCAAACCAAACTAATTGTTGAAAGATATTTGGTCATCCTTTATTTTTATATATATTTATATACATACTTGCATCGATATACTTATTTAATTATCTTATAAATTAATTATTATATTTTAATTGATTATTTTATTATAGATTAAAATAATTAGTTATTTTGTTACCAGAAATAAAGCCTAACATTTTGTTGTATTATCTCTAATATAAATTTATCACTTATATAAACACCAAATGAGAGAGAGCTTACCATATTGTTTCCAATTAAAATTGTTAAAATGGGTATAGTCAAACCCAAAAGGCTCATAAAACGGGTTAGGCAAAAAATTTGTGGCCTAAACTGAATCAAGATATTTTTTATATCTTAACGCCTAAATGGACTTAGGCTAGATTGACCTATAAGCATATGGGTGTGATCATTTTAGAAAATAATGATAATATTTTTTTTTAAATGAAGTAATATTATTTTATTATAATATATATACATATATTCTAATTTATATATTAAATCATTTTATCTAAAAATAAAAATCAATTTCATTAATACGATCTAAATTATAAAAATAAAATATGTATTATATTAGATCAACACAAATTTATCATATGCTCTTTTGAATATGATAAAAGATGTGATCTTAGTGACTAAAAGATAAGTTTATAAATTTTTTATATAATAACACTCCATAATTAAAAGATTAACTTCAACTCATTCTCAATATTCATATTTATTTTTTAGTCATAACTTATAACTTAAGCAAACATCAAAACTCAAAACATTTGTAGATAGATTTTTATTTGATGTTGTGTTCAACTCTCATAATGAGAATTTGAAGATCTTTACACTAAATTTGGCAAAAAAAAAATATTCAGAACAAAATCATTTCATAATATATATTTTATAGGTATAAAAATAAAAAAGGTTTATTGAAACTAAACATATATAAGACGGGAATGCATACATTTGGAAGCTAGATAAAGGATTTATTTGAAGGAAAAAAAATAAAAATGAATTTCTCCCTAAGTTGAAATTGATTTATATATAAACTAAAAATAAAAAAGTTCGAAAAAAAAAATCATTTAAACGAATTTCTACCAATTAACTTATATAAAACTTTTGGAGGAACTCATTTATTTTTCTTTCTTATTTACTTTCTAAAAGTTCTTGCAAATTTTTTTTCTAAGCCAACATTTTAAAAAATTTAATCCAAAAAGGTAATTGATAGGTTTGATTATGATCAAATAATGTATTTAATACATTCTCTTATCCAATATTATTCTAGATTTGGATTGTTGTTCAAATTTATTTTTATTAATGTAAAAAAATAAAAAGAAAAAAAAAACTATATCAGCAAATCCAAGTAGGACAAATTTGAAAAAGGATAATTTTTCACTCTAATAAGATAACTAAATTTTAAAATTCATACTCAACAAAAAAAAAGAAGAGAAACTACCTTAGACAAAAGTCAATTACTATTGACTTAAAGGCAAAAGAAAACTTAACTTATAATCGTCAACGCTAAATAAAAAATGGAAAAATTACACTTCTAATGCATAGTTTGTTAAAAAAATGAATAATACTTATCTATGTAACATAGACACTAACACGGATACGACACGGACACGGATACGGAGATACGTATAATTTTTAAAATGTAGGACACGGGGACACAGATCTATATATTATATAATTATGAATTGTATAAATTGACAATAAAGATTTATGTGCACAAGTATGTTTCAGATGTTTTTTGAAATAGAAAGATGTTTTTCATGACTGGTTTAAAAGGATTTGTTTCTTATTTTTATATTCATAATAAAAATTTATACAATAAATTTGAGCTTTTAAAAAATTATTGTATTTATCTTTTTTAAAATTGTGTTAGAACCGTATTAGATTTTTCAGAAATCCAATAAATATTTTTTAAATTAGACACTTCATTGATACGTGTCCTACGAGTGTCTTACGAGTGTCGTGTCCGACACGTGTGTCTAACACGGACACGCCATTTAAGAGGAGTGTCTGAGCTTCATAGATACTTATAATTTAAAAACATGTATTTTTTTTATTATTTTAAGAAAAGTAACTACCTAAAAAATTCATTTTGTATTATTTAATTAAAATCATATATATTCTTAAGACAGGTGGTTTTGTTGGATATAGCCCAAGGGAATGTGAGTCCTTTTGAGGAGGCTATGTGAGATGTTTTCAAGGACTTCTGTCAACCATATTCATGGGCTTTGATCAATATTACGGGCCAGCTTCGTCAATCAAAACCAAAGTTACAATGCAACTCAAAATATCATGGGCCAACTTCGCTAATCAACTCCAGCTATAAGAAAATTTTTGGCAATTGCTTCCTGCACCATATCATTGCACCCAATTATACGGGAAAAGACGAAAATACCCTTAAAAAATGGGATACATATAAAATTACATTCAGGACCCCCTTTTCCAAAACACAATAATCTCTTTTGGATAAATTTTTTCGTAATGTATTATTTTCAATTCTATATTTTTTATCCAGAATGAGATTTTGATTTTTGTTTCTGGATTTTTATATCCGGAACACAATAATGTCTTCTAGATCTACTTTTCCCGAATGTATTATTTTCAATTACAGATTTTCATTTCCGAAATAAAAGGTATTTCTGGAATTTTTTAAATTGTGTTGGGTGCAAGTTCCAAAATGTTGGGTGCAAGAAGCAATTACCAAAATTATTTGGGCTATTTTTATGTATTTGAGGATAGGCCCAGCAGAATGGAGTGAAAAATTAGTTTTTTCTTTTTTGGAATTCCCATAATTTCTTTTTGCACCTCCATAGATATGAAAAAAAGTGAGTTTTTCTTCCTGCATCTCATCAAAGTTCTTCCTGCACCCCCATCAAATATGTGAAATGATCAAAATGTACCATTTAATTTGCTCTCATTCTGGAAAGTTCTTTCCATAATATATCCCAAAAAGGTTATTCTAAAAAACACATTTTACACTACAAGAAAATCATTAAATAGAAACCAATTTTAGAGACAACAAATAATTAGTTGTTATATTGATAAAAGTAAATACTATTTTAGAGACTAACAAAGTTATTAGTATCTAAATTAATTTTAATTATTGATAAATAATTTCTAAATTGGTATCTAATTAGATACCAAGATTTTAGATATCAACTCTAGAATTTAAATAATTGACAGCTAAAACTTAAGGTAACTAATTAGATATTAATTTAGAAATTATTTATCAATAATAAAAACTAATTTAGATACCAATAATTTTTGTAGTCTCTAAAATAGTATTTAATTTAGTCAAGAAACTAATAATTTTTGTTTCTAAAATTGATTTATATTTAATAATTTTCTAGTAGTTTTAAAAATCTTATTCTAAAAATCCGTTTTAGAAATTCCAAAAGACATCTTCCAGAGTACACTTATAAATTCTAAAAAGGATGTCTGGAAAGGTTCTGAAAAAAGTTAATCCAGAAATCATTTAAAAAAGAAATAAAATGATCTTTTCAGATATTGATTTTTCAGATATTGATGGAATGCAGGAAGAACTTTAAGGGGCTGTAGGAAGAACACCCGAAAAAAGTTTAAAATACTCATAGGTCGGAACATTCCATATTAAGTTGTCTTTTGAAAATATAATGTTAAGAAAGTAGGTCTCTTATATTTGATTTACCTTTTAAAAATAAAATTTATTGAAAACTATATTTAGAAAACACGATATTACTCATATTAAATCATTTAATGTAGTAACAAATCAAATATTTTAGTAAAAATGAAATATTAATTTTTTAATTACAAAATTTTCATAAATATTTTCAATTATATTTTTTGTAATTGTTATAGTAAAAAATCACTAGCACACTCCTGTTGAAAATATTTATAAAAATTTTGTAAAAATTAAAGAGTAATAGGTATATTTTCCTCTACTTATGAACACAAAAAGAATATTCTCTTCTTTTTTTTTTTTTCAGTGGAGTTAACACATTTAGCATATTTGGTTTCCAAGGTATTTCTTGATTTTCTAGTTGTTGGAGATCTCACATCGACTAAAAATAAGGATATTAAGTCAGTTTTATGATGTTGAGTTAGGCTTAAAAGTTCACTTCTTAATATGGTATTAGAGTCATTTATAGTCTATCCTAGTGAGTATTTGTTGGGTTTATCAGGTCACCCGCTATTAGACCGTTATCGGACCACCCATAATATATTGTCCCGTACACGAGTTGTCACTCTCGGCGTGAGGGGTGTGTTGGATATCCCGCATCGACTAGAGATAAGGACATTAAACCAGTTTTATGAAGTTGAGTTAGGCTTAAAAACTCACTTCTTAATACTAGTTACTAAGAATCACTATCTATATTATCCAATTTAATAGGAAATGACCTAACTACGACATAGTTATCCAGAAACCACAATAATAGGAAGCAAAGTTTAATAAGAAATACTTTTGATATATCAAGAGTTTAATGGAACTTCTTTACTTTGTCAAAGTGTGTATATTACCAAATTATAAGTACAGATCCAAATGAGTATGAGAGATTGACTCATGATAAAAAAAGTAATATCTCGATCTACCTTATAATGATTTTTTCTTATATATGGCTTTTACACCAACCAAACATAATTTATAAAAGAAATATAATTATCAAGATTTGCAATCTCAAAAAAGAATTTCCTATTAAAAAAAATTAAAAAAATCTTATATCAATTAAAATTAAGATTAATTTTTAATATAAATAAGAATTATTCTCACCTTATAAACTATTTTTTAAACACGTTAGATATTTTACATTGATTAGTGATAAAAACATTTTATAATATATAAGGGAATACAAATCTCATCTTATAAATTATTTTTATAAAATTAAATTAGACTTAAAGTTTATTTTTTAATAAAAAATAATTAAATTTTAATTTATTTTTTATTATAATATGAAAGTTTATCTGAACATGTCTCTAATTTTGTAATAATAATTAGATTTTTAACTCAGAACTTTTGAGATATTATTTTTCTTTCTAGGGCAAAGTTTGCATTTCCACAAATGTAAGTTCATTCCTCAGTCTTTATTCATTCGGAATTTGATATTATTTGTCCGAGTGTCATCAAGATTTCTGCCCACAACTATATAAAAATATAATTTGATGTTGATGAGTATATGCATGGCTATACGGTAGAAGACAAAAAAAGAAAGAAAGAAATGGGAAAACAACAAACTATGTGGAGGGACCAGAGCTGATGATCTTGTGGGCACCCCATTTTTCCTTTCATTCTGCCAAAGGACATCTAGGGAAGCACCATACTAATTATATATATTTCTTTCGACGGCAGAGAAAATATAAAAGAACCCATTTTTTTATTATAAATTTTAATATAGCAGTTGACCAAAAATAAGTATTTACAACAACAAAAATGTTATTTTTAAGCTAAAATATAAACGCAATAAACTTTTGTTAATGTTATACTAAATGTTATACAATATCATATAAACATAATATATGCTTAGCTATACTTTTTTTTCAGTTATAGTAATTTTGATATTTCAGTATCATAAATATATAATTTCAGTATGACAATTATTCATTATATCAATTGACTTTTTAAAGTATTATAAGTAAGACCATTTCACTCTTCTAAAATTGTTATAAGTTAATATGAGGTAAATATCAAAATAACTAAAATTACAAAATTATAACATCTAAAAGTTTACAGTAGGGCAATATGTGCATATTATAATGTCTTTTTTATTAAGTTTAAGTGGAACATTGTTAAATAATGTGGGAGGATTTGATTAAAATGAATATGTGAGAGGAGTTAGCACATATACGAGTAGGTAAACACATATTTACTCCTAATATGTAATGATTTTCTTAAAGGAAACAAATATTTGTCAATGTCTTAAAGGTATCTTGATAACATAAATATACTTTTTCAAAGGCTATAAACTAGTTAGTCTAAAGTTTAACAATTGTCACATTTTAATGGAATAATTAATGTTTGTTGTTATTCATGAAATTTTACATAAAGATTTGATATATAATATAAATTAAGTTGTGTTCATTTCAATTCGATTTGTAGTAAATTCTTGAACCTGAGTGGTTCGATAAACTAGGATAAAAGTTTGTTGTTATCTTGTGTCAATTGAATTTTTTTTTCCTCTATCCTTTTTTTGACATCATATTTGCACTTGCATATTTATTTTGTAAAAGAAGTCAAATTATGCCAGTTGGGATATCTGAGATAGATGTACTCAGTTGAGCTCTATGTGAAAATTTTGACATAATATGTGAAGAAGCAGTATCATCTACATGTTTTTATTGTTGAAAGATACATTATAAAAAAAGTTATTGAGCTTTGTTTGAAGTACATGTCATAAACAAATTTCATAGGAGTTCTTTTCAAATGTTGGAACTCTTGATAATTGATAGGTCAATGCTTATAAGGTGTACATATGGTAACCAATATATATTAAATATACAAATGGTGTTGGAAAAGTTTGGGAAAAATCAAACCTTATTGAGTGGGTTGGATTGGTGAGTCATTCTTTTGTACTTGTCGCGACTAGTTGAATTTGGTGTCATGAGTCAATTTTTTTTTGCACTTAAGCGTTTTTAGCCCTCTTCCAAATAACTTCAAATAGACTCCGAATGATGCTAAATTTTGATGACTTTATAACACATTTGGATATATTGAATAACATAGACAAGGTAATATCACACTTATCTACATATAGAGCCATTATGAAGAAGAATAATCCAAGACAACTAAAGAAGTGAGTCTTGATGGAGCATAACAAGACTAATAGTGAGATCTTTTTTGAGGAAGAGTCAACGCATTTCTCTACTTCAAAAAATGTGGGATTGGTTACACCAATTTTTTATACCTATTTTTCACATGCAAGAGAGTTGATAATAACATTGGTGTGAAAATCATTATATTAGAAATGATGTTGGTTGATTTTCACAAGATAGGATATCAAGACGAAACATTTATATAATGGCATATAAAACTTTACAAGTATTTTATGTCAAAGACCCTATTGTATATATGTTATTTTTCATAAAAAAATAATAAGATTATTTTCATGAAAATCAATAGTCTAATCTTGATATTATTATTATTATTATTATTATTATTATTATTATTAATCAACTAACACATAGACATATCTCATAACCACACCATAAACTAGATGCTGCAACACCCTCTAATTATTATCTAAAACTAACATAAGATGAGACATTTTAGCCCACTTATGAAGTCAAGGGATCACCTTTACCACAACTAAACAGACTGAGTCCCATATAGGTATAAACACATTCTTGTATTTGTATAAACAACTTCCTCCTGTCACTAACTAATTACTTACATCCCAATTCTCTCTAATACTCCAACAACACACTCTAAGACTAGATCATAATCACATCTACTGCATAAAATCACAACTATACACACCTATTTACACCTCTTCCCAAAAACCTCCCAATATCCTCCCATTAATTCGTTCCCCAATTAAATCATATATTTATAATACTTCAAAATTGGTATGACCCAAATTCAAAGAATTAAAATGCCATGATTACATAATTAGACACTAAAACTACATTAAGATTGCAATGTAATAGAATATTAGTCTTATTAATTGTTAAAAAAATGAAAATAATAAGAACTCATTTTGACAGCACAACCAAGCTGAATTAAAAAAGACACGGTCGTTTACTCATTTTGGTTTATGATTCCTAGCCAGTGGAAAAACTTAAAATACTGCTCTGGTACACCTAGCGTCTGGTAAATGATTGGCGTTTGTTTCCCTCGAAATTGATTTTGGCAGAAGGTACGTACGTATATGAGTATTTTATGTGTGGCAATGAGTTTTTTTTTTTTTCTACTTTTTTTATTTGCTCTTCATTATGTTAGTTTTCAAAAGTCCGATTTCAGGAATATGCATGCGCATTTTTATTTGGGAAGAAACAAATGCACTTCATTTTCAAGGTATTTGTGTAAGACTTGGTTTTTACTTTAAAGAGATGAAGAAGAGGACATGGCATAATTCCTGGCATGGCAGTGACAGATTTGTTGGTATTCTACTCTGTGTGAGAAGATTAAGAGGCTAACCAAAGCCACGTGATTCCATCATCACTATCCACTAGCTAAAAACCAATGCTTTTCCAAAGGAAAAAGTAACCAAATTCATTTAAACATGAAATATATTATTTCTACATCGTAAATTTGCAATATTTGATAAATATAAATAGAAAATTATTAATTAAAGAAACATATACAAATTTTCTTTAAATATTATCATATTTAATCCGCATCCAAAAGTTGATTGTTTTAAACGTCATCAAACCTGAAAAGCAGATCAGTTGCAGAGAGTATGGTTTCAATTCTGCATAAAATCAAATAATATAATATAACCGACATCAGAAAGCAAAGACGGGGCCAGGTCGAGACCAGTGTGAATCAACACAATTGCATAACCTAGTATAATAAAGGGGTGTTTGATTTCGAATTTTCAAATTCAATAAAGCTATGGTATTTTCTTATATGGTTTTATTTTCAGCCGTTGAACATCATGAAATCCATTGATTAACAAGTCTTGACAATTTGTGTAATAGAAAAAGAAAGTCTTGATAATTGACATGTGAGGGATGTTAAAGCATGGAGACATGATTAGCAATTGGATTACAAGAAAAGGTTTTATTAAGATAAATAGAGTTTATTTTAAGAAAAATTAGACTCTAACTCTGCAATTAATGCATATAGAAATCGAGGTGATTGAATGGAACATGGCAATGGATGTGTTAATAAATGGTGGGTCAATAATGTTTGGGTTTGTTTTGAAAAAAATGACGTGTTCCTTTCTTTCCCTACCTAGCAAGTTGCAACGAAGAGAAATTTGGAAAATGATGAGTGACCTTCCAATAAGTAGCAGAAGTGACTAATCAACTGCCACACCACCTTAATCCACAACTCAGACTAGACCATATTGTTAATCAGGAGCCTTTTTGTTTTGTCGGAAGTCACAACCGTATTTAGAGAATGTAATATCATATCATAACTACATACTATTATCTTATTACATAATTATAATGTATATTCTTTAAAATAAAAAACTGGAATAGATTTAATAACATAAATTTTCTGTCTATAATAATATTTATATCAAAATTTAAACTATGATGGTAATTAAAATAAATTATAAATATAGTTAAAATATTTGAATCATGATATTATTTTTACAACAAAATTATTTATAAATTTAAGAAAAAGTAACCATATAGATAAATTAAATTTATTATATATTATCATGTAATTAGATAACTTTCTAGTATTACGTATCTATTTATAAATGTATTTTTTTTCTTAATTAAGATTTAAGTTTCCTATAAGTTCGGTTATTTTTAATTGAGAGTCTCTATTAAAATATTTTATTTTATTAAGTGCCTACAATTTTTACATTTTTCAAGTGATTTTTTTAATTTTATTTTATCTTTAATTGAAGTGATGTGCTTGCTATCTTGTATCAACATTATTTAGGCGTCTCTACGTGAAAATTAAAAAAATAACTTAATTAAGTTTTAAATATTTTATAAATTTTAATATTTAATTGAATTTTGGTTAAAAAAATTGTTATATATTGAGTACTACAAATTTTATATTTTATTTTACAAATGATTTATCGCTTGATTTTGTCGTTAAATGTGTGGCATTGCATTTTCATTTTACAGTACAACACTAAAAACTTAAATAATAATAAAAAAATTTAAAATCCTAATTATCTTTACAAAAAGTATAATATTTATTTCTTTAAATTTTTAAATAAGGATACGTAATTGCATTCGATTTTATTATTTTCTTAATATTTTGTATAAAATATCCCTTGGTTAAGAGGATAAAAGAAGATGAAGTTTTAAGGAAACAAATTTTATATTTGAAGAGTAGAACATTATAATTTTTTTTCTTTCTTTTTAATCTTGTATAAATTGTATAAAACATTTTCTTTGTATTGATGTAAGATTTTGTAAAGGTCTATATGGACCCTGATTGGGCCTCCTATTGGTGCTTATTTGAACGAAGAAGAATCCTAATCAAAATTTGGTCAAGTGAAGGGAGAAGAAGTTTGGAGCATGGAAGTCCCACATGACATGATAGAGACCAATTTTAGGTCAAAAAGAGGTGTTAAATGCAACAATGTGGTCGTAGTCACTTTTGGATCTTCTTAGTCCCACAATTTTTTGTGTGGCATTAGGTGCAAGGAGCTTATGCATCTATGAATAAAACATTTTGCCCCTTATAACACTCACCTTTTAAAATGTCTTCAAGCTTTTAAGGCAATTATTATAAGAAATGTTGATGTTAGCCTCCCAAAAAACCCACACAAAAATTAAAATGGACACTAAACTTACTTTAATTATCATTTAGCGTCTCCCTTTTAGTCTTTGTGTGGGTTTTTTGGAAAGACTAACATCAATATTTCTTGTAGTAAATATTAAGCCTTTATGCACGAGGAAGAACATTATTTCTGTTCATAGCCAACTAGAAGAGTGTCAAAGTGTATTTTAATCAAGAGTGATTGAGTTTATCGGATACTATATTTCAAATAATACTCATGTTTAGATAAGAGTGAGAACGTTCCAAATAACAATTGTGTCTAGCTATAAGTGGTTTGGTACAAAAAATATTTGTTAGTTAACTAAGAGTTATCTGGTTACTCATCAAATGCAGTTTCTTAGAGATCTTGCTTGACAATACATATCTGTCAGACAAAATTTTGTGATTTAAAAAAAAAAAAGTTTTAATACACAATTCAATTTCTTCTTATTTTTGTGTATTTGACCAGTTCTCACATAAATTTAACAAAATATACACATATTACAAAATTTAGCAACAAATATAGTTATAATAATTATCAAATTTAACAATTAATTACATTATTTATAAAATAATTATTTTAAAATTAATCACTTTCAAATTTATTTTTATCCTTAATAATTTCGAAAATTAAATAATCATTTAAACTTTCAATAATGACTTTAATGTTTTTCAAATTCTTAAAATTAATTAAAATGCGTTATATTATAAATTAATAATTGGATATAATTATTTAAAATTTTAACAAACTTTCAACTGATAAAAATAAAACAAACTATCCTTTTTAGATAATAAAAAGGGGTCGACGAGAATTTGGTTACTCGTATTTCTCAAAGAATTTTAGAAAAAAATAAAATAAATTGCATGTTTAGAAATCGGGTTCATGAATTGTGGTTTCGGCTATATAAGTACATAATAGTAGGATTTGGTTATTTAGGGTAAATTTCTAATTTTCTTATACATGTTAATAAAAAAAAGTGGCTGTCAACAAGCGAAAAAAATAAATCTGACTATAACTAGCTAAATTTGAGTTCTACATTTTTAACCGTCAAAGCATATAAAAAATGAATTTACATGTGAATAATATAATATCAAATTTTAATATAAGTATAACTAATTAGTATAAAAAGATGAGTTCCGAATGATATTTTGAATAAGATGTAGCGCATTTTATATATCTAACAAAATGTTATCATTAGAAACTAGTAGTTAGTAGTGTTGTATGTGCATAAATTATTGTTGGAGGGACAAGCAGAAAAAGATTCAGCCATTTGATTGTCTTGCATTAGCCCTTGGTTTAGGTGTCAATTTCATTTATAGGGGAAGTTGTTGCATCGTGCATGTTCATTACAAAATTCAATAGCTGTTTAAATTAGGTAAAGTAGTCAACCCCAAATTCAATTATAGATTAATTAGGTTCAAAAGTATGTAATTAAAGTATTTATGTCTTTTTGTCCTAATTCTCACATTCATTATTGTGATAAAGTGATAGTTTTAACTCTTCCCAAAATATGATGTAATTAATAATTTATAAGTAATTTTTTATTTGGTTAAAGTAAGAAATCAAGACACACTTATAAACAATATATATAATATTAATTAAATATTTTTAAAAAAATCACAAGAAATAAAATATTATATTAAATAATAATTATAAATAGTTAAAATTGATTATAATTATAAAATCTATTGTCTAAGAGAAAAAATATTTTGAGAATTTAATGAAATATGTGTCTTAAAATAATATAATTCAATCAAATTAATGTCTATTTTTGTTCAGATGCAATACATTGTTTGAAAAAATGTGCATAAAGGAAAATATTGTGTAGTTGAAGTTTCCAAAGAGAAAGAAAAGTGGATTTTATAAATATAGAATGAGTGAAATAATTGAGAGAGAATAAAAAATTGAACAAAATATATTTTTCAAATAAAGTGAAAAAAAAGAGTGAAAATAAGATTTTTAACTTAATTAAAGGTGTTTTAATAATATAAATGAGAAATAAGATAAGAATAGAATTACAAGAGTATGTATATATTTATTTTCATCTTTCCTTGAGTATTATCAATAATTATATTTATATGAAATCTTTATAAACATATTTTCCATCAAAATAGAAACGTGCGTGTAATGTATATACGTAATGAGGACACATAACGAGTTCATTTATCTATTTAATTAAACATTTCTCATATTTAATTAGACATTTGTCGCATTAATTAAAATTTGTATATTATGTGAATTCATTTATTGATCTAATATAGTATATTATATAGTATTAATTTAATTAAACTTAAATTTAACAAATAACTCTAAGTGTTATTTGGTTAAAGTAAGAAATCAAGGTGAAGTAACAAATATATATATATATATATATATATATATATATACACATTTATATCTGTAAAATATTAATTAAATAGTTTTCTTAAAAAAAATCACAAGAAATAAAATATTATATTAAATAATAATTATAAATAGTTAAAATTTTATTATAATTATAAAATCTATTGTTTGAGAGAAAATATTTTTAAAATTTGATCAAATAAGTGTATTAAAACAATTTAACTCAATAAAACTAATGTCTACTTTTTCTTAGAACATTGTTTGAAAAAAATATGTATAAAGAAAAATACTGCGTAATTGAAGTTTCGAAAGAGAAAGAAAAGTGAATTCTATAAATATAGAGTGAGTAAAATAATTGAGAGAGAATAAAAAATTGTAGAAAAAATAATATTTTTCAAATAAAATAAAATAAAAAAATAATTAAAATAAGATTTTAAACTTAATTAAAGATGATTTAATAATTTAAAATAAAAAATAAAATAAGAATTTAAAAGTACAACTAGTATTTTCCTTGAGTATTATCAATAACCATACTTCTATAAAATCTTTATAAATATTACCGGAAATGTATCTACATTTTTCTCTTTTACTCAACTTCTACGATGATAGAAATCTAACATATATATATATATAAATAATTTTGAATGAGTCGAAATTGAAAAACAAAAAATAACATGTAAAAAAGATGATGAATTGATTAATCATTTTTTTTCTCCTATGATTTGAGTTTCTCTTCTTCTTCAAGCTTTTTCTTTTCTTCCATTGGTGATTTTGGGATCAGAGAGTGTGATGATGTTCACGTTAAGATTATGATTCACTTGATGGTAGATACAAAAAGAATGATGATTTTACCAAATAATATAGTTGATTGAAATAGAATGGAGAGAGTAATCGAAAATGAAGTAAAGAGGGTGATTGAAAATGAAAGTTATTTTATTTAATATTTATTTAATATGTGAAATTTGGTGTGGAACAAATCGAAGTTAAGAGTATGCTTTTTTTCTTTTTGTTGTTGTCTTAAAAAGTAAGGAATTAAGGGAAAAATGAAGAATTAATTTTTATATAAAAGTTGTTTAATAATATTAATTTAAAAATTAAAAAATAATTTTATTTTTTAAATAACTTATATAAAATGACAAAATATTTCATTATACTAATAAAATGAGATATATTAAATAAGGGTAGAATAAAAAAAATTAGAGTAATAAAAACGTGTAAAGAATATATGTAATTACATATAAAAATT
This sequence comes from Phaseolus lunatus, assembly GCA_013389735.1. Taxonomy (NCBI): domain Eukaryota; kingdom Viridiplantae; phylum Streptophyta; class Magnoliopsida; order Fabales; family Fabaceae; genus Phaseolus; species Phaseolus lunatus. The sequence goes on from CM023859.1 coordinate 40,071,358, forward strand.
TCATTTATTGTATTTAATTAAACATTTATCACATTTAATTGATTAATTTAAAATGGTATATTATCTAATTAAAGTTAAATTTAAACAATTAACTCTACCTCTACTTGGTTAAAGTAAGAAATGAATCACACTTCATGTCACAAGTCATGAACACTGAATTTGGCAGTAACTCATGGAGCAACAGGATAAAACAAAAACTCAATCTTTCACCCTCCGGGGTCTCGCATGTGAAAGAAGCCACCGAAAAGTTGTATATACTTCATGTTTTGGTGGAATGTGGCAGAAAAAAATGGTAGAGGACCCCACATGGAAGAGTAAACAGTGACATTGAATATGAAACTCAACTGCTTCTTCTGATTCTCCATATCTACCTTCCAATCCGTCTTTTCCTCTGTTCCTTTAAGATAAAAATACACTCATCCCTTTTGGCCTTCCTGTATTTGCGTGTCATCCAAGCACTCCCCTTTTCACTCTTTGCACTCAAAAAGCTATTCCCAGGATCACACACACTGTGACAAAGAGAAAGAGAGAGAAATAGCTATTACTGTGTGGTTGACTGTGTCTAAATGGGAATAAGAATTCAGAAAGTGTACTTCAACTGGGATTCATCTGATTCCTTTGTCTCTGCTGATTCATAATCTCTTTAAGGTACGTTTTCTTCTTTGTCTTGTGTCATAAATTCACTTTCTTTTCCTCTTTTTTTCCCTATCTGCTCTGGAATATTAATTTTGTCTATCCTGGGGCCTTTGTGCTTGCGGTGTTTTCAATCTATAATCAACAACATAGATGGTGGGGTTGGTGGAAGTTTTTTCTTTTATGCATGTGGAATTATTTGAATTTCTCTTGAAGCAATTCTATTTGAGTTTATTCATTATCAAGCCACATAGGGTGTTGCTTTAAAGGAAAAAGACAAAGAAGAAAGAGCAAATTCGATGCTGCAGAACTGAAGATATTTGAGCTAATTCGTACGTTTGATATGAAATTCATGCTTATCTTATTACCTTGCTTGAAGAATTGGTTGATTGATTATGCTAATTACAGAAACTGTAAAATTATTTGATCATTGATACAACTATCATGCTGATTGGATAGAATTTTTCTAGCATTTTCAAAATGTCTTCAGAAGAACATTACAGCCATTCTTCCGTGCGAATTAGACTTATAGCAAGCTTTTTTACAAGTTATGATGATTCTCTCTCTTCACCCTTTTTTTTTTTCTTTTATCATTTTCCTTGGTATATGTCAAACTGTTTAGGACCTGGGCACGTGATTCCCCCAATAATAGGTGATATGGATTTTATATTCCATGATCTATCTACTCTTCATGATACCTGCTTTGCCAATGCAAATGTAATACCTCAAATAGCACTGGATTGTAAAAGTTTTGGGATCACATGTCTTTCTGGAGCATTTATTTGCGTATGATCTTTTAATTTTTTTATAGTTCTAGAGAGATGATCATGCTACATTTGAAGATTGAATTGAACTTGAGCTCTTGCAGTTTCTTGACATGTTTAATTAAGCTGTGGAATTCCTTTCGTGTAATTTGTAGTATATTTGCTTGCCTACTCGTGGGGCTTATTTTCAGAAGAGTTTTTTTACCAACTTGGAGCAAATAATATTGCATGGGTTGGTTTACAAAATTGCTCAAAGGATCCAACCGTAAATATTCAGAAGGAAGATATCATGGGAAATATGGAGATGACAGATATTCAGAGAATCATGATAACTCAGCGGTAATCACACTTTCTGCTTCTTGTAAAAAATTGACCATTCTTTCAACTTATGATGTCATTTTCTAGGACGATAGTTGCTTGAACCTAACATAGCACTAGTTCCTTTCGGATTTGGTCTGAAGTTATGAATTGTAATAGTCTAAACTGAGAGCAGGATGATTTGACGGAAATTGAGAAAGAAGAAATTGATCGGGCAATAGCACTCTCTCTTTCAGAGGAAGATCCGAAAGGGAAAAAAGTTATTGGTGAGATTTATGCTTTTGCTGTTTTATGTAACTGCTTATTAAAATTAGGAATTCAGTGTGCGTGGTTACCTAAAATGTATATTCTAAACATAATGCATATCGATTTATTAAGTTCTTGTATAGTTATCTAAGTTTCTTGGTGTCAGTTATCAAGTTTCTCCGTTAAAATGTAATTCTAATCTATACCATAATTATCAGGATTTGTTGATTCTGATGCTTGGTTAAAAAAGTACTGAACATATTTTTCATATGGTTAGAGTCCATTAAAGAAATTCTGAAATTTCATTTGGTAACTTGTTTTTGGAAATGGATTCCCATTTTTTTCCCTGCTCAATCAAGTATTTAAAAATGCCATGTTTTTGCCTCTCAAAACCAGAGGATGACTCTGAATCTGAAGATGATGAACTGTGTCCACTTGATGATGAGGAAGAGATATGTGTTGGTGAAGTTCAGCAAGATGAAGATGACCATCATGCTCAAATTCAACAGGATGAAGACAAAAATCTTGATGAATTTCAACTTGAGGAAGATGAACAACTTGCCAAGGCAATTCAAGAAAGTTTGAGCATTAGTTCTCCTCCTCCATCTGACAATGATTCTTTATTTCAACCTTTTGCGCACTTATTCCCACCTGTATACAGGTACTGTGGAAAACAAGACATCTTTTATCTTTCAAATACCATTTATGGAAATTGCCGAACTTCACTGATTGTGGTAAATAAAGGGGGACAAATGATTGTCCTCATTAGTAAAATTGCTTTAATGGAAAACTTACAGTGAAAAAAGTCTTTCCAAACAGATAATGTTTCAAACTTCAATATGAAGAATTTCTGAATTGTTCTTAGTTAATATCAGAAATATTGATATGTAGGCTAAAAGATTGTTGATTTTTTGTCTTCATTTCCATTAAATGAAAATGATGCAAGGACTGCCCTTTATAGAATTTGATAATGAGGTCAGTTAGTGTCATATTTATGGTAACTTGCTAGCACTTGTGAATATCATAAATATCTTGCCTTCTTAGGATTTTTTATGTGCGCGCTCTAAGAAAATTGAAATATTCAACTTAGTGACAAAAACATGGATCAAAATAGGAGACATCTATAAAGTTTCCTTTTCATAAATTATTGAATCTTATAGAAATAGAGGCTAAACCTATTTGTTGCAAAATGTGCTTGCAGAACCTGTGCTGGCTGCAATGCCGAGATTGGCAGTGGAAGATTTTTGAGTTGCATGGGAGGTTTTTGGCATCCTGAATGTTTTTGTTGTCATGCTTGCAAACTTCCAATCACTGATTATGAGGTTAGAGTCTTGTGTCCATTGTTATATGCTTCATGAAACTCAATTTGGACACATGTAAACTTTCTTCTGGAATTCATAAATGAAGATCTTTAGCTTTATTTTTATTAATATGATTGTAAATAATGTTTACATCCTTATTCATTTACAGTTTTCCATGTCTGGAAATCGACGTTATCATAAATCCTGCTATAAGGAGTTGCATCATCCAAGATGTGATGTTTGCAATAACTTTGTAAGTGATAACAGTAACTTTTTTCTTACAGATTTTTAGTCAATTAGTCTTTGATTAATGGTTTCAACAAAATTTGATACGCATACAAATTTCACTACATATGTTTTGTTGGACGACTACTGATATTGATGTATTTTAAAAAATACTATAGTCCAAAAATCAGAATGGTACTTGAGAATGTTTTGCTTAGGTATATTGTGCCATGCGTGCCCTTTATGACTCAGATATAAGTTTGAATGTTTGATTACTTCTTAAATTTTAATAATTGGCTTATATTTGCAAGAAATTATGGATCAGCTACACTAAGTTAAAGTCATTTTACACACTGTTCAAAATTTCTGTGATCTAAGACTTTCTAGCTGTGCATGTTGAAGTTTATATCAAATATGTTGTATTGCTAAATAAGGCTGTTCTTGAGCTATGACATATGCTCAGTCAACCAATATATTGGAGAAACTAGAGACACGTTGAAGATACATTAAGATTTCAAGAAAAATAGCAACTGAAACCATCTGTTTTCTAGTCTAGGTCAAACATTTTTTCATTTCCTACAATCTACCATTTTTTTTATCGAAATTCCCTAAACCCTACAATCTACCATTAATAGGTGGACAACGCTACATGGAATTCCCTGAAAAGTTGGTTGAAGAAATTTTATTACTATTTCATTAATGGAATTATATTATACCCTAAACCTTCAATCAAAAGGAGTTCAAGTGAATTAAAATAAATATAAAAGTTGCCGAAGGTATAAGTGAAAGGGTGAACATGTTATCCTTTCCCTCCTTTTTTGAATCTAAAATTGGCTGTTATTTTGTTTTTTCAATTATGCTAGTTATAAATATACAGTATAATTGAATGATCGATTTTTGTTCATTACAGATCCCACCAAACTCAGCTGGCCTCATTGAGTATAGAGCACATCCTTTCTGGCTACAAAAATATTGTCCATCGCATGAGCGAGATGGTACTCCTCGTTGTTGTAGCTGTCAAAGAATGGAGGTCAGTTATAACAGCTCCCAGAACATGTCATCATTTGTTGATGCATCCCATTTCTCATTCCTTTCTCTCTCTGTCTTTTCCCTTTTCATATCTGATATGAAATTTTCCAATCAGTGCAGTCAGTGGATGCCAAATATCTGTTGCTTGATGATGGCCGAAAGCTGTGTCTGGAGTGTCTTGACTCATCTATCATGGATACTCATGAATGCCAACCTCTCTATGTTGAAATACAAGAATTTTATGAAGGTTTACATATGAAGATAGAGCAGCAAATTCCTATGCTTTTGGTTGAGAGACAAGCACTGAACGAAGCCATGGAAGGAGAGAAGAATGTAAATGTTAACGTTTTGAACATTCATTCATGAAATTTTCCTTCCATTTTCTCTTCTTTACATCATACCCCATCTATTGCCCTGATTTTGCATTGCTTCTGAGTGTAGGGTCATCACCACTTACCTGAAACTAGAGGACTTTGCTTGTCTGAAGAGCAAACTATTCCAACTGTAGAGATCTCTTCTGAATTTCAGTCTTCATTGATGATTTTAATTCTCAATAAACTGTCTCTGTTGATCAAGCAGTGGTTCAAATTTTTGTTCTTGTAATTCCAGATTTTAAGGAGGCCAAGGATAGGAGCAGGATACCAGCTCATAGATATGATAACCGAGCCTTTTAGACTGATCCGTCGATGTGAAGTGACAGCCATACTTGTTTTGTATGGCCTTCCCAGGTATCCTTCTGACACCAACTATTTTCATGAACTAAAGTATTTGCATTTGGAGTTCACTGTATACAATTCAAGAATTTTATGTTCATAGGCTATTGACTGGATCAATCCTGGCTCACGAAATGATGCATGCGTGGCTTAGACTTAAAGGTACTATCATCCTTCTTGTGATCAATTTGGAAAATTTGTAATTTCATTTCATAGTGTTAAATTGGACAGACTTGTGGGGTTATGGCAGGCTATGGCAATCTGAGGCCAGAAGTTGAAGAAGGAATTTGCCAAGTCTTGGCTCATATGTGGGTAGAATCGGAGATCTATTCCAGCACTGGGAATGAAGGTGCATCATCATCATCATCTTCTTCTTCCTCATCCTCTTCGTCACCTTCGTCCTCTTCATCATCTAAGAAGGGTAAACGTTCTGATTTTGAGAAGAAACTTGGTGAATATTTCAAACACCAGATTGAGTCAGATAGTTCATCAGCTTACGGAGATGGATTCAGAGAGGGTAACCAGGCAGTGCTCAAGTATGGGCTTAAAAGGACCCTTGACCATATCCGAATGACTGGAAGTTTTCCATATTGAAAAATGGTATTAGACTCCTTCAGAGTGAGCAGTTCATCTTCGTGAGAAAAGTAAGGAGTCTCAATTGTTGATGAGAAGATTAAGGAGTTAAATTTGAACAAATTCATGATTTAGTATGCACAAGCATATCATATCAACGGCTATTTTCATCAATGAGGAAGACTTTTTGCTTTTCTCTCTAAAGGATGGACTCACTTTAGCCAAATTGAGAAATATGATACAATTTTCTTTTCTCTACATCAACCGATATATCAGCTTTGTCATTTAAATTAAATAGGATGCAAAGGTTCCAAAAGTATATAATTTTCACATTACACCGGACTAAATAAGGAAATGAAAAAAGGCTCCTGTTAGTCTGAGGTTGCCAAAAAGTTTTTATTTCTTTTAGGGGGTGCGGTGGGGAGGGATGACATATGCAGTTGTTGCCATTTCCAGATAAATGTTGTCCTTTATATTCTATATCTGTTACAAAATACCTTGCAGCAGTTGAAAATATTTAAACAGTGCAAGTAATACCAGTAAAATTTTTGTAATTTGTGTTTTGCTTATATTCTTCTTTTCTGGAATTTTTTCCCTTGGAAGCTTCAATTCAGAAAGATGGTTTCTCAGTATTTTTGTGATGACTGTTCACCTTTGTAATGTAAGTAACTAGTTAGCCACCCCTGCTATGCACGGGATTTTAAGTTTCTATTTACTCTTTACAAAAGTCCTTTCAAATATTGATTTGATTATCTTAATATGAGACTATTGGTGCTTCATTTGTTGAATATAAATCAATAACAAATTGTTGAGACAATATTTGTCCTTTCAAAACCAAACTTTGTTGGTCTATCTTGAATTCAAAATGCTATGAACTCACAAAGTGAAATACATTTCCTTTTACACAATGAATTGCATTTAAATCCAAACCTAAATGGAAAATTCTCTTTACTCACTATATGAAAAACAACAAACAATATTGCAATGAAATGAAGTCATGTGTATTTCATGATTTCTCTACAATTCACCATCGTGAGAACTAACAATCACAACCATCATTTATATTTTTAACAAGTTTTATCTCCTCCAAGCTCTCCATGTCAAATTTTGGAAATTGTGTTATTATCAACAGTTTATTGAACCCACCTTATATTTTTATCTTAAATTTCTGAGTTTTGTAAGTGTTCTTTTAGAAAAATGAATAATTGAGCATTATATGTTTTTATTTGAACCTTAAAAAGTTGAAGAGTCTTGATCAATTCAAGGAGATGTGGAGAAGAGAAACTTCATGGATAGAGGAGATAACAATTTTCAAATTTTAAAAAAAATAAATAACAATACATATCAATTAGATTATTGTGAGGAGTATGGTGTGAGTCATAATTTTAATGTATCTAATATTTCTCTATGTGATACATGACTTTCACATTCGTGAATGAATTTCCTATTTGATGGAGAAAATGATGTAAATAAGGATAAGGAAGAATTGATTGAAAATAAAGTAAAAGAGACAACGATAACAAATACTAGAAAAGAAAATTTCCTTTTCAGAGTGCCTTTGCAATTTAAATATTTAGGTTTATATAATTATAATTATTATATAAAGAGGAGGGATATTTTTCACTCACATATAACTATTACTAAATTACAAATCATTACTAGTATATGTATCTACATTTTTATTATATTAAAATATATAATTTCATAAAACTAATATCAAAATAATAAATATAGTAGTTATTTTTAAATAAATAAATTATGTAATTATTTTTAATAGAGAAAAATTTTCAATTATTAAATTAAATATTAAATTTTATTTATTAAAAATAAATTTATCTTATTAAAAATTAAAAAAATATACCAAAAATTAAAAAAAAAATCCTTTTTACGTAATACAATATTATAATATAAAAATATATACTTATTTACATTGTTTACTTGATAACCCTACCTCCATTAACTATCAATAAACAATTTATTATCATTCATTAATATATCTCATTATTTTATTTTATTCTCTAAATCTTATAGTTTTTTAAAATTAATTAATTACTTACAATAAAAAAAAAAATACTCTCTATAAAATACCCTAAACCCTAAAATTATTTATTAATTTTATAAACATAGTTTTTATAAATTTAATAATAAATTTTTATACTAATTAATTATTTACTTTTTGTTATCGTAAAAGCACATGGGTCTCGGTAATAAAGAATTTAACTTGATTCGCAGCCACGTGGCCCAGGATGAACATGATTGTAGCATGGTCGTGGCGAGAGATGCTTACCAATATGTGATGCCAAAACTGATCTATTTCCCTTCTCCTTCTCACTTCTGTCTCTCTGCTACAAATCCAAAAACCTCCAAATTGCGAGGTAAAATAATCCTCATCTGATTAATCACTTTCTTACTTTTTTTTCCATTGCAATTTCACTTATGTCTCCGTCACTTGCATTCATTTCACTCGATTTCGCTTTTGCATTAGCAGTTCAAAATTCAAGTTTCCCGAGCGAGTTCTAGGGTTCTCCACTGCCATGGACCAGGCCGAATTAACCACCGAACAGGTACTTTCGGATCCGTTTCCTCCGTTTCCTCTCTATTCGTTTCTTCGTTCCTCGATCTGAAACCGATTGTGCTCGATTCCGTTTGGATTTAGTTCTTGTGCATTTTAATGTGTTGATTGTCGATGTGGATTGAATTTCTTCACTGACATTGTGTCGTGTTTTCTTGAAGGTTCTGAGTAGGGACATTCCATGGGAGACCTACATGTCCACGAAGCTCATCTCTAGCACGAGCCTTCAGCTCTTAAGGCGCTATGATCACCGATCAGAGAGTCACAGAGCACAGTTGCTCGATGATGTAATTTTTTATTTTAAATTATTTTTTTAGGAAAGTAATAGTAAAACCTAGTTTGTTAATTGTTGTGCTGAGTTTTTAAACTTGATTTGATTGCAATTTTGATTTGAACTAGATTTAATTTGTGATTCCCAAGTTTGTTGTCCATTGGAATTGAAAGTGCAAGTTCGATCTTTGCGTGGCAGGATGGTCTCTCTTATGTTCGCGTGTTTGTTCGTGTTCTGCGTGATATTTTCAAGGAAGATACTGTAGAGTATGTTTTGGCACTGATAGATGAAATGCTTGCAGGTAAATTGTTGAAATTGGTCCATTTTTTTCTCTTTTGTTTGTTAACAGTGGCATAACCTTGAAATTATAATCTTTTGCAGCAAACCCCAAGAGAGCAAGACTTTTTCATGACAGTACTCTTGCATATGAAGATACTTATGAGCCTTTCCTAAGTTAAGTATTTACTCAAATATGTTCTTTTGCATAATTATTAGATTTACGTGTTTTGGAGGTGAGACTAGACACAGATATATGACTGATTTTTGTATTGAATACCCAGTAATTTGTTTTTCAAGTTGGGTATTTAACAAGTTAAACACTTTGGTTTATGTCCATTCTGATTCCTACCAGTTCTATAATACATGTCTTGTTAAGTTGAAATACGTATCCCATTGAGGGGGCTATATGCATTAAATTCCTTTATTGACAGCATACATCATCATATGATGGAAAACATATCGGTTGTTATGATAAAAGAAATAAGTTGAAAATCATATAGAAATAAACAAATATTTTAGGGACCAGTTAAAATAATCAATGTAATTGTAGGGACAAAATATAAATAAATATTTTTCTGGGGATTTAAATCAAAGTTTTATAAATTTTTAGGTACCCAATTTTAATTTTTTTATTGGGTACTTAAAAACAAATATTAGTCATATATATAGACCTAAAACTTATTTAAGCCTCAGCCAAACGGCTTTAAGAGTTTTCTTTGTAGGGAGTCTAATCATTGATGATAGTATATGTGTGTATGTAAAATACGTGCTTGTGGAAGATTGTGCTTTTTATGGTCATTTGTAGTCTAGTATTATACCTTTCTTATGAACACAGAAACTGGAAGTCCGTCGCTTTGAATTACATTTTTTTGTCATTTCTTTTACAGAAGATTAAAAGCTTTGTACACTTGTCGTTTATATAATGTCATATGATTCTTGTGGATTTTGACCATTTTCTTTGTACTTCAAATTTATGATATACAAAAATTAAAAAGAAATTTTTTTTATTCATCTTGCAGATTGCTCTGGAAAGGAAATTGGTTCATACAAGAGAAAAGTTGTAAGATCCTTGCTCTAATTGTTAGGTAATACAAACTCGAGATCTTTTCACATTTTAATTCAAAAAATTCTCAGACTTGAATTAAATATCAGATTCTATTTCATACCTTATGAGTTTTTGAAAAATTTCACCTTTTTCTGAATATAGTGTCAGGCCAAAAAATCAGAATGGTGTTGTGTCTAATGGAGAAGCATCAGATGGAAAGAAGCCATTTACCACTATTGATGATGTTTTGATAGGATTAGTAAAATGGCTATGTGAACAGGTATGTGATAGTGAAAATTGTTTCTATCTCTCTAGGTCCACTGGATAAGAGTAATTCACGGATATGTAGACAATGCAACTAATCTTTCAACTTAGGGAGGAAGCTGCCACAATCACTTGACGTTTATGAAAATTTAGATAGATTTGCTAGAGTGGCATTATTTTCTGAACTTGAACACTAAGTTATAGTTTGTACCACAGAATCAATTAAACTAGATGCATAAAGATATGAACTCAGATCAATAGGAAGTTTATGAAATATTCTAAAGATGTTATGGATCCATTTCTATCTAATACGCATGCTTTCTTACTTCCATCTATAATTGATTTATTATATTTGTAGTTGAAGAAACCTTTTCATCCTACTCGTGGAGTCCCAACTGCTATCAATTGCCTATCAACATTGCTTAAGGAACCTGTGGTTAGGTCTTCCTTTGTTCAGGCAGACGGGGTCAAGTTACTTGTGCCATTGATTTCACCAGCATCCACACAACAGTCCATTCAGGTAAGTTTGTTGGACTCTACCTCTGAGAATCTGAAAATCTGAGTAATTGGATTTGTCTTTAGTTGGCCTATTCCAATAGGATAGGTGCTTGGGTGCTAAGCATAGTATATCTAGCTATGTCTGTAAATACTTGCTAGAAATCAAAGAGTCTCTATTGCATTTAGTAAGAGATGGATAACTTATGCTTGGTGCTTCTTACCAAATAATAATTGTTTTGATCAACATTGAAAGAGTGATATCTGATTCCAGATATGTTGGCTTCTAAATTGAATTACCAGTAAAAATAATGAAATGTTATTGATGAAATTTTTTAGATTTCATGGGTTTCTTTTATAGGGAACAAAGGGAAATTAATTGACAAATTCCTCTGTAACAGCTTCTTTATGAAACATGTCTCTGTATATGGCTCTTATCCTATTATGAGCCAGCAATTGAATATTTGGCTACTTCAAGGACCCTTCCTCGACTTATTGATGTTGTTAAGAGTTCTACAAAAGAGAAGGTATTGCTTACTTGTTGAATTTATGTGCATCTCATTTTTCTCTTATAAACAAATTGTCGTTCATATTTCTTACAATATCATTAGTAGTTATTGACTTATTGTTCTTTTATAGTTAGCTTAGTTGTGTTAACTTGCTGTTATATCTCTGTCTGTAATAGTAGCAAGTTGATATTTAATTGTTTATAACTTTCTCTGGCATAGCAGTCTAATGTTGGCATACTTGTTTTACAAGGTGGTTAGAGTTATTGTCTTGACTCTTAAGAACTTGATGTCAAAAGGGACATTGGGTGCTCAGATGGTTGATCTTCAGCTGCCACAAGTTGTCCAGAGTTTAAAAGCACAAGCATGGAGTGATGAGGTCAGATAATTAGGACCTACAATATGTTAATGTCCTGTTGGACTTGTGTGCAAGACCTCTTGCTATTTGAGCCTTATTTACCAGTAAATTTGCTGTCTTGTGACCTTGCATTCAGAGGTTCAATTCCTGGAAACAGTGTCTTCTTGCAGGATTAGGTGTTATGCACCTATGCCTACCCTCCCCAAACCCCATCTAGTGGAGCGGGGAGTCTTGTGCATTAGGTTGCCCCATTTTTGCCTCTTGCCATTATTGAAGTATTTGCAGTCAGAACTAATATTTTAGTTTTTTTGTCATCCTAATCATAGTTTTTTATATAACATGGCCTTTTCATTATTATATATTATTTCTTGTCTTATGTTGTCATACAGGGCCTCTGTACTAAATAGTTAGATACACTTTCTGTTTTCTATGATGCATCACACTTTTAATGGCACTTAGCATTTGATGTCATGCATTTAATAGAAAAGGAAAGTCAGAATGACGGTTAGTGTAGAATTTACTTACCGGAATGATATGATGCTTCCTCTCATATTTATTGTTACTCAATAGATGAGTTGTGATGATATTACAATATTGTTGATGAAATTTGATTAAGCTGTGATGCATTGCTTCCTGGGTTCACGTCAGTGACTCTCGTGCATGTTGGCCATTAGAATAACTTATTCTCTCTGTTTTCTGTTCGCATTGTAATCATTAATGCACAAGTGTACGTGAACCCTAATGTATGATACACAAATCACGTTGCTAACTTTAATACACATTCTGGAAGACTCACTGGACATCCGGTTTTTCACCATTCTAAAGTGCCTTTTCCATTCTCTCCTACATTTGCTTGAATTGGCACCCCTCTATGATTGGACTATATGTGTGTGTGTGTATTATTACTGGAGCTTTTTCACTTTATCTTAAATTACAAACTCAAAAATAGATAGCTATTTTAACCTCTATTACCACATCCTTTTGAAATAGCCGATTTTGTATTGCTAGCCCAACATTTCTATTGATTAGAAAATTTTGTATAGGACTTGTTGGAGGCACTGAATTCTCTGGAAGAAGGGCTTAAGGATAATATTAAGAAACTAAGTTCTTTCGATATGTACAAGCAAGAAGTTCTCCTTGGCCATCTAGATTGGTCTCCCATGCACAAAGATCCCATATTCTGGCGAGAAAATATAACCAACTTTGAAGAAAATGATTTCCAGGTATATGTGCATTTCTTCCTTTATGCTTTAATTCAATTCTTATTTAAGAAAACTTGAAAATTTAGGCTGAGGAAAATAACAAGGGTTTCGGTTACTTGTGAAGTTGTGACCATACTAATTTCTCTGTTATTTCATATAAAACTGATATTTCTGGGTTTGGGTTCATATTGGGCTTCACCTTGTTAGAAATGGTTAGCACTGAACACTAACTGGCTGGCTAGAGTGCTTGCTTAATCTACTAAGCTCGGACACATCTCTTCAATGGTGTATCCCTGTGTATGACATGTATCATACACTGACACGTGTATGACATATTGGTGAAGCATCTAATTTAAAAAACATTTTTTTGGGTTTATGACATAGCTCTAGCATGGCTCTGACACAACATTAATAAGGGCATACATGGTTTTTATTATAATTATAGAAATAAGGAGCAAGTCCTAGATAATTAGGAATATTTAGATTATATATTATTATTAGGAAGGTTTTTATTCACTCTCCTATCATATCTTCGTATAATGTGGAATTTTTTGTACTTGTTAATTTGTCTTTAGATAGATGGATTAAATTCATTTTTGTATCAGGTAACAATATGTTCAGGTTGTTATATTTGATTAACTTTTATAGATGATTTTGAATATATAAATTTTAATTGTCAATTTAAATAATTCATAATGATGTGCAATATACATACATATATATATATATATACACATACATATATATATATATATATACATACATATATATATATACATACATATATATATACACACATACATATATATATATATATATCACTTTGTCCTACATTTTGAAGATTATAAGTATCACGGTATCCGTGTTTGGTGTATGTAGTAGTGTCAGTGATACACCTCCTATACTTTTCTTTTCAAGACAGTATGGAATTACTTGATGTTGTGTTCCATGATAGAATAAGCCCTCAAACATATGAGTCTGAGTCTTAGCATTACATAATTGTGCAAGCTATTTATGTTTTGTTTCTTATAGTAATTGTGAGAGTATCAAAATGGATGATGTTTTGCAACATGTTATGAATTTTCAATTGATAATTGGTGTCTACTATGACGCTTTTGTTAGAAAAAAAAGGCTGAGTTCAAGAGGGGTGAATTAAACTTTCGAAGAATTTAGAATTTTTTACAAATGAATGAATTATTAACTTTGAATCAATGAATACTTTAAAGAAGACCAGTTTCAACTTCAAGAAATACTATTTTCAATGTTCTTTAATCTTCTAACCATGCAATATGAATACAATTCATATATGAAAGCAATAAGAGATAAGGAAAAGAGAATAACATCAAGAATTATACTGGTTCTCCCTCACAAGAGAGTTACATCTAGTTGCTTAATCACCTCAATTAAGCTAATCTATTAATATCAAGTTTCTACAAGCACCCTACAAGAAAATCAAGAAATACAACACAATACAATATCTTGAATCCTACTAGATCTCTTACACCTTCTTGTGAAATCCTATCGCAAGAAAACTCTTTTGACAGTCCTAGTCAAGAACAACCAACAACAAAGAAAACAATTTGGATTGAATCACCTTGACAATTAAGTTCAAAGAATAACTCCCCCTGGAAGCGATGCTAGGTGATTCTCAACAATAATGAGTTGCAAAGCTTGAATCTTGATCTTTAGAAGGATTTTTCAGAATGAGAACTCAAGGAAAGTTTTTCAGTCAATTAAAAATAGAATTCTAATGTATAAAAAAATGTTGTATAAAAAACTATTGAGTTTTCTATTAGAAGAGAAAAGATAGAAATTATGCTGAATTGATATTTTCAACAGGTTGAAAATCTATTCCAATTGATTGAAACATTGCAAATTGAGTTTCTAAAAGAATTTTCAATTAGTTAAAGTGAGTTTCAATCGATTGGAATCACTTGAATTGACTTCTTTAGTGGTTTTAATAGATTGATTCGCATTTCAATCTATTGATACAGTGTGAAATTGGTCTTTAAAAACTTGTTTTAATCAATTGAAATGATTAAGCTTGTGTTTTCTACCAAGCTATGAACATTTCAATAAATTATAACAGATTTTAATCATTTGAAATTTGTTTACTTTCATTTAAACCAAGTGAAATCATGTAAAAACTCCTGAAAACAATTTTGGCACAAAATATCAATATCAAGCATCACACTCAAACAAACCCTAAACCTAAGAATTACAACTCAATAAGACTCAAACAATAAAATCATCCAATCTTTATCAAGGTTGAGGCAAACTCCATCAAGTCTTCATCTTCAAATGGTTGGAGACATCAAATCATATATCTTCAAATCTATCAACTTTTGCTTGGCGTGTAATACATTTTAGATGATTGCAGCTGACTGGATCTCTACTTTCTTTCCACTGTCATTAAGTTATGGCCTAAAGAGATGAAATATGTTTAGTTAATTTATTTCTCTATAATTATTGTTGTGGTGAGTTCAAGGCATTGCGGGTGAAACTTATTCCGTGGTCCAAAATCTTTCCTTTTATAAAATCAAGTAACTTTTTAACAGATGTGCGAAAGAATTTATTGGTTGTGTTGCGGTATTGTTACTTGATTTCGTCGTGTTAGATGATGGTGTTTGTAAAGTAGATAGATATGATATTCATCTCAAAGTCAATATACATTATACTTTACTGATCTGAAATATGGTAAATGAAATTTAAAATGTTTTGTTCCTTTGAGGGTGCTTGTGGATCCCATCAAATGAGACATGCGTACTATAAAACAATTTTTCGGCAATCCATATTGTTTAGGAAAAACATTTTTATAGCGAAACGGGTGATTATGCTATATGAAGTGCCATTTGATAATGCTAGAAAGGAAAGATGATGATAGTGTAATCTTTTTGTGTACTACCTATCCTAAACATTCTTCAGATCATCTATTATTTATTAATACTAACTTCATCTGTTTCAGATCCCAAGGGTCCTAATAACAATTTTGGACACTTCCAGTGATCCAAGGACTCTGGCAGTTGCTTGTTATGACATTTCACAGTTTATCCAGCACCATCCTTCTGGACGGATAATTGTGACAGACCTCAAAGCCAAGGAACGGGTGATGAAACTTATGAACCATGAAAATGCTGAAGTTACTAAGAATGCACTACTCTGCATCCAGCGGCTTTTCTTAGGTGCAAAGTATGCGAGTTTCTTGCAGGTTTAATTCTGTTTTGTGGGGTGGTGGTCTGCTGTCTGCTGGATGCACTTAGTTCCACCAACTTGACTGCTATCTCAAAAATTGGGTCGGTTCTCGTGTACAAGGCTTATTCATTGCTTTAGTAATTAATTTATTGTTGTGTATGGCATATTAAGATTTCGGTTTCAACAGTAGAAGAAATTTTATGTGAGAAATAAGTATGCATGATATTCTGCTGCCGAATAAAACAAGTTTTGTAATTAAATACTCGAAGTTGTGCTTGTAGTAAAGTTGAATTTGTTAGAGAAAAAAAATTATTGTTTAATACGAGCTATCTGATTGAGTCGAGGGGCCAGAACTAATGGACAAAATCAATGTTTATTTTATATGATTAAAATATTTATATTTATAATAAAAAAAAAATTAGTTATTGATAATTTCTTTCAGAAATATCGAAGTATAAGTTAGAAATAGTTATATATTAAAAAGAGAACTGGTAAATGACATTTACATTTTTAATTTTAAAATAGAAAATTATTTTTTTCTACCTTTAATAAACTGATTCTTTTTATTTCTTTTATAAATTTTAAATAGATATCCATTCATATCTTTTATAAACAATATTCAAATTTATTATGTTTTTAATAAAGTAATATTCATCTTAAAGTTATTTATTAAAATTGTGTTTTTATAAAAAAAATTCAATTTTTATTTCTTAAAATTTAATTTTTTATTTTTATAACTTTTGTTGAGTTTTAGTTAGATATTCTGAAATTAAAAAAAAAAGTGACTGTTACTTTAATAAAAGGAAATGTTTTTCAAATTTTAGAAATAGTATTATTTAGTGTAACTTCATGGATTGATCAGTGTAGTTTCTCCTGTTAAAACTATATAGAGAATAATAAATTGAAAAAGATAAGAAGTTAAGTTTCAAATCACTGACTTAATTTCTTGATTTTTTATTTACTGTTTTAATTAGTTTAGTTTTTTAGTAAAAAAATTAATCAAGCTTCGTAATATTAAAAAAAGAAAACAATGCGATCCTTTTTATTAAATTGAAATTAAAGTCGTCCATTTATTAAATGGAAAGTAATTAGCTTTGCGAGTTTTGATAATGGTGCAAGATTTGCAATTGGGTGTCCACCAGAAGCAACCTGAACGTGGCGCTTGTTGTCGGTCCAGAACTTCAAGGTGGCAGCTCTGGCGACATGCGGGGTGATGTAGTGCAACAACTGCCAACATCACGGTTGCGCCATCACCCTTTCACTCAAATTTACTTTTGTGTTCTAATATTTAACCCTCTCTTTGAATTGGATTCCTTATTGTTGGTGGGTACTGGGAGGCAGGGATTATTTGGAATGGATGACGATTAGGGATTTTGACTCCCTCTTATTTAGAGTTATGTGTACAACTAATTTGTCTCTAATTGCAATGAATTTATTACATTTACTAAAGAATTATAAAAACACTTTATTAGTTTTAATTCTATTAATTATTTTATATTTCTAATTTAGTGTGAATTTTTTTAATGCATAAAAACCTACAAATTCATTCCTAAGTATAATTAATGAAAAAATTGTAATGGATAAAAGAAAAAATATTTATTATTTATCATATATTTTAATATCTTCTGATAAAAACATTCTATATTTAATTTCTTTCAATATCTATAAAAATTTAAATATTTAATTCTAAAATTATACTAATTTTTTTAAATACCTTTTCATAATTCTTACAGTTATTACAATTATTATCATATATTTATTCATTCTTTAAATCAAAATTATACATATTTTAAATAAAAAATCAATAACATGATTTTAAACTTTCAAATTATTCTCCATTCAAATAGATTCACTTTTTCTTTCCATTAAAATCGATCTACCTTTTTTCAATCTAAACAATGTTATGTGATGTGTCCTTTTTCTACATGAATATTAGAGTTGTTATAAAATATTAAAAAAAAACCAATAATAATATTGAATACCGATGAAGATGATATTATATATATCTCAATGAAAAAAAAAATGTAACTCATAAACAAAAGAAGATGAAGAAATTATTAAAAAAAAATGAAAAAAACTTGATTAAGAAGAAGCTATGAAAGCAGAAGGAAAGTTCTCCAAAGTTCTACCTATTTCATAATAAGTTTCTATTCTAAAAAAAAAAATCTAAATTTAAGCTCATGGTACATAAACCCTTAAAACACTCAAATCCTTTTTTATATAAACTCATAACTCATTAAAGCTACATAAAACTTTCCCATTTTCTGTGTTTTATCTTCCACGCTAGACATTAAAAAATTGACAATTTGTTATGCAGTTTAGTATTAGCTCTCAGTCTTAAAAAGTCTCATGTTCAATTTCACTTTAGAGTCCTTTAGCACAAGTCTAAAAACTTATAACAATCAAGAATAATTATTTTTACTTTAAAGCTCAAAATTTTGCTTCCACAAAAAACATGGCTTCATCTTTCAAAAACTTATCAAATTTCTTCAATTCTTCTGGTTTCTAAAACAAATATAATAACATAACAATATGTTCAAAGATTTAAAACATTAAATAACTCATAATTAATAATTAGATTGGTATAATTTTTTTATTAAAACAAAGTTCTAACTAAAAAAAAGGCAAGATTAATGTTATACTAAATAAAATGCAAGGTTAATGTTCTATTATGTAGATATATAAAACATTTATGAGTCTGTCAAACCTAAGTCATCACTTAACAATATCAATAAACAATAAAAAAATTTATCAATGAAATTATTAACATCTATAAAGTTATAATAAAAAAATTATTTAAACCCATATTTTTTCCTTATATCAGTGAAGGTAAACTTCCCATCGGAATGTGATAACAATAATTCCTTCTAGTCCTTCAAGTGAATACGATAACCTTATCGTGGGACCATATAATTTAAATTTAGTGGTGCTACAAACTTTGAACTCGCAATTATTTTGACAAAGAAAACAGCGACTCCGTTTTAAATTAAAGCTGTGTTTTTCAAACTTTACAATAAGTTCGCATAGAACATTAGTCAAAAACTTAATAAATAAAAAACTGTGATGGAATTGTATTGAAAATCACAAAAAATAATTTGTTTGTTTTTAAATTTAATATCATTTAAAAGTGTAGCACTCCGAAAATACATATAACTATTTTAATACACGTTTTACATATTTCTATATAAACTTAAAGTTTTTCAAAATATTTCTATTACAAGATTATAACTTATAAAAATACAAATATTTACATATCC
The DNA here is from genome assembly GCA_013389735.1 of Phaseolus lunatus. Classification (NCBI taxonomy): domain Eukaryota; kingdom Viridiplantae; phylum Streptophyta; class Magnoliopsida; order Fabales; family Fabaceae; genus Phaseolus; species Phaseolus lunatus. The sequence goes on from CM023859.1 coordinate 40,090,601, forward strand.
ATAGTTCAAAATAAAACTCTAAAACCTTTAAGGCTCTCCTGCACCGGTATGGTCATCTGCTGGTGTACATAGCGGTCATCGCAGTTCAAACACAACACGAAAAACAAGGATAAGCTAGTGAAAATAAAGTTTTATAATATATACAATTAAATTAAAAGAGAAAACCAAATTACATGACCAATTCTTCAATTTTTCAATCTTCTTCAAATCCCAATAATAAAACAATCACATAGATCTCACATGGATCTACACATCCAAATCCAAGATATTCAACAAACAACGTCTAGACTCGTATTAAGTAAGTCCTACCAGAGACTAACACCTGATCTAAAAATTACCAGCGAATCCAACAGAAAGGGTCAGGATAAGTTCAATACAACTCAAGCTGTGCATCTCATATGTCACGGTGTGCATGAACTCCTTCATCAGCTTCTCACCACCTGATATCGTAGTTTATGTGACTTAGATCATCAGTGAAACTCAGAGATCTCTGTTACCACATAGGCATCAATACTTAATACACATACAAACATCCGTCCATACATTATCACAAATGTATGAATTCAATTCCATACCATTTTCATTATACAATATCATTTCAAAACACAATCCACCATATTTAAAATTTTATTTAATATAAAAAAAATAACACTTAAATACTAAACCATCAAAATATAATATTTTTACAAGTTTAAATAATATATAAACAAACAACATAAAATATAAACACACAACATCTCTGCAAGAGAAATTGAATATTGGGACCTCGTCCCTTCCACATCCAGAATCTTCTAGCCTAGGGTGCTAATAAAAAAATTAAATTTAGTTTCACTTACCTTAATTGTTTGCTTTCCAAACAACTTCTAAAATTTGATTTCCCACGGTCTGGATAAGCTTTAAGATTTATGGGTTTAATACAAGTTATCCAAACAGAATAAAAATTCAGTATATAGTAGAATAAGTTGAGAGGATTAATCTTCTCAACTGATCCTACCAAGATTGTGATGGGAAATTCAACACAATAAAAATAATATCTCAACAAGAGCAATAAGCAGCGGATAATAATTTCCCCAACTAGCAAGAATCTGTGAGGAGCAATAACAAATAATTGCAGCAACAAAAACACACTTCAGGAAGACACAGAAATTTTTAACGTGGAAAACCTTCTCAATATGAGAAGTAAAAACCACGGGCACAAGCCAGTCAATCAAACTCCACTATGATCAATATTATGGTTACAAGAGAGTCTCAAAACAGCACAAATTGTGCTCAATAACCAGCCAAGTAGAAATACAACAGAGATGAAACAAAGAACAAGAAACCTGAAAAATTCCCAAAACTGCAGCTAACGTACGTGGCCTATATCTCACTGTTCCGGTGACTTTTGAACAATCCGAACGGTCCAATTGAAGCACCACAAGGTATGAACCTGCTGACAAAATTTCAGCCCGATCCAACGGTGGACGAAACAGCAGCAGCAATCCGAAAAAACTCGTTCTCAAGAGAAACGCTGAAAACGCTGTTGTAATGTGAGATGAATTTCTCTCTGCTCAAACCACTTCTGCAAGATCCGGACGGTCAGATTGAATTCACACAAATTATGAACCTGATTACAAAATTTCAGCCCGATCCAACGGTGAACAAAGTGTCGGCGGCGGCCGGAAGTTACTGGGCAAAACTTTTCTATCTTTTTCTTTTCTCTCTCTTTTTCTCTCTCTGTCTCTGCTGACGGCTGTCACTCTGTCTCTCAGGAAAAAACCCTAAAGGTGATTAAAAATTAGATTGGGCCTCCACATAGGAAGTGAGCCCAACCCAACAGATTGATGACTAAATCCTAAGAAAAAACAGAGAACAAAGGACCTTTAGAACAAAAATGAACTTACTTTGTTTAAAAATTTGATCAAGTAGAAATATTCCTTATCTCACTAGGTACAACGTTGTCCAATGAAATTCTAAAATAGATGAGGTATAACGTGGTCTAATGAAATTCTAAAATAGATGAGGTATTGAATGAGAAATTAAGAGAAAAGATAGAAGAGAGAGATGGTGAGAAAAAAAAGAAAGAAATTAGATGGTCTGGGAAAAGGGTTCTCTTGATTCTTAAGAAAACGCTGTTATAAAAAGCAATAAAAAATACCCAAATTCTACTATGAAAGAAAGAATCACTTTTTCAATATTTCGATTTTGGTTCCAGTTTCTCAATAATGTTTGATGTAAATCATTATTAGCACATGGCTCACATATCCAGAAAATGCTTTTTGAACTATGGTCTACAATTGTACCGACAATTTTAAATCATCATAAAATAGAGTATACTATTTTTCTTATAGTTAAATTACCTAAGAATACTAGTAATTCATTTTTTAATGAATAAGCGTTTATCATATAAATATTTGTCTATGAATTATGCTAATAATTTTAAAAAAATAAGGTTAAACTGGTTTATTTTAAATATATTTGAAATATTTATGAAATATATTATAATTGATCGAATAATTAAATATATATATTATTTATTTTAAATATTTTTAAAATATTTCATCTTAGATTTAAAAGTTTATAAATACAAATCATTTTTATAGGAAGTATTTTTCAATTCTCTTATTCACTTTTACTTATGTTCAACAGTTTTTTTTTTTTTTTTCTAGTTTTTCTAACTTACCTCAAAATTTTCTGCAGATGAATATTCTCTGGTTCTTCACTAAAGATTCGGTTAAATTAATTCTTAGAAGTTTAAACTCAGCTTTATGAGAATATCAAATCACATTTTTTAAAAATAAAAATACGTTTCATTCTTATAATACGATAAAAAAGAAAACTAATCAATTAAAGCCGACATTGCATGTTATTTTCTTCAGTTTTGGTGCATATGTTATCATCACCTTGCTTTAGCTTTAGATGGTAAAAATACAATGGATGGCTTGCAAGCATTTTTTTTTCTTCAGATGTGCTTCAAATCCTTTAGCGATTAATTTATTCAGCATAATTAAGATGATTATTTGAGTGTTAAAAACTATAAAATCATAAAAGGACTCATTAAATAAAAAATAAGAGTAATAAATTTTTGTAATTTTGAATACATTTAGTTAATAATAAGAATATATTCAATAAACCGTGTGATAATATGTGTTGGCAATATTTTTCATAGTTAACACCTTCTATTTGTATAGACAAATCCTAGGGAGAACTTGATAAAAATACCATTAGTTTAAAATGGATTAAATTAAACTTTTAGTCCTTTAATAAAAACAATTTTTTAAATTCATATGGGTTATTTATCTTTTAAATTTAGACCAATTTAATACTTTTAAAATAGTGGTCGTTTATTTATTTATTTTGAGTTGTAATTTTGAACCATTTTTTAAATTAGTGAAACTTGTCTCATTAGATTTATCAACGAAACTCAGTAATGTTAAAAAATAATTATAACCATGGTGAAATTTCACAAGAAAAACTAAGTCACATATCAGTGGTAAAAAAAATAATCTAATACTAAAATTTTCAGTTACTCTACACTCATTCTCTTGCTTAATTTTCACAATTTTTATACTATTTCTTGTTCGAACATCTGTTGGATTCTATAGTTTTTATGTAGAGGAATCTAGTTAGACAAATTACGTGTCTTATACATTAGTCAAAAATGGATTCAAAATTGAAAAAAAAATATATTTTGAAGGGTAAAATTGATCCAAATATAAAAGTTATAAAACCAAAATAAATTTTTAAAAGATGAAGGAAAAAAATAAAGTAGAAGACAAAAACATAATTTAATCTTTAAAGTATATTGGTGAAAAAACAAAAAAAAATAAAAATCTATTACCACTTAAGAATGAGTATAAAACGTGCCTTATTTCAGAATATAACAAGTACTGACTGGAATGGCCTCCATGTACATATTTACATTAAAGTTGAACTTGAAGTTTTGAAGCATCGTCCATTAAACTCTGCAATCGGTTTGGATTGAAATGAAAAAGATGCATAGTACATAGAAATGAAGGGATTATTGACTAAGCCATCATTTGGTAAAACTCATCGAAATCAAGGACACCATTGTGATCAATGTCAAAGGCACCGATCATGGCAACACACTCGTCATAGGATCTGTCATCTCCAAGACGGTGCAACATCCTCTGCAACCCCTTTGGGGTGATGCAACCACACCCTTCTTTCTCCCACACAAACATCTCAAAAGCCTTTCTTAGATCCCCCTCATCGCCATCACCACCACCACCACCCCTCTTCACCAGCTTGGTGAAATCCTGCAAGTCCAACATGTTATCCCCATCGGAATCGAGGTCATGGATCACCCCTTCAACCTCCTGATGAGACATGTGCTCCCCAATGGACCCAAAATACGACCTTAGATCATAGGCCGAGATTTTCCCATCTCCATCACCATCAAAGTGATGAAAAGCTTCCATGAGGCCGTTGACCTCTTCCTTCTTTGGGGATGTGCATGTTGACATGGGGGAACGTGGAGAAGCACTTGATGAATGTGATGATGAGTTGGAGGATCTTGATGTTGGGCGATGAAGGCTTAACCTAAGAGTTTTGTTGGAGAACCACTTGGAAGGCTTGAAAATTCTATCAGTAGCCATTAGTGTTATGGAAATGAGATTGATGGGTTCGTGAGGTTTTATCTCCTAAGGCATAAATAATATGGAGTGAGAGGGTAGAAGTAGGTTTTAATATAATGAAAGAGGCACAGAAAAAGGTTTTAATAGAATGAAAGAGGCAGAGAAAAGGATTGAGACGTGTTATGTTCTGTGATGGATATGGAGTTGCTGTGAAAGTGGGTGAGGGGGCAGAACCAAATGTGAATAAAGATTACGTAACTCATGTTGTTGGGAAGGAAAGTGCATGGTAGTTTCCGAGTGGGTCCCAAAATAAGTGGATGGAAAAAATCAATTCACTCCTCTGTGTTTTCCTCCTCAATCAATCCCCACACTCTACTGTTTTTAGGTCTACGTTTTTTCTTGTCCATTTCCAACATTTTTAGGTACAAACTACAAACAAAATAATTATCATACTTTTTTTTTCTTTTTATTTCAAAATATCTAAATAAATATAAATTATTTTAAATAAATGAAAAATAATTATATAGCTAACAAAAAAATTAATCTCAGCTTAAACTTTGAAGACGGTAAAAAATAATTTAAATCCAACACTTAGAAGGAATGAAGTATATATTTATCACTATTTTTTATTATATAATTTATTACACTTCTTATTTGCCTCTTTTTCTTATGTATACACTGCAAGGGGCTAATTATTAAATGATTATGATTCCTTCTTCGTTGAAATAATTAAAATATCATTTGCTTTACTATTTTTTAGCTTGTACGTCTTTCCTTAAAAACAAAAGTTGAGTAAAACACATTTTTTAAATCACCTTAATAAATTGAGTACTTTGGTTTTATAAAAGAAAAGAAAAAAAGGAATTTAAAAGAAAATTCAATGCATGAACATTTAGAAAGAAAAAAAGTGACATTTCATCCCCGTCTCCACTCTTCTCTCTTTTCCATCTCTTAACTCTTATACTCTCTTATCTCATTCTTTTTCTCCCTCTATCTATCTTCTGTTATTTTCAATAATAATCTTTTTAAACTAAAAAACTTAACTGAAAATGATTAAACAGATTCTACTACATTTTTTACTTTTAGCTTTATCTTTACAAAATTTTTTAAAGAAAAATCATAAGCAAAGTGTAATAAAGATATAGAAATTGTTCAGTCACACACAACCAAAGATAAGGAGGATCAACATATTTATGAACTTACTTACAAATATGAGTCTAATGGAGATTTTATTTATCTTTGTAGGCTTAATCAAGAAGACACTTCTAAGATGAATGAATGTCCAAAGCATACATATTCAAGATGTTCAAGTCATCAAAACATTAAATAGAATTTTGGTCAGAAGAACACAAAAATACTGAATTTCAATTAACTTCAGCAGAGACTAGTCAACATTATTTTTGGGTCAAGTTTTAACTTAAATAATTATATAAAGTTGTTTAGGATTTCACGGACCGTATATTGGATCTAGTAACATAAAATAATTTGAACAAATATTTGGGCCAAGTAGTGTAGGTTTTGGGACTTGTATTTGAACCAAAGGTGTTTCTTCCTGCACCCCAACAAATATCTCCCTGCACACGATCATTTTCAAAAAAGACTGTTGTACTCCTTTTTAAAATGACTTCCAGATTACTCTTTTTGGAATGTTTTTGAACCATATTTTCTGGAACAATTTTTTTAAATTATGGATTTATAATTCTGAAAGTCAAAAAATATATTTCGAAAAATATATTCCGGAATGATTTTTTTGTCTTTCAAATTTTTTATTCCAAAAACTCTTTTTTCTTACGGAACACCCCCTCTTTCGAAATCACCTAAAACTATTAAGGGTAATTTAGGTATTTCAAAAAAATGTAGGGGTGTAGGAAGAAGAATGTAAGGATGCATAAAGGAACACCCTTGAACCAGTAGTAGAATATAATTATAATAACGTATAATAAATTATTTAGTGTTACATTTGGGTTTCTTTAAGCCCAATGTAAATCCTAGAACATCCAAGAGGAAGTAAGAGGTGCAAAAGGAGTTTTTTACACACAAGACACATTTAACATATGTTATACATGGGAGGAAACATGGAGAGGGTGACTAATCACAAGTCACACTTTCATTGGTTCTTCTTATTTTGAATTTGACTATCCTAGAACTATAAATGAATGTGCTAGCATCTTTTGAAGGGAAAGATTATGAAATATAGTGTTATGTTATCCAATTTGCAAGACGAAACACTTCTCTTCCTCTTCCTAGATTAGACACTTTCTTAATCTCATTATTGCATCTTCTATATTTAGATAGTCAAATATTTAAAAATAAAATTAACATTAAAATATATATTTATAAATTTACTAATACAAGTATATAAGTATAAATGTTTATTTTAACTTAATACGTACTAGGGTTAGGTTGGATAAGATAAAAAAATTTGAACCAATAATTCGATGATTGGTTACTTTCACTATTTTATTTTATTTTTTTATAACAAAAAATAATCAAATTAAAAGAAGATATTTTAGGAGTGTTTTAATCCTTTTAAAAAAAAAAAACTTAAACTTCATGAAAAAATTAAGCATAACTCGGATCACCTCATCATGAAATACAAAATACATGAGCCCTTAAACTTACATAACATTCCCCAGAGTTATACTAAGGATGTCGCTGCGGACTTCAGGGTACTGTTGCATTATTTCTTGCCGCATAATTATGCAGAACCAAAACAGCACCAAAAAACCCAATCAGCACCCCCTTAAATGCATCATCTTAATCTCGGCCTATGATCTAAGGTCGTATTTTGGGTCCATTTGTGTGCCAACATTGGGCAACTAAGTCGAAGTTGCAGATACCTTATCTTAAATTAAAAACAGGAGCAGGGATATACTTGGCGGCACAAAAGTAAAGAAAGTACAAGAGCTGGAGACAACAACGTTTGAAGAGAAGTAAAATAAGAAAACTGATGTGTTGGAGAAGTGATGTAGTTAAGACATTACAATTAAAACATAATTACACACATAAAAAATAATAACTAGTAATTACATACATTCATCTTTAAACTTTACCTGTAAGTATTATATTAATTACTCGGCGGGTGCAGGGGCTGATAACAGAGGCTCATAGACCTTTGTCTTGGCTTTGTTGCGGCGCAATTTTGCTTGGTTTTTATTAGAACGGATATTTTTTTCTTATGAAAATGGATAACTAGTCTTTGAAAGATCGACTTCGAATTACACTACTTTTTTAATAATATTTTCAAAAGTTAAAAGACACTTGATTTTATAATCACAAATAATTACTTTATCCAAATATTGGTCCTCTGATTTTTGGATACTTTTCAGAGTGAAATTGAAATCTTTGCACAATTTTTTCTAGCTCATTGGATAAATGATAAAGTTGTATATTTTTTTTTATAATATTTGATCTTTAGAACACCTTTAATTATACTTGAAAGTTTATAATATATAATATATTTTTCGTAATTTATATGTTGACTCAATGATTTTGGACTTTAATTTTGCAATTACATATATTATATACTAATTCAAATGAGATTGACTGTATTAAAAAATTATTAAAGAAAAACTAATTTTAGAAATAAAAATAATTATTTTTTATATTGACTAAATTAAATACGGTTTTATAAATTAAAAAAATATTAATATATAAATTAATTTTTATTATTAATAAATAGTTTCTAAATTGGTATATAAAATAGTATCTAATTTAATTAATATAGAAATTAATTATTTTTTATCTCTAAAATTTATTTCTATTTAATAACTAGTAGTATAAATCATTTCTTTATAATTATAATTATGTTTGTGATATTATATGATTTAAAGTAAGATAAATCTTAATTAAGTGTGATAGTAAATAATTGTGAAAAGTCTATTTCATATATAATTAAATACAAGACTATAATTCTTATTATGATTATCGTGAATAATAATTTTAACAAGAAGTATAATTGAAAGTGTATTTTTAAAAAATTAAAATTAAAATGCATACTATGATTATTGCCACTATAATCATTGTCATATCTCACAAAATAACAACTATAATTTGGATGTGTGTGGAAATAAAATTATGATTCTAAATTATCATTGAATTTTTGTTGACTACACATGTATTAATAACCATTCTAGACAAGATTGTTAATTGTCCTATCTGCCCCGGTGGACCTACATGTTAATTCAACATTGAATATTTTGAGCAATGTGATTTTTTTCCTTTAAAGTTAGTTTATTTATTTTTAAGCGATAACAAAGTATTTTGAACCTCTATTATATATGTTTATTTATTGACAAGATTCACTATATATTCCTTTCCTTAGCATTTTTAAACACTTCTAAAGAGCTAAACTTTAACATCTTCAGGTTATAATTATCTTATCAAGCTCAATAAATCTTGCAAGAGATAAAAAAACAAAGTGTTTTTTCACATCAAACTCAGCATTCAAGGATCTACATCATGTTTCAAGATAAAAAAAAGTCATATATTTCTCTATACATTTGTTCTTTAAAAGTTTATTATGAGAATGAAAATTGTGTGTAGGGGGTAACCTATTAAAACTCGTATTTTGTAAGGAAACTTTAGTGGACAAAAATATGTTTGTACTTCTGGGCTGGGCTTTCATCATTGTTGTGTTGTGTGGGAACAAGAATTCAATTTTACATTTGCTAGATGGGCGAAGAATTATACTTCATCCAGTTCTAATTTTCAGAGAATATGGATTGGGTGTAAAATAGATTAAGTGAGTAATGTATAAAAAAATTAATTTAATATTGATGGAATTAGTTTACACTACTATGAATAGAATTTTTATATCGATTAATTTTTACATTTTACATAAGATAGAGAATCAATATAGATATCATCGAATAAAAGGGAAACAACTTTTTATATTGGACTTTAACCTATGTTGTAGAAAGTGGATCGTATAACATCTATTAGTGTTACATCGATTTTATATATCCCCTAAAACTGCCTTAAAATAATTCAATATTAAATCAAAAGACATTTCTACATGGTTAAAGTTTAACATTGGTAATGTAGAAGACCAATGTTACCTATATGTTTGAAGTTTTAACTAACATTACGTTAAAATCATTAAATAGAAACTATAATTTTAAAAATTAAAATAAATAATTATTATTTAATTAAATTAGAAATTATTTTATAAACTAAAAAATTATTAATATCTAAAATAGTTTTTATTATTAATAAAAATTTATAAAATAATTTTTAAATAAGTATTTAAGTATTAGGTATTAAGATTTTAGTAATTAAAATCTTGTTAACTAATTTAGATATAATTTAGAAACTATTTTATAAATTTTTTTAAAGTTTTATTAATGTATTTCTCAACTTATAATTTAAATCATCTATAATATATTTCTTTTTCAGTCAAATAATTTTTTAATATTCAATCAAAATAATAAATTGATTTATTAATTAATATATAAGTATGACAACAAAAAATACTTTATAATTAAAATAATATTTAATATTTATCTAATTTATAAAATATAAAATAAATAGTTGAATATTATAATTTTTTAAAAGTAATGATAGGAAAATGGTAATAATAATAACCTTTTGCAAGTGGTGAAAGTGCAACAGAACTTAAGGGTTGTGGTTGCGACGCAACATCAGTGACACATTAACTTCAAGCTGGTGGTGTAACCAAAATATGTTTTCAAAGAAAAGAACGATACACAAAGCAAGTGATTACAATAACAAAGTAAGGTGAAAGAGGCAGACTAAAGAAAGAGAAAAGAACGTGCTCATAACATAATAAAACGAAAAAAAAAAACAAAATAGAAATGAACAAAAGGTAATAATAAAACATTTTACATCAATCACTTTATTATTAGTTGTTTATACCGATAATAAGTTTCATTAAAGATGAATATAAATATAGTAAGATTTTCTGAATTATTTCACTTAAGTGATAAAGTGTTTGTAGAAGTTTATTTGATGTTCAAGTAAACAAGAATATAGATGGTATATGAATAGATGAATGATAAGATAAGATCTACCTTCTAAGAAGATTAAGTTATTTATAAACTTATGAGTTCAATTAAAAGTTCAATAAAATAATATTTTATTCAAATAAAGTGTTACTTTATTAAAAAATCACATTTTTTCTTACGTGTATCTTATTATTAAGATAATTTTATAGTTACTTGGTGATTAAAGTCAAATTATGAATAACGTGAATAATTATTACACAGTTACAAGATTAATTATCATAATTGTTTTAGTGATTTTTATGTGTGAACATAACATATATTATAATTTCTTTTTTTTTTATTTATGGTAAGACATTAATATACGTAGTATATAATAACATTTTAAAGCAATTCATGTAATATATAACACATATTATATAACATATTACATCGTTAATAAATAAACTAATAATAATATAATAGATTATTAAAGTAATCCATATTATATCTATATTAATGAATATAATCTGTCCTGTTACATATGTACATTTAACAACTATATTAATTAGTTATAAGAAAAACCAATATAATTATAAAATTGATCCCACACTTTATTTTGTGAAAAGTTTATGTAAAATATAATTGAAATTGCAGTGAAATACTGTAGATATATATTTGTTTGTTGGTGAATAAACAGGGATTCTTGAAATGGTTAGAACATTCTCGTTCATGTCACATGCATGTATCCCTATCATACCTAATAAAGTTTTTTTTTTTCTTTCTTTTTCTGATTCTTTGCACCCAATTATAAGAGTATCAGAGAATGGATGTGCAGGAGGTGGAGTTTGTCTTGCAAGTGGGCACTGTTAGGGAGATAAGGTGCACCCATTAGTTACACGTCTGCATGGGTTGGTGATGACATGACTTGGATTAACATTGCATCAAGTTGCACGCGGCGATCGACGCTGATTCTTAGTCAAATCACGTGCAGCCCATCTTCTTCATACTCATTCTTTCAATTTTTCCCTTTATCACTTCTTTGTTTCAAGTAACGTATTATATTCGAATGTGAAATTGTGGGACATATTATGTTTGCTCAAGTGTTTTGAGAAGAAAATGAGGGGAAAAAATGGTGTATGTTGATATATGAAATTCTCGTTCATCAGTTGAGAGAAAAAAGAGAAAAGTTATGTAGATCTAGGGGAAAATACGAAATTAGTTTTACTTTATTTCGAGGGCTATAGAGAAAAGAAAGATATAAATTGATTATGAGTTTTCTTTTCTAAAGGTTAACCAATTAGTGCTGAATAATTAATTACGTGTGTTGATTTTTTCTTCATGTTTGGCTTGTATTATGATTTTTTTAAAAATATTTTTAGATGTATTGATAATGTGCAAAGAATCGTACGAGAATGTTGAATAACTAAATGTAATTTAACTTTTTCTTCTTATCATATTGTATTTTTTTTAAATAAAAGTTTTCAAATTAGGCATTATTATGCAACTTGACATTTCAGGTAGGCTGACACCTCAAGCAACAATAATCATCTGTCATCACATGAAAAAAGTATTATTAAAAAAAAATACAAAAATATAGGAGATTAGACCAAAATCCATATGTTAACAAAAATGATACATAGGTAAACTAGATAAAAGCCTATTATACCAATGAAAAAATTCTTTATGAATAAATCCTAAATTCGCCAACTTATCAGCACACACATTTTCTTCACGAAAAATATGAGTAACCCTAAACCTGATTTTTCCACAGTAATTAAGACAAGTATTCCATCTATTCTGAATAATCAAAGGAACATTTGTCCTAGTAGTAAACGCAGGACAAACCAAAGCAGAATCACATTCCAACCAGACATTAGTAAGTCCCAACTTTTGAGCTTCCTCCATGGCATGTATAACCCCATAAAACTCAGCAATCAGAGCAGTCTGAACTCCAAAAAACACAGAAAAAGCTCCAATAAACTTTCTCATACTCCCACGGAAAATACCTCTACAAGTAGCAAGACCGAGGTATCCCCTAGCAGCTCCATCAGTATTAATTTTATCATATTGCATTTGTGCAATACTATATTTAATATTAATTAGGTGATAAATTTTTAAACTAATTTTGATTTATTTTTTTAGTTTTATGAAATTTACAATTTTACTTAATTTTTTTACAATTATTTCTATTTTAAATTTATTTAATTTTATCAAAATTCACTCTTAACATTTTTGTGTGTATCCATAATGTCATTATTTTATTTTATTTTCAAGTGAGTTCATGCAAAGTAATGTTTTACGTTATGCTTAGGTTGGAGAAGGGATATGTGAGGATTTGAGGGACCGAATATGTGAAGATTTGAAATGAAAGTGTGAAAAAAGTGAGTGTGTTTAGATTGGAGTATGTTAGAATTAATTCATGAGAAAAATTCATTGAAGCTTGTGAGAGATTTTATAATTTTTTTAAAAGGTGTAAAATGTAAGTTTGAGTTATTTTTCTGTAGATTCGAGTTACTTAAAGTATTGTAAATTATTTTTAGTACGGTTGAATAATTTATTTCGTTACCGTTGAATAATCCACTCTCCTCCCTTCCCTCCATGTCCCTTGATCCAAATCATGGATATCCCATCACATTCTTTCTCTTCAATATTGAAACACTTGAAGTAAACTGAACCTTAATGATGTGCAAGTTCCATGTACATCATATTTTATTTAAAATTAATTTTAACCATACGAGAAAATTTGTATTTCAATTTTGTTTTTAATTAAATTCTTGTTTAGTTTTCTAAATAATCTATTGGGTGCATGATTCAAAAGTAAAAGATTAAAAATCTTATGAGTAGAAGCTGAAGATGAGTAATGTACTGAATAAACACATGTTTAATTAATGAGATTCAATTGTCTTGGTTGACGCATGTTTGGTTAATTCAATTCTCTTTAGATGATTGAATGAAAGATACATTTATCAATTGACAAAAAATTCATTATTGGAAAGGTTTGATAGTTAACCTACTTTCTTTTACCATTTTATAATTTCTACTTTATTTATTTGCATAACAATCTCAACTTTACTAATTTTTAGTACTTATAGATAGATTCTAAATACTAATTTACTGATTTTATTATTGGATTTATTGGTAGATTATATGCCAAATGAATACGACTAATAACATATTTTTTCTTCTCTATGTTATTTTCTATTTTTCTGCGCTATTGTTGCTATTGTTATAGTTTTATTCCTGTTAACCCTTTTATGAATATATAAGTAGAACCTCTACAAAACTGATCAAACATAATAATTTGATTACCAATAAGTCTGAATTCACTATCTATCGAACAAATCATACAAGCAACAGTCCCATTGGAATCCTTGTCATTGCAATATCAAATAAGACACTATTCCTTTGTGTTGATGCAATATTATATATCATTGTTTAAACATGACTTCCTCCGTATAAGATGATAATGAAATTGTATCACTGCACTGTTATATATATAATTAAACTGTCTAGATTTTCGTCTCGTATATTTTAGAATTCTGTGGATTATATTTTTATCAAGTTCTTATATCATTATATTTTTTCCGAAAAATATAATATTTAAGTATATCTTGAGAAGACAAGATAAAGGTGTAATGATTGTTGTTTGCCCACCTTTAATTATGGATAAGATACATTGGTGACAATCCAATTGGTCGATTCCAATGGTGATGATTTATAGCATGTAGTTTTATCATAGTCAAAATGCTAGGCAGGTATACCATCCTTCATTGCCCTTTATGTAAAGCTAAAATGACTTAATTTGTCTGCATGAGCTCGTATTTACAGATTCGAGAGGAATGCAATTTTGTTTAAAATATGTTTTAAAATTAAAGTTTAAATAAAATGAAATGAAAAGGGTATAATGGTTATTTTATAAGAAACTCACTTTTATCTTTTTTTCTTCTTTTTTATAACATGTGAATTTTTCATTTTTTTATTATATTTCTCTTAATTCAAAAATTTTCATTTTTCATTTACTTTTATTTTTCTTTTTATCCAAACCTAACATTAAACATGTAGAGTTTTAAACTGTTTAAGCAAAGAGGCTAACTTTATGATAGATCTGTCGATTGGGGAGACAGTAATTTATTCTCAAATTATTTAATTAAAAAACTAGAACTATGGTAGATCTCTTCGTCGGCCCAACAATAAAAACTTTAGTTTATAACATTTTAGTCTTACAAGTTGAAATCTCCAACACTTGGCATGAAAGGGACTATTTACAAATTTTATAATCTTAATTAACATAATATTTATATTATTCAAATTTATAATTCTTATTTATCACAATAATATTAAAGAAAAAATTATTCATTGGGCACCAATACTTTTTAATCCATACACTTAAAAAATCTCATATTTCTATCCATATGTAAGCACTTTCAAATCCCTTCTACTCTCTATTAGTAAAAGAAAAATAACATGATTAATAGAAGTTGACATCTGTTGCAACTTAGGATTCATGTACTTGCACTAATTTTAGATTTGGTAATGACACAAAATTTGTCGTTTAGCTTCCACACTAAAAATTATTGTTTTAATCCTTCTAGTCTTCATCATGGTTTTAGTTCTTTCCATTTAAAAAGTAATGTTGTTAATAGTGAATAAAGCGACGTGTTGCATTATAAAAGTACTTTTTATTCTTTATACAAACAGTTATTTATCTATCAACAGCTTTAATCTTTCTTCTTCATTGCCACAGAATTGAAACTTAAGAGTTCTTTAACAGTTATTTCATTGTTAGAAATTTAAAAAGATAAACTTCTATCACACATCATTAGTAGATGATTTGTTGTGACTGCATCACAAAAACAATAGAGTCCTTGGACTTGTATTTATTTATTTTAATTAGAATCTTTCATCTAACTATATTTATGAAAAACTAACTTCATAATAGTCAATGGTGTGAGTTTGGAACAAGGCTGCTAAAGGTTGAAATAGAGAAGGTGTACTACTGTTGACATCTGATGGCAATGATTTCGGCATCTTGACATGAATTTTAAAACATCATTAATTAGTAATAAGTCAAACTATTTGCAAACTATGATTGAAATATAATTGGTCTCTTTTGAACCCTATGCACAAAAAAGTCTAATAAAAGGGATATAAATAAGAGAGGTACAAAGAGAAAAGAGAAAGAGGTAATAATTAATTCTAAGATTTGTGAATCATACTCAAACCATCCATAACAAATGATATTGTCTTATAACACTATCACAAAATTTTTATTTATCAACGAAAAATTACCAATGGATCTATGTTTATCGCTATTTTTCTATTATCGACAGATATTATTATCGATAAACTTTATTGACAGATTTTAGGAACGAATTTGTATTTTTTAGTAATTTCTAACGGATATGAAAATTGAAAATAAACATAAATTAATATATGTCGATAAATTTTGTCAGACAAAAATTCATTGATAAGGTAAATTTAAGAATAATTAATAATAATTATATTAATATTAATATTAATAATAATTATATTAATATTAATAAAAATAATATTAATATTAATAAAAATAATATTAATATTAATAAAAATAATATTAATAATAATAATTTTAATAATATTAATAATAATTATAATAATAATAATATCAATAATATTAATAATAATATTATTAATAATAATAAATACAATAAAATATTAATAATATTAATATCAATAATAATAATAATAATACTAATATTGTGTAATATATACTATATACAACTACCATATATATTAGCATAAGAATTAAATGTGACGTTATAATAATATCTGTGTCTTAAAAAATAACTTTATAAACATATTGTCATATAGATATAATTTAAATACATGTACAATTTATATAAGAAATATTAGAAAATATTTAGAATTATATTTTATTATAAAAAATCCGTTATAAATAAATTTAAAAAGATTATTAAAAAGAATATGTTATATATATATATGTGTGTGGAATATTAATTTTTCTTATACATTTTTGTGATTGTGCATTTGAATCTCGTATATATTTGAATGAAAATATATAATTATATTATTAGTTTGAATGTTTAAATTATGAAAACTATATTGTTACAGTTACTTTATTCAACATAGTTATACATTTTAACGACAAAATAGGGGGAAATCATTTGTATTCAACACATTTTTTAGACTAGACAATAAATTAGTATACATTTTTATATTTTTGTAAATTTAAATAGATAAAAAAAGTTATTGTTATTGTTTTAGAAATAACAATTTGATGTACAATTTACTTTTGAATACATCAAGTGTAAAATCATATGAATATAGATAATCTGTAATTTATATGCAATCAATATAAGGTACAAATGATTTATATCTTATTCTTTGACGAATGATATATATCACAAAAATTATCAATTTGTAAATGCTATATAGGATTATACATTAATTATTTTATTTTACATTAAAAATATTATTTATTACTATAACTTTTGGTAAAACTCACACTCAACTGTAATTTCAGTCAAATGTCTCTTGCATTTTTCAATAAAACATTTTGTTTTTTTTAAATGGTACCAAAAAAATAGGAGCATTGTGTTCATATAAAATTATTAAATACTGATTCAATTAGTCTCATTATTTGATATGATTACGCAGCTTTATTGTGTCTGATTAGTTCTCAGTTTACTACCCAACATAACCCAAAAGGGTAATCAAAATTGGGCACAGTTTTCACTCAAAGGCCTGTTATGTAATTTCGAAAGGCTTCTCTTGCTATATATAAAACCACCCTCTTCACTACTCCTTTGTCTAGCTTTGTTGAAACTCGCACCACAGAGACACGAAAAGGAGAAAGAAAGTTCAATAGTTAGAGAGAGAGAATGGCAGCTTCATACTGTGTTGAAGAGAGAAAAGCATGTGTGAGATGGGTGGAGAAATATTTCAAAGATTGCCTCTGCAATATGAAAGATGAAATCTCGTTCAGTCTGGGTCTCACAAGTCTAGTATTCTGGGGAGTTGCTGAAATTCCTCAAATAATAACCATTTTTCGAACTAAGAAAAGTCATGGAGTATCCCTCCTTTTTCTCCTCACTTGGGTCGCTGGGTTAGTCAATATTTTTTATTTTTTATTTTCATTAACTTTACCCAATATTCCAGATGCAATATGGTGTGTAACTAACTTTTTCCACTTTCAATTTTCTAACGAAATCTTTCGGATCACGTCCACTAAAACAGGCGCTAATTAGCTTCGTGAATTTACTAATTATGAATGATGACTGGTTGCAAAAATATATCTGATGCAGGGATATCTGCAATTTGACTGGTTGCCTTCTTGAACCAGCTACTGTGAGTATTTCTGAACCATCTATGTTCATTATTATAATTTCTCTCACCATAATTGTGGTCCTGCCAAAGAGACACACAGAATCCTCACAGACAACTGGGTGCCATTACTCTTTCTTTAATCATCAATTTCATTTTATTGTTCACTAACGTTCATTTCCTTTGTCTCTTTCTCTTTTTCTTTCGGAACGATTGATGGCTGCAGTTGCCAACACAGTATTACACAGCTCTGGTAAATTCATTGCAACCGTCAATTTTTGTTGCATCTTCTTTATTCTTCCTATTCTGTTAATCCTTTTCTGTCGTTAGTTGATCTTAGAATCTTTATTAAAACTGCATGATAATGAATATGGCTATATAATCTGGTTGGTTATGCAATTCTCTTTACTGTCTATTTTTTTAAACCATAATAATTTAGGAAGAATGTGTGAAAGGATTGAAGGTCAGTTTAGTTCTGGACACGTGTCAGCTGTTTGGCCCCAAACCAATATCGCTGGCTTCACTTGGTTGGTGGTGTGGTCTGGCGCAGCCTAGTAATACTGCCAAATCGGCCTTTAATAACTTCATTTTGTTTTCAAGTCATTTATTTTCATGAGATGATTTCACATTTTAAGGTATTTGCAAAAACAGCCTTTCTGCTTTAAAACAAATTTAAAACGAAAGTTCAAGTAAATTAGAAGTTACTAGATAGTTTTATTTCTTTAAGTTTGATAAAAAAAAATAGTTGTGAGGGACCAAATAGAGAATAACGAGAAGAGAAAGTAGTTTTCTACAACCCCTAAAAGATTTTAGTTGCTTTTGAATATAATAATTTAATTACTTATTCCCTTTTAAGTTTAACGAAAACAATTTTTGGTTTAACATCTTCGAAGAAGCTATAACAGAAATTCGAAAGGAGAAGAGAGATAAGTTAAGTACTCGTACAAATTCAAATAATTAGTGTTTCGCATAAGTGTTTATTTATCTTTTGTTGTCCACAGTGAAAAAACTTAAAATTTCATGGAGCTGCTCAAACTCTCATTTTATGATAATTTTTTAAATTTGATTAGTTTAACAAATATTTGTGATAAAGTATCCCAAAAAAAGAAAGTACGATTTACTTTTTTAAGGAAATATAAAATATAGGTAATTCTTGGAGTAAAAAATCATTTATAAGTTACTGATCGAAGTCAAGTGGGCACTAGGATTAGACTTCCCCCAGAATCCTCTGTAACTAGGTAGCTTTCCTGTATCTGAAATTCATTATGATAATTTTTCTTTTGAAGTAACGAAAATTGCAATCTTGATGTTATTAATGAGCAGTGAAAGTTGTGTTTTACAGCTTTACACAATCACTACGATCGTATTACTACTGCTAATCATATATTACGACTACATAAGCAATTGGTACAAACTTCGTCAGAAGGTCAACCACAAAAGGGTACAGTTACAATTTCTTAGATTCCTTCTCGTCGATTAATCAAATGAGCAATTCACAAAACTTTGATCTGTCTCTCAAATTAGTTAAATATCAATCGAAGGATCATCATCATCATTGTACCTTGTTATGTTACAGGATGAAGAAGAAGAGAGAAAACAATTGAAGCCACCGAAACCAACCTACGAGTCAGGAATTCCAATACCAAATGGCACACTCAAAGCAGTACCTAGACAGGAGCACTATTATATGTAAGCATATATTTTCTTCCCTCTATTATGTCTAGTGTTCATTGTAAACGCTATTTTTTTATTATCTCGGTAACAAAAATCTTAATGGGGATGTAATGAACTGAAGTGTAATTTTTTAAATTAAATTGGATTAATTAATTGTGCAGGTCGGCAAGATCATTGGCTGGAAGTGGCACTCCACCATGGGGAACTTACATGAGAGCTGCTAAAAGTGGTCCTTCAGCCATGGAATCCATACATGACTCTTCTTCCGAGGATGATGAAACTTATCCAGCTTCCTCAAAAAATCCTCCAACCAAAGCTAGGCCAATCCCACGTCCTGCAGTTGTGAGTTCTTCAACTGCTTAACATGCTTCCAGCTTTATTATATTGGCATAATCAGATAATTTTTCAGAAAAAAGGATAATTTCAATCAAGAAAATAACGTCACACAAATACCAAAGCTCTCTTACTCCAAAAGTTACCTCTTTATATTCCTTAAATTTGTCTTTCATTCTTATTATGGTCTAAATTTTACCCCCTAAAAAGGGTTATTATGGTCGAAAGGGCACACTGAATCTTACTTATAATACCCTTGACATTTCAACTTTACCCTTAACCCAGAAGTTTTTTCTTTTGCCTAATGATGATTATTCTGGTACAGTTAATCTTCTACATTGTGTTGTCATCGTATACTAATACACATACTACAATTTTTGTTAATTAAATTGAGAACGTTTCAGGGAAGTTATGGTACATTTCTAGCAGCTGCTGTTAATTTGCCTCTCAAGGCTAATGCTTTGAGGGAAGGATACATAAGATTTGGTGGAAGAAAACTTTTGCAGGTGCGACTTGCCAGTGGTACTGGTGCCTTAATAATTCACACTCATCTTTTGTTTAGTGCTATTTTTGCTTTACATAACTATTAGTCGGTAGTTTCTAATAACTAATGTTCTTCATAGGAATACGAGACACATAGTACATTTGGTCAAGGGTTGGGATGGCTCATGGCTGCTATCTATATAAGTGGTCGGATTCCTCAAATATGGTTGAACGTAAGTGTCAAAACAATCCGTGCATTTTTCTTTCTCGGGTTTCATCTATCATTTTCAGTATGATTATATTTTTTATATGCGCTTTGTTGTTACTGATAAGTTGTCTTAAATTGTTGATTAATCAGATTAAAAGAGGCAGTGTGGAGGTAATAATACTCAGTAATCTTCATCTCTTGCTTCATATTAAAATTAAGTGTGAACAGATTAACTAGTATTTCAACATTTTTATGTATGCTCCCTTTTCTTTCATCCCAACAGGGCTTAAGTCCTTTCATGTTCATCTTTGCATTGGTCGCTAATGTCACTTACGTGGGAAGGTTCCAAGCTCCATTCCCTGCTCATAAATTCGCATTCAATTATTTTTATTCTTCAAATTAAGTAATAAAATAAATTGATAACTCTAATAACTTGTTGATGCAGTATTCTTGTGAGAACTACAGAATTCGAAAGCATCAAAGCTAATATGCCATGGTTATTGGATGCAGTATTATGCGTGGCATTGGACCTTTTCGTATCCTATACACGTAGTTGTCGACGCAGATTGTTATTTCAATTGGGTTGATATAACTAAAAGTTATGTACTGTTAAAGAAAGCGAGATTATAAATAAAAACCTTAACAATATGACAGATAATATTGCAGTACATCTACTATAGATACTTTCGGAGGAGAGAAGGAAGAGGAGACTACTACGAAGGGGAAAGAGCTGCATCATCTTGATTTTTGTAGCTAACTGTGCTGTGACTGATTCATAGATACAACTCTTTCAAGAGAAGGATGCATGCCATATATGTATGGTTTATGGGATTTAGTAGCTTGTTTATTTGTTGAAGACATGATAATGGCTACTTCGAAATTGTTTTGTTGATTCAACAATGACTAACAAAGCTTGTGGAATTATGGGAAGTTAGGACTATGGTTGTTATGAAAATGTTCACACTCCATTCCTTTATCACAACTCACAGTTCAACCATCATAACTCTCGTACCTCTAATAAAATATTTTTGATGGATTTATCGTTAATCCAATGAGAAATGATTTTTCAATTCAATTAATGCATGCATTTTTGTTTTTATAATTGAATAAATAAGGTCAAGTTGTACATTAATCAACTGAATAATTAGGAGGTATTTACAAAAATTAGATTATTCCAATGTTAACATTTAATTATTATAAACAATTAGTTATTGTTATAATTGATTATAATCAAATTAGTTTTTCTTTGAATAAATTTGATGAAAAAGGATTTTAAAGTAATTAATTTTTCTTGGATATAACCAAAGAGAAAAAACAATTTTACATACTAAAACAATAACGAAAAATAATCACAAGGTACACATTTTCATAGAAAATAATTTCATTCAAGAAACCTTTACTAGAGGTAGAAATATGTCAAGTTAGTCTTAGTATACTATGTGACCTTTATTAAGAAAACAAGGTTTACTTCTAGAAAACTCTGGTTTGATAGAATTTAGGCTTCTTCTTCCTGCACCCCCATAATTTTGTAAATCCTAAAACTAACCTTCACCTTTTATTTGAAAAAACTAGAGTTTTTTAGGTTATTGGATATCGGGATCTGGGAGTGTGCTACGAATTCATCAATCCGGGAGTGAATCATGTTCTTTTCCAAATAAATGGGTATTTTGAAGGCAAATTGTTGATTTCTGGATTACTGAATCTAGAAATCTAATTTTTGTTACAGATTGATGATTCACCAATCTGGAAGATATACAGATTCTCCAATCCGGAAGATTTATGGATTTTCTAATCCGGAATGAAAAAAAATAAATACGGATTTTCTATTCTATAAAACTATCGAATTGCATTGTTCAAAAAAAGAAAGAGTAGTGTGGGTCTTACGTGCATTTTGGGGTTTTTAGAAAATAATAAAGATATTTTTGTCTTTACATTACATCGTGGGAGTGCAAGAAGAAATTACCTTGAACTTATTATTGGTCAAATTAGAAATTTTCACTCTAATTATTAATTATGTAAACAATTTTTAAATGATGTCAGTGGGACTAAAGTAAGTTATTTCCAAATTTAGGAGAGAAAAAAACTTATAAATTTGTGGCTAATTTTTTTTTACAATAATACTATATCATACCATATAATGTAGCAATAATTATTTATTAATAATACTATATCATACCATATAATGTAGCAATGAGACCTCTATTAGTCACATCACTAATTATGTTATGTCTTTAGGGACTAAAGATATGTTTTCTTAGATAGGAGGGTTGATTTTTTTTTTAAATTTGAAGGATAAAAGCAAGAGTTATCCATAATTTCAGTAATTAAGCAAATCAATTTTATTTGAATATTTGAAACATGTTTCACACTTTCAAATTAATGTTTTAAGAAGCAAAGCTACGTGATGGATATATATTTTTTCATGAGCATGTCGCCTAGGTTATATGATTGTTGCTCATGAAATATTCTACCCTTTAGGTGGCACAAGCAAAATCAACTAGAGATTTTGTTTAAGTAGTGGAACCAAATGAACAAATTTTTTTCTTGAAGCAACAATGAATTATTAGATTGGTGCAATTTTTTTGTGACTCCTACGCAAACAATAACGCTTGGTGGCAATCCATATTTTGTGATGTCCATTGATTACCATTAATTGGATTAACGGATAAATGAATATTAAACAATTATATTACTTTTCATTTTCAAAATTGTATGTATATTTTTAAATTATGACAAAAGGATAAATAAATCCTTGATAGTGCATTTTACAAAGTAAACAAAAATCATAATACAAACTCAATTATTATCCAAATGGTAATAAATCAGTTTTAAAAAGTTTTCATATTTGTAAACACGATTAAAATTATTTAGTCTTTTAACAATATTTATTAAATTTCTTAAATTACATTTATATTACCACTCAATAATAAGATAGTACATTTTTAAGCTTAAACGTGAAATTAAGTTTGATTACATATTTCATTGCTCTAACTATTATCATTTTATCAAACTATCTTTTTATTTTTATTTTCATATTTTAAGATTAATATTTTCAATTTTCACAAATCTTATCAGTCCATTAAAATTTTAATAAAGTTATAGCATGCCATAAAAATAACTAAAATGATGTATTTTTGTCATATTTGGTATAAAATATAATTATTTTTTAATCCTATGTTTTTTTATTTTTAAATTTTTTATAAAAATTCATTACTCACTTACGTTAGAAATTATTTTAATTTGTAAAAATTATGAGAACCAAAATCAATAAAACAATCGTTAAAAGATTAAATCTAAATCTCACCATGTATGCATGATAAGAAACAAATTTCACCCTAATAATTTGTCTCTTCTCTTTTAATTAAGGCTAAGGATCTTTCACTGAAGACCAATTTTGAAGCAAGAATATCATAGAGTGTAAAGTTCTTCGTCCTGAAGATTCAAACCAGAGATAACAAATTCATCTGAAAATTTTCAGGCCAGTTGATAAACACGATAATTATTAGCCTCTCCGCAGCTAAGGCATTAAAAAACATAAGAGAAAAATAAGAATATTAGGTTATATTATTTGTTTATGGTTTAAGCATACATATATCTCTTATTTAACAATTTGATTAGAAAATTTTATTATAGATTTTAACAGTAGAGTTATCATATATTTATTTATTTATAAATATGAGAGAAAATTAAAGATATAAATATAAGAATAAGAATATTTTGCATTGAAAAATGTAACTTTTTAATAATTTTACAATAACAAAAAAGTTTGAACATTCTGTGGAACCAAAAATTGATTTTTATTTTGAAATAAAATTTTAATAAAAAAATCGAAAACCTTAGAACTAGGACGTGCTCTACGCCTGAAGAGAATAATGAGTTTGGAGCAGATCGTAGGGAGCCCACAACGTGTCCAAAGGGCAAGGCATGTTGGCGTCGAGCCTGGCCCAAGGCTTCCCCTTCCCACTCCAATGCATCAGGCTCACGGGCCCAGGATGCAGTTCCCGACAAAGCCCACGAAAATTATCCCCGCCGAGCCCGTGCTGATTCCACCGACGATCCACCGGCGCAATCCTCCCGGCGAAAACCAGCAGGAACGGCGGAAGCGACCCGAGCTCGTAGATCCGCATCCTCTTCTGCAGCTCCATCCACTCTTCGATCGCCGTTGTGTAGTCTCCCGCGCGCCACCGCTGTAGGTCTATCACCATCACGCCGGTGTTGAAGTAGCACGGCCGCGTCCGGTTCGAGAACGAGAGCGAGAGCGAGGGGTTGGCCCAGAACGAGGGCGTGAAGTAGGCCGAGAAGTCAGCGGAGCAGTATTCCGGCGCGGCTAGGACCTCCGTTTCGCCGAGCGACGTGGCGGCGAGTTTGGCGATGTCGTCAACAAGGATTAAGTCTGAATCAAGGTAGACGACTCTGACGACGCAGCGAGGCAGGATGTTTGCAAGGTAGCTTCGGGCGTAGTTGAGGGGCGTGTCCAGCGCGGAGCGTATGGAGGTGGAGACGAGGCGCGAAACGGCGTCGTCGTCGAAGGGGTAGATTCGGAAATTCAAGTAAGGAAAGGAAATGGTTAGTGTTTGGTTTAGGGTTGCGAAGGAGGAAGGTTGGGAAGCTGCGGAGACGAAGTGGAAGATTACGTTTTCCGGGCATGAGCTATGTTGGAGCACGGAGAGGATTGCTGCCATGGACCCTCGGAGGTACGCCACGTCCAGGGTCATTGCCACATGGACTGCATTCATGGGGCACGTGTGATTCGGGTGGTGCTGCAGGGTCTGGCATGTGGGGGAGTTGTAGAACTTTGGAGCTTCTTTAAAGCGTTGTTGGGTGGTGGTGGTGGTGGAGAAGGCGACGATGGTATATTGGAATGTGAAGAAGAAGAGGAAGAAGAAGGAAAATGAATAGCTTGGTGCCATGGGTGGCATGCGTGAACAATGTGGGATTTGATTTGAACATGGCAGAAAGGAAACCCGTAAGATGATATATAAAACGTTTGAACAAAATGAAAACTAGAAAGAGACACGGGAGGAAAAGGAAGGTTTTGGGATGTCTTTTGTGTACAATGTTTGATTTTGTGTGGGGTTTTTGGACAAAAATATTAGCTCCATTTTCTTTTTCATCTTATTTACCACTTTTATAATCATTAATCATATTTTTCTTTCCTTTTTCAATATTAATTGGTAAAGAAATTCACGCTTTATTTAGATTCTTGTCTTTATATTCTTTCTCTTTCTAATTAATTTCGCGGACAAAACTATATTTACATCTGTAAAGCTAAAGTTAGATTTGTTGAAATGCTTCTGTTCTGTTTAAACATTTAGTTTGTTTTGCCATAGATTGGCATCCATAACACTCCTATCACTTTTTCAACGCCCTCGTGTACTCCACTTTATGCTATTCTTTCCTCACATTGGAGTTTGACAAAAATCTTTGTATCTCAATTTTTTATTATCTTAAATTAATTTCCATCAAATAATAATCAATATCACTATATTATTTATTTTAAAAAGGATTTTTGAGATTTTTAAACTACAAAATAATTGATTATGCATGTATGTAAAAAACTCTTTTCGTGAACATAAGTTCCATCATAATGGTACATCCATGGAGATTAACAACATATGCTTACCTTGGAGAAGAGAAGATGCACTTTGTGCTTCTTTGTGTAAGAAGAAAACAATATTTACTGGAACAATGAAAATCACAATTTTACAGTAAGTAAAATGTATAAGCCTATTTCAGACAAACGTTTCTCTTTTACGTTTCTTTTCTTCATGCATGTGAGTGAGTGAAGAAATGAGCTTTGGTATCAGGATGCACCATTTTTTTACTACCAAACCTATATATCTTTCTTTTGTTTTTTCTTCTTCGTTATTTCTATGCAACCAAACAACGTGCAAATAAGAATATATGATTGAATTTTTTATAAGCACGTAAATAGTATGCTTGTAAATTATGTGTATTGGTCTTAGGATGATTATACTTAGTTAAATAATTAATAACTACTTTTTTAATTAATACTTAATAACAACTTGAAGTGAAGTGCATAGATTTATGTAATATTCAAATACGATAAATACATATCTTTCTCATTAAACATTTAATGAGCTGATAATAATTAAAATTCATAAAAAATATATTTTAGTTTACATTTAATATGTATGTTATTTTTTTTATCAAAAATATTTCATATAGTGAAAAGTGATAGAATATTAATGTCATTTAAAACATTTTTAATGTAAAGTTTAGTAAAATTATTAATGAATTAAATTTATTTTACTCTCTCGTGATAGGAAAATACTTGTATTAAATTCTTGTAAAACTAATAGAGGTTAAAAAGTGAATAGCGGTTTAACTTTGATCTTCAGAAAATTGGTATTCAACTATATTCTTTGTGCTGTTTATGTTTTAAGTATTTGAAAAGTACTCATAATTTTTTTTTAACGGCAGCGTTTTAAAATATAATTAAATGTTTACTTGATAAAAGTTCTTGGCTTTATAAAGTTGGATCTTGTCTATCAAGGTTTTCATTGCTCAACTACTCTAGTTTTTTTTTATTTTTTAGCTTAAAGGAAGTGTACCTTTAAAAACAATTTGACGCTTAAGTTAACTATGAATATGCATAAGTCACTAATTTTATAATTTGAACAATCATTACCTTTTATTCTTAAAACACTTATTTATTTACAGTTTTTTCATGGACCTTTTCTTGTATGAGTCGGATTCATGAAAGCTTAATACTCTCTTAATTGTGCTTAAGAAGTGATTAGTCATTTGATTACAATTAGTCTTCATCATGAATTTATCTTCTTGAATAAGGAGGTCGGAACAATATTCAGTGAATTTAATAGACAGCGATTAACAAGTCAAATAAATAGGTAAATTTGTCTGATCGAATGGTCGAAATACCACAAATGTTTCATTCGAAATCAATAATACAATTCTATATTTTTGAATTTAAAGGTTATAAATTATTCTGAAAGTATGCAACTTTAAGATATCAATTTTGTGGTTTTTATTCATTATATAAGGTATCTTGAATATGAGAAATTCTCAAAAATAATTTAAATAATCCTATTAATATTATCTTTATAAATAATCTTATTATGGTAGGAATAGGAATAATTGAGAATATTTCTAAAATTAAAGAATTTATGATAGTGAAGACTCTTAATATTAATGTTCAGGTTTATAAAGTTTCTAAAGTATGATGATTGTTTGGAAGTCTCATCTGGTTGGTTATGTTAAACATAATATGAACGAGGCTATTTATGATAATCATGATTTTGATGCTTATGCAGGTTGTATTTTCAAAGGCAGAGAACATATGAGAGATTTTTCTTATTATCTTGTTACTAATATAACTTTTGATGGCTGAGATTCTTAGTTTTATGTTTGCTATTGAGCTTGTTGTAGTTAAAGGTTGGAATTCTTTTTTGGAAAGTGATTCCTTGATATTATTGTGGTAGATGAAATTGTTGCATTACCATAAGACATGACAAAAAATGGGTAAAAATGGAAACACCATGTTTAAACACTTTTTAAGAGTAAAGATGTTACACTCCAATTCATTTCTCCCTCCTAGTTATATAACACTAATTTTGTCCTTTAATTAACTCAATTAATTGACACAGGAATAAATATGTTGAATACAAAGGTGCATTTGAAGCCCTACTTTTGCTCTACAAACCCCAATAAATGTATCACCTATTGACATGTGAGTCTCACATGCCCTTTCATAAGGGCACTTCACGTCATGGAAGCAATTTTGTATAATATGTCAACATGTGCTACACATGGCAAAGCGACCAACTATTAGGTTGGAAATTACCAGAAATGGTTTAAATAGTAGGTTTCCACCCAATCCAAACTTGATGTATACCAAACAAGGAATATCTTACATTCGACTAATAGAATTAAGAAGAAAAACTGAATTGTTAAATAACATATAATAAAAAAAAAACGATATTGCTTCATGACCAGTGTCTTTTATCACATGACAATGGTAAATTTTACTCCTTTTTATTTATTTTGATAGATTATAAAACCACGACTGCTCCATTAATTTTTAAACTTTTGTTAAATAATAATTTAATTTTATAAAATTATTTATAAGATAGAATTTTATAAAATTTGTACTTATCTATATATTATGAAAATTTTGATTTTTAATTGATGTATAACATTGTTAAATACAAATACGAAGATCTTTCTTCATACCCACCTATTAAAGCGTACCTGGATGAAATATATTATTTATTTTTTTAATTTTCAGAATTTACTTTCATTTATCTCCGAATTTTTTCCATTTTATTTATCCATTTTGATTCTTTAAACAATATTGTAAGTTAACCAGACCCATAAAAAAAAATATATGGGTTAGAAAAGTGAAGCTGGCACCGACACATGATGGCCGGCTCTGGCGGCAAAAGACGACCGGAAAAGTCATCTCTTCTCAAAGGTGCTAATTTCACCGTCTCAAATTTCTTTTCTAAAATAAATAACATTTCGAAACCATTACATGTAATTATTATCTAATAGTTTATCATGTTCAAAGCGCCTATTTTGGGTCTGGCATTTGGAGAAAGCAACTTTTTTTGACATTTATTAAATATTTTGAACCGACACCTTTCATGATGTCATGATTTTCTATTGTTTTAATTAATGTATTTAGATTGTATTTGACTTTCACTGTAAATAAAACAAATTAATATTCGAAGTAAAATAAGATAATAATTAGTGGGAGGAACTTTATAAGCTTACCTTGCCTAAACAAATTTTTTTTCTTTTCTTTGTTGACTCCTTAGAGAGCAGTAGGATTTGTTTGGTGTGGTGAGACAAAAAGTTAACAAACTTCCTAATAAAAAACGATTAATTATACTCATTCTATTAGTTGATTCCTACCTGAGCATTACACTTTCTTTCCTCTTGTATTAAAATACGAAACAGTGAAAGCATGGAAGTTAAAATACCATGGACTAATGGCCCCAATGAACAAATACCTAACTTTTCCCTAATTGACAAATATTGTGTATAATTGCCAAATATTGTGTATGTGTAAAGTTCAACACGTGTACATTTTGAAGTTAAATGCTTTATTAATATTGGGGTTCGATGTAGACATAAACGTAGTACAGCACCCAGTCACCTGCACAAATTAATGCAAGTAAATGTCAAAATGAAATATATAGTAACATTTTATTTTAAAATTTTAAAGAAATTTTAGCAGTACGATAAATTATAATATATTAAATGAACTAAAAAGGTCTTTAAAAATATTGAAGAAATTACCTTATATTAGATATTATATAATTGGAAAAATATTGAAGAAAGTAAAATGATTGAAGCATTTACAATTTTAGATAGGCTACCTCTTACTATTCTCGAAATTTTTGTCTAAAGTGATTGCCAAAGACAATTACTTTTTTTTCCAAGGATTTTGCATGACTTGAGAAACTCATGTCTGTTTTATGCTTTTTGTCTTAGACTTCAAAATATAACTCGTAGGCTATTGGAGTTTCGTCATGAGATTTGTTACCTTTCAAATTTTTGTAAGTTCAATACATTGATGTATAGTACATGATGAGTTTTTCAATTCAAATTAAGAATATGGAATTAGGAAAGGCAATAAGGTGACTTCTCTTTTTACTTCCTTTGTGTTTCACCTACTAAATATGAATTAGGTTAAGTTAACTTTAATAAGACTCCGAGGTAGAGTTTTGGTTCTTCCTGCACAATTGTGGTTTGTGGATATGCAGGTTGCCTGTAATTTTAAAAAATTGAAAAATATTTTATTCCTGTGAATTTGGCTCAACTTAAAGAGCTTGACACTGACTCACATGGACGAGGGCCAAAATATTTTATATGACTAAAAAACCCACACAAGAAAAACCTCTAGGACCAAAATATCCACAAAAATCCCACGAGTGAAGGCAAACCCATGGACCAATTTTTAAAATAAAAAATCTTATTAAAACTAAAAATGAAAAAAAAATTACTTAAAAAAATCTATATCCACACAAAAAATATTTACTCAATCAAAATTCAAATTTATTATTATCGGTAGGTAGAGTCGAGCTCAAGTCAAATAAGTGAAGATGGGTCCAGGTTAGGTTAAGTTGGTCAAGTCGAGCCGAGACCATGTTAAATTGGTGATGACTTTTTACGGCAAATGCACCGTGTTGTCAGAAGTAATAATTGTCCTAAGGACAGATATCGATCCCACAAGGAACAGTTGAATTATCAAGTACAATATTCACTAAATATAAAACAGAATAATAAAAGTTGGTTTGAAAATATTTATATTGGCAAAATTAACAAGAAAACAATTCAAAGAGTTATTGCTTCAATTGGAAAAATAGGGATTTGGTTTCCTCTTTCTCCCTCTCGTGTATTTTGATTAGCATGTCAATATTAAGTTCTTTGATTGAAATTGATGCCCGTATAAAAATCATTTATATCGATTCCTCGCATATAAAATCCTTAAGAATGTTCCCTAACTATCGATCCCTCGCATAATTATAAGAACAACTTAGAACGAAGCTCAGACGTTAATAACAATTAACATTTCAAGTCTATTCCTAGCACTCAAATATGTCAAGTATTGTTGTTTAGGTCAGAACCCTAAAAATACTTTCCAGTCAGATTTAAGATTATCAATTTGTCACGAAAAATTAAAAGTAAAACAACAATATCAATAATCAATCAAGAACTGAATATTTTAACATAAGATATCACCTCAATACATAAGAGTTCGAGCAAATTACTCCAAATCCTAAAGGGTAGAATTAGTCACGCATACTTCTAGCACCTTCCATTCTCCTAATTGAGTTACAATTCACTCTATGGTGTTTTTCTCTCAATCTGACACACTAGGGTTGTGCCTCTAGCCCCTTATTTAACCTAATTTGCTAGGGTTAAGTGACTTCCTGCGTCGCGCTTATGGGCTTAATGATAAAAACATAAAAATAGTCCAATTAATCTAACACATTTTTGCTATTGAGTTTGACTTTTCTCTCTCTTTTGCATGTTTTGGGCCTTCCAGCTTTTTCCTTTTAGCATATATTATTCTTCTTTAGTCCAAATCTCCATTCTTCCATAAAAACCTGCAATTAATACCAAATTTAGGAATAAAATGTTCTTATTCAATTAAAGATCATAAAAAATGTAAAAAGGTATAAATTCATAATTAGGGATTATTTTATATGTAAATTAGCAATTAATACTCATAAGTGCCTATATTTTAATATGAAATATTATGAAAATCAGGCACTTATCAGCTGGCCAAGATGGGTCCAAATCAAGTCAAGCCAACTCGTGTCTATGTTGGGTCGAATCTTAGTCAAAATGAAACAAACATGGTTTACGTTGAGCAGAGTTAAGTTAGTTGTGTCCAGTAAGGTTGGGCTATATTTTGTCGAGTTAAGGTGGGGTTCAAGTTAAGTCGAGTAAGCTCTAGGTCAATATAGATCGGTTCAGGTTAAGCCTATGTCAAGTTAGATCAAGTAGAGATCATGTCAGACTAAGTTCATATCAGATCAAGACGGACACGAAATCAGGTGGAATCTATCTCGTTAGGTCGGTCTAGTCGAGTTGAACCAAGGTCAACCTAAGTTGACATAGACCTAAGTCATACTACGTAGAGTCAGGCTCAGATTAGGTTAGGTTTCAATCTGAAAGGTTTAGGTTGGGTTGAGTCTGAGTCTGAGTCATGCAAAGTGAGGTATAATCAAGCCTAACTTAGGCTAGGGGTCCGAGCAAGTTTTGTTAGGCCAGGCCTAAATTAGGTTGGGTTTGGCCCAAGTTAACTTAAATTGGATTAAGTGTGACACAGGTCAAGATGGGACTAAGTCGAGTTGAGCTCAAGTGAGTTTGAATTAGCCCATGTTACGTTGGGTTGGGCCTAGTGCAAGTCATGATTAGCTGGACTAAGTTGAGCCTAAGTTAGGCTTGATCTAGTTAGGTCAAGCTCAAGTCAAGTCAAGATTAGATCGAATTGGCCCGACAAAATTCAAGTTCAATCAAAGTCAAGAAAGACTAATTGAGATTAAGTCTAAGTCATGTAAGATCAAGTTAGGTCAACTCAAACCAAAGTTATCTTAGGTCAAGTTAGGCTCAAGAAGGTTGGGTTGGACACCAACCTTAAAATTAAGTTACAAATGAGAAAATTAATGAAGGACTAACTTATAATAATATAAAATATTTAAAATTAATTTTTTAATTTATAATATTTTAGGAAATCATGTAGTCATGAAAAGTATATAGGAGTTCATTATATTCTTATTTTAATGTTGTACTAGGCAAACCAGTAATATCCTCTTTTATTTTTTTTTAACATATTAATATAATGAATTTATTAATAGGCTTATATTCTTTTGAGGTAATTATTTCTTAAAAAATTAAATATTGACAAATGGAAGGTAAAAATATGAAGATATATATATATGTATATATATATATATATAAATTACAATTTTTACATTTGATTTTTTTTCTTCTATTTTACATATTCATTTTTATTTTTAAGGAGAAATGAGGGGTTTTACTTATACATAAATTCTTGCTTTCACAATACTATTAAGTTATTCTACAATGGTGAAGGAAACATGTTCATCAGATAAATAATATTAAATGTTGACAACATATAAAAAGTAACCACAATGAATTATTCTAGAATAATCTAACAATCATAATTGCTATAAGTGTTAGTGTGGAAAGTCTCATCCCACGAAAGGATAATTGAATTCTCCACAACATTTATATTCCAATCAATTCATGAAAAAACTACATTGATGACAATGGATAATAGGTTGGATAATTGGAAGCCTCCATTTATGTGTACGATATTTTTAAATTTGTATATTTTATTTTCACACACCGAGAGTAAATAAAAAAAGTGAGGAAACTTATCATGTAAATAAATATCATTAAAAAAATGCAAAATTCACCTTTTACAAATTCAGTAATATAATTTTTTTCGTATAAAAAATATTTAAATTAATTTTATAATGTCTAGTTGTGATAAATGACTTTTATCATGATTATCAAAATAATAGAACATGATTTCATCTTTAAACAATATTTACTCACTTCATGTCAAATCTTTTCAAATCTTTACAATGTCTTCAAATCTTTAGTAACTTTGTTATACTTATATAATATATTTTTTTAATTATTTATATCATATTAGTTTGTTGAATAAAACAAATAATAAAAATTAAAAAAAATACTTGTTTGTGAGACAATATAATTAATACAAATACAATTAAATAAAATAGATCAAGAGTGTGTGATTGAAGATGAATAATATACGTAAAATACATAAAATAATCAGTTATAATTAAACATAAATAAAATAGACATGTATATAACTAAAAATAAATAAAATAAATCAATGCTTAACTAAAAATAAATAATATAAATAAAATTAATAAAATAGATCTACACATAATTGAAGATAAATAAAAATATTAATGTATAAATAAAGATAAATAAAATACTAAAAATAAATAAAATACAACAATACATAACTATAAATAAATTAAATGAAGATAAACAAAATGAAGATAAATAAAATAAATAAAGCAGATATAATAATTAAAATAAAGGAAGTTAGGGAAATTGAAAGAATAAATTTATAAATTAAAAAATTAAAAAATGTATAAATAATAATATCTTTTTTATCCTTACCTAAGTTTTTTCCTTTTTTTTTT
This sequence comes from Phaseolus lunatus, assembly GCA_013389735.1. Classification (NCBI taxonomy): domain Eukaryota; kingdom Viridiplantae; phylum Streptophyta; class Magnoliopsida; order Fabales; family Fabaceae; genus Phaseolus; species Phaseolus lunatus. The sequence continues at coordinate 40,124,850 of CM023859.1, forward strand.
TCTCCGTGACCTGTGCTCTTTTTCTTCTTCTGATTCCAGTGGCCTTCTGTTCAGTTATATTATTATTTCTACCGCTGCATCTAATAAAGAGTAGCAGAGCTTTTTTTAACATAATAGTGTACGTTTATAATCCATATTTTTTATATAATTATATTACAATTTTTAATATTATTATTTTAATATTTTAATATATTATTTAATTAAAAATTATTTTTTAATATATATATATATATTTAAATACATCATATCAAAAGTTATATACAAATTTAAAGATTATCATATTAAGAGTTATATATAACTTTAAGATTTTCAAAAGCATTATTTTTCTTTTTAGCATGCATACTTGTTTCTTCCTTCCAAAAATAAGTCTTTATCCCTTTCATAAAAATATTTATAAATAATATAATATATATTTTTAATTTTTTATTATTCCAAAATTAATATTTTCTATTATTATTTTTATTTTAAATTTTTTATTTTTATTATTATTTTTCTTTTCAAGTCTTAAAAGAAAATATCAATAAAGAATATAATATGGGAAATGAGGAGTTTTTAACTCACTGGTTGGGTAGGTCAATAAAATGGGTTTATTTTATAAGTTATATCGGGATTAATTTATGGATTATGAGTGAAATGGACAATTCCAAATATTTTGAATATTAAATGTGTCTAATAGATTAAAATGTACTCGGGTAAAATGACTTGTTAGTAAAGAAAAAAAAAGTTAAAATTTTTTCTTCAGTTCATCTCTATTATAATTACATTTTTTATATATCAATCTAATCTTGATTTAAGGATGATTAATAAACTTGTTTTCGTAGATATTATTTAACCTTGTTCTAATTTTTTACAAAAAATTCTTACATTTATCATATATGAGTACAGAGAATATTTGTTTTTTAAAATTGTCTTCGTTCTCGTCTCCATATTAGTTTCAATTCTTATACTTATGTGAGTTCTCATACTTGCTCTAATTTTTAACTATTAAAATATTTATAATTTATTAGATGGTATAAAATTGAACGGAGTCGATATCTAAATATATTTAGATCAACCGAATCTTGATTTGATATCTATTTTTTTATTTACTGTACCATTGGTTCTAGATTCTTAATAAATATAAAAAAGAAACTTATTTAATTTAAACCTAATTAATTTTTATATTTCTTTGTTTTGATAACCAATTTTTGATATTCTAACTATTTTCTTTAATCTCATGTGATGTTAAAGATAAGAAAATGAAAAAACAACGGACAAATAGGTATTTTGAAGGTACGTCTAGTAAAATAATGATTTGAACTTTAAAGAGGAAGTTCCTTATTATGATTTTTTTCATTATTTATGTTATGTTGAATGATTAATGAGTGGTTTATGTTTTAAATTATTTGTGCAAGTGTAATAGAATTGGTGATGTCTTATGTTATATTTGACTTGGACAGGACAGTTCATGTGTTTTAGTTGAGATATAATGTTATCATTGTTTGGTTCTATGACGATGTTTGCATGACTATGGTGAATCCTATCTAATTTTAACTGAGATATGTTGGTGATATTTTACTATGTGCAAGTCCTAGTTGATTCCAAGTTCCAAAAATGAGAGAAAAAAAGTTTTTAATTTGCTTACATTATTGTTAGTTAGTGTTGCTTAAGTAGATTGTTTTGTGAAGAGTAAAAATTTCTGACTTGAATTGCCTCAATTAAGGTCAGAGTGTCCACTTTTTTTTCTGGGTGCTAAGGTTTGACGTCTTTGGAACATGCAAAGTATTATTTCATTGATTTTATGCTCCCTCGTCAAAATGCTTTTTTTAAAATTATTTCTTATAGTTGTATAGGCAAATTATTTTCAGCAGTGGTAGCATAAATAAAATTAAAAAAAATTATTAATAGGTTAGTCCATTAACTCGTTCTCTAACAGGCTAGTCAGGGCCCATAACCTATGCTTACTTATTTGTGAAATACCACAAACAAACAAAATAAATCAAAACAAAATGGACTAATATGTTTAGCTGTTTCTTTTTACACCTCCCTAACTTCTCATGGAATTTCATAAGTAAAAAGATCATTTTATTTTAAAAAAAATATATTTCGAATTCTACCATTTGATTTTTTTATTTAGAATCTTATTTCCAGTATTACATCCTGAATTATAGAATTTGAATTTCAAATTTTATAATACGAATATATCTTATGGTTTCATAATCTTTTTCAAAATAAAAACATTTTGAATTATAGAACTTAGGGTTTTTCTGTGGATCACCCTTTTCAAAGTAAAAAACGTTAATAAAATAAAAATATTTTTATATTTTAAAAGGTATAAGTTATTACAAAAAATTACGGAAGTAAAGGAAGAAACAAGCATATTTCTTGTGAGCATGTAATAAGTGTGCATAGTATGTTGAAGGATAACACCAGTTTGTTTCTATGGGGGAGGAGGAAGATAGTGATTTTTGTGTTTGTTTCAAGGGTTTTGAGGGTGGAGGAGTGGATGGGGAAAAGGTGAGTGATTTTTTTTCACTCTTCACAAAATGAAGAGATTTGTGAGGATTGATGTAGGATTATTATATTTTACCAAAATATCCTTGTACATGCATTTTATTATAATATACAAAATTAAATATTACATAAATTTATTTATAATTTTAAAAATATTTAAGTATACTATTAATAACAACATATAACTATAAATAATGAAAATAAAAAAAAATTATAATATGAACAAAATATATATATATATAGTTATATAAAGTAACAAATGAATATAATAATAAATATTATTTTCATAAATTTTAATGTATTTAATAAATTTATTTCAATTTAACACAAAAATATTTTCCACTATATTTTTTAATTTTTTATTAAAAAATATAAGTAATTATGAATATTATATATTAAAAATATTTAATTAATTTAAATTTACACACACACAAAAAATCATAATTCATTTTTTAAATATTTTTAATAACAAGAATAAATTTGTAAACTTACAATAAATCATCCTCACAAATTCACTCTATCATCCTTCAATCCAAACAACCTCACACATCTTCAGACATCTTTTCTAATTCTCACAAATCTCCTTCCTCTCCTCCTCACAAATTTCCTAGAAGATGATGGTGGTGTCTCATAATTAGTTATGTGAATTGTGTCATGATTATTAAATTTTTCCAATAAATCTTCGGAATGATCCAATAGTGATGTAATAATGGTTGATAAGAGTGTAATAAAGGAGTGTATGATATTACATTACACTTCCAACTGAACTGATGAGTGTGCCAATCCAACCAATGTTGGGATTAGAAGCGTAGTGTTGTTGGTTGGAATTGGTAGCAAGGGAAATTATTGAGCAACAACCTAGAGAATCAATCGCACATCAACTCAACAAATCAAATCAGTATTACTGTTTGCCAACTGCACAATAAGCCCCACCTTTTTGGTTAAATGCTTCTTTCAGGTTCTTTTACGTAATGGAATTAAGCCAATTTTGGCGTTTCCACAAGATAACTATTTTACGCAGCCTCTTAAATCAATTACATAAATGGGACAAATTAACTCACCTTCTTCTGTGGAGGAGAACACAAAAAAGTGATGCTTCATAACATATGTTCCTTAGTAGCGAAGATCATAGACAAATGGTCCACATGCATACACGTCCACAGCTAGGTACAGATTTTTATACCAACACATCATATAAGACTATGATTCATATAAAATTTAATGTAACATCAGGTTAAATAATTTTAACAAGAGCTTTTAAAGTTTTAAATATGTTTTTAACGTTTTTTAGTTGTTGTTTTTCTGCTATTAGTTAGTTGTAGAGTAGTGAGATCATACAAAAAATTATTCTAATAACGATCAATTACACTTATATAATAAAATTCCATTGTATCGCTCATTGTTTAAGTTTGTATAATTTATTTATTTATTTAATTATATGTGAAGGTGGATCATGTTACTCGTATTATATAATTTAATATAATAAATCACAATATTCATAGTAAAAAATATATTCGATTACTCTTTAAATCCCAAACAAAATTATGTTTGTTTTGAGAACTCAAACAAATTTTAATTATTACTCGGAATCCTAATTTTGAAAACATATGATTCCCAAAATCATAACTCGGATACTTAAAAACACGGTTCCTGTTACTAATGTATAATTCGAAATACGGGTGACTTAGAGTAGGAATCCATTTTTAAAAAAATCTATAATTATTACTATTTTTTATAATTATACAAATCAAATAAAAATAACATATAAAAAATACAAATTTTGTTTCAAATAAGAGTATTGACAATCTTCAACCTAGAACACTCCGTTGAAGTCGATTAAATTTCGAGTGAACTATACTTATTCTGACGTTCAAGTCAATAAAAATATAAAAATATAATGAGTATAACGTAAAATATGAATTGAAAGTATTATCTTTTTGTTATGTTTTATTATTAACTTAATTTATTAATAATTATTCTTTCCTCTTATTTAAGGTTGATTATTCATAATTTTTTATTCACGTTAATACAATACTAATATTTTTAAATATTAATATTGAAAGACGATTTGCTTACCCAATCAATTGGGCTCGACATGATGTTACAATTTTTTCAAACTTCAGTGGATTCATAGTTATCTTTAGCAAACCTTCTAATAGAATCTAAAGTTGGAAATGTAACAGCGTGAAAAAAAAAACATAGCAGAAGAAGAAAAGAAACCGCAGAACTCCCCATCACAGTTCTTCCCCATATTCTCCTGTTTTCCTTCTCTCTTAATTTCCTTATCCAATCTTCATCTATTTTAGAATCTAATCGGACCACGTTGTAGCTGGGGAGTTAAGGAACATTTCTACCCGATCAGAATTTTAAACAGAGTAAGTTCATTTTTACTCTAAAGATCCTTTATTCTTGGTTTTTCGGTATGTTTTAGTCATCAATCTTGGTGGGGTCAGTTGAGAAGATTAATCCTCTCAACTTATTCTAGTATATACTGAATTTATATTCTGTTTGGATAACTTGCATTAGGCCCATAAATCTTAAAGCTTATCCAGACGGTGGAGAATAAAATTCTAGAAGTTGCTTGGGAAGCAAGCAATTAAGGTAAGGGAAGCTAAATTTAAATTTTTATAGCACCCTAGGCTAGAAGATTCTGGATGTGGAAGGGACGTGGTCCCAACATTTAATTTCTCTGGTACGGATGCTGTGTGTTTATATTTTGTGTTATTTGTTTATATAATATTTAAATTTGTAAAAATATTTTATTTTGATGATTTAGTATTTAAGTGTGGTTTTTTTTATGTTAAATGAACTTTTGAATATTGTGGATTACATTTTGAATGATATTGTATGATGAAAATGATATGAAATTGAATTCATACATTTGGGATAATGTATGGACTGATGTTTGTTGTGTATTAAGTATTGATACCTATGTGGTAACAGAGATCTCCGAGCTTCACTGATGATCTAAGTCACATAGACTAAGATATCAGGTGGTGAGAAGCTGATGGAGGAGTTCATGCACACCGTGACATATGAGATGCACGGCTTGGGTTGTATTGAACTTACCCTGACCCTTTATGTTGGATTCGCTGGTAATCTTTGGATCAGGTGTTAGTTTCTGGTGGGACTTACTTAATACGAGTCTTCCGGAAGATGTTGTTTGTTGAATATATTGGATGTGTAGATCCATGTGAGATCTATGTGATTGTTTTATTATTGAGATTTGAAGAAGATTGAAAAATTGAAGAATTGGTCATGTAATTTGGTTTTCTCTTTTAATTTAATTGCATATATTATAAAACTTTATTTTCACTAACTTACCCTTACTTTTCGTGTTGTGTTTGAACTGCGATGACTGTACTATGTACACGAGCAGATGACCATACAGGTGCAGGAGAGCCTTAAAAGTTTCAGAGTTTTATTTTGAGCTATGAATATGTAAATATTTATACTTATATAAGTCATAATCTTGTAATAGAAATATTTTGAAAAACTCTAAGTTTGTACAGAAATATGTAGAATGTGTATTAAAATAGTTATATAAATTTTCGGGGTGTCACATTTAATGGTATCAGAGCGGTTCATCCTTAGGATAACCTGAGGGTAGTGGGTTTATTGTGTTTCTCCTGTGTGTAGATTTTTGTTCAAGACTAGCTTCAAGACTTAGATAAAAGTATCTAATAGGATGTTTAATAAAGTTGTTTTCTTGAAATCTTGTTTGTGCTTGAGTCAAAGTAGTTGTTATGAATAAAACTGAAAGTATTAAGAATGAAAAGAATCTTGATAGAGTGGTGAGGGTTCACATTCATGACTGGATCAAGATTATTTTCTATCTTAATTCTAAATCGTTAGAGTACATTTTAGAGATAAGTCTTGATTGATTTTGTATCTATTTTGTGTGTTTTTTTTAGTTAATTTGACTTAAAGAAGTAGTTGGAAATTTTTAGTAATTTCTAACCTAATTCTTTATGTGCTTAGAAGATGGCACGTAGATCACCTACTCCTCCTCCACCAGTAGATATGCCCAACTTAGCTCGGGCAATAGAGATGATGGCAACAACCTTGCAACAACAGAGTGCTACTATGGCACAACAGCATCATGCCGCACTTCATCAATTAGAAACCGCTAGATTAGCAGCAGAAGCGTCTCAGCTTCATCAACAACCTCATACCATTAGTCTGGAGGATTTTATGAGACACAATCCACCTAAATTTAATGGGAAGGTAAATCCAGATGAAGCAGACCAGTGGGTGAGAGACATAGAAAGAATCTTTGAAGCTACTCAATGCCCAGAAGAGAGAAAGTTATCTTATGCCATCTATATGCTTATTGAAGAAGCTGAGTTTTGGTGGATAGGTATGAAGCAGATAATGGAGGATAGAGAAGAAATTGTCACTTGGGAGAATTTCAAAGTAAGATTTATGGAGGAGTATTTTCCTGATAGTGTCAGATATGCAAAAGAAATTGAATTCATGCAGTTGGAACAAGGAAATCTTTCAGTCACTGAATATGCTACTAGGTTCAAACACCTAGCTAGATTCTACACCCAGACCATGACTGAGGCTTGGAGATGTAGAAAATTTGAGTTTGGGTTGAAGCAAGAACTTAAAGAAGTGGTGAATCCTATGTCCATTAGAGATTTCCCTGCTCTAGTGGAGAAAGCAAAAGTGGTGGAGAGTTTGAAAAGTAGTAGCAGACTTGCTAAGCCTCAAGTGGGAGGACCTTCTAAAAGCATGCTTAAATATGAAGATAGAAAGAAACCTTATTTCGAACCTCAATCTTATAGCAGTGGAAGACCCAATTCTCATTCACCACCTAGTCTCAGATGTTTTAGATGCGATGGGCCACATGTTGTTAGATTTTGCCCTCATCCAGTGATAAATGTGATATGTGATAGATGTCACAGGTATGGTCATGCAACAAAAGACTGTCGCGTCCAATTGGGAGCTCCAATTTCTGGCGGAGTGCAGCAAGTACAACAAAATAATAATCAAAAACCCAGAGCAGCTGGCAGAGTTTTTGCCATTAGTGGAGCTGAAGCTTCACAGTCTGATAGCCTTGTTAGAGGTATTTGTTCTATCCTTGGAACACAGTTATCTGTATTGTTTGATTCTGGGGCAACCCATTCTTTTATATCTTTTGATTGTGCTAAGAAACTTAAGTTGCCAGTCCGAGAATTAGAAATTGAGTTGGTGGTATCTACACCAACAGAAGGTATTATAGTAACTTCTTCCATGTGTGCTGAGTGTCCAGTAATTATAGATGGACAGAGATTCAAGATCAACATGATTTGCATACCTCTAAAGGATTTGGAGGTTATATTGGGAATGGATTGGTTGTCTGCTAATCATATCCTTATAGATTGTGGTCAGAAAAAGTTAATTTTTCCTAAGTTAAGAGAAATGCAGGTTATCTCTGTTGGGTTTAATAGTGCCAAAGTTCAAGAAGGGGGGTGAATTGACCTTTTAAAACTTTCTCGCAGAAACAGTGTTTAACACAGTTTTACAGAAAAATAAATCGATTTATATGAAAATGAACAGATTTATTTCAGCACTGTTTTTATTTGAAAAGCTTTTAATTCAGCAAGGTTAATCACAAGATTATGCAGATAGAATTTCAAGATGTACACACACAGATATCAAATTGAAAAACAGTGTAACTCAAAAACAGCAAACCTTAATTCCAATTCTTGTGATTCAGGTTCAGTTAAGGGCTTGACAATTAGTGAGACAATCTATTACACACAACCTATTTTATTAGCCTTTAACAGATTATAAGTGTTCTTATTGAAACCAGACAGTTTTCCAGAAATTAAGAACAATATGCACAGTGCCCAGAAAGAACAGATTTATTTTCAATTGAACAGATTTATTTCTTTGCTGTTTTATCAATTATGCAGAAACGAAATTGCAGAGAGAAAGAGAGAATGAGTACAAGCAGTTATACTGGTTCACTCAACTGAGCTACATCCAATCTTCACCAAAACCAGGTGGAAATCACTAAAACACAGTACAACCAAATACAATTCCCACTGTTCTTGAAACCTACAAGAACTTAGGTACTCTTGCTGAAAAAACCTATTTCAGCTCACACACACACACTCTCCAAGAAAACCTATCAAGAAGAGTGTTCAACCAAACTATTACAAGAAATGAGAAGTGAAACGACTACACCTGATTGAGGATACAAAGATCTGCCTTAAACCAGTAGGCAAGATTGCTAGAACAGTAGCAGCACCTCACACCAAGCTTTTGGAACCAAACCAAGAACAAGCACTTTGTGATTTTTGAAAACTTTGAAGAACAAATGCTAATCCTTTGTAAACACTTAACTCTCTGCTGTAAAAACTTGTTTTTGCAAAATGTATGAATGTTATAAACTCAGAAACAAGTTTGCATTTTATAGAAAACCAACTTATAACAGATTTTTGAAAAACAGTTAAAGCTGTTATAAAATGAACAGATTGAAAATAAAATGAACAGATTTATTTTCAAAAGCAGTTAGAGAATTTGTTAAGAAAGGAGACTAAGTCAACCATTCTGGTGCAGAGATAAAGCTGAAAAAACGTTTAAGCTTGACATGGCACCAGAGACAAAAAGAATGTATTCATTTACAGATGAACAGATTTATTTTTCAAAACGAAAACAGAAAAGCTTAACTGTTTGAAACTCAGTCGTTTTGAAAAGAGGAAGACTTAGTCAAAATACCTGATGCACAACATCTAATTTTTACAAGACTTAGCCAAGGCATCAGTAAAAAAATGAATCTGTTTATTTAGAAAAGAACAGATTTATTTTTATGCAGTAAACGTGTTTTTTGTAAAATATGTGAAAAACAGTTTAAGAAAACTTATGCTTGTTCTTATCACATGGCCAGTTGTAAGGACCTAGAAACTTTAATTGGAATGAAAGTGTTACATTTAAATAATTTCAGAAGATGTTATTATTTAAAATACAAAGAACTGATAAATGAAGTTTCGTAGTAGTCGGACATCGGACGTCGCCCAAGGTCTGGGGTCAACTGGTAGAGATCGGTCGGCTGGCATGTAGATCAAGAAGAGTAAAGGAAGAAAAGTGTAGCTAAGAAGTCTTCTACGAGATCGCCGTTAATGAAGACGGAGGCGATCTCCGACTCCTCTGGGACATAATCGCCTGTCGCCTAGAGGAGACATGACCGCCAATCGCCTACGGTGTACGTGATCGACGGGAGTGCACGTAGTATGTGGTCAAGATACTGGATCAACCAGAGTGGGTTCCAACAACCACGCGTATCAAGGTGTGGGTTAAGCCTTAGATACGCTGTACATGCGAAGCTCTACGCTTGAGCAAAAGAGATCACCCTTAGTGTTGCATGCATGGGAGCACGAGGAGTGGTGCTGATCTACTCTTGGAAATGTGAAGCTACCGACGTCACCGAGTCATGTGGAGATGATACCTTGGACGTAACATAGTAGAATGAAGAACCTTCAGAAAGGCGCGGCGATGTGTCGTCGGGCATCGCCAGGTGAGAGGCATGCGGGCATCGCCAGGGTGCGAGGGGCATGCGGGCATCACCAGGGCGCGAGGCAGGCGGGGTTAGTCTTCGCGCGAGAGGTCATCGGTGGAGAGTCTTCGCGCGAGAGGTCATCGGTGGATTGTCTTCGCGCGAGAGGTCATCGGTGGAGAGTCTTCGCGCGAGAGGCCATCGGTGGAGAGTCTTCGCGCGAGAGGCCATCGGTGGATAGTCTTCGCGCGAGATGTCATCGGTGGATAGTCTTCGCGCGAGAGGCCTCAGTGGATAGCCTTCGCGCGAGAGGACATCGGTGGATAGCCTTCGCGCGAGAGGTCATCGGTGGAAGGTTATCGCGCGATGTCGAGCTTCACACAGAGAAAGTGGGACCCAGACTCCCAGCATGAAACGTCCTGCACGCGCGCCACGTAGAGAAAAAGGGTGGTTCAGAATAGTGACATCAGAATGTTGGCATGCGCAAGAGACAACAGTGGTCGTACTGTTCAGGGTAGTGGTTGGCATGCGCAAGAGACAAACATGGTCGTACTGTTCAGAGAAACGTACACTCAGACTTCTCTGCAGAGTGGGTGGTGGCAGCTGCTTTTATGGATAAGTTGGTTTAAGATGCAGAGACCCACTGCTGAGAGAAAAAAACGTTGCAGCATTCAAAGAGAGAAAGAGTGAGTTACCTCCCTTCTCCTCCAGATATCTCCTTCGCGCTGCGATTCTAGCATCTTCACACAAGAGTACGACGAGAGGCAGCACCATTAGAGCACCTGGGAGGTTCTCTGCAAGTCCTTCAACCAGACGCAAAAACAGAGCCAAGGCGTTGTTCAAGCTTCGTTGGGTTTCGGAGCTCCTGGTGTTTTGCGCAAGTCCAGGTAAGGGATGCTAGACTTCATTTTCAATACAAGCCATAGATTAGCTGTTTCTGAAGCGAGGGCGACGTGGTCGCCGGTTTTCGTTTTCATCTTCGTGAATGCTCTGTTCTATGTGTTTGGGCAACGTGGTCGCCGGTTTTAAACCCCTTTTTCATGATGCTCTGTTTTTTTTACGCGTGGGGCGACGTAATCGCCGGTTTTAAATGTTGTCTTCGAAATCCCCTATTTTAGTGTCGCTTGAGCTTGTTTGAGATTGATATGTGAAATGCACGCGTTATTGGAAAAAGTCTGAACCTGGATACGTTTGTTGCTGTGGTTGAGATCGTTCATTTAAGTATTGTATGGTGCGTTGGGTGAATTGATGATCTTTAGCTGTCCTGTGTGGACTCTGGTTGCTGTCCTGTGTGGACTTTGCTTGTTGTCCTGTGTGGACCTTGGTTGCTGTCCTGTGTGGACTCTGGTTGCTGTCCTGTGTGGACTTTCCTTGCTGTCCTGTGTGGACTTTGCTTGCTGTCCTGTGTGGACCTTGGTTGCTGTCCTGTGTGGACTCTGGTTGCTGTCCTGTGTGGACTTTCCTTGCTGTCCTGTGTGGACTTTGCTTGCTGTCCTGTGTGGACCTTGGTTGCTGTCCTGTGTGGACTCTGGTTGCTGTCCTGTGTGGACTTTCCTTGCTGTCCTGTGTGGACTTTGCTTGCTGTCCTGTGTGGACCTTGGTTGCTGTCCTGTGTGGACTCTGGTTGCTATCCTGTGTGGACTTTCCTTGCTGTCCTGTGTGGACTTTGCTTGCTGTCCTGTGTGGACCTTGGTTGCTGTCCTGTGTGGACTCTGGTTGCTGTCCTGTGTGGACTTTCCTTGCTGTCCTGTGTGGACTTTACAGTGGTATGGTAAGTGTCTATGTGTGTTAAATCAGTGGAAGTCCGACGTAAGAAATGAGAAACTTTATAATTTTATGTGGGTATATGGAATTTGTTTTATCCTAATTTTTATGTTTCATATTTAAACCCTTTTTGAACCATCTAGCTTACCCCTTTTTCTTTTGTATTGCTCTGTGGCTGTTTTCTCTTAAAACTGTGATGATCGTGTGTTATACACGGGAGCAGATGATCTTCCAGGGAGTAGAGCTCCTCAGTGAGTGGTCGCCGGAAGGAGATCGCCTGTTTCCGTCTCTATCGGGTGATCGCCTGTTTCTGCCTCTATCGGGTGATCGCCTGTTTTTCTGTACTGATAGCAGATCGGCTGTTTTGGGTCTTCTGATAGTAGATCGCCGGTTTATGTAGGGAGATCGCCGTTTTCAATTTATTGACTGTATTTTGTTTAAGTTTTGGAAAAAAATATACTGGTTATGTATTAAACTCCCTGTGAGGAGCAACTTCATTTTATATAAATACATATGTTCATTTAAACATTTTTGTTTTACCTTTATTTCATTTTATAATTATGAAAAGGAATTTGGCGGGATGTTACACCAGTGGTTATGAGGTGAGATACTCAGCAAAAGCCCACTCTTAGACAACCTCTAAGCACTACCTAAGACACACTTAAAGCAAAGCAAAATAAAATGTACATAGAAGTCTTCATCAAACACAATCTTGAAGGGGCAGCAACCATCTTCAACAATCTCAGCTCAACAGTTTAAGAGAGAGATACAAGAAGGTGCAGAATGTTTTATGTTTTTGGCTTGTTCTATAGTTACTGACAAAGAACAGAAAGATATGTTTGTAGTTCAGGAGTTTATGGATGTATTTCCTGATGAGATTCCTGGACTTCCGCCTAAAAGAGAGATAGAGTTTGCGATAGACTTGATTCCTAGAGCAGGCCCGGTGTCAATTTCTCCATACCGAATGGCACCAGCAGAGTTAGCTGAATTGAAGAAACAACTAGAAGACTTATTAGAGAAACAATTCATTCGACCTAGTGTTTCTCCATGGGGAGCTCCAGTGCTATTAGTGAAGAAGAAAGATGGTTCATCACGTCTATGCATAGATTATAGACAATTAAACAAGTTAAAAATCAAGAATAAATATCCTCTTCCTAGAATTGACGATCTAATCTACCAGTTGCATGGAGCAGTTGTCTTTTCTAAGATAGATTTGCGCTCAGGTTATCACCAAATTTTAGTGAAAGCGGAAGATGTTCAGAAGACTGCTTTTAGATCAAGGTATGGTCACTATGAATTTCTAGTTATGCCATTTGGTGTGACGAATGCTCCAGCTATCTTCATGGATTATATGAATCGAATCTTCAGACCTTTTCTTGATAAGTTTGTGGTAGTGTTCATAGATGATATCTTGATCTATTCTCGTACAATGGAAGAACATGCAGAACATCTTAGAACTGTCCTGAACATTTTGAGAGAAAAACAATTATATGCTAAACTTTCAAAATGTGAGTTCTGGATGTCAGAAATACAATTTTTAGGACATGTTATCTCTGTACAAGGAATATCAATAGATCCTTCTAAAGTGGAGGTTGTGCTTCAGTGGGAATGTCCTAAAACTGTTACAGAAATTAGAAGCTTTGTGGGGTTAGCAGGATATTACAGAAGATTTATAGAAGGTTTTTCTAAAATAGTTGCTCCTTTGACCCAATTGACTAGAAAGGATTATCCTTTTGCATGGACTGAACAATGTGAGAGAAGCTTTGAAGAGTTGAAAAGAAGGTTGACTAATGCTCCTGTATTGACAATCCCTGATACCAATCAACCTTTTGAGGTCTTTTGTGATGCTTCCTATCAAGGATTGGGTTGTGTTCTAATGCAGAATAAGAAAGTTGTCGCCTACGCTTCTCGTCAGTTAAAGGTGCATGAAAGAAACTCTCCAACTTATGATCTAGAATTGGCAGCAGTTGTCTTTGCTTTAAAAATATGGAGACATTTTCTTTATGGAGTTAATTTTAATGTGTTCAGTGATCATAAAAGCTTGAAGTATTTGTTTGATCAGAAGGAGCTTAATATGAGGCAGAGGAGGTGGATTGAATTTTTAAAAGACTATGATTTTCAGCTAATATACCATCCTAGGAAGGCAAATGTTGTTGCAGATGCGTTGAGTCGTAAAAAGATACAAATTTCGTCGCTTATGATTAGAGAGCTGGCATTGATTGAGGATTTCAGGAGTATGAATTTGGAGGTTTCCATGTCCTCAAGTTGCATTAGTTGTAATACACTAGTTATAACTAATGAATTTTTGGAAAAGGTGAAGGAGAAGCAGTTGGAAGATTCACAATTGAAAAACTTCATGGACTTATTAAATACTGACAAGGCTAAAGACTTCTCTTTAGGAGTGGATGGTATTTTGAGATTCAAAAATAGAATATGCATACCGGAGGATAATGAACTAAAACAAACAGTGTTATCTGAAGGTCATAAAAGCAAACTCAGTTTACATCCAGGAATGACCAAGATGTATCAAGATCTGAAGAAGTCTTATTGGTGGTATGGCATGAAGAACGATGTAGCCAAGTTTGTAGCTGCTTGCTTGACTTGTCAGAAATCAAAGATTGAACATCAACGGCCCGGAGGCATGTTAACTCAGTTGGACATTCCAGTGTGGAAGTGGGACAGTATCTCAATGGATTTTGTTACCCACTTACCACGTACTTTGAGGAAGCATGACTCTGTTTGGGTCATAGTGGACAGGTTGACAAAGACAGCGCACTTCCTACCTATAGATTTGAGAATCTCTATGCAAAAGTTGGCCCAAATTTACATAGATGAAATAGTCAGATTGCATGGTGTACCCTCCAGCATAATATCAGATAGACATCCCAGATTCACCTCCAGATTCTGGCAAACACTTCAAAAAGCTTTGGGGACTAAACTCAGACTTAGTTTAGCATACCATCCTCAGACTGATGGACAATCAGAGAGAACTATCCAGTCCTTAGAGGATTTGCTCAGGACTTGTGTGTTAGATCATTTGGGCAGTTGGGATGAAATTCTACCCCTGGTAGAGTTCACTTACAATAACAGTTACCAAGCTAGCATAGGAATGGCTCCTTTCGAGGCATTGTATGGAAGAAAGTGCAGGACACCTCTATGTTGGTTTCAAGATGGTGAAAGTGTGTTAATCGGACCAGAATTAATACAACAAACCAATGAGAAAGTCAAAATGATTCATGAAAGATTGAAAACATCTCTCAGCAGGCAAAAATCTTATGCAGATCAAAGAAGAAGACCTTTAGAATTCTCTGCAGGTGATCATGTCTTTTTTAGAGTTAAACCGTTCACCGGTGTAGGAAGAGCACTCAAAGCCAAGAAGTTGACTCCTAAGTTCATAGGACCTTATCAAATTCTCAGGAGAATAGGTCCTGTGGCTTATGAAATTGCCTTGCCTCCTCCCTTAGCTAACATTCACAATATTTTTCATGTATCTCAGCTAAGAAAGTACGTACCTGATCCCAGTCACATTCTAGAGTCTGATTCAATCCAGGTGAAAGAAAATCTGTCATTTGAAGTGAAGCCAATCAGAATTTTAGATTCACAAGTGAAACAAGTTCGTGGAAGAAATATTCTCATGGTGAAAGTATTGTGGGATCTCATCTCTAGAGACTCCACTTGGGAAATTGAAGAGGAGATACAAGCATCATACCCTAATCTCTTTTTTTGGTAAGTACATTTTTTAGGACGAAAATTTTTTTAGTTGGAGATAATATAACAGCGTGAAAAAAAAAAACATAGCAGAAGAAGAAAAGAAACTGCAGACCTCCCCCCCCCCATCACAGTTCTTCCCCATATTCTCCTGTTTTCCTTCTCTCTTAATTTCCTTATCCAATCTTCATCTATTTTAGAATCTGATCGGACCACGTTGTAGCTGGGGAGTTAAGGAACATTTCTACCCGATCAGAATTTTAAACAGAGTAAGTTCATTTTTACTCTAAAGATCCTTTATTCTTGGTTTTTCGGTATGTTTTAGTCATCAATCTTGGTGGGGTCAGTTGAGAAGATCAATCCTCTCAACTTATTCTAGTATATATTGAATTTATATTCTGTTTGGATAACTTGCATTAGGCCCGTAAATCTTAAAGCTTATCCAGACGGTGGAGAATAAAATTCTAGAAGTTGCTTGGGAAGCAAGCAATTAGGGTAAGGGAAGCTAAATTTAAATTTTTATAGCACCCTAGGCTAGAAGATTCTGGATGTGGAAGGGACGTGGTCCCAATATTTAATTTCTCTGGTACGGATGCTGTGTGTTTATATTTTGTGTTATTTGTTTATATAATATTTAAATTTGTAAAAATATTTTATTTTGATGATTTAGTATTTAAGTGTGGGTTTTTTTTATGTTAAATAAACTTTTGAATATTGTGGATTACATTTTGAATGATATTGTATGATGAAAATGATATGGAATTGAATTCATACATTTGGGATAATGTATGGACTGATGTTTGCTGTGTATTAAGTATTGATACCTATGTGGTAACAGAGATCTCCGAGCTTCACTGATGATCTAAGTCACATAGACTAAGATATCAGGTGGTGAGAAGCTGATGGAGGAGTTCATGCACACCGTGACATATGAGATGCACGGCTTGAGTTGTATTGAACTTACCCTGACCCTTTATGTTGGATTCGCTGGTAATCTTTGGATCAGGTGTTAGTCTCTGGTGGGACTTACTTAATACGAGTCTTCCGGAAGATGTTGTTTGTTGAATATATTGGATGTGTAAATCCATGTGAGATCTATGTGATTGTTTTATTATTGAGATTTGAAGAAGATTGAAAAATTGAAGAATTGGTCATGTAATTTGGTTTTCTCTTTTAATTTAATTGCATATATTATAAAACTTTATTTTCACTAGCTTACCCTTGCTTTTCGTGTTGTGTTTGAACTGCGATGACTATACTATGTACACGAGCAGATGACCATACAGGTGCAGAAGAGCCTTAAAAGTTTCAGAGTTTTATTTTGAGCTATGAATATGTAAATATTTATACTTATATAAATCATAATCTTGTAATAGAAATATTTTGAAAAACTCTAAGTTTATACAGAAATATGTAGAATGTGTATTAAAATAGTTATATAAATTTTCGGGGTGTCACAGGAAATGCTTCTTCTTTGGTATATATTTTAAAAAGTAATATTTATATGAAACCATAACTTATTTTTGAAATATTTTTTTACTATATTTACCAAAAAACTGTTCTCATGGGAAGTGAAAATCTAACTTTTTCCAAAAAAAAAAAAAGTTTTTTACATGCATAGAAATATTATGTTTTTTTAATAGTTGTATTTTTTTTTCATTTAACTATTGTTTCAAAAATCAAGACAACATTAATGCTCGTTTATTAAATTTTATCTTAATATTTAACTAAATTATATGTTTGCATATATTGTAGTAAAATAAAAAAATAGTGAAGTAGAAAATTTTATAATTATTTTATAAAAATTGAAAAAAAAAATGTATATCTTAAATTCCTTAAAATAACCTTAACGAACGAAACATAAGAAATATCATGGCTTATACTCTTCACTTTTAATAAAATTTATATAAATATTCTCAATATTAATGAAAAATCAAACATATTTAATTATTTTATAAAACTATAATATCCCTAATTTATTAATGCTAAAAACAATGTTTTTAAATATAAAATAGAATTTTCCTTATCAAATGTTTCCTTAATCAAAATACTTAGAAATATCATGACCTAAAACCTTATTATACGGGAGACAAACTTCTGTAAAGTGAGTTCTTATATTAATAGAAGATTACCTCAAATTTTTTCATATCATTCACATTATGAGTTAAAGGAAGAACACTTTTCAATTTATTTACTTTCCATCAAACTTAACCAAACTTTAAATTTTTTATATCAATAAACAGAATATAGTTAATCCAATTTAATTGGGTAAATTTTGTTACCATGTAACTTATATTGTGAAATTGCGTTTAAAAACATTAAATGACACTTATCTTACGTATTTTAAAAATATATAGTTGTGGTTGTTGTTCGGAGCTAGGAACAGTTCAATTACATTATATGATGAATTAAAAAGTATACAAAAAAAAACGCGAGGTGAAGTGGAAAATATTATAAAAACCAGAGTGGAGCCAGAGGAGTTCAATACACATGCGAAATTGCGTAAGCCGAAAATAATTTCAATTGCACGTGGCAAATGTTGTCCCTAACCTCTACACTCCTTTCCAATGAGAAGGCGCCACGTCGACGCTTAACACTTTCCCTCACATTTAATGTCCGCCAACTCCCAATATTGTCAATTCCTCTCTTTTCACTCTCTCAGTTTCCAAGTCCAACCTTTTCCAAGTTCCAACCGGACTGAACCACGAAATGTGAAACCACGGTTCACGATGCTCAAGGCGCCACCGCCCCTAATCTACTATCTCTCGGAGCACCCCTCTATTGTGGGATTCCGGTGGAGCCATGCCCAATCATGGGGCGCCACGTGGTCCTTCCTCTTCTCCTCCATCGCCTCCTACCTCCTCCTCTCCCTCTTCCTCCACCTCTCGCTTACTCTTTTCCGCCGCCACCGTCCCATCCCCATCGGCCCCCTCCCCGCACTTCACAGCCTCTCCATGTCGCTCACCTCCGTCACCATCTTCGCCGGAATCCTAATATCGACAGCCGCCGAGATCCGCGACACGCGGTGGTTCTGGCGGCGGTCCAAAACCCCCTTGGAGTGGCTCCTCTGCTTCCCGCTGGGAACCCGCCCCTCCGGCCGCGTCTTCTTCTGGTCCTACGTCTACTACCTCTCCCGCTTCCTCCACATGTTCCGAACCCCTCTCATCATCCTACGACGCCGCAGGTTGTCGTTTTTCCACCTCCTGAACCACTCCATCTCCGCTTTCGCTTCCTTCCTCTGGCTGGAGTTCTCGCAGTCCTTTCAGGTTCTGGCCATCCTCTTCGCCACACTCGTCTACGCCCTCGTTTACGCCTACAGGTTCTGGACCGCCATAGGCCTGCGCGGCGCCTGCTTCCCCTTCGTCCTCAACTGCCAGATCGCGCTCCACGCTTGCAATGTGGCGTGCCACGTCGGCGTCTTCTTCCTCCACTTTTTCTTCAAAGGCGGCTGCAACGGGATTGGCGCGTGGGTCTTCAACTGCGTCCTCAACCTCGCTCTTCTCACGCTCTTTCTCAACTTCTACGTCAGGATGTACGTCGGGAAAAGGAGAATGCTGAGGGGTGTTACACCTGCGCTTTCCTAAGCGCGTGAGTACAAATTGAACTTCAACGCAGAATTGTAATTTGGGTCCCAAATGTCTTCTCCTTTTAGTGTTATCATCACTATTAGTACATAATACATGAATATGATATTATTATACAATAGGAGTAAGGTGCAACTTTTTATTTTTTAGTACTAATTACCATTTTTTACCAATTTCTTGTAATATATAATAATTTCTCATTTGTTATTAGTTATTAGTTAGTTTATTCCTACCCTCTACTTAATTTGTAGTACTAAACTGTCCATAATATTTTTTCGTAATATAAAGCTAAGTCTTTTTCTATCAGATGGCATACTATGCCTAAAGAACTAATGAGAATATAATAATAAACTCATAATAAAAAGAGAAGTGTATACATGACTATATTAGAGGGAATAAATATTTTATAATGTATGTTAATGAAGAGAAGAGAAGCTCTTATTTATAGCACTATACACGTCCGATAATGGGATTTCAAATTCATTTACCACAAGCTCCATTTAATTATTATTATTATTATTTTTACATTATATTTGTTTTATCCTTATCTAACTGTTTTATCAATATTGTCATTTAGGATATTGCTTTTTCTAAGTGTTGTGGTAAGAAATATCTAAGATGGTATTGTGACCTTTGAGAATTGAGTGTTAAGCATAAGATTAAAAATATCTTAACTAAAAACTGGTAGTCTGATTACATAAATGAAGACAATCAATGAGTGAGAAGTTGAAGAAGGTTTTGCATAAGAGTAAAAACAATGTATCACCACTAAAATAAAAAAGATGATAAGTTTTCAATATACTTTTAATAGGTCGTAAGTTAATCTTTGTTGAAAGATGTTTAATATTAGTATTTTAGTATGATGACAATTATCAAAAGTGAATATGTGTGATGATTTGATGATATTGACAATGCATTTGAATTATATTTTCTAAGCTCTTTTTTTTTTTTTTTCGTGTGTGTAAATTTTGTTATTCAACTTCAAATTCTATGATTTTATCATATAGATTTTAAAATTATACACATTTCATTCTTCTCTTTTCCCCATGAATTAAATGGTAATTATAGATAAAATTTTAATTTAATACATCGTAATTAACTATTTATTTTAAAAAACATAATTACTATAAATAAGTAAAAATTATGAAAATATTTGCGTAGATTATTCATGGAAGTACACAATAATATTTAGTTCGGTCTAAATATAGTCTAAATATTTAATAAATTTTTTTTAATTAATTATTTAAAATTTATTTTATTATTTAATAATTATAAAAAGTTAAAGATATTCTCTAATAAAAAAAAAACCAAATAGCCTTAAAATTTTCCCATAGAATCACAAGTTCACAACACGAGCTGCACAATTTATTATTTTAATAAATTCAAAAGGGTAAATGGGAAAAATTTAAAGTTGAACCATAAAATTTGCGAATTTAAACTGTTAGAAGTAAAATTCACTGAATTGTAAAGTTAAATAATAAAGTGATTTAAAAAGCATTACATATTCCACTCTAAATTAGAAGTCACCTTAATTACATTAGTCACACTATTACATTATTAGTAATTTAATAATCAATTGAAAAAGATAAAAAATATATATAAAATTCATAAAATTGAGAATTGAATACAAAAGTTTAATAATGAAACATGGTAGTAGGAATAGTGTATATAAAAGGAAAGTTTAACTTCCGTGGAAGCTTGCATACCAAACAGTAACCGGATATCATCCAAACACGCTTCAATGGGTGGTGCAAATTTTGGTAGCTTTTAAGTGCTTGTTATGATTGATGGCGTACCAAATCCAAAGAGAATATCGTCCACGTAAATGTGACTCCAATTTTGGATGCTATAATATCGTTTTCCTACTGTTATCTTTTTGAGTTCTGTACCATTCACCTGAATCAATTACAGCAACCAAGGTTTGTTTTATTTGGGAAATTTTCTCCACCCTTGTCCTGTGCTCAAATAACCTCTCACCCCTTTTGTTTGGTGAGAATGTTAGTTTTGTTTAGGAAATCCTTATAAAGAGCCTTTCGTTTCGTAACACCACCACATCTTCTCACCTACCTATCTCACCACATTCATTCACTATCCATACTTTTTTTTTTTATTGGCTTAGCTTAGAGTATCTCACCAAGTTGAAGACGAATATGCTTTCCAATAATGGTAATCCATTCACGTAAGGGGGAATCAGATGGAATATTATGGAAAGATAAAAAATATGAGAATTATAGGCAAGAAATTTGACCAAGGTGATTGAATTTCAAGGAAAATATCTCTTGGTAGTTCGGAAATATACAAGGGTAATTCTAGTGATACACTTCCTTCTCTTGTTTTTTTAATATCTCAAATATTATTAAGAATTTTTAATATGTCAAATATTATTAAGAAGTAATCTTTAAATTTAATTTAATTTTATAAAACCGATTAAGTGACTACAAGTAACGACATTTCATATTATATAAGTGGATGCAAATCTTACCTTATGAGCTGATTTTGTAAAGTTGAGTTGTACTTAAAGCTTACTTCTAAATATGATATCAGAGTCATCTAGAACATATCTTAACCAGAGTTTGTTGGGCTTATTAGGCTAAATACTATCAGACCGTTATTAGATTATTCATAAATATATAGTCTCACACATGATTTTGGAAGTCTCGATGTGAATGAGTATTTTGAAAATCTTATTTCAATTGAGATAAAAACATTTCATAGTATACAAGTAGATGTAAATCAATCCTTATAAGTTAATTTTATATAGTTTTATAAGATTAAGTTAAATAATGAAAAAAAATATTTTTTTTAAGGAGTCAAAAATAAAAAATAATTAAAAAAGCTTAAAATATGAATTACTTATAAAAGGTTTAAAAGAATTATGTGAGTTATTTATATATTATTTGATACATTAAAGCTAAAATTAAAAACTTTGGACGGTTGTTTGTGAAGAATCTCATTGGAGATTCATTATAAGCATCCAAGCACAGAAAGACGGAGTTAATTGTTAATTGAACGCCGTGGATATCATTGTCAATACGGTTAATCAATTTGAATACAAATATGTCATCGTAATAATGAGTTAATAACCAAAATATGAGGGCCAATCAAAGATGGAATATTATCCAATGGATTCTGGGAATCTTCCCCTCCTATTCTTATTTCTTGGATTATGATAAACGTCTGTTAGGTATTAAAAATATTATTTATTAAAAAAGAGAACCGTATAAATTTATGAGAAAAAAATAAATCAATTTTATCTTCTTTTTGGAAATGAAACTAATACACTTCCATCCCCATGTCATTAAATGTATTTCAAAATAAGAGAATAACATAAATAATACTAAGTTAACATTTTTAAATGAAAGTATTTTATTTATTGGAGATGTATAATAGAATATATTATATAGTCGAGTTATTGGTTTTATTTATTATATTGTTACTATTTTTTTATTTTTTTTATCAGCAAAAAATAAATTAATAAAATGAAGGTATTTTAGGATATTTCAATTCTTATACAAACATCTTACGTCTTAGCTCCATATTAAAACAAAAACATATAATCTAGACAAACAAAATTATCCCCATAACAAAACCTTTATAAATCTCATCCTGCAAAAAATATCTAATAATTTCTGACAAATCTCATGCAGATGAGAGGCTCAAGACACCAATTAAAATACGAAAAATCTGCTTCACGGATTTTTGATAGTATTATATTATTATTGATCATAATAACTAATTTATAAAATGTTACTTATATAATATACTTAAAATATATATATTTCAAGTATATTTGATAAGATAGATACATATAAGATCTATAAACTCAAAATTCCAATAAAATATATGTGTAAGTATTTGGATTATTTTTGGTTAAGTTTTGACCTCTATTTTTATATAACTTAATAAGGAGCTCGAACTTTGAAAAAAACGTTTTGTATATTGTTAAGATATATATGAAGAATTTTTGTAAGAACTTATTGAGTTATAAAACTATGCAAAAAATTTAACGATAACTAACATAACTGTGATCGCTCATACATTTTTAATATAACTCAATGCACAAGTATGATATTTATGTTCGATAATATTAGTCATTTTTTTTTCTATGTATAACTTAGTTAATAGTATTAATGATAATGTTAGTCATATTTGATCTTTTTTTAAATTATTACAAGTGAAGCTTAATTTCATAAGTTATCATTCAATTGCCACTATTTCACATATTTTACCATTTAAGTTTATTTTCCTCATATTTTATCAATTATTTTTTCATATTTATGAATCAATTAAATTTTTAACTAATATCATACCACCAAAAAATTTAAAAATAAAACAACAGTGACAACGTTTAATCATTAACATTTGCACGACGACATTATTTTTTTACTTTGTTTTTTTTATGACACGTCATTATCTTATTAAAATTTAATAGACTAGTATAATATTTGAAAACGTGGAAAAATTAATGAAAAAATATTTGAAAAAAAATTGGATGATAAAATTTATGAAATAATTATGATTGAATAGTAAAATGTATAATTAAGCCTAACATTTAGAAGAGACTAAATTAGTATCAATTTAAAAGTTTGAGAACTAAATTTATTTAACCGATAGTTCAAGAATCTGGATCATACATAACTTAAAAGCAAAATTTTCACTTTTTTATGTTTTTAACTTTATTTCTTTAATTTAATTATTATTTTTGTTTTATTTTAAGTTTATTTAATTTATTGTAATTTTCTCTTTGAATTTGATTTAATTTAAAATTTGTTTCTTAGTTGAAAGAAGTCATCGCCTAAACAGCCAACATACCATAAGAATTAAATGCAGGTATGAGAAAATATACCATAATTCAGATACAGAATTCAACTTGTTGAATTAGACTTTATTGGTTCACACGACAACTAGTTTTAATAAATTTTAAAGTAACGGTTTAAACAATTTATTTATAATTCTTAACAATTTATTAAGTCAGATCATTGAAAATGATTAATAACTAATGAAATTGATTATTTTTCTCATGTTTTGAAAATACATAGTAGATACTCATTTATTAAATGATAACTGCAATATGGTGCCGTGGGGTTTCGATAATCTCCTGTTTGCAGCTAATTGGGTACACCAAATAAACATATACTATCTCTTCTAAGGTTCATCTCTTTAAACTTATCATTTTAAAACACAAAATATAAGTTATTCTACTTTATGGTATTATATTTTTATTTTTATTTTTTTTATCAGCAAAGAATATTTTTTCTAATAAATTTTATTCTAAAATTTATTTCATTTATTATGAAAAACTTGTTTTGAAAATCCTATTCTAAAAATGTTGTTCTAAATTTTTGTTGAAACAGATAAGAAGGAACTCACTTTTACGAAGGAGAAAATGGTCATTTAAAAAATTATGGCGGTGCAGTTAGAAATTATGAGAGTGAAAGAAAGAAAAATTATGGCGATGCAGTATGAATTTTAGAATTGTTTAATACCAAGCCCATCATCGAAAGCGCAACAACCCATCCCAGTCTACAAGAGGCTTTGTGCTTCTTTACCCTATTTTGTTAAGTTCACCTTAACTTCGCCTAAAAAAAAAGCGTCAACAGACGCACGTTTACATGATTTACGCAGTACCTGATCGAACCAAGTTTGTATTTTGTTGCAAGGATTGTTAAAACAATACATATTTTCCTTTTTAATTGGTTCAAAGCAAAAAATTGTCAAGCTGTTTTAATTGTGATTTTAATCAAAATATACTAAAAATACTAATTTTTTTATATTACTTGTTAGATGTAACCAAATAAATAATTATATTTGAATTTTGGAGTTTTGAAAGGTGACCAATTCAACTATTGTAGAGCGGTCCGTCAAAATCAACCAAGTCAATCTTAACGTACACGAGAAATTGATCTTTCTCATTCGTTTTAAACAAGTATTAACGTAGAAAATTTGTTCTAAATAACATGAGTAACCCAAACACGAATGAGTGTTGTAATTATATAATAAATGTTGAATTGTGTAGAATAAAAAGTAGTTGGAAGTGCATATCTTTTTAAGGATTTCAACCGTGAGAATAGTTGGTAAATTTTAGTTCAAAAGAAAAGAAAAAGTTGAAAAAGTATTTTTCGTTAAAAAATTAAATTTGGATTGGAGGTCCTCCATCGATTAGAGATAAAGACATTTCATTGTATATAAGTGGATGCAAACCTTACCTTATAAACCGGTTTTATGAGGATGAGTTAGGCTTAAAGTCTACTTCTTAATAATTCTATTAAACTAATTAAATATAAAGATATTTGATAAGAGCCGGGGTTGATGAAAGATCACATGATAGATACCTAATGGTTTGGTTGGTCTCTATGCCTGCTTCACTTCGTAGCATTAAGGGGACAGTGCAATGAGGGAAATCGACTAGGAACGCGATGTCTTCTCACAAAATGAAGAGTGAAGGGGACTTCGACTGCCTTCTTGTATCGGGTGAAGAGAAGGGGGTGGTAGGCTTAGAAGGGCTCAAACCTACAATATTATCGTTATGAACGGTACGTTTCAACTATTTAAAAATTAGAGATGAAGACATTTCATTGTATATAAATAAATGCAAACTTCACCTTAAAGTTGGTTTTATGAGAATAGATTAGACTTAAAGTCCACTTTTTAATAATTATGTTAAACTAATTAAATATAAAGATATTTGATAAAATTAAAGGTTTAATTACTTGTACATGAAATTGTCGAACCTCTATGGTTGCTTCTAGGGACTACGTAATCAGGATGCTAATCAAAGGTGGTTTAAGTATAGAGAATTTTGTTATGTTTGATTATATTTCTCTCTTCTTTTTTTGTTGGAAATGTTAGTGCATGTTGGTTCTACCAACTTCTTTCGGGACTTTTAGGTCAGATTCTATTTGTGGGGTTTTAAATCTCCTTTTCTTTAAAAACAAAAACTATTTTATTAAATTAATGGGATACGTTATTTGCCCTTGATCTAATAATAAATCTCATGTAAGTTAACCTATTTGAGTATCAGCTATGACAAAGTTCCCTTGACATGTGAATCTCATTGAAAGATGTGCATATTTCTCTTGTAATAGTTTCTATAAAATGTTCTAATAAATTTAGAGAAAAGTTTATTTGACACTAAAAAAAATACATAATCAATTATAATAATATACTAATATACTAATATTTGAAATTAAACATAAAATATATATATAATTAAAATAATAATTGATTGGGTTGTTATTAAGTGAATGTGTTTTATTATTTAGGGTGTTAAATCCACATAAGTTTCATTTGGAGCATAATATAAACTTTGTAAAGTCCTCCCTCTTGTAAAGGGTAAAACTAGAAGTTCTAAAAACAGAAAAAATAGACAATAAAATAAAATATTTACAAACAATAATAATAAAGAAATATAATAGTCAAAAAAAATATTTTAATCTTCTTTATTATTTTGTTTTCCTTATTTTGAGTTTGTCTAAAATAGAAAAAAAAACCTCACATATTGATCAATGTAATATCCCAACTACTACGGTCTATTACAATATAATTCTACAAAATAATATACAAAATTTATAGTTTCTCAAAATATTCATAATATATGATTAAAATTTATATAATATAAATATTTACAAAAATTAAAAATTCAAATTAAAATTCTTTAAGAACTTTATTATGTTGTTACTGTATCTCTCTTTGAATACATAGTATATTTATTACATTTCAAACACAATAAGAAAAAGAAGGATAAATTAATGAAGATAAATTTTATAACACACTCAATTCATGCAAAAAGAACCAAATCAAATAAATCCTTCATAAAAAAATTCTTCAATTGTTGTCATATAAAATTCCAATATTAATTACATCATTCATATAGACCACATAGGGATCTATTTTCAATCACAATCATTGCTTTTATTTAAATTAACAGAACTTTGATTTCATCTCACTCATAGTGACTACACATGGATCCTTTTTGAAATCGTAGTATCTTGATTTCCTTTCAATTAATAATACTTCAATTTCATTTCAATCATATTGACTACACATGGATCTATCGTCTTCCAAAAGACTCATTAATTATTCCCTATACCAAATACTAACATTTGGTCCAATATCCAAGACTTATATTTACACACGATTCTAAGATAAAGGATCAGGATAAGTCCAAACATCCAAAATCATATGACTACAAGTGATCATGGTGCGTATGAACTTCCTCCTCAACTGATACCTTAGTCTATGTGACTTAAATCATCAATGAATCTAGAGGATCTATATTAACCATAGGTTTTTCATACTTAATGTACCAATACACAATACCTTGTACATTATCCCAAATGTATGACATCAAAATTCATACAAGCTTTCATCATTCTCATACAACACATATCAATCACATAGAATGCATATCAAGTACTCATACATTATTTAAGATCTCTCAAATCAATTACACATACATCTTAATTTCATACATCTTTCATCATTGACATTAATTCATATCATTTAGAAATTGCACAATTCAATTGATCATCCATATTTACTTTTCATTTTAATAAAGGTTAGATTTACTTTTTAGTATTCAAATATTGACATTAGAAAGTCATAATCAATTATAATTTTTAAATTAATAAATTTGGCTGAATGGATTGGAAACAAAAAACACCCAAAAATTGTAGCTCAAATCTGCTTAACACCTGAAATTTCGATGAGTGGATTTAAGGTCGAGTGCACTCCAAAACTACAACTCAAATCCGCTTAGCACATAAAAATTATATTTGAGATATGCACGTCAATCTACTTAGACTTGTGTTGAACTAATCTCTAAAGCAACCATCCAAAGTCTAAGTCAGAAATATTATACCAAACTATGGGAACCTAGAAAGTTATCCAAATATAACAAAATTTTAGAGTATGAAAGTTGAGAGAATCATTTTTCGCAATTAACCTCACTAAGATTGATAACAAAATCATGGAAAAAATATAGAACCATGAATCTTTCGAGCAAAAGAACTTACTCACTTTAAAAATCTCCTTGAGTTGAAGTGATCCTTAACTTACTAACCAGTATGAAGTATTGATCGAATTCTGAAATAGATAAAGTTTTAAAAGAGAAAGAAATTGAGAGAGACACTTAGACTAGTATTGCATTATTTTTTATGAAAATTTACAATCAACTATATATAATCATTATTAATTGACTTAAGATATTATTTATTATTATTTAAAAACACTACAAAAAAATCACTAAATAGAAACTAATTTTAGAAAAAAATAATAATTAATTGTTATATTGACTAAATTAAATACTATTTCAGATACTAAAAGAATTATTGGTTTCTAAATTAGATTTAATTCTTGAAAAATAATTTCTAAATTAGTATCTAATTAGCTACCAAGAATTTTGCTACCAAATTTAAAATCTAAATAATTGGTTGTTAAAACCTTAGTAACTAATTATTTTTAGTCTCTAAAATTAATTTATATTTTATGATTTTATAATAGTGAAATTTCAATTCCATATATATAATATTATATAATATTATAAAACAATTGTAGATTAATTATATAAATATATATGGTTGAAAAATATTAAAAAAGAACAAAAAAGTTTTATCATCTTTTCATGTAATATTTTTAATTACATATTTTTTTGGTTGAAACTTGTTTTTCTACTGTTATCCAGCACAATATCTCAGATGCTCTCTCCCTAGGATCAACATAACCTCATCTTATATGCTAGTTGAACTCAATTTGAAGCTGATTTTAACAGCACTGAATTTTAAAATATATCTAATACATGTTTTAAGACAGTATTTAAATGTATTTTAGATAATTCTAATTTAAAATAGTTGTAAGATTGTCTTGAGTATATAAGTTTTTTTTTTACATAATTGTGTGTTAATAATTTAAATTTATTTATTAAAACATATTTTGTATAACATGACAATATATTTATAATAAATTATCAATTTTAAATATTTATTATCAAATATGATATAAATTAAATTTTATATTTCTTATTAAAGTTTTTATATTATATTATAAAATTAAATTGAATGAATTTCATCTCATTTATTTTAAGTAATTTAAGATGCAGCAAGAAATTGTTGTTCAGTTGAATAAGAAACTCTCCATATTCATCTACCGCTATTTTTATTCGGTCATCTCGTTGTGTATTTTTCAGTTACCGACATTTTTATTTCGGTCATCTCGTTGTCTATATTTTTCAGTAAGTATATAACTCTAGTTTCTCGTGATATTCCGTGAGAAATTTGTTGTAAGATCTTTTATGTGAAATTATATTTCTTCGTGGTTTGAAATTTAAATGGACTAAAAATAATCAATAGTTTAAGAGAATTTTTTTTTAAAATATATAATTAAATGAATGAACAATATATCCTAAAGTGTAATGAGTCAATTTTTATTTTTTTCTAAAAAATTTAATTTAAATTATTTTGTTTAAAATGAATCTAAATAGACTAAGAGTTATATATGATTTACTTTTAAAAAAATCAAAGAATATATAAATAATATTTTCAATAGATAACAATAAGATAAAATAATATTTATTTTATATCAACTTAAAATTTTATATATTATTCATATTTATGTATATCTTAATTTAATTTAAGTATTTCTCATTAACATTGAAACAAATTTGAACTCACCAATTTATTCATCATCTCTAATTTTAAGTTCAAATACAAATTAAAATCATTTAACATGTGTTAAATGAAAAAATATGGTTGAATTGAATATTTGTTTGAATTGGATTTAGAAAAGAGAATGATGTTGACTTACATACTACTTTGATTGAGTTTTTTTTTTTTTTGTGGTATAGGTTTCAATGTTATTTCATTGTCATAATGGTAATTATGAAACTTAAACTAACTAATTGAAATCACAATTGACCATGATATTCTAATAGAATATATAATAAATTATATATATAACTTTGATAGACTATAAATAAGTTTTTAACTTGTCAAACTAAATGTTAAATCAAAACACTAATAATTAAAAGTAATTCATAACATTTTTCAATTCTTATAAATAATATCAATATTTTGATCTTAGACCTATTAAGATAATACTTTTATAGTCAAGTGTCATATTCAAAATATTATTCATTTTAAAACCTAGACGGTTTTATTATTAAAAGATATTTTATTAGTTTTATGATTTAAATATAGTATAATATTAATAATATTTAATTATAAAAATACTAATTATTAATTAATTTAATCTATATATGTTAAATATACGGAAGAAGGGAAAACAATGAGAATTTTCTATTCAGAGACAAAAAAAAGCACAAAGAGTTATTGAAATTGTCAAGACATGTTCTGATATGAATGGACCGCACATTTTGTCTTACAATAAAGAGAACTTGGGAAAGTTCGAGAAGTCAATTACAGACCCTGTCCAGAAAACACCTTCCCCGGTTATGCAATCTCTATAAAATTCCTCGATAAAAGTGTAAAAATCATGTGTCCAAGCGGTTTCGGTTGTTTGTATTCTAAGTATACAACACTTTACTAAAAGAATACAGTGTTACAAAAAGTAGAAAAAAATATAAATTATGAGCTTGAGAATATCATGTTGCCCTTCACTAATTACACATTAAATAAATTATGAAATGAAACATATGTTAAGTTTTCTAACCTTCTCTATAGTTTCACTGCTAAACTCTCACATCTTAAATTATTTGCAAACTGTGTCTATAGACTAACATTTATGTATTTCTGATTTAACTTGTTTTTTAACACAATTTCTGGTTTAACTTGTTAGGGTGTTTATAAGTTTACTTTATATTGATATTAAAAATTTAAATAAGTTTACAGGATTATTTGTGAGCTTAATAGGTTTATCCTTAAAAAACTAATAAATAAATTTGAAGTTAACATACCAATCACACTAAAAGTAATTAAAATCATAACAATATATTGTATTTTATAGTCATTAATTAATAAAAGAACTAATGTTTCAACTGTTTAAATCCTAATATAAAATAATATTAATATTTACTTTGTATATTAACAAGTTGGACAAGTACATTCTTCCAAGATCTATTTTTTTTTTAAAGTTTTTTCATGATAGACAGACTGTGGTAGTCCATGTTGTCTTTTTTTTTAGAAATATCATAAAAAGATGTGATAAAATATATTATAAAAATTTAAACTTAATAAATATTAGCAAAGAAAAAATTATATAGTTTAAAATAAATAAATTTAAATATTTGAATTAAAATAAGAAATAAACCTAAATAAAATAGTAATTAAAATAAATAAATAAGCATAAAATTAATATTAATCAAGTTAAATTATATAAATAAATATAAAAGAAAATAAATAAATAAAATTTAAATAATAATTTTAAATTAATAAATTCAGGATTCTAAAGACATATTATGAATGCTTAATAAAATTACCCTTCAAAAGATGTAGATAATAATTATCTTGCACAGTTCTTGCACAAACATTATATCATCATCCAATTGTAATGAACCTAAAAAGATATGTTTCCATGTTAATATACATTTATTTATTTATCTATCTATACATATATATTTATATTATTACTATATTATATTATATTATGAAAGAGTCATCTGGGCATCCACAATAGAAATTTTTTTGTTTAAAAAATAAAGATTGTTTCAGGTCACATGTTACCTAAATGAATCTAGAGACTAAAAGTTGATAAGTGACTACTAATTACAGTATAACATGACAAAATAACTTAACTTTAATAATTCTAAAGAGATTTAATAGTATGAATTGAGTTGATTTTAGGTTTAAATGAGACTATTAATATATGGTCACTCAATTTTAAAAATAGTTTCATTTTCTATTTTTTCCAATAATTTAAACAGACATAAAATATATGTATTTTGCTTTCATATTCAGCCTTAGTATTCCCTACTAATTTACAACCCTTCACTGTTTTGTAGATTGGCCTGAACTCTAATTACCTATTTCTTGTGGCGAATTAAGGATGCTTTTGTCTTTTATTTTTATTGAACTTAATGTTCTTTTTCCTTGCACGTAACACATTATCTTGTAAGATTGATTTATATAATATATAATATAATAATATAAAAGAGAAAACACATTATCTTGTAAGATTTATATAATAATAGTATAAAAGAGAAAAAAAGTAAAAAAAAAAATTAAGAAATCACTCTGCATATTGTACACCAAGCCGCGCCTAATGCTAACTCATCTTAATCATAAAGATTTTTTTTATCTTTTATCTTCTTTTTTTTTGTCTCTGTGGTTTTGGATGATGACTGATATGTGAAAAAAAAGGGTGGGGAATACTTTCCCATAATTTAGTGGACAATGAGGAAGGGGTGATATTTGAGTGATCATACACTCACTACAAATTTGTATGAAATTGCGATGGTGCAGCAGCTTTGAGCTCATTATACTTGGCAATGTCAAAATTGTGAAGTTTCATTAGGCGCTTCTGCTGGCTGTTGAAACGGCTTTGATAGATGCCTACGAAGGAAGGCTCTATGGAGGTTCTCATGAAGAAAGTGTAGCCAACCATGAAGTACACGGAATTAACAAAGTAGCATATTGGTTCCATCACATCCCATGATAGTTCCCAAAATGTGAGTCTCATGAACCCTACTATTTGTGCCCCTAAGAACCCATATGCAGCCCAGATTTCACGTTGAACCAAGGTCCTTGCTCTCTGATCAATTGCTGCTTTCACTTTCTCCATTTCTTCCAGTTCTTTTCTTTCTGACTCTGTAGCCCTCACTCCTCTTGGAGAAAGCATAGACTGAATGCTTTTTGCTACCTGTAACAAATTGTACTGAGTTTGGGTAACATGGCTCAATTTTCACTTCTTTTTTAATGTTACACAACTTGGATTGGATCAGATAAATATTTGACTAGAATAAAATCACAATTCAAACATATTGATGAAAACAAAAAGTAATAAATGTGGAGAAAATAGGTTTTGACCCAAAATGGTGTAGTGGTCAAGAGTA
Source organism: Phaseolus lunatus (assembly GCA_013389735.1). NCBI lineage: Eukaryota > Viridiplantae > Streptophyta > Magnoliopsida > Fabales > Fabaceae > Phaseolus > Phaseolus lunatus. The sequence goes on from CM023859.1 coordinate 40,157,887, forward strand.
GGTCAAGAGGTGAGTTACAATATCCTAGAAAATGACCCCTGAGCATATTCAATTGCAAAGTTGTTTCAATAGAGACGTTAACTAAAAGTTAAAAAGGCATATTCCTGATCACTGAAATACACTCCTTAACAACTATTTTAATAATACAATAATATATATTAATATTTTAAATTAAAAAATAAATAAATTTAATTCAAATATTAATATTTTGATTATGTACTAAGTATATTTTAGTTTATGAATAAAAGAAATTAGGATAAAAATAAAAATGTTTAATGATTGAAAACATTTAATGAAAATACTAATGATATCTTAAGAAAATTTCACCTAAAGTTGGTCATTAAATTAAAATATGTATAGCACTACTCATCACCAAAACTAGACTATTTGAGATAAGAATTGTCCAAAAATATTAATATATGCATTGATATAATTAAATCATTTTTCATATACCAAAAAAATTAATATAAGCATTAATATAATTAAATCATTTCTCATTGAGAAATTTAAAACTTTGTCCTTTTGAATAACATGTTACCAACATGATTAATCTAATAACATTTAATAGAAATTTTATTTATTACTTTAAAATGTTGTCAATTATATTATGTTACTGACGTAAGTTTCATTTGTATAGTTGTCAACATCACAGATTTCTATAAAATGCTGCCTACCCACTTGTACCCGGAAATAAGCCTGATTTTCTGCATAAATCACCGGCCAATTATTCACATTCACATAAAAGACAAATAACTATGCTAGCATAATGCATATTATTTCTTGATGGCATAAATTCATTTTCTAAACATCCCTAATTCCTAAAAGCTATGGAAATAGTTGCCTACCCACTGGGACAGCGAATAAATGGCTCATTCCCCATACATCCACCATCCCTAGATGTCAATATAATACTAAAAAGTATCAAAATAATTTTATCCTAATGTAAGATTAATTATTATATAAAATTTGATAGACTTCAATTTAATCTTCCCTAAGGTATACATTTATTAAAAGAATATTTTATAATTAGAACTTAACAATTAAATTAAATGTTTTTAATCACACCTCTAAAGTAATTGTATAATATTTTCAAAACTTTTTTTTTTTCAAAATGAAGTTTAAACTAAGGCTAATAACATGAAAGACATCACAGTACAAAACCTCAGACTATTTTAAAGAAATTACATTAGTATTCATCTTTTCATCTAAGTAAACAATTTTTAATTGTCATTTTTATTTAGGAATCAGATAACAAAATAATTATAGAACCTACTATCAAATACTGTATTTTTCAGGCAAGCAATTATTATAGTTTGGTGCTGCCCTGCAATTATTATATAATTCATATAATGAAAGACAAAATCTTTAACTACTTAAATAATGAAATGATTACACTGACTCCTCTGCATATTATCCTACCAGTCTGTCACTGTCATTTCTTCCACAAAATAGTGAACTTCATAAAAAAAATTAAAAAATTCAAGAATCATTTTTTATAATAGATGTTGGAATTTACTACTATGGGTCATCTACAAACTCGGTTAAAAAAGATTTAAAATATATTTGAAGACAAACTAATGTATAAATTGAATAATAATAATAATAGACATTGCATCATTTATATATTGTTATTTAGTAGTAAACACTACACTAATAATAAACAAAAAAAAATTAAATAAAAAATACTTTTTAATAAATTTGGTTTTCAAGGAGTTCTCAATCAAAAAGTTGTTTACCAAAACTTCTCTTTCCACTGGATTGGATCCCAATAGAAAAAACTAGGCAAATCTCGCTTTGAGTCCCAGTGCTAGATTGGTTATGTATTTGAAAATCTTCATATGATAGTTTAGATACAAATTATAATTTGTATCCAAATAAAAAATCTAGAATTTTCAAATAGAAAACCAAAAGCCCTGTCCTCTGTATCAGTAAAAAAAAATTGAAAAATTCCCCCAAAGGATGAGGAAGAAGGGTATGAAAGCAGGGGGCTTTCGCGGATCCGTTAAAAAGCCCCCAAATTTACCATCTCAAAGGTAGAATCCTTTACACGTTTGATTACAACAAACTTTCAATTTCCTGTGGAAAAAACACAAATCACCACAAAACCTTATCAGTCCTCTGCCGTTTCCAAAACAAACTCTCCCTAAAATTGAATTAAAAAAAAAAAAAAAACAATGCGCGGATAGCTAGAAAGCCAGAAACCTATCTGGGATCTTAATTTCATAATCTCCACCGCCCTCTCTGTATCAGCCCACACATCAAAACACAACCCAACAGAGCAACACAAACGAACAAAAAATAAATGAAATCATAGATTAAAATAAAAAGACGGAAAAGAAATTAACCTTTTCAGGATGGACGAAAACGACATCTCCTAAGATGATAACAGTGGCAGAATCGTCCAGCATCTGCGCGATGGTTCTCGCTTGCTCCGGATCGGAGCAATTCTCAACGCACATTTGAATGAACTCCGAGTACGTTATGCTACTATCTGGAATTTTCCGTAACTTCGATTTCACTGTTTCTAATTGCGCGGCTGTCAGGACTGCTCTCAGGATCTTTCTCACATCATTGGGCCCCACTTCTGATTTTTCCGGCGGAGTGAGTCCGTCCAACCGGATCCGGCTCCGTGCAATGTCCATCTCCCGGAGGCGGTGGAGGATGGTGTCGGCAGCCGGCTGTCGAAGCTCCGACGAGAAGACGGGCCTCTTGTGGAGGAAGCGGCGGAAGATTCCGCTATCTCCGGGATCCGGAGCAAAGCCAGGTTTTGGAGGATTGGGAGAACGAACGGAGGAGGAAATGCGGTAATTGGAGATTTTGGTGATGTCGAGGAGGCGCTGGGCTAGGGTTTTCTTAAACGCCATGGTTAAATACAGAGAATAGAGGAATGGTGTCGTCTGAATGGGTTGAAGTGAAAGAGGTGTGGGAGAAGTTAATTTATAGGTGCCCTATAAGAGCGGAAGTGCTTGATTTATCTGTTTGTTGTAAATGACTAATTGAGATAACGTTTGTGAGAAATAACGCGATAAATTATACGCGATATCGTAGACGATATTTTTGAATTTGGAGAACGTGGATATATATTTTTGCGGGACGGTGATGTCAATGTGGTTGAATGAGAAAAGTGGGAAAATATTGGGTTGGCATAGACACGATAAATTGAAAATGAAAATGAAGAGTGAGTGGTGTACACGTGTTTGGATGAGGTGTGACGACCAGGTCGATTGCGATTATGAACCGTGTGATTTTGTAAATTATAGATTTATTTATGTTAGAAGTATAGAGAGAGAGGGGGGTTCGCTTGTGGGGTTGGTTCGTGGTGGCTGTGAGGGGATGCTGAGTCAGTGTGAGCTTGGATAGGGTGCGCATGCAAATTAAGGTGTAGGGGATTATTTTATTTTTGGAAATAAATTTAAATAAATTAGGCATCGTTATCTGCTTCTCATCCAATAATAAAGGAAGATAACTGAAATAATTAAGATTACTACAATACTAAAATAGGCATGCTTTGCATGAGAGGGGTCAAAAGGAGAAACCCCTAAACCCTGGATCAATTAGCAGGAGTGACTGTTACGCCAACATTGAGTTCAGGGTTGCGTTCACGCAAATCTCTTCATCTCCCTCACTTTATTCAATCTCTTCATCCACCTATTTTCTCCCTTTGCTTAAACCATGCTAATTACCATTATTATTATTAATTAATTAATTAACTCTACTGCAGATTTATGATTTTCATATTCTTTCAGTTCTACACTGTACGCTAAATATTAATATCTTAAGTTTCTTCTATGAATCATTCTTTTCAAGTATCATCCTCTTCATTCGCTCTCGTATTCAAGGATTGTGTCTGTATCTTTTGAATTTCAAATCTTATCAAGTTGTTTGTGCCTTTCAACTTTGGTTTCTAATTATGTTATTTCATATTCGACCAACCATTCATATTCTATTTTATGTCTTTTATTTATTAACTCAATAAACGAAATAAACGTTTTTTCTTCTAATAACTATTCTTATTATTTTTTTTTAATCACCGAAAATAATATATTAATAATGCGATATTTGGGATACCCAAATCTATTTACAGAAACACCTACATAACGAGTAAAGCTTCTACGATTTGCAAAAGCTAATCTTCTTCAAAATGTGTAATCCACAAAATTACTTTGCTAAGAATAGAAATTAATTCTCTGCATATTTTTACTATTTCAGCTCTCCAAATTTAGATGTAAAGTAATTGTAAGCAACCTAGTGATGATAAGAGAGGACTGCTTTTCTTCTTCACAGCTGTAACTTTTGATAACTCTAATGATTTTTAGTATTATTTTTTAATTAGCCTATTTTATTTATTACACAATAAAGAACGTCATTATTTTTATTTATATCATTGAATAAATGAATTACTTGTTTATAAGTTTTTTTTTGTCATTTGTAATTAGATTATTTTTTTTATTAAATAAAATCATTCAAGCACATTTCACATAAATGATATTCAAGATAAAGAAGAAAGATAAAAATTAATATTACATGAAATGCACTTAATGCATCCTTCACAATAAATCTTATCAAATGCAAGAAAGACATTTAAGTGAGATGAAGTTGCTCAATGGCTAGAAATGAATTTTCAACGATTCTATTTTTCAACGTTAACCAGCTTCATAGAAAATATTGTTTGTGTTCACTTAGAAAAGTATAAGAGAGTGTATAAATCTTGTATACCTCGAAAGAAGTTATCCCTTTCCAGTGATTAATTGTGATATGTTGATCACCATTTAGATAATTTATTTATTTTAGTAAGAAAGAATGCTCATTTTAGTCAAGTGTGATTGCGATTCAAAGAATATTCGTTTTAGCAAAGAATGACTATGATCCAAGCAATACTCGTTTTACCAAAGAGTAGTTGTGATCTAAACAATAATAGTCAAGGGATTAGTTAAGGGTGGCTAAGAGACTAAAAAAATACTTATGGAGTTAGTAGAAGTGACTACATTCCCAAATAATACTTGAAGGAGTTATCCATGAACTGTTACGAACTTAAAGAATACTCTTTTGTACTTTGCAACATTAGTTTTCAATTGAAACTTAATTTGTTGATTAAGAACTAGACGTCATATTTTTTGACAAACAAACCGGTATAAAAAATATGTGTGTATTTCTCTGTCATCTTATATTTTTTTTACTTTGCATGATATTATCATATATGCTAATCTAAAAGGGAACTAAGTTTGAAAAAAAATTTATAACAAGAAAAATTATTAAGATATAAAGATATGTTTATCATATTCTATTAGGAGAAATAAAGGTTAAAAAGATATTAATAGATCATTTGACATATAAAAGTATCATTTGAGCAATCATCATTAGGCCATATATACAATTTTTTTAAAAAAAAGATATTAAAACACAATGTAACTCTCATTTCTTGTGTTTTTCTTGTTTTCTACAATGACCACTTATCCCTTCAGGTTGAGAGTCATGGAGGAAAGAAAATTGCTTTGATATCTCTCTTCCTCAATTCCAAGCCACAAATAGAATAATGAGTGTTATTATTTGAGTAATGTGTTGGACACTTGATAGTTAGTGTACCTACAATAAGTGTAATTGCTCAAGCTACATCCATGAGTACATGGAGCTCTTCACTTAAGTGATACCAAGTTACTTGAGAACAAACTTCACCAACCAAATCTTTAATTCTAATTAAACTAAAATAAGTACATTTCTATCTAAACTCATTTCTTCTTTATACATGTCTCAAATTATACTTGTTTTAATCCAATTATATTAAAAATACTCAGCTTACAAAATACCAAGATATGTAATACCAATAATTTAATAACAAAACCACGTCCACATAATGTGACTTAAATCAATATAATTCACAAGATAAATCATATGACATAAACCCTATATTTCCACTAATTATCCCCTATATAACATTAGTTTGATTTCCAATTAGTCCTTATCATTATAAAAAAAATTATTAAATAAAAAAATAAAAAATAATTAGTCATTATATTAATTATGGTAGATATTATTTTATAAACTAAAAAACTATTGAAATTTAAAATAGTTTTTAAATTATTATCTAATATTAACTATCAATGTTTTAATTACTAACTAATTTAGATTTTAAATTAATGATTAATTTATAATTTAAAGTAATTAATAGCTAAAATCTTGGTAAATAATTTTAGATACCAATTTAAAAATTATTTTATACAATTTTATTAATAAAAGATATTAATAATGTTTTAACATATAAAATAATATTTAAATTAATTAATTAATATAATAACTAATAATTTTTATCTTTAAATTAGTTTTTATTTAATTATTCTCTTAGACCATTTAATTTGTGAGCTCGGATAAAAGATAAAAAATAACTTTAAAAAAAAACAAATATTTTATATTTTAAAAAGATAAAGATGAAATATTTTCAATAAATAAAAAATAAATTAATTTCATATTATACATAACCTTTATAGCTTTTATATGTTAAAATACTTATGTTTCATTCAATTTCAACTTTCTCATCTAAACTTATAAAATGAATTCTTACATCCACACAGTCACCATATGTATTTTAGTTTTATGTATTATATGTTGTATATAATTATATTTTCTACTTATATTTCTAAACTTAAATTAAATACTATTTGTCGGTATTCAAAATATGTTTTTTAATTAATTTTTATTATCTATAATCTATTAAGTTACATTTTATTATCAAACTATCACATTACATGCATAATTATATATAAGTATAATACCTTCATTTCCTCTTTTCAAATAGCATAATAAATCTGGTTTTGTAAAATCATAGTTTTCTATTTATTTTATATATATATATATATATATATATATATATATATATATTTCTTTTTTTATTACACGTATTCCTTTATGATCTAAAAAATCAACAATATCAACAATATTTAAAAACAAAATTATTTGTTTCATGTTTCCTTGCTGCAGTAAATGTATCAGTAACTAATAAAGAAAACATCTTCATTAAGCTATAAAATCTGTTAGTTTTGAGAAGCAATGCATGCCAAAACTATTGTCATGTGTTTGAATAGAGAAAATTATTGGAGGAAGATTAAGCTTGATACTGTTGGTTATTGTTATAGCCATAAAATAAATAGACAATATCCGTAGGATAGGGAATTTATGTGAACCACCTTGTTAATTGGATATATCTCCTTCCTTCATGATTTTTTGTTTTCAATTATCAAAATCACGTATCAAGCATGAAAGTGACTTGACTAGTTAATTATGCATAAAAATGAAAAACCCACCAAATTGCACCCATGATAGTTGTTACATAAAAAAAAAAAAAATCATCATCCATATATATATATATATAATTCAAACTCCCTAAGTTAATTTAGCACAAGGTCTATTTTTTTTATTTTTTACATTATAAAAAAATTATTAAATAGAAACTAATTTTTAAAAAAAAATAATTAATTGTTATATTGGCTGAATTATATAACATTTTAAAGATTAATAAAAATATTGATTTCTAAATTAGTTTATATTATTATCAAGTAGTTTCTAAATTAGTATTTAATTAGTTACTAAACTTTTAACTACCAATTATTTAGATTTTAAATTTGGTAGCAAAAATCTATTATTATACTATGTAGACAAACAAATATAACTAGCTGTAGGTGCAGGAGTAGCATCTGAAAGATATTAAAGTTTTATTTACGATTTTATGTTGTAAAAATTTGTATTTATATGTATTTATACGTGTTTAATTTGTATTTAAAATAATTTATATGTTTGTGTACAGACTCTTTGTTGTGTTGGGTCACAGGATCTATAGTAAAGCATATATGTGAGGGTGTTGCATAATATAAATTACCACAACAATCAATTTTATAAAAAAGTAAAAAAATTAAATATCCACTAAAAAAATACTATTTAGTGATAGATTACAGCAACTGAAATAAATTATTCATAAATTATGACTAAAATAATGATTGATTTAGTTTTAATTATTAAATACAAATAAATAATTATAAATTAATGATCAAATTATAACTACAACCTAGCTATCAAACTCTAGTTTGAATTGCTAAATACAAGTAAATGACAATAAAATAGAGATTAGTTTGGTTTTTATTACTAAATCACTATAAAAATAGTGACGTATTTGATTTCTATCACTAAATCACTATAAATTAACGATGAATTTAATTGTAGTCTAAATATAAATATACAACTATAATTTAATAATTTTATTTCATTTATTAAATCACTAAAATTAACGATTAATTATAATTATTTTATCATTATTTTTATTTTACTGTCATTTTGATTATTATTATTATTAACATTTATAATTATAATAATAAGTATAATATGATCACAAATATTCTCTCGTGTGGTCTACTCATAAGATTTGTGTTTGAATATCTCTCGTATATTGTTAACATTATTAATAATAATAATAATATTAATAAATATTAATAATAACAAGAATAACATTAATAATAATAAAAATAACATTATTAATAATAATAATAAAAATAATAACATTAATAATAATAACAAAAATAATATTATTAATAATAATAGTTCTAAGTTAGTCAGTATTAATAATTTAATTTTATTAGTGTCTAATTTAATTACCAAATTTTCCATTACAGATATACATTCATATATGGAATATAAATAAAAATAAAACTATAAATGCTTGAAACTTTTAGTTTCCAAAAATTAATTTACTATTATTGACTAAAATAATTTTAATAATTAAAAAAATTAGTAGCAAGTTGAATAAATTTTATAAGTGTATTTTATGTATTAAATTTAATATAAAATTAAACATTTTTTTAATGTTATTTTGCATCTTTCAGCTATTTTAAAAGATAATTTTACTAAACACTTCTACATTAACAAAATAACTTAATAAATTTTATTACTTTTAATTATTAATTAATTTTTCAGGTTGTAAGTTATATAAATTTTTCAACCATACACTATATGTATTGCTCAAAAGCGTCCACGTAGTTGTATAGATTAAGTTAGTTACATAAGGTAGTATATCGGAAACATTAACGTGGAGGTGGAATATCTAGTGATATATAAAAAATCAAACTCACAAATTAGGCATGGTATAAGTTTCTATCAAAAGAAAAAGGCATCTCATAGGACAACATACAATAAACTTTTCTTAAATATTTTTAAAATTTATCAAATAAATTTAAAAGTTATATGTAAAATAACTTTTATAAATAAATTTATATATAGATTACTTTTCAACTTATAAAAAAATTGTTTACTTCTTATTCATTTGTCTTATAAAAATTATTTAAGGAGACATTTCTCCAAAATAAACTTATTAATAAATTGGTGATATGGTGAAAAGATTATGTCATTAGAATGACACGAGAATTACCATTGGAGCTTCTTAATTCTTATGACTTAATGACTCTTTAGTTCTTCTTCATTAGATTTATTGACTCTTATATGCTAACCATTTGGTAATGTTTGGTAAAAGATTGAGTGACCATCAATATAAACACCAAATGATATAAGAAATTTTAATTGTCTCTAAATATAAATTAATGTGTTAGTTTTTTTAATACTAACATAAACAATTAATTGTTAGTATTAATGTGTTTAGGTTGAGTAAAACGAATTTAGGATTCAAAATAATATGCATTTGCATATTAAAGATATTATAATTTAATAAGTGATTTATTTTAAAATTTAATTCTATTTTTTATTGGTAAATTTATGTTTGTAATATGATAGTTTTTTAAGTGAAAAGTTAAAAGCACAGCTTATCTCTCAACTCTACTTTATATCTTAAAATTGTTGTTTTGAACTATTAACAGTCCTTTATCTTGGATATTATTGGATATTATGTGAGAAAGTTTTTATATATAAAGATTGAGATATTTTTTAAATATCTTTATTTATTCATTTATTATTTATTTATAAAAAAATATGTACATTTCAATCTTATCACACTCTCAATAAATTATATAACAAATTATAATTAAAATATTTTCAAAAAAATGCAATAATTCTCACATCCTGTCGTTATATATATCATTAATATATAATAGTGTTAACAGTGTAATTTATCACTTAAAGTCTTAAGAAAAACTTATATTAAACATGTGTCAATAATAACTAACACTTAACCCTTGAAAACACAAATTCAAATTTTTAAAGATAGTTCATGTATCGACTATTTAAATTTGATATACACATTTCATTCACCTTCTTACCACCTAACCTAATATTTTAATCTAGTTAATTAGATAATTAATGAAGCATATCAATTATGACATTGTCTTCCCCATTTTAATTACGAAATGTCAAATATTAACTACCATTGAAGATCAATAAAAAGATTAAACTATCCTAAACAAAAGTAAATAAAAACAAAATGTTTATGGAATTTTCCAATAAGTTACACTCGATTCATTTCCTTTTTTTATTGTTTCGTAAAATTTAGCTTTTAAAACTTTAAATACTTCTATACTATTTCCTCTTTCTTTTTACTATTTATATTTCTTTAAATTCTTTTATTTCATTAATTATTATTTTAAAATTTTAATACAATATTAATTATTTTTACTCTTTATTTAATACTAATTTAATACAATCTTTATTTAATATTATTTTTATTTAGGATAGGGTTCAAACTTATCCTAATAATACTTGAGAATACTCAAATTAGTTTAGGTATAAATATAGGTATGGATAATATAAATATTTTCTAATTGAATATAAGAACAATTATATATATATATATATATATATAAATATATATGTCATGTATTTATTTCTATATATTTTATGTTTTAAATTATTAAAAGATATAAAACTCTATTTTGAAATTTATCAAATATAATTTTTTATTATTTTGGCATTGAAAAAAGAAAATGGATTTCCATTTCAACATAAAATTTATGATAATATCTTTTTTTATTTGTCTTGATTTTTGATTTATTTTTATAAAATGCATTATTTAATAATTCCTTGAATATATCACTAGTGCAAAAAGGTTAAAGATGACAACTATTTTCAATTTAAAACGACGACTATATAATCGCATTTGATGTACACGTAGTCTTAAATCTAATATATAAGAATGCGACTATTTAGCCACATTCGTAAATATGATTTATAAATGTAGTTATGGTAAATAGTCACATTCTTATTTAAACATTAAAAAAATTAAAATTTTAAAACACCACCAACCTTGTACGTAAAAGGCAGCAACGACGGTGACAACAATAGCGGACATGGCAGCAGAGACAGCAACGACGACGACAGCAGCGATGGAGCAAAGCAAAAATCCACACAAACAATAAGGAAGCAATGCAATAAAACAAACAAAGTAAGAGAAACAAAAAAAATTATAGACCATTGGTGAAGAAGAAAGAAAGCTCCAATGAACTTACAATAGCACGAGAAGACAATGAAGCTCGTAGAAGAAGAGAGAAACACCATAACAGAAACAGAGAGAAAACGTGAAACGTCAAGAAGAGAAAGAAAGTATAAAAGCATAAATGGCACGCTTCAGAATTAGGATAAAAAATGATTTAAGAATGCGACTATTTGTAATAGCCACATTCTTAAATCAAAGTGCTTGATTTATGTATGTGGCTTTACCTATAACCGCATTCTTAAATTAAAGTGCATGATTTAAGAATGCAGTTATTACAAATAGCCGCATTCATAAATTTAAATTAATTTTTAAAAAATCACCACATTTTGAATGATGACGTTTGATCGTAAAAACGCATTAAATAAATAGTCGTTATTTTTATATTTTTTTCCTAATGTATATAAATACGAAATTGAGTATACATGTTGCTTGATGGAGGAATTTTATTGAGATTAGAATAATATCTATTTTTTGAAATTTTTTGAAAAATATATATTTTTAATAAAATAATCAGTTATTATAATTTTTAACATGTTTGAGTACATTTACTTAAAGGTAGAATTTATGTTTTTTTAGCAACATCTTGAAGTAGTGTGGAAGAAAGAGAATATTTTCTTAAAAACATGGAGATAAAAAAATATTAATTTATGCTTATATAAAAATTATTTAAAAGAAAACATTTTTTGACAATCAAACTTTTTAACACCAAAGAACTTATACAATACTAAAATTGAGAAAGTATTATTTAATCATAAATACAGTATTTTATAACAATTAGTTGACTAAATTATATTTTTTCGTCTCTGTATATGATAGTTATAAAATGTAAATATATTTCATGGTGATATCACATTATATATAAACGTTTTCTCCACTCATAAATATAAAATATTACTTCATTTTTGTGAAAATTAAAATGTACTGTTTTTAATATTTAGATAATTGAAATGTATAACATATAATAAGTTTCAGAGAGTTTAAACAGATAAATTAAAATCAGATTTAATTTTGATGCCTAATATGAGTTTTATTAAAATAAACAGATAATTTAAAATATTATTATAATTTTTTTCTCATATTAAAACCGTATTATTTTCTTAAAACTCTTTTCAACTATAGTTACTGTACAGAACAGAGCTGGTCGGTGCAAAGATAAATTTTTTTTCTCTGTATACACCTCAAGCGTGTAACATGCGAGGCCAAAGTCAAAACAAGGACGGTGCTAGAAGTAAAAAATTTCAATCAAATTATTGTTGAGGTTGATAGCTTTTGCTTTCATTGTAAAGTATCCTGACTTTTCTTTATTCAAATTTTATTAATCATATGTGTTATATGCATTCTTAATTTAATTTCTATAATTAAGTTGATAGGAAGTTGAATAAATATTATAAGTATATTTTAAAATTAAAATATAAAATGATAGAGTTAATAATTATCTTTTACATTTTGTTTGGATTTGGGATTGACACTCTAGTTGAAGACAAATGAGAGGGTGTCTCCTTTGTATGGTTCAAGGCAGAGTTGAGGGTGAGGGAGCGGGACAGAAAAAGTTGAGTGGCTCGTTAATCCTCTGAAGCTTGAAGAGAAAAAATATATTTGTGAGAAGAAAGTCAGATCACAAATGAACAAATACTATGTTGCCCTTACTTTTGCTCACTTTAAATTCATGTTACACTACACCAGTTCCATCCACTGCCATGCACCGGTTTCGTCCATTGTCATTGTGAGTTTTGTAGCGTGTCTAATCGATTACCATTGAAAAAGAATACAACACTTAATCGATTATGTTATTGAAAATATTGATAATCAATTATGTTATTGAAAATATTGATAATCGATTATGTGTTGTTTGTTAGGAGCATAATCGATTATCTGATGTGTGTAAATATGAGCTTAATCGATTATATTCATAATTGATTATGTTTGTTTTGTAACTAAAAACATAGTCAATTATGATTCTGAAACATTTGAATAATCGATTAGGTTGTATTTTTAAGACATAGGGTAATCGATTATGTTCATACTTTTTTCCAAATTTTTTCAATTTGTGTTTTACATGATTTTTACTTTCTTTTTTTAATAAAATCTGTAATGTTTTCGAGCACAACTTCTTACTACCCATATAATATATATAACATAATATAAATTAAAGAATCGTAAATAATATTAAAATTATCTCAATACATTAATTTAACTAACAAAATTAATTTAAACTAATAAAATGAAAAATAATATAATTATATTTAAATTTTAAATTTTATTTGTTTATTTATTTTAATTCTACATTATTTTATTCTTTTATTTATAATTGAAATTTTAAATTATTTTAATTGACTAAAACATGTACAAAATTAATCATTATTTATTTCTTCTTTTTTTATACACAAAATATTGACATTTATACAATTAAAAATAATTTAAAACATCCTTATAACCATCACAACACTCATATATTTTAATAAACTTTCCACTTTAACATATTGTACTTCAGACACTCTCAACTTTCTTCACATTTTTTTTCTCAAATTTTCACACTTCCACTCCCCCATACCCTCAACTCTTCACAATTGTATATAAAATCAATTTAATACATTTATATAAAGATTCAATTATAAGTTTAACTTAAAATTTTCTATAACTAAAGAGAATGAAAAAAAAAATGGAATTAATCTATGAATTAGAGGGACACAAAACTTGAAATATATTAGTCAGTTTGACATAATCACTTAATTTATGATCTTTATGACTTTTCACATGACACCTCGCGTAATTAAAAATAATTTGCAAAAATAATGAAAGATTACGTTATGAGTGTGTGTTTTTCCAAAGTATGAACAAGGTAATTAATAACTGATTTGACTCTCTAGATAAAAAAATATATTTGACTATCTTATATTTAGTAGGATATATTAAAGTAATTTATTTTTAAATATTTTAACTTAACAAGGTTAGTGGTTTATAGTTTTAAAATTATTAATTTTCTTCCATTAGTATCTCTTGTCATTTAACATATATCTTTTAATTGTTTTAATATTTGTTGGATTACTTCTTAACTTTTTATATTTTTCAAAATTAAAAAAAAAATAATATTACAAATTGAAGCAACTAATATTTTTTCGCGATGCTATGGAAGAAAATTACATGCAATACAAATTGTAAAAAATAAATTTAATATAATAGTAGTTTAAATTGAGAAATAAAAAATTGTATTTTTTTGAAAATAAATAAAAAATTTGATTAATACCAACTCATTTAAATAGAACCACCTATACAAATAAAAAATATATACAATTTTTAAAAATAAATAGAAGCACTAAAATTTTAATTATTTAAAAATTTAAAATTATAATTCTATAATGTTTTTTTCTAAAAAAAAAGTCATCTATATAAAATTTTTCTCTTCTATTCAACTTCCACAATTATAGAAATTTAACATTAATAAAAAAATAATTTTGGATGGGTCGAAATTGAAAAATAAAAAATAACATGTAAAAGAAAAATAATAAATTGATTGATCAATCTCTTCTTTCTTCTCCTCTAGTGAGTTCCTCTTTTTCTTTAAGCTTTTTCTCTTCTTCCATTAGTGATTTTGAGATCGAAGAGTGTTATGATGTTCACGTTAAAGTTAAGATTTACTTGATAGTAGATACAAAAGAATAATAATTTTACCAAATAATAGAGTTGTTTGAAATGGAGTAAAGAGACTGATTGAAAATGAATGTTATTTTATTTGATAGTGAGATTTGATATGAGAACCGAATGAAGATGAGGATAGATTCTTCCTTTCTTACTTTTTTTCTTTCTGTTATTGTTTTAAAATAAGAAATTAAGGGAATAGTGGAGAACAGATGAGTTAGTTCGCATATAAACTCGTTAACATTAATTTAAAAATTAAAAAATAATTTTATTTTTTAAGTGATTCTTATAAAATGACAAAATACTCTATTATACTTATAAAATTATATATATTAAATAAAGGTAGAATTAGAAAAAAAAAATTATGTACACCTTATGAAAATGAATGCTCTTTTATGGATTATTTATATAGTTATATTCTTTTATATTATGTTTATAATTAATTTATCAACTAATATTTTTAAATACTTTTATGAATTTGAATTTTATGAGTGGCTTATAAGTTAGTTCTGTGATACAATAAAGAATTGAATATGTGGTTTACGTGCATTGCATTGTAGAAACAATAATGACTTCCACGTTATCTCACAGAAATGAAAATTTGTACGAATGTTGATTTGGCAGGCGGAAAGAAGAAAAATTAGTAAGGATGCTGATATCTACCCATTACTTCTAAGAGAATCTTCCCGAATCGTGAGTTTGTGGAAGATCATGAACGAAATTTACTTCTAAAAGATTTTTTTGATAAATATTTTTTTATGCTATAGAGGCAGAATCAAATTGTTCGGTTAAGTTTGACAAAGAAATTGTTTGGTTAGGTAACCTGTGAAAACAATGAAGCAGATGAAAAGTTGAAAATTATTGTTTTATGTCTATCAGATGGAATCGAAATCTTTCTTGCAAGACATGAGGGGTTATTGGTTTTTCTGGGACCATGCAACTTAACACCAAAATATCTAAAAAGAGTAAAGCCCATATTGGAATGTAGGAACCACTTCCATAGGATAGAAAAGGAACTTGCCACATCTAAAATGCATCAATATTAGTGACCTTACGTTTGTTACCTGTTGTGCTTCTAAAATGTTCTATAGCATATATTCTGTAGCATTATCGTCCTCTCATTTCAGCGTGGTGTGGTATATTAGTTTTATCATCTATACGATTTTTGTGGGATTTAAATTTCAGCTGTCACTCAAGTTTATTTTGTAATATTCTCAAATATTTGTAGAGATCCATACACACAAAAAATAAAAACATTTCATATATATAAATAATAATATATAAATAAATAAATTTTATCTTATAATTTATAAGATTAAATTAAACTTAATATACATCTTAATTAATAAATATATATGCATTATTGGCTGTGCAAGACTCTAGTTGTCATGTTTACTTCTGCTGAAGATTGTGGCTCAAAACATTGAACAATATTCATTTAGTAACATTCAAGTAACCTGCAATGGCACCTCAAATTACACAGTGAAACAAGAGAATGACTTGTGTTGGCAAATATTAGATGCTATGCCGTTTGAGGAAAGAGACCAACCAGTTGGCATTAATTAGTAGGGCGTTGACATTGATGGAGCAACTTATCACACTACCAATTCATCTTCATCTTCATCATCCATGTGTCTTGTTCTTAAAATAAGAGGCATTGAGAGACTATATGTTGGAAAAAAAATATTTTTGTTTTAATATATTCATCTCCCTTCAAAGATATACTTAAATTACATTATCATTAAGCTCCTAAGGATTAGATTGTTAATCAATATATATAAGAGTCAGATAATAATAAGCACGAAGAAATAATCTCTTAGATATATACTAGTAGTATATATGTCATCTATTCATGTTTGAAGTTAATTAAATAACATCAAAATATAATAATACATGACTTCCAACAATATTACTATTTTATTATAATCTAAAATATATTGCTGATAAAAAAAAATTATAATCTAAAATCATTTTCTTAAAACAACTTCTAATATGGTTTTCTAACTTTTCTAACTATTTCTTAAATTATAAAATTTATCTTTAATGTCTGTTCTTGAATTTTATATATACATTATTTCCTTTTAAACTATAAAAGGTGTATAAAATTAGCTAAAATATCAATGAATTAATTAGTATTCAATTTTTTTGATAAATTATAATATTACTAAAACACGTTTTAAATAATTGGTATATTTTTTTATCATGTGATATACATTTATGAAATAGTTCATATTTAACATCTTTTACAATTTAAAAAAAATACTTCAATATTATTACTTATTTTGCTCAAATTAATAATATATGTTCAATTCACATAAAATTTATTTATGAATATATATATATATATATATATATATATATATATATATAATTATACATTATTTTGTGTATATATACATATATTATGTATATTATTTTTGTGCTTCATATATATGTTTATAATATGTTGAATATTAAATTTGTTATTATATGTATATTATGCATATTAAAAAAAATATTTTATATTATATGTATGTATAGAGGTCTTTTCTTATCCCTATTGTTTGCGAACTTCCTTCCTCCTCCCCAAGTATATTAGAACAACCAAATAAGATAATTTAATAAAAATAAGAAAAAATATCTAAGTAAAATACATTTATGAGAAAATAATTATCTTTTACAATATGAAGGCATAGAGATGAGAGTTAACTACTTATCAAAATATAGTGGACAAAAATTTGTTCCACTCATTTATTTGTTTAAATATATTAGTCTTCTAATTAAGAAGTGTTTTTTCACGAGTCATAATTAACATGTTTTACTTATTTTCTTTCAGATTGATATTATTTTGACAACGGAATAGTTAAAGACATCCGTTTACTTTTTAAAAAATTCTATCTTTTTAAATGAAGCATATTTTAATAAAATATTATTTCTTTTTTATTTTTAGTGCTTATAATATGAAATAATTTACGGTTAGGTTGGAAAAGACTCTCTCTTTTATACTCTATAGTTTGACATCCTCATATTTGTGACAGATGTTAGGTAGTGGGGAGAGTACATCCATTTATTATAGAAAGAAAATATTGAAAATAAGGTATTGCTTGCACTGCATAGCAGAAAACACGTTTTAAGGTTATGGATAAATTTCAACACACACACTAAAATTGAAAACTAAATAAAAATTCTACACATTCACACTCACCAAATATATATAATAAGGAATTGAATGCAAGTATGTGTTAATTTTTTCTTCATACTAATTATATTTTATTTAAGAATTTCTTTTAATTATTTCCCTACTAGACGTATTCAAAGGAGTATTGCACATAAATCTGCCAGATCAGAATGATGAAGTCTTGCCTTTAGATGGGTTGCATCAGGTTAGGTTATTATGAATATATAATATATCTGTATGGACAAATTACAGTTGGTTTTGCAAAAGAAATAAATTAGAAAAAAGAGATATATGAGTAGTCTTATATGAATAATAATAATATAATTCATTTGTGATCATCTTCAAGCCATTCACCATTTCTTTCTAATAATTTTTAATTTATTTTTAAGTCAATACATAAGATTTTGATAAAATTTATGGTTAATTTTTTTTTTATATTTTCAAAAAAATAATTTTTATCTTTAGTCCAAATTTTATATCTCTAATATATTTGTAATAATAAAACTATTGAAATTGATTTTTTTTTTTGTCATAAACATAATTTTAATGTAAACTAAAATATTAAAATATTTATTTATTTAACTTATCATTGATATAAATATTATAATATCATAATATAATTTATATTAAAAATTTGTTTATCAAGTAAAAATAAGAATATTGATTCATTATAATCGTTTTCTTATTATAAATATAAATAAAACTAAAAAAAAATTACACTATTATAATAGAGTGAAATAAATCATAAAGTTTGATTAATACAATGATATAAAGTAAAGCAATTAAGACATAGTTGAAAATATGAAATAATATTTTACAATGGAAAGCAATATCGAGTAAATCTTTTTCCAAAATAATGAAGAAACTTATATTTATAATTTAGAGCCTTTTAAACATTTATTTTTCACGTGTAATGGAATGAAATATGGCGATGGAGTTGACAAAATTGGCCAAAATGCTAATTTAGTTATTTTATTTATTCCCTAATTTATAAATTTGGTGTTTATATATTAACTAAGTGTTTGTTGTGTTTTCTCACAGCAAATAAACTTTCATACTTATTTCAAACTAATGCAACTGATTGAGAAAGTCTCCATCTCCCCTCCCTTTTTTCTAAACATTACAAACTACCTTTGATTATAACATTAATGGTATTATGAACGTGTCATTAACTAAATATTTCCATTCAGTTTTAGATTGATTTTCAACAAATTGAATTCATCATTAACCGTACAAGTTTTACTTTTGTATTGTGCATTTGTTATGCAAAATGCCATTAATTAGGCTGTCATCAACACGTATAAATTAGTACCTTCGGTTGAATTATTGCAATCTTTCATAGAAATTGGTGTTTTCTTGTCAGATTCAAAGAAGAAAATAAACATTTTCATTGAAAAAAACTAAATCATGTCAGGTTTGTACTATAAAATTGTTTTAGCTGTTAAAAAAAGGCTAGTTTCACTATTATAACATATCGATATAAAATAAAATAGTTCAATTACGTCTAAGTCATATTTTATAAAGACAATATATTATTTTAATTTTGAAATTAGATAAAAAAATTCTCAAAATCGATTTAAGAATCATTCTAAACCATAATATACGAATATTCCTTGTATCTTGTAAGAAATTTATTTGATTATTTATACTTGTTATATACTTAGACATATTTAAAATTTTCCAAAACCAAAAACTTTTTCTATATGCTGGTGTAGAACGATTACCTGAACCTATGGTATAATCTGTTCAAGTATTAAATATAATCATCATTTATAATAAAATAATATAAAATGATAATTTAATTGACACAAAAACAATCATGCAATTTTTTTATCACACTCAATTTTGATAAATATCTGATGACAAATATATTTATTGATTAGATTTTATATTTCACACTTTAGGTGCTTAAGAATTGAATGAATTATAATTATATTTGAGACAATAATTTCTCAATGACATATATTACGAATACATATCGACGACTAACATCTTATTCAAGATATCGTAATCTACTTACATATCTTATGAGTGTGACATCGCTTGAAATCAACTTATATAAAATCTAATTATCAAAATAATCATTTAAACTACTGTAACAAAATATCTTAGAGTGATATTCTTTATGAGGAAAAATGATATAACTTGTTGTTTGAATGTCAATTGAATATTTAAGGAATCAAACATTTAGTTGAGAGATAATTGTTACAATTTTTGAATATTCATTAATCACTTCATAAAAAAAAGTATAAATGAGAAAATATTGATACGATTTATTTTTTACTCAAACTACGACATAAGTATTTAATAAATAATTGGATGTTTGAGTAACATGCGACAAATTAAATATAATCAGTAAAATAATTAATATATTACTTGAGTAAGATATGGTGAAAACAACAACTTAATAATTTCACACAATTAAACTAAAACTATTCTTTTTAAAGCACAACTCTTTATCTCAAGTTCAACTCAAAGTAAAAATATTTTGGTCTTGATTCAAAATTGGAGTTCTATTCAAACTTAACATTGAACATAAAAAACAACAAAAAATATTTCAATAATCAATCCACAATAAAATTATTACACTCTAATGAAATCAATAATAAACATAACCATTTATTTAACTTAAGGTTTTACTCAAACCAACTCAAGCTAATTAAAATATAACAGTTCCCTTATTACCTTGAAATTTTGTGTTCTTAAAAAAAAAATCCAAAAAACAAGAGTTAGAAAAAAAGCCTAACTTGTTTCAATAAGTCAAATTAAAAAACTAAGCGCATCAAGAGTCATAAATATTAACGTTCTTCAATGAGATCACACAAGACATGATTTAAACCACTACATAAAGAGACCAAAAATAGAGGACATGATATATGAGAAAAACAAACTTATTGATATAAAAAAATATAACAAGCTCATATCAACCTAAATTCTAATTTAAAAAATTAATGATTAAACTCAACAATAAACTAAAGAAAACATAGCATGTGTACAATTTTTTTTGTTAGCATCACGATCAAAATATACTCAATACACTCAATACTTGCTAAATAATTATAATTAGATAAAATAGCTGAGTTAATTTTTTTATCTATTGTTTGTAATATATATATATATATATATAATATTTTTAAATCAAATATTCTAAATTTTCTTTAAAGTTTGTAATATAGAACGTATCTTGATTATATTTAATCTCTAGTATTATTCTGTACAAATCGAAATTATGGGTCTAAGATTCAAAAATGCATAACTCAAATTTAAAAAAATAAAAATCATGAAGAAGAAAGTGTCAATTCACATATTTAAGAAACAAATTATTTCTCTTATAAAACCTAAAACTTTATATTAAAGTTTGAACAATTAACCAATTCAATTAATTAATTATACCAATTATACCAATTAATTAAACTATCATTCAATCTAATCCTTATCTAATTGTGAAATAAAGATTTAGTCAATCCCTAATTTGATTTCTAAAATTGAAAACACAAATTCTAATCATAAACTGTAAAATTGAATTTAAAAAAGAGAAGAACAAGTTTAAAATGTTTAACTATAGATGAAAAACTCAATTTGAATTGTTTTATCTTAATTTCATAAATTGATACTTGTATTTTCTATTGATGACGAACAAAAACTGAATTGAGAAAATAATAGTACAAATAAACTTTAAATTTGAGAGAGAAAAATAAAAGAGAAAAGCAGATGAAGAGATAATTTTTGAAAATTAAACAAATAATCTGAGTGTATATGTTTATAACACATCTATATTACATAAACTTAAACATGAACTCTAATTAGGTCTCGGTCAAATTAAAAAACTTAAACTTAAATTAAAATAAGGAGAATTGAATCCACGTGTGTCATTTTACATAAATTAAACAAATCTATATAAACTTCTAAAAATTATAACTCAAAATCTATCTAAGTGTTTGTCCATTTTAAAGCCATACAGATATAAAATCCAATACATTTGATATCAACAAAACATAATATCAATAAAAAAGCTATGATTAAAGCAGTGAGAAAAATCAAATTAATTGAAAATATAAAATTATAAAATATATATATATATATATTGAACATAATTTATTTTTTAATAAATTAAAACTAAAGATAAATACTTTCACTATATCACAACACTGTGTGAAAAAAATGTGTCACTAATATTTTTGTTGACATTTTGTTCTAACGCTTTGAAATCTGTACTCTATTGACTTTTTTGTTTGCATACTTAAATATATTTATTAAACATTTTTTTATACGAAAACTGACTACCCTAAAATACAGCCGTACAACATTCAAGTCAAGGAAGCAAATAACAGCCCAAACGAGAAGATGGGTCGGGCTGAGGCTGAATTTTGTAAGGCCCAGTTTCATAAATCTAATAGTCCATTTAAAAAATTGGCAATAAAGGGGATACGAACCCGTACTTCTAAATCTACTAAGGCTTCTTCTTCCTGTACCCGCACGTTTTTCTTCCTGCACTCCACAATTTTAAATTTCTCAAAATTAACCTTGACCTATAATTTAAAAAAGGGCACTGTGTTGTACTTCCTTTGTCACTGTTCATCTTCATCATTGAATATCAACTGCAGGTGGAGGGTCTTTGTAGTTGTTCGGAGCAAGGTGAAGGAGTGCGCTATGCTGTCGAAGTGTTGTTTGGGTTGTAGAGGTAAAAGTTAAGTTTTTTTAGGAGCATGATGGTTATGAAGATTTTTGGGGTTACCGAATATTGGGATCCAGTAATGTATTATGAATTCATGAATCTGAAATTGATTAAATTGTGTTTTCCGAATGAGGGAGTGTTTCGGAAACAAATTTTACATAAATTGTTGATTTCTAGATTGCTGAATTCGGAAGTCTAATTCTGTTACGGATTGGTGAATCCACAATGTTTTTTTTTAAATTATGGATTTCTGAATCTGGAATACATATTATTGTTACGAATTGGTAGATCCATAATGCTTTTTTTGAATGATGGATTTCTAAATGTGAAATGTATATTTTAAATTACGGATTTGTGGATCCAAAATTTTATTGAAAGTGTCAATCCGAAATTTTTCCAAATTTCATAATCCAAAATGTAAAAAAATAAGTATATTTTGAGGTTTTTAAAAAATAATAGGGATAATATGGTCTTTGCATAATATTGTGGGGGTACAGGAAGAAAAATGTAAGGATAGAGGAAGAAATTGCCATCTACTAATAGTTGGAGACTGTTTTTCTTACCCTTTTTTTAATACTCTTTTCACCCCTTACCTTTACAAAAAAACAAATATAGCAAATAATAACAATAATAATAAGAAAATTAATGTCATAATATGACTAATTAAAATTAAAGATGTTTAAACTCTCTCTCTCTTCATTTATAGTTTATACTAATGAATGCTTTTAAAATTATAAGAATACTGTAAAAAAATACATTTTTTCTTTGATTTGTTAAAACACAATAAATCTATCTTCTTTAAAACTTTTTAGCAGTAAGGGTCATTAAGTATTTGTTTTGTGATGTAAAAATACATGTCTCACTTTATATATTTATTAGTTTTCTTTCTCTAATACTGTAAAAAAGAATGTGAAACTTGAAAATGAATTTGAATTGGGAAATTTGATTTAAAAGAGGGGTAAAAGTATCCTAGGTAGGCATTGCATTACAGGCAGATAAAATAATAAAAAATACACTAAATAAAATAATCTCATATCAATCACTTTGTTTCAAATTGATACTTAATTTGGACTAAATTTTTTTAATTGGTGACATTGCTATTACTACAATCTCATGGCTGCTATGGATTGAAGAATTTAATCTATTCAGAAGGGTCTGTAAATTGATTGAAATAAAGATTGTTACCATCTTTTTCTCTTCTCAGAGATATTGCCTCACCATCTGTCTGCTTCCAAGTTAATTATTAAATTTTTATAATTTTATTTCACTTTAATATATGTTAGGTTAGTTAGATATTATGATAATAAACAATCTAGAATTTTTTAATTAATATGAGTTATTAAAACATTTATTATTTAATTTTATTATAAATTATGTTAGTTAGATACTGTTGCAATAATATTGTTTAATTATGAAATAGTATGAACTTTTAGTTCATTTAAAATGGTATAAATTATTAATAATTTTTTTCACTAAATTAATGATAAATTATTTCGTGGTCACATAATATATATTTGATTTATTCCAAGGTATTTAGTTAATTATTAAAGTTGTTACAATTATTTTTATTAGTTCTTTTAAATTAAATTAGTTAAATTTAATTTATATATTAATGCAATAAGCAATAATAAAATTTTGAGTGTGGATGAGATGCATAGTAAATGACGGTATTTGTAGGTTTAAAATAATCAAGCAATAATTTTTATTTCCATGAATAAAGTATTTATAGTTTCAAATAAATACAGATTGTGAACATTGAAGCTGTGCAGTTCCGGCGGGGATTGAAAGGGAGGGCGGCGCGGTTCGTCCAGGGTGGGGGAAGGGTAGAAGGCGACACGTGGAGGGAGGGGAGAGGGAACGACGGTCTGCATCAAGGTCACGAGATTTTGGAGGAAAGGGAGAAGGAAGATCGTGGTCTACGCGTTAGAAGGAAAATATATTTTTCGACCACACTTTTAACGACGGCTAGTAAAGAACCTGTCATTGTTTCTATGCACTTTTTATGACACAATCGTCATAAATATTCTCATATATTTATAAAAATATTACGTACTGCCTACGACGGTTGCGTATAAAATATCGTTATTTACCGTTGTATTTTCTGGACATTTTTTACTAGTATATGTAATTGGTCCGCTTCTCCTTAACATTAAGAATTGGGAGTATAATCTTTAATTGAGTATTACAAATGTTAAAAATCCAAAAAAGAAAAGGCAAATGGATCTCGTGTGAGATAATAGTTAAAATACAAAGTAATTGATTTAGGTATTTAATATTTCTTTTATGAATCAATATTATATACCCTATCTTATCTTACTATAATACACTTTTAATAAAACTGCATACTAAAAATAGTTAATTTTGTTAATATTTTAAAATAATATTATCAATATATGAAATTTATTTTTATTATAAATAACTTTTTACAATTGACTTTTCATTAAAAAATACGCATAAATTTTAATTGAGAGATAAAAAAATTCATATTTAGTACAAAGTATAAAATAGCTTATAAAATTATTAATTCTTTTCAATATTATTTAAGTATTTTGAGAAGGAATTTATATCCAACCATCAATAATAATGAGATATGATCCAAATTCATAAGGAATTGACAATATAAAACTCTTAAGAGAGAGAGTATTATTTTTATATATATCGATTAATATTTTTTTTGTTCAATATAGAATTAAAACAATAGGTTCTCACTACTACATGAGAGTCAAGTATTGCGAGTATCAGCTTTGTTGAAAGGCAACATCTTTTTGTACAAATAATACTTTACACTAACATGAAGTGAAAAAACCCTTCCTCTGTCAGCCACACGTACACGTACAAGTACAGATCATTATGCATTGAATTTTTCAAAATCCAATCTAAATCCAATAAAATGGATTGCATTTAAATCCATATACATTTAAACTAATATAAATAATAGATTTAATTTAATTCAATCCACTTTCTTAATTATATTAAATTTATTTTGATTTGAATACGGATGAATTGGTTTGACCTGAATTTAGGTTGATTCGACATGAATTCAGACCGACTCGATTAGACCTAGACTTGGGTTGACTCAGTTTGATCTGGATCACAATCAACTTGACCTAGTACCAGGCCGACTCAATTCAACATGGGCTCGGGTCCACTCGGCTCAACATGACCCCAGTTTGACTCAATTTGATTAGGCCTGGGCCGACTCGACCTGAGTCTGGGTTGACTTGACTTGATCTGGGCCTAGACCAACTTGACCTGGTATAAGGCTGACTGAGCTCAACCTGGGCCAAGATCTACTCGTCTCGACTTGGACTTGGGCCAAATCGACTCAACCTTGACCTTTGTTGACTTGGCTGTGTCTGGACTTGGGCTGACTCAACCTGGACTTGGACCAACTTAACCTGCGTCCCGACTGACTCGACTTGGACCCGAACTGACTCGACCTGGGCCCGAACTAACTTGATATGGGCTTGGGTTGACTTGGCTCGAAGTGGGTCTAGGTCAACTCGGCTCGACATTGGCCAGGGTCGACTCGACTCGTTCTGGGCCCGAGCTGAATCGATTCAGGTTGTGGGCGACTCGACTTGACTTGACATGGGCATGAACTGACTCTGCCCGATCTGGGCTTGAGCCGACTCTGCTCGACATGGGCTGGGGTCGAATCGACTCGACATGGGCTCAGGCCGAATCAGCTCGACATGCGCTCGAGACCAATCATCTCAACCTGGCCCCGGGACGACTCGGCTCAACATGGGCCCAGGTCGACTCGGCTCGTGTTTGGCCTGGACTGACTCACCTAGACCTTGACCTTGACCTTGGTTGACTCGAGTCTGCCTTGACTTGGGCTGATGCAGCTTGACTTGTGTTGGGCCAATTCAACTGGATCTAGGCTCGAGTTGACTCAGCTCAACATGGACCCATTCGAACTCGAAATCCAACACAAAATTCATTTTGGATAATAAAAAATGTATCAAATCTATATCTAATCCATATCCAATTAAATAGATTGGACTTAAAATCCAAAATTTTGGATTTAAATTTAAAATAAATCCATTTAAATAGATTAAAAGTAATATGAATTTGAATAATTATGGATATGATTTGAAAATTTGGATTTTTTTTTTCCGTATGTAGATGACAACATTTGAGTAGTATTGTTCACCTCTCTATGTCATATCTTTATTTGTCAAGCTCCATGTCAAAATATATAGTTAATAAAAATCAACAATGGTCAAGAAAATATATTTAGAAAGATATAACATTAAAAATATTTTAAATATATAATGAACAAGGATATCAAGTTTGACCATTATTATTATTAAAAGGAAGTATAACTTGTTTGGCCAAATGACATCTGTCATAAACTAGATTTATTTTATTTTGATTTAAAATAAATAATTACAATTTTGATTTTAACGATGAAGGTGACCAAGGTTATGGTGCAAAACATTTAAGGTATTTGAAACAATATTGGGTGGGCATGTACAATAGAATAAATAAAAGAAATTTGAATATAAAAATATTTATAAACATATTGACGAGGAAAAATGCATAAGTCATTGTGAACCTCAACAATTCTTATAATTTTTTGATAGTGAAGGTCCTGAACACAGTTGACGGAGGAAAAAAAATCATTTGTAATATAAAGAATATGAAAGATTATGAAAATAATTCAAATTATGTTACATGAAGAACATTAAAAAAGAGTAATAGATATATAAAATTATTAAACCAAACTTGTAGGCAATATTGCGATTGGAAACTTCTAATAGTAACAGAGAATAATGGTTGAAAAGTTAAAAAATAAAGGGTTAAATATGTTTTTGTTAATAGTACTTTCATACGAAATTGATTTTCGTTTTTAGTCAAAATTTTAGACATATTGAACACTTGTAGTAAAGAAACTATTATAATTGATTATCACTAGATTTTTTTTATGCTATAAATGAATTTTCAAAGTAAATTAGGATGTTAAAAAGTTCACGTTAATTTATTATTAACGTGTACATAATATTATAATTATCATCCACATGAAAATTCATTTGTTACCTAACAAAATACTATTTATAAAGACTTATTCAAGTAATTTTCTTATTACAACTAATTAGGAGATCTAAAGTTTGTAATAGGGACAAAAACCAATTTCGCGATATAATAAAAAAACGAAAAACATATTTGTGTATGATTGTTTCTATATTCATAATTTCTATTTTTTTTCACATTTATAAATAAATTAACATAATCTTATAGTTAAACAAATACAATACAAATTTGCTATCTTATTTCAATAAGTATAAATATATTACAAATAAATATAATCAAACTATAAAACAACCTTCAAAGAGTCGTATTCATGCATATTTGTTTCTAAACATATAATATTTTATATAAATACATTATGTAATTTTGTTCAATTATGAATTTTCAATCCAAAATCTGAATCAAACTGTTTGATTTAGGAAAAAGTAGATCCAAGCTATCTAAAGAGAATTTAATTTTGATCACTGTTTGGACTTTTGGATCAGTTTTTGGTTATATTTCTGGATTGATTTGATTTTTAATTTGGTTATCTACAGAAATCAAAGTTATAGTGTTTGATTGAGTAACATTTGAGATCATGGGTTTGAAATGATTATCATTGTTTTCATATTTACTTTGCTTAGTGGTGGAGTTTGTAGATTAATTTTGGATTATTGTAGAGAAAGTAAGAAGGTGTTGATAATTTGTAGGAGTTAGATAAAGACATGTTTCCAAAATGAAAGGTTGAGTGACATGCCATAATCTTTTATCAAGTTGCATGAACATGATCTCCAACCTATAATAATTAGTAGTCTCGTAAGATTAATATTTTATTTAAATATACTCAAATAACTTTAATATTATATTAAAAAATAGATTTTTAGTTTAATTCAACCTTATATTATTATTATAAAATAAAATAAGATTTACATCTATTTATATACTATAAAATATATTAATATTTAATCATATGAGATCATCAACACTATGTAATAAATAAGGTTTACATCTATTTATATATTATAAAAAATATATTAATATTTAATCATATGGAATCATCTACACTACACTGTATGTAATGACATTGAATATTAGATATAAAGTATTACCTTTTAAATATAGATATTTAAGATCCAATCACAGAACTCACACATTATCAAAATATTAAAGTATTGTCCTAATTCATTGTCAAAATATTGTTGTCCAAATTCATTTGACATTTGGTGACTAGGCATTTATGAAGTTTTATAACTGAGTAGAAAATAATAAAAAGGAAACGAAAAGATGAAGAGGTGAGAAGAAAACTCTACAAATTGAACTAGTGATCAATTTTACTTGAGTCTAAAATTTATAAATTTTGGAAAGAAATCTTCAATTAAATAAATACAACGCAACAATTAACCCCTAAGATAGAACGACAAAATCATAAAGAAGCATCCTTTGAAACTCAATGAAAAATCAGATGAAAACAAAGGAGAATGTCACGAAAGCAACAACGGAGAAACATCATGAATATGAGGAATGAGAGAGAGGTCAATGATGATCAAATTGACAGAGGAATTTATGACACGAGTTTAAAGAAAAGAGTTGTTGGTAAACACAAGAAAAAAATGTCTAAATTCATCACAATAGGATAACATATTCCAATATGTTATTTTTCCTCTCCCATTTTCTTTTTTTGTTTTTTTATTAACTTAAATAAATCTTATATATCAACTCCATAAAATGCTAATTTAAGAGGAAAATAATTAAATAGCAAAATTAACAAACTGAAAAGAGAAAATGGAAAACTAAAAAAAATATAACGGAAATTGGGAAATTAATCTTTTGTTTTGTCTTGTCTAATTGTCCCAATAAACAATCTTGTTGAAGAATTAATGATGCAATTGATTGGAAGACCTGCCCGCCGCCCCCACCCCACCCCATATAACCCCACTTATCTTTGTTGCCAGCTAACATCCTATTATTTAACATATATACTATGATTGATTAAAATTTATCAAAACATATATAAAAAATAAATATCAAAAGATACAATTTTTAACACCATTAGTTTTTGTCAACGAGTCTTCTCAAATTGTAATTCATAGTTTGCATTCTATTCTTAATTGCTTTCAACGTGTAGTTTTAGAAATAGTAGTTCTTGTATAGTCAAATGTATATGACATGATAAATATGCATCATGCAATCAACATTTAACATGACAGTGGTCTTAATTTATGTCCAGGTAAAATCCAAAAATAAGGTTGTTACATATGGGGTCCGGAATTTTGAAAGTTTTGACAAGAAATTATTGGCAAAACAAAATTTGTGAAAATTTCAGACATCTAAATGTCATGGCAATCTCTAATCAGCGTTGCATGAAAACGCTCGTGTCTGTGCTATTCAATGAAGAGCATGTTGTTCTTGCTGTGTACATGAATCAGAGTATCATACAGACAAGACAGACCCGGATTATATATTAATGAACAAGGACAGAATTAAATGCACTAAACGAAAATGTTAACATTGGTATAAAGTTCAATCAATTGCATATAGGGCACCATTAATCCTAACATTCTAGATAAAAGACATGATTTTAAGTTAAAAGACATGATTTTAAGTTGGATGTCAGGTTTTATATTAATATGAGAAATAAGGTGGCAAATTGCTTTATAATTGGCCTTCTACAACCCTTCCAAGTGCCAGGCAGCAACCAATGTTTAGGGATGGATTGGAGAATAAATTAATAGCTTCCAAAAGCACAAGGTTCCACCACTACTCCAGAGTCAAAAGGACTCCGACATCAACTTCTTTCTTAAAAGATAACATCAGTTCGACCAAAGCAATTTTGTCCAAGACACCTCAGAAACTAAGTGTTGATAACCACTTTCAAGAGAAACTCAAATCTCTTTATGTAATATTAGAAGAGACTAACCAATTTTGTTAGCCAAAGAATACATTCCAGCAACATCAAGTGAGAGACCAACTTCAAAGTCAGCCACAGATGCTAAAGCACCCTCTGAAAATATGATTGACTAAAGTCAATTAACAGATGACCTTGGTTTAAAAATCGTGCTCTGTTTACTAAATTTGTAAAATACAATTTAAACTTACAAATTTGATATTCTATGCTCTACAACATCAGAATAAACTTGGTCAGATGTGGAGTATCTGATACGGGTTTATATTGTATCAGCAGTAAGAACAAACTTGTCATTAGGATAGCAAATCTCAAGCGATCATTTTGCTTAAAAGAATCTAAAAAATTAAGGAGTCAACAAGAAAATGTGACGGCATCTCCCAAGAAAATGCCTAACCAAGGTTAAATATCAAACTGATTGCTTCATCATCCTCCAATAACATGGTTGACTAATCCTTCTCTGCTGAAAGTTCAACAGCAGAAAGAAATATGTTCGAATATGCCACCATAGAATTAAACAAAAGTGTCAATTATCCCCAACACAGCATCAACCGAACCAATTATTTTTCGGACTCAAACTCAACACCAGAAACCAAAGAGAACAGCAAGTGGAAAAAATTAAAAAAAAAACTCCATCTTATTCCATATCAGTTGAACACTAAAAGGCCAGCATTAGAGAAACACTTACATGATCAGGTAAAACTCAGTTCACTACTCTAATTCCTGAGACAAACTATTCAACATCCAGACTGAGTCTAACTTATATATACACCCTAAGTAAAAAGTTTTCAACCATATTGACTTCGAAGCAAATCACTCGGAAGTCACCAAACTTCGCTATGTGTGATTAGTATAAAAATCCTTTACATTTTATATACGCTTAAGGATATAATATTTGATTACAAATTAAGGGTATATAATACTTATTCATCATTAAAAATTGACGAGTGAGGCAGAGAGAAGAAGGGCAAGGGGATTATTTAATAGTCCCTAGTTGTACTACAATAAGCATATAGAATGGTTTCATAAATCTAAATTTTGTAAACAATTGTTAATTTGTGACACAGCTCAATAATCTAGTTCTGCCTATGAGCAATGTAATTGGATAAAGCAACTAAAGGAGCAGCCTTGACAGGATCAAAGCCAGAAAGCTGATCATGAGCATCTTTGTTCAATTTGGCAGCAAACTCCTTAGACTTCTCAATCCCCAAAAGCTTGGGATAAGTAACCTTATCAGCGGCAAGATCCTTCCCCGCAGTTTTCCCCAATTCCTGGGAAGACTTCGTAACATCCAGAATGTCATCAACCACCTGAAACAGCAATCCTATATACCGCGCGAACTTCCTCAATTTCTCAATCTCCTCGTCGGTTCCACCGCCCAGGATGGCGCCGAGGACCACCGCGCCCTCCAGCAGGGCTGCGGTCTTGTGGAGATGGATGAACTCCAAGCGTTCGAGGCCGACGTTGTCAAGCCCCTCGGATTTGATGTCGACCACCTGGCCGGCGACGAGTCCCTCAGCGCCGATGGCGCGCGCGAGCTCACCGAGGGCGCGGACGATGCGCGGCGGGGAGGCACCAACGGTAGCGCCGGCGATGTGCTCGAAGGCGAATGCGAGGAGCGCGTCGCCGGCGAGGACTGCCACGTCCTCTCCGAAGACCTTGTGGTTGGTAGGCTTACCGCGGCGGAGGTCGTCGTTGTCCATGCAGGGGAGGTCGTCGTGGATGAGGGACATGGTGTGGATCATCTCGACGGCGCAGGCAGCGGGCATCGCGGTGGCGGCGGAGCCGCCGACAAGCTCGCAGGCGGCGACGCAGAGGACGGGGCGCACGCGCTTTCCGCCGGCGAGGAGGGAGTAGCGCATGGCCTCGTGGATCCGCAGCGGCTCGCGGAGCGGAACGGCGTGGTCGAGCGCCTGGTTGACGGCGTCGGCTTGGAGGAGCATGTAGGACTTGAAGTTGAACGCCGGCTTTTCTTCCGTCTGAAGTGTCTCCTCTTTGGTGAGGAGTGCAGAGAGCGTGAAAGACGTGGTTGATGAATAAGGCTTATCTCTTGGGCGTTTGGTAACTGTGAGGGAGGGAATGGGAATGGAAATGGGAAAGTTAGCGAGGCCATGAAATAGAAAAGTTGGGGATCTGGATCTGGTGAAGCTGGGGTGTAGCCATGCGTTGAAATTAAGTGCAGTCATGGTGGGGTTTTTGAGAATCTGTTTGGTTTGGGAAGTTAGATTGGAAGGTTTGTGCTTTAGGTAAGAGGTATGTGTGAGAGTTTATGGCATTACATGATTAGTGAGTGTTGGAGGAAAAGCAAAATGAATGAATGAACAGAAGGGGTGGTGAATGCTGAGTGGATAAGCAGAGAATTTGACTTCCACCAATGACACTATTATGAGGATTGGTTTATTATTTGGATCTTAGGATTTGGGATGAGATGAGATGAGACACAGCAGAGGGCACAAGGCATCTTTCAGCTCTCCTTCCTCCATTTCACTTCCTTTATGTTGTGTCACTCCCTTTGCCTGCCTCGTGTCTATTCCATCAACTTCTTTTCCAACCCTTTTTAAACAACCTCTCACAACACTTATTCTATGCTTCCAAAACACCACAACATAGGAATCACTACTTTACCTTCATCTTCTCTTCATCTTAAATCTTTTCTTTTTAATTAAAGATTTTTTAATTAAGGAGTGGATTTGAGGTTTGGATCAAGTATGGATGTGAGTAGATATGATAGAAAAGTGCGGATAAAACAAGTTCAATGTGGATTCAAATATACAGAGTGAGAAGTGAAAAAAAGTTTTATGAAAAGTTATGAGTTTGGTGATTAAAATTATAATTGTTTTTAAAAGATAATGATGTAACTCTAAATTTATTTTTTATTTAAAAATAATTAAAAAATAAATATGATTTATATTTATGTGAGTTTTATTTGTTTATGATTAAAATATTGTTCTTATTGTTTGTAAGAATTGATTTTAAAAAAGTACGAATTATATGAAATTATCGGAACATGAAAAATTAATAGAAAATTTATTTATTTGAATTAAAAATATAATTTTAATTATATAATTCTAAAATAATGTCTCCAAAATTTAGAGATAGAATGAAACATTATTTATTAGCGTATTTATTATAAAATTTGAATTAATAAAATAAATGATTTATTTTATATATTTATAAATACTTAATTTGTTTAAAAAATAAGAATTAAAAAAATAATGACAATTTTTTTAAAAAAGAAAATTAATTTTAATTAAGTTTTATTCCTAATCTGTAAATTTTATTTTTAAATAAGTGGAGATAGAAAAATATGAAATATTATTTGTAAAATTAAAGAGGCGATGATGTAAAATTTATATGGTCCAAATGTCTTCCTCAACCTTTCATTATGTATATGCCAAAGAGAAATGAAAATTGTCTTCCTTTCTTCACATACATGACTTGGTGTAAATGATATCCTATAACTTTTTATTCATTAATTCTCATAAAATGTTTAATATTATTAATTACTAAACCTTCAAATCTTAATTATAAACCAAAATAGCCAAATAATATGTTATCTTCCTATTCATTTTTAAATTGTTTCCGCTGAAAATTATTTCTACTGATGTATAATGTTTTTTGTTTTTTTTTAAGTGAAACGGGATGGCTCCTTATTTAAGGGGTTATATAGAAATTGGATTGTAAATCTAAAGGTAATAATTTTTTTTTTAAATATATGTTTTTAAGTGAATGGTATGGTGAACCCATTTTTGAACACTCTTGTGTTGACATGAATCACAAAACAATTGGGTGCATTGTTATTTTCCTTTAAATATTTGTATTCTTTATTCCTCACTTTTTTTTTTATATTTTTTAATATAGATGTCAATGCTATTCCCCGTTGTCACCTAGTTGAAACATTGTTTTCACCATAATAATGTGACCTCATCCACCACTACCACTCTATTTGTTTTGTCATTGGCATTGGCTACAATAAGAAAATATTGCTCATCCATCATTGTGTGCCAACTAAATATGAACTTTTCAATTAAGATTGATATTGAAACACTTCCAAACACAGATTTATATTTATCCCAAACTCACCTGGCAGAAACCAAGAAATCACTAAAAAGAGTTAACTCCAACTCTATAACCTATTATGATCTTCCAAGTATAGTTTTTTTAGGAAAAAATTTTATGTGATCTTATCCATCTAACTATCTATCTATATATATATATGGATACATCTTTTAAGAGATATATTCATTTTGGTGAAAACTTCTATCTGCCTTTTTATTTTCATGCAAGCAAAGAAAGTTACAAAAAAGCAGTTATATGTTTCAAGCTTTTTATAAAAGAGATTTATTTGAAAAGTGTAATGACAATCGATTATATATAAAAATATATTCGACTATATAAGGAATGTAATAAAATAATATTTTATGTAATTATATTTGTATACATTGATTACCTTTAAAAAAAAAACTAATTAATATAATATTTTATTAATAGTTATATTTTAAATATAAAAAAATAAAAAATTACAATAAAATGATAAATAACAATTAATTAATTCAAATTTTGATATATTATTATTTAATTTATTTTAGTATTTTTTTATTTTAATTCTAATTTATAATCTTAAAAATTAATTATTGCTTTTAAAATTTTATTTTACAAATGATTTTTCATTATTTTAAATGTACAAACTAAAGTTATTCAATTAGATCAATCTTGCAATCTACCATATTTTTGTTGATTTTTTATTTTCTTTCTCTTAATCTAAATAATTTTTTTTTTCTATTTTTACCCAATCTAAATAAAGCATTATATATAGAGAGAGACGAAACTTGAAAAAATATTGGGTGCCAAATTTTCAAAAATAAAAATTATATATTATCATTAATATTTAAAAAATTAAAGAAGAAGGGTATTCAAACTTTCTTTCAACTTCTTACAACAAACATTCTCTCAAATTTCTATTCCACCCATTTCCTCCATTACCAAACTTTTAAAGCTAACAAATACTATTTTTTCATATTTCTATTTCATTTATTTTTCTAATAACTAATGAAATGAGAACTAGCTTTCCTGGTAAAAGGCCAATCGGAAGATAGATTGGGTCCCAATAGTTTACGATTATCTTACTTTCAACGGGGGATTTCTTTATGGACCCATGATTTCTTCCTGCACCCCTTATTTTAAAAAATATTAAAATTATTAATTCTGGATTTTATAATTCAGAATAGATTTATATTTTAAATTTTATAATTCAGAATAAAAAATACATTTATATTTATATTATACATTTCAAAATATAAATTTTTATATTTTAAAATTTATATTTCAGAATATAAAAAATCACAAATTTTAACTTCTAAATCTTATAATTTAGAAAATCTCTTTATTTCACATTTTGAAATTAAAAAAAAGAAAAAAAAATATATATATATATATATATATATATATATCTTTAATGAAAAATATCTAAGAGTAATTCAAATATTTTTTGAAGTATGCAGTTACAGTAAGAAATACATGGGTGCAGGAAAAAATCCCCCTTACAACCGCTTTATTCCCATTGAGCTTAAATGCAAATTTTTGTTGATATTACTGCCTGCACCCCTCTAAAATATTGATTACACCGCTTGTATGTTTCTATTTACAACACCTTGTTTCTAATTCACAGCCCCAAAATTGACAACTTATACATATT
Organism: Phaseolus lunatus; assembly: GCA_013389735.1. NCBI lineage: Eukaryota > Viridiplantae > Streptophyta > Magnoliopsida > Fabales > Fabaceae > Phaseolus > Phaseolus lunatus. Next base: position 40,194,384 of record CM023859.1, read on the forward strand.
TGTTTCGCTAAGTCCAATTCAATGTTTTTCATCCCTTTGCCCGTATATGCAACATGAAAACATATAATATTAAACCAAAACTTCCTGCAAATACGGTAAATTCTTCCTACACCTTCACCTATTCCTCCGTGATTTTTTTTTTTTTAATTTCAACAATATCTTCAACTAAAGCATAAACTAAAATTAACAAAATATTCAATCTACATTAACTTTCTTTTAATAAAAAATATACAAATAAAAAAGACTAAAAATTCAAATATTTCAAATAAAATTTTCTATAAAAAAAAATAAATTAGTAAAATGTCATGTTTAAATTGATTTGTTTTTATTTTAAAAAATATGTTTGATGTTATTTATTTTTAAATATTAAGAAAATCTAAATAAGAGTATTAAGTTATTTGAGTTAATTTGTATAATAAAATAGAAGTATATCTAAAAAGTATGTTTACTTTTTATTATTAGTTTGAGTGAAATCAGTATTTTATTTTTTAAAATTTTTAGTCATTTTTCCAGAAGTTACAAAACCCAAAAATAAATCAGCGAGGTGTAAAAATTGAATACAAAACTAAAAAAAAATTATCTTCGAACTGGGAAACGTTGAATACAATGAATATTCTCGTCAACTCTTTCACACGCGCTCAAAATATGGAACTGCTCTATCAAAATATTGCAGTGAAGAATAGAAGTGTTGCAACTGGAAGAGAGATATGGAGGTGCAACTGAGATTATTTTTAAAAGATGGGGTTATACTTCATTTTGGATTATTTAAATTTTTTAAAAAGGTTAAAACAGACTTTTCACAATTAATATAGAGGTGCATGTGGAAAGTATGGAGGTGGAGGGAGAATTTGCCAAACTAACTGAAGCATGAGATTGATTTAATTTTTGACATGCTCCATTTTTTTTTTTTCGTTTTCTATTTCCAAGGGTGAGTTCTGTTAGTATTTTTATTCTTTTCTTTGTAAATTTTCACTATATATTACATAGGATCTTCTCATCTCTATCATCCTATCACGAGATGATATCAGAGCGGTTAATTATATTTTCCTTACTTTGTGTCATTTTCTTTCCTGTTTTTCTACATATCTTCATTGAAACATGTATTTTTTTATTACTTTCATGAAATTCGTTGTCAAACACAAAGTATCATGGATCAATCACAAATTTCTTTTTGTCTGTACTACCTTATTCATATGAGAATTTTGGTAAGATTCTAGTCACTCCTCTATTAAATTAAACCAATTAGCATTTATGGAGCATAGACATAAAATTGTCATTACTGTAAAAAGAACTCATGTTTATTTATGGAAGCATGACAACTCCTTGATCTAGTGATTCCATTTTTTATGCATGAGAAAGATGGAATGTTTAGATCACACATTAACCTCATAAATTGCCGAAAATATCGGTTGTCCAAAATACCATTTATATAGACAATGCAAGAAATCTTTGGTAAGACATAAGAGAAAGATGTTCAAAGGACAATTATTTTAGAATTTCATATTTGTTACAATCATCAAACAAGATGAAAAAAATGTTTCTAACTTCTACATTGACTTAAAGATTCTATAGGAACAATTTGAATTTTTAAGATAAGATAATTCCAAATTTCACGTACAACCTCAACTATGATCTAAGATTATGGCTAAACATAAGGGATTTAAACATGTTATGTGTTTCTTGATGGTCTTGGAGAGATTTATGCTACTATCAAGACTCAAATTCTTTTAATGGAACTCCTCCCCAATATTAACCACGCCATCTATTTTATCTTTCAATAAGGAAAACAGTTAATTGTTAATAGTCTCACTGATGTTAAGACCTTATAAACATTGTATGAGGACAAAGCAAGTGAAGATCTCAAGACAAAGAAAAAACAAATGGAAGGAAAACAAGAAGAAGAAAAAGATAATGATGTAACTTTCTATCCTAATATAAACCACATTGTAGAAAATGTTACTTTAAATACGATTTTCCATGTGACTCAAGTAAATGAAATGAGAATACAGGGAATAACATTATCACAAATAACGAATTGCACACTACAAATGTGAAAGAAAATGATTCAACACAAATTGGAAGCTAAGACTCCAACTAAGGCAACAACCCATTCACTTCAAGTTCAACAACTCCTAAAAATGTTACAAGATTCTATTATTAAAAATAACCTTTAAATATATATATATATATATATATATATATTATGTCCATATCCTTTATAATTGTTATTATAACATTAGAATATTATATATATAAATATTTTGAATATTTGTAATCAAATACAGAGATGAATGATTTAATTGATATTTAAAAATGCTAACATCAACTTTATCTTTAGAATGAGAGTTTGAGATTTATGGAAAAAGTATTGGTACTAAGAAATGATGAAACTAGAGATATCTCCGATGAGATAACTGTGCCTTAAAATAATGACATGATAGATGAGATTCAAAAATTATCTAATAAAATATACTCCTAATTGTGAATAAGAGCAATAATTATATTAGAAAAGTACAATGCAAAAGTATGTGTCAACATATTATCTTATATGTAATGTCACAATTTTGTAAGTTTTAGTTTTATAGATCAGAGTCTTATTCTAACTAAACTTGACTACTCTAACAATTATTAAACATTTTATTGGTATGAGAGTTGATGTTTTTAAAGATATATATCAACTCATGATAATATAATTCAAATTTGAAGTATGATTATTAACACTGATATGTGTATCTCAATTGCTTCCCAAAGGAAAAATATGGATATAAAGAGAATCAAAATCCAATTAAAAAAGTGGTCATAATTTGAGATAAAATTAATGTGTCAAGAAAATTATATAAATTCTAGATTTTTTTCCTATATATTCCTGTGTTTTAAAAAGAGTATTTTTATATTTGATATAATTAAGTATATACTTGCTTGAGATCATTACATCTTTCTATGCATGTATTCAATGAACAAAGATAACTAACCATTAAAGTAATCTAATTTCCTTATTTCCATGAAGAATATTTTCAAAAATACAAACATAAACAAGTAGTTACAGTTACAAAATTTGAAACGTGTGGTTCATACAGTAACATTTTGTATTACTCTAATTAAATTGGTGGATATGTAATTTATATACATATTTTCTTCCTAAATATTGTAATAAGGTTTTGAAATCATATTTGAGAAAATTATGATTTTTAAGTAAGTTATTCATAATATTTTAAAAATAAATGTGAAAAATGTACCACCAATATATAAAATATAGTAATAGTTAATATGGATATTTGTAATGTAACGGGTGTTACATCGAGACTAAACAATATAAGCATAAAAAAGTTATATAAAAATAATTTTAAGATTTAAGGTTTAGAATTTAGTGAAAAAAATTTCACAGCATTAATTCTCACATAGAATGATAACTCAGTAATTAATTAATGACAAACTCAAACATAGTTAAAAAAACTGAAACCAGAAAAATAAATGTTAGGAAGGACAAATACTCGTCAAATTTTAAATTGAAGGGTGAAAAAGAAAATAATGAAAAGTTGAGGGACACAAAATTTATCATTAGTACGATTTTAAAGGTAATTATAGTTACAACAAATCAACCAAAGGGATGATCAGCGTCACTTGTCATTCAGTTTCATTTCCACGACGTTAAAGGAAAAACAAGTTTCAAAGTTTTAAGATGTTATAAAAAAAGATGTTGTATGCCTATATATATATATATATATATATATATATATATATATATATTAATTATGGTGAGAGTAGTTGGAAACACAACAAAAGAAAGAAAAAACTCGTTACTAATACAATAAATCGAGACGTGAAGAGTTTAAGAAAAAAGGGGTTTTAGTTAAAAAAAATCAGCTTTAAAATCATAGCATTAAAATTAACTTCAATTATAATGAAAGGGTAATTTAATATTTGTTATTTTTAAAGATTTCGATTCATTAAAAAGGTATTTAAGAATTCTAATGTTGTTCATCTTATGTATACATAGGTTAGTAAAACCAATTTAAATATAATTTATATATATATATAGATATATTATTTTTTTCTATCACTTTTTTTCACACATGAGATGCACGTTGTAAGGTGTCTACTATGAAATGGATCCCTTTTATTGTGTATTTCTTTCTCGCAACCATAGCCACCACTCCAAACAACTTTTCAAGTGTTTGGCAAACTAAAACCCACCTTGTCGGAAACATCAACTAAGTGAAAATAGAGCAACTTTGTACGTCTAGAAATATTGGAAATGAAGTTGATTTATAACTCTTCTTTAATGGTATTATGTTCGGGTCACCACACATTACTTTGAAGCTTAAAAAAAGAAAGGTAGTTTCTTAAAAAAGTAGAGCGTTTTAAACGAGAGTTGATAAGAGAAAGAATGATAAAACGATTATATGTTGTGATTTTTGTAATGATAAATAACATCTCATTTTATAATCTAATTTACATTTTACAATTCATAATAAAAACTTGGTTAGATATTTTAATGGTGAAAACATGAATCACCATCGATTCCACTTAACACAGTTTGATAAAAAAAAGTATAGGAATAATCATAAAAAGCAGAGAACAAAATATAGAAAAAAACATGTAAACCTATAAATTTATTTGAAAAGAGATTTGAGAGAGAAGATGTAAAAATAGAATGGAGGATGTTAGTGACGTCAGAAAAAATTATCCAAAGAATGAAAGGCTTTTTTTGGGAAAATAGCGCTAGAAAAAAGGTTAGCAGTTGCGGCTTGCGAGTGCAGTGCTGTTTGCGGTGCCTGCCAGCTGCGAAACCCCTCCCAAATCTCTTCCTTCTTCATCTTCTCCTCTTCTCCATCTCTGCACTTTTCTCAACACAGGTTCCTCTCAATTCAAATTCCGCTTCCTCTCTCCCTCATCGCATCGCCTTTCATTTCTATTCCAACTCCCTCACCCTTTTTCCTCTGCCTCAGATTTCCCTCTCCTTCGTTTCTAAGGGTTTCATGCTTTCGTAATTCTTTTTTTTGAAAACCAGACGTGTAGGTTTATCATCCCTGGAATAACTAAATATTGGGCTTAGGCCAAAATTTCGATCTGTGCCCGCTCCCCCCTTTTCATTTTTTTTTTGTCACGGTTGAATATTCTGATCTGCTTGCTTTTTGGTTTTGGATTGAAGTTAGTAATTTTTTATTTGCTGGACTATAATGAATTGAATGTTGTGCATGATAGAGTTGATGTCAGCGTTGCAGGACGATGATTAAACTATTTAAAGTCAAGGAGAAGCAGAGAGAACAAGCAGAGAATGCAAGTGGAGGACCACCTGTTAAGAAGCAATCAGCTGGGGAGTTGCGTCTTCACAAAGGTTAACCTCGATGATTTCTGTTTTGTAAATGGCGCTAAGTTTATGTGCACAAGTCAATTCGATCATACATGTGCTACCCAAAATTGATTTCTCAAAAGAGTTTTTGTAGCTTTTAATTACCAGAGCAGGGATTTTTGTGCGGGTTTGAGTCATGCACGAGGGAGGATTTGTTAAAAGGAGTTTGTCGATTCGCTTAGTTTGAATTGATCTATTTGATTGTGGGAATAGAATGTTTGATATGTTCTGCTCTAGGATTTCCATCACATGGGATAGCAAAAATCAACGATATGCTGAATATTTTTGTCGAAGTGTTTTGTTTTGTATTGTTTGAATGACTTTGGACCGAAGAAGAAAGGTTATTACTTTTTTAAGGGAAAATAGTTGATTTTAAGGGAATAGAAAGGTTAGGTTATCGCACAATTTGCATTTTATGATGTCTGAAGTATGTTTGGGAAGATGAATTGCTTGCCACTTTGTTGGCACTTTTGGCTTAGTGATCTACATTATCGGCTAATTTACTTTCTTTATGTAAGTGGTTTTATTTTGTTTTTAGGCATTATGTTGTATAAAAACTTTAGTTTTTGATTCTAATAGTCAGGATTGCATAATTTTATTTTGTTTTTAGGCATTATGCAGTGTAATAACTAAAGTTTTTGTGTAAGAGTCTCTTACGTGCATTGTCAGGATTAGATATTGCTTTAATTCTCAAGTAAGAATTGCACAAACATTGAAGGAAATGGCAATTAGAGGTTTCTAATGGATCTAAGTACAAGGACCCGTTTGATTTTTTGAAAACTGTGGTACTGGAAAGTACAAGTGTCGTACTGCAATAGTTTCTCATATCAGTTTCTTCAGTTTCTGGTAGCTGTCATGCTTGGAGTAGGTATACATTGTAGTGTGGATTTTATGTGAATTGACTGGGGAAAAAATCATCTGGTGATTGTTTGTGCTGCTGTTCGGTGGTTATATCACTTCCATCTATATTCATGGAACCTTTTTAGTTTTGAATTTATTATTGATTTTGCTGGGAAGATTATTTCTTTTCTGCATGTGGTAAGCAGGAATTTAATCTGGCTATTGCTGTTTTAACATACACTGATTTTTGTGTACTCTCCTATGGTTTGTGGTGATGTGAAGTTGTAAACTGGTATTTCTTAAAATGTGTCCAGTAGTACAAATATGATATTGTTTTTGGGTTTAAGTGGTTTGGTTTCATACAAAAAAAGACTTTTGGAATCTCAGGTAACAAGAGTTGATTGTATGGTTTTTATTCCTATGAAAAGGGAGAGAGGGAGACCAAGAAAGACATTGGGGGAAATTGTTAATAGGAGTGTCATGGTAAAGATACTCTGAGATCTGTTCTATAACCAGGCTGAATGACAATGTGTCATTCATGTAGCTAATGGTGCTAACCTTACCAAGTGGGATAAGGCTTTTGTTGTTATTACTGATCTTGTTTTTGACATTACTTGAGGCTGTAGTTTCTGCCATCTTATTCTGTTATGCGAGCTTTTCGTTACATTGGAGTGTCACTTCTTGCAGATATAAGTGAGTTGAATCTGCCAACATCTTGTGTCATACGATTTCCCAATGGCAAAGATGACCTGATGAACTTTGAAGTTTCAATCCAACCTGATGATGGATATTACATGTATGGAGCTTCCCAAATTATCTGCCCATCTCTTTTGTGTTTAATTTGGAGAATTGGAGGCGCCTACTCCTCATGTCCTTGTCATTATATACTTTTTAGTTTTTTGAAATGCTTAATAATAATGTATAATCTCATTGGATTTACATCCCCGTTCTCCACCCCGGAAGTAAAAGTAAAGTGAACTGAGAACTTCCTTTTCTCCACTATTTTTTGTTTGTTCTTTACAGGGGTGGCACATTTTTGTTTACTTTCCAAGTGTCTCCCATCTATCCACACGAGGCACCAAAGGTTAAGTGCAAGACAAAGGTAGGAATTAGGAGACAATGGTTATCTTTGGTATTATTAAGTCATGCTTTATTTATGTAGATTCTTACGTGTTTAATCTTGCTTGTGACATTTTTTATTTTCCTCGTCTGTTTGAAACTCATAATTGAATTTGTCATGCCATACACGTAGGTCTACCATCCAAATATAGACTTGGAAGGAAATGTTTGCCTTAACATCCTACGAGAAGATTGGAAACCTGTTCTCAATATAAACACAGTCATCTACGGATTGTATCATCTCTTCACGGTATGACTCTGGTTTTAGCCAATTTTGGTTATTATCCTTGGAACTTTTACATTATAATCTCTGAATTTACGTGGCAGGAACCAAATTATGAGGATCCGTTGAATCATGAAGCTGCTGCGGTCTTGAGAGAGAACCCGAAGTTGTTTGAGTCTAATGTGAGGAGGGCTATGGCTGGTGGGTATGTGGGGCAAACCTTTTTCACTCGTTGTATGTAATCTTTGCTCCATAGTCCGCGGTTGGAATATTATATCATTGCTTAAAAGGCCCATGGTTTGTAAAATTTACTTGCGAAAATTGCATTTTATTTCAAAACGCTTGCTGTTATTTGTCCTGGTGGAGCAAGATGATAAGCCCAAACAAGGCCAAGCATCAGAAATCCTAGCAATTCGTTACCGTAACTTTTGTGCTTGCTTTTGTAATGTGACTTGATATTTAAAGTGGACCAAACAAACAGGGATTCAGTGGTCAAATATATATATATATAATTTCTGCTTGCTCCCATTGCAGTTGGTATGCCTATTACTTGTTCTTTGACTGATCGTTTTAATTACTCTTGCTGCCTTTCTATCAAATGCAACATTGATTAAACATGGTGAATCAATTTGAATATTTCTGGTTGGCTTGTGGGCTCAGTCTTAGATCACTACTATGTTATTACAAGGGTCACCAATTGTTGGGAACAAAGGCATCCAATTTTTCATAAAAGATATAGATCTTGAGAGTTAAAATTAGCTTTTTCAATTATTTTATATAGAAATCTTTGCATCTAATTTCTCCAAAAGATTATAAATATCAATTGATGATTTTAATGTTCAAGACAAGTGTAACTAATTTTACATGTTTGTTTTCTTATTGGGGTTCTATGGGACCCTCATAGCAGTGTGATTCTTTTCCAGGTTTGAATGATGGGATCACGCGTGTGTCGCTCTCCTCCCCCAAACTAATCTGTTGCCACAGCCTCCTTTCTCCATCTGCAATCGATCTCTGCCTCTTCCATCTCTTTCTTAGTTCATATAGATGTGCCTTTTGCTCTTCTCTCCACATATGCAGTCGAAACTTCCAACATGAAGGAGACCCTGCTGAGTCATTAGGGTATTAGGACAAAATTTAGGATTATTCATAATAAAGTGGAAAATGTAAGTCAAACTCAATTTTACTTTAAATGAGGTTATATATATATATATATATATATATATATATATATATATATATATATATATATATATATATATATATTAATTTAGTTATGTTTTTACTCAGTGTAGATCTTCAATACTGGAGCCTAAGATTAGGAAAGAACCTAATAACGTATAACACAATTTGTACAACAACTTTAAATGTAAGGTTTACATTCACTTTATATATATATATATATATATATATATATATATATTATAATTTAATTATATTTCTAGTCTTGTTGATGTAGGATTTACCGTTATAATTAAAGAAGGGTTTAGGTTGGGATGAAGGCCAATTTTAAATTTTTGTAATTCTAAAAAGGATTATAAACAACTAAAATTATAGAATTTTAATTCTTTTGCATAATGAGAGATTTTGATAATTTTCTTTTCACTCACTCACGCTTTGATCCTTCGCGATTGTCTTTATCTTTAGAATTCCACTTTTCCTTAATTTGATGTTCCTCTTATAATAGAAAAACAAAGTGATCAAGTTTTCTTAACAATTTAGTTTTTTTTGGCATGTACCAACCTCGAACTCCTACGGAAATTGTTTTTTTGTACTTGCTTTACTAGTGCTAATTGGTGTGAGTTAAGATTCGTTACCAGGAACTAGGCTGTTTTTGTTCCTAAAGCTTAGTTAAGGTGCTTTAAGAGATTTTTTTTTCTCAAATAACATTGTTTCTACTTTTATTTCCCTATCCAACATCCTTTTGTTTTTACTTTTCTATCTAATATCCTTTTATTTTTATTTTTATTTTTTCATATAACATTATTTTCACTTTAAAATATAGTAAATTTAAATATTTATAAAATTAAAATAGAAGAAAATATAAAATTTGAAAATTAAAAATTAAAAATATAAAAATTTATCAAGAAATATTAATAAAAAAAGAATGAAATAAAATATTTTATAGATATTTTGATGTATATTATGGGTAAAATAAATGTAAACTCTAAACCTTAAAAAATTATAAGAAATATTATATAGTCATATTTGTTATTATAACTTATGACATATATTTATATATAACTCATTATTTACATAATCTTTTAATTTAAATATAATTTTTTTCTTAATTTTTATTTTAAAATTATAATTTATACATTTATTTATTTTTTATTAAATCTAATAATAAATTTATTCACTTAATTTTTTTTTTATTACATACATATTATCAATGAATAATTTAATTTTTATTTATAATTTTTTAAAACATTCAGTTAATTTTTTTATAAAATATCCAAACAATTTTATTTAATTTTTACTATTACTTATTTTGATATCTTTTTAACAAACCAAAAAATACCAACATTTAATTTGGTACCAACATTATAATTTATTATATTTTTTTCATCCGAATTTTATTATAAAAATATATTTATAAATATATTATAATTTATTCTTCACAATTCAAATTTACTATAAAAATAAAAAAAGCAAAGTAATGTTACAATTTTACATTTATTTTATCCATAATATTTACTTACATAAAAATACCTATAAAATATTTTATTTCATTCTCTTTGTATTGATATTTCTTCATAAATTTTTATATATTTAATTTTTCATTTTCAAATTTTCTTCCATTTCAATTTTATAAATATTTAAATTCACTATAATTTTATAAATATCTAAAATTTATTCTCCTCATTTTTAATTAAAATTTTCAAAACATTTACTACTTAAAAAAGTTTTTAAAAATTATTTATTTTATTTTATTGGTTCTTAAATTTATTTTTTTTCTATTTTCTATTTCTTTTTTTCTTTTCCATTCACTCTAGACAAAGAAATAAAAAATTCTAAAAATATCATCCTTAGAAACCAATTTCTAAAAGGGTTTTTTTTTTTTTAAATACAAAATGAAACCATAGAAAAAAATGGTGCTAGATAGAAAAAAAAAAGAAAGTGCTAGATAGGAAAATAAAACAAAAAAGTCTTAGATGGAGAAATAAAAATGAAAATAGTGTTATTTGAGAAAAAAATCACTTTAAGATGATTGTTGTTAATTTCATTCCTTATGTGATCTCATAACTGTTTGATGATATTTACTCTTTCAATACATATCTTGAATTAGGGAGTTGTTAAACATATCATAATCTATTTGATGCAGTAAATTTATATGACTTTATTGGTAATATTTTGAACAAGTATTACCAATAAAGTGGAACTTTCTTAATAAAATATCATGCAATTAATAGAGTAGCGTGACTTAGTTTAAACATTAATGCCACTTAATTTAATATTTCTTTAAAATTGAACTTGATTTTTTTAAAATACAAATCTATCTAGATTTTTTCATTCCAATTTTTTTATTGGAAAGATCAAACAATTTCCGGGTATTTATAAACATTAATGCCACTTAATTTAATATTTCTTTAAAATTGAACTTGATTTTTTTAAAATACAAATCTATCTAGATTTTTTCATTCCAATTTTTTTATTGGAAAGATCAAACAATTTCCGGGTATTTATAATTGAAATAGAAATAATTTTTTAAAACATAAGGTTTGCAAGTTAACTTATGAAATGCTTCAGTACCAAAAGTAGAATATAAACATCCATTAATATTCAATCACATATATTATGTCTTCTGTTTTTGATTTCGATATCTCTGTATCTAACCTTAAAATTTCATTTTGGTAGCCTATGCCTTTCTATAATGGTATTTGCTTAACTAATTTAGATTATTTTGAACATAATGGAAAGGTTAAGAGAATAACTACCTCGAAAAGAGTTTAAAAGAATAACTAGTGAAGAATATTAAGGATATGGAAAATATTTTCCATATTCTTTGTCAAGTTGAATAAAGAGTCCAAAATTATTTGAGATAGAATAAGAAAGAAAGAAAGAAATCATAAACACTATGTATTAATTATTAGTTATTGTGTCATGAGGAGACTATGTATTGGTTATATGAGAATTGTGTGCTAAGAAGTAATAGTTAAAGTATTTTCATTTGATCAAAACTGCGACTTCAAAATATACTCAAATCTAATAACATTTTCTTTCTAAAACTAAGCATGAGTTAATAAAACTATATGGATATTGAATATAGATTGAGACAATGAAGAATAAAGCCAGGGGTTGAAGCCATCTAAACAAAACAAAAAAATTGGCATTTGGGATGTTGAAGCAAGGTTTTTACATCGTTTTTGTGCAATAAATATATTTGAGTGAGATGTTCAGTTAGTTTTGTGTGACAAGAAACATAGAAATGTTAAATGTTAATATGCAAAAGTTGTCAGGACAAGTTGGCACAATATTAGAAGAATAGATGGTTCCAGGTTTTAATAGCCATTCTATTTTGTAAGTATGTTCTGCTTTGTGTATCTTTAAGATTATTTTTGGAAAGTGATTAATTAATATAAAAGTATTAATTAGTTACATATGCTAATAGTTGCTTGTAATAAACTGAACGGAAGAAATTCAATTTCGTTTCTTTATTCAGACAAGAAAAATTGAAAATAAAAGAATTCTAATTAAAGAAATTAATATTCTTAGAATTTAAATTCGTTAGAATTATAAAATCTTCCCTCAAGAATCAACCCTAACTTTTTGTTAGAGAGAAATTCATTAATTAATGTTGAATATATGAGAAATTTACATAAGTGGTGCAATTCTACTTAATTTATCGTGTTAAGTATATAAAAGGATGCAATATAAACAATTTACTGTGCACAATCATTCTTTAATTGCAATGCAAGTGGCCTTAGATAATAGTTTTAAGTTATTTTGGTGGATAAGTTTATCATTTTGAGCGTTTGACTATAAATCTTCAATAGTTGGTGATTGAATCTAATTTGAAGTTGAAGAAGTTTATTTGAAAGGTTAGAGAGAATTTCCTTCTCGCAATAGAACTATTAAACCTTTTCTAATTAATATACTTGTGTAATTTATTACACCCTAATTAATATACTTTTCTTATATTGCTGATTAGCATTGGACTCCATAGCATAGTCCCTAATGGAGAAAGATACAAAAATTAAAAGATTAGATTGAATGATGTGACGAGTTCCATTTAGTTAGACAGTATCCAAATCCCTTTGCAGGTTTTTTTAATTCAAACAATAGAAAAGAGCATTCCATTTAGCTCCATTGTATCTTGTTCCACAAATCCAAATAAATGGATGTCTTTGTTTAATTTGTTTACTTGATTGATTTAGTTTACTCAAAGAAACAACTAAAACCAAAATCATATAATACAAGGAATCTGATCTGTGGCACGCGCATCTTCAATGGTTTCCATTCTAAGAAATTTAAAGTAAGCACGGAAGAAGCTCCGTTGGAGGCATAAATAACTTAACTCCAATAACTCCTTTGTCTTATTCTCCTTCTATTTCTTCCTCTTTATCCTTAATTTCTCAAACACATTCTACCACTACTTTTATCTTTACTTTAATACATTTAACTCTATTCAACTATAAGAGGTATACATATCTTCGCTCCTCAACTCTCACCTTATCTTATTTCCCTTAAATTAACCATCTCTATTTCTACTATACCTAACAATACCTTTTCCCCCTAAATGGACAAATTGCCAAACCATTTACTTTTCACTTCAAACTCATATGTGTGTGAGAAAGATGTATACTAAAATCCATCCTAATCAGTGCTCCTTTTGACTCCCTTGACATATATATTCTTCTCCCTCACTTTCTACCTTTCTTCATGTGGTGCATTGTACCTGGTCTGTGAACAACAGAAAATGGAACTTTCACCATAATAGGTAAATTTTCTTATACGAATCCAAATTCAAAAAACTGCAAGCTCGTTTATACACGAATCCAAATTCTGCTTTCCATTTCAACTTTATTCATTCATGTTGGAATATCTTAAGTGTTTCAAGAAATTGTCCAGGGGAAGCTTATCTTATGGACACCTGGTAGATAACTCTTAATTACCATCCAAACAAAAACACATTATCCATATATAACCAAATAAGGAGAAATGTCCCTAAAAATTTCAAACCGGGAATCAAGAAATTTCTAAACATGGATTAAAACATCATTGTTCATCATTACAATCCAAACCCAAAAGGAAAGACATATAAATTCAAGATTAACCCATAACACATGTATTACATTTATTACTTCCAACTATTACCTTTAATTACTGACTCTTGAACATTAAAATATTTTAAGCTCTCATCACAATACTTAGCATAACAAATGCAAATTTGTGACTGATAATAGAATAAGAAGGCACATACCTAAAAAATCAAGAATTAAGAAAAAGAAAATGTCATTAATATCTAAACATAATTAGTTAGAACCTTATTGATCATCATCGCAGTTCAAGCCTATAAGAAAATGTACAAATACAAGGTTAACACATAACACAAGTATTAATTCATCACTACATTTTTGGAGATCACATTTTTTTTGTTTCTCTTAGGATTTTGTAAAAGAGTTTAGAGTATCTTAGAATTCGTATTTATATTATTTTAGTGATGTATTCTTATTAAATGTATAGTAAAATTGTTAATTGTGTATAATGACTAATGATTAATTAAAAAATCCTATATGTGGACTAATTTCTAATTAGTAACTGTCTAAACATTTACACTCATGGCCACCAAAAGATAAAAAGGATGAAGTCATCTTCCTCAGGGTTTGAATGGAAGACTTCTCCTACAAATTTATCTTAGTTTTAGAAAACATACCATTAATGAACTTGTAATTAACCAAATAACATTTTTAAAATTAGAGATACCTCAACCTACAAAAGTTATAACAATATAAAATATACTATTTCAAAAGTTGAAGGGTTCTCACGGATGAACACGCAATAGGGTATGAAAAAATAAGAAGCTTACGCGTGGGGACAAAGACAATCAGACACACATGTCTTTAGATTTCACCCATATGGCCATTACTACCCTCTCTGGCGCTCAATTCCCTGTCCAAAACTTTTTACTTTATATTACAAAACACTATTTTCTTTATTCACAAAACGCTTTTTGTAACATATTTTTATTATTTTGGTTAAATTTGTTTGAAATTTTAAATTTATTACTTCACCACTCTCTTCTTACTTTATATTTCTTTTATTAGATTTTAATCAATAAAGACCCCCATTTCATATTTTACTATTATTTTTTCTAAAAGTAAGACTTTTTAATTATGACTTTAGGTTACTGATTAATTTTTTAAAATAGACTGTGAGTCTTTGTGAAAAAAAAAAAAAAAAAAACTCAAATTTAAGCAAAAAAATTTAAGACTACAAAGAGGATTGTGTATTTTTTTAGCTTAATAATTTCAAATTTCAGATTTTATAAAAAATATTAATTTTTCAATAAAAAAATTTAAATTTTTGCTTTGACCTTAATATTATGTGAGATCCGTTAATTGCTAATGTGTTGAGCAAAAAGTGAAGTAATTGTCCCAAGTAACATGTATGTTCGTGTATCATAATGTCAAAGTATATAATACCCAACTTCTGTTTTAAATCCTTAAAATAAATATTATTTATCTATTTTCAAATAACTTTTAAGGATGAAAATATTTATTTCATATTTTAGAGGGATTAATTTTTTTATTGTGAAAAAAAAGAAAGATTCTCTATTTTTTGTAGAAACTAGAACAATTTTAAAATTTGTATAATAATAAAAATTATAAGAACCAAAATCAAAACAAAATAGTTTTATAGAAATTAAAGACATTTAACCTTTATAAAAAGTAGTAAGCAGCCCATGTAAAGTTTGGAAATTTATATTAATAGATGAAATATTTAAAATTTAATACTAAGAACACAAGAAAAAACTCTCAAGAAACATTGCAAAGCTCTGAAATTCAGTACTTTAAAGAGCATTTTGTTTTATTCATTGTTTTGATGGACATATAATTCTTTGGGCTAGTGGATAGAAAGGTGATGAGTAGAGGTAGTACTAACAAGCCTCCAAAAACTGCACACAGTGGGGAACTTGAAAGATAAGCTAATTGAATCCTTGTATTATCATTATAAGAACTTAATTAGAAGCTGAGAGAATGGATTATGAAAAAGGTTATTATGGATATTGGAAAGGAAGGAAAAGAAGAGAATATGAGAACTTTCCACATTTCTCGCAAGTTCAGTTCAATTCCACTATCCAGCTATAGCTTTAAGCTAGTAAGTAGTTCACCCACATCACAACATGTTAGGATAGTGATTGAGAACACTTACACAAAGGATAACCGACAAAGAAGACATGTTTTCATTTCTTGTCCAGCATTCAGGATTTCAAATATTCTATAAAAGGTTGACTAGATGGTGGCCACACCTTATACAATGTTTTAACTTTTTTTTTTTTAAGTATTTATGAAAAAAAAAACCAACTATTTATCCTTTTTCTTATGACACAAAATTGAGATAACGAAAATTTGAAGATTGATTGTACTTTTACTCTGTTAGAAAATTATTAAATAAAAATTAATTTTCAAAGATTAAAAATAATTAGTTATTATATTGATTAAATTAGATGTTATTTTATAAATTAAAAAAAATTATTAATTTTTAAATTAGTTTTTATTGTTAATAATTAGTTATTAAATTGATATCTAACTAGTTACCAAAGTTTTAACTACTAATTATTTAAATTTTAAATTTAGTAGAAAAATCTTGATAGCTAATTAAATACTAATTTAAAAACAATTTAGCTTTGAAAATGGAAAGATTTTTAGTGCAAGAATGTAAGTATTTAATAGAAACTAATTTAGAAATCAATAATTTTTTTAATCTCTAAAATATTATCTAATTTAATCAATATAACAACTAATTATTTTTTATCTCTAAAATTAGTTTCTATTTAATGATTTTCATGTAATGTTTGGTGTGTTTGGACTATGAAGGAGTTGTGGTAATAAAGTTTAGGTTTAAATCCCCTCTTTTAATCTTATAAATATGCAATGTTGATATTTATAAAAATTTAATTATAAATTTAATCTTTTAATTCTTAAAACTATATAATCTTGATATATTATTAATTTGTTATCAGATTGCTAGCTAAAATATCAGGTGTCTGCCAATAATAAATGTTAATTACATATTCACATAATATATTAATAATAAAGTTTAACAACTTTTATCACTTTTTATCTTGATAAGTATGTTAACATTAGTGATTATATATATATTAATAATGAAATTAAAAAAATTTAATTTTAAAAATTGAAAGATTAAATGTACAACTAAATGTTAAGAAGAAGTAAAATTGAACTTTTGGTGAAACTATAAAGACTAGAAGTATATTTAGATATAATTTTACCAGGTAAGATTAGAAGAAAATATAAATTTTAAGTTAAAATAAATTAGTTGTAATTATAACCCAATTATACAATTTCATGATTACTTTTCTTAATCATAAATCTTTATATAAATTATATTTGAAGGAATTACTAATTTTTGATTTGACTATAGGTCACTAAATTTAATATAAAAGCAAAACGGTATTTTCACATATGTAAAAATCCTCCAAAAATTCAGAAAAATATCACTATAATGTAATGACATATTATAAAATTGTCAGAAAAGAATAACCCAATAAAAACCTTTTGAAATAAAATTTGAAAGTAATTAATATTGAACTCGAGATATTATAAAATTGTCAGAAAAGAATCAATTCAAACTAACATAAGAACCTTTTGAAATAAAATTTGGAAGTAATTAATATTAAACTTGTATTGTCGAGTATTAATAGAAGACAAATCATAAGTAACTAATTATTTTTTAAATATTATTAAAAAAATGGATTTTTATGAATTTCAACAATCCTTAGACCTATAAAAAAGTTATAAATAGAAGATAATCAAAAAAAAAAAAAAATATTATGTAACCAAAATATTATATCTATCATTAATTTCAATGTCGGAGTGTCATTGTAGATATCATTCTCTAAAATATTGAGAAACTGAAAGGACAAAAGACCAAGAATCAAAAGATCGTATAACCGAGAAGTTTGAAGATTTGATAAAGAAAATTCAACCATGTTGAACCGTAAAATAATAGAACTGAAGTATGTTTCTAAATTTAAAAAATCCAAAATTTATAATAGTAAAAAAAGTGTAATCTGTGTCTATTAATTTTTTTCAATGGAGTGACGAAGTTATATAAAATTATAATAGTAAAGAATATGTGTAATCTGTGTCTTTTAAGTTTTGTCTTTTACTTATATAATGATGGTCTTTTTATTTCTTTCTAAGTCGTTAATCTTTTATGATATATTATTATTATTGTTATTATTAGTTCGTGGAAATGATATTGTAGATTTTTGTTATTATCCTTATAATAACATAATCTTTTTGTTGTATCTTTGTTTACAAATATTAGAACAGGTAAGTGCGCAAGCTCAATTATTGTAATACTGGTAAAGTTTTCCAATACTTGAAAGTTTAAAGTTTATGCATATTATCACTCCATCCTCTATAATATACTACCATTTCAAATTAAAGGTTATAATTTTATTTTTATTATTTACTTACATATTAACTTTTAATTTTAATTTATTTACTACTTGAGTTGTAACCTGACGTACCTACCCAGTTGAAGGAATACGTAGTAGTTCCCTACGTCAACAATAATAATCTTTCTCCACAAAATTAGGTTCAAGACCAGAGAAAAGTGTACAAACTTTCCTTGAAAACGGAAATAAAATGAAAACAAAATTCAGAAAATTTCAAGTTAACCGATATAAGAAAATGGAAGAAAAAAAAGTATCTTTCCACCGTAGACAAAAAGAACACTGAAAAAGTTAAGTACATAACTATATCTCTTAAAAGAACACGAAATTATTATTATTATTATTATTATTATTATTATTATTATTATTATTATTATTATTATTATTATTATTATTATTATTATTATTATTCTATCTGAACATAAAAAAGACAACCTTAGCTTTATCACGTGGTTGGCATTTGTCTGGCAGTACTCTACCACATGTTGTCCATGTTGCGTTTACTGAAATAAAGGTTTGGAACACAAAAAACAAAGCTCTCTAGCCTCTTCTGCTTTCTTTCCAAATGAGTTGAGGAGAATAAACTTTATGTTGGATCCACCATCTCTCCTTTTTATTTTCTTTACTTCTTTCTTAATTAACTACTTTCCCATCTTCTTCTCATTTCCTTATGTCTCCAATTCTTTTACTTCTTTTTAAAAAATTTCATGCTATCTATCACTACAAAATCAATTTCATGCCATGTATCACTACAAAATCTCAGTAAACTGAAGATTTCAATATTCATCTCTCATCACATAAAAAAAAATATATAATTAAAAAATAAAGAAAAAAAATACAAATAAATATAGAAAATTAAAACCAAAACTCATATAGAAGAAAATAACAACTAAATAAAACAAAATATAGATAATCTATTATGAAAAAAAATCTAAAACTAAACTGCAAGAAAAACTCTATTTGTACAATACAAAATTATGTCTATGAAAAAAATTTAAATTAACAAACTTATCAACATCCAAATTACCTTCTCTAAAAATATGAAAAATTTTAAAGAAAATTCTTTAAGAAAAGATAATTCTTTTTTACTTTATTTTGCATAACATATATCTTATAACACTTATTTTTCTTCATCTCGCAAAAATATTACTACAAAGTTTTTTTTTTTTCTATCTTTGTCCCATTCTCTTTGTTGTTTAAAGAAATTATATGCATACAAATTCTCAAATATAAAAAACCCAAAGGCTAATTGCACTTCATTGTTTATGAAGGTCTAGGTTATCATTGGGATCCCAACACACCATCACACAAGTAAAAAAAAAACAAATATGGTTATGGGTGATGGTTTTGTTGCATTATACATGATAATATCTTTCTTTATGAATTACTTATTTAGAAAGAACAGAGATATTGTTACCACTTGTATACAAACACCCCGGCATTATCGATTAGTTTATCTTGCAATATTTATCCATGTTGTCTTCATTCCTTTTGCAAATTATTAAATCAGAAGGAAATAAGTTGAGTGAGATTCATAATTATTTATGGGTACTTTGGTGCCTCCTACTGGCCAACACACTGCAGATGACTCCAGCCATATAATTTTTCCAAATTACTGTAATAAATAATTTAATTTTGTAATTTTAATGTTAATCTTTTTAAATTGGAACTAAAATTAAAAGCATTTTATGTAATTACAAATGTTGAAAATTAGATGTAGTCATTAACAATCTAAAAGGAGATTATGCATACTGTAATTTATATTTGCTATTAAATTTAAACAAAAATATTAAAAAAACTAGGACAAAAAAACTAAGTATAATAAACTCTATAATAAATATTTTGATATAAATAATTATAATATATATATTCAATCATTAATATTTTTATTCACTTTCATGATGTTGAATTTCTTTTATTTGAACTGAAACAAATAAATTAAATATTAATTTTATATTAATGCTTTTAATTCCTTTTACTAATACAATAAATATTAATTCATATAAAAGTATAAAATTATATTAAAAATTTAATTATTCTTTAAATTCATGAAACTTTATTAAAAAAATAAACTTAAATATTATTTTAATTTTATAAACTAATTAATTCACAATTAACAATTATCTATCGATCTTAATTAATATTCATTTTTGTTAAAATTAAATGAAAAATATTATAATTTATTATCTTATTCAATTAATTTATTTCTTTTTATCACATAAATCAAAATTATTATCACTCTTCTATATATTTTTGACTCTCCATCCCAACAATCTCAACTACTCAATCAAGATTCAGGTCTAATGCTTGTCCTTTTCTGTGACAATTGAAATTAAAGAATGATGATGTATATATACCATATTTTTGTTCACAGTTAATTTGTCTCTTTTACATGAGCCATCTAATTACATGTTTCCTATTATTTACTTTTTATTTTAGTTATACAATAAATTGTACAAATACAAATTTTTAGAATTTAATAATAAATAAGAAAAAAAAACGTACAATGGCACCGACTTGCAATTTTAACTGAACTTGGGAGCAATTTGGAAGAAGGTGGTCTTGATTTTGCTTATAAATATAAGGTTATCTTGGATTGTTTGTTGCGTCTCAATAGACATTTAACTCTTTGAAGAAGAAGAAGAAAATCGCAGTCATCTTTGAGACCATGAATCATGGAGCTGTTGAAGGCCATATGATGCTCTTCTCTCACCAATATCCTGCTGCATTCACTCAACTAACTCCTCCTCAACAAGGTATCTCTATTCATTCATATTACAACGCTGCTTCGCATTTTTCTACTATAGATTCATTATATGATATTGGACACTCTTTTAATTTGAATTAATTTGTACAGCCAAGCCAAGACGCAAGAGAAACAAAAATGGAGTTGTGGGCTCCACCAAGAAGAGAAAGCTCAGTGCTGAGCAAGTTAGTCTTCTTGAGAAAAATTTCTGCAATCAACATAAACTTCAATCTGAAAGGAAGGACCAACTCGCATTTGAGCTTGGTATGGACCCTCGACAAGTTGCGGTATGGTTTCAAAATCGACGTTTTCGTTGGAAGACTAAAAAGTTGGAGGAAGAGTACTCCAATCTTAAGAATGTTCATGAAACCACCCTTCTCCAGAAATGCCACCTTCAGACTCGGGTAAGTATCATTACTATATATAGCTTTTCATTACTATAGATCATACCATAAGTTAAAGAGTTCAAATAATAGGAGTATATAATCATTTTTATTTATCACATATTTTTACTAAACGTATTAATTCCTCAAAAATAAAATAAAATCTTGTCTAAAATTATATTGAAAAACACTACTCTAAAGAAATTAAATGGAGAGTATTTTAGAAGAAGACATGGAGAAATGATTTGACATGAAACACCAAAAGGCATCCTTAGTGTACAATAAAAGGCACTGTCTTTCGGCCTTGGATTAAGTACGTACAATATTTTGTGAGCTGAGATTGGGCAATGCTTAATGCGCACTTATAAGAGCCACGTGACGAGTTCAAATACACTGCATCTTGATGGAAAAAACAAAAACAAAAACTTTATGGAATATGATCCAACTATGATGTTGGTAGGAAATTAAGCTTTTTCATATCAGGACATCACAATAAGATAAGAAAATAATGGCATAATTCAAATATATAGGTGTTGAATTTGGAGGAGCAGCTTTTAGAAGCAAAGAAGGAGATTCAGCAGCTACAAGAGCGTGGTGAAAGAGCCCCAAGCAAACACTTAGTGGAAGCTGTGAACCCACCATTTCTTGGAGAGTTTAGGGCGGAAGACTATGATTATGCTGATGTCTTTTACATTCCGGAGACTCATTACATCAATGGAATGGAGTGGATTAATTTCTACATGTGAACCTCCACAACCTCAATTACCATTTTGTCAATAGTTTCAATAATCATTTTGTACATAATTTAAATTATCATTTTGTAAAAATAATTTCACTTATCTGATGTAAATTGTTTCATCCGGTAGCTTGCAAGATATTCTGTACAGAAGAATGATCAAATGGATGATCGAATTATCATAATACAGTTTCGCTTTTGAACCGAGAGCTCCAGTCAAAGCACGACATTTCTTTGATTTAATGCCAGAATTAAGACCTCTCCTACAACTTGATCAATGGAGCATATAAAGTTTTATTGAAAAATCTTTGCATTTTTTTTTCAAGACTAGCAACAATAAGACAAAGTATAAGACTTTGATCACAGAGTTGAAAATGGCTCAGGAGTTGGGAGTGGAGAAATTGATAGTGTGAAGTGACTCACAATTAGACACAAAGCAAGCAATAGAAAAATTTCAAGCAAAAGATCCATTCATGTAAGGATATTTGAAAATTCATGTAAGGATATTTGAAAATGGTGAAGGAGTTAATCCTCGTATTCGAGATTTTTCTTTGTTATGCGTTCCTAGAGACCAAAACGCACAAGCATATCTTTTTCAAAACTTGCAAGTACCATGCACTCAGTAATTCGTTGATCGATAATATTAGAAGCTTAAATGCCTTGAGTGTGACCCTAGTGAATGTCGTCCTAGCTATACAACACAAGTATCAATCCCACAAATCCAATTTTTTCTACTCAACTCACACTTCATTATCTCTTTCAAAAATATAATTTACAAATGATCACAAATTACTTTAATTAAATGCACACAATCCTCTCACATAATAAATCATGCATAACAAAGCGATAGAGGCAAGGGGTTATTATTCAAATAATATATGGATTTGATCTTCAATAATGCTCTGTGTTTTGTGACACCTACCCTATCCTAGTATGATAGGAACCCTCCTTTTAGGGGAAAAAAGAAGCACAAAGTCAAAGAAAAAAAAATTGTTTGATCCTTATGCTATTGGGCTACTCATATAGCTATTCAGTTCATTGAATTCGAACTTCATTTCCTCACCTTATCTGTTCAAATTTTCTTCCCGGAATAATTAATCAATTCCTTATTTGGTATGTGTTCTTTTTCACAGTTTTTCTTCAAAATGATGCTCCTTATTACCAAATTAAATAAATTTTTAGTTTTGGATTAAATTAAGTTGCTTATTTCAAGAGGTTTTCTACTTCTTTTTGACAGTGGAGAAAAGACTTACCATCAGTCATAAAACAAAATCACAAGAATATTAATGACTGATGGAAAAAAATAATAATTATCCCTGTATATAAACATGCAGTATTTACTACCAAAAACATAGAGTATTTTACTCACAACTTCAGTCTTATAAGTTTAACTTCAAAATTTCCTAATTCACAAACAAAATTCATGTACCCATAATATAAAGAATTTTTAGGCTGTGATCCAATCATAAATTTATTCATGTGTACAATAACTGGT
Organism: Phaseolus lunatus; assembly: GCA_013389735.1. NCBI lineage: Eukaryota > Viridiplantae > Streptophyta > Magnoliopsida > Fabales > Fabaceae > Phaseolus > Phaseolus lunatus. The sequence continues at coordinate 40,217,924 of CM023859.1, forward strand.
TAAAAATAATCCATATTGTCATTTGTGATTGGTTAAAAATATAAAATAGTTTAACTAGTTATGTTACCATTTAAATGACCGAAAAAACCTTATGAAAAATATAAGCTTGTTTCATTGGTTTTCTGATAAACATTATTTAGTCCTGGTAAAGTTATAAATTTTGTAGGTTTAAACATTTATACTCTGATCTATAAATGTGATCTTTAGTTTGCAACAAAACACTTTTTAATCAGATCTTTAATCTACAAAATTTGCATTTGCTTTTATCATGAGAAATTATTTCAAATCTGACTATATAAAGAATGAAAAATTTATGATCTTAGATGTCAGAACTATTATAGTCTAAAACTTCTTCTCATACTCAATCATCTGATATGCTTGTTTTAGGGTTTGACTGTACAAATTCCTAACAAACTTACCTGCACCCCTTTTTTCATTTTGGAAAAGGTATTATTGAATGGAACAAGGGAGCAAGATAAGTATACTTAGAGGTGTAACATTTAACGTGTATTTGGGCCTTGCGAATTCTAATTGTAATATGCTTTTTGGTGCTTTAGGCCCATACCTTATAAGTTGAAAGTTTTTTCTTTGGGAGGAAGGATGGAAGATTCGTTTAGAGATTTCTCTTTTCCATAAATATTAATAGATGAAGAAAATAATTATATAAATAAAATTATGATTTTATAGAAATTTTAATTTATGTTTTAAAAATTTAATTTGATTTATATAAGCTAATTTATCTCAAAAAATATTTCGTTCTTATTTTTTTTTATCTAGTATATTCGTGTGCTAATTTTAATGAAATAGAGAGGAATTTTTTATTGTATGTAATAATAAAGAGATATGTAGTTGTTTTTTTTTTATGTATTTAACATTTAATTAAGGTTGTTTGCGAAAGTCGTACTAAAATATTTTCTTAATATTAAGTGTTTACTTATACATAAATGCATTTACCGTTTATTTCCTTATCATGAGTGGGAAAATAAATACCAACTTTTTCATATGTATCAAAATATACGAGTTTAGATAAATAAATATTGAATAAAGTATTTAAGATATAAAACATTATAACTATGTTGTTACGTATAGTCCTTTTGAATTTAAATTACTTTTTTATTAGAAAAAAAATTATAAATATGAGAGTATTTGGAGCACTCTAACTTATCACAAAACCTAAATTATACACAAGCATTAATATAGGATTGTCTTAAAAAAAATTGCATTAGTACCAAAATTAAAATCCACCCATTATCTACTTGTAAATGATTCAATAGGAGTCTGATAACAAGTGATAGATTAATCTTAACGAATTTTGTTAGAATAGACTTTGATATCTTCTTAAGAAGTGATTTTATATCTAATTCAACTTTATAAAATTTATTTGCAAAGTAAAGTTAGGCAACTACCTCAATCAAAGTGTGTCCCACATATCAGTTGAACACCTTCACTAAATGTCAATTGATTTTAAGCTAAAATTTGACATAATATCAGAGTCTGTAACTCGTCTTAGTAATTGTCCAGCTAGACAAATATTTGTGAAATGAGGGTGTTGAAAAGTTCTTCATTGATTAAGCACAAGTATAAGTATGAGTACGAGTAATATCTTATTTTTAAAATCAAGTGTAAATACATGAATTTGTATGTACATCTTTATCTCTATATCCATCTTAAATTACTAAAAACTTTTGTTTAATAAATAACATAAAAAAAACTTATTTTCATTATTCTTTTGGTCTCTTGTTTCATTTTATTTGAAGCATTTTTTCATTACACAATTTTTTATTTTCTCTCTTAAATTTTTTACTTGTTCCATATCCACAAATTCACTCATATTTTCATGGTATTTTTTTCTCTCATCCCAATTTCAATTACATATTTTTTTCCCTTTGTGTTGTTTCATTCAAATGATATATTAGATTTTAAAGAATGTAAACCTTAAATTTATCAAATTAAATGGTTTCATTTGATCCTTTATGGCATTTTTAAATACTTTTATTTGTTGTTTATTTTTTTACATATTTGGCTATTAATTGAGTGCTCAATAGTATAAATTTTTAATTTATTAGACAACTCAAAAAAATTATCTTATCTTCTCTATTTGGTTTTTAGTTTCATTTATTTGAATAACTCTTTTTTCTCTACACAATTCTTAATATATATTAATATATATTAAATTCACTTAAATTTATGAAATATTTTTTCTCTCAACATTTAAAAAAAATTAATAAATATTATATTTTTCATCAAATCTCAATAATGTGTAATTATTTACTCATTTATATAATTACTTAATATTTGTATAGTTGTTATCTGATAGTTTATTTTAAGATTTATGTAATTATAATTTCTTTTTTAATATTTAATATCATAAAAAATGTATATCCTTTTAATATAAAATCATTGATAATATCTATCATTAATTTTTTTTATATATAATTTCTATTTTTTATAAAATAATATTTAATTAATAGATGACTATGACGAGAAGGATAACACTGTAGACTACTCTACTCAATGGAGGAGAGATAATTCACAAGTGTAATATCTAATAGAAATAATATAAATATCTAATTTAAAAACCATAACAAATATAACCAAACCCTGCACCTGCCCCCACTTTATCACCTGAATAAGTATGTGTTTATTAAAATATAAGTGAAGTGAGTTTTAGGTATAAAAGCATATGAAAGGTAAATATCCATTTAAAAACTGAGAACAATAAGTATATTTCATTAAAAGCACAATAAATATGACTATTTGTTTTAAAATTAAAGGATATAATTACATTTAATAATACCTCGGAAAAGTTTAATACAATTTCACGTTAACTATTCCAACTATTAAATACAATTTATATCTTCATTAAATGATGTAGTAATTAATACCATTAATATCTTCTAAATTTCTTATTAAATTATGGAAGCGTTACACTCACTACAAACAAAAATTAATGAATAAAAACTCTAATTTTAGTGACAAAAAATAATTAATTATTGTTTAAAAAAAATTAACTATTATTTTATAGATTAAAAATTATTAATATTTAAAATAATTTTTATTATTAATAAGAAATTTAATATTAATTTTTATATTAATATCTAATTAGTTACACAAGTTTTAGTTACTAAATAATTTAGATTGTAAAGTTGGTAGTTAATTTGATACTAATTTATAAACTAGTTTATAATTTTTTATTAATAAAAAAATTACTTTAAATACTAATAATTTTTTAGTCTATAAAATAGTATCTAATATAGTCAATATAATAACTAATTTTTTTTTCTCTAAAATTAATTTTTATTTAATAATTTTCTTATAATAAATATTAATAATTGATGAATTAAATAATAAGTATTGATCCACACTTAGGACTGGTTTGTTTCTAATCATGTACTGTTTACAAACAAAGATTCTAGGTATATCACTCATCTAGATCCAGGAATTTGCATAGAAGAGAAGAGAAAAATATATATGTGAATAGTAAATATCGCCTAAAATAAAGAGAAGGTAAGGAAAAACCAGCTCACCAATGTGGTTTTTCTAATTTTACCCTTTTTAGATATATTAATTATTACATAAATTTAACTAACACAAATATTTTAATAAAATGAAATAATAAAATAAAATTGTAATGCAAAAATATATAGTTATTTATAATAAACAAAATATATAATAATAATTATTATAAATATAACAATATTATTTACATTTAATATAAAATTATTTTTTATTTATAATTTTTAAATTTATGAATATTTAAAATATTTATTTCTAAATAACAATTTACAATTTATATATATATATATATTAGTAATTTCATATGTAAAATTATTTTTTGTCAAATAACTCGTATTTTTTATCAAAATTAATTATTCAATGATATCTTAAATAATTTTAATTCGTCAAAATCTACACAAAAATACCTAATATTTTATTATTCAATATTTTAAAAGACAATGATACATTTGTAATATTATATTTCTCACCTTTAAAAAAAAATTAAAATACTATCACAACCATCACATCACTCATAGATCTCAATCAATTTTTCTCACAAATCCAATCTAACTTACCTCAATCTAAACAGAGTCACTTTCTTCACACTTTTCTCTCAACTCCTTACATCCACTTCCACAAATCTTCACACTTTCTCTCCTCAATCCAAAGACAACCTTAATGTTTACATAATTAAAATTGATTAACTTAGAATATTGTATTTACAATATTTTAAGTATTTAAACTGAGTTTAATTTTTTCTATACTGTATTTAAGGACTTATGTTTTTATATCATAAATAAGTGTGAGAAATTAATTAACAAGTTTGGTAGCTTTGCTTTTAAGTTTTGATCGAGCTAACACGTGAAGGTTACAAGAAAAATGAAAGTGGAGTGTGAGTTAGTAAGCAAGGAGTTTCACTATAAACTTCTTTGTTTTTCTTTTCAAAACAATACCATATAAATAAATTATTAAATATAAATCAATTTTAGAAACCTGAAATAATAAATCAATATATTGATTAAATTAGATAATATTTTAAAATTAAAAAAATTCTGGTATTAAAATATTTTCTATTATTAATAAAATTTATAAATTAGTTTTTAAAATGATATAAAAAAATTTTGGTAACTAACTAAATATCAATTTAGAAACTAATTTATAAATTTTATTAATAATAAAAATTACATTAGATATCAATATTTTTTTTAATCTTTAAAATAATATATAATTTAGTTCGTATAGTGACTAATTATTTTTTATTTATAAATTTGATTTTTATTTAATAATTTCTTGTAGTATCAAGATATCGTTTTTTTTCTTCTAAAAACTATTTTTCCTCTTCTTAGATAGTGTAAACTTTTCTTATTATATTCTTGTGTCCCATCTTTAAGCTAATTTCGAAGAGTGTGGTACTTTACTATAGGAATTGCTAGTTAAAATTTACTTTCTAAGTAAATAAAGAGTTCTTAAAATATTTTTCTTCAATCTATTATTAAAAAATATAGATACCTTTGAATGTAAAAAACCTGAAATAAAAAACTATTTTACATACAAATATCCATTTTAATAATTTTCATATTATAAATATTTAGATGATGTAAAGTTTGAAGCACGGACATCAATTTCATATTATAGTACAAAAGTGAAAAACATACTTAATTCTAAAATTAATAATTATAATATAATAATAAAGTTTATCTGATCTAATGTTTATAATTTATTTATAGAAAAGAGTTTGATTTCTTCTTTTAGTAAATTTTTAATATCATTAATAATTCGTGTTTAACGTTTTGGATACCATAATTCCAATTCGTTGTGAGTTTTAGTTGGGTAAAATCATCCAGTAACCCATTTGAAATGGTAAAATTTTGTGCCAATGGTATTTATAAGATAAGGAGAGTGAATGTATGTTTTTTTAGTTGAATAGGACTGTGTGATTTAATTGAAGCATAAAAACCTTTTGTTATTTATGATTTTTTTAGTAAGTTGGTTGAAATTTTAATTTTATTTAGGTCGCCCAAATTCTAAGAAGACTAAGAATAAAATTTTTAATCTTAAAAATCCTCATTTAAGTAATGGTACATGGCTCAAATAATGAATATTATTCCTTTGACAAATTTATCAGTTACGACCGCAAAGTTGATGAGTTTATATTATATTTTATATAAATTTATTTATAATAATTTACTTTATTTTTTTGTATTTATTTTATAATTATAATGATGATCATGTGTAAAAAAAAAATACTTTTATTTTATTTTAAGTAACGGTGATTGTGAAAATCATCAACAAATAAAAAATTATACACAACTTTTGAATTACTTGTTCTGAAATTAAGCAAAATATATCATCCATGATAAATTGTTATTGAAAATGAAAATATAAGTTGTTTTATATTTTCAATACATATATTCTTTACTCTCGTTCAAATTTTATTGAATATAATCTCACTCAATTTATATAAAAGATTGTTGTCTTATTTCTACATTAAATTTTATATCATAGTAAGTTTTTAATAAAATATTTAAAAGCAATATGATTTCATATTTATTATTCATACCTTTAAATTGATCACAATTAAATGTTGCTGAAAATTCTCATAAAGTTACTTTTACTTTTAACTATACCATACATAATTATTAATATATATTCATTTATTTTCACAATAGATTCCTTCTTTTTTTGTGCGACGTGTATATTTTTTTTCCACAAGGGACAATCTTATTTAAAGAGACTTCACATCTCAAAGTGGGGATTTATATAAGCTTCGAAGTTATTTATGAACTATTTAAACTTGATTCATTAAATGGTCCATAAATAAACTCATCCTTTTAATTAAATAAACAAACTAAGATTGATTGATCTCACTAATTGCGAGAAAAATGAAAACACACTTCGAACACACCCTTTTTTTTAACCGTTCACTTTTTTATTATTATTTAATGAGTTTCTTTTAGTTTAAACACATAATCACCAAAATTTATGATTTTCAATAAATTTAAATCAATTATTAAAAAGAAAATGTTAGAGAGTTATATGCTAAATCAGATTTTACAAGTTCAGTATCGAGATAAAGAAAACTCGTTTATTTAAAGCAATGAACGAAATTCTAATTTTCTTATTTACAAGCTAAAAAAAATTAGAATGAAAATAATGAAGTTTATAAATGAGTTAAAAAAAATTAGATACTCTATATCACCTAAAAATTAAGATATTTTATAATTTATAAGTGATTGATGCAAATTTTACTTTATAAATTAATTTTATAAAATTGAGTTACACTTAAAGTTGACTTCTTAATTAAAAAGGAAATATTATTTTATTAGAAAACCAAATTCATTTAAATATTGCACAATTGAAGTTTAGTAATATTTTTTTATGTAATGACAAATGATTATTGTTAGGATGTGTAGTATAGCTGAGATATCAAATTATATAGTAATATCTAACATAAAAAGTTTTATTAAAAAAAAATACACAATTGAAGATTAAATTTATAGTATTGGACATTGATGTTCTTTAATTTGGAATATTTAACAAAACACATATTCGGAGTTTTAGTTCAGAAGGAGTGGTTAAATGGACACAGTTGCGTGTGAGTTGATGGAACGTTATGAACAGTGTTGCTCTTATTTTACGTGTGAGTTGAAGTATAGTCATTAAAAAAAGGGCAGTTATAAGTTAACTCGAGGATCATGTTTTACAGCGTATTCAATTTTTGGAAACAAATGATTACGCTGTTTCCGCAGATGCTTCCAAAAGCATTATATGCTGCTCACGTTTTTCTTAATAGTCTCTGCGTCATACATCTATAAATCAGAAGTTGGTGTTGCTGTTACCTCTTCAATTCAATTCTGTAACTCAACACAACAGGGGCTTCAATGTCGCAAGAGCGTCGATTCGTCGCTCTCTCCGACCCTCATCTCATCCTCCATCTCTCATTATCAATGCTTGGTGCCGCTTACACTGAAAGTGATGACGATGATGCTACCAAAGAAGATGATGATTTTGTCTTTGAGATAGATCCTACCGTGTTAGTGGATACTCGTAAACTTATAATTGATGAACAGATCGCAGAAGGGTTAAATGCAATTGTCTACAAAGGGTGGTGGGTATTCCAATTGCAAAATCTAAGATATATGCAGTTTGTGTTTGTGTTTTGTGTTTCTGCATGTTGTTTGGTTGATTTTTTCGATCTGCATATTTTTCCTACCATCTGATTCAAGCGTTACGCATTTCATCAACTTTTTCCTTGAAAAATGCCCAGAATAATTAGCTTTTTTATTTTCATTTATTGATCTCTCACACTTGTTTTTTAGCTTCAGTGCTAGTGATTTTGACTTTGTACCTGGATGTCTGTGGTGTTATTATTAATTAGCTCAGTTTTTTTTTTATGTTCTAAATAATGGCAGATTAGAAATTTATATTTCATGATTTCACGGCATAAGTGATATTTTTATGCTAACGTATCAATATATAATCGTTTTCATTTTTCTCTAATATTTTTAAAAATATTTTTATATAGTTTTCGATGATGATAATTATCTTTTTCCATGATACTTTTAAAATCAAACTAGTTATTAAATTAATATAAATATTAATTTAAGATTAATTAATTTAGTAATGAATAAATTGCAGTTAAACTAGCAATTAGTAAGTATAACATAATACATATCGTTAAAAATTGTTCTATTTTATTGGTGAATGTGATTATCAATTAAACATTTGCCTTAATATAGATCTTGTTGCATAGCATTAGTTCCTTCCTACAAATATCATTACCTTTTTTATTTTCTTATAAGAAAATATTATTGAAAAGTAAATGAATTTAATATTTTACAAATATAAATCATATTAAATAGTACACCATGTAAGGAAGTAGAAGATAAGAATAGAGCAGGGAAAGTGGATAATATCTAGAAAGTCAATTGGTCCTCTGTGGAGTTAGCATGAAGTTAGAGAGTTCACTCAAAAAATCACCATTATTTTAAAAATTTATAAATTATAAGTCTTATGTATCTCATCCTTAATAACTTCTTAAGTGCCTTATACAATTGCAAATGTCAAAACATTAATTTAAAACTTTATATTTAAATGTTTAATTATTTAAATATTTTGTTTAAAAAATAGATTTATCTTGTATTTTCAAGTGAACAAACTATTCAAATCACTGAGTTAAACAAGATTGATTATTTTTTGGTTTACCAAAAAGTGAATGGGTTGTTTTAGTTCATTTTTTTTTTAAATAATCCATGGTGAGGTAACATGGATGAATTGAATTTCCCTTTATTGTATTTCATAGAAAGATATATTGTAAGAAAATTTAGAATTAAAGAGTATTGCATCTTTATAAAAAAGTATTAAATATATTATTCAAAGAATATTGTATCTTTATCATTACAGTATTAAATAAAAAAGAAAATACATTTAAGGTTGTAAAAAATATTTAATGCTTACTATATAAGAGACGAATAATTAATTTTTTTAAAGTAAAATTCATTAATGCTTAAACAATATAATTGCTCCTAAATTTGTTCCTTTTGATTATTTAGTTTAAATCTATAGAATCCTGGGTCGGTCCTACCTATATTTGTAAAATCTTTTTTAAAACAAGTTCTTTATTATTAACATTCCAAATGCTATACCTTCCACAAGATAGTATTTTGTGATATTCTATTCATTTAAATATTTTTCTTATTATTAATCAAAGTTTAATAAAAAAAATTCTGAATTAAGTAATTCTTACTTTTTATTTTTAATGAGTTTTAAAGGTTTCAATATATTTTATAATGTTAAAATAGATTAGAAAATATTGTTGTCATAACCCTATCCCTCAACCAGTTCATTAAGAACGAATGAAGGAAAAACTCTTCGTCTCTTCTCTCTTTCTATACATGTGCGATGTCTTGAAATTGAAGGGTCTACGCATCTGCAGAAGCATGACTAAACACCATGGCTACTGAAGATGTCAATAAGCTTCATCATCACCTGATGAAGGTGTGTGAAAGAGCAATGGATACTGGTAACAACTCTTATATTATCAGAAACCAAGCCTACTAAGTAAGACCTATCAATGGGAACCATATGGTATTAACCCATTTTAGCTGGTTTAATTGGTTTTGACCTTCTTTCATGGTTTGGTTTTGCTAAGTTGATTAATTTTTTGTCCAACTGTGTCTAAACTAAAATGAAATATAAGTAAGAATAAGGTATTGCGATTTTAGTTAACATTGTAAAACTTGTAGAACTCAAAGCATTGATGTATCTTATATGTATTTTTATCTGTACTCATTTGCAAACTCTGTATCAGGGAAATTCTCTTTAAACAAGGGATTTATGTTTCCTCCAAGTTTCTTTTCCAACTTTGTGTATGATATAGCTCATCAGTTACCATAAATTTTTTTGTTAGGTGTCTTATTAGTTATGCTTCTTGGTCGTCTATTAATAACACACACTACATATCATCACAAACAGTCAATTTTGCTGATAAAAAAAACAGTCAATTTCAATTATAAATATATAATTTGATACCACTAGAGTATGTTATGAAGGATTTTAAACTAGTCATTTGTATGCATTTGAGTTGGACTGCATCTAAATGCAATTAAATATAAGGGACTTCTTCAAAATTTCATAGAGATTCACCTATATCTTTTGTGCTTTTGCTTTTAAACTTTTAAGTGTAATTTAATTTGTTTTGCTTTTTCATCATGAGCATTTTTATTAGGTCGTAAATTCTTATGCAGATTAGAATTCAGCAAGTTAACACTAAATTTTATGTGTAGTGAGAATGAGATGAGATGGATATTTAGCATCCATGCGTCCTGAAAGAAATTTTTTTATGATTTTTTTTTCTTAGAAGAGAAATTTATTATGATAATTGATTGTTATGTGATCTATATTGTTTAAGCACTTGTGAGAGCACACTCATTAGCTATTATAAAATTTACTTGTTTATTTTATTATAGATTGATTGACTTCATTTAGACCTCAATTGATCTATTTCCTCAATCAAGAAAACCATGCAATGGTTTACATGCTAAATAGCTACATTCAATATATATATATATATATATATATATATATATATATATATATATATATATATATATATATATATATATATATATATAGCATAATAATATTCAAAAGACATGAATCCTAATATAGTATTTTTATTTATTTTTTTAATTTATGAGATTTAGAATAGAAGAAACTTTGGAAGAGTTACAGGAACAGATAGAGGTTGTTGACTTAAAATGCAGTAAAAACAAGTTGTAGTAAGCATGGTTGAAGGAAAAGGGCAAAGTCAAATCTAATAATTCTTAAACATATATGCACATGAGTTTTATGTTTTCATTGATTTACGTTTGCTTAATACTGCAGAAACGAAGTAACCCTTATTCTTTCTATTTTATTGTAATAGATAAGAGACAATTTGCAGAGTTTTAAGTGTTTTTTTTTATTTTTTTATTTTTCAGTATTATGTTATTTAAGCCAGCAAAATAGTAGGGCAAATTTTTATCGCGCTAACCAAATTGACTGATAAAACTATAAAAGTGTAGGTGTCTTTTATCATGTTTAAGTTGAGTAATTATAAAAATTTAAATGCACAACAAGTATAATTAACTTGAATTCAATTTTTTTTTTCAAATACCCTTTATTTTTAATTAGGTTTTGTTGTTTGGTTGTGGTTTAGGTATGAATTCAATCCTGTATCTATAAAGGTTGTGCTTCCAATGCAAACATCAAATGCTACTTCTGCTAGTAAAGCAAAATTTCAGCGGGAGGTTAACTTGATGTCCAGAATCAAACATAAAAATATAATAAAGGTACTTTTCGATGCCTTTTCTTATTTTAGTGTGCTTCATAATCTGTGTACTTCTATGCACTCCTTTTTTTTTAATCAGCAATAACTTCTATGCACTCCTTCACACCCCAACCCAACCCTTCTTTTATACTAAAAACTTCACGGCTTTCGAATTCAAAATTAGTGGGTTAAAATATTGAAATATTTCAGATATTTTTCTTTTTCTTTTCCACCTCCTTCACATCATGCAACCTCATTTTTCATTGCAAACATAGATGCACTTGATATTAGTTCTTTTTATAAATTGTTTTCCTTAAATCCGTTGAAATAGTATCGCAAAATTAATCACTGAATTTAAGGTATTTGTCTTTAGAAATGTTCTTTTAAATGCAATTTTTTGTTTTTGGTTACTAAGTTCAGTATATACTATATGTTTATGTATCTATCTAAGCACTAATAAATATAGTTTGTTAAGTTGAACAAGAAATATACTGATTGTAATTTTGAAGATATTTTTTTTTGGTTTGAATTATGAAAGAATCATAATTTATATAGATTATAATAGGATTATAGCATTCTTGAAATGTTTTATATTTATTTATTCTTTCTATTGATGATAAAAAAAAAATTTATTCTAATTATTCTTTTAACTATCATAAAAAAAAATTAATTCCAGAGAATTATGTAGTTGTGGGGAAAGAGGTTCTAAAACATAATCATTCTACTCAAAAGATAATAGATATATATAGAACACTTAACTTAGTTGAGTTGCTTTTGTCTAATTTTAAGAAACTCATTGTTTTTAAAGTATTTTATCAATCATGATTACAAGAATTTTAATCCAAATTGAATTTTGTATTACTCAATAAACCTAAATACCACTTAGGAGTTACAAGAAATGATAAAACACTTGTTAGGAGATTTACTCACAAGTGTTCTCACACTTATATGCATTTGCTTTCTTCTCTTACATCGAAAAGATTCATCTTTATCTCATGTACTCTTTATATAGGAATAGATTCATGATTCCATCACAAATGAAAATAAATGGATATGGATGATCTCACATTTCCACTAACCTTCATTATAACAGTGGATTCTCCTAAAATTAAGAAACTTTCTATTTAGTTTTATTTATTTGAATAGTTTTCAATATTTCCCCATGACCACTGCAGAAAATCTACCTATTTCTCAACTTTACTCCCATAATGGTTTTCTTTCCTGACATTGTCCTTTCAAGTAGCAAAAGTTCCTCTCATTTTGCCCTTGCAACACCACCGTTGTACACCTTGCATCCCACTTTAAACCAACTTACTTCTATCCTTGTTATGTCATCTCCCTGTAATGAAAAGATATTGGTATAGTAACAGAAGGTACAATCACATCTTAAAAACCATTAGCTTCATTCACACATTCTACTCCTTCAGTTTTCATCCTTTCACTATTTCATAAGATGAAATGGCTAAAGTCCCCATTAGTTTTGAAGGAGTAAATATCTCCTTATTTTATATAAATATACTTTGATGTAGCAGATCTTATCATCATTATAATTTAGGAACCTCCAATTTTGCCAAAAACAGTTATTTATTGTAAGCTTCAAAGTTTTTGACCACGTTAACCGAAGATGTTTCATAATCTTTAGTCATAACTTATATATTTTTTTTTCAAGTCGTCACTTAGACTCCAGAGATAGCACAGGACCTTCATAATCAATATTCTCACCCCATTCTTTCATTTTACCTTAGAGCATCAGTCATCTCATTTGTTTTATTTTCTTTTCTTTTTTATCAGCAATATATATATATATATATATATATATATATATATATATATATATATATATATATAACACCAGTGCAGCACCAATCCATTTACAAAGAGTTAAAACAAAACTTCTTAAAGGGCCAGAAATTACATAACACCACAATTAACAGGATACTAACAACTCATTATCTTAGCCCTGCACTCTCCTTCTACATACTTTAAAAAGTCACAGCCTATGAATGCATTCATCTGGTATTGTAGGTTCCCCAAAATTCACAGCAGCCACTTTTGCTGAGTCCCTCAGCACTTGACCTCGTTGATAATTTTGCTGTTTGATGAATTCACCTGCCATAGGACTGTAGATATCTACAAAGCAGCCGTTTTTAGGAATAACAAAATTCAGCATAAACATTTAGACGGATAAGCATTGCCCCAATTTCTTTTCTTATTTCTGGTTAGAATGATCCATTTTATATAGTAATAGATGTACTGATAAGACTAATTCCATCAGTTCATTGTGGTAGGTAGCAGATTATCCAAGTTAAAAAAATGCAGCTTTCACTTTTTATTTTCATTTACTTACAAATTTAATTGTTTTTATTTTTCAATAGTTAACTAATTATTAGTCATCCCAATCTTAGGTTTTTTTATAAGTATTTCCCCTTTTTCAAAGCATAATAAAACTGTTAGTTTTATTTTTTAATTAGCAAAGTATATATAGAAATTACACCAATGACATCAGTAGTACCCAACAGCTGGTACAAACAGAGGCCTAATTACATACATTGAGAATAAATGAGCATTAACCACAAAAACACTAATATGCAATAGAAGTGTAGGCACTCTGACTGTTCCCTGTTTAGTTTACAACACATTCCTCAAAATATCTTCCCATACGTCAAATCCCAAACATCATGCTGTAGAACATATTTTGCTGCAAAAAACATATATATTGTCCCACTAAACTGCAGACCTTCATAACTATTTGCTTCTTATGATTTACTTATGGTTAGTCATAATGATATTAGATTGATCGAATTCTAAACACTTTTTTGCTTACTAGATGACTGACTAGTGAGAGGTAATTTAGCTACAAGTATCATGTAATTTAAACTCATTTTGCAGTTTATTGGCGCCTCTGTGGAGCCAAGAATGATGATAATTACAGAACTTTTTGAAGGTTGTTCGCTTCCTAAATACCTAGAGAGCATTTATCCAAATGCTCTAAGTTTAGAGCAATCCATAAGTTTTGCTTTGGATATTTCTCAAGCTATGGAGTATTTGCATGCAAATGGCATTATTCACCGTGATTTAAAACCTGGTAATCTTTTTTTCTTATTCTTAATAACTACGATTTGAATGTTTTTATAAGTTTTGTTGTATATTTTCATATATCTTTTTCGGAGTACAAGAGGTGAGTAACTTCAGTTACAAGTTATCCATGACTTATTTAGGTAATTTGCTTCTTCGCAACGACAAAATGCAAATTTTACTTACAAATTTCGAGACAGCTAGAGAGGAGATACCTGGTGAGATGACTTCTGAGGCTGGTACATATCGATATATGGCTCCTGAGGTACATGCTCTGCTATATTTGTCTCTGTATAAAAGTGTCTATCATTACTATATATATGTCCACTTACTAGAATTTTCTTCATGTGTTTTGATGTCTGATCCTTCCATTATCTTCACTAGTTATTCAGCAAGGATCCACTTTGGAAAGGAGAAAAGAAATGCTATGACCATAGGGTAGACATTCATAGCTTTGCTATGGCTCTATGGGCCATAATTAAAAATCAAACTCCATTTAAAGGAAGGAGTGACTTGTTAGCAGCATATGCTACTGCAAAAGTAAGTCATACAAGTTACTCTTAGTTCTAATTTTAATGATAATATATAGTATTATTTTTCTTCCTTACTTCTTTCTTTCCATTTTTAATATAGTTTTCTTTAGAATGTTTCATAATTGTTTTCATCTTCAAATAAGTTTTTATCCCTTTTAAATGAGGTGTTCATATAAAATTGTACTTTGTTCTAATTAGCTAATTTTTGGTACTTTGTTCTCTTATCATCAATTGTCTTTTCTTTCTTTTTTTACTTTTCAATTTAATCTTCATTACATCATTCTATGGTGTAGGAGAAATGTTTATTTTCAGATAGACATACTAATCTTGTGTCTAACAAATTAGTCCTTCAACAATTAATGTCGTTTATTTGTTTTTTAAAAACAAAGCTATTATTCTTTTTAAGGATTGGCTGTATGAATATAATGTTTTATATGTTTAAAATGCGCGCTTATTCAACAAGTATATGTTCTTACATTATTTTTTAACCAAAAAAAGTATGTTTGGCTACTGTCTAAAAACATAGCAAGGTAAAATATAGATTTTAGTTTTACCAACATAGTGTCAGGTTACATAGTTTTTGAGACCAATATTATTTCAAGCATTGGTATGTTTATGTTGTTATTGGTGCGTGCAGAACATGAGGCCTAGTTTGGAGGGTTTTCCAGAAGTTCTACTTCCATTACTGCAGTCTTGTTGGGAAGAAGACCCAAAGTTACGACCCGAATTCTCAGAGATCACCCAAATCCTTGAAAAACTTCTCCATGACTACCACTCAACAGGTATATCACCTGAGAAAAAGGAGTGTCCAATTACAAGCTTGCAGGAACCTGTCCCTAATTATGTTGAAGACAAATCAGAACATGTAGATGAGGCTCAGAGTCAGAATACCAGTGTCTGCATAGAGGGACAATCTCAGATCATAACAGAGCCCGTTAGCCCAGTAGCCCAAACCAAGCCTAAAAAGACTCCTAAGAAATGCAAGGGTTTATTATTTTTTAGTAAATGCTTTCACATTTGTTGAAATACACGCATATATATATATATATATATATATATATATATATATATATATATATATATATATATATATATATATATATATATTCTGGGTGAATTGCACACATGTGTTGAAAGGCTTTAGTAATGCTTTGGTTGTATTGTCCAAATTAATACTCTGAACTTTGGATACTCTTTATTTGGTGGTATGTAATAAACCTAAATTTCGGTTATGTGATGTTTAGTTTTGTCAAAATTGTCTTATTCTTAATCTATGTATTATGGTGTGTGTTTTGTGAGGGTATACTTATATACTAGAAAAAAAATATATTAATCACTATTTGAATTGTTGTTTAGTATAAATTTTTCAATACCAAAGTTTATTACCAATTTTACTTTTAACTTCTCTTATAAACAATAGAATCTTGTTTAATAGAAAAGGTTACTTTAACTACCAATGGGATACAATTATGAAGGTTTTAATTCACCATTATTTTCAGTTATCATACAAATTTTATAAGAAAAATAGATTTTGAAAAATACATTTAAAGTGTTAAATAGTAAAATTATATATTTATTATATAAAAAATTTAAATTGAAAAAATAGAATTTTTTTTAACATTATATATACAATATATTAAATAAATTTATATTTTAAACAAAAAGATAAAAATAAGTTATATATTAAATAATGTATGGCAAATCCATATTATATATGTTTGTTGATTAATAGATAAATTAATACACTTAATCTTGACTAATGAAAAATAACTACTTAAATTGTAAAAGATATTGAAATTTTAACTTTTTTTTATGGGAAAAAAATATATTCAAGTATACAAAATTATTTAAAAGGTACATACAAATCTGTTTATAGTTGAACAAATTAGAAAAAAAAGTAGGAATATCTCTGGTACATAATCAAATTTTATCCATATTAAGGTATATTTTTGTCTTGAATCAAGGAAGGGTTTCCTATATTACCAAGCTTTATAGAAAAATATTACATTCATACTCCCTTTTGCATCACATCAGAACTTTCCATATTACATATTAGTCAAACAACAGATATAAAAAGATTTGTATTTTTTATCATACAATTAAGTTTTGTGTGATGCACATTTTCTTGGCCTCCTTGCTTATCTAACCAATTTGTTGCACCCAAGTTTAATGGCTTTTGGGATGTTTCTTTTTTATCATTGTTATCCCCATGATTCCTCCACTGTCTCATGTCTCTATCACCTGAATTGAAGATATTTGTATCTCTTACCAGCTATATGGATAATATTTTTACACCTGCATGCCATTCTCAAATCTTCATACAGATATCAAACACAAGATATATCAAATAGTTATGGATACTCCTCTCCTAAAATAAACTGAGATATGACTTCAACTTTCTTTCTCAGGTCAACTTACTCAAAATTTCTCAGCCTAAACTTCATCCTTCTATATATACAACACTTTCCTAACAAGTATTACTATATAGAGTTGGACTAGACAAGTTAAACTGAAACTAATATAATAATATTTTTATTTTCTCTTTTATTATCTAAGTTAAAATTGTAACTTTAATTTTTTTTTTGTTTTCATAAAATTTTAATTTTTCTTATTAAATGATTCTAACTTTTTTTTTCAAAATTACTTAAAATAAAATTTAATCTTTACACTACAATAAAATTAATTTTAAATATAAAAAATAATTAATTATTATATTAACTAAATTAAATATTATTTTAAATCTAAAATATTTTTTGTTATTAGTAAAATTTTGTAAACTAATTTTTAAATTAATATCTAATTAACTATTAAAATTATATTTACTGATTATGTTTTTATTTAATGAATTTGAAATAAATACAATTTCAGACTCTTAAATAAATAATAATAATTTTAACTTACTAGATCCAATCAATTTTAACATGCATGCTATCATTTTTTTATTTTTAAATTTCTAAAATTATCCTTATTCTGGATTTAAAAATCTAAAATAATAAATATAATTCAAAACTAAAAAATACATTCCAAATAAAAAAAAATCTAAAAGACAAAATTGAAAATGCATTCTAATAAGAATTTCTAGAATTTAAAAATATGTTCCGAAAATCTAAATCCAAAATATTTAAAAAAAAGAATTTTAGAAATAATTTTTCATCCATATCCTCCTTTTATTAAAATTTATTTTCATCATTTTTAAGAAACATTTTTATCATTTTTAATTGCATATTAGATATATGTTGGAATCGATATGGTGGAGGGAGAAATTTCCCTGGAAAAATGTGAACTTAGTCCCTCAACAGTAGGATGTAAAATGAAGTAATCCAATCCTTTGGTTGAGCCCACCATGAATCCACTAAAAACTGGGTAGACTGGGTCAATTATATACCTCGGCTTGCTTGCCGAAAGGTAGGTTGGAAGGTTGATAGGTCAACCCACCAAATATTTATAAGGTAAAAGAAAAAGAATTATTTTTTAAAATTCATTTAAATAGATAAAGTTAGTTAAAATATATTAGTAAGTTAGATTAAACTTCATCTGAATATTAATTTGTAGTTAGTATAAAGAAATTAAATTTATAAAATAAACTAGTAACAATAAAAAAAACACATATATAATTTGACGTTTTAAAAATATTAAAACATTTAAATTATATAATTAGAAATTTAATTTAATTTTATAATTATTATTATATATTAATAAATAATACTTTTAAATAATTAATATTTTTAAGAAGTAATTTATTTTCATTTTCTCAATTAATTTTTAACCAAAAAATGTTTATATTTTAAAAAATACACCTAAAAACAATTTTGACATTATATTAAAAACAACTTACCAACATTCATTTATTAATTCAATCACATCTACCAATAAATTTTCTACTCAAATTAACTATCTTTCCATTAAATCAAATCACATTATATTCCATTACTTTCTCTCTAAATCAATATTCCATTTTCCACACCGTAACCAAATAAAACATAAATTGAATAGACTAAAAAAACTTTAAAAAGTGTACTTTAATTTATCAAAATTTAGTACCAAAATCATATTTTATAAATTTTAGAAACTAAACAAACTTTTTTAAAATTTTATAAAAAAAACATGTTTATATAATTAAAAGCATAATTAATGTATAAATATTTATTTACTACAATGATTGTTACAACCTTTAGTGACTAGTTATGGTCACTCAATTTTTACATAACACAACTACTCATAATTAATGTGAATGATTGAGGTTTCCACATTGAAACTGTTGTCTTCATGAGCCATTCATAAAACTTCTCAACACAAAATCATATTTAGACACACTCATCTTAAATATCATTATAATAAAGAATGCTTACAAAAAAGTTTCAGTATCATATTACATCATGTAAGAGATAATTACGAGTAGATCAAGATAGATTGATAAAAATATTTATTAAAGTATAAGATTTTATTTTTGTAGTGTTGATTTTGTCCTCTTTTTTCTATTATTCTTTGAGATTGAGAAGTTGTATAATTTAGGTATATTATCAACTAAGAAAAGGGAGTGTAGTGGTGATCTGATTAAGGGAATGTGAAGTTATATCAGATTTTCTTGGATACCTTTGAATTCTAGAAGTAGTTTTTCTTTGCCTGCAAATTACCTCTAGATAAGGAAAGTTAATTAATTTAATATATTTATTTGTGCCTTGATTTTTTTTTTATCAGCTATTTGTCCATTGATTTAGATGTGTTGGAATGTATTTATATTTTTTTTTATTGATATTGAGTTTTCATTGAATTTGAAATATTGCATACATCTAGAGTTGGAATATACTTATGTTAAGTTGAATTAGAGGTTTGGAGTATTCAAATTTAGTTTGAGCTAATCCATAGTCCCTCTTTAGCACTTAATAAGTATATTAGGTTATTTTGAACATGTTATACTTTTTAGAATTTTGTTAGATGATGATTTTTTTAGTTAAATGTGTTGATTTGTTGTTTTTTTTTTCATACTTCGCTTGAACAATGTTCAAGTGGTAAGTAATCATTGCACAAAATATTTTTGTTCAAGTACTATCATGATTACTTAATTGAATGTTTTTCCCTCAACTTATGTCTTAAGACTTAATCAAAAGAGTTTGTAAAACAATTCTCTCTTTCTTGAGACTCTTACCATGTAAGCAATAAGTGGTTGCTTAAGCAATGAAAATTTAGTTATAGGTGTCATTGTGGAACTTGGTGTATGAAACATGTTAGTCACTCAAAGCGACAACATGAAACTTGAGAGAGAGAGAGCTATTGTTGATTCTCTCTCCTTTGGAGTCAGTCACTCAAACAATAAAGAGAGACCACATCCATTCTTTCTTCTCTAGCAATAGTATTGCTCAAGTGACATTGATACACTTAAGCAATATGAATGGTAGCTCAAGTAGTGCTTTCCTTTGGGCGACGAGTCTTCCCATGTTTAATTAATATAGGTCATCTAATGGAGGACATCCAAGGGACATATCTATGGATGATTTAACATGATATAATGGTGATATATGTTATATGTTATATATATATATATATATATATATATATATATATATATATATATATATATATGACAATACATGTTCAAATGCATATGAAAATAATATATATGTGATAATATGAGATATGATGATATTATCTGCATGATGTTGTATATTGTATGGGTACTTGGGATGGTATAATGTTCTATATTGTGGTTGTAGTATTAAGTACAAAAACCAATTAAGAAAATGAGATATCCTGACTTCATTGACAATTTAAATCACATAGATAAAAATATCAAGTGGTGAGAAGTTGAAAAAATGTATCATACTTTGTAAAGTAAGTGTAATCAACAATCTTAACATAAGAGAGTTGAGGTGGATTCCAATATTGTTTGTGATAAATTGAATGTTAGTCTCTATTATAACATTTATTCAACATTTATTTTTTGAATGTCCTAATGTTTTGCATATTTGGAGTTAGGTTCGAGAGATTTTTCTTACTTCTCATTTTTCTAATAAGGATGATCTTCTTTCTTTGATTAAGAGTGATGATAGTCCTTTGGTTAAATTGATTAAGCTTGCTGTGATAACTTTTTCTATTTGGATGATATGGCGTATGAGGAATTAAGCTAGATTTCAGGATAAGATTAAGGTTTCTAGGGCTATTTTGATAATTAAAGATTTAACTTGTCTAGTGGAAAATTCATCTAAAGCTTCAATGAAGAATGATATGTTAGATTTCAATGTGATTAAGTTTTTTGATATTAATACTCATAGTGGTAAAGTTCTTCGTCCTCTTCTTATTGGATGAGAGTTTCCTTAACTAGGCTGGGTTAAAATTAACATTGGTGGGACTGTTAGGGGATATCCTGATCTTACTACTTGTGGAGGTATTTTTCATAAGAGTATGGGGGAATTTATTGGTGTTTTCTTTGTGTTTCTTTAAATTCATCAAAGTGCTATGGTTGCTGAGTTTTATGAAGATATACTTGCTATGAAGGAAGCTCAAAAGATGAGGCTTATTAATGTCTAACTTGAATGTAATTCTGCCTTAGTTTGTAATGCGTTTATTATTATGACTAATGTTCCATGAATGCTTCGTAGGAATACTTGTCTTAATTACTGTGAGAAAATCAGGTTTATGGTTTCTCATATTTTTTGTGAAGGAAATGTGTGTGCTGATAAGTTGGTTAATTTAGGATTTATTCATAGAGAATCATTTCATTGGTATAATAGGCCTCCATCTAGTCTGTTCTTAAAATTTTTTATAAATAGGTATAATTTACCTATGTATTGTTTTTGTTAACATATGAGTTTTGGTCTAGTCCCTCCACATTTTTGTATTTTTTTTTCTTTTTTTCTTTTTTTTATGATATTTTTTCATGTAATGGTAGACAATTGTTATTACTTGAGGTGTCAGCCTAGCTGAGATGTTAAGTTGCATAATAATACCTAACATAAAAATTTTTTATAAAAAAAATAAAAATAATGTTATTTATAAGTGAATGAAACAAAGACTTTTAGAAGTGTTTCACTAAATCCCACAAGAAAGATGAATACAAAAATATTATGGCCAAGAGTATGGATAGTAGATATCCACCTGATATAAAAATATTTATCTCATTACTTCTCGTTACCGGTCGGTACCCGTAAAAAAATCTGTGAATTTTTTTATACTCACGAGTATATCCACAAATATTTTTATTCTTATTTTTTTAATTTTAAATAAAATGATTTAAAAGATCTTTAATATAAAGTCATCCAATTTTCTTAAAGTGTAATTAAAATAAAATTGTATAATAAAATATTAATGCAAATGAATTTAATCTTTCTAAATTTTTTTTTGAATACATTGTACTAAGTTTTAAAAAATCAATCTTTTCTAAAAATAACTTTAATTTCATACGCATAAATACAAAAGAATATACATATATAAAATTAAATTAATTCTTCAATGATTATATTTCTTTCTCCAGTATTTTTTTTTTATAATTTGATTTCTTTTAAAATATCTATCTACAATTCATTAATAATCCAATGATTAACAGATAGCAGATATTCACGTACTCATGTTCATTTCGATGAAGAAGTAAGTAATTAAAATACGCATTCTCATAATATGCAATGCATGCATTAAATATATCTATTTAATATTTATTACTAATTGTAAAACATGTATGTTTTGTTTTTGTCATCCGTAAGTGTGAAAATTCTAAGCTGTATATTTATTAGTAAGTACATTTTCTTTAATTACTAATATTTATTGTTAAAGGAAATATAATTATTGAAATATTTTATTATGATGTAAATTGGCTGCAAGCCGAAATTTGAATTGAATTAAAATTAGAATAATATAGTATGACGTTTAACAGCAGTGTTAAAGATTTATGGTTGTTTAGAAATTAGGTAGAAAGGGAGGGATGGAAGAATAAAAATGGTGAAAAGAAATTGATATAAAAAGGCGAGGTAATATGTCGCGTTGAATAAAAAAATATTAAAAAAAGTTATCCACAAGAGCACTTAGTTGTCAGATGAGTCATCGCGAAAGTTGCAATGTCTCAAACCTAATCCAGTGAGACGCGGACACCCCACAGCTGTAACCCTATTCTCCGCACGTGTCACGCCAGAAGCCCTAAACCAAATCCAACTCACACCTCCTCTCTCTTCTTTCCCTTCGTTTCAGTTTCAATTTCAATTTGTGTTTTCACATTCCAACTAGCGTCTGCTGGTAGAACCCACGTGCCCACACCACACCCTTCTCCTTTTCTCTTTCGAGTTTCCAACGCAACAACAGCCACAGGAGTTGTTGAACATAACAAACATTTACTGTTGTTACCCTTCTACCTTCTCAGACGCACGCCACAACAGACACCCACTCAGACACAACACTATCAAACGTTTGTTTGCAAGACTCTTTGAGTTTCAGTTTTCCCATAATACAATTATAACCACATCAAACCAAAAGCCTAGTGTGGAATTATTGACTTCAAATTTTAAATCCACTTTGTCCCATCCCACCTGGACTTCCACCTCATACTTCTTCTCAACGCCATGAAAATAGGTCAGGTTCTTTCCCTTCTCTCTACCGCCTTCTCAAATTTATATCTTCTCTGAATTGCTGAATACCAATTGCTCCAAGATCCGTCTTCAAACTTTGTGCCTTGCTTAACTAGTATTCCTCTGTTTATGTGTCCCACAGTCTTTGCCTTTTTACCGACTTTGATTTTTCCATTACACAATGCTCTCTTACTTTATTTTCATTTTTCTTATTGTTATTTCGGGTTGGTTTACCGTGTGACCTTCCAGAGAATTCTAATTTTCTGTTACGTGTTTTCTTGCTTGTTTCTTGATTCTCGTACTTTGTTTTATTTTGTTTCTACTCTTTAATTAGTTTATTATTTAGTTCTTAAAATATTCTGAGGAATCTGAATTTTTTGTTTGCTATTATTGCTTGCTAAGGAAAGTAATTTTTGGTGTGTGTCTCTCTCTGTCTGTGGCATTCTCTGAAACAGAAACACGATTATTGAAGGGAGTTGCTTGGTGCTAATGCTTATGCTTGCTGAGATTTTCAACCAAATCACTGATTTCAGAAAGATTTAATTTGATATACGGGGTTAAGTTTTGGTTTGGTTTGCGGATCTAGAAAAGAGAGGGAATTATCATGTAGTGTAAAAATAAGCATCATCTCATGGATAAGAGGCTGGGCGGAAAGGGAAATTTTGCCTTTGTTTGGTTAGGTTTAGTGAAGATAAAAAAAGGCTTCAAAATAAATGAATTGTAAAGCTAAGAAGGATATTTCATATTTTTTGTATTGAACTGTACTGCTTCCATTTCATTTCTTCTTTGAGAATAATAGATTGGTCCAGAAAAAACTAAGGGCATTGTCAAAGTAGATAGATGATAAAAATCCTGTTTTTAATATGTGGCATCTAACAAAGTACACAAGAATTACAATTGCATACACTAGATTTGAATAAACCTCTTTAAATTACCTAAAACACAATTGTCACTTGGTAAACCTGACATAATTGTCAATAGCGTGCAATAGCATAGAAGTGGAGAGGCATTGGACTGATCTGAGATTCAAATAGCGGCAATTGCTGCTGCAATAGTGGCCAAAACTGTGCCTTTTTGTGTGCTATAGAGGCGCTTCCATGATATAGCCTTCAAATTCCCATTTTGACCCCTGGAATACTGTTGTCCGGGTAAATATTCCACAAATTACCTCTTTTTTGCCCTGTGTTCCCACACACTTTATAAGTGTTTTTTTTTATGTTCTATGTTATTTTTTCTTCATTTATACTTATCAGTTCACATTGTAACAATTTTTATCTAATTTGTTATGTTCTTTTTTAAATCACTACGTTGTTATTGCTTGTAGATTGATGGTGGTTGTGTGGGTAAACTGAGAGTGGGACTTAATCCTTGTCATGATATTTTTTTTTTAAAATTTTGGATATTTTGTTTTGTTTTTTTGAGTATTTATATGTGTTGCATATACCATTTATAGTTTGTATTATAACATTAAGAATAAAGGTCATCACTCATCCTGCTATAGAATTTTCAAGTTTGGCCGCATCACTGTCTGAGATTGATAACTATGATTCTAGATTCACGAAATTGCACTTATGAATATACAAGCACGTATCAATTTATGCATAACAGAATAATGTTATCCTTGTGTCTCGACTGCTTTATGCTCCACTCAAGGTTTGTTTTTAAGTATTTTACTCCTTGTACTAAGTTTCTGATAGTTAATGGTTACAAGAGCATTAATTTTTTCCATTTCGAAATGGCTGCTTGGCACTACAGGAGAGAATTGGTGAACAGGTAGAGGGAAATAAAAAAAATCCAAACTTCATCGATTGAAGAGGGGGAGTCTAGTTACCCCGTAATGATTATGTAAATTCCATTTGTAAAAGAAATGTTTAATTAAATATTTCTTTGGTGAATGAAGTACTCAAAATAATATTTTAAACTCAATTGCACTATAATTTTGCAGTAGATTTGATAGTTTCTGCTATTTAGTGTCTCTGATTTTGCCATCTAATTTATATTTTTTGTATTCAGTGTGTTTTCTGACATAGGAATCTATTCAACTTGATCTTCTGACCTCCACAGATATCAGCACTTGATCATAGGTCTTTTTTGTTTTTGTGGCTGAGAGGAAGTGATTCTAAACTAATCTATATGGGGGCTGGGGAAGAAAGTACAACAAAATCTTCTAAGTCATCTTCATCAGTTCAGGTCTTTCCCCTACTATCTTCCTGCTCTTTTTTCTTTTGCCTCTCCTTACTCTTGTGTCTCCTTATCTTCTCTGTTTACACTAGCAGGAGACACCAACAGTGCCTGCATATCCTGATTGGTCAAGCTCCATGCAGGTAGGAATATATGTTAAATTGGTTCATCTGGCTTCACTTCTGCTGAAGCACTTCTGCAGATGAATTATGGTGATATCTAATGCATTTGCTTTTTACTTAGGCCTATTATGCTCCTGGAGCTGCTCCACCTCCCTTTTTTGCCTCAACTGTTGCTTCCCCAACTCCCCATCCCTATTTATGGGGAAGCCAGGTAAATGCAGTAAATCATTTGGGATATATGCAATTATACTTTAAGGAAGAGATCTTCATTTACAATTTTGTTATTTTTCCAGCATCCTTTGATGCCGCCATATGGAACTCCTGTCCCATATCCAGCTTTATATCCTCCTGGGAGTATCTATGCTCATCCAAGCATGGCAGTGGTAAACCACTTTTTCACACTCTAATCCCTGGAATGCCTGAATTTTCATCTGTTTGTAGGCAACTATGTTCACTACTTTACTATAGTCGAGCATTTTAATTCATAATCGATCTTTTTTGTTTTTTTTTTTAATCATAATGCTAGACCCCGAGTGTTGTCCAGCAAAGTACGGAGATTGAAGGGAAGGGAGCTGATGGAAAGGATCGAGACTCGTCCAAAAAATTGAAAGGAACTTCTGCAAATGCAGGTTCCAAAGCAGGAGAGAGTGGAAAGGCAGGCTCAGGTTCAGGCAATGATGGCATGTCGCAAAGGTTTGGCAAACAACTGAATGAACTAATTAATTTTGACTTTTTCTACTTCTTTCTCTTTAATATACATTTTAATATGAATTTCTATTAAAAAATTATGAAACAGTGGTGAAAGTGGTTCAGAGGGTTCATCAAATGCTAGTGATGAGAATAATAACCAACAGGTACATAACAGATTAGATTACCATTAATACGCATGCTCTCACTTGTTTTTATAAATAATAACCTCGCTGGAACAAGCCCTGTTTTTCTTTTGCAATCACTTGTCTTTATTATTTTGATATTCACTGCAAAAGTCTGAATTGAATTGGTTTAATTAAAAGCTTGTTGATCTTTTTCTAAACTGTTTTTGGCTTTTGTCTGATGTCTTCTCCACAGGAATCAGCTACAAACAAGAAGGGAAGCTTTGACCTGATGCTTGTTGATGGTATTCCTCACCTCCATTCATGATTATCTTTTTTTCCCCTCTCAGTTGCTGAGATGACTTATCATTTTCCATTAACTTTTCAGGAGCCAATGCTCAGAACAATTCTGCGGGTGCCATTTCTCAATCTTCTATGCCTGGAAAGCCTGTTGTCTCAATGCCAGCAACTAATCTTAATATTGGAATGGACTTATGGAATGCACCATCTGGTGGTGGCGAAGCTGCAAAAATGAGACATAATCAATCTGGTGCCCCAGGAGTTGTTGCCCTTGGTGAACAATGGATACAAGTATGAGTCCTACAGTTTTTTTTCTTAGAAATTATTCTGATCATGTATTGTTTTAATGGTGAACATATTTACATTCTTTTACATATAATAATATATTTGAAAAGCAATGATTGTGTTGGTACTGTACATCATGTTCCCAGGTATGGTCACTTGATATTATGAAGATTTTGAAGGAAGGAAAAAATGGTCAAAGTTAATAGATTGTGTTGCCTAGATTATCATTTGTTTGAACACCCAAGTTAATTGGTTTTAGGCTTATCAACACTTTGGATCCTTCTACTACTGTCAAAATTTGATTTTGGTCTTTTTTTGGTGCCAATTTGGCCACCTACTAAAATAGTGCAATTCTAGATCATCTAATTATTCAATATCCAGTATTTATGCTGAAGTTAGACTATCCTGGGCTACCATGTCAGCACTTTCATGTTGATGTGGCACTCATGCATTGTCATGTCAACATTTGTACAATTAAAATAGTATAGAGATCAAATTTGTGAAAAAAAATTTGGAGGACCAAAATAGAACCCCAACACTACTGAGATCAAAAGTGTAAATAAGTCTTGGTTTTATTAGTCTAACTACTGTAAGAGTATACTCTCGAAAAGAAAAGAGAAACTAGCGTAAGAGTATAATAGTTTTAATGGCTATGCTTGATTTTGGTAGGATGAACGTGAACTGAAAAGACAGAAGAGAAAACAGTCGAACAGAGAGTCAGCTAGGAGGTCAAGGTTACGCAAGCAGGTAACTTTCTTCTAATATCTATTTCATCCACCCTTGTTAGTGGTGAAGATTGGAAGTATCTCCAATTGCGTCATATTTGGAGGCTAGAAGCTATATTATTTGACTATGCAGGTATTTTCATACTACCATTTTACAATTAAACAAAGAGAAAAATGATGTGTTTTGCATTTCTTGTACTAACTAGGCTGAGTGCGAAGACTTACAAAAGAGGGTGGAGACACTGGGAAGTGAGAATCGAACACTCAGAGAAGAGCTTCAGAGACTTTCAGAAGAATGCGAGAAGCTTACATCTGAAAATAGTTCAATCAAGGTATAGACTTTTCTTACCATTCTGCCTTTACAAGTCCCTTAATTTTTGCAATTTATAGGTTTGACATGTCTCAATTCAACCTCAAATTTATCTTCTGAACATAATCGCTTTAAACAGGAAGAATTGGAACGGATGTGTGGGCCAGAAGCAGTTGCTAACCTTGGATGAAACAACATTTGAGTTCCTCAGTGTAGTGTTTGATGGTAACGGCAAAATTTTATAGTTTCTTAATTAAGACGAATCTGCAGCTGGAATTTTCTTATGAATGGCCCGGTCTCTTAATTGAGAATAGGATATAATGTTTTTTTTCCTTGTTATACTAATTTATATCATTAACCCTCAATTGTAATTGCCCTTATGATTTTACTTGTCATTTGCTTGTAATATTTACCAACCAGTACCGTAGAATAGACAATGTAGGCTACTTGAGCTCTTCTGTTCGGAACATAGTTTTGCAAGTGTTGAGAATCGTGCTTCAACTTTTGAAATCTTCATTACTTGACCTTGGAGTCATTTTTTGTTCGATACTATACACGTGCTTGTGTTCAGTTGATTTGATGAAGAATGGTGTAACCTTAAGGTACGCTATTATTACCTGTCAAAACGACATCCCTTCTCCTGTTTGGACTACAATTGGAAATTTTCGAAGTTACCGTTCTTGAGGGGTTTTGATTTTCATACATCTCCTTAAGATGCATATTTTTTACAACAGTATAGATTTTTGAAATAAATTCGTAAAAAAACTAGTGATTGTCTTTGGGATTGTTTCAAGCAATACACATATATGTTTAATTTACAAACCTAATCATTTTTACCTTCTGATGATTGTTTCATTTAGGAACATTATCTTGACATCCATATGCTCCAACTCAATATTAAGATAAGCTCAGCAATCTTGACTAATAGAATTCTTATGGATTTGTGTTTTACTGTTGGAGAGAATACTTAATTATAATCAATATCTTCTCTTTGAATAAAACATCAAGCTATCGGTCTTGCTTTAAATAATCCTTGATTAATTTCTGAAGTTTCATCCTTTTATTTGCAAATTATTTATAACTGACCAATATAGAACTAACAGGTCTAAGTATTAGACTGTTAGTATTATTTTGATGAAGTAATTTCATATCTTTTTTGTGGAATTTAGTCGTTAAGTCATCTCATTATAGAAGATGATACACTTATGGGTTAATCTCCCAAAATCTCACTAACTGCATGTTCATACCTTGTTAAATGCATTATCACTCTCCTTATTCTACCATCAGTAATACTACAACTATCATCAACTTGTTGTCCTTCAATTTCACCATTTAACTTTTCTTCTACCAAATAACACACTGGAGAAAGTCAAATGATTTGTTAGTCTTCACCTTGATATTTTCCTTTTCAGCCTCGTGACTACTCCTTGACATATTTTTAAACTTTTGGCTTATAAGTCATTTCAACTTTATTGAAGGCAACAATTTTTTTTAATGATACACTTCTTAAATCCTAATTCAATACACCACAATATGCAAATCTTCACGCTTTTAGGCTATCATAGAAATATGCATTTAACAACCTTTACTTTTAGCTTTTTTCCTTCTTAATGCGAACATAGACAACACAACAAAAAAAATCTCAAATTCTTTTGTTTAGGAGAATGACTTGACCAAATTTACTTAAGAGTCTTCATATCTATAAATTATTTATTTCTTTTTATTTATAACTAATTTTGAGTACTAACATTAAGTTTAATTCTTTAATATATCAAGTAAAAGTATGTAAAAAGTTATGCTCAAAATTTAGAACATTATATTAAATTTCATTTACTCAATTTAACAATTTTATGTTAAAAAAAATTAAATCAATATTTCAATATTTTTTTAATTATAATATTAATATTTATATAAAAAATTATATAAAATTTCTCGTGCCCGTTGCACGGTTCAACCAACTAGTTCATAACAATTAAAGACATTTGTTGATGAAGTAGACAACACTATTAGGGTTGTTTCTTCCTGCACCTCCATATCTTCTTCTCTCACCTCCATAAATTTTCGGATTTTTAAAAATGTCCCTCTGTAATATTTCGAATTACATAATTCGAAAGTCATTTTTTAAATTTGTGATTAGCTTCCGGATAATTCGGAAGCATTTTTTCAGATGTATGGTTACTTTTCGGATTACATAATCTGAAAATCTTTTTTAGCTTCCAAATTATGTAATTCAGAAGTGTTTTTTTAAATATGTTTCTGGATTATATAATTCGAAAACTACTCTATGGAGGTGACATATAAAAAGGATAAAAATATATTTTCATATTGTGTATGGAGGTGACAGAAGAAGATACAAGAAACAGTCCACTGTTAGTGCTTTCAGCCCAAAACATCTTTGAAATTCTAGTACTCAAAGATGGATATCTTATTTTTTTAGAATAATGAGAATGTTTCTACCAAGTCATTCTTTTGAGGATTTATTTTCATATATTTCTGTCTTCTAACACTGCAAAGTGATTAATTAAGTATCGATATCAAACTTTGCAGCACAAGAAAATATAATGGAAATAAAGCGAGAGAAATTGAATTATACTTTAAGAATTTTTTCTGCTAAAGGTATTCAACTTATCAAATGAGCAATGGTTCAAGAATTTTTCAAAACATTATTTATCTATTTTAAAAAATACTTATTGAATCTAATATAGATAAAAAATAATTTTAAAACGTATTACATAAAAGAGATAAAAGTTTGATAAAATCAAAACTAAATATTCTCAAAACATTAAATATGAGATAAAATTTTAATAAAATCAAAACACAATATTTTTTATATTGGTTTATCCGTAATCTACAAGTCTTTACTATTCCACCAAGATTTCACTAACCATAGAATAGTTATAAGTAATTTATTCACCTAGCTTTTATAGTTTCTTACATAAGTATTTTTGTATTTGTTTCGACATGCAAAACACAAGGTATACATGTACAGCCTTCTCAGATTTCAATCCTTTTACTTAGAAAAAAAAGGGTAAGACTTCATATACTACTTTGTCTTAAAATGGATATACAAGTTTTTGAACAAGTCATTTCTACTCATATTTTTTCACATTTAGATGAGACAGCAGAGAGCATTTAATACGATGAACATTAAATTATGCTAAGGGTTTGCCAATATGGTCAGTGGCTGAGAAACTCATGATCCAATGATCATACGATGAACTTATCCAATTAAAATTTATAAAATTGTGTAAGAGTGAATACACAATTATTGAAACCAAAGATATGAAATGTCAAACATCTAATTTTTTTAATGATAACAAAAGATATTAAAACTTAAGAATGATCTGAAAGTGCTTTACATTTTTAATAAAATGTTTAATAACTTGTTTCTATAATTGATTTTGAAAATTGAGTTGATAAAACATAAATTTTTCAATGCAGTCTTGTATAAGACTTTTGTCTATGTTAACCATTATTTCATCTAGTTATTACATTTTTTTTATCACTTGTTGATAATTGTGAAGTTTCAACATATTTTTGGCTGGAAGTATGAAAATATTTCTGTTGTATAACTTTTATGAAAGCAAATTAGATTTAAACGGTTAACCAAAATTTACTTTTTTGTTTACAACTTTTCTTGGAAAAGACGTCTCTAATGATTATAAAGACATTCAAAAGATGGTTATAAAATTGTTAATTTTGGTTGTTATTGAAAATAAAATAAAAATTAAAAAGATTCAAATTATTGTCATATATATCATCTACGATGATAGTTGCCATATATATCATCTGCGATGATAGTTCTGTCAAAGATTATTATTATATATAAATGTTGTTATGATGTTCATAAAATGGATTATATTTTTTTTCTCAAAAAAGAATTTAGGAATTTAAGAATTTTATTTATTTATTTATATAATTTATATGTTTGGAAATATGAATCTATCTTTCTTTTGATGGTTTTTTTTTTTGCTAACTCTTTTTTCTGTTTTATCGGTCGAAAGCATCTAGCAACTTCACATTGGTAAAAAGTTAGGCTATTATGCTAAGTTGTTATTGTGGAATTTAGTATAAGCGATTTGTTGTTTCCGTCTCTCTATGTTTCACAATGATTCCAACCTATATAGATAATAGAATTCGAAATGAGTCTTCTCCAATTTAGTATTAGGTAGATCCCATACAATAATCATAGATATACCTATATTTTAATTTAGTACTTTGACAATATTAAAAAAAAAAAAAATCAATTATGGATTTAAGGGATACATGAATCCAATTCAATACATAATTTTAGAATTCAAAGAATTTTCTTTTTCAGTTTTTCAATTTGTCCCATATTTGTAAATGCTATCTAAAGTGTTTGAGAAATAGTTGAAGTAGTTGAATAGGAGGACCACTATGACCATAGGTCTTGGTAAATTTACCAAAAATAAAAATGATTTATTTGATATTATGGATAACTGGTTGTGATGACATTTTTTAATAAAATGATTGTCATAGGTGATGCATATAAGAACAAATTGTCAAATATAGTGTTAATTTGATGACGATTCTATTCAAAATCATCATCATAGATGTCATACAACCACGATCAAGACTATAACCATTGTTGTATCCATTTTTTTAAGTTATATTTGTCTTCTATTGCTTACCCAGTTAAACAACCTGTATATATCAAATGTGTTGTAGAGCCAACAAGAATCAACATTACATGAAAGCATAAAATAGCAATGTATAACTTAGCGAAAAATAATATAATGAAATGAAGTATATAAAAAAAATTGTAAGTAAATATTACAAATGTCAAGAATTTTAAAACATAAAACCATGAGTGAAAAGTAAAATTAAAAAAACATATTGTAGAAACTACTCTATCATCATCTAGCCTAATGTGTTCTAAAAATTAATAAAATATGTTGGTCTAACATAATCAATGTATTTAGAGATATAACCAAGTTATAATATATATATATGTCAGTGCAGACCTCATTTTACTAAGTCGATTTTGTGAGGTTATGTCAAAATTGAGCGTAAATCTTTTATACCAATTTTTTCAAAACGAACAATATCTTAGATGTGGTGATTGATCTTAAAGATGTTATTTCTCGGACTTGAGGTTGGAACATTGACATCGTCTGTGAGAACGAAAATGTGTCCCAAACTCTTCAGCTTTGGGAGGCTTGTTCCGGTATCGCCAATATATACTAGTACAAAAGTTTAAAACAATGACGCATTATTTAATACGTTTTTAGGGTTAGACGCTGTTTTTCAAAACGCGGTGACATGTTTGAAATTAAGTTGATTTAAGAAGGCGGCTATTTGTAATAGCCACATTCTTAAATCAAGCGTTTTGATTTAAGAAGACGGCTATTTGTAATAGCCGTCTTCTTAAATCATTTTTTACCCTAATTTCGAAGCGCGACACTTATACTTTTATGGTTTCTTTCTTCTTGGCGTTTCGCGTTTTCCCTTTGTTTCTGCTCTGGTATTCCTCTCTTCTTCTACGAGCTTCATTGTGTTCTCGTGACATTGTAAGTTTGTTTCGATCAACTCTCTTTCTTCTTCACCAATGGTTTATAAATTTTTTTCGTTTAACTTATTTGTTTGTTTTCTTGCATTGGCAAATGGTTCTCTGACGCTTCATTTTCTCTTATGTTTCTGCTCTCGTGCTTCTGCTCGTCTTCTGTGAGTCTTCATTGTCTTCTTTGTGCCATTGTAAGTTCGTTTCGAGTTTTCTTAAATCACCATTGGTTTATATATATATTTTTTTGTTTCTCTTATTTGTTTGTTTTCTTGTATTGGCAAAGGTTACCACTACTCCGTCGCTACTGTCGTCTCCATTGTTGCCTTATGATTTAGGGTTTAGAGTTTTAATTTTTATTTTAAGAAAATTTAAATGAGAATGCGGCTATTTACCATAGCCGTATTTATAAATGACATTTAAGAATGCGGCTAAATAACTGCCTTTTTATTTCTTGATTTTACGACTATGTGTACAACAAATACGACTATAAAACCGCTGTTTTAAATCTAAAACAGCTGCCATCTTTTAACATTTTTGCATCAATGATAGTCTCATGTCGCTCAATAGTCGAGGACAATGACAGTTTATATACTCATTCTTTCTCCAACCCATTAAGACACCTTTTAAAGACAAAACCATGACGGATCACCAACTTCCATAAACTGCCATTGACCTCGACTCTTGAACTATGTTGCATTCCTCGAACTTATTTTTTGTAGGAATACATTGCAAGTGTAAACCACAATTTTAGAAAATAGAAACCTAAGGAAATCAATGAATTGGAACAATACTTCATAACATAAAGAGAGTTTGTGTTATAATACTTGATATGAAGCTAAACATAACTTTTAAAATAATTATTATAAAAAATAAATTTATTATGATTTATAATTAAAGTATAATATAATAAAATCGTGTAACCTTTTGTATCGTAGGTGCATCAAATAAGAAGAAAACCATGTTGGCTAATAATCTCATAGAAAATGTAAAGCATAACTTGTGATATCAAAATGGTTGCACTACTTATATCAAAATGGAAATGATCGTGACTGTAGAGTTCTTGTGATTTTTCATTTTTGTAGTCATCCACGTGGAATTTATTTTGTGTAAAATGGAAAGATACCTATCCATCACTATCGTGTAGTTAGGAAGATACCGCTCATTGTTTTTTTAACATAATCAATTCCATTAAGTCTTTTCCTTTGTTTCACCCAATATAAGTTAATATCTTATTCAAGTAAATCACATTAATAACACTTCAAATTCATCATACAAGCATATCAGAAATTACACACTTTAATTCAGACAGTATCTTAACTTTTTAACTCTATTATTATTTCTATTAATATAAAACTTATTTAAGTTTTAAATTCTCATTACAAGAAAATCATTAAATAGAAACTAAATTTAGAAACAAAAAATAATTAGTTGCTATAGTGACCAAATTAGAGATCATTTTGAAGACTAAAAAAAATTTTGATTTCTAAATTAGTTTCTATTATTGTTAAATAGTTTCTAAATTGGTATTTAATTAGCAATAAAGGTTTTAACTACCAATTGTTTAAATTCTAAATTTGGTAGCAAAAAATCTTGGTAGCTAATTAGATACCAATTTAGAAACCATTTAACAATAATAGAAACTAATTTAGAAACCAAAAATTTTTTTAGTCTCAAAAATGGTTTTTAATTTGGTCACTATAATAACTAATTATTTTTTGTCTCTAAAATTGGTTTCTAATAAATGATTTTCTTGTAGTGTCTTCACAAATTTAAATACTTTTAATTAAGTTTTTATCAATTTTTTTGTCTACTGACTATTCAAATTTTTTTAATTAAATTTTTACTATTTAGTTTTTCTGTTAATTATATAACATTGTTATTATCTTGTCACATATTTTATCACATCGTCTTGTTTATTTGTTTTAATAATATGAAATTTTATTGTTAATATAAAGTAATACTATAATTAATATAAAATAATAAGTTATTTTTATTATTTTTATTAAAAACTTATTAGATAACGTCGTCATCTTTCTCAACTCACTTCGTTATAAATATATTCTCACTAAAAATAACAAAATCACTTGTCATATTAAAAATAATATTATTTTATATTAACTATAAAATATTATAATTTTAGTATATAAAGATAATTTTCATTAAAAAGTAACAAAATCACTTGTCATTTTATATTAATTACATTAATTATAAAATATTATATTTTGTAATACACTAAGACAAATAGATAAGATGATAAAAACAAAATAACTACCATGTTACTCAATTAATAAAAAAATTAAATAAAAAAATTTAATTAAATAATATAAAATTTTAAAAAAATCAAAAAAAGTTTTAAAATTTAATTAAACCTTAACATTATTATAATAATAATAACATTCATAGTAATATTAAGTAACAAAATATCACCATAGTCTTATTTTCAATTCCAAATACGTTTTAAATAATAAGGTCCATATTGGTTAGACTAAGATAAATGTGAAGATAGTGTCTTTGATGAATTCAACCATTCATTTATTATCCATGCCTATATGTTAGTCTTTATTGCCCACCAAGGCCAAACTAAATGTGGTTGATTATGTCATCCGTTTAAGTCGGTGACTTCATTGAGGCATTTAAATTTATTTAGATGGATGAATATGTTCTGAAATTTTAAGTAAAGGTGGAGTTTCACATTTATGCCTATACCTGTCACTTGGCTCTCAATGATGTAGACACCTTTTTTTCTTTTTTTTTTTTCTCCTGTTCTTCTTCATCTTAACTCTAACCATATAAGCTTTTGATTTGATTAGGATAATATCGTAAAAAAAATTATTAAATAAAAATTAATTTTATGGATAAAAAATAATTAATTGTTATATTAATTAAATTAGAAATCAATTTAAAGATTAGAAAAATTTTTAATTTTTAAATTAATTTTTGTAATTGTTAAATAGTTTTTAAGTAGTTTCTATTAATTTTTAAAATATAGTAATTAATTTTTTTTTTAAATTAGTTTTTATTTAATAATTTTTTTTAGTGTATGAAGATTTTTTTTTCTTTTATGACTAGGAGACTTAATCTTGAAGTTAGAAGAGAAACAGTAGACAATTTTTTTTCTTTTTCTTATCCCAGTCTTTTTATGGTAGCGAAATGATGAATAAAAATTAAAATTATATTGTACTCATTTTTTTTTACCTAAAGGAGATATATGATTAAAAATGAAAGAGGGCAAACAAAATAAGAGTTAAAATAAACATTATTAATACCTAAGTGTAATAAAAAGATTTTTTGTGGGAGCTTTAGTTACATTGCTGCTAACAGCACTTTAGATAAATATTTATCAATTAGTTACATTACTTATATATTTATTTTGTTCTCATTCAATTTAAAAAAAATAAATATTATATATATATATATATGTATATTCATACAATTATCTATCATTATTAAAAATAATTAAATAAAAACTAATTTTAAAAAAAATAATTAGTTATTATATTAACTAAATTAGATATTATTTTAGAGACTAAAAACATTTCTATTATTGATAAATAATTTTTAAATTGATATCTAATTAACTATTAAGTAAGATTATTAATTATTTAGATGATAAAGTTAGTAGTTAAAATCTTAGTAGTTAATTAGATATCGATTTAAAAATTATTTATTAATAATAGAAACTACTTTAAATATATATAAAAAATTAAAAAAAAATATTTAATTTATCAATATAACAACTAATTATTATTTTTTTAAAAATTAAATTTTATTTAATAATTTTTTTTGTAGTGATAAATATGATAGAAAAATTATTAAAAGAACAATATCAACATGTTCACCAAATCCAAAACAAATTATTTAGTGTATAAATGTTTTGAAATTGATATTAAGCAAAATCTTTTGAAAAAAATAATCTTGTATCTCCCTTTATGTAAATAGTTTTATATTTGTCTTAACATACTTGAGATGTAGTTTGAGTGATTGTAGCTTTTATATTTCAGATCTAATAAGACGTCATGCCTAAACTTAAAATGATTTTAAAATAAACTGTATTGGTCTTTAAAATGTTTAGATTTCTAGATTTGAAGTTTCAAACACCTTCAATGTGAAAGAATACTTGGATAGTAAAATTTTGGAGAAACTAGTAAATAATACTCATAACATATCTGAATAGTTTGTGAAAGAAGACATACTTAAGCTAAAAATTAAAAATGACCATACATATTATTGTTCGATTTATTATTCTAAAGTTGAAGAATGATTTGTAGCATTGGATATTGGATATTGTTGTAATCATATATAAATTTTAATTGAGTTTAACATATCAAGTAAGACATAAGATAAGATGCTAAAATATCAAATCCATTTATTATTATTATTATTATTATTATTATTATTATTATTATTATTATTATTATTATTATTATTGTTCTCGAATGGATTAGGACTTAGAGAAATTTATTCTATTATTCTTTATCTCAATGAACTACTTTCTTCTCTCCTTTCATAAGTCTTCTCTCTTTTGTTAACTCTTAGTCCGAATGATACCTGTAAAAGACATTTCGACGTTTAAGTGAGATTTTGATAATCAGTGCTCAATGTAATTAATGTGTGATGATGACATATTTTTTTCTCAAAATTCATAATTATTTATATGATTATCATAGATCCATTATTATTGGGTCGAATTAACATTTAGATCATAATTAAGAGTACATTACTTAATGTTTAATCATTATTTTAAGCTTGTTAATTCTTTGTTGAGTTTAATAAATTTGATCATGTCGGTTGACACTAACTGAGTATTGAGACATCTGACCTTCGTTTGGTATCAACCGTTACAATTATAGATAACAATGTTTATAAGAACTATGGAGAACTTTATATATCAATTTTGAACCTAATGTATATACATGTATTTCCTTTTGGATGTTTCTTACTAATTAATTCATGTTTTTTTTTATTGATATACATATAAGCTGTTATCAATCAAATGCCCAAAAGGCCTATCAATTTGAGGAATTACTGGGACGGAAGACCATATAATTTATTGGAACTTAAAATAAAATAGGTTTATATATATTATTGATACGTTTAAAATTTGACAGATTTGAAGTCTGAATCTTTATATTTAAATTCTTAATTTGAGATTAAAATTATATGATTTTTTGTAATTAATTTTTAAAATCTATTATAGGTATAATAATTTAGATTATTAATTTGAAATTATTTTAAATATATTTGAAATAATTATTATTAGAAAACCACCATAAATAACCATTTATGTGTCAAAATAAGTCTAAAGAGAATTAAAAATGATAATGAACATTCATATATGTTCAATTTTTAATATAATTAATTGTGTTTAAGGTATGTATGAGATTTTTTTCCAAAATTATCAAGGTAAACTGAGTTAATTATGTTTAATCCTTCATCAATAATGTTCAAAAATGTTAACTAGTTTTATTTTTCATATTTTACATTTATAATTATGATACATGTTTATATTTTAGGTTTCTGATCAAAGAAGTGTGTCAACTAATAGAGCAAATTCTGGACATTAAGATGAGCATATATAATAATTAAGGAATCTAGTATAATGTAGAAATAATTTGTTCTATTTTGTGTTTTGTGAATAATATGTTAAATTTTTATTTGTAATACTTCATAACAAGATTTTTCTTTTATTGTTTCCTCCTAGTTTTTTAACTCATATTTTGTGCTTGAGTTTGAATTTCAACGTGTATACTTAATATATTTTGATATAAATTTAAATTTAGTTATATAGGTATAACTTGTCAATTGATGAGTGTTATATCTATTTATTTGTTTTATTTATTAAAAAAATAATTTATCAAACATAGATAAATAAATACAATAGATGTAAACAATTGTGGTTGAAAAAAAAATCATGAATGCTTAAATGATAAATGAATAAAAAAAAATGTTCATAATTATGAAATCTAAGATATTTTACAGAGGTTTTGAAACTTATGATATTTTATGGAGATTTTGAAACTTATAGTATTTTATGGAGATTTTGAAACTCATGGTATTTTACAGAAACTTGTGGCATTCTACAAAGGTTTTGAAACCCATGAAATTTGACGAAGATTTTGAAATTCATGACATTTAACAGAATTTTTGAAATCTTCATTAAATATTGACTTTTTTTGGAGTTTAACAAATCCTAGGAAATACTTTTCTAACAAATGGTTTAACTGGAAAAATTGCAACATCAAATTAATGACTTAATGAAGATTTTAACCATTGGTGATGTAAAAATAAACTTCCATCAAAATCTTTTTTTTTTTTTT
The DNA here is from genome assembly GCA_013389735.1 of Phaseolus lunatus. Classification (NCBI taxonomy): domain Eukaryota; kingdom Viridiplantae; phylum Streptophyta; class Magnoliopsida; order Fabales; family Fabaceae; genus Phaseolus; species Phaseolus lunatus. Next base: position 40,257,965 of record CM023859.1, read on the forward strand.
TGTAGTGATTAGTGGTAAGTAAAAGTGAAATGTTTGGATATAAAAATTATATATATTAAATATGACTAACGTTGATTTTAAAATGTTTAATCTTTTCAATGTTTTATTTTGGATAAAACAATTTAATTTCATTAAATTATAATTTTTTATTTGAATAAATTATTTTAAATATTACCAAAAATATCACTAAACAATAGTGGTGAGATGTTCATTGAAAAACAATGTTCGCAATCGTAGATACAAAAAAGACATCACTACAAACTTCAATTAAAAAAATATTATTGACATCCACCTAAAAATAATTTCATTGATATTAATTAAGAAAATTCTGACATAAATAATTTAATAAATAGTTATGATCAACATGGATAAATAAATAATCCAGATAGTATTAACTACAAAATAAAAATTATCAATATCAACTAAAAGTTTAACTTATAAGAGGAAAATAGTTTTATTACTTTAGTTAGCTTCAGTTGAAATAATTTTGTAAATATTGGTGGAGTTGTTCAATAAATAACTGCAACATACATTATGATCGATGTTAGTAAAAAAATAACTCTAACTAACATTAATTGTAAATAATCTTATTTGACGCAAATTGAATATTATCTAGTCAAAATTAACTTAAAAATGTTCCGACTAAAATCGAATTAAAAAGATAATATAAAAAAAAGAAGATAATATTGATTTGAGATGACAAAGAGTATCAAGAATTTCACATTCTTAATTATTTTAAGGTGAAATTTGAAATTTTCGAATTTTAAGTCACTTTAATTTTTTTTATTCCAATAACATATTTTTTTCCATAAAATATTTATAATTCCTGATAAAAATGAATTATACTCTAAGCATTTTCATCTAAACACAATGTTAGCTCGTGTTTTGAATAGAACAATTTATAATTTATAGAAAATTTGAATATTAAATGACACTTTCATGTTTCAAACATCATAAAGAATTAATTACTATAGACATCAATTAAAAAAAACTTTTGATTGACATCTACTGAAAAATAATCTCACTAATATTAATTGAGAAAACTAAACTGTAAAATATTAAGTGAGAAATAACTCTAGTTTAGAATGGTAGATAAATAATTTCAACATTGTCAACCAAAAAATAATTCATATTAATGTTGAGTTAATTTTTTTTTACTAATATTAGCCAAAAAATAGTATTAACAACGTTGATTAAAAAAAATCCTAGTTGATATTGATCAAAATATAGTTTTGTCAATGTTCTTTGAGAAACTTCTAATTAATGTAAATCGAAAAATAATTCTAATTTATATTATGATCAATAATGGTAGAAAACTTATGTAGCACAGACATTGACACGAATATTGATACGACACGGACACGGAGATATGTATAATTTCTAAAATGTAGGACACGGGGAAACAGATCTATATATTATATAATTATAAATTATATAAATCGACAATAAAGATTTATATGCACAAGTATGTTTCAGTTTTTTTTAACAAAAAGATATTTTTCATGACTGGTTCAAAAGGATTTGTTCCTTATTTTTTTATAAATATACTAAAAATGTATACAATAAATTTGAGTTTTTAGAAAATTAATGTATCTTTCCTTCTTAAAATTGTGTTAGAACTGTACTAAAATTGTCAAAAATTCAATAAATATTTTTTAAATTGAATACTTCACCAATAAATATCTTACGAGTATCGTGTCTCATACGTGTGTCCGACATAGACACGCCATTTAAGAAGAGTGTTTGAACCTCATAGTAGAAAACAATTGGTTGGCATAAACTAAAAATAATTTTTGTAACAAAAAACTTATATTTGATATTAGAAATAATGTTGATGTTAAAAAAAATCTAACTAAAATCAATTAAAAACTAACATTGACTTATATTGAAGAAAAATAATTTTAATAGTAATAATAAAAAATAATCACCACTAAATATTTTTTTTTTATCAACAAAAAATTAATAAAATAATAAAGGGAACACTTTAGAGGTATCTCAACCCGTATATATAAACCAAGAACCTCTTACCAACTTATGAACTTTGGTTCTTAAAAACCAAAAAATAGAAAAAAAGAAAACTCAAAAAAACCTACAGAAAAAACAGATTCACATCCTAAAAGGACCATTAAGCAACAATGTGTAAATAAAGTACACTTTCCAACAATGTGCAACCTAAAGTAATACAAACCACTAAGCAGCAATTATGCTTGATTCTGGCAGCATCAAACCTGTATGGAAGAGAAAAGTGGTTCTTTGTGTAACCAATACCTCCATCAGAAATCCCAATATGTGTTGGGTATGAAGCCAGGATCAATTGGGTTGGATTGACTAGACACCATGTTTAGTGGGTAGACTTAATCATTGTGTTCCTTTTATAATTTCTATTTAAAGAAATCATTATATTTGTAATTGGTATACAACAGAACAGAAATAAAACCTAAAAATAAAATCTAGTAGTTGTCCGTGTTATTTTCTTGCATTGATTTTCGCGTGCATAGGAGCAATACACTATGACAGCAACAACACACCAAACTAGGACCAGGATTCACATTATTGCAGCAAAATTTTCATTGAAAAAGTTGGCATCACTATTCATAATTATGCCTTTCCTTTACTTCACTCTGTGCAGAACCTACCTACCTCTGTTGGATTTGGATTCCTTAATCATATAATGAAACGTGAATAATGATTAAATAATACCTGGTAGACCCATGATCGCATGGCTGAGGGACGAAGACATGATCTTGATGAGGTTCTCCTTTAGGGTGTATCGCTTAGAATGGAATTATGTGAGTAGAGAGACAAAGAGATGAGAGGCTCGAAAATCCCTTTAGGGAATTAGTTTCGGCCGTGTGATGTTAGAATATGAGAGTGTCTCTTTAGTTATCTGGTAATCTCTATTTATAATACACCTAAGGGGAAACCCTAATTATTTATGGTAAGGGTAATTACGTCCATCAAGCAATTACCAATAATATAATAGGATAAATATGGTAATTGATCAATAAGATAAATAATCGTGAGGTGCCACATAATATTCTTACATTCTCCCACTAGGCCAAAGGATTATTTATTATGAGCATTAGATAAGTCTGGCCAGATTTTAATACTCATTTTAGTTCTAAACTGTAATTGTAGCAGAGAAATACAGTCTTTGAATCCGTATTCAACTCAAGACCCCCATTAATCATACTACAATACAAATTTAAAACTTAAGTAAATTTTAGGATCAATTGATAAGTAAGCCCTTTAGACTTTGATTTGTACAGTTAGTGTCTATGTATATTTAGGCATGCATAAACATATTTAAGAACACACAAATCAAGGTAAATGAGGAAATTTTATTAAACATAAGTAAGTACAAATATGCTAAATAAGGTCTTTAGATAATCCCATCTTCGAAACATGTTCTTCGAATACTTTAGGTGGGAGACCTTTAGTCATCGGATCCGCAAGCATATTTTTAGTACTAATATACTCAACACAAAGTTTATTTTCCTCAACTCGCTCACGTACGAACAAGTACTTTGTATCAAGATATAATCCAGCGCCACTCGAACTGTTATTGTTCGAAAAACTAACGGCAGCTGAGTTATCACAATAAAGCTTCAATGGCCTGGAAATGGAGTTAATGACTTTGAGTCCAGCGATAAGATTTCGCAACAACATTCCATGACAAGTTGCATTATACACTGCAACATATTTTGCCATCATTGTTGAGGTTGTTGTTAATTGCTGCTTATGACTCTTCCATGAGATAGGTCCGCCTGCTAACATAAAGATATACCCAGAAGTGGATTTCTTGTCATCTTTGCATTTTGCAAAATCAGAGTTAGAATAACCCACCACTTCTAAACTGTCACTTCTCCTATAGGTCAACTTATAGTCTTTTGTGCCTTGTAGATATCGAAGTACTTTCTTAGTTGCTTTCCAATGATCTAGATCAGGATTAGATTGATACCGGCCTAGCATTCCAGCAATGTAAGCAATATCCGGACGAGTACAAACTTGAGCATACATAATGCTTCCAACTATAGATGCATAAGGTATCATCGTCATTTGCTCTTTTTCAGCCTCTGTTTTCGGACATTGAAAAGAACCGAAAACATCTCCCTTAATTACTGGAGCCACAGAAGGAGAGCAATGCTGCATGTTATAACGAGTGAGGACACGCTCAAGGTAGGCCCTTTGGGATGATCCCAAAATCCCCTTAGCTCTATCTCGGTATATTTCGATGCCAATAACATAAGCGGCCTCTCCGAGATCCTTCATGTCAAAATTATGCGAAAGTATGCGCTTTGACTCATGCAACATGTCTATACTATTACTTGTCAATAGAATGTCATCTACGTAAAGGACAAGTATAGTAAAGTTGCTCCCACTCATCTTGAGGTAGGTGCATTGATCCACTTGATTCTTAAGGAAACCTTGTTTCTTCATGACTTCATCAAACTTTATGTACCACTGCCGTGATGCTTGCTTCAGCCCGTAAATGGATTTCTTCAGCTTGCAGACTAAGTGTTCTTGACCTTCAGGTTTAAAACCTTCTGGTTGTTGCATGTACACGCCTTCATGCAAGTCGCCGTTAAGGAAAGCAGTCTTGACGTCCATCTGATGTAGCTCTAGATCAAAGTGAGCTATGAGAGCCATTACAATCCTTAAGGAATCTTTTCGAGAGACAGGTGAAAAGGTCTCTTGATAATCAATTCCCTCTTTCTGAGTGAACCCTTTTGCAACCAATCTTGTTTTGAAGCGTTCAATGTTTCCATTTTGATCTAGCTTAGTTTTGAACACCCATTTAGATCCTACGGGTTTTATTCCGTCAGGTAATTCTACTAGATCCCAAACATTGTTTTTCTTCATGGAGTCAAGCTCATCAAGCATGGCATTATTCCATTCAGAAGACTGATCACTAGTAATGGCTTCATTATAAGAGGTAGGATCAGTATACCTTCCGACATCCATTTCTGCTTCAGTCAGGTAGGTTACATAATCATCAAAATTAGTGGCAGTTTTAGTTATAGATGACCTCCTGAGCTGATTAACGGGTTCTACATTGTACTGATGTTTGTCGTTCAGGGTGTCTTCATTCTCGGATGGATTCAGAATAGCATCAGGTTCTGAGCATGGAGTAGGTGGTACAGTGACGCGCGGAGTGGGTACAAGAGGAGTGAACAGAGGCAAATTAGTAGTCGATGTAGATCTCTCCCCCGCCTCTTGTACTTCTAGTAAATCCAGGTAAGGATTGTCACTGCTCCCATTGATTTTGAAATCCTCTAGGAAATGAGCATGCTTGGTTTCTACAATGCGGGTGATGTGGGAAGGACAATAAAATCTATAACCCTTTGAGTGATCGGGATACCCGATGAAGTGACAAGTTACTGTTTTCATGTCAAGCTTCTTTAAGAAAGGGTTATAAACTTTAGCTTCAGCAAGGCAACCCCATACTTTCATATATCTAAGACTCGGTTTTCGTCCAGTCCAAAGTTCATAAGGAGTTTTAGGGACAGATTTGGAAGGAACTCTATTGAGTATATGAACTGCTGCTTTTAATGCCTCGGTCCAGAGGAATAAGGGCAAATTGGAGTTGGCTAACATACTACGCACCATGTTCATTAGGGTCTTGTTTCTCCTTTCAGCAACACTGTTTTGTTAAGGAGTACCGGGCATGGTGTATTGGTTCACAATCCCCTGGCTTTTACAAAACTCATAAAATGGACCAGGGGCTTGTCCCAAATCAGTATGTCTACCATAGTATTCACCTCCTCTATCTGATCGCACAACTTTTATTTGAAGATTAAGTTGTTTTTCAACTTCAATTTTATAATCTTTAGAAGTTGTAAGTGATTCAGATTTTTCCTTAATAAAATACAAGTACATGTAACGAGAATAATCATCTATAAAAGTGATAAATGAATTATCTCATGTTATTCCAACGATACTGTAAGGGCCACTAATGTCAGTATGAATAAGTTCTAATAATTTTGAACTCCTAGTGGCACCTTTCTTAGTCGTGGATGTCATTTTTCCTTTGAGGCATTTGACACATGTTCCAAAATTAGTGAAATCGAGAGATGGTAAGACTTCATCCTTCACAAGTCGAGATAAGCGATCTCGTGAAATGTGGCCTAAACGTTGATGCCACAATATGGATGAAGTTTCTAAGTCTCGTTTTCTCTTGGTCTTTGTTAAGTTCTCATTAATATTATATGATAACAAAGATTTGGAGAAGCTATCATCTAGTTCTAACTTATAGAGACCGTTATCCAGAAAACCAGTACCAAACAATTGAGAATTTAAAGAAATAGTAAGTTTGTCATGACCATGGAAAACATAAAAACCATCAATGTCTAACTTTGGTCATGATACAAGATTCCGAGTAATCTCGGGAATATATAAGGTATCATAAAGTTTAATACATTTTCCAGTTTTCATAAGTAATTCTAAGGTTCCCACAGCTTCGACAAATATTTCTTGTCCATTCCCCATCTTAAGTGTTCTTTGGTTTCTTTCCAGCTTCCGGATTGTAAGGAATCCCTGGATTGAATTGGTCACATGAACCATAGAACCAGAGTCAAACCACCAAGTATTAGTTGGAACATTTAAATTAAAGGACTCAATTATCATATTTAGATGATTACCTTTCTTAGCCAGCCATTCCTTAAAGCTTGAGCACTCAGACTACTTATGTCCTACCTTGCGGCAGAACTTGCAGTAGGGCTTGCTAGTGGATTTGTTAGAGCTGAAGGGTGCACTTGCATAAATTTCAGGGACCTTATTAGATTCCTTTTTCTGGAATTTGCCCTTCCGCTTCTTCGATTCAACAGCCACGAGGTAAGCAACATCTGGTTTCTCCAGCTTCAGGCGCTCTTCTTCTTGAACAGTCATAGCAATCAACTCACTCATGGACCATTTCTCCTTCTGAGTATTATAGTTGACTTTGAAGGCTTCAAACGCAGAAGGAAGAGAAGTCATAATGAAGTGGACTAGGAAACCTTCACTGATCTCCATGGCTAATCCCTTAAGTTTACAGGCCATGTCGCTCATCATCAGGATGTGCTCGCGAATGCCGGTGCGCCCGTCATATTTTGTAGTCACCAACTTCAAGATAAGAGTACTAGCATGCGCCTTAGAGGTTCCTTGAAATTGTTCCTCCACGGAAGCTAGATAAGCCTTAGTGTTAGGTGAATCAGGAATGCCTCCTCTGATGATTGGGCTGATGGAATTCTTGATAAGCATAAGACACATCTTGTTACTCCTTTGCCATTTCTCATAAGCTATCTTATCTTCAGGAGTGCTCTTATCAGTGAGGGCAAGAGGAGCAGCTTCAATTAGTGCATGATCAAAATCCAGCATCCCAAGAGTCAACATCAAGGAATCTTTCCAAGAAGAATGATTTTCACCAGTCAAGGTCTCAATTCCCATATTAGGGGCTGGTTAGACGACGAATTAAGATATTTAGGCTAAGGAAAAAGTTAGAGTGACATAGGGAAACTTAGATCTAAAGCAGGCATAAGTAAGAACCATTATGATAATGAAGCTGTGATAAAATCTATTATAACATCAAAATAATAGACTAGATTAGGTTCTACTTAAACAATCAGCTTTCACTTTGGTTAACTACCAATTATTTAAGCATAATGAACAATTATAAGTAAGGTATGTGCAATAAGAATGTGACACATCATCTTTGGACAGAAGTGAACATTTAAGCTTATGCACATATTAAGTTTGCAAAACACAAGTGCAACAAACATCGTTGGACATAATAGAAATAATTGTGTTTTTAGGCAAATGTCATGTGAATATTTAATAATTAAGTGTACTCACAAGTAAGTGAAGGTGCTTAATTAGACTCAAATAACAAGACATAACCCATCATTGTTGGACAGAAGGGAGACTCCTATTATTAAGTTTAAGCAAAAAATTTTAATTTTAATTTTATTTTAAAACATAATTACGGTATCATGAGATTTATCATATTTAATTCGATAAATAAAAGGAAACACGTAAATATGTTACTTGTAAACCTGATAAGGTGAGTAGCGGAATATTAGGGATTTGATTTTAGATTTGGTCTTCAAAATTTTAATTAGATTGATATGTTTCCAAGTTTGACACAACTGCTATTTTCGAAAATAGTAATAATAATAATATCCGAAAATTAATAAGGCAAGAATATACTATCCTAAATAAGAAAAAACTTGGAGACTAAGATATCAATTTTTTTATTTATTTTTTAGGAAAACACAATCAAATCAAATTCATTCCTAATTAAGGGAATCAATTGTATTTTGAAAATTTTAATTAAGGAAAAAATGTTATTTTCAAAATTTCCTAATTAAGGGAATAATGAATTTTCGAAATTCATATGAACAACAAATAATGATGATGAACATAGAATCAAAATTAATTCCATTCCAAATAAGGGAATACTCACGAAAATTATGAAGAACACATAACATTCATATTAAATTAAAATTTTCGAAAATAAGTGGTTCAATAATATATCAAAATTAAAATATCGAAAATCAATTTGGAAGAAACGAAAGAAGAATTGATTAAGCAACATAAAACTGCTCTGATACCAAATGTTGGATTAGGATTCCTTAATCATAATGAAACGTGAATAATGATTAAATAATATCTGGTAGACCCGTGATCGCATGGCTGAGAGACGAAGACATGATCTTGATCAGGTTCCCCTTTAGGGTGTATCGCTTAGAATGCAATTATGTGAATAGAGAGACAAAAGATGAGAGGCTCGAAAATCCCTTTAGGGAATTAGTTTCGGCCGTGTGATGTTAGAATATGAGAGTATCTCTTTAGTTGTCTGGTAATCTCTATTTATAATACACCTAAGGAGAAACCCTAATTATTTATGGTAAGGGTAATTACATCCATCAAACAATTACCAATAATATAATAGGATAAATATGATAATTAATCAATTAATAAGATAAATAATCGTGAAGTGCTATATAATATTCTTACAACCTCCACATCCTCCAGCATCTACCAACAGCACGGAAAAACGATCTGAAAAACACAATAAGAAAGGGAATTCTGGAAGTGACCGTGCTCCTTTTTCTTCCTTTTGCATTCGGTCCATGCTTGAGAAACAGATGTGTGATAGAATCTTCTCATCCACAAAACATATACATTCCGTGCTCATATTTTCACGTTACAAAAAAAAGTAATTAAATCTACCTAACAACTTAATAAATTAATATTTTAACTATATTTATTTTATATTTTAATTTAAAGTATTAATACATAATACTATATTATTATAATCATTTATCCAATGAATATTTTTATTCTATCACATATACGTATCTTTCATAACACAGCCAGAAAAATTTGAAACATTTTTTTCACTTATATCTAGTTTACAACCTTTTTTAATAATAAAGTATTATACTTAATTGATAAAAAAAATAAATATAAATAATAATATTTGTAGTTATTAAATGGTGGTATAAAAATGGTATATGACAAACTAATAAAACTATTAGACAACGGTATATTTTGGTAACTTGATAGAAAGAACTATTTTTAAGTACGGTAAATTTTAAAAATCAATGGAGTGACATTAGATTATAAGTAAACATTTCTTACAAAAGAAAGAGTTTTAAATCTTCTTAATTTAAAGATTATATAGAGATTATAGGTTACGGATAAAAAATGAGTAAGTAACAATATGATTTTCTTTGGTGGACTAAACTAAATAACATTGATAACTTGTTTCTGACTCCAAAAGAAAATGCTGCATTTATGAGGCATGTTTGTCTGAAGGTTGAAAACTTGCTTAAATCCCCCTTTAACTAAACAAAAAATTTTTAAAAAAAAAGGTACAATATAGTTGACAAAAGTTGATTGGATAAAAAAGAGAAAAGGATAATGACCATAATGTAACCAAGAGTGTATTTTTTATTAATTTAACATGACCAAAAGTCTTCACTAGTACAAACTGTACAGTATTCAATAGAAAATAATTAAGATATTCTTTTATCATTTCAAATAATTGTTTTTGGGATAGTTTGACTTAACAGTAAGTTACTTAAAATGTTTTTAAGTATGTTTCTCAAAACAACTCTAAACACTTAATTTTAAGAATAGAAATATATTATGTAATTCATTGAAAGAATTTTTTTTATTATATACAATCATCAGAGTTGAATAAAAAAGATATAAAATTGGATGTTATGTAAATTATTTTACAAGTTTTTTCATGTGAGCGAAATTGAGTTAAAGCTAATTAGTGTTTGAATAAAATTGAGTTGAAAGATAGAAGAATTCACATGAGTTGCTTACATTTAGAAATCCTGTGTTTTTTTCCTCAGTTTTCATTATTAAATTTCTCAGTGATTCAGCAACTGTTTTGAAGAAACTGCAGCCATCATTCCCTATAAAAAGGAGCATAGAATAGAAGCAGTGAACCAAAGTTATTGGTGACAGTCCTTCCCTATTTCAAAGTTCTCTTGGGTTCATCTCCCCCATTTTCCCCCTAGAGCCAGGGAATTAGCAACACTCATGGGTGCCAAAGTTGTCCTCTTTGTTTTCTTCACGTTCTTTGCTTTATGTTCGCCCTTCCCACTCCAGAAGAAGCAGTATGCACCATGCAAACACCTCGTCCTCTTCTTCCACGACATCATCTACAATGGAAGGAACGCTCTTAATGCAACCTCCGCCATAGTAGCAGCCCCACAAGGTGCCAACCTAACCACACTGGCAAACAACTTCCATTTCGGAAATCTAGTAGTTTTCGATGACCCCGTCACCTTGGACAACAACCTTCACTCCGAACCTGTTGGTAGGGCACAGGGCTTCTACATTTACGACTCCAAGAACACGTTCACTGCATGCCTCGGATTCAACTTTGTTCTCAATAGCGCAAATCATCAGGGAACCATCACCGTCGCTGGAGCTGACCCCACCTTGAAGAAGACCAGAGACATCTCAGTCACAGGTGGCACTGGAGATTTCTTCATGCACAGAGGAATCGCCACCATTATGACCGATGCTTTTGAAGGTGATGTTTATTTCCGCCTTCGTGTTGAAATCAAGTTTTATGAGTGTTGGTGATATAAATATATATATGCACACCCACACAAAGTTACAGTAAATAAAGATGTCTGTTTCTGCAAACAGCCTCGTCTAACAGTTACTCTTTTACTATATTAAATAAATATGGCTGTTTCTGTCTACAGCCTCTTCTGATAGTATGTGGCTTGCTTGTTGTAATAACCTTAATGGTTCTCAGTTCGAGACAATGCGTACTATGAAAATCCTCCTCTTCCGCGTGTTTTTCCTCCGCCATAAATCAATACCATGCACTCTCCTTCTTAAATCTTCTATAATGGAGAATCACGAGCTCACAAGGATATTGGCTGGATTTTTTTTTTTTTTGATTAATTTAACGACATGTGACAAATATTTAGAATTGTTTTATGACATAAATATTTATGTTGATTTTGGGAGAATTCTTGAAGATAATTTGTAATGAATATATCAATCTATTTCAATAAATTCTTAAAAAAAGAAGATAACACATTTATCAGAAATTAAGTGAGTTTACAAGTAGATTATGCGACACTAATTTATGCTTTAAATCACTTCTGTTATAATAACAAATTCTATTTGAATGAGATTCATATCGCATATTATGTCACTCATTATCCCTCTAACCACACATGAATATTCAATTCTACACAAAAGATAAAAATAATAATTTATATTAATGTATGTTAATAATATTTAGTGATTATGTTTTAGAGAGGTTCGTTTCAACTCTAAAACCAACAAAAAAAAATCGATATTCATTTTGATTGGTTTACACATATACAATTCTGGTTTAAGTGTAATTTCCTCCATTGTCCTCCTAATGACAGTTTCAAACAAGGTATGAACTACAAATGAAAAGAATGCAAGTATGAATAAAAACAATTGGATTTAGATAAATATGACACTAACACTAACGCTATACTTCCATATAATTTTCAACCAAATATACACAGATATCCAGAAAAAGTCTACGAAGTGACCCCATCAACCATGATTCACGTACAAAATAGAGAAAAACTGGAACAGGAAAAAGAAAAACGCGAATTGACTAAAGCATGAGAGATAATCTCAGGCTTTTCACCCTCATACATGTTTAATCCAACGCATGCATCAAGCAAATCTTGGTCAATAAGGTTAACGAGACCCAGCATACGAAAAAGGGAGTACAAAATCACCTGTGTAGATTAAATTTTAGAATACAGGGAATTTTTTAAATTTCTAAAAAAAATAACAAATTTTCTTCTACTGCAAGTTCAATTATATATATTTTTCAAAAATCATATTCTACATCTACGAGTTCACCTTAATTAAAATCATATTTTATTATAAAACAGGTTTAATTTTCATAGAACTCGTATTTACTAGATACGATTCTTCTAAAAATTAAAGAATCGTGCATGTGATTGGCTAGTATACCATTTACACAATTCTAGAATAAAAAGTTTATTTGCCCATTTGTAAAAATATAACATAAAATTACACTAGTTTAAAGTAAAAAATCTCATTTTTCTTGTTTTATGGATGAGAAGTTTTTAACCTATACGATTAAATTTGCTTATAATCGTTTAAGGAGGGGTAGAGAATGTGAGAATTTATATGTGTACAAAAAATTTTGGAGGTGTATAGTTTTGTTTTCTGCACTTGTTATTGCGTGGTGATGGGAGAAATGCGCACGGAAGCAACACATATAATCACGAATCAATGCAAGAAAATAAACGACACAGGATTTAACGTGGTTCGGTCGCCAACTGCAACCTACATCCACACAGACAACTATTAGGTTTTATATTCTGTTCTGTTGCTCACAAATTACAAGTACAATGATATCTTTAAATAGAGATAAATAGAGATAATAAAGGAGACACAATGATTAAGCTCACTCACTAAAACATAGTGTCTACTCAGCCCAACCCAATTGATCCTGGCTTCATACCCAATAATCTCCCACTTGAAGTCCCGGAACAATGTTCACCTGCGCTTCAACTGTGTACATGTACTTCTGTAATCTATCACCGGAACTCAATGTTCCACTACTAGTTGCCACCAACCTCCTTAATCATTTTGAAGACTTCATTGAAACTTTCCTGAATTTCAACACGTCAGTTGCCACTGCTACTGACCCATTCTCTGTTCCTACCGGCTCCCACTTGCAAGAACTGCTGGATCCTGGAACAACCTGAGAACAAACACTCTCCATATTCAACATGAAATATGTTTAAACAGCTAGAATACTGGTTCTCCTAACCCACTGTCTTTTAGGGACCTTAGCTAAAACACGACCCATGCTCCCACTGCCATAAGTACCTCTGACTGGTCTACCTGAACCTTTCCATGCTCGTTCATCCTGAATCCAACCTGTGGCTCTGAATTTCTCTCTTGTAAAGACAACCCTCTTCTGCCCACGAGATTCTATGAACCGGACTTTGTTTATCTTCTGAACTGGGACGGTCACTCCCTCAGACGGTAATTCGACCATATACAATGAACCTCTCTTTCTTCCGCAGGCCATGACAAGATTTTCCTTGACGACCTTCCACTGCTGATTTCTAAACTTCACTTCATGTCCCTGTTCGTCCAACTGCCTAACAGAAATCAAACTTTTCGTCAAGCTTGGAACAACTCTGACATCCTTCAAAGTCCAGAAACCGACTGACGTCTTCAACACTATGTCACCCATGCCCGTAACATCAAGAGTTCGGTTGTCTGCTAGTCTTACCTTTCCAAAGTTCCCAATAACCAGATTCTGCAATGCTTCACTGCCATCGCACTGCACCTCCGTGTCGTCTTGCTCACCGCAAGCACCTGCACCTATTCGCCGTGAAAACGCGATCCACCGTTGCCCCCGCAAAACCCTAGCTTTGGGACGTCGCTGTCGCCCCCTGCGAAACCCTAGCTTTGGGACACCGCTGCAGCCCCTGCAAAACCCTAGCTTTGGGATGCCGCTGTCGCCTATGCGAAACCCTAGCTTTGGGATGCCACTACAGTCCCTGCGAAACCCTAGCTTTGAGAAGTTGTTGCCACCACTGCGAAACCCTAGCTTTGGAACGCTACTGCCGCCTCTGTGAAACCCTAGCTTTGGGACATCGTTGCAGCCCCTGCCAAACCCTAGCTTTGGGATGTTGTTGCCACCTCTGCGAAACCGCTGCAGCCCCTACAAAACCCTAGCTTTGGGACACCGCTGCCGCCTATGCCAAACACTAGCTTTGGGATGCCACTGCAGCCCCTGCGAAACCCTAGCTTTGGGACGCTGTTGCCGCCACTGCGAAACCCTAGCTTTGGAACACTACTGCCACCTCTGTAAAACCCTAACTTTGGAACGTCATTGTAGCCCCTGCAAAACCCTAGCTTGGGATGTTGCTGTCGCCTCTGCGAAACCCTAGCTTTGGGACGCCGCTGCCGCCCCTGCGAAACCCTAGCCGCAATTTTCACATCTCGTCGAATAATTTCTGCTGATCGGATCTTTAGTGTGAAAACGAACCAAGCTCTGATGCCACTTGATGGGAAAAATGCGCACGGAAGCAACACACATAATCACGAATCAATGCAAGAAAATAAACGACACAGGATTTAACGTGGTTCGGTCGTCAACTGCAACCTACATCTACACGGACAACTATTAGGTTTTATATTCTGTTTTGTTGCTCACAAATTACAAGTACAATGATCTCTTTAAATAGAGATAAATAGAGATAATAAATGGGACACAATGATTAAGCTCACTCACTAAAACGTAGTGTCTACTCAGCCCAACCCAATTGATCCTGGCTTCATACCCAACACTTGGAGGGTTTTAGAAAATAAGATTGCGACTAGGATCAATTTGGAAAGGTGTGGGATAGCGGTCGAAAGTCCTTTGTGTAGGTTATGTGGAGTGGAGAAGGAGTCTTGCTGTCATTTGTTTTGTGAGTGCAGAAAAACTTGACTCATTTGGAGTCAATGCTATGCTTGACTTGGAGTGACGTCCATAATTTACAATGATCCATTGTTAAACTTTTTTCAATTTAGGATCTGTTACGATTCTGATTCAATTAATGACATTGGGGAGCAATTTGAATTGCAGTAGTAAGTGAGATTTGGAAACACAGGAATAATGTCATTTTTAAAGGAAGTCTGGTTGATGTGTTAGACCTGTTCATCATGGTTCAATTAAAGGTTTGGTTTTAGATTACTTCAAAGTCACACGCTGTTTATTTTTCTTATTCTGACTGATATCTTGATTCTTTGGTTTGTATGAGGTTGGTTACTTGATGTATTACGTTGTTACTTAGCACTATAGTAGATATATATGTTTAGTCAGGTGTGTTTTAATTATTTGAAAGAGATTTTTGGTCCAGACCAAAGATTATTTTTCTGTTTAAGGATTAGACCGAAGTAGTTCATATTTATTTATTTCTTGTTATGATAAAAAAATAAAAACTTTACCCAAAGGCAGCTTGCGAATTTCACCTGCAACCACTCTCGTATAAGGATACATAATTGTCAAGTTTAATTAGGTCCAACGTATTGTAATTGATTTGATTCAACTTTTTGGATTTGATTGGACGCATTCAGAGCTCGAACGTTTTAAAGTTATTTGGTTCATTTTCTTCAGATAGTATTAATGGCTTGCTAAGCTGATGCATGCATGAACATAAAATCTGCTAAATTCAATTAGCAGATATTATCAATTATTGAATTAACTCGTTAAAAAGGGATTGTATGTATGTTAACCATTTTTCTATCAGAGGTGTTAAACATTAAACACTAAACTGGGGCTGTGATCCAATCATAGATCAATTCAAGAATTATGATTGAAATGTAATTGCAATTGACATTAGTGAGACTAAAATTAACTTTTGATAAAACTTTAATCAAACATCAATGCTCTTCCTTTACGTTACTAATCCAACGTCAATGCTAAAGCTTAATTAAAAGCGTACGTGATTAACTCTTTTGTTTCAAGAGTGACACCGGAGCTTTCCAGAGCCCATAGCCATTTGGTTGAAGAAAGTCCACTTAGGTATATCAATTAAAATTGAAGCCCAGTTACGATGAACCGATCATCCTTATTAAAAGTTACAACATTGCTATTAGTACCCCGAAAATTGCTATTTAAACTAACATCTTTTCACAAATGTGGTTTTTGAGAAAAATATCTTGGCTTTTAGCATATCACCACACAATTGAAATAAATACAAAATATAAACGATTTTTATTGTATATGTTGAAAAATATTATTAATACATACATCGTTATATATCTTCTGTCGACATATACAATAAAAAAGTATTTTTTTTGATGTATCTCAATAATATTTTACATATTATAAAAATAAAAATATTTTTAGCTGTGCATTTAGTCGTGATAATAGAAACTCGTCTACTATGGAGTGTCAAATGTTAAACAAAAACAATTTTTGGAAAGGTGAGAATTTTTATATAGAAATATTGTGTTAATAGCAAAGCCCTAAAAGTTACCCCATTTATAATATTGAATCTTATAATATTATAAATTTAAATGTTTAACTTTGTTTCTTGTGCCTTAAGGGCTAGAGCATCCCAAAACGAACACGAATAATAACTGATGCGTGGGTTGGGAAAGCCATAGACAAAAATTCTATGAAAAAAATAATTAAATAAACTCTATTTCTCATAAAAAAACATGGTTTAACGACTTTTTGTTTCCAGTCTACAATCAATTAATTTCTTATTAGTTATATATTATAATAATAATAATAATAATAATAATTTATACCTATATATAAAGAGATTATCCATTTTAACTCCTCTAAATTATTTTCATATTTTATTCTTATTTAATATTTTGTTTTATTAATTTATTTAGGTTATTTGAATATTTTATAATTTTAGAAGTTAATAAAATAGTTTTTTAATTTTAAAATTTTAAAATATTTAGTGTAAGCGATTTTAAAATTTTATTTTTTAACTATCATTTTTCACTTCTTTATTAACCTCACGTATTTTTTTTAACTTTTCATTTTAACTTTTTGAAATTATTTTTGAAGAATAAAAGCAAGATCAAAGAAAAAATAAATAAAAAATGTGAGAAAAATTAATTTTTGAAGAATAAAAAAAAACCTAAAAAAAGAAATAAAAACATTTTGAAATTATTTTTGAAGAATAAAAACAAGATCAAAGAAAAGAAAAATAAAAAATGTAAGAAAAATTAATTTTTGAAAAATAAAAAAAGACCAAAAAAATAAATAAAAAATATGGATACAGAGGCACGTGCCTGTGTTTCCACTAGTAATAATAATAATAATATTTGAATTAGTAAATGATATTTTCCAAACAATTAAATAAAATGAAATACTTATTTCATTATTCAATTCTTATATGACATTTATGAATGTCTTTAGTTCAATCGACTCACAACATACCCTTTTTCATATGTAAGTCCTCTTCAATCACTCAAAAAACTAATTCACAATAAATCCTTTGTTAGATATTCTCTTGAATCACTCATATGCTTTTTAGAAGGAAATGTGGAAGATTGATTATGGAATAAGATAGTGTGATTTGTTAATTATAATTTTTTACCTCAAAAGTTAGGCGGTGACCTACATTGGTATTAATTAATTTTTTTTAACATTACAAAATCTCACCCTATTTGATTGGATTACTCAAATAATGACCCGAGAAAAATATTAAATACTACAATTACAACAAATTAGCAACTTCATTGTACGACTAACATATTGCAACATCTTGAACACTTAAACTTTAGTTTCTTGCTTTTTCTTAAAATAAGCTTGTAACTATAAGGACAAGTAGTTTTAATCCCTAGGAAATTTTAACTAGAACAGTAATCACTTCATGTACAGATTTTGATTAGGTAGCCATGTCGTTGTATTTATATTAGAACTGACAGAGTTTTTGAAAGAAAAAATGAAGACATAAAAAAAATTAATTACGTTTTAAAATCAATTTACATGAATTCAGATTTATCTCATATTTAAAATCAATTTTTCTAGTTCCTATAATTAGAAAAGAAAACTTTTTTTTTAATTTCAATTAGAATTTATTACTTAATTATAAGTGAAATAGAGTAATAGTATTATTTTTAGTATAATAAGAAGCTATAAATATTATATTATGTGTTTTTATTTTTTAATATATTATGTTTAAAATTGAAATAATATTTTTTATTTAACAACTATTACATGGTTAAATCTCAAATCAATCGATTTATTCATTTTAAAAATCATTAATAATTATTTATAGAATAACAAAGCCCTTTTTCAGTAACACAAGTTAGACGTTTCAGTCTATTCACAAGTTGGAATAGTTGTGGTGAAGTAAAACTAAAATGTTGGGGTTTTCAAAACCTTCATCTGGAAGTGATGGTGCTCACCTAATCAAAAAACACAATATACTAAGGGGCTACTCCCAGTGTTCACAAATGGTTGGTGGTTTGGTTTTCTTCCTTTTGCATTAATAGAAGCTTCACAAACAGATGTTCCAAATCATGTCACGTCCAACAACCGTTGAAGTTTGCTTTTTAGAACATTTCACATACATAGCATTGATCCGAGAAATTTAATGAAGAGGACTAAAGTAGTATTCTTCACTGAATATGATGATGCACGTGTGGTGCAATTTATGTCTGACATATAAACCATAAAGATAGAACTAAATACTTTGAATGAAAAGCCAGGTGTATCCAGCGAGCATTACATGGTAACTCTTCTCAAACAAATTGAATACAGACACCCCCACAATTTATCTACATTACATAAACAAAAAAGTCTGGAAAAAATACAAGTTTATGTACTTTCCAGTTTTTCTCCATTTTAAACTTTTCATGATAAACTAAATTACAGTTAAACTACAATGTTTGTCAAAGTGAACTTGATAATAAAGTTCACATTCTAAAACAGGAAAGATAAGGTTTTGGTGTCGATGGATTATTTTACTTCTTCTCTTGTATACTCTTCTATTATTATTCTAGCACCGCCAAGCTGACGTCGCAACCATGGCTCGTTCGTGCCAGCACAGCACCAACTCAGCATGCCGTTTGTCCACGTGGAACCCTCTGATTTGCACCTTCGCCAGCAAACACTCCGCTTGATAATCAGCGAACTGGCTCAGTTGCACCGGCCTCATTCCGGCGCCGTAAAATGCCTCCCTCCATGGTGGCGCCCTCCTCCTTGCGCTTTCCACCGCTGCGAAGATCTTCGGCCGCAGTAGAAGCATCTCGATTCTCCTCACCCACTCGCCGCCTCCTCCCGCCGCCACCGACGCATCCAGAGAGTCGAGCATCATCGAGTAAAACTCCAAGCTGTTCACCACGCCGCGCCGGAAAGACGCGGCAGCGGTGGCCTCCGTCCACCCCTCCCCGTCTACAAAAACTACCACTCCGGGCGCCATCCTCCTCACGTCGGCGAGGAACGCACCGACGCTTGCGCCGCCGGATCCAAGGCGGCAGAAGATAGCCGGTGATAGCAGCACCGCAATCTTCTCGCCGTCGACGAACCTAACTGCCTTGAACGACACCGTCTCGAAGGTCCGAAGCGGGACGAAGTCCACCTGTGCGCGGATCCCGAGGTCATGCGCAAACTGGTTCAGATTCTCGCGGACGAGGCGGCTCTCAACGGCGTACTCCTCTGGCACGACTGCGGTGATGCGGAGGAGTGGCGAAGCGCCGGCGGCCTTCTCTGCGATCTCTTTCATGAGAGAGGCGTATTGGATTCCGAGCCCGATTTCGAAATCGATGACGTGGACGAAGGGGGATCCATTTAGGGTTTCGAGCAAGGCCTGGTTGGTGGTGAAGATAGAGAACATTGGGATGGGAGAGATTCCCGAAAAGGCCTTGAACGTTTTGATGGTCTGAACAATCTCGGCCATGGAGGAGAGGCGATTGGAACCGGCACGGTTGGAACCGGAGAGAATGGAATGGAGAGCATCTTTGAAGTGAAACGCAGCTCGGTGGAGCGGCTTGGCCATGGGTGAGCGAATGAGGCGGTTGTTGAGGCGTTCGAGTATGGCTTGAGCCAGTTGGAAGTGGCTGCTGTCGAAGCAATCGGCGGCGCGGATAAGCTCCTCGATGAAGTCCCAGTTGTTGTTAATGTTGTTGGTGGGGTTGTGGTGGTGGTGGTTGAGGTCTTGAAAGGAATGGTCCAAAGCGTTGGTGGTGGTGTAGTTGTAGGGGAGGTTTTGGTTGTAAATTTCTGACAGCGAGGTGAAGTCTGGAGGGTGATCAAAGGGTGGGTCATGAGAAGGTGGAAAATCAGGGATGCATGGGTTGATGTTGTTAGGCTTGGAGAGGGGTGTGGGAGAATCTTCGGGTAAGGCTAGGTCCTTCATGATGGACTCCCACCAATCTGAATTTGGTAAGACATGATCGTCCAGGTCTAGGTTGTTGTTGTTGGTGGTGGTGGTATTGGCGGTGGCTGTGATGGTGGTGATGTTGTTGGTGTTGTGTTGTGGTTCTGGCTTGGGGACAGTTGGTTTCTTTTCAGGGCTGGGGCTGCGGCAGAGGTCGAGGACGGAGGTGGGTTCGTAGGTGAAGGTGGGATTGGTGGTGTTTGGGAGGGTGTGGAGGAGGAGGTTTGGGTTGGGAGAATGGGTGTTGGGCTGTGGGGATGAGGGAACTCTCATCTCTAAGTGAAGGAAAAGCTGTGATGATTATGATGCCTTTGTGGCTTTCCCAATAGAGTTGTTCTCTTCTTGTTTGTTCGATGGCTACTTTCCCTGGTGAACGTGGAAGAGTATTAGGAGACTGAGAGAGGGCTTTTGCTTCCTATCATCCTCGCCTTTTTATCTTTGCGTGTCTTGTGCTCTCTCTCTCTCTCTCTCTCTGCGTGCGTGCGTGCGTGTAAAACACCCTCTTCTGTCTTCTCTCTGTTAAATGCCATCTATCTATACATCCATGCATACATATGCATCTTCTACCACCATGCACCACATCGGACACCGGAGAGACAAAACCTTTTATCCATCTCAAGCTTCTGCGTCAAGCTGCCCTAAACTTCCACACCTTTTCATTTTGCTTTTCTTCCCTCCACACCTAAATACCATCTTTTAGCCTAAACACTCAACTCTTACTATATCCATTATTTTTCCCACTAATATTTACTCATCAAACAGATACAGCTCCCACTAACATTTAAATTAGGGAACCAAATTACTATATACTTTAAATCAAGTATATATATATATATATATATATATATATATATGTATGTATATATATATATATATATATATATGTATGTATATTAGGAAATTTCATGTCTTAGGGATGCTAGCAGAAAAGTTATGCATCCATTTCACAAAACAACGGGCTCCCTCTTAACTTTCATAAACATTTGAATGTTAAAACAATTTTTCTGAGTAATTTTGGGAGGTGTTTCTTTTCGTGTTATCTTAAAGTTGTGAGTTTTATACTTTTAAAAAGATTAAAAAAGTGAAATTTAAGGCCAAAACATTCTCTATAGGAAAGTAAATAACTGGAACCAATGTGTCCTTTGAGTTGAGTTGTAAACAAAGACATTTTCGTAATATCATATATATGTAATTTTTTGGGGTAAAATATGTTATATACGTGAAAATTTCCACTTTTATTGTATAATCTAGCAATGAGAAAAAAGTGGAATATGTTAATTTTATTTCATTACGTTTTTATTTTTCCTTTTTCACTCTTCCTCATCAACTCCCCTGACCTCTTCTAAGCATAATTATTTTTCACTGGCTTGTGAAAAAAAAAAAAAACACCTAGAGGCAAGTATAAGCTACAATTCAGAAAGATATATATCTTTTGATTATGAAAGTCTTAAAAGGGTCAAATAGTGGCAGCATTAAAGCTCCAAGTTAAACCGTTCTTTCTTGAAATTGGACCCACAAAAGCTGTGAATGGACCCTCCAAGACAAGTACTACCACCACCCATCTTTATACCCCAGGAGAGAACTTAAGGGTTCATCATTAACTTTTCATGGAGGCATAGCTGCTTTATCTTTCACTGCATGAAAAAATTTGCCATCGCAACGTACAAATTGTAAATGAAATACTAATTACAAAAGTTTTAAATTATTAATGGTAAGAAATAAAATTGAATTTTTAAAAAATTAAAAATTTACTTAGTGAAGATAATTTTTTATTGTTTACTAATCAATTAAAAATCTACAAGTGACTACCTTAAATTTGTTTACTTTTTGTTACAATAAAAAAATTCCTATCACTTTCCATAGAATGGATACAAGAGTTTAAATTTATCAAGAGAAAAATATGATAAACTGCCGTTAGAATAGAAATTATTATTATTATTATTAGGATTTATTATTATTACAATGAAAAGTAAGTATCGATGTAAAATGTGAAAATGGTTGAAGTTAAGAAAACAGTGGTGATCAAAAGGAATAAAGTGGTCTTGACTTACTCAGTTTTAATAAAGTTGAGCAGTAAAAATTGTTGGGAATTAATGATGGTGTTTAACCAGCATGCAAGATTTGCATGCTCATCGATACTCCATCCCATCACATCGACTAAATTGTCCGTACAAAGAAAGAAAAGTACTTTAGCTTTATTCTTTTGCTGAAATAGATGCATGACTCATGTGGCAGGTTTTCATATCCCAATTTGAATTATTACTTACTATTACTAAGCTTTACTTGTTTATGGCCTCCTTTGACATTCTAATTCAACCATCTTTTTATTCTAAAGTTTAATCAGTTGCACCTTTTGCTTTCAATTTCATAATAGTATAGTTTTTCATCTTATAATCACAAGAGCACTAAGTGTGCCATAAGTTAAATTCGACTGCACAAAGGGCTTTCTTTTCTTAATGCCTATGAACAAATAATTTAATCAAGCTATATAGATATAAACACATGATGGTTGGTATTACAAATGTCAATATCTTAGTATACAATTTAAAATAAGGGGAAAATTAATTGGGGATTGAATTAATATTATTTTATTGCATTTTTTTCTTTTTTATTTGCTTGTGATGCATTATATAGTACATTCAAGCTATTTTATAAATTGAAAATAACTCAGAATTTTAAGAGTGCATTATTCAACATTCCCTGCCTCAATCTTCAATTGCTTCTTTAAGGCTTTATGATTCTACAACACATTTTACTTTTGTATAAATATCACTTAAACTCCTAACATTTTTAGGAGAGGAGTAACTTGAACTTGATGAGGAATTTTATATATTTTGGAGTAATTCTTCATTTTTACATTATTCATTTTCAATTCTTGAATTCTGTTGTAATGTAGTCGTTTAAATTGTTTTCTCCTTTATCATTTCTTCCTGCCAATTCCAATAAGTCTTCTTATCAAATTTCACATGTACCATCTTTTCCATTTGACATAGAATTATATTCAATAAATATGTATCTCTATTCATGTTGAATAGATGTCCAACAAAAATAGTTGAAACCATTTGAATTAAAAAGTGAAAGAAAATATTTGGTGAATATATTAATTAATTATTTTTATCTCTAAACTTAGTTTTTATTTAATAATTTTTTTATAATAATAATATTTATAATATTATTAATATAAATCATATTAATAATATTAATAACATTAATATTTTTTTGTAATTTTTGTAATATTAATAATAAAATAATATTAATAATGCGAGATCTTTTACTTATTTATCTAAATAAGGAAATAAATTAATTAATAACTAAAAAAAATTTTCAAAAATTATATTTGAATTTTTTTATTATTTAAAAAAAATCTTAAGCAAATTGGTTCACGAGCTCGTGGACCAACTTTTATGTGGGACGTGCCAATAAAATTAATTCATATTTTCTATGTTGGATAAACCAATCCAATTCACGTTTTGCAAGTCAATGGAGGAACGAGCTAATGCGTAGCGAACTAACCTGTATTGTCATCCCTAGCTATCCTCTTATATTAACTCATTTAGTAATATATTTTTAGTCCGTTCTTATAATAGGAAAATTCTTCCTGCACCATACCAATTACAACCTATGCCCTATCACCTTTCAAATTTTTCAAAATTATCCTCTATTCTCGATATATCTAAAATTCACAAAATACACTTCAAAAATCAAAATCTCATTCTATAAAATTAAATCACTACAAGAAAATCATTAAATAGAAACTAATTTTAGAGACAAAAAATAATTAGTTGCTATATTGACTAAATTAGAAATCATTTTAGAGACAAAAAAAATTTTGATTTCTAAAGTAGTTTCTATTATTGTTAAATAGCTTCTAAATTGACATCTAATTAGCTACCAAAGTTTTAACTACCAATTATTTAGATTTTAAATTTGATAGCAAAAACCTTGATAGCTAATTAGATATCAAGTTAGAAACTATTTAACAATAATAAAAATTAATTTAAAAACCAAAAATTTGTTTAGTCTCTAATTTAGTCAATATAACAACTAATTTTTTTTTCTTTAAAATTATTTTTTCTTTAATGATTTTCTTTTAGTGAATTTGGAATGCAAAAATACATTTTGGAAAAGAAAATTCAAAACACAAAATCTAAAAATGCATTCTAAAAAAAAATTCAAAATTTAAAATCATATTCCAAAAATCCAAATCAAAAAATATTCCAAAAAAAGAGTTTTAAAAGTATTTTTTTATCTACACCCACCTTTTATTTAAGATTATTTTCTTTATTTCATAGATATTTCCGTGTAAATATGAATTGATATGCAGAAAGAATTTGCCCTTGAAATAAGGAATGTATTAAGTTTTCGTTATATATCAAATAAAATTGAACTTTTAATGTGTTTTACATTTGTAGGTTAAAAATGAGTTTTTAAATGTGAGAAACCAATACTTAAAGTGATTTATTTCTTAGTCTTTCTTTTAACTGCATACAAAATGAGACAATGGATACAAATTTCATTCTTATGTGACGGAAGAAATATTATTATATTATTTATTCAAAAATTTGTTGTTTATACTAATTATTTATTGAAATAGAAAATAATTCAGCGTTAATTTTTAATAAATGACATTGTTTTGAGTTCGCTTATATATTTATACTTGTTTAATTTATATAGCAAATGTGCGGTACTTTTTAATATATGCAAATTATTTATCCATATAATTTTTAAAATATTTATTTAATTACTCTAAATTTATATTTTAAAATTAATTATGTATTTTATTGGCTTTTTATTTGTATTTAGACTTAATTCTAATATATATTTTCCACACGTGAGAATAGCAAGTGACGTGTTATGATGATGTATTTGGAGACAAGTGTGGACCCACTGAGTGCTATAGTTGATTGTTAAACAAATGGCCTTTTTTTTTTTTTAGAGTTGCTTCATGTACTAATTTTACTATGGAACAAAGTAATGTGCTCATTAAAATTTCTTAAAAATAACTTGTTGCTTATTCAAGTAATTATTGTTTAAATACAATATTTATTATTTTAATTTATGTAAGATAACAACCACTATCATGAAGAAATACACATGAACCACCACCAGCATGAATACAAATAGATCAAAACTTACAAGCAAATATCAAAACGAAAAACATAACAAATAGATGAAAAAAAACATAACATCACAATCAAATCAAAATAAAAAATTTGCTAAAGAGTGAAAATCACAATGAAATTAAAATAAAAAAATTACAAAACCACGTTTGACTTATCTCTTTTCTGATCTTATTATTACGTATTATTAATTAATAAATGTTTTCAAAAAAATCATTGAATTTTAATTAATTTATACTAATAAAACTATAAAATAATATGAAAAGCTCCCATTAAAGTTGCCTTAATAGCGATAATAAAACTATATAACGGTTTTATATATTAATCTTGTAAGAAGATTTGAAAATATTTTATATGCAAAATAAAAAAGCTCGTGTAACGTAAATGATAATTTTTTAATATTGTCTAGATATCTTAAGTAATAATAGTTAAATTTGATGGCTTATTTTAAATTATTTCAAATCTTTTAAAAGACTTATTTTACATTTTAAAGATTAAATTTGAATGTCGTTTCAAAAACTAACATGAAAATAAATCAAACTTATTTTCTTACGATAGACTTTTACCCAAAACTAAAAGAGTAAAAAAGGGATGAGTAATAAAAAGAAATAAAAAGTGAAAAAAGGTAAATAGATATTTATAATTTGATCATTATAAAGGAATTTATATAATATATTTGTATTACACCTACTTTATATATTTTTTGTTATGATTGTAAAAAGTAGTGTAAAAATTTGTTAGAAAAACAATTTGTGGGATGGAATATATTCGTAAGTATGAAGATACATATTATATGTTACGTGACAGAAAGAGCATAAAGATTTTTGTAAGATAGAAATACGTCCCTTCGTTTACACAGCGAAGACACACCGCACATATCTTTATCTACCACCTCCATTATTGTAAATTATGTTTCCACTTTTTTTTTTCGGCAAACATTGTTAATGGAATGACCACTTTAACAGAAAGTTTGGCCACCTAAAAAATAAAGTCTCTTTATGCTCATTTTCTATTCCAAACGTAACACCGTCTCTATACACACTTGTCATTACATGCATAACGCGTTTCATTATCAGCTTTTCACAATTCTCTTTATTTATTTATAATATCATTCTTTTTGGATAATGTAATCACTTATTATAATGTTTATTGCCATATGGTTTAAACGATTATAATAGCTAGAATCATCCCAAACACAACTTATTAGGATCCAATGCTAGCTCTCTAGAGACACTATATCTAAGAATTTTGTTTACAAATATTGTATCTCTTCTTTTTCATGTATATTCTTTTAACAACCAAAGAAAACAAATCCATTGATTTTTTAGATTTTTTTATAACATTCATTGTTTGGATAAAGTGTTTGATAATCAGCTTTTTTATAATTTTGTTTATTTATGTACTCCTTCTAGAATTTAATTACTTGCATATTCTATTAACTAAGATGATCGTTGTATCAAACACTAAGATCACATCATTAGCTAATTATATAAAAGGTTGTGAATATTGTAATTAATTTAGCAGAGTAAATAAAAAAGCTCTCTTTCTTTTTAATTTAACCAACCAAAAGGAAAAATAATTTGGAAATATTTTTGTTCTGAAATTTTTGTACGGTAGAATTTGTGAGGAAAGGAAGTGTTGTAATTGTTTATTACAGTATTGTGAGATTTTTCTTCCTCTAGCAGTTTTAAGACAGAAACTGATATGGAGTATAATTATATATGTTATAAATTATTTGGACACTGATTTTATGCCACAGTTCCTGTTAGAAATTTGTGATGTAAAATAGCAATTTTCTCATTTGCAAAGAAATCAAATTAAATTCATTTCATTTTTTTAGTGCACGGGGATGGATTCACAAATCTTTTACGTAGAAAGGAAAGACAATAAATGTTAAAAATAGACCTTTACTAATAATAAAGTTTCTAGTCCAAATATATTCTTAATCATATTGTTATAAAATTTGTTAATAAATTTATAAGAAACTTTCTTTCGAAAACCTTCTCAATAAAAATAATTTTTTTACCAGCAATAAAAAAATATGAAACATTTTAAAGATGTCTCAATACTATTACCATCTATTCAGGTTATGATTCCTGCTAATTCCAAAAAATCAGCTAAAAGAAGAGTATCTTTAAGTTACAACCAGCAAATTCTTAGTTCACTTGAACAAACTATATCTATTACTGTGTATATACGAAAACAAATAGTTTGTACTAAGCTTAGTAGCCAAAATACATAAAGCTTTAATTAAGAAAACGTTCCCAAAAACTGTAGTAGGAATTGTGCCTAATTTCCAAAAAGAATTGTCCAGCACAATAAAACTTCGACATTAACAATCTTTCAACATTAGAAAAGCTAAGATATGGTCACAGAATCAGTAGACACACCACAGAGAGACTGTTTCACTTTGTTTCTCTACTCTAGATCTTGTTCTTGCTTCATGCATGCATCAGATACAACACAAAGCAATTATGATGGTATGAATGTCATTACTTATATGAGGTGTATCAAAGCTAGACGGTGCAAAGAATTGTCGATCCTCTATATGTATTGTTAAACTCCAGCCTTTCATACCTACATACAAAAAGAAAAAATTTTCTCTACATGTTGTTGATAAGAAAGTGGCCTCATAATTATATGTGAGCCAATATTCATTGTATTGACCCATTATATATTTTTCATTGATTTTGTTTGTATTTATTTTAACGATAAGTTCTCATTTGTAATAGTTGAAATAAAAGATTTTGCACCAGATTTCTATCATATTTTGGACAATTGTTAATATTTGGAGAAATTACAATATGAAGACTCGGTGTTGATGAAGTTGCTTAAAAAAATATTAGTATTAGAAAGATAACTCTTTTTACATAAAAGGTTGGTTTAGTTTATTGTACTATTTGATATTACTGTAAACATATGTTTGTCTGAGTCTTAATTGAGA
This sequence comes from Phaseolus lunatus, assembly GCA_013389735.1. Taxonomy (NCBI): domain Eukaryota; kingdom Viridiplantae; phylum Streptophyta; class Magnoliopsida; order Fabales; family Fabaceae; genus Phaseolus; species Phaseolus lunatus. The sequence goes on from CM023859.1 coordinate 40,286,422, forward strand.
ATGTTTAAAATTTAAATAAAGAATAATATTTAAAGCTTAAGTTTAATTATAGCTATATAAATATAACAAATAAATAATTTCATCGATTCACTGTCTTTAAAAATTTGTTTTCTTTATTTCTCTTTTAAGAGTTTAAAGAGTTCTTTTTTCTTTCCTTTCATATTTTCAAGATAAGCTTAAGTCATCTTGGAAGAACTTTGCTTAAGGCAAGTGTTTCTTTCTTCCTTATATAACAAAGAAACACAATATAGCAAATTTATATATTTTTGTTTGTATTCTTAGTTGTTATTAGTTTTTTAATTGAAATTGTGTCTTAAAAGTGAAATTTATGATTAAGTTGGTAAAATAGTGTTTGATGGCATGTATTAAATAAAATGGTTTGAAATTTAATTTTGATTTAAATAATAAATTATAAGTTTAATTTTAACTAAAAAAAATACTAAATAACAACTAATTTTAAAGAGAAAAAAAAAAGTAGTTATTAAATTGAATAAGTTAAATACTATTTTATAAACTAAAAATTTATAAGTATTTAAAGTAATTTCTATAATTAATAAAAATTTATAAATTAATTTTTAAATTTGAATTTAATATTAATTATGCAATTGGCAGCAGAGTGAAACAAAAGGTTGCTGGCAATTAATAAGTCGTTACTCCATCTTTCTATTATGATATGTCCAGTTAAGTTGTTGATAGCAAAAACTTTGGTAACTAATTTAGATATCAATTTAGAAACTATTTATCAATAATATAAATTAATTTAAAAATTAATAATTTTCTTAGTCTTTAAAATAGTATATAATTTAGTCAATATAGCAATTAATTATTTTTTGTCTCTAAAATTGATTTTTATTTAATGATTTTCTTGTAGTGATTTGTCTTTAAAAGACAAATATCGAACCCACAAACTCTCTAAATATTGAAATATTTGCAATGAATTGATTCGATAGATATGAACATTGTTTGAATAAAATGTGCTTGTAATTTAAATAAAAAGAAAAATAAATGATTATGATTGAAATTAATCTTTCTTAGTCGTCTGTATTTTAGTAAATAAAATCATACAACATTCTTATTTATTTGATATTGATGCAACACAAAGAGTTATTCACATTATTTAGAAAACTTCTTATCAGTAAAAGAAGATGTTATAAAGCATTTGAAATATTGTAATATATTCCTAGTATTAAAACACAAAGTATTTCATTTAGGTCAAGATCATCATAAATACTTCCTAGTCCATTCCAAAGATCTAAATAAAGAATAAAAAATCAAGTTTTAAGCATAAAAGAAAAATAATAATATCAAATAAAAAAAAATATTATAGATAAATATCACCTTAATACATAGGAGTTTGAAATGACTACATTCAAACCCAAAGGAAAAGAATTAGTCACTCATAGTAGTCTTTACATGCACCAAAAGATGATCGAAAGCAAGAGAATAAGATTCAGAACGTTTTTCCTTGACGACTACCTCTTAAGGTTTCCTTTTTGTCTCTATCTGCCTTACACTTTTTTTAACCTAATTGAGTTTGGACTAAGTGACATCTATTCATAATATATCCATTTACTTAATTTCTCCTTACATTTCAAAAAGATAACACAAAATTGGAATTAAATAGTTCTATTAACTTCAAAATATATTATTGAATTCGAATATTTCAAATTAGGGTTGACTCATAGCTTGATGAACAATTAAAATCAATAAATGTTTAATTAACTTTTTGCATCTAAATTGTGACAATTTATCATTGATTTAGTAAATTAAAGATTTCATTTACGCACTTTCAAAAAACAATAAAATAAGATAAATTATATTGAAGAAATATCTCTTTTGTGACAAAGACAGACAATTCACATCAGAAGGAAACTAGCATAAAAGCAGAGTCATTGTGTGAACTGGGTAAGTTGTTTTATTTAAGTATTAGAATATAATAAAGATAGTTTTCAACTGTTGTTAAACGATAGCATCAAGAAAGGGATTATGTGTAATCAGAGGCAAATTTATATCGCTTGATGAATGAAGTTCATCTATTCAAAAATTTCAATTATTTATCAAAATAAATGAGTTTAATTCATGAAATTATATTTTAAATATATTCGAGAAATGAAAAAAAAAAAAAAAAAAACTCTGAATCTGATATTATAGGTAACGATATTAAAGTATAGATTATATTTATATTTATATTTTACTTTGTCCGAAAGATTATTCTGAAGTCTAAAATTATAACGAGGATTTGAATATATGAATGATGACTTTTCAATAGATACTTGAAAAGAAAAGAGAGTAGTTTGAGAAAATACAATTTAACAAAAATGATAAAAGAAAACGTGTGAAGAGCAAATCTTTTGAAAAATTTTACTTATTATCTAACAAACGAAACTCAAATCAGACCACCTTCTAGACTAATCAGCGTATGAGTAATTTCATTTTAAGATTACAAATTAGCATAACAAATGTTTTACTACATGATGCTATTTGAAAATTACACACATTTTTTTTTATCGGCAAAAATTACACACAATAAAACTTATAAAAAAAATAGTTGTTTAAATTCAGAAATACTTATTATATGTATAGTTATATAAATGCTCATTTAATTTTTTTTACTTATAAAATAATGATAATTAGGTCATTTTAATTATTATATGAATAAAGTAGTTTTGAATTTATTTTATAAAAATATAATCACAGAATATAGGATTGAAGTGGAATAAATGAGTATCAAGAAGGACATTAATGAAGGGGAAAGTGATTACTAACACATCTCAATGTAGATCTCAACGTAGGGTATAAAAAATCAAAGTATGTATGAAAGATGTGTGGTAGATTGGTTGGAATTCAATTAGTAGATCACATGGAATTAATGTAACATTTTCAATAATTTCATTTATTTGAACTAAATGCAAAATAACATAAAATATGGAAAGAGATGTGGGTAGCTGTAGTCAAGATGATTTAGAACCATATAAATAATATTATATTTAAGAATAATAAAATTGATGTTGAAGAATTATTTTGTATGACACAATTCTATGTCTGGGTATGGATGACTCATATAATTCCAAGAACTACATTCCCTTACTCTCTCTAGATACAATGTTCAAAGATTTGTTTAAAATCTATGTGATTATAAAATGTCATTAATGTATTGGGTATATGTAAATGTTGTCGTATATTCATGTTCTATGTGCTTATTATTGCAGATGAAATATATAAGACATGGACTCTAGTGCACATTAAATGATTGATATTTATGCTACTTTATCTGCAATTTTTTTCTTTTTGTAAGGTCACTGTTTGCAACAGGTACTTATGTTAGTGGAAGAAAAACTTATAAATTAGATGGGAAATATTTTGATACTATGTTTGATGGTTTATCTTTGTAGAGCTACTGTGCAGTAAAGGTTTAAATTGGAAGAGAGAAACTATTTAAAATTGAAAAAATGAGTTTAAACCATTTTCTTATTTTTTCTTTTTAAGTTGAGGTTTTTGGTTAGTCAAAATGTGTTGTAGCTTGGTGGAACTAATACAGATAATTAAAATACCTTGTTTTGTACACGAGTTGAAGCATCATTTGAATATTTTACTTTAATGTTATTATTCTTTGTCAACAAAAAAAAATATTACATAGAAAACATTATAAAATATACATAGAAAACATTATAAAATATTATTAATTTTAAATACATGTTTATGCCTTACCAATAAATTAGTTACACATAATTCATTATAATTACCTTATTTTCTTTAAGGCGTTTTCTTATTATATTTTATGTGATCTCTAAATTAAAACTTTGACCGATAAATATTTCACAAAACAATATTTTTTTTGAGAAAAAATATTATATGTTTTTATTTTTCAAAAGAGAAAGACTAATTGTTACTTTTTATAAGTAATACTAAAAAATTGTTGTTTTTAAAACCTAAAATGAGTAAGCTAAAGAGGAAGGAAGTCTAAGAAAATCATTCCATAAAATAATTTATTTTAAACGGTTAAAATAAACTAGCTTTTCTATAATCTAGTGAGAAACTAGCGAGAATAAATGAAAAATCCAAAAGAATCAAGGATACATTTGGACACGTAATTTATCGAAGCGTTTATAGTACTGAATGCTATTTATTTATAAAGTCAACAATAAAACTTATTAAAATAAAATAAATAGTAGATCACTTGTATGGATCTTTCAAAGCATATCAAAAGTTAATTAATAGTTAAAATAAAAGAAAACCACACATCTTTCATTTTTTTTTCTTTGAAATGGATATCTCAGTAGAACTGATTCACTCAAAATCACAAGATTGAAACGAAACCTAATCATAGAATTGAGTATTTTTAAAGATAATGCAAAGGTGATGGAAATTATTGTTTAATTAGGGTTAGCCAAAACACATGCATGCATAAAGGTAATTATTAATTAATTGAATATGTATGTATATGTATATACTTAAGCATTAAGGTTGTGAGAAAGGAATGAAGGACACGGGAGTGACGCGTCAGGGAAAACCAGAGAAGAAGCTTGAAGAGTACAAAAGGTGAGAGTGTTATGAGAGTAAGAGATTCTGGTTTCTATCATGAGTCATTTAAAGAGGGTTTCCTTCACCCACTCCCCAAAGAAAGAGAAAGAAAAAGGCTAAAGGGTATTCAGGAATTGGAGGATGTGATTTTTCATTTGTGGGAATAATAGTGGAGTATCTTCTATCTTCTCTATGCTATCATACCACAATCATAGCTTACAGATAAAAAAACACACACATTCATACCTCTTCGATACATCTCTTCAAACTTTCATTCAGATCGTTTGGAAACAAGTTTCAAAGATTAAAAATATTATTCTTCGCCTCATCTCATATTCTTGTTATAATTTTTTTTTATCAAAAATAAAAAATAAAAAACATTTTAGAAATGTTTGAATTCTATGTTAATAATTCTTATCAATTGTATTAATATTCATTAGTTTTTTCTATGTTAAATTGTAACTTTAGTTTTTCTTGATTTAACATTGAACGTAATTTGTTTCATTAAAATTATGTGTAGAATACATGGTGATAGTATTAAAATTCCGTGCATATTACTCAAACTCCCACTCAACCGAATTTTGTGGGTTTCAACGTTAGTTAGCTTTATTATATTAAAGTTGAAGATGTTGAATATAGTGTGTAGTTTTTATTACTAGCTACTGGCTTTGTATTTCGGGCATGTGATTCCTTCCCATATTTATGTTCGTAATCTTCTTCTTCTTTAGCTTCACATTAGTTGACGTGAGATGTTATGACACAACTTTGTGGTTGTGAAAAAGTCAGAAAGATTTGTGGTACTTATACTATTTTCTGCCACTTCAATGGATCAATGACGTTATCAACTCCAATGGCTTCACTTAGAAATGGAAATTTTGTCTTCCATATCAAAAATAGATGATGTCTTTTATTGGATAATTATTTTTTCTTTTCTGTCTTTTCATATAATCAAATGCGTATTCGATGTTTGATATTAATGAAATTATATATTTTCATAGTTTAAAAATATGGAAATTCTAAATTTGAAAAAAAAAGAGTCTCTGTATAACGAAATAATATAACTTCCAGGTAGAATACAATGGTTTATAATTCATTCTTAAAATAATTTATATTTATTCATTTATTTTTAAAATATTTCATTTTTTTTTCTGATAAAAAAACAATGGTGTGTATATGCAAATGTTTTTTTTCTTCGTAGTTAACATTCTTAAAATATTTGTCACATTAAATAACGAGTCATTCAAATCGATTTGGATAGACTTGTTTTAAAAATATGTTTAAATCATATTAAATTAATTCTTAGTTTGTAATTTTTGAATTGTCTATCATTTAATAATCATTAATGTCGATATTTTTTTTAAATAGTGATATAATTTCATTTTATTTGATAGTAAAAATGTGATACAAATTAATTTTATGGCACAATTGCTGAAAAACTGTCTTTTTTTTACACAATTAGTTTGACATTTTCAAAGTTATCATCCAAAATTCGGTGATATAACTATAAACTTGGGTTTTAGTTATTGTAATATAATCCATCAATTTTGCACGAGCCTATGCAGTCTTATTCAACTCCGCATCTATCTTTAATAATAGTAATAATTATGTAAAAGCTAACCAATGTCCTGATTAAGAAATTAAAAAAAATTACTTATCTATGATTAAAAATATTATGAATGTAAAATTAATATTTTAATGTACACACAATAGGAATGTTAATTAAAAAAATTATTTAGTGAGACCCGTGTTCGATGGGAAGATTAGTCAACACTATTTCAATTACGAGATTCGGGCAACAGTTATTTTCTTTGAGGTTTTAAATTTTGTCCCTCTCCTGAATAGTAATTCAATTATAACCACATCCAACTTCGTGTGGTTAACTTGAAGTAATTTCAAGTATTGATACTGTTAATTAAATATAAGAAATCAAAAATACAAAAAAGTGATTAGCAATTTTTTAGTAATACTGAATATTTATTATAGTATTCGATATATTTATATCTATGAGTGCAACACCTTTTATCCTACATCTATCTCAATAGATATCTAAATAAGAAAAATAAAGTCTTTTTCATGATATATATCATATTCCTTTAAAAAAAATACAATTCGATGATGTCATATAGCTAAAAAAAGTGGAATTTAGAGACAACAAATTGAGGGGAGAAAAAAAAGTAAAAGTGGGAGCTTAAAGTTTGTAATTTGGGCCTTTCATATAAGATGCGAAACTTGTCTGGTGGTTTTGAAATGTGTTGTGTGATGGGTCCATGGGTTGTATCCCACAATAAGTTTGAGGATAGGACAAAAAACAAAAAGACACGTTTGATAGATGGCATGACTAAACAAAAACTTTTATTTATGCCGTCTTTTTCACCTAGCACCAAAGATGCACTTTTAAATGTCTAATCCAATACTTAGTATGAATTTCAACAAACTAGGAACCATAAAAATAAATTGCTTTATTTTCCTTTTCATTTCACGTAATATTACTTTTTTTTTAAAGATTTTGTATAAATAAAATAGTCAAGGCAATGCCTAAACAACCAGACACGTGCTTTATGCAACAAGGAAATTTTACAGAACCCTGTAGTTAGGAATTATGATATTAGCATGTTCACCTTAATGTTCACACTCAACGACATGACTTCTCCATGCACCCTGTTACGTTAAGGAGATTCTAACAAATCCATAGTGTTTTTATATTCAAAGATATGATCAATTAATTCAATTAAATTATTATATACTATTTATAAGCATAAATTATTAAGTAAATAAATCATTGATTTAATTTAACATACAATCAACAATTTAAGAAAAGGATGTCGCATCCTTCGTTAAAACATTACTCATTTGGCTCAAATGCACACAATTATTCCAGGTAAATTTTTGTTAGTGTTACTGTTACCACGGGGGAGGGGGCAGATGTATATTAGTGCTTGATTTTTTTAAAAATAAACTATAACTTTTCAGTTTACGAAAACTAAATCTGAAATTATAGAAATCACTCTAAGGTTTAATTGTAGAAAATAATATTATTAATGCTATGGGTTGTATCTGCTGGCATAGGTTTAATTGTAAAAAATAATATTATTAATGCTATGGGTTGTATCAGCTGGCATAAATGCTAATCCCAGGGCAGTACTTTCCCACACACTGCTATATAGACGGACGGAAGAGAAGAAAACATAAATAATTATTATAACAGTAACAGTACAGATTTGCATTAACCCAACAACAGCTTAGTCTTAACTAATTAACACAATATTCCATTCTGATCCAAAACTAGAACTCCCCTAATAATGGCAGTAACCATTCCCAAGGACGTATTCTAAGTCCTATCCCAATTAGTTTCTTCATAAATATTTATATAAAAACGTAAAATGAAATAATTTATTTCTGAAGCTAAAATCAGCTTTTTGGAACTAGTCATTTAGCTTCCCTAAAAAATTGATTTTAACTTGGCCTAAATTAATTATAGTTTATGGAAAAAGATTATTCTATTTTTCTTTCTTATTTACTTCTATAAATGTCTACGGAAATATATTTCAAACAGAACTTTCAACCAAGGTAATCCTAGAACATGAAATAAATAAATTGGGGCATTTGCTACCGCTTTCTGGGGGAGGGGGGTCATTCCTCCTTTTTCCGTCTACTCATCATTATTTGCTTGAGTTTCAGAGTTATGCTTCCATTTAGTGGTGGTTGGAGATGACAGTTTTCCCTTGTAATATCTCTACAAACATTCCCTTCTTTATTACCATGAAAGCTTCTCAGCATACAGTCCAATCCCCTGGTTTTGACCCCTCACTGAAACAGAACCAGGAAATTAACACAACTCCTCAGCCATAAACACACAAAGCACACGAAAACAGAACCAGCATACTCACAAAAATCCATCTCCGTATTGCACCAATAATTAAATCTCTGATGAAAAATAAACAGCATCACATGCAAGCTCCACAATAGAAGCTACACATCAAAACACATGAAATATGCACAACCCCATCCTACCAGTTTAACACACCATCCTGTCCCATCCGAAAACAGATATCGGAACCAAATAAAATTATCTGAAGAAAACCTAAACCTCAAATAGCAGAAACTAAACTAAAATATAGACCGCTGCTGTGTCTATTTGCACACTACCATGTCCTCCCATTGTGAGCCACAATCAACCTCACCAACCATCTTAAATACAATTATTTTCAGGAAACACACCATTTGCAGTCAAATTAATCAGAAAAGAACACCATCAACCTCTACAAAAAAGACAACCCTCAGAAATCAACCTCCATTGTGACATTGTCACCATTCCTAACTGTAACAACCCAGACATAAACCACAACCATGAATGACTATCCTGCCAACATCAAAAACCAGCCCCAGTGGTAGTCGAGCCCCTAGCAGATCCACTGTGACACAACCCACACTCATGTTCGTGAGTGTCACTCAACCATGGTTTACTATGGTGAGTCAACCAACAGAAAAACTAATGGCATCCATTCAGTAGGATAGAGTGAAAATTTTGTGAAAGAATGGGATAAAATTTCAATTGACCATACTGAATGGGAAATTTGTCATTTCCCAAAAATAAATAATGACACAACCCATTAACCTTTATCTAGTTCAGAGGTCCTAGCTTGGCCAAAGGGTGAGCCTGTGACTACAATAATATGATCACACGAGAAAGTAATGAATATGGTTTTGCAGCTGCTGTTTGTCAGGGGATAGTTTACTTTGATGATGATCAATGATCGTTATACTAGAGTTCTTCACATTCGTGAAAAAAAATTACAGATGGCCAAAATAATTGGTGGCATATAAAATGCAAAGCAAGAAGATGAAGGCATCATTGTGAAGGAATTTATATATGGTAAATCACTAGCATGTAAACAACTCAAGTTTTAGAGGATATTTTGAAACAGTAGCACATTCAGGTCAAAAATGACAGACAAGGCTAGCAACCCAGCCCCTGTAGATAAACAGGAATATACATAATGCAACAAAGCTAAGATGGAGAAAAACTCACACATGTTGAGCCAGTTATGTATGACACAACAACTGTTATGTCATCAAGCTTCCCACCATAATAATTGAACCCAGCCTCTTGAGCCGCAGTAGAAAATGGTGTCTGCCTATTCCTGTCCAGTGCCCTCTGACGAGCCAGTGCTGCTATCTTCTGAGCAGTTACTTTGGGTTCTAGTCCAGCTCTAACTGCATTCAAAACAACTTCAGCAACCTCATCGTTGTACAGATTGTCAAACAATCCATCTGTTCCAGCAACGACAACATCTCCTGGTGCAACAGATATTTTAAATACCTGGATATGTGATTGTGATGGGAGTGTTAGTCTGTTTATTTTCCAGAAATATATATATATATATATATATATATATATATATATGAACTTGTTTTGAAATACACAAACTTAATATGCTACGTGGCGTCCTAGGGAATAATTCTAGGGTGTTGACTGTGCCAAGACCCAAATACCTGCTCAACGATTTCAGATTGATATTTAAAAGGAAAGAGAGGAAACTGGAGCAAATAAAAAATTTTAATCTGCAAATCTGATATGAGCCCAGCAACCATGGACCCAACTGCAGCGTGAATTGATGGTTCCTACGATGGATGTTAATACAAGGACCAAGCATAGTACCAATAGTCCCTTTGGTTGGGAGGACTTCGTGCACTGAAGATTTCACAATCTATCAAAGATTCTTCGCAATGAACTGCCAAACTGCTATAGGAACAATTAAAGTATGTTATTTCCTTTATGATTCTGTTTAGCTTTTTCCTTATATATGGATGTATAATGCACCTTTTTTAGTAGACAAGAAGCATTATACAGAAATCATTATTTACTAAATTCCTTGGAGGTGACGTTCCTGGCCTCCAATTCTGGAAATTTTCTGTTCTCATTTCAATTGGTCCTCTCATTGGCATTCATCATGGCTGACCCTAACCAGATACATGCTCAAACTCAGGTTGAGGCGCTGGCTTGTATTGGGGGAGCTGTTGAAAAACTTACCCAGAACCAAATTACTCTTGCAAGTGATCAGAGCCACCTCCACTCCAAACTTGATGAGGTCATCACTCATGTTTCTAACATAGAAACCAACTCTAAGCTGTTTACTTCTACCACCAGTTCTCACCCTCACGGCCCTTGTTGTATGTTGAATTGAAGCTTGATGTTTCCCATTTTGATGGATCTTATGACATGTCTTCTATTTAAAATATCACAATTCTTTGATTACTGTGCTACCTCTATCAGTGAACTTTCCCAATTAGCAGCCTTCTACCTTAACAGCCCTGCACTTAGTTGTACTATTGGATGTACAGAAATAACCAAATCTCCTCTTGGGCAGATTTCCTCTGAGCATTGAACTGCGTTTTGCACCTTCTTTCTATGATGATAATGGTGCTTTGTTTAAACTAAACCAACATGGTTTTGTTCAATTATACCTCTCCAAATTCAAGAGTCTTGCTATTTGTACCGCAGGTCTCCAAACCCTATTCCTTATGCATTTCTTCATCACCAACCTTTCCATCAGCATCCACCATGAGGTGCAAGCTATCCAACCCTTAACACTCGTCCAAGTTGTTGCCTTAGCCAATTTACAAAAAGAAAATTTACTTGAAGCCAAAAAGTTTCACAACCCTTGATCTCCCTCTTCCCATCACACCACCTTGGCTCCCCCTTATCCTCTCTACCTCTCTACCTCGCTTGTTACCCTCCCCTACCCCAACTTTGAAACCTACCCCTACCAAAACACCACTCAAACACCTCACCCCAACTAAACTTCCAAATCGTCAAAATTGTGGTCTTTGTTACAATTGTGAACACTTGCCACAAATGCAAATCCCTCTTACTTCTGGCTAACAATAATGTCCTACATGACCTGTCACTCATCCTCTTCTCCTTGATACCAACCTTTCCCATAACCTAAGCAATTCTACTACTTTCTTTCCACACAACGCATTGCCAGTATTTTTAATGGTCACAGTCATAACTTTATCCAATCTTGCATGGTTCATTCTCTCAACCTCACTCCTCAAGCTACCACACCGATGAGTGTCACAGTCAGTAATGGCGGTAAACTTAATTGTTCCGCTCTTTGCAAGGGCATGTTTCTATTTCTCTTCAAATGCATTGTTTTAAGGTTGACCTTTTTGTCATAGACCTTGCAAGAGCTTATATTTTTATGGAGTAAATTGGCCTAAGGCCCTCAACCCAACTATTATGGACTACTCTCAAGTTTACTATTTACTTTATGCAAAATGCCAAATGGGTTGACTTACATGGTCATTCTGACCCAACAGTGATTACTCACAATTAAATTAAACGTCTCTTAATCACTTACCGAGCCATAACCTACTTTAATATCCAACTTGAGCCCAACTATAATTTCCTTATTCCTATCCTTTCCTTATTAAGCATTCATCGAGTCACGACCTACTTGATTCCCTGCAAACTCTAATCACACAACTTGCATCCATTTTTCAGCCCTTCACTCCTTACCCTTCCAAGAACTACTAACCACCACGTTCACATTTTTCTTAGTGTTGCCCTAATAAATGTTTGACCATACTGTTATCCACGTTTTTAGAAGCAAGAAATCAAGCATCAAATTGGTGACTTCATCTGTGATGGCTTGATTCAACCAATCAAAGTCCATTCTCCTTTCCATGTTACTAGTTCTTAAAAAGGATGGGACAACGTGAGTAGGCATGGACAACTTGGACTTTGCTTCAAGGTTCACAAAAGTTGACCTTGCTCAAGGGTTTCACCAAATTCACATGGCCCCTGATGACATTCCAGAAGTTGTATTTTGTACTCACAAAAGTCAAGGAGAAAACTAGGCATCAGAGGTGTGAAGGAAGCATGGGAATTGTGACTTAGGTATGGGAAACATGGACAAATCTAAGTCATTGATTTAGATCTAAATTTTAAAATTTAAATTTTCCCTCCTTGTCTTGTTTAAATTTTGTTCAAACTTAAAACCTCTAGATTCTACATTTACATAACATTAGATTGTCATTTAGGAGAAGGTCTTGGGCTATAAATAATCATCTCTTCTCTTTGTAAATAACTTTTAAATATATGAGAATTGAGGGAGATATTCTAGAGCACTTCTAGACTTCTTTGAAAGAAGAGAGTCATCTTCTTCCTTGAGTCTTATCTTGGTTCATTGGATCAACTGGCAATTCAATTCAACACTTATCTTGAGTAAGTGGCGTGGCTTTCTCCATCCCATAAGCTTCTCTCTTCCATTCTTTTCTCTTATTCATCTTCTTTGCCAAATTGAAAATATTTTATCTTCTTCAAGTTTTGTTCTCCTTCTATCTCCATTGATAAAAGAAAGGTAAGCACAATGTTGTTGTCGATGCTCTTTCTCACATGCACGACTCTGAAATGGACTCTAGTTAGTTGGATTCTCTCCATTCTACAATTTTAGCTCTCAGAAAATTTGAAGCAATAATTCCTACTTCAAACGCATATTGTTCCCTCAAACAATAGGTCTCTCTTTCACACTCTTGTCACTGTAATTATAAAATTGTTGATGGCTTGTTACTTTACAAAGGTAGAGTTTGGCTTCCTAACAGTTGTTCTTTCATTCCCTTGCTATTGACTGAATTTCATGCTTCTCCCTTGGGTGGCCATATGGAAATTGCAAAGGCTCTTAACTAACCCTGCCAATTTCTTTTGACATGGAATGAAGTAGGACGTCATCCAAATCATCACTAACTATTCAATTTTCTAACAAACAAAGTACAACACCAAGACCCCTAGTTTATTGCAACCTATAACTCCTGTTATTACCCCCTGGGAGGTTTGTCCTTTTAGATTTCATAACCAGACTTCCACCACCTTCAAGTTTCACCATTATATTAGTTGTTGCTGATCATTTTCCAAAAGGTGCACATTTTGGTCCTCTCCCTACACATTTAACTGACAACAAAGTTTCTCTCATCTTCGTTGATATGGTTTGCAAACTTCATGGGTTCCCAAGAAGCCTTCTCTCTAAACGGGACCCTTTCTTTATCAACACTTTTGGCAAAAACCTTTAAAGTTGAGTGGTACCAAACTCCATGAGTACAACCAATAACCTTTAGAGTGATGGCAAGATTGGGGTCCTTAATAGAGTTCTTGAGCTATATCTTTGTCCTTATGTCCATGGTCAACCTTCTCAGCGGCTCAAATTTCTCAACCTTGCAGAATGGTGTTGTAACAACACCTGCCATTCTGCTACAAGGATCACCCCTTTCAAAGCCACTTTTGGGAAATCTCCTCCCACCATTCCCATCTACTTTTCTGGCTCCTCCCATACTAATGTTGTTGACTCCCTTCTTTCTTCAAAAGAAGATTTGCTTGCCTCTCTTACTTGCAAATTGCATAATGCTTAGCAAACTACGAAAGGCCTATGTTGATTCTCACTGTCATCATGTCTCTCACAAGATTGGTGACCGTGTATAAGTAAAATTGTACCCTTACCATTAAATTTCTATTTTGGGCTCCCGCTATCAAAAGTTGAGCAAATGCCCGTATAAACCTTTTGAGATCATGAAAGTTGTTGGTCATGTTGCTTGCCATTGGGCTTGGCTTGAATCCGCCAAGATCCATCCAGTTTTCCACTACCTATCAAAATTTGAGCAAATGCTTGTATAACCCTCTTGAGATCATAAAAGTTGTTGGTCATGTTGCTTGTCGTTTGGCTTAGCTTGAAACCATCAAGATCCATCCGGTTTACCACTACTCCTTACTCAAATTACATCATAGACCCATTCCCACTACTAAGGACCTTTCTCCTGTCTTCTCTAGTCTTGAGTTAATTATTCAAGCACTTTCCATTTTGGATTCCAAATGGGAAAAAACTTGTGACCTTCCCTGTCCCAAAATTTTTTTCGAATGGGCAGGACTCACCTTCCCTGTCCCAAAATTTTTTTCGAATGGGCAGGACTCCCTCCTAAAGACACCACTTGGGAGGATTAGCCTAACTTGACTGCCACCTACCACCTTGAGGACAAGGTGATTTTCGAAGAGCCAGGGGTGATAGGAGTCCAGCAACAATGGACCCAACTGCAGCATTAACGGATGGGCCTACGTTGGATGTTAATAAAAGGCCCAAGCGTAGTACCAAACCACCCTCTGCTTGGGACGATTTCATGCACTAGAGATTTCACAATCCATCAAAGATTCTTAGTAATGAGGCATCAAATTGCTATAGGATTATTTCCTTTACCATTGTGTTATGATTCTGTGTTACTTTCCTTATATATGGATGTATAATTCACCTTTATGAATAGACAAGAAACATTATTTAGAAATCATTCTTCTCTAAATTCCTTGGGAGGTGACATTCCCGACCTTCAATTCAATAACATTTTCTGATCTCATATCAAAATCATCTTACATGTGCTTAATATACAAAAGGGAATATTGGAAATGAAATACACCTTTCATTTTCACTCCCCTATCCCTGTCTTTTCTTTTATTTAAAATAAATAAAAACCCTCTGTTTATTATTACCTTTACCAATCAAAACCCAAGTTTTACGAAATCAACCAGAAAATATGATTAGGATATGAAGGAAATTTCAAATGCCAATCTTTCAGTTGGTTCACATATTAATCACGAGAGTTTGGAGGAAAGTTTTGAAAACTATGTTTCATGGCACCAGAACCATAATGTCAGAAACAGTAAGACTTGGACTATACTGTCTCAACAAATAGTCCCTGGCATGCATGCTATCAGAAACAGGTAAGAAGGTACAGCCTCAACAAATAAGAGCCTAATTTTGAAATTTCCATATTGCTAATGTTAATGCCTTTAGAAGTAAATCATGTGTGAAATTAGCAACAACTTACCTCACCAGAGCTGGGTAGATCACATCCATTGCCACTCTCCAGTTGATACGTAAAATTGAAGTCATGCTGTTGAACAGGGGACCTGAAAATGGTGCATCCATCTCTAATCACAATGAACCCACTGTCACCCAAATTAATGGCATGCAGTCCCTGGACCAAGAAACCAGACATAGTAAGCAAATCAATCACTTGATTTACTCTGTCACTTCCTTTTATACTAAAAAAGCAAGCTACAGATTTTACTGCCTGTGAAGTGATGGGCTTCAGTATGATGCACACTAAAACATCAATAACTTAGGGCTTCGGAGCAGGTTATACAAGAGTTAAAGATATTTGTGGATGTGTTTATGTCTGAACTGTATATTAACATGAGTATTGTGGAGAAAAATGACACCAAATTCATGAAAAACAAGATGGAAAAATTTGAGCACACTATAATTTTTCCCCCTATGCCATTTAGATATTGATTTCAAAGGAACCTAACAGTAGATACATGCATTAAAAATACTATAAAGAAGTCCACACACCTCTAGTGCTGTCCAATAGAAAAGGAAGAAAACCATTCATGTGACAAATTACAGATGTTGATAACGTCAACAAGGTAAAAAAACAAATATTTAATATATAGCATAAAAATGCAATAAAAAAAGTCTGCAGACATCTAGTGCAGTCCAATAGAAAAGGAAGAAAACTACTTTGATAGTAAAAAAAATTAAATAAAAATAATACTATACCGTATCAGTAAGAGCAATGATACAAGCTGTTGATGAACCCTTGGCCTTTGTACATGAGTGAGCCTTCTCTAAAACACTGGCGGGATCAACAGGACCTTTTGGTCCCTCTTGAATTGCTCTAACAGAATGGGACATGAGTTCTTGAGCAAACAGTCCAGCATTAACACCAACATCTGCCCAGCCACCAACACCATCTGCAACACCAATTGTTTGTTCATCTACGCAAATGAAATGTGCATCCTCTCCACCATAGTCCTCCTTATCCGGATGTGGTAGGTAACATGACCCCGAAAACAACTTCAACCTCTCGACACCAAAATTTGTTCTGAAAAAATATCATTATTCAACATATCTACCTTGTACTTGTGGGAAACATAAATTAAAAGAATAAACCTCCTCTTCAATCTTGATACTAAATGTGTAGGTAGGCCATTGTAGCACCTAACTCTGGTAAAAAAATTACTTCACTTCTGTATAGAGAAAACGTCCTTCACACTAATACCTTCTCATAAACTAACGCAAATAATGTTTTACCATCATTCAACAAAGTCGTAAATTAAAATAACTTGAGCAAATTATTAAAATAATTGTTATCTCTAAAATAAAAACATCATACTTAACTCTTATTCTAGTTCCTAGGAGGGTAACCATCGGCCACTTTCGTACAAAATGTTCATTTTAATAAAATAAACAAATCATTCATTTTTACAATCATTATACATAAAAAAAAAAAAAAATAGGGTAAAATATATTTGAATTGAAGTCCCTGAAGTTTCGATCTAAAGTTGGTTTTAATCTCCATACGTTAAAAATAAAGTTTCTGGTCCTCGCTGAACGCCATAAAGAAGGAAAAAATGCACAAATTGTAAAGAATCCAGGAACCAAACTACTTCTAACATTTTTAACAGCGTGTTTGGTTGGTTCGCATCCTACACCCACTAGACTCACGTCAAGTTCGAAGCTACAGAGAGAGTAGCTTTCATTTGTTTCCATTTGAAGGGTAGATGTAAGTGTAGTGAGATAGTGACTAAAACCAAAAACTAAGGAACCTACAACACGTCTCACCTAAAAGTAACATGTAAAATCAGAGAACAAAACAAGGGTTTATAGAGAAAGACGCACTGGTCGAATGAAAATGTGGAGGAGGCAAGGTGTTGAACATGAGGCGTTGTCTCGGCGGAGCAGCAAGGAAAGGAGGAGTGCTTGGTTCCAACAAGGAGCGAGCTCGGACTCCAACTCCTCCAAGTTGCATCGGAGGTGGAGCACCCGAAGTTCAAGAGACTGTTCAAGGGTTGCAATCTTGTGAGATTGACGGTAGCTCGCAAAGCGGTGCGGCGCATCCTGTCCCGGAAGCGAACGCCGGAGGGCTTGGCGGCGACTTCGTCGAAGTAGACGTCTCCGAGAAGAACAGCATTGGAAGCGGAAGCTGCCATGGAATGCGGAGAATGAGAAACGTGAACCGGAGATGGGAGAAGAGCGAGAAGCCCCTAAGATAGAGGAGATTGTTCCGGTTCCACTAGAGCCTCACAAACTTGCGATGGGAGATTGAATGAGACAAAACTCCGACTTCTATTCCAATGCTTGCCCTCTTTATCGGTACGTCTCTCTCTCTCTGGATTCTTTTTCAATTCAAATTTGAATATTTTATTTTCATTTATTTATTTATTTTGTATCTGCGTTAAAATTCTAAGTGCTCTTAAACAATGAACACAGTTCGATATCACACCAAAAAATTTAATACAGTTCGATAAAATTAAAGTTTGATCAGTTATTGCGTCTTGTTGTTTGAGATTTTTTTAAAATTATTTCAGCTAAGTCTTTGATTTTTATAAGTTTCATATTTGAGTCTCTTGATTAATTTATAAAGTTAAAATAATAATTTGTGAGAATTTTACTAAGTCTAAAAAACTCAATTATAAAAGTATAGAATATCAAAAATTTGATTTTACTTTTTTAGTTTAAAGCAAAATTTCTCAAATTGTAAGAACTGACTGTTGTATCAGACTGAAAGTTAATTTTAGAAAAGTTAAATAAGAAATTATATTTAAAATGTTATTTGAAGTAAATTAGCACAACAACTCTTATAATCCTTTATGTTTGAATAGGAAATTTTAGAAAGGTAGTTTATTTTGATTGAAAAATTGAAATGTTCTGTAATTTATTTGAGTAAGAAATTAAAATTTCAAAAATTATAAAAATAATCGAATTAATATTAGATAATTTCCCATTCGAAAAAGAGTAATTTAAAATTTTGCATTTGTACTTTCTTCTTTTAACTTGATTTTAGTTACCCAAACATTATTGAAATGACTAGATTTTTTATTGATATAATTTTTTTATTAATTTGGTTAACAATTATTTTTTATTTAAAATGTTAGGATTATTTTTGTTATAGATCTCACTTTTTTTCGTTCAATCTTAGTTAAAGTTTTTTCAGCAATGTTAGGAAACTTAAGTTTTGTCATGAAGTGAGTTTTTTTCAATTGACATTTATAGTGATTATTATTTTGTTGATTATGCAATCACTATTCTTTATCATTAACACTTTATCAATAGTTTATTAGAATTATTTTTCTAATGTTATGCAGGAAAATTTTCAACCAACATCAACTAAGATATTTTTTACTAAGAACGATTGACCAACATCAATTGAAAAGTTGAAAAAAGAAATTCTAACCAACAATATCATAAAATAATCTCTACCAATATATTAATATCAACATAAAACAATCTCAACTAACTTATATTGAGAAACAATTTGTCAATGTCAATTAAAAAAAATGGCAAACCTTGACTTAAAAATAACATAAAACAAGATTGATTAAAAAAATCATTCATATTACTATTTCTTATTATTAACAAATTTTTATATTTAAATACATTTTTTTCTATTTGGTGGTAATTGAATTACTTTATTCAAATAAAAAATTTGAAATGTATTGTCTAAATAAATGTTTGAAAAGTTAAACAACTTAAAATAAAAAATAATTCAAATTCAATGTATTTGAATGTGTGAAGAAGTTTTAAATTTTAAAATTGAGGTTTATGATGATAATTACTCGTAAGTGTATATGTTATAATATTTTTTAAATTACAAAATTAATCATGTGCAAAACTAGTTGATAGGCTGGTGTTTGATAATTGTAAAACAACATAACTATATAAGTTTTATTACACAAATTAAAAGTCATGTTTTTAGATAGAAATATATTATTAGCTTTATTAGGTTTTTTAAAAATAATTAAATGCTTATTAAACTTTTTATTACTTCTATTTATTTTTTAAGAATTGTATATGCCTGTTTTATTTGAAGAAATTATCTTATTTAAATGAGTTGATCTAGAGTATTAATAAAATTTTATTTATTTATTTATTTCAAAAATTTAATTTTTTATTTCTTAAGCACACTTTATAGGTCTGTTTGTCAAAATTAATTAATAGCTGATAAGCTAGTGTGATAAGTTTTGGCTAATAAGTTAACTACTGGTTGACAAATTTTTAGTTTATTTATATGTTATGACATAATAAGTTAACTTATGAGATTAAAAGTGTTTGATAAATAGTTGTAAATATGAAAGAATATAATTGTATAAGTTTTATTATATAAATAAAATTTATGTTTTTAAAAAATATATATATTATTATGTTAATGTTTTATTTTTGTGACTTTTTTCTTGTTTGTGTAATAAACACTTAAGCTTGTGTGACCTTTTTGGAACATATATTAGTCACAATTCAAGTGTATTGGAGCATCACTCTTGTTGATTGAAAATAAGTGTATTTGACATAATCATTAAGATTATCATTGGTTGTGACACTCTTAGTATAACTATTGAAATAAATTATTATTTTTGTTTAAGTGTTAAGGTTTGAGTTTTGAGAAGTTTGTCATCTGTTATGGTATTGAGAATGAATGAGATGCGTTGGTTTTGAACATTTTGTTGTGTGTATTAATTGGATTCATAACATATTTATAGGTAGTGTGAGACGATCTAGACCGTTGGAACTATTGGTACAATCATGGTTATGGCTCAGTAGAGGCAATGTTATCCTCGTTCCAGCAATCATATCGTTGCTTGAGCGTTGCGGCTAATGCTTGAACAACATCCCTATGTTGGAACATTATCCAACAAGTTTCATAAGGCTTGCCCACCTCCTTAAGACACTTGAACATCAAATCAACACTTGAGTGTCCATGACATGTGTCTCACACGGTCTCACATTAAGAGACATGAACACTGCTTTTACGTCACACTTAAGCATTCAGAAATACTGCTTAAGACATAAGTCATATCACTAGAGCGTCCTTTCCAACGTTTTAATGATATGCTCTTAGTTGAGAGGGAATCATTTTAACATCTCTCCCGCTCAAGCTACAACTCATTGTTTGAGTTATTCAACATGTTGCTTAAATGACTAGTATATCATTTGAGTGACTTAAGGTGATTAGTGTATTAATGTATATTGTTTGAGTCTTGTCTAAGCAACAATATATCACTCAAACAAAATACAAGAAACACCTAAAACAAACATTTTTCACAAAGTTCTCCTAACTTTACAAGGATTCCTTCTTTTTCCATGTTCTTCAACAACATTTCATACTTATGACAACACATATATCAACAATCACTCACAAACTCAATCAAATATTCACATAATTCATATATAATTCAATCTCGTGTTTTTCATACAGTAAAAAATCATCATCGAGTAATATTAGTTTCTTTATTTTTTTACAATATTATATTTTGAAATATCTTTATTTTATTTAGTGTAATTTTTAAACTATAAAACAACATTAATAATTTTTTATTATTTATATTTCATTATTATATAATATTTGATGAATTTACATATATAGTGATACATTTATTGTGATGCAGAAACAAAAAGAGTAAAATATAAAATTTTATAAATGTTTTATTAAAATTTAGAAAAAATATTATAGTTTTTACTTTTTTTAAAAGAAACTTAAAAAGAAATTATAGCTTCAACAATAATACGTACAGTCCTACTTGATGTTGAGGAAATTTTATGCAGACATAAAAAGAGATAATTATATTTTTTTTACAAGTTGAGATGATAAATATTATGGAATGCACATGAACTTCTCTCTTTCTTTGCTGTACCAAATAAAAGGACTTTTCTTTTTAATCTTTTCAAAAGATTTGGAATGACAAGTCTTAGCTATACTTTTAATTCTTTATACATTTTATTTTATTCAGTTAATTAAGTGTATTTATATACGAAGAATCAAATTTGGTGTCTCTCAAATGTCTTCTAGTTATACTATTCAAATTGATTAGATAACTTCAAACTTCCTTTTATTTCAAAGTGGCTAACACAAGTATTTTAATTCACCCTACACAAAAACATATAAAAAAAATACTCCTGAAAACTTGATTTCAAATCCTGTAAAATAACTCTTATTGCATTTAATTCTTTTTATTAGTGGAAGTCTTAATAAAATTTCATACCAACAATGAAATCTCATGGTCTTTTTTTAACTCCGTGACTCTTAGAACTGAGATTTAAATACATACAAAGCAAATACATCCTTAAATAATGTATGGTTTTGCATCTAAATGTTTTTTAAGCATAAAATATATAGGTCAGAAATTTAATTTCATACAATACTTCAAAGCATTTTCTCCAAAGTCAATGTCGTATAAAATGTTGAACTTGCTTATATTGTGAATTGAGATTCTTAACACCTAAATAATCCTAAAAAAAATTAAGTAATCTTTAACATATGAACATAATTTCTCTTACTATCCACAATTCATTGGAGCACATTTCGAAGTCTTTCGACATTACCTTTATTAAGTTATCAAATAAAATAAAAGCTACCGATTTCATTGTGATCTTATGCTTCTATTGTTGACTGTATCAATGTAGTAAATTTGCTAGAATATAAAAACTATTATCCATTTCTCCAAACCAAAAATTATAAAAAATTAATAATAATAACTTATAATATAAATGTTGTATTTGAAGAGAAGACTTAAGTATAGATGAGGATGTCTTTATGATGATATTTGAAGATGAAACGTTGAAAATGTTTTTTTGGAGTTTTTAACTTTCATACGAGGTATGTTGTGACTCTTTCGTTCAAGATATTAATAAGGTTTCTAATTTAAAATCTATACTAAAATCAATTTTAAAAAAAAATATTTTTGTTAGGTTAAAAATATGAGAATGTTTTTAAAAGTTTTGTTAATTGATTAAGTTTTTAAATAATTAATTCAACTATTTACGTGGATTTAGAGCAAGATAATCGATTATTCATTCAATTAACTAATTAAACCAATAACATATTTAAGTATTTTTAATATTCTAAAAGATTGCATATGAAACTATTGTGTAAGTAATTAACTTCTCTTTTTTTATTAACTGCAAAGCCAAAATAGTAATTGATTAATATATGTGATAATCAATTAAAACAAGAAATATTGTAATGGTTTTTCAAATTTTAGTAAGCATAGTCTATTAAATTTGTTTGAACTTTTTTTAAATACATTTTTTTTCTAAACTTTATAAATAAAGCATTACTCTCATTCATTTATAATAAATACTATTGAGAAACATAAATTCTTTTGAAATTATTTGAGCTATTTTCACTTGTCAAGAGTGCTTTTAATTTTTTAGAATAAAAAATGTGATGTTGTGCTAATTGTGTAAACCTCATGATTTGTTTATGTGAATTTTTTTTTACATTCTTTCCCTTTCCCATTGTTGGAAATGTTCCATTCAATACCATCTTATGTAATTAAGAATTTATCTAGTTTGTATCTTTTTGGAGTGTTCAAGAGTTGAACATACCCTTTTGAGTGTTAAAGAGTTGAACTAACTTTTATTTGTTATCTTGTGTTTATAATGGTAATTGTGGGTGTTTTGTACAAACTTTAAAGATACTAAAAATTGGAATCTGTTATTCTAAAATTGGATTTATGATTTAAATCAACATAAATTTCTGGTGCAATATTTATCTTTTTTTTATTATTATTATTTTGCTAACCAAATTTTTATATCAAGATTTCCAAATTAATTACATTCTATCTGTAAAATTGAATCAATTTATAAAAAAAAAACCTTGAATAAAGAACAAATTATTTTAAAAAATATAGTTCTTTAATAATAATTTTGTTATTCACATTCAAATGTTTTCCCTTTTCTCAGTTAGGAAAAGAATCCTCATGCCAGGAGATTTGATCGTTGTAAGTGTAAGGAATGCAGAGCAAGTGGCATGAAAATAATTAATGAAAGACCGTTGCTACTACAGACTTCCTTTATTTTGAAAGGGTTGTTGAGAGCAGCTTTACTTAATTATCTGAATCACATATTTTTGAAAAATCAAAATCACCACAAAATTTAAACTAGAGGAATCAAAATTCAATTTAATTCAATGATTTTACCTCTTAACTTAATCACGATGACTTATTTTTAATTTTTTTATTAAATGAAAGAAAATAACAGTTTTTCCTTTTTTTCCAAAAGTAAAAAGAATCTTCTTTTAATTTTCAATATTTTGAGGCCACGTCAAATAAAATAAGGTTAGGTTAGGAACGTAAAGGATTTTGATATTATATGTATGGGACAATGGAAAAATAACAAGAGTATTCACTGGACTAGGACCATTTCCAGCGTTAATTGTTGAAAGTTTTACGTACTCATTCCTTTAATTCACGGGCTCTCCCACAACCATACTTTTTTTACTTACATTCACTCAATTTTTTTCATAATAAAATATTATATTATAATAATAAAATAATAAATAATAAAATATTATTATAGAAAAATAATAAAAGTGATAAGAAGTAAAAAATAGTATTAAAATTTATGTCAATGAAACACACTTATTTTCTTGCATTTTTTTTTTCAAAAGCATTCGTTTTCTGTTTCAGCATATTAAACGCGAGTCCAACATTTTGTTTCTTTCACACTCGATTACAAAGTAAAAGATATATACTCTATTAAGCATCAAGTTGGGCTAAGGCTCCTCCGTTCAAGTGTTAGGCAAGATCTAAGGGCTATTTCTTCGTGTACCTCCATAGTTTTTCCTTACATTTTTAATAGATTAGACAAAAAGATAATTTTATTTTATAGAAATATATTTTGCATTATAGAATTTGAAAGTTATTTTTAATAGAAATAATTTTTAGATTTTATCATTTAAAATGTTTTTTTTTAATTTACACATTCTGGAAATACTTTCAAATTTTACAATCTAAAATAATTTTTATTCTTAAAAACAATACATTATAGATTCTTGTAGAATCTAATTTTTAAATTATATAATTTGACGTTTTCCATAAAATAAAATAAAAAACATCAAGAAAATAAAAGATATTTTAAAAAGTATGGTGAAAAAAAAGTTATGAAAGAGAAGAAAAAAACATCATGATGTAAGACAATAAATTGTACTTGATTTAAGATTATTATTTGTTTATGATTTTAATAACTTTAACATAATTTGGAAAATTAATAACATTGAATTATGTATAAAGTGGTCCCACTTAATACTATTTTACAATATACTAGCATAAAAAAAAAAAATTTAGGTTGCTGATATAATATTAGTTTATCAAAAATTGATGTAAAATATTAACACTGATAATTTCATAAATATTAGAGTACTTACAAAAATATATAAAAATGTATTGTGTGGATCAAATAAGTTATTTTTGTAATTGACGTAGACATTATATACTATATAGGTTCCATGTAAAAAATTAACATACATTTTCTACATTGCTTATAAAGATAATTGATGTAAATTTTTTTATACTAATCTGTATTTTTTTTTCTTCATTTCTTTTTTGGAATCTTAAGTTAGGAACTTTTTTAATTTCTTCCTATTAATTTTTCCATCCCTATCTTGTCTCCTCTCACCGTCACTATTATATGTCAACATCTTCTCTTGCAAGCGCGTTGCAATTGAACGTTGCATCTTATGTTTCCATCATGAATAAGTAGAAAATGTGAAAAGTTTAGATTTTACGGAAAAAAAAAAGATTAAATTAACCAATTTTATTTTATTATTTAAATGTACAAATCTTACTAATTTTATTTTATTTAACCATGCAACTCCTAAGACACCATTAATTAATTAATGATAATTATATTTTGATACTAGTGGAAATACAAGTACTTTACATATTTATTTATTACTTTTTATAATAATAATAAAAATATATCTTAAAATAACTGTTAAGTTACAAATAGTTACTAAAATTTATATTAAAGTTATAGAAAATGTATACATATGAAATAGTCATAAAAAAATTTTTTATTAATTTTTATAAGGTTAAAACTTGTAATTTTCATTCCACATAACAACTATCGGGGGTAGTTTAATTCATCGTATGATCAATAAAGTTAATTGTGTTTATAAATATAAAACATAGTAAAAAAGTATGTACAAAAAATTGTGAAGAGGAATTCAAATTCTTAATTCTTATAGATTTTATATATTAATTTTTATTAAGTAAATTTATAAAAAAACATTTTTTTGAAATATTATTAATGATATTAAATTTATATGACTTTTTTTAATGCGTATGAAATTAATTGTTTTTGTTAAAATGTTTATATTTGACCGGAGACAGTATTTATTATTTCTTTAACAATTTCCCATAATATAGTAAACCCTTTATAAAAGTTATAGTTAATGGTACTTGGCAATTAATTAATATTCTCCTATTATATTTAAAGTTTCACTCTAATAACATATACAATATAGTCAATAAAAAATAATTACCAAAATTAAATTCCAACTTTAATAGAAGAATAACACTTATAATAATTTTTAACCATATACAAAGGAATGCTAGAATTATTTTTGAAATTTACATTAAAACATTAATTACTTACTAGCATTGTATGAACCATTGAATTGATCCAAAACAATGGGGCATGGATGAAAATAACCTCGTTACAATAAATCGAAAGTAGAAGAACACTATACTAATGATAGTTTCCTGATTTATGCCAACAGCTACGGATCAAAGCTTTCAACGGGAAAATTCAAATTTGATCAAAACTGTGGAGGCCAAAGATGTCGAAACCAAGATGATATCTTAAAAGGTGTCACTGTCACTTTGCAAACAACCATAATTCACAACTACCCCTCCTTCAGAGCACAGCAAGCATATTGTAACTTGTGCCACTAATTGGAATTTGCCACCTTTCCGTTTTCATAGACAGTAAATACAGTCATTTCCCTCACACCAAAAGGGGGCAAAACACAGTCCAAAAAGTTCTCCATTTGCGCGCTATTTGTTGCATTGCTCCATATGTGCATGCTCTATCATACTACTGATACTCCTGTGCATTGCTGCAACTAAACATTCTACACAAAGACAACATTTAACTCTACAGTCATACATAACTTTTTGCCCTGATAAAGGCAGTTCTTGCACCAAAATCTCAAGAGCTCCTCCTTCCAATATCTTTGCCAGAAAACTCCCCATTACCAAAGGTTGCTGCTGCAGCAGTAACATCCAAACCACCACCAATAGATGTGATGAGTGCAGATAAGCCTCCACCAGCAGCCATCCCCAATCCTAGAAAATCAAGAGTTGTGTGTTTAGGACCAAACATTGAGGGTGTCCCCATCATCAATTCGTTCAGTCCAGAATCACCATCACATGGAAGACTAAGTCCAAGCGCTGCAGGAACCGAGCCACTCTCAGATTCTAACTGAGGCTGACCCCATTGCAGCCCATTTTGCTGCCCTGATGAAGTTGCAGCTGAAGATGACGACACAATGCCAAAACCGCGAAGCAGAGAGTCATTTGTGGCTGCAGCACCCATTTGAGCAGCTTTCTGCAGCAATGCTGTGGCTGACATGGCTGGTTGTGGAGGCGAGGCATACTGCCGGTGCTCCTGCCCTCCTGTTGCAAATATTGGTGAGGCATTACTGGTGGAGAGGCAAAGAGATATGGCCTCAGATGAAGAGGGAGCTGAGATGTCTGCATGGTGATCTCGAGGCCCCATGGCTCTAACTAAGTCACTGAATGCTGGTTTTTGAGACTGTAGAGTCCCAGACGATGTTGAAGAAGCAAACAAACTTGCAAACATACTACTACTGTTGCTATTACTTGCAGCACCACCATTGCTCATTGAGCAATTGGTACTGCTATTGCTGCCACAGTTCCCACTTATAGCAGTAATAGCTTGTGGCTCCTCAGTGACTTGTGGGAGATTATTTTCTGGCAACTCTGAAACGCCAGAAACAAAAAATAAAAAAAAGGAAAACAGCAACAACAACATTATTATAATAAACTATTATTAATTAAATAGTAGAACACGCAGAGTAGGAAAGTTAAGGTCTTTCTTTTTAAGTTAGATTAAAAGCTCAGAAGAAAAGAACAAAATAATAGTTTTTCCTCTACTAAAACGCACTCCACCCTCCTTTCCCTCCATCCCCAAAAAACAAATATTTTCCTCTTTTTAGCTTTGTATCTTTGAACACCACTTGATATCAATTACACGATTTAGATCCCAGTCCCAATGAACACCTTTTCAAGTTCTTTATTTCCGTTTCCGCCCCTGGAATCTCAGATTACTTCCCTGTTCCATCCTTTTTTATCACACCACAAGTCACACCAAAAAACAATATCAGACAACAAAAACAAAACTTTGAACATAACTTTGATTTTGTTGACTAGTTTTACCACATCACACGCTACAAAACCAAAAACAGCGCATGTTTTTGCCAAAAAATCATCCAATCTACCTGGGTTCTGCGTCTGCACACCAGAAGATATGGCACTGTTTGACTGCGCAGGGCTGGTGGCTGTAGCCGCCGCCACCTCCGGCGGCTGTGAGTCGGTTAAGACCTTTGAATCACTTTCCTCATTAGCCTTGGTAACATCAGTGTGAGATCTCACACTCTCCTTCGCCAACGCATCGCAAAACGCTCTATGAGTAATGAAGCTATCCCTCCTTCAAATCCCAACCACCAAACAGAGCCTTTACAAAGAGAATCCAAAATCGAGAGAGAGAGAGAGAGAGAGACAGTAAAAAAAGAACCTGGAGAAAATGGTTCCGCAATCGCACTTATACTCTCTATTGCCGCAGACTTTGGAGTGCGCTTTCCAATCCGACTGAACGGCATATTTCTTGGAGCATTTGTCGCATTTCCACTTCTTCTCACAGTGCTTCCTGCAGAAGTGCTTCTTGATCCCCGTCAAGTCCCCCAAGGCTCTAGAAGGGTCGTGGTGCACGCACGCTGGTTCGGGACACACGTACACTCTCTTCCTTACCTCCTTGGTGGACCTCTGCCTCAGCTTCCACGGCAAGTTGTGACCTCTCCGATGAAGCTGCAGATTCTGGTCCCTCTGAAATCCTTTGTTGCATATCTCGCACACGAACCGGTTCGTCGCCAACAGCGTCTTCGGCGACAAAGCAATCACCTCAGCCTCAGGATCTGACAAAAACAAAATTAAATTAAATTAAATTAAATATTTGATCTCGTTGTTTAGAAGTTGTGATTTGATTGAGGTTAGTACCTGGCATGCCAGGGAGGTTTCGTTTTCTCTTGGGAGTTGGTTTTGTTTGGTTGCCAGAGGAAGAGATGCTTGCTTCCCCTGACGCTGTGGAAACGTTATCCAAATCAACCGTCATGGGAACCTTACTCTATTCAACCTCACTCTATTCACCAACTTCTGTGATGGATCAAGTTTTGGTTTGGTTTCTCATTAGGGTTTCTATCCTACTGCTACTTACTACTCTAATATCCACCGGTCAACCTCCACAGTTTTTTTTATATATATTTTTTTATTTAACCTCGTTCCTCCCATTTACCTTCATCACCTACCTACACCTCCAATAATGCCACCAAAATTAACCTTAAAACGGAGCAAATCAAGTCCTGGAAACACTTTTCAGTTTTCACACTTGTATTCCTTTTTCCTTTTTTCTTTATTTACTCCGCAAGTTAACTTGTTAGTATTTCCAAAGTGGGAAAAGACTTTAATTATATATGCAAGCCCTTGTGTTATGTTAGGACGGTGAAGAAAGGTGCATAGAGAGAGAAAAAGAAAAATTGTGTACAAGTTCTCATCGTGCGTTCCTCCACTTGTGGAGACAAATGGTTAGAACTTAGAAGAATCCAGACACACTGTTGAGAGAGTGAAGGAGGAGTGTTTTACTCCCACGTTTGTCGTTTGGTGCTTTGAGTCTGCGTAGTTTGAATCCGTATTCTGTAGCAACCGACAGGGACAAAGAGACAGAGCACTGGCGAAACAATGAATATTGGTAACAAAACAAAACAATTTCTCAAAGAAATACAAAGTCAAAGAACCCATGATGGCTTTCCTGTGTTTTGCGCCGCTCTGGATTTGCCACGTTTCCTTTTGCTTCTAATTATTAGATTTCTTTTATTATATTCCGAGTGAGTACGGTGAAGCAGAATACGTGGTACACGGTTGAGTTATCTCTTTTCACCGTTAGATATATTAATGAAAGAAAAGGTTAATGATTCAGATTAAAAAAACTAAAGAATGTCATTCTGCATTCCTCTAAAATCATCCTCTTTCTAAAATATAAACTCACTGCCTCATCTTTAGTTAAGTTTGTGTTGTTGGGAATACGAAGATTGATTTTAGATAGAAATTCAATACTTTCGATAAGTTTGAGAAGTTGATACTCGTTTATACCAAATTAGTTTTGCTTTAGAGAAGAATTGAGACGCAAATCTTTGAAATTGAAAAGTTTAGTTCTCATTCTTCTCCCACCTTTTATTCTATGTTGTGTATGACAAATATAATTAAGTTATGACATAATATTTCCTTCAGTAAACGATAGAATATTGTGAAGATAATAAATTTAATACTTCAACTAATAATAGATAAGGAAAAAATAATATCAATTCTCTTTTAATGAATAAAATGTCCCTCAAGTGGTGAGCTTTGATGCTCAAACAAGACATCATTTGGAATAAGAAAATGTGTTATTGATGGAGGATCATCCTAACCACCTAAACAATTAGATTTAGAAGATAAAATTTAATTAATATATATATATATATATATATATATATATTTAAAGAAATATGCTTCTCAAGCTTTAAAAATTGTATAGAGGAGATAGACTTTTAATTTCAATCTTTAAATTTTGTATAAGAATTTTGGATCTTATATTTGGATCATTTTAATATAAGATTGTAGGGCTTTAGAAAAGTTAAGAGATGTGTCAACATGGTACACACAGATCTCCTCATGCTTGTCTTATCTTTTTTCTTATACTACATGTCAACTTGTTAATGGAGAGTTTGTCAAGATATGGATTAATACATCACAATCTACTGATAGAGATTTTCTAAAGTGTCCTATGTCATCCCATAAATGGAGAGTTTTTGGGAGTTTTAATAGCCATTTTAATTATATAAAATTATGTGTATTTATTAACCTTTTATTTATTTTGATTCATATATTATTTTACTTCATTTAATTTTATGTTTCTATTGTTTCATTTAGGTTTAATAGGTTTTTTGTCCCAATATTTGTCGTAATCACTTAATCCTTCAATATTTTTTGTTTTCAATTTAGCTCCAATTTTTGTTGAAGTGAATCAATATGATCGTTCCATTAGTTTGATATTCACATCATTAAGATGATTATGATTTGACATATACACATGGACACATAACAAATTATTTAAAACAGTTTTACAGTGACATGAAATTATGTTATCTTTATCCCTTATATGTAGTTAGATTACCTTTTTTCCGTCTTCTCTTTCTCTTCATTTTTTCCGTCTTATCTTTCTCTTCATTCACAGAGACTAAATTGCAGTGCAATGTATGTGATGATATTATATGACAAAGTTTTGTACATTGTTTTCTTATTAAAAAACACAGACACACCTACACACCAAACATGTCACACGATTTCATATTTACAATGCATGTTCACTATTTTTAATTTTTGTGTAGTTTAAAGTCAATATACCCCCAACTAATGGGTTCACTCATTACTTTATTAAACTTTACAAACTATGGCCAACACTATTCACATGTCTTTATTAATCTACTAATAATTTAATATAACCTATGGAACAACATACACAATAAATAAAGGTTTAAAAATCTCATTCACAAAATATTAACATCGATTCTGATGATGAATCGTTCAAGTGATTAATGTCTTATGCTTTAAAATTTCCATCTTGTCTACTTTTATCAATTTCAAATTAACTCCATAAAATCAAACATACTACAACCATGATAATATTTTGTCCTCATTTTTCCAGTCACATATTTTTTAAATTAAAAATCAGTGGAACATAATTTACATGAACAGTTTAATTTCTCACTTCTTTCTATCTCCCGTACATGCAAGAATATTAATTAATGCAAAATTTTAAGCAAATTAACATATTTGAATAATTTATTTCCTCCAATAATATATTATGTAAAATATTTATTTAAATAATATATTGTCAAATAATTATCAAGTTACACGGTCTACTGTAATAATTCAACACATTCTAAACTTTATTTTATTTTATTTTTTATTTAAAAATAAAGGGAAGATAATTGATAATTCTGAGTCTTTCAAAAATAATTATTTCATAAAATTGGTTTGGGAGATAATTTCTTAAAAAAATTATTTTTAATAATTTAGAAAAATAATTATTTGATGAAATAATTATTTATAAAAACATATATTTAAGAACAAAAACATATATCTACAACAATTTTTCATATTTTCAAGTGGTGGTGGTTGTTGGTAGTGAATATTGGTGGTTGAGGTAAGTTTTGTAGTATTTGTATTGGTAGTGATTGTGTTTTCGTTTGTTTTTTTTTTTCATTTTTTTAGAAGTTACAAAACAAAACAAAAACTAACGAGGTGCAAAAATGGAATGCAAAACTAAAAAAAAATTATTTTTGAATCGAAGAATGTCAAATACAACGAATCTTCTCATCAACCTTCTCACACATGCTCAAATGATGGAATTGTTCTCTCATACGCTGCGGATGAAAAATAATGGAAACTTTGCGGTTAGAAGGGATGTATAGATGTGCAAATAAGGTTATTTAAAAAAATGAAACTATCTTTCATTTAGGATTATTTGAAAATTTTAAAAATGTTAAAACCGATTTTTTACGATTAATATAAAGATAAAGATGCAATATAAGGTATGAAGGTGGAGGGAGAATTTGTTTTTATTACATACACAAATGGGTCTTTTCTTATTCAATTAAAGTTTTGAATCCTATCTTTCCAATACCATTAAAATAATCAATTATAGTTAAAGATATCATCAAAATAAGACATGTAGATATATGTAGATATAGTGGACTTAAGAATATGAATTTAATCAATAAATTACAACTAAGACTCAGTTAAACTAATTATGTTATTCAAATTAAAACGGTGTATTTTTGTATCATTTACAGTCTAAGAACAAGTGTGAACAAAAAGATACTCATCAGTGGGGACTTGTTAGTCCTTGAGACTAAAGTTCCTATAACATGTGACCCTTTTTCGAGTGTGTAAGAAACTTGTTATAGCACATGGGCCTTTTCAGTGTATGTAGAAGACTTGTCCATAGGATCAAAATCCCTAAAGCACATGACTTTGCATGTGTAGAAGACTTATTAACCCCTGGGATTAGAATACAAATACCATCTGACCCTTAGCATGGAAGTTGTGATATGACGATCTGAGCACAAATGGGCACAAAGTCTCAATTTTGATTTAAAAAATAAAATCAATATACGATTCTCAATTTCAAGAAGAAAGAAAGCACGAGGAAAAGAGAAAGTATAAGAAGAATTAAATAGATCTTTGATTTAAAAATATATATAAATTCCAAACAAAATGGAACTGAAGAATCAAAGAGATGTTCACTTTATAAAAGTAGATTTAGAAACAAAAAACGAGAAACAGAAAATTCGAAGTTACCTTCGATTTCAAAAAAGATAAATTTGATTAATTTTTTTTGAAGTTTTAATTTAGAAAAAAAGATATTGAAAGAGTTTCGATTTAAAAAAATGAAAATTTGATTAAAAAATAAAAAAGAATATTGATTAAAAGATTAATCGAAAGAGTTTCAATTTTTAAAAATTTGATATGTACTTCAAATAAACAAAAAATAGAACAGAATTTGATTAAAAAAATTGAAAGGGAATTTCTTCCTACACCCCTACAACTTTTTCATGCACCCATACAATTTTAAAAATCCAAAACTACCCTTTACATTTTTATTTAAAAAGGAAACCGTGGATGAGTTGCGTGACCGCGATTCTTCTTTTTCATTCATTGGTGGGGTTGGTGGAGGCTAATTTCAGCTGCTTGGAGCAAAGTGAAGGTATGGGTTGTGTTGTCGAAGTGTTAGTTGACTTTTAAAGGTAAGAATTGAGTTTTATTGAAGAGGGTGGGTGGTTATGGAGCTTTTTAGGTTCCCAAAAATCGGGATTCACGATTGCTATGAACAGATCAATTTGCAAGTGAAAATTTGACCTATGGAACGGTTAGTTTTTGTTTTGCTGAGGAGGGGGTGTTCCAAAAGCATTTTATTGACTTATGATTGGTGGATTTGGAAGTAGTTTTTAACTTACAATTGGGGGATTCATAAGTTTTTTTGACTTATGGATTGAATGCAACTTTTTACTTATGGATTGGTGGATCTGGAATGCATTGGTTTAGTGTTGTTGTTTTTGTTGTGGTTTTTAATAATTTGTTGGAATTTGATTGTAAAATATTAATTCGTAGAAGTATGGACAATAGTGAAGGATTCAAAGAAGGATTATATGATGAGGTTGATGTGTGGGAGGTCTACATAATGATGATATTGAGAAGTCAATATCCAACAAAGCAATAGACAATATATGAAAGGGATATGAATGTACAAATGGGTTTACTACAACTCAGGTAAAGTTGAAGTTTGTAAAGTATGTTTAGGTTGTTTGTTATTTGGTAAATTAAATAATCCCTTGAGATAATTTTTGTAGATATTTCATACTCGGGATGAACTCTTGACATGGGTTAGAAAAGTTGTATTTCATTTTAGTTTTGTTATTGTGATATTGAGGTTGGATACTTCAATTGGCCAACAAGAAAGAAAGACATTTGTATTATTTGGTTGTGAGAGATGAGGTAAATATACGCAAGAAGGAATTACAGGTTATTGAGAGTGGAAGTAGGAAATATGATTGTCTTTTTAGATTACGATGGTATCCAATAAAGGATGGTGAAGGATGAATGTTGAAATTACTTTATGGGTCTCATAATCATAACTTGGAAAATACACTGATTGGTCATCTATATGCTGGTAGGTTCACATCTAGTGAGAAGTCGATGCTTACAATGCAGTGAAGCCTAGATAACCGGGAGGTGCAACGAATTTGACACATCATCCATGTGATGGTCAACTCACCTACAGGTAGATGAAAGAATATTGTCTTTGCGTGCCACCTTTCTACAAAGGCACACAACAATCCTTTGTCTACCGTGTCAAAACTTGCCCCAACAAGTTCAGCTAAACCTGACAATTCAACTGCAAGTAGTATCCCTCAATGAGGAGCACCCATCTTATTCATTTTTCGACCATGAAATACCAATTTTAACTCCTCTCGATCCTAATTTAACCAACCAAAATCATATAAAATATATAGTTTAACAGTTCCCAGTTTAGAAAAAATTAATAATCAATAAGTACCATATTACAACATATTTACTTACCACACCATTACATAATTGCATGGCCACATGGTCTTCATAACCTGTCAACAGTGACCCATCTATTGGACCTCCGGGATAACCTTCATCCTCCACCTCCATATGGGGTTGGGCTTCTTCAGGTTTGTGTTCAACATGTTTTACATCTTTATGTTCAACATGTTCTTCATCTTCATTAACATGTATTCTAGCTTTTTTTTTTCTGACAGAGGTCGTGGGACATAGAAGGTCACCTTATAAACCTAGTCCTCACCATTTATGTTCACTTACATCATTCAAATTAAAGCAAAAACAATGCAGACAATCTCACCTACCAAAACCAATGCACAAAAGCTGACTGAAAAAACAAAAAAATGCATAAAATCCTCATTCCAGAACTGCAAATCTAGATAATTTCCAAACACAACCATTTTGGAAAAATCTTGGATCACTCAATCTGAGAGCCTATTATGGAACCACGTTTCCGAAAACCAAAAACGTCTTATGGAATCCCCTGTCCAAAATCCTAAAATGTCTTGTACAATGTCCTGTTTGGAACCCTAACAGAAGTATTGCGAAAACACAAATCCGCTAAAAATATGGAAATACAAATCTGGAAACACATAGAAAATATTACTTACCTTCTTCTTCGAACACATAGATGCCGCAAACACCACCAAACCACCACCAATTCGTCGCAGACACCATCGAATCAGCACCAAGCTACTTGTGCTCAAGTTGTTGGTTGCTGTGAAGTGCCTCAAAACACTGATTGTCGTGATTTAGAGAAACAGAGACTGAATAAGAAGGAGTAGAGTGTGTGCTTGTGTGCGTTTTAGGGTTTTTAAAAGGTATCAAGGGTAATTTTGTCATTACATAACATTATAGGGGTGCAGGAAGAAAAGCGTAGGTGTGTAGGAAGAAACTCCCGAATTTAAATTTTGCTAAAAGCCCATCTTACATAGGCTCATAAGAATAGTATCCAAACCCATTTGAATGAAGGATTAGTATTCATCTTTTGTATTGTCTTTTATATATATATATACATTTGAATGAAAGAAGAAAAACTTTTTTTTCTTTCTTAGTTTTTAGCCTATCAAGTTTCCATTAAAAAAATAAAATCGAAAGAGTTTTAATTAAAAAAAATAAAATTAAACTCCGATTAGAAAGGGAATCGAAATGAACTTCAACTTTACAAGAAACAAAGAGAAAGAGTTTCAAGAAAACCAGAAACAAAGATTTCAATTGTTGAAAAAGAAAATTCAATTGAAAAAATAATCAATCAAAGATTTTGATTATTAAAAGAAATTAAAAAAATTGCTTTCAGACAATTTTTTTTGAAGATATTGATTGTTAATTAAATATTAAATATAAAATCTGATTAGATTTGTAGAATTCAATGATTTATTTTTATTATCTTTATGAGAACTACATATTATACGAGGTTTTTTTATTTATTTGTTATTTTTATTTAATTTTTTATTTGTTGATTTAAAGCGTTATAGTAAGGTAGTTTAGGTTAGTGTTGGTTTGTTGTTTTTTTATGAGTTTGATGTAGTCTCTTATGTTTATTTATTTATTTTATGTTTTTTTTTTCATGTCACGATAAATGTTGTCTGAGTTTCAATAAAAAAAAATAAAGAGTTTCGATTTCTAAAAAAATAAAATTACCTTTAATTTTAAATTGTTAATGGGCTTGAATTTTTGAAAATTACATTAATAATGTTGTACAAGAATTCAACATACTTTTGTTTACAAATTTATAATTTCAGAAGAAAACTGGATGACATGCATAAAAAAGTTGATATCCAAATTATATAATCCATGAAAACTTGGAATTGAAGTGATACTAAAACAACGGATTCTTTTACGTAGTCAAACAATCAAATCGGTTGTCAATAAACTATCAGAGTTGATTTTGATTGGCAATTAAAAAAAATCATCATCATGTATGGTTTTATTCCAATAAGGGGGTGCATTTGCATGACATTCAAGATAAACAAATCATCCACATCTCATCTTATAGATATTTTTATTGTTGCATTTCTAATTTTTAATGTTTTACTTTATTTATTATCTATTTAATTAACTATTTAAGTATGTTGTCCAATTTTTGTAATAGATGGATATGCTTAAAGATCATTACCAATTATGCAGTAGCTATAATTGTCTTTCACATTACTTGGTAACAAAAGAGTTGAAATACTTATCTTGTTGGAGTAGAGGAAACATTTGATGTTTCTGTTTTTTTTTTTTAGGTTGTCTAAATGTTTCCTGTTAGTTAGGTGACATAGGTGGATCATGTAAAAGGATTGAGATACTTTTAAAATGTCATCTTTTAATGTCATTAATTTTTTACTGATAAAAAAAAAACCCAAATTTAAGATCACAATCAATTGATTAAAGTTAAAAATTTAAAGTACTGTTTTCGATGGTGAAAAAAAATAATTTTCTTTAAACACTTTATAACTTTCTTTACTATTTTGTATAATTTAATTGATGTATTCTGTCTACTTTTATTATTTTATGTAAATATCGAATAAATCTTCTTTATTTGTTGTAAAAAATATGAAATATCTCTAAAAAAAAGAGTTTTGTCCTGTTTATCTTTTGTAGGAAAATTTGCGGAAAACAAAACGTTATTTGACAAATTTCTTTTCCTTCTTCGTATATTTCGTTATTATATTCAAAAACATTATCTTCAAAACATGGTATGCTCTAAAAATTTTACTTGCTACTGCCAACTATATCACAATTGTAATTCACGAATCCATGTCATTGCCACTCCACATTCAAAATGTTAAGGAAGATAATTAGCTCTATAATCTTCATTTCTTTGTTTCATTTTGCTTGGCAATTAATGTGCACATTATCTATCCACAGTGTTATACAAAAAAAAACTCACTATCAAATATATCTAACACAGCACATAACTGTGCAAAAAACAGCGGAATCAGAGGTAAACATCGCCGTCTATGAATGAACACGACCAAAACAACACCATCGGACCTTTCATACTACGTAGTTTCTGTTGAAGCTGAAGGAAGCTTCTTCCCAACCTTGGCTTAAAGTGTGTTTGATGAAGAAAATTGCTTCAGTACTTTATAGTTTTGTAAAAGGATTTAAGTGAATTTTGGTTTAGGCTTAGGAGGTGAGGAAGTGATGAGGCACCGATTTGTCATCGGTCATTGGGGGAAGTAATGAGGAACCAATCGGTCGTCGGTCATTGGGGGAAGTAATGAGGAACCAATCGGTCGTCGGTCATTGGGGAAGTATGAGGAACCAATCGGTCGTCGGTCATTGGGGAAGTATGAGGAACCAATCGATCGTCGGTCATTGGGGAAGTATGAGGAACCAATCGGTCGTCGGTCATTGAAGGAAGTAATGAGGAACCAATCGGTCGTCGGTCATTGGAGGAAGTAATGAGGTACGATCGGTCATCGGTCTTTGGGAAAGTAATGTGATCAGTCATCGGTCTTTGAGAAAGTAATGTGGGACGATCGGTCATCGGTCGTTTGGAAAGTAATGTGGCACCGGTCGGTCATCGGTCATTCTGTTCTAGTTGCCTAAAGCAAGCTTAAACCAAACACAAGGAGTGTTTAAAGTTTTCAAAAATGCTGTTTAAAGTTTTCTCAAAAAGTCTGAATACTGGACAAAAATAAATCTGTTTCCTGGATAATAAATAGATTTATTTTGGTTCTGTTATTCTTAACTGTTTTTCAAACTGTTTTTTGAAAAGTGGTTAGAAACTGGTTTCTTTAAATATAGAAGACTTCTCTCACACAAAATACACAGTGCAATCACGTTTCAATCAGTTTCTGAGTGAGAAGAAGAATTCAAAGGCTTTTGTGAAAGGTTTTCAAAAGGAATTTCAAGTGTGCTTGTTCTAGGAAAACCTTGTGCTTTGTGAAGGTGCTGGTGCAGTTTTTGCAGCAGATTGAACTACTGGTTTGAGTTCTTGCATCTTCTTTTCAGGTGTATTTTTTCCTTTCTCATTTGTTGTAAAGGTGGAAGTGTTAGTCACTTCTTGATAGGGTTTCTTGGAGTGCAAGGTGTGCTGAAATAGGTGTTTTTCAGCCTTGTATGTGAGTGTTCTTGTAGGTTTCAAGAACTGCTGTATATGCTGTAATTGTTGTATGTGTTTAGTGAATTCCACCTTGGTGTAAGGTGAACTGGATGTAGCTCTTGATGAGTGAACCAGTATAAAAACTTGTGTGCAATCTTCTCTCCTTTCTTGCATTTATTTCTGGAATTTGAATTGATAACTGTCCAAAATAAATCTGTTCATTTGAAATTGAATCTGTTAATTCTGGGTTTAATAAGAACTGTTCTTCTCTTAGTTGAAACCTTCTTGCAAATATCTGAACAAGTGTATTCTGCTGTTCCTTCTAATTGTATAAAATCTTGTTTGATTAAGTTCTGATTGTAAGAAGGTGATTTGGAAAAATAAATCTGTTTTATTTGAAATCAATCTGTTCTTTTAATCTCTGTTATACAGAAGTCAGTTCCTGTTGCAAAAATTTTAAAAGATCAATTCACCCCTCCCCTCTTGATCTTCAGACCCTGCTTAACTCTAACAGTTTCAACAAACTCATTCAAACAAACTC
This sequence comes from Phaseolus lunatus, assembly GCA_013389735.1. NCBI lineage: Eukaryota > Viridiplantae > Streptophyta > Magnoliopsida > Fabales > Fabaceae > Phaseolus > Phaseolus lunatus. The sequence continues at coordinate 40,325,824 of CM023859.1, forward strand.
TATCCCAAGCACTTGTCAAAAGAAATACAACCCATAAACTAACCAATTAAGCAGATAAACGGACTAAAAATCCAACTAGTGTTTGTGATACTGATAACGCTATTTTAATCGAACCTTTCTTCAAAAACATATTAGTCAAAAGAAAGGTGGCAACTTTCATCGTTTATAGCTTAAAAAAAACATTTTTTTGAGCACGAGCTCCACTAACCCTCACGAAGTCGGGGATTGAGGTGTAGACTATAGATGAAGAAAGCAAAATCAAATTGTTGAGTCAGCCACGAGCATAAAAGTCCTAAATCAAATTGAGTTGACTAAACAGATACGTCCACTTCACCTTTTTTTTTTTATTCCTATCATTTATAATTGATGTAAAATATGATCCACGTAACCCTACAACTGATCATACATAAACTAAACTCTAAAATTATTATATTCAGAAAAAAATATGATTTACGTGAGCAAAGCAATCCGATGACAATGAAATTACGAGTAATTAAGAAACTGACAACTTTTGAAGTTAGTACATATAATTTGGCATAACCAAAGTAACAACCTTAAAAATTAGGAGAGAATGAGCAGAATGTGGGCTTTATATTTTATTTTATTTTTTTTTATCAGAAAAAACGAATTAATAAAATAGAAGTATTTCAGTGGTATCTCAACAATTTACGTCTTAACTCTATGCTAAAACAGAAATATATAATCCAGACAAACAAAATTATCCCCTTAACAGAACTCCTTTAAATCCCACCCCGCATAAAACCACCTAACAATTTCTAACGGATCTCATGAAAATACAAAAAACCTACACCATTGTGAAAATTTTAATGTGGTTTATCATGTCATTTTTAAAGATCTTTTTATTTCTGTGATTTCACAACTCAGCTAACACGGTTACCCACATACAACCCCACATTTGATTAACCCTTTTATTTGTCCCGTTAATCTTGAAATTTAAAATATGCATTTTTGGCTCTCAATGATCCGTTGAAGTCACCCCGTCTACTCATAACACTCGGACTATACTAACCAGGCAATTTTACATATGCAAAAGAGGTGAGAAATAGTTTCCTATTCCTTTCTACGTAGATATAAGATTTAGATGAAGCCCTTGGAAGGCTTTGCAGTGTATGATGAGATTAGTAAAGAGTGTGAAATAGCTTAGTAAATGACGAAAAATTGGTCTGTGGTTTATTTTGTTACAGTAACCTGATGATGTAAATGGTGGGGGCCTTGTGCGATATAAATTAGATTTCAAAGTATAATTATTGATCTACAACAAGTATGCATGGTCTCTGTCATTCACCATATTCCTTGGTGTAGTACTAGCAGCGCACAAACAAAGGTGTAGCCTGATTCCGTATGGCCTTCGAAACATTGTCGTACGCTTCATCTGAGGTAGGTCTATACAGTGCTCTCAAATAACACCATAAAACCAAGGTTTGTTTTTTTGTATACAATGTTGTTCTAGAATGAGTTCTTGAATGTGCGTCCAATCTTATAAGCATGATTTCTCAAAGTCAGAGGATTACTGTTCTAACGTATGCCTCTATGACATAACCACGAGATCATTGCACCAAGACGTGACAGAAACTCTAGCAGCATCGTGTCAGAGAGAAAACTTTTAATTCTACATCATATTTTTAAAGTTTTATTTCTTTTTTATAATTTATCACTAAAGTTAATGTTTTTGTTGTTTTCTTTTTATTTTAATGGAATTTCTAATTATATATTTTTCTATATTATTTTGGTCGAAGAGATGTTCACACATATCACCAAAATACTGATATTAAAAGTTTGAAGACGGACACATGTCACCCAAAGATAAATTTTATTTTAAAATAATTAATTAAATATAATACACATATACATAACATTTCCTTAATCACAAGATTAATAACAACTAATACTTCAACTATCATACTTTGAATCTTAACTATTATACGTTGAATCTTAACTTGAATGTCAAAGTGTTTTTTTAAGTATTCTACTTTCAACTGAGATTAAAGATCACTAGTAAAAGATCGAAACTATTGACAAAAACAAAAAGACAATTCATTCCTAATTTAGATAAAAACAATAATATTTTTAAATTATAATACAAAATAATAATAAAAATACCCATATAAAAAAAACAAAAATAGTAAAACAAGAAAAAAAAACAAAAAAAAATTAAGTAATAATGAAAAGTGACTCTCGTGTAATTAAATAATAATAATAATTTCAACATTATTGAAGGCTTTATACATCTTAACAACATTCTAATTATTACTTCCTTACACAGTCATGGTGTTCGTGGCAGAAGTTCGATTTTTCCAGTAATCCTAATTTTGCATAATATTCTTGCTCCATAATGGCATCCCCCTCCTCACCTTTAACACAATTTTTCCATATATATATACCAAATAAAAAAATCATTTAACAACTCAAATTAATAATATTTTAATTATTTTATTTTATTTTTTAATTTAAAATTTTAATATTTATATATATATATATATATATATATATAATTAAAGTGAATTGTAAAGTGGATGTAAATTTTTAAAGAAAGATCAAAGTATTATTTTTCAACCTTACCAAAATAATTTCTCCAACTCTATTAAATGGGTCAAATATATGTCAAACCTCCTTTCCAATCAAGTTGCTACTCCTCACTCCACCTTTAATTTTATATCTATTATATTCATCTATTTCCTATTTCACACTGTCCCAACCTTAATCACTTTGCACCCACAAGTTCTCTATCTACATAGTTTCTCCATCTACCTCCCCTTTGTAAAATATATTTTTTACACTGATTATTTGGATTATATTCCATTTTTCAAGAATAATACCTATTTTAAGTCAATTCATCATGTGATGTAAAATTTTCTAAATCATTAATATACATAAAAAGAATATTTTTTTACATTGGTTGAGATAGAAGTTGGTTGAAGTAGAAATCAATGTAAAAAATCATTAATGTTTTACCAAATTTACAAAATATGAAAAAAAAAAAATCGAGTTCTTTACATCAATTAAATCAATAAGTGACATAAAAATTACATTTTATATGGGTTCTTAAATTAAGCGATGCAAAAATTTTATTTTTTTAACTAAAATACTCGTTCAAAACCAACTCAATTCCTATAATGCAATAAAAACGTCTAGTTAAACAATTTGAATAATAAAACACTTATAATAAGTAAGTGAGTAGTGAAACTTCTAAAATGATTTGCAAAAATAATAACAAGCAATTCATGCAAACATTATAGAAATATTAATGCTCAATAATATTAATTCAAAATAATATGTAATTAACATGTATCATACAAGTATGTTATGAAAAAAACTACTAGGGAGAGATACCTACATGTATGTAACAATAGGGATCACAACACAACATGAACATGAGTAATTATGATATATTAGGGAGTTATAATGGCACTAGGTTGTGTCATAACTTGCGATAATACAATGAGGAGGAGCAAAGATACATGCTTATGCCCCAACTTGTGTTACAATAGGGAGGATCAACAATGCAGGATAAAGTCGTGGGGTTGCAGGGAGATGTAATGATGAAAATGAAGGATAACGACATAAGAGAGCGCATGCAAATGTTAACAAAGCTGAAAAAATGCCAAAAGAAATTAAACAACATGGACAAAAGAAAAAGATGGAGAAAAAGAGTGTGGATAATAGGTTAAAAAGAGATTATATGTCGATTATGGAAGAAATTGGCATAGAAAGTGATTTTTACATTGTTAATATGTCACTCAATGTAAAATGCACTTTATATATTTGTTCCTCCCACAACTCACATAGAAAAGTTTTACGAATTTACAAATTTGTTACAGTGCATTCTTTTGTCAATTTTTGGCCAACTAACTTAAATGTCATGACATTATTTTTTATTTTGGACTAGTTACCAATGTTTACTTCCATCACGTAACTTCACATCCGTCTCCATGTTTAGTAGATGAAAACATCTTAAGATCTAATATAAGATAGCACTATCATTAATGCTCATTACAAAGTTCAAACACCACATAAAAAAATGAGCATTAAAAAAATTTATCCTCATTCCTTATTAAGATCAAGTCATGTAGTTAATCAAATCAATCAATTCTTATTCTTTAAAACCCTCATTTTGAAAAAAAAAAATCTAATTTCTCTTTATCAAAATGAAGAAGTTATTGCACACCATACCATATATCATCTTTTTTTTCTCACCACCTTCCATTCAAATTCCATGTTGCCAAAAGTTCTCACTTACATTAGTTTATAGCCCTTCTACTTTATCCACCCAAGCATAACACATTTTCCACACTTGTAGCAAGATAAAATAACATGCAAAATGATCTTATTCTCCATTTTGCAAAGATGACATTTCATTTTCATTATCTCTGGTACATTTCTTTTACAACTATTAGTGATAATTTTGTTGATGTCGTTTTATATAAAAGTTACCACTTTTTGAGGTGCTTTTAGATTTTATAGTTCCTCTCCTGAAGTCTCTTTCTTTTTTTTCCTCTTTTGATCATGTAGTAGTTCATATGTTGAAGCTACAATATAATCCTCATTACTAGAACTATTCCATGTACAACCATATTTTCCACCTTTAGTGACAATTGAAAATTCAAATTTGCTTCGTAAAATATTATGATCTCCTCTTCCCATATGAACCATGATCATCTCCATTTTAGATTCCATTTTCATTTATCATTAAACCATATACTAGCTTGACTAAGTTTTTACTGCTTTAAGTTTCAAGTTCAGATAAACCTCTAGGTATGTTTTAACTAAAGTCATATCGCCTTTCCACTTATGGTACCAAAAACTAATATGATTATCATATACAACCCTCTATTTCCACCCTCTCCACACACTTTTCCAAGATTTTTCAACCATAACAATTTTCTAGCCTCTTTCTTCCCTTAACTTGTTTTATGTTTTCCTCCTTAATAGGTTTAATCAATTCAACATTATTCTCATACTTAATTTTAGTAATTTTACTCCATCCAAAGTACGCCTTCTATAATAGTTATGTGAATTGTTCCTCAAAAACATTTTATCCTTGCTTTTTATTACATTTTGATTTTCTACCCACCTCACCTCTCATCCACAGTTAAATCTTAGATGTTATCGCCTCTCCTCGTGTCAAATGAGGTAAAAATGTTTTAAGTTAGTATCTCCATTCGTTAATCACTTATCTATGTGCTTTTTTTTTGTTAAAATTAATTCATTAATAATATTGCATAATTGTTTCACTAGAGTCTTCCTCAAATTGCTCTCATCCTGATTCTCTTGTCTTCTCTTATCGGAAATCCTATCTTCACTTATCTTGTCTTATTCATGTACATTACTAGAAAATCGTTAATTAGAAACCAATTTTAGAGACAAAAAATTATTAGTTTCTATATTGACTAAATTAGATACTATTTTAGAGACTATAATTTTTTATAGGTTTCTAAATTAGTTTTTACTATTGATAAATAATTTCGTATCTAATTAAATTTTCAGCAACCAATTATTTAGATTTTAAAGTTGATATCTAAAACATTGGTATCTAATTAGATACCAATTTAGAAATCATTTATCAATAATAGAAACTAATTTAGATACCAATTATTTTTGTAGTCTCTAAAATAGTATCTAATTTTGTTAATATAGCAACTACCTATTTTTTGTTTCTAAGATTGATTTCTATTTAATAATTTTTTTATAGTAATAGCTATTCTTTAATTTCCTTATACATTTTCTATACATTTCTAAATAATGTGTTGTTCTACAATTTGATCTTGTTTTTCAATATTTTTAAATTTAACCAACAACTAATTCTAATAATTCTTTACCACTAAAAGAATATATATATATATATATATATATATATATATATATATATATATATTAAAACAAAAAAAAGTACAAGACTTTAGGACTTAACATAAGAAATATATTTAGTCTTTTAAAATATATAGTAATAATTATATAGAAAAGTTCTTTATTATGTTTACTTCATCGTTTGGAACCACACTTAGTGGCGATATATATAACGTGATACATTTTGCTTTTAGGGGCATGTGTCGTCGCTTTCCACCCTCCACTGATCCACTTAGTCCTCATTCACCATCAAGCATATTCTTTTGTTGCTGCATTCCAATCACTTCAAACCTATATATCTTCATGATAACTATGCCCACCAACCCAATATCCCAAAACAAGAAAAAAAATAAAAACTTTCAAGAAAAGGGCCAACTTGTAATTACAGAAAAAGAGAGTTTGTTCATTTTAAGGGAGATGACTTTAGAGGAAAGTGAAAAAAAATGGAACATTGCAACTAATGAACTAAAAAGGCCAAGGAGAAGTTGGGTTTGATATTTTGAATAGATGTTTTTAAAAACTAACCAACTTAACTTCTTTTTTGTATAAAATGTTAGAAAATACCCCTTTTCAAGAAACTAAATGACACAACTTTTAAATTAAATTGCACACCTTAATCTCTTTTTAAATTCTTATCATATGAAATGCAAGAAAAAAAAACTATTTTTTAAAAATAACTTTTCAGTTAAAACGGTTAAATAATTTATCCTTTATTTTACAACTTCTATTTTAAACTTTAACTAAATAGAACAGATTAACTAAACATAACCTTAATTTCTTATATGTTAATTACTTTAGCTCTAACATTTTTTCAGGATAGAGATGTTAATTTTGAATAAAAATAATCATTAGGAAGCATTCTCCTCAAACATAAAAGTAAAGTGCTAGATTATTTAATAATTTTTTTATTATAAATCGAAGTTGCACTATCAAATACCTCAAAAAATGAGAACATTTAAAAAAATATTCTTTTCTTAAGTAAGTTACATAACTTCTCATACTTTAAGTTTTGATTTTATTTTTTATTTGGTTTCTTTTTTCAGAGTGTATTACTTCTATTTATTTTCAATTTCAATTTGGTTTTAGTTTTTAAACATTGATTGTTTATATTAAGTTGAGAACATATTTTTTTTATATTTTATTTTAAAATACGATATTGACTAAAACTTAAATAAGAATAGTAAATATTTAAAATTAAAATTTTTAAGTATAAAATATTTTTTTTATATAAAATATAGCACATTTATTTTATAATAAAAAATACAGGGATATCATTTAATTAAAAACATAAATGAAGTAATTATCATTTATTAAAAATATGATAATACTAAATATTATTATTAATATGGGTAATTTATTTTTAAAATTACTTAAAGAAGCAAGTCATGCTAAAATGGTAGAATTCTATTATAAAAAAACTATATTATTTTGATAAGATTTTATTCAATATTTAATAAAATATTATAATTCATGTACGACACGATGAAAAAGTTGTTCCAATTTTTATCTTGATCAATTTTAGTCAACAAAGTTCTATCGTATTCTTCAATTAAAAAGTTCCACATCAACTTGTATTATTAGCTTATAATAATTGAAGTTATTTATGCAAAGTTTAAAAATCAAAACACACGTAAAATTGTCTTGAATATACTATCAACAACATATGAACGAGTTACGTATACTACTTTCTTGAACAACTTGTAATAATCATCTTCAAAAATATTATATGATTCATTCCCATTACCAATTTTATTGTTAAAACCTTTTGTTTAATAATTCATTTTTTTTTTACCTCACATAATAACTATTAAATTTTTACAATTAAATTTTTAATCGAGATAAACCGACTTCATCTTGATCTAATTGATAATAGTGGAAGAAATTTAGTTTGAATCCAAATTTATGTTATCATAAAAAAATACTTAACAAGAAGGTGCTTCAATTTTTATTTTTTATTAATGATAAGTTTTGCTGAAATTCGAAATCGTTATCGACAACTATTATCTTAATGATTATATATATATATATATATATATATATATATATATATATATATATATATATATATATATATATTCATCTTCACTAAATGGACATGAATTTAAAAATTGTCCTGTTAAGATGCCTTGCTCATTTACATTATTTAAAATAAAAAAAATCTTTATTTTAGTAATAAAGCGATATAACTGTTGGTATGAAGCTAGATCAATTGGGCTGGTGGGCTGAGTAGACACTGTTTTAGTGATTGAGCTTAATCATTGTGTTCCCTTTATTATCTTTATTTAAAGAGATCATTGTACTTGTAATTGGTGTGCAACAGTAAAGAAATGGAAATCTAATAGTTGCCCATATGGATGTAGGTTGCAGTTGGTGACCGAATCATGTTAAATTCTATGTCGTTTATTTTCTTGTATTGATTCGTGATTATGTATGTTGTTTCTGCGTACATTTTTTCCCATAAAAAACTACAGTAGTTGAATAAGTCATACGTTGAACACTATAAGATAAGATTCTAAACCTAAGCCTTTTATACTTTCGCTTTGGCTATCATGCTTCAGATAATGAAAATAGCACGTTTATTATTTTTGTCTATAAATGTTACACAATCTTGTCATGTGATGCACGTTTATTCTAATCTTAACCTGAATTCTCTTTTGTTGTATGTTCGACGCAAGAGAAGATAAATAAAATAAATGGGTGAAAACAGATAAAAAAAAAATTAAAACAGTGCCTTGGAGAGAGATAAATAAAAAAGAAAGTATAAAGTATAAAATACGGATAGAATCAATTATTTATTTATTTATTTTCTACCAAATATACTGATTTAAATTCATCCTCTAATTTATTTTCAGAATTAGGGATTTGGCTGTAGGAGAGTTGCACCATTTAAAATCAACCTTACAAAATCTATTCACTTCACACTTAGACTTAATTAATGCTTGATACAGATTAAAAAAATTATATATCTTAAAAAATCTTAAATTACACTAAAAGATGAAGAGAGTGAATTGGTATTGATTACGACATCTACAAAAAGATGGAGAACATGGAGGAATACTACCTCAACCCTCCTCATTGGTTTTGGTTCATTAACCAACCGTGTGCCACATGGCTTAACTAATTCAAACCCAACTTTATCTCTTGTTTACGTTTCCACCTTTTCCCCATTTTTATTGGAGTTTTAGGTCATAATTTTTTTGTATATTATATATCAAGTATAACAGCAACCACCAAGTATCTCTGACCACTTCACAGTTACTGGGAACATATCAGACCAACAATCCCTTCTCCATTCTTCGTCTCCTATATAAACAACTTCGGAATTCAGGAAATTGGACTCAACTCAAATCACTTCAGACCCTTTTACTCTTCATCAAATTTTTAAGGAAGCCTAAGTGGCCTTAAATTCAAAATTATTATAACTATAATTAATAATATTTCTATTATTATTATTATTATTATCGTAATGGAGCAGGGTGACAGAGAAGACCAGACGACGAAGTTCAACAAATATGCCTTTGCTTGTGCTGTAGTTGCTTCAATGGTTTCCATCATATCTGGTTATGGTAATTTTGCATTCTCTCTCACCTTTCATATTTTTTTTTCACTGCAATATTTTCTCCCATATTTTATTATTCTCCAACATTTGTAATCTCTCCATAGCATGTTATAGACAGAGAAATGATTTTCAGATGTATAAACATTTTAAATAAATATATTATTTTCTTGTTGTAATATATTATTTTCTTTTTTATTTAATGCAAGCCAAAATACATTCCTTAAACTTAAGGAACAGTATTAAACGTCAGCATATATAACTAACTTATCTATATTGTGTGATAGTACTGTTAGAGTTTCTCATTAAAGAAAAACCAATTATAATTAGAGAATACACAGAAACAGCTAAGATATTGCGTCCAAAATTTTTGTTAAATATTTTGTTGTGTTATGTCCTTTCAAATAATTATATTTTATTATATGATGAAGCTGACACAAATCCTAGAATATTTATAGGAAAAAGTTAAAGACACATTCTAAATTTAAGATGTTAGAGGAAAGGAAAAGAGAAAAAAGAAGAAGATGAAAAAGATTACTATAAAAGAGATGTTAGGTGTATAATATATGTGTATTTAAACTGTATTTCATGATTTCAGATACGGGTGTTATGAGTGGAGCAATGATATTCATCAAGGATGATATTGGAACCAGCGATACCCAGCAAGAGGTTCTTGCAGGAATCTTGAACCTATGCGCACTGGTAGGGTCCTTAGCTGCAGGAAGAACCTCTGATTACATTGGTCGTCGCTACACAATTTTGTTAGCCTCGGTCCTCTTCATGGTGGGTGCAGTTGTGATGGGGTATGGCCCAAACTATGCAATATTAATGCTTGGAAGGTGTGTCGGTGGTGTGGGTGTGGGTTTTGCTCTAATGATAGCACCGGTTTACTCAGCAGAGATTTCCTCTGCATCATCCAGGGGTTTTCTAACCTCTTTGCCCGAGCTTTGTATAGGCATTGGCATCTTACTTGGCTACGTATCAAACTTCTTCTTGGGAAAGTTGAGCTTGAAGCTTGGATGGAGGTTGATGCTTGGTGTGGCTGCACTTCCTTCACTTGCTTTGGCTTTGGTTGTCCTAGCAATGCCAGAGTCGCCAAGGTGGTTAGTGATGCAGGGTCGTTTGGAAGGTGCGAAGAAGGTGCTATTGAAAGTTTCAAACAGCACACAAGAGGCTGAACTTCGGTTGAGGGAAATAAAAGTGGCGGTAGGGATTGATGAGAATTGTGGCATTGATGAAAATGTGAAGGTGCCTCAGAAGTCACAGGGTGCAGGGGTTTGGAAAGAGTTGCTTGTGAGGCCCACACCAGAAGTTCGTTGGATGGTGATTGCAGCGATAGGGATTCATTTTTTCGAGCATGCAACTGGCATTGAAGCTGTGATGTTGTATAGTCCCAGAATCTTTAAGAAAGCTGGTGTGAGAAGTAAGGATAAGCTCTTACTTGCGACTGTTGGAATTGGCCTGACAAAGATAGGTTTCTTGGTGATGGCTTTGTTTTTGCTCGACAGAGTTGGTAGAAGGCGCCTCTTGCAAGTAAGCACTGGGGGGATGATTTGTGGGCTCACACTTTTGGGTTTTAGTTTGACCATGGTTGATCATTCTAGTGAAAAGCTGTGGTGGGCATTGAGCCTTAGCATTGTGGCCACATATGCTTATGTTGCTTTCTTTAACATTGGGCTTGGGCCTGTCACTTGGGTCTACAGCTCGGAGATATTTCCTTTGAGGTTGAGGGCGCAAGGGGCGAGTATAGGAGTTGCAGTGAATAGAACCATCAATGCTGTGGTTTCCATGAGTTTTATTTCAGTCTACAAAGCAATCAGCATTGGTGGAAGCTTTTTCATGTTCGCTGCTGTATCTATACTAGCTTGGTTCTTCTTTTACTTTTTCCTTCCTGAAACCAAAGGCGTGCCCTTGGAAGAGATGGAAATGGTTTTTACCAAAATATTCAGCGCTAAAAATGTAGTAAAGAAAACTGATCCCAGATAGAAATTAGCGTGTTGTATAGCAAGACAGATTGTTTAAGCCAAAAGGTGGGACTATGTAGCATTTTGGCCCAAATCTTGTAAAACTCAACAAACTGCCTTCTATATTTATCTCTTTTTGTTTATTATTTCCTATCATCTCTAACTCAGTATAACAAAATACTTAGAAAAACGAGTGCCTAAATAATTACAAAAAATTAACAAGCTGCCTTCACTTGAATTAGCCATTCAAATTCTAGGCTTAGTTGGGTTAAGACAATAAATAGTGAGAAAATAGCATAATTAGGAACTGGTTTAGTATCGAATTTGATAATTAAAAAAAAATACAACTTAAAATCCATGAGAATTAAACTAACGACAACTTACATATTGTATTTTTTTTTTTATATAGTTTTGTGTTGTTATTCAATTCAATTATTTAGTCTCGTCTTAATATTTTTTATTAAATGTGCTACATATTTATAGTATAAAATTCTAAATTTATTTGATAAACAGTATCAACTGATTGTAAATAAGTTCTCTCCTTAGATAAAACCGGTGTGTTGAGTTTTAAATTAGTAAAAGAAAATTATACATTAAATTTATTTGAGCTAGTTTTTTAATTTTTAATTGTATAATATTTACAATCTAATCAAATCAAGATAAACAAAACTGGATATTGAAATATTTGACACAAGTATATTAGTTTGTTGTGTCAATTATTATTAATTTATACGGTATAAAACATATACTTTAGTCATTTATTTTTTTGCTGATTAGTTTATATTAATTTACAATTCTGAAATTCTACTTTCTATTAGTTTTATTATCAAAATATTATACTGATTCAACCGCAAAATATAGCATTAAATATTCAATTGGTGTATTTAGTGAGGGGAAATTTTTGTAGGCTATTATAGACGAAAGAGGGCTCGACTAAATTAATTCTTATCACACCCCATTACTTTTGTAGTTTTAGCATTTAAGTAGTCGTTTTAAATTCTAAATTTATTGTAAACTAATTTGAATGTTAAGCGTCCATGAAAAACATGATGAAGAACTTTGTAAAGTGGAGTGTGACGAAAACGATGTCGTTTATTTGTCGGTATCGATGTCGGTGACTTGAGTCTAATCAACGGTCACCATTGCGCCATCTAAGACAAAGGTCAACCTATCTTAATGGATTCGACAGTACATTATTGTGCCATCCCACTATCCAAACACACCACGATTTCAGAATTATTTTGATTAATTAAAATAGTAATAGTTACTGAAATTCTGTGTTGTTCTTCTTCCTCAGTTTAGATCGGGTTCACTTCCCCTTTCGGCAAATCGGAGTCCGAGCGATGAAGCGAATGCAGAAGCACCCACCACCACCTTACAGATAGAAGATAGAAGAAAATCGTAGGCCCAAATTTCATAGCCAACCAGTTCTATTTAATTCAAATCCAAGAAATGAAGGATGAAGAGACACTCCCTATTGCAAAAAAGGAAACCCCAGCCTCAGATTCAGGTTTATTCGGAAGAGGAAGTTACAAATTCTGGGCACTAGCGGCCATTTTGCTCCTCGCACTGTGGTCCATGTTCACCGGCACCGTCTCGCTCCGGTGGTCGGGCACGCTTAACACGTTCTCCCATGACCTCCACGTGCCGCTCCACGACCACCTCGACGTCCTCGTAAGTTCCCCTTTTGCCCTTTCCGTATCTGGGTTAATGGCATGTGTAACATAATACTGGGTAAATGTGAGTGCAGGAAATGGAGGAGAGAGAGAAGGTGGTGAGGCACATGTGGGACGTGTACACGAATAACCGTAGGATCAGGTTGCCGCGGTTCTGGCAAGAGGCCTTCGAGGCTGCGTACGAGGATTTGAGCAGTGACGTGGCGGAGGTTAGAGACGCTGCCATCGCCGAGATCGCTAACATGTCTCTAAGCTCCTTTGATATTCAATTGCCTCCTATTACGGTTGTTACGTCTCCTCCTTCTTATTAAAATAATTGAACTGGGTTTATCTGTGCTATTGTTTTTTTATTTATTTAATATTATATAACAAGTGAGCGATCTTATGAAGTAAAGATTGGTTTGAATTCCGATAAAAAATTGTGTTAGATATAACTTTTTAGGCAGTTGTGGTAAGAACCCTTTGCACTAATTGTGCATTTATTGTTTCCTTGTTGAACCATGTAAATATGTTTTACATTATCATTCACGTATCCTTAATTTTGTTGACTTTTATTTTAACTATTTTAAAAACAGAATTTCTTATTGACAGCAAAACTTGTATACTAACAGTGATGCTTATTAAACTCTTGCTGTGTTCAAAATGGCTGGTGTTTGTTTATTTATTGTCCACGTATCCTTTAAGGTTTTCTGTGAGGGTAGTTAACTTGCATTCATGAATTTTTTTTAATAGTTCATCCTTATGAATTGAAATGAATCCTTTTGAGGAGGAACTTTTTTTCAATTAGATGTTTTGCCGCATGGCACCCAAGAAATTTTGTTCTGTTCATCCTTTTTGGCTTGATTACATGTTTTGTTCCTTGTATTGTAAAAGTTCTTTGATCTCTGCTTTAATTCAATTTTGACCCTCTTGATTGTTCAAACATGCAAATTGAATCCCCTCTTGTGGCACTGCTGTTTTAAGCAAGTCTGAGAATTTTAGCTTAGGGCTTAATTCCGCCCCACGGAAACTAACATAAAGTGAGGACTGTCCAAGTTTTGTATACTCTATTTAAACTATATCTTAGTCAATGTTAAATTAAATACCCTTTTCAACACAGCAATTTAGGCAGCTCAAAGTAGCCGCAAGGCAGGGGTGATCACAATTAAGGCGACTTCCAATCACTGAAATATTGCTATGTTGGGAAAATTTGCTGCTACGGAAAAAATATCTGTTAATGGGGGATTTAATTCCCATCAATTTGAAAACCTAGAGCATAACATTGTTGAAATAGGAACTATAGGAGACCACAATAATTAAAGGAGACAGATGCATAGGCCCTCCCCTTTCTGCCCTGTCACGACGCCCTTTGCCTTGCTTACTCATGCAAGAATTGAATCGCATTCTGCACATTAGTAAAAGGCAAAATTGGACAGTATGTTGATTGTTGAATTGGGTGATACAATTAAGATAATGTGGAAAGGGTGTTGTCAGGAGGACGGACTGCTTGGAAAAATAAAGTAAAAAATTGGAAAGGGAAAGTATGGTGATGATTGTTGAGATTGAATTTCTTGTTATTGACTCTAATTGCTTAAATGGCCACGCTGAACAATATTTTTGTCAATTTCTATTATAACTGGTTGAAGGAGATCCTTGGTGCAAGTTAGAGTTTCTGCCATTGATTAGGAGGTCGCAGGTTCTGAGTGGAGGAATTAACCTCTTTAAAATGCCAAGTCTGCCTATAATATACTCGTAGTGGTACGATCTTTATAGCACCCGATTCAATTGCCTCTTTTTTATATTATTACTGGTCAATTGAGGTAGATTGTTTGAGCATCGTGACTGGCGGTGACTCTCAAGGATGGAAGTGTTTACAGAAAACAGACAGCTGACTGCAATTGTAATTTGTAATTTACGGTGGCCAGTGTCACGTTGATATTTTAGTGTGAATTAACTGTCCTTCCTTGTCTGAATATGTTGAGGACATTCAACATTAGAGTATTATTTCACATTTTTCTTCCACATAAAAGGGTAAGGGGTGAGTTTTAGGTCTGAACTTGTTTGTATGAACAATATGGGTATCATATTATCATATATGATTAGAAGTGTG